>CM022303.1:415876773-417151648 GCA_011799875.1 Thinopyrum elongatum | reverse complement strand
GCCCGCGCCGCGTCTGCCGCTTCCGCCTCTGCCTGAGCCGCGGCGTCCCGCTCTTGCTGTGCCTCTCGCGCATTCCTCTCCGTCATCTCTCGAAGGGCGGCGGCCGGGTCCACACGACGGGCGTCTTTGGGGCCGCCTGCCGACCCAATCACTGAGACGGACAGGGCCTGCGACACAGAAAGCGGAGCCCTACATAGCACAACAAACGAAGGTAAAAAATTTGGAAAGAAAAAACCAAGACCGGAAGGATCAAGACGAAAAGCGGCCAAAATACTTACACGGACACCATCGGATGCTGCTTCGGGCCCTTCCAGATGGCGGCCGCCTTCGCGGCCTCTTGCTGCTTGGTCGCGGTGACTGCGGACTTGGCCTTCTTGGACGGCCGGCTGCCGAACATCCCAACGTCGGCACGACGCTTCGATGCGTCGGGTGCTCCAGTCGACACAGCCGAGGAGCCGGCGCCTGTCCTGCCGGTGCCTGGGGCGCGGCGGGGCTCATCGTCTTCCTCGTCGTCATCCGGCCATTCCCCCATGCCGCTACCTGCGGCCCCGCCTGCCGCATCGCTGCCTCCAGCGGCATCATCCTCCTCCAACGCGGCCGCCCCCAGCTCGGGGTCGTCCGCGTCACTCTCCGCGTGGTCTGCCATGTACCGATGGCCTGGATCCGGCATGTCGACAGCCGTCTAGCCTTGGAAGCGCTGCATCACAGCGTGGCGGTCAGGCGGCACGAAGAACTTGGCACGAGCAAAGAAAAAGAATCAGAACTAACCAGAGGCGGCGAATGGGCGCGGCTGTATGGCTCTTTGCCGAACTGCCAGCTCTCCTCGTCGAGCTTGCAGTCAGAGAAGTAATTGATGAGCCGGACCACCTCTATAGTCGGCAGCGCCTTGGTGGACATCCGGCATGGGTCCCGGCGGCCGCTCATGCTGGCAATCAGATGAGGCCGGGCTTGGAGGGGCAGCACCCGGCGTTCGACGAAGGCGGCCAGCAGATCCGACGCCCTGAGGCCCTCCGACTCCGTCATCTCTTGGAGCCGGGTGGGGGCGGTGGTGATGGCGGCCGACGGCGACTTCGGCCGAAATTTCCAGTTGCTCCGAGGCTCGAGCGGCGGGCCGGCTGCGTAAGCCGGCAGGTTGACGTAGTCCCTCGACTCATGGATGTTCCGGACATAGAAATATGACTTCTGCCAGTGTTTGGCCGACTCTAGCAGAGCGATGGCCGGGAAGCGGATCCTGGAGCCGGTGCGCCGCACAGCCACGCAGGCCCCGCACCGAGCCGCCTCTCCTTTGACGGCGGTGCCGAGCTTGAGGTAGAAGAGCCCCCCCACAGCTCGAGCGTGGGCAAGACGCCGAGGTACCCCTCGCAGAGGGTGACAAAGGCGGAGAGCAGTACCACCGTATTCGGCGTGAGGTGGTGAGGTTGGAGATGGTAAAAATCAAGAAAAGAGCGGAGAAAGCCGCTTGCCGGCAAGCCGAAGCCGCGGAGGAAATGGGTCCTGAAGACGACGCGCTCGTCGTCCCTCGGCGCCGGCGAGATTTCCCTTTCGGGGGGAACGCGCACCTCCACGTTCGCCGTGCGGGGAAGTCGCCGCGTCAGGCGGAGGAACTCGAGGTGGTCGTCGTGGATGTTTGAACCGTCCCAATCGCCTCGCGCCATGCTTTCTGGTTGCCGGATGGCGACGCAGAGAAGTCACGTGAGGCGAGGCCACAGCAACGCAGAAAGGTCGGGCGGCGGCAAGCGGCGGTGGCACTTAGGCAGCGGAGCGGTGTGGCGACGCAGCAACAACAAGGGAGAAGAAGAAGAAGGTGGAGAACGGGGAGGGCGCGCGTGCGCTCTGCCGCCTCCTCCTCCCCCTACTTATAGGCCCGCAGCGGCGGAGCCGAAGAGGCAAGACGTGGGGGGCGTGCGGATTAACTGCGCCTGCACCCCACACGACCCCGCGTTTCTCGCGCCCTCAACGCATGAATTCATTGCGCGTGGGGGAGGGCAACCGCCCACCTCGGCCGCAGCGGATCCGCACGCGCGCCGAGGCCCTGTGGTGGTGGGCCCAGGCCTGCGGCGACGTCCCGTCATGCGCGTGGGCTGGCAGGCCGGCCTGGCCTGCCGGCGCCGCGTGGCACGCGAGCAGCAGGCGGCAGGCACGCCACCCGGCGCACACGACGACTATTTTGAATTCAACGGGCAGCTGGCCTAGCCTTGGCCGGCTCCTCGCAGACGGCTTCTACCAGTCGGATGAAGCAGGAGATACAAGACCTCTCGGAGTAGGAAACTGCTGAGCCACTCCGGCTTGAGCCGCGGCGCCTCACCAGCTTCGGGGACTACTGTCGGAGGGATTGACCACGGGTAGCCTCACCAGCACCCCGTAGCATTTCAAGACAACAGGGCAAGCTAAGCCCCTTGCGCCTCCCGGACGTGTGGCCGGCTCCCTTGGGCCGGCTGGCCCAAGGGGCCGACTCCCAGATGGCGGTGTACTCTCAGAAGGCGGCTTCGGGGGAGGCCGGGTCCTAGCAAATGGCCCCTCCTCCCCTCGGAGTCTGTGCCCATTCAGTACGATAAGATGGGGCGTGGCTACATGGCCACCCATACCCCCAAAATCCCGGCAGGGCGTGGCTACAGGGCGGGCTGACCAAGCGGACACCCCCCTGCCAGGCGCGACACTGTAGCCACACAGCCCGTGACACAGCCCTCGACAGCGGGACCATGCTCCCACGACGGGCGGTCGGTACGGCCCGCAGGCGGCGGGTCCTACCCGCCCGTGGGCAACCGGAAGACGGCGCACCGCAAGAAGGCGGCCTCAGTGACAGACCGGCTTCTAGCAGCCGGCCTCTCCCTCCACTCGGAGTCAATGTGCTGTTACTCCGATGAGACAGGGTGTGTTTACAGTAAGCGCCTGCCAGGTGACGGACTGTGGCCATGCCCCCACTGACGAAGCCCTCGTCATCAAGGGCAAGGCTACAGCAAAGGCAATCAGTGTGGCCCGCAGGCGGCGGGCCCCACCTGTCGGCCGAATCCTCGGCAGCCGGCGGGACCCACCGAGCGGCGCGCCCCAGCAGCCGGCGAAGAACCCGACGCCCATAGACGCTGACATCCGGGTCCTACACCCGGCCCAATTACCATTGTACCCCTGGGGGGTAGGCCTATATAAACCCCCTAGGTTCGCCCATGCAAAGGGTTCAGCTCATCCCCCACGCCATTACACACACACATAGCTAGAGAAGCACCCGGGCTAGCCTTATCCTTCTCCTTCCTCTAGCAAACAGCTCAAGGAGCAAGCTTGTAGCTACGAGATTGATCATATTCATCATACGGAGACCCCGTAGAGCAGGACTAGGGGTGTTATCTCCTCGAAGAGCCCCGAACCTGGGTAAGACTCGTGTTCGCTCGAGATCTCGCTCACTCCCGCTTCCAGGGCCCGACGACGTACTCCTGTCCCCATCCATGATAAGCCACCCCCTGGCATATTTTGCGGGATTACCCCGACAACCTCCGTGCTGCTTCAGCGGCGCGGTGGGACCTCTGTGCTGCTACGGCCGGGACATGTCGGCTGCTTTCGCGGCGAGGCGGGACATCTCCCGTGCTTTCGCTTCCATGCTCGCCTCTCCCTGGTGGTAATCTCTCGACCCAGAACTCACGCTGGCCATGGCAGACGCAAGGAAACAATGATGAATGACTTGTTTGTTTTTGTGGATGAGGAGTTGAGGAGGAATGTGCAGTCATCTTGGAGCAGTAGTATTTATAATCGAGTACTAATACGCTCCTAAGTGGGAAACCGTTTAGGTTTTGATCGGTGTGAACAGGTTTGCAATTAAATATAGCGTGGTAGTAATTTGGAATGTGATGGGACGCAGGCTCAAATTTTTTGACGGTCCTATAATTTCTAAGTGCGGCACTATTCCCGGACGGCGTAACATGGGCACGCTTTCTCGGCCACGTACGTGGCGTTTGCACCATAGGGTGCACCACAATAGGCATTGTCAGCACACGTCTTGTTCCAACAACCGTGCGCACTCGTTATTACCATCGCGCACGCTTCTTTTAATTAGAATGTGTGCCCGTCTAGCGCACACACGTTGATCTGTCTAACTATTTCTGTTTGTTCTGGCTAATCGCAAATAGTTCATCCGTGTGAAGTGTATGCCGTCAATCGTAGACACTTTGATCTGGCTGACCATTTCTGTTCTGTTGCCTAATCGCAAACAGTTAATCCTTCTGAAGCGTATGCCCTCAATCGCACACACCTTTATCTAGCTGCCCGTTTCTGTTGTTCCGCCTCATCACAAACAGTTAATCCGAGTTAACTGTATGTCATATATCGCACACGCCTTCATCTGGCTGCCTGTTTCTGTTCTTCTTCCTCATCGCAAATAGTTAATTGAACTGAACCGTATGCCCTGCATCGCACACGCAACTAAAATCGGAACCGTGTTTGATGGCTCCGCCATCGCAAACGTTTTGCATCTTTTTTGACGGTTTTTTACATCACCGTTTGTGATTAATGCATCGCACATAGTTTCGTCAAAGGATCTCTGATCGTAGTGTCGCTTTAGCAGCATCCTGCAGTAGTGCCTTGTTGAGTTGCTTTTGCTCATGACTTGGAGCAAGGCTTCTCTAAGGTGGAATTACATACCTTGGGTTGTGGTGTTGATCTTGATCATGTAGTTGAACTTGTGTTGGATGCTCAAGGTTGATGTTGTCCATCAAGAGTTGGGAGCATCACTAGTCATTTGAGTTCATCTTCCTACATGGGTTAGTCTTGCAAGGAATAGCACTTGTGTATCCAAAATGACAATCATGAAGCTTGATACCAAATGAAATTTGATATTTTGAAATAGTCAAAGGATATGTCGAGTGAGTTCATGCTTCCTTGTATTCAACAACCATATCATAGGGATTTGGTGGTGTAGAGATTGATCAAGATGTGAGTGGCTTGCAATCTCATAGATTTGAGTTCATCCAAGTACCTACAAGGGTTAGATAACATGCAAGGGTACAAGTATAGATCCAAGACATATGATCATCATCATAAGAGAAATATCAAGGATTAGTCATAAGAGGCTCACACCTTGCATGTATCCAAATGGAGTTTCTACTCCAAGTTTGAGGCATCAATGATGTTCAATTCACCTCTCAAACGGCAAAATACTTTCTCATCAAGCGGTTTGGTGAATATATCCGCCAATTGCTTATCGGTACGAACATGATTAGGATTGATGTCTCCTTTAGCAACATGATCTCGAATGAAATGGTGACGAACTTCAATGTGCTTAGTTCGAGAATGTTGCACGGGATTGCGAGCAATCTTAATAGCACTTTCATTATCACAAAGCAACGGAACATGTTTCACATGTATCCCATAATCCTTAAGGGTTTGGGTCATCCAAAGTAATTGAGCACAACATTATCCGGCGGCAATGTATTCCGCTTTGGCAGTGGATAAGGATACTGAGTTTTGTTTCTTGGAGGACCAAGACTCAAGGGATCTACCAAGAAATTGACAAGTACCCGAAGTGGGCTTTCTATCAACCTTGTCACTGGCATAGTCCAAATCGGAGTAACCAACAAGATCAAAAGATGACCTCTTAGGATACCAAATGCCAAAGTTTGGTGTATGAATTAAGTATCTCACTATCCTTTTCACGGCCTTAAGATGACATTCTTTAGGGGCCGCTTGATATCGTGCACACATGCACACACTTAGCATAATATCGGGATGGGAGGCACATAGATATAACAATGAACCAATCATAGAGCGGTAAACCTTTTGGTCAACCGGTTTGCCATCCTTAGTCAAGTCAAGATGTCCACTAGTAGGCATGGGTGTTTTCATACCTTTGCTTTCTTGCATGTTGAACTTCTTGAAAAGATCCTTGGTATACTTTGTTTGAGAGACAAAGGTACCTTCCTTAGTTTGCTTGATTTGCAAACCAAGGAAAAATTTGAGTTCACTCATCATAGACATCTAAAACTTCTCCGACATTAGCCTTCCAAACTTTTCACTAAAATGGGGGTTAGTAGAACCAAATATGATATCATCCACATAAATTTGGCACACAAATAATTCACCATTAACCCTTTTAGTGAAAAGTGTAGAATCAATCTTCCCAATTTCAAAGCCTTTTTCAATAAGGAACTTGGTCAAGCATTTGTACCATGCTCTAGGAGCTTGTTTAAGACCATAAAGAGCTTTGTGAAGTTTGTAGACATGATTAGGTTTCTTCGGATTGACAAAGCCGGGAGGTTGTTTAACATAGACTTCCTCCTCAATTTCTCCATTTAGAAAAGCACTTTTAATGTCCATTTGGTACAAAGTGATATCATGGTGATTGGCATAAGCAAGTAAGACGTGTATGGACTCAAGTCTAGCAACGGGGGCATATGTCTCACCATAGTCCATACCTTCGACTTGAGTGTAGCCTTGAGCGACGAGATGGGCATTGTCGCGTACAACTTGTCCATCTTCATCTTGCTTATTCCGAAACACCCATTTGGTTCCAATGACATTGTGCTTGTCGTCGGGCTTTTCAACCAATGTCCACACTTGATTCCTCTTGAAGTTGTGTAGCTCTTCATGCATAGCATTCACCCAATCCGGATCCTCAAGAGCTTCTTCTACCTTCATAGGTTCAACACTAGAAATGAATGAGTAGTGTTCACAAAAGTTAGCTAAACGAGTTTTCGAGCGAGTGATTCTCCCGGTTTGAATATCATCGAAGATTTGTTCGACGGTGTGATCTCTTGTGACTCTTGCTCTAACTCATGAGAGATTTTGTTTGGGTTGGGGTGGAACATCCTCTTCATTGTCTTCTTCTTCTCCTTCTTCATTGTTGTTGGCATTGTCGTTCTCTTGTGGAGGTGGAGAGGGAGGCCGAGGTGGTTCATCTTGTTGTACTTCCTCATCTCCTCCGTCTTGACGTGTTCCACTTGTGGACGCCTCGAAGTCAACTTGTGGTTCACCTTGATGTGAGGTTGAGGCTTCCACTTGAACGGACGAAGTACTCTCCTTAACCTCCGTTGGGCGAATCTTGCCAATAGACAAATCTTGAATTGCTTCCGAAGGATCTTTGTCTCCTACATCAATTGGCAATTGATCTACTTGCAAGCCGTTAGATTCATCAAACTTCACATCTACTGTCTCTTCAACTTTCAGGTGAAATTGTTGTAGACACGGTATGTGTGAGAGTTTGAGCCATAACCGAGTAGGAAACCTTCATGAGATTTAGGAGCAAATTTTGAACGATGATGCTTATCAAGAATGTAACACTTTGAGCCAAATACTCGAAAGTATCCAACTTGGGGTTTGTTACCGGTGAGAAGCTCGTATGCCGTCTTGCCGAGAGGCTTGTGAAGATATAGTCGATTCGTAGAATGACAAGCTGTCTCAACCGCTTCCGCCCAAAAGTGTCTTGGCGTCTTGTATTCATCAAGCATCGCCCTTGCCATCTCAATAAGTGTCCGGTTCTTCCTCTCAACAACACCATTTTGTTGAGGTGTGTATGTAGTCGAGAACTCATGTGAAATCCCTTCTTCGTCAAGAAAGGTATCCACATTGGCGTTCTTGAACTCCGTTCCATTGTCGCTTCGAACCTTCTTGATCTTCACTTCAAATTGGTTTTGGGCCTTTCTAGCGAAGTTCTTGAAGATCTTTTGGACCTATGATTTATCATCAAGAAAGAACACCCACGTAAATCTTGAAAAATCGTCAACAATGACCAAACCGAATGAGTTACCACCGAGGCTCTTGTAGGCGTTGGGACCGAAAAGATCCATATGAAGTAGCTCAAGCGATCTTCTCGTGGTCATGATGTTCTTCACGGGATGACTTCCTCCAACCAGTTTTCCTGCTTGACAAGCACTACAAAGTCTATCCTTGTCAAATATGACATCTTTAACACCAAGGATATGATCACCTTTAATAAGCTTATCACGATTTTGCATGCCCACGTGACCTAACCTTCTATGCCATAACCAACCTTTAGAAGATTTAGCAATTAAGCAAGTACGAGGTTGAGCTTTCTTAGTGAAATCAACAATTTATAGATCACCTCTATGAATACCGGTAAAGACCATATTATGATTATCTCTTCGAAACACTTGGCAATCTACTTCAGTAAATAAAACATTGAAACCGAAGTCAGTTAGTCTAGATATGAAAAGTAAATTGTAGCCAAGAGATTCAACAAGCATAACGTTTTGGATAGAGCTATCATTGGAAATGGCCACCTTACCAAGGCCAAGTACCTTACCCTTGGAGTTATCTCCAAAAGTTACATACTTGCGTGGACCATCGTTATTAGCAAGCTCACGGAACATGTCCTTATCTCCAGTCATATGATCAGTACATCCACTATCGAGAATCCACTCCTTTCCTCCGGCCATGTAACCATGAAGGTTAGCCATAAGACCAAATTGTCTCATCGACTCATCAAGATCAAAGTCACTGTCATCATCCTCATCATAATATCCATGTTCAACATCATCATGTGAATGATCATCACCTAGAGAGAGTGATTCATTAGATTTATGACCATGACAATGTGCATGTTTATGAATTCTAATAATTTGTGAGATGATGCTACTAATGACTCCAACATCTCCTTTGGCACGCATCAGGTCACGGAGCTCAAATAGAAAATCATCAAATTTAGGATCACTAGGATCCATATTTTGAAAAGTAATGGACTTTTGAACAATCTCATCTAGATTTTTCAAGGAATAGTTTGGAAAGCGCTCCTCAAGATATTTCCATATAGTATAAGCACATTCAAATGTAGGCAAGCATACAAGCAAATTTCTAGGCAATCCTCTAATGATAAGATCAATAGTTCTAAGATTGCGGGTCATGTCAATATACTCATCGGGGGTAGGATGCAAAAGGATCAATGGGGGGCACATAAGGGCTAGTAATATACTTGTTTAAATCATATTCATTGAAAATCTCAAGCATCTCATTCTTCCAAGAATTATAGAACTCTCCGTCAAGCATAGGCACTCTATGTCTAATACTCCCGATCGTAGACTCATCCATCTTCCTCCAATGGCGATTAAACCAAAGAAATGGAGACCAATGCTCTAATACCAATTGAAAGGATCAAGAAGAGGGGTCTAGAGGGGGGGTGATTAGACCCTCAACAAGTAAAAGTGGCAATTTTTAAGGTGTTCAAGTTAAGGTGGATTTTTATCACAAGTTTAAGCATTCACAATACATTTCAAGCAAGCATGGCAAGAGTATATGCAGCGGAAAGAGTAAAGCATGCTAATTGCAAGAAAGTAAAGGGATGGGATTGGAGTGTGCAAACGCAATGAAGACACGGAGATTTTTGGCGTGGTTCCGATAGATGGTGCTATCATACATCCACGTTGATGGAGACTTCAACCCACGAAGGGTAGGTTGAGCGAGTCCACGAAGGATCCACGGAGAAGCAACCTTGTCTATCCCACCATGGCCATCGTCCATGAAGGACTTGCCTCACTCCGGTAGATCTTCACGAAGTAGGCGATCTCCTTGCCCTTACAAACTTCTTGGTTCAACTCCATAATCTTTTTGGAGGCTCCCAAGCGACACCTAACCAATCTAGGAGACACCACTCTCCAAAAGGTAATAGATGGTGTGTTGATGATGAACTCCTTGCTCTTGTGCTTCAAATGATAGTCTCCCCAACACTCAACTCTCTCACACATATTTGGATATGGTGGAAAGATGATTTGAGTGGCAAGCAACTTGGGAAGGCTAGAAATCAAGATTCTTGTGGTAGGATTGGTATATCTTGATCTCAACACATGAGTAGGTGGTTCTCTCTCAGAAAATGTATGCTGGAAGTGTAGGCACGTTCTGATGGTTCTCTCATATATGGAGAAAGGGGTGAAGGGGTACATATAGCCTCCACACAAAATCCAACCGTTACACACATTTGACCCAACTCGGTCAGATCGAATAGAAGAACTCGGGGAGACCGATTTAGTTCAAAATGTGAACGTTAGGAATCTCGGTGGGACCGACTGGAACAACTTGATGGGACCGATGTGCTAGGGCTTAGGGCAAACATCAACTCGGTGGCACCGATTGCATCAACTCGGTGAGACCGAAGAAGCAATAAGGAAACAGAGAAAATGTCAAGCCATCTCAGTAAGACCGATCGCAATTTCGGTGAGACCAAAATAATTCAACAGGCAACAGGGAGTTGGCAAGGCCATCTCGGTGAGAACGAAATCCGTATCGGCGTGACCGAACTGTTAGGGTTTCTGGCAGTGGCTATATCATATGAACTCGATGGCTCCGGATGGAATGGATCGGTGGGGCCGAGTTGGAGTTTGGGATTTTGACATATTTGGAATGAGAAAGTGGTTGAGGGATTTGGAGCAATATCACTAAGCATTTGAGCAAGCAAGCCATTAAGCAACACCTCATCCCCTTTTAATAGTATTGGCTTTCCTATGGACTCAATGTTATCTTGGATCACTAAAATAGAAATGAAGAGTCTTGAGCTTTTGCCAATATGTGTCCTTAGCATTTTGAAGGGGTTCCACATCCTCTTGTCCTTTCCACACCATTGTTGATTGTTGAACTTGTCTGAAATAAACTAGATAAAAGCATTAGTCCAACAAAAGATATGTTTACATTAATTAAAAAAATCACCCAAGGAGCACTTGTGCTTTCACCATCGCCGTCTCGTTTTCCTGAGTAAGACACAAATCCTAACAAAACTCAAAAAAACATAAAAATAACGGAGCCTTCCCGCTGGCAAAGGCCAGGATCCACCGTGTCGCATGGCCCTAAAGCCACCGGAGACGAGGTGAAGGAACCCTAATCTCTTTTTTTCGAAGAAGACGGCGGCTGCGTGTTAATATGCCGCATGCTTCGTAACTGGTCAATCTACATTGTATATGTCATTCACCACCACCTTATACAATCAGAAATAACATGAATACTTTGCAAATTAAGATCGTCGGCAAGAGCTAGAGCCTCCCGAATAACCAAGGTCCGAACACGTACGTGAACATAAAAGGCAAACTAGCCACTGTGAAGATGCCCTGGCTATTCAAGAAGAAGAAAAAGCAGCGGCCACCATAGCACATCAGGCTAGTCCCAATGCTCCAACCTGGATCGGTGCTTAGCCTGCCACATTGGCAAAATTCATACATGGCAGGTTAAATAAGGAGGAGAGAGAGCGAACTGGTAACCCCACGAAGGAACGACTCCAAGCGCACGACCCTAGGTGAATACGCAGTTAATTCGATCCCGTGCGAAGCGCCGTATAGCTTCGTCTCTTCTCTTTTTATCCCCTTCTTCCCAGTGACCGAGCGGCGCCTTCGCCTCCTCTTCCTCCTCGCCGTGCGCCGCCGCCCCAGCGCAGCCACTTCGTCCTCACTGTGCGGTGCTGCCACGCCTCTCAATCGTCGCGTCAGCCGTCGTTCCTCCTGGTCGTTGAAGCTCCGGCGGACCCTCGAGCCTGCATGGACAGTTCAGTTCAGTTCGCCACTGGCGCCACAAGTTCAGTTCGCCGCCGCCGGGAGCTCCTTCGCCACTCACAGACGGCTCAAAGGTAATTAATTCTTGTCACAGTAGAGCTGCTAGTTTGTTTCAAAACGTGTCCTTGTTCTGTGTTCAATTTCACCCTGTGCTTGCTCTCTCCTGTCCATGCTTAGATGAGTTTTTTCTCTGCTTCTTGCTAATTGATAGTTTGAACCATATGCAATTGATAGACTGAATCATAGCATGGAGACTCTAATCTGAATAGCATGTCATCTGAACCATAGATAATTGATAGTTTGAAGTCTGAACCATGGAGAATTGAGTCTGATATAAATAGTATGTGATCTGAACGGCATCGCCTAGTCCCAGATTCCTGCAACTTTGTCATAAAAACCACAGTCCATGATTTCTTTTGTACATTGCCCATCTGAAAAATCTTACAGAATGTACTACTAGCCGATTTTGTTCTAGGCAATTGAAGGAGTGGTCCGAGGATATACATCAATAGGCCGTGTGAAGAAGCCAATCAACAACTTGTACGAGACTACTTCTGCCACAACCCTCTCTACCCTGCCGAAATATTCCGGAGAAGATTCAGGATGAGACGACCTCTCTTTCTTCGCATCGTCAATGCGCTAGGCGAGCGGTCTCCATACTTCACCACAAGGAAAGATGCCCTTAACCATGAAGGGCTCTCTCTGCTTCAAAAATGCACAGTGGCGATACGTCAATTGGCTTATGGCACACCTGCAGACAGTCTTGATGAATATCTCAAGATCGGCGAGACTACCGCGATTGATTGCTTGAAGAACTTCGTGCAAGGAGTGATTGATACCTATGCCGTGGATTATTTACGTGCCTTTAATTATAATTTTATATCTTTTGATGAACATCTTATTGGCACTTTATGTATGGACTCAAGTCAAATATATTCTCATGTGTTTTACTTAAGCAATATTATTTTCTTAATACATGGCAGAAGTAGGCCACAAAGTTTACATACTACAGAAGATCCTATAGCTAATTGAATGAAGAGCTCTTAGCTACAGGAAGCTAAGCATCTATGCATTGTGGAGTTTGGGTGCTAAGCGATTTAATATACTTAGCACCTCACCTTAGAGCAAGTACAGTAAGGTACAGTCAGCAAGCTGTAAGGAGTAAAATAATATTTCTATGCTTAGTTGGAGGAGAGATGATAGGAGAGAGAATGTAAGCGGACTCTTATGCAAGAGCCAGCTGTAGCACGTGCTCCTAGACGCTATGTGAGAGTGGAAGGTGAACCATGTATTAATAAAGTAACATATACTTATAACTATTTGTTATACATGTTGGCTACAAGATTGGTTATAGATGACATGGCACTTTCTTATAGCCAACAGTTGGCTATAATATTAACCATGCTCATAGCACTTATGCATGGGAAGAAGCCTCAGCCTACCTACCGTCTTCTCTTTCTCTTTATTCGTCCCCCCCACCCCCCCCCAAATCCCTAAAAAAAAAAAAATCGTCGTCGCTGCCGTCGCTGTGTGCGAACTCCGTCGGCCGTTCCCCCCCCCCCCCCCCCCCCCCCCCCTCTCTCTGCTAATCTGAGTTCCTCGTCGAGAAGAGGAACTGAGGGGCGTGGCAGCGGCCCCGCCCGTGATGGTCGCCCGCCGCGCTCTGTGGCGGACGCGGACATGCACAGCTCCTCCCCCTCCTCCGCCGCCGTCGCGTATTCTTCCTCGTCTCCATCACACCTCTCCCCAGCAGACGGCTTCCTCTGCGGTAATTATTAACCCGTCCGATCCACTTCTTCTTCTTGTTCTCCTTCCTGCTCCTGTGGGGAATTCCGTCGAGCACCACGCTTACCCGCGTGATTTGGTCCAGCAGTGAAGGAGGGGGTCGACGAGATGATCAAGCACGTCGCCAATGAGCCCTCCCTCGGGCTCTACTTCGTCCAGCAGCACGCCCAGGCATCCATGCCCATCCTCCTTGACGTCAAGGTCTGCTCTCCCTCTTAATTTGCTCTGTTCAGTGCCCATAACGATGATTGGCCTTTAAGCATGTTGCGTCGCGCATTGACATTATTATGAAATTAATTTGGTGTTCCAGATATCGATATATTTTCCTACAAACTTGGTCATACTTACACAAGTTTGACTTAGGATAAACCTAGAACTTCAATTAATTTGGGACAGAGGGAGTAGCACCATAAGTTTCAATACTGGCTGGCATTTGCTAATCCTGAGTTGTTTAATGGCTTGATCTGTTCTTATCAGAGGTTAGCACAAACCAAGCTGAGATTCTAACATGGCATTTCTGGTTTGCTCATCAGGGCAAGGTTACAGAAAAGACTCGTGAGATAACATTACACACTGAAGATATAGAGGATTCTATTTGTGCTGTGAGGTCCATGGCTGAGTTTGGACTTCCAATTGCTGATGATATGATAAAGGGCATAAATAAATCTCTAAAGATAATGTCGAAGACCCAACCAAAGAAGGGGTAAGCATTTAGCAATCTTGAGGATTTCCTTCTGGTTTTTGTTTGATTACCTTGTGGCATTGATGATATGGTTCTGTTTTTTCGAACGTGATGTGGAGTCTCCTAGCAGGCTAGCATCCTGAAGTTCCTGCATTCATGCCATCTGTACACTGAAGTCACTGCATGCATTCATCTCATCCATAGAATATTGACATTTGTTCCTTTTTCATTTAGGAGCAGCCCATCTTTATGTATTACTAGATGATACCCCGCGCGTTGCTGCGGGAATTACTTGCAGTATATTTCAGTAAGATCTGATTATATCAACATGAATATTTGGATTAATAATATAAGAGCTAAACTTAAAATACATGTAATTTTAAAATATTGATTGAATATAAGTAGCATAATATAATTACCTACACTATGTTTTTATATGTGCTTCCAATAAGGTAGAAAACTCAAATATTGGATTTCTGCCCAATAAACCACTCAGGGATCTCAGCTCGATCAATCCTTAGCCCCCTACTGTATCATATTATTGTGTTCACAAAGGCCATGCTCTTAATTTTTTGTAGAGGAAGCCATCCTCTTTAGTTGGTTCTGAGAAGAGAATTATTGTGTCCAGGTTAATCCAGAACCCCATTTGGGGGTTCCAATCAGACAAAAGCTCGGAAGCATGGAACGATTTGGACGCAACTAATGGTGGAAGTAGCAAGAACTATTTGTCTTCCATGTTGAACACCGCAAAGCAAAAGGCATCGAGTCTGAGATGGCCACAGACTGATTTCGCTATGAACGATGGCGTTAGTGAGAAGTCAGTGTCATCTACAGCTCAAGAGTCATCACAAGCCGGAAGACATGGTGCGTCAACACCCTCGGATGCTGAAAGGGACGAAGTCTCCATTTCAAGCCGTCTGTTGGAAAATAAAAATGCAGCTGCTATGAATCAGGGCCTATCTGCTTCTGATATCTCCGACACGGCGGAGAGCTACAACAAGTTCAAAGAAGAACAGGAACTAAAACTGCAAGAGTGGCTCAGGGAGTCGAAAGAAGCTGAAGATAATAGAGGTTGAGACTGTTGTGATTGCTTCGGTGTTTCCGCCTCTTTCGGAGCACGTCAGAAACGAAAAACATGTCCAAATCTTCGTATATGTTTATGACCGCAGATCTTTTTGTATTGATGATGAATGTACATGTGCCGTGTCTCTGTAAACATTCGTGTTCACTTTGCAGCTGTTACATTGATATTGACAAGGCTGAGAGAGATATCTCAAGTGTATTGTTGTATAACAGCCTGGATTACAGCAGAACAAGTTTGTTATTGTACTTGGGAGCTTGGAAGTGGTTTTTATATATATACTGATGTGCCATATCGGTGGCCGTCCATCTTGCGCCGAGATTCGTGACGAGCTTGCTTCGGTTGTTGTGGATTTTGGGTTTTCACCCGTGAGAGAAGAGATAGGTGATGAAATTCTTCTTCCGGCGCGAGTTGGCTTTAAGATGGAAAAAGAGACCCCTATAATCTTTGGGCGACGCTACGCGTCCGTCAGCGGAAATTCAAAAAGGATCTGCCGCCTTGCTGATCATTGGATGGACACACTAATGACTTAAGCAGTCACCCTTTGCAACAAGAGTAGTGTTTCTGCAACAGTCTGCTTGTTGCAATCACTTGAGCTTGATGTTTTTTTTTTGCAATAGATATCTTGCAGAAATTTTTCACAACAGAGATCTTGTTGCAGAAATTTTAAAGATCATCCATGAATGTATTTTTTTATTTTCTGCAACAGAGATCTTGCTTCAGATTTTTTTCGCAACAAAGGTCTTGCTGCAGAATTTCAAAGATTTCTGCATACGGTCCCTCTTTGTTTTTTTTTGCGGGAGATATGGTCCATCTTTGCAATAAGAGCTTTGTTTCAGAAACACGTTGACTATTGCAACAAGTGCTTTATTCAGAAAAATGCTCCCCCGAAACCGCCGTTCACTGCGAGCTTCGCCGGATGGTGGTGTGAGAGGATCGGCGCCGCCCGTCCCCTCATTCACGCCGCCGCCGGCGAGCACCGTACCTCCGACCAAAGTCACCTTGCCACCATCCTCCTCTTCCTTTTATTTTCTCCATCTCTCTGTATCTCTCGCCGCAGGAGTGCCGTTCGCCGATGCCGTCGCGGGTCCTTGATGTGAAACTCGCCGTCAACCCCGCCAGACCTCGCCGAGACGAGCTCCCGCCACTCCCGGGCGTCCCCACCTCCTGCCCGTGGGTCATCCTCATCGGATCCGGCGAGATCCGGCTTGAATCCTCGCCGTCGTCGCGCTCCTAGCCACACGAGTCTCCGCCCCAGCGGCTCCCAGACGTCCCTGCCTCCTGCCCGTGCGCCATCCTCATCAGATCCGGTGAGATTCCTCGCCGCCATCGCCCTCCCGGCCGCACGAGTCACCGCCGCTGCAAAAAGCCAGGCAGTTGCAAAACTCTCTTTTTTGAAACAAAGGCTCAGTTGCAGAAACACATGGACACGGGGGTGCTCTCGTCCATCTGATCAATAGACGATCTGACGGACACGGAGCCGGCGGACGCGCACGCGTGATCGGCCGGCTGAAGGTTAGCTTTTCCCATAATCTTGCCTCCATCTCATGAACCGCATCCAGTTGTCATGGGCTTGCCAAGTTAGTGACACTGAAGTGCTACCTCTTGCTCTTATGGAGTTGGCTTTGAGCAGTGAGCACCAGCTGGTGCAGAAACTTGGAGACCACATTTAGTACTGCAGTTGTTTTGGGTTCCAATTAGAGGAGGCTCACAACATTCACAAGTTAGAGCATCTCCAGCCGTTCGGCCTCCCAGGGGCTTGAAATAGCGCCGCCTGAGGGTGCGCCGGCGGAAAAATCGGCGTGGGGGGCTCGGGTTCCCAGCCGCCCCCAAGGTTGCCCCCCAGGCGCCAATTTCGGCCCATTTTCGGCGCAAATTGGCCCACTTTCAGCCCACTTTAGGCGCAAATTGGCCCACTTTCGACGCAAATTGGACCAATTTCGGGCCATATTCGGCATGCTTCGGCACAAATTCAACCGAAGCTAATTTTTGTCACATAGTTCATCACAGAAAATCAATACAAATCAAATAGTTCAACAAATCAAATAGTTCAACAAATAAAAACTCATATTTCATCACACGTCGAGCTAGGCGTTGCCCTTGAGCCTCCATAGGTGCTCCACCAGATCCTGCTGCAGTTGTTGATGCACCTGTGGGTCTCGGATCTCCAGACGCATATTGAGGAAGGCAGTCCAGGTTGCCGGTAGCTGGTGATCAACTTGGGCAAGAGGACCCTGCCTGTAATATGGTTCAGTGTCAAACACTTGCTCTTCCTGCTCACTCTCAATGATCATGTTATGCAACATGACAAAGCAAGTCATGACCTTTCACATTTGATCTTTCGACCAGGTCTGAGCGGGGTACCGGACAACAGCAAATCGAGATTGGAGCACACCAAATGCCCGCTCGACATCTTTCCTGCAAGCCTCCTGACACTTGGCAAAGTAGGAGTTCTTGCCTTCTGGCACAGGGTTTGAGATAGTCTTCACAAATGTGGACCATCTCGGATAGATGCCATCTGCTAGGTAGTATCCCTTGTTGTAGTGCCGCCCATTGACCTCGAAGTTCACCGGAGGTGCATGACCTTCAACAAGCTTGGCAAAGACATTCGAGCACTGCAGTACGTCGATGTCATTGTGAGTTCCTGGCATACCAAAGAAGGAGTGCCAAATCCAGAGGTCGTGTGTGGCCACTGCCTCAAGTACCACACTGCAACCGCCTTTGGCGCCTTTGTACATCCCCTGCCAAGCAAATGGACAGTTTTTCCATTTCCAATGCATGCAGTCGATGCTTCCAAGCATCCCAGGAAATCCTCTTGCTGCATTCTGTGCTAGGATCCGAGCAGTGTCGTCAGCATTGGGTGATCGCAAGTATTGAGGTCCAAACACTGCCACCACTGCCCTGCAGAACTTGTACAAACACTCAATGGTCGTGGACTCGGACATGCGTCCATAGTCTTCTAGTGAAATCACCAGGAGCTCCATATGCAAGCATCCTCATAGTTGTCGTGCACTTCTGGAGTGAGGTGAATCCAAGTGTGCCGGTGCAATCTTTCTTGCACTTGAAGTAGCTATCGAACTCACGGATGGAATTCACAATCTTGAGGAAGAGCTTTCGGCTCATCCGATAACGGCGACGAAATACTTTCTCACCGTGCAGTGGAGCGTCGGCGAAGTAGTCGGAGTAGAGCAAGCAATAGCCTTCCAGGCGATGCCTCTGCTTTGCCTTCAGCCAACCCGGCGCCGAGCCACCTCGTCGTGGCTTTGCAATGCTCGCAAACAAGTCAGCCAGTGCAGCGAGGACCATGAGATGCTCTTCCTCCTGGGCGTCGGCATCGGCTTCCTCCCCCAGCAGCGCCGCGAACGCCTCCTCGTCGTCCGAGTCCATCGCCGAGCAGACAAATTGCCGAACACCTGACGGGCATGGTAGGCGCGCAGCCACCGGTATCCACGCCCTGCATGGCCGGAGCACCGGAAAGCTCACCCAGGAGCGGGGTGGAGGCTGCTGCGGTGAACCCTCTCTTTTTTCGGCTGGGGAATGTCCTTTCTAGCGGTGCTGGGTGGGTAGGCGGCTCCGGGATCAGCACGGCGGCAGAAGGGCGTGCGCGGGGGGAGGGGGATCTGGAAGTGGAAGATGCTTTTTCTCTAGACAATGGTGGCCCAGGCGCGGGTTTTCCTTCCGTCGGGGCCCCCAAGCGCCCCCCAGTGCGCTGGGTTCGTCCAGGGATCGCCGGGCCAAAAAATGGGCAGAGCCGGTGGATTTCGTCATCCTGGGAGCGCGACTGGGGGGCTTTTTCGGCGCCGGCGTGAAAAAACTCACCTTGGGGGGCCTGTTGGGGGCGCGAGTGGAGATGCTCTTAGTCAACTTGCAAACTTGAAGCTCACATTACTTGTTTTTGACAATGATGGATTTCATTGACTCAAAATGAAGCACCAATGCGATACAAACACAATGAGCATACATTTGACCTCTGCATGACTAAGATGCGCAAGGTCAACACCAACGAGCACACACCCAAAGAATGACAATGGTTAAGAGCAAAGTAATACAAGATCAAAGCTATGACTGGGCAGGTAGTGGCAAAAGAAAAAAAAACTTCAAAACAATGATCGATGAACTACAACAACCACCATCTGCGCTAATCATCTCTTCATATCACAGGGATAGCGAGAAACATTTGTCAGCAACAACGCCTCCAAGGGGATGATGCCAAGTACCACCATCATTGGATCGAACCACGAAAGGTCAGATCATGAATTTCACCCTGAAGATCAAGTCCGAGCAACGCCTTCAACAAGGATACCGAGCAAAAATACTACCATTTCCAGGCTACGTTGCACGAATACTTCATAAAGCACTCTTATCCATCCAGATACTGCCCCGGTACGTATCCTGTATGTATCCTTCAATTTATTGATTTTTTAAAAAAATTGTTTGATACGCCTGGGATATAGCTGCGATATGTTTTGGATACAAGAAACCCTTCGTTTTGACGTGAAAACCCCTTGACTCCCTCGTCGAGTCCTCTCCTCTCCTACATGTTCCTTCTGAATTCTAATCAAATCTCTGATTTGTCGCCAGCTTGCCGCTGGCAGGAGACTTGCGCGTGTTTGAAGTAAAACCACGACACTCATTTTGGAACAGAGGGACTACATATATACAAATGTATCCCCGTATCACAATTTTTAGAAAATTAGCTCGGGCGTATCCCCATATCGCGTATCTGATATGTATTGAAGTATCCATGCAATATAGCTGTCAAGTATAACTAATTAGGGTCAGACTTAGGGGTTTCACCCCAAAGCTCGAGATTGGTAACCAAATCAACATTATCACGTGTTGTCGCCACCACTTTCCACGTCTCAGCAGCTACATGTGTACCACAGTCTAGATGTGAGCTGCCACACAAGTGAAGACCATGATCATACTGTTGGAAATATGCCCTAGAGGCAATAATAAATTGGTTATTATCATATTTCCTTGTTCATGATAAATGTTTATTATTCATGCTAGAATTGTATTGACCGGAAACTTAAATACATGTGTGAATAAATAGACAACATAGTGTCCCTAGTGAGCCTCTACTTGACTAGCTCGTTGATCAAAGATGGTTAAGGCTTCCTAACCATAGACATTAGTTGTCGTTTGATAATGGGATCACATCATTAGGAGAATGATGTGATGGAAAAGACCCAACCGTAAGCTTAGCATCAGATCGTTTAGTTTATTTGCTATAGCTTTCTTCATGTCAAGTATAAGTTCCTTAAACCATGAGATCATGTAACTCCCTGACACCGGAGGAATACTTAGTGTGTATCCAAACGTCACTTCGTAACTGGGTGATAATAAAGGTGCTCTATAGGTATCTCCGAAGGTATCTGTTGGGTTGGCATGGATCAAGACTGGGATTTGTCACTCCGTATGACGGAGAGATATCTCTGGGCCCTCTCGGTAATACAACATCTTAAAGAGCTTGCAAGCAATGTGACTAATGAGTTAGTCACATGATCTTATATTACGGAACGAGTAAAGAGACTTGTCGGTAATGATATTGAACTAGGTATAGAGATACCGACGATCGAATCTCGGGCAAGCAACATATCGCCGGACAAAGGGAGTTGCATACGAGATTAACCGAATCCTTGACATCGTGGTTCAACTGATAAAATATCTTCTTGAAATATGTAGGAATCAATATAGGCATCCAGGTCCCGCTATTGGTTATTGACTGGAGAGGTGTCTCGGTCATGACTACATGATTCCCGAACCCGCAGGGTCGCACGCTTAACATTCGTTGACGCTAGAGTAGTATTGGGATATTTTACGATTGGTAATCGAATGTTGTTAGAAGTCCTGGATGAGATCCCAGACGTCACCAGGAGTCTCAGAATGGTCGAGAGGTAAGGATTTATATATAGGAAGTCATATTTTGGGTTCCGGAAAAAGATACAGTTTTTTCGGTATTGTACCGTGAAGCTTCTAGAAGGTTCCGGAGGATTCAGGAGGGGTCCGAAAGTCCACAAGTGGGTCCACCACAACCCAAGGGCTGGCATGGGCTGAGAGGAGGCGCCCTGGCCTTATTGGGCTAGGCGCACCAAGTCCTCAAAAGCCCATGTGGCTAGGGAAGGGAAAAAAGGGGGAGTCCTAGTAGGAATAGGATTGGACTTGGAGTCCAAGTCCTCTCCCCCTTGGTTGCACCCTAGGGATTGGAGAGGCTGTTCCCCACACCCCTTCACCTATATATAGAGGGGAGGGGGCACCCCAAGAGGACACACCAAGCCCTTGGCGCCCCTCTCTCTCCTGTTACTCCGTAGTTCCTCCATCCTCGTTCCAGTAGTGCTTGGCGAAGCCTTGCTGAACTAGCTCCACCACCACCATCACCACCACACCGTCATGCTAGTTGTGATCCTATCTACTTATCTGCCTTCTCTTGCTAGATCAAGGAGGAGGAGACGTCATTGAGCCACACGTGTGCTAAACTCGGAGGTGTCGTCCGTTCGGCACTAGATCAGTTGGATCGTGATCGGATCGCGAAGAGTACAACTACATCAACCGCGTTATATATGCTTCCACTTTCGGTCTATGAGGGTACGTAGACACACTCTCCCCTCTCGTTGTTATGCTTCTCCTAGATAGATTTTGGGTGTTCGTAGGAAATTTTTGATTTTCATGCTTCGTTCCCCATTAGTGGTATCATGAGCTAGGTCTATGCGTAGATGTATATGCACGAGTAGAGCACAAAGAGTTGTGGGCGTTGATGCTCAAATTGCTTACCTCTCTTGTCTTATTTGGATTCAGTGGTATTGTGGGATGAAGCGGCTCGGATCAACCTTACATGTCCTCGCGCATGAGACCGGTTCCACCGACTAACATGCAACTTGTTTTGCATAAGGTGGCTAACGGGTGTCTGTCTCTCCTACTTTAGTTGAATCTAATTTGATGAAGGCGGTCCTTATAGAAGGTTAAAAGGAAACTTGATTATCACTGTTGTGGCTTTGCGTAGGTAAGAACGGTTCTTGCTAGTTGCCCATAGCAGCCACGTAAAATTTGCAACAACAAAGTAGAGGACGTCTAATTTGTTTTTGCAGGGCATGTTGTGATGTGGTATGGCCAAAATGTGATGTCATATATGTTGATGTATGAGATGATCATGTTTTGTAATAGGTTCACGACTTGCATGTCGATGAGTACGGCAACCGGCAGGAGCGATAGGGTTGTCTTTAATTTATTAATCGCCATGTAATTGCTTTACTTTATCGCTATGCGTTAGCAATAGTTGTAGAAGCAATAGTTGGCGGAGACGACCACGTGACGACACGATGATGGAGATCATGGTGTCATGCTGGTGAAGATGGAGATCATGCCGGTGCTTTGGAGATGGAGATCAAAGGCACGAGATGATAATGGCCATATCATGTCACATATTGATTACATGTGATGTTTATCCTTTTTATGCATCTTATTTTGCTTAGAACGACGGTAGCATTATAAGATGATTCCTTCACTTAATCTTGAGAAATTGTGTTCTCCCTGAGTATGCACCGTTGCAAAAGTTTGTTGTTTCGAAGCACCTCGTGATGATCGGGTGTGATAGACTCTACGTTCTCATACAACGGGTGTAAGCCAGTTTTACACATGCAGAATACTTGGGTTAAACTTGACGAGCCTAGCATGTACAGACATGGCCTTGGAACACAGGAGACCAAAAGGTCGAACATGAGTCATATAGTAGATATGATCAACATGAAGATGTTCACCACTGATGACTACCCCATCTCACGTGATGATCAGACATGGGTTAGTTGATTTGGATCATGTGTCACTTAGACAACTTGAGGGATGTTGATTTAAGTGGGAGTTCATTAGTAATTTGATTAACTGAACTAAATTATCATGAACTTAGTCTTAATTGTCTTTGCAAAATTTGTGTTGTAGATCAATGGCCCGCGCTGTAGTTCCCTTGAATTTTAATGCGTTCCTAGAGAAAGCTAAGTTGAAAGATGATGGAAGCAACTATGCGGATTGGGTCCGTAACTTGAGGATTATGCTCATTGCTGCACAGAAGGCTTATGTCCTTGATGCACCGCTAGGTGACGCACCCCCTCCAGCGTCGTCTGTAGATGTTGTGAACATCTGGCAGGCATGTTCTGATGACTACTCGATAGTTCAGTGTGCCATGCTTTACGACTTAGAACTGGGGCTCCAAAGACGTTTTGAGCATCACGGAGCATATGAGATGTTCCAGGAGCTGAAATTGGTATTTCAAGCTCATGCCCGGGTTGAGAGGTATGACATCTCCGACAAGTTCTTTAGCTGTAAAATGGAGGAGAACAGTTCTGTTAGTGAGCATATACTCAGAATGTCTGGGTTTTTTTTTTGGACTGTAAACTGTAGGGGACCCCCCCACAACACTTTAACTTTATTGCCAAAAAGAGTTACAATTACATGGATTACAAGAGGTAATCAAAGTGGTAAACTAAAAAACTAGTGAACTACAAGACAATACCTCAAGGAGGCAGGAAAGAAATCCATCTCAATAACTCATCTCTAAAGACATGTTTGATTCTATGCTGCATGAGAGTAATATCATGGATGAAAGCACTTCTCCATTTATTAAAGCTAGGCCTTTAATGCCTGAACACCTTAGGATTTCTGACTATCCAGATGTTCCAGCAGGCAACAAAAACCACCTCAGTGAAGAAAGGTTTTGCAAAATCTCGTTTAGCTTGCAACACAATGTTGCTCATATCATCTCCCTGTGGCCAACAGATTTGAAGATAATTCTAGACTCTCACACAAAATTACAGTGGAAGAAAAGATGGTCTCTGGTTTCCCTTGCCAGCAGAGGACAAAGAACACAGTTAACCCCATCATCCATATGCCAATGCCTCCTATCAACCATATCTTTAGTGTTAAGCCTGTCCATGATCAACATCCAAGCAAACACTTTTATTTTCATTGTGCATGATGATTTCCAGATCCATAGCAGCAGAGGATTAAATGACAAGGTAGAATGCATGAAGGAATAGAATATCTTAGGTTTAAAAGCATTGCATGTCCCCTGCCAGTACCAGCTATCATTTGCATCCAAATCTCTAGTGTGAGTGGTCATCATTGCCTGAATTGTCATATATTCATGATATGCCTGTTCAGACAAAGGTAAATGAAACATCTCTGAGACATCATGTGCTTGAAAGGCTTCAGCTATAGTTATCCATGGATCTTTCACATAAGAAAATAGCCTTGGAAACCTTGATTGCAAGGTTGTGACAGAATCACCAAGCTTCCATCTGTCAGACCAAAACAAAAATGAATCTCCAGAGTGAATTTGCACCCAAGTTGTGTTTCTGAAATGATCCAGCATTTTGCATATATCTTTCCACCAAAAAGATCCACAGCTGGCAGTACCCCATGGTACCCTCCCATGATAATATGTATTCCAAACAAGAGATACCCATGGCAGATCCATCTTGTTCAAAAACTTATGTATATGCTTGAGCAACAGAGCAATATTCTGGACCCCCAAGTTCAAAATCCCTAACCCCCCTTGCTTTTAGGCCTACAGATCAGGTCCCATGCTGCTAAAGATGGAGAGGCCTCATCTCTATGCTTTCTCCATAGACATTGTCTCTGGATTCTCTCCAGTTGTTTTAAAATTCCAGGGGGGGCTAGCAAACTGCCAAGATAGAATATGGGCATAGAGGACAAAGCAGAGTTTAGAAACTGCAATCTTTCACCTTGATTGAGGAAGGAGGAACTTGTTATCATTCTTCTTTCCATGCAATCCACCAATGGCATGAAGTCAATCATCTTTGGCCTAGTAGTACCCACAGGCAGCCCCAAGTATGTGAAGGGCATTTTCCCCACTTGACATCCAAAGGCTTCAGCCAAACTAGTGATTGTATTCTCATCAACATTAATAGGAACCATGGATGACTTGTGATAATTAACCACTAAGCTAGTGGAAGTGGAAAAAACCTGAAGCATATCCTTTAGAGCAAGCAACTGTGCCCCATCTGCTGGAAGAATTATCAGGGTGTCATCAGCATATTGCACTATTGAATAATCTTGGTCATGACATGGTATAGGCAGCTTAAGAATGCCCTTTCTGAACATATCATTTACTACTGATTGCAATAAATCAGCAGCAATTACAAAAAGTAAAGGGGAGAGGCAATCTCCTTGTCTCACACCCTTTCTGTACAGAAATTGTCTACCTGGCACTCCATTCAAAAGAACTAAAGAAGTTCTAGTAGAGAGTAACTGCTTGACCCAAGAAATCCATTTTTCATTAAAACCTTTATATTTCAAGATCTGTAGGATAGCCTCATGCTCAATAGAATCAAAAGCCTTCTCAAAGTCCAATTTGAGAATAACAATTGGTCTCTTAGATTGGTGACATTGATGCAAGTACTCCAGGGACCAACCAATACAGTCCTGAGTTGTTCTGCTTTTAATAAATCCATACTGATTTTTGTGAATACATTTCATAATAATCCTTTGAAATCTATTAGCAGCCATCTTGGATAAAAACTTAAGACCCATCCCAGTCAAAGAAATTGGCCTATAGTCCCCAACCTCCTCAGGGGCTAACTTCTTTGGTCTGAGAGTGATATATGAGCCATTAATGTTTCCAAGAGCAGCAGAACCCTTATGAAAAGCCTCAGCAAGCTCATAAAAATCATGGCACATAATGGGCCAGCATTTTTTGAAAAACAGACCATTAAAACCATCTGGCCCAGGGGCTTTGTCAATTGGCATATGTTTAACAATATCATCCATTTCTTCCTTACTAAAAGGTTTAGTTAGAAAATCTAAATCCTCAATTGGTTTAAGCAAGGAACTTAGGTCAAAGCCCATGACAATTCCATTAGAGACCTCCATTCTATTCTTGAAGCAGTTCCATATGATACCCTCCATCTGGGAATGTTCTGAAACCACAGAATGTCTGGGTTGCACAACTGCTTGACTCAATTGGGAGTTAATCTTCCAGGACTCAGTTATTGACAGAATTCTCCAATCACTGCCACCAAGCTATAAGGGCCTTGTGATGAACTATAATATGCAAGGGATGGAGAAAACACTTCCCGAGCTCTTCACGATGCTTAAGGCCGCGGAGGTAGAAATCAACAAGGAGCATCAAGTGTTGATGGTTAAAAATACCACTAGTTTCAAGAAAGGCAAGGGAAAGAAAGGGAACTTCAAGAAGAATGGTAAAGCAGTTGCTGCTCCCGTGAAGAAACCCAAGGCTGGACCCAAACCTGAGACTGACTGCTTCTACTGCAAGGGGAATGGTAACTGGAAGCGGAACTGCCCCAAGTACTTGGCAGATAAAAGGCTGGCAACGTCGACAAAGGTATATTTGATATACACGTTATTGATGTGTACCTTACTAGTGCTCATAGTAGCGCCTGGGTATTTGATACTGGTTCAGTTGCTCATATTTGTAACTCGAAATAGGAGCTGCGGAATAAACAAAGACTGGCTAAGGACAAGGTGACGATGCGCGTCGGAAATGGTTCCAAGGTTGATGTCATCGCCGTCGGCATGCTACCTCTACGTCTACCTTCGAGATTAGTTTTAAACCTAAATAATTGTTATTTGGTGCCCGCGTTGAGCATGAACATTATATCTGGATCTTGTTTATTGCGAGACGGTTATTCATTTAAGTCGGAGAATAATGGTTGTTCTATTTATATGAGTAATATCTTTTATGGTCATGCACCCATTGTGAATAGTTTATTCTTGTTGAATCTCGATCGTATTGATACACGTATTCATAATATTGATGTCAAAAGATGCAAAGTTAATAATGATGGTACCACATATTTGTGGCACTGCCGCTTAGGTCATATTGGTGTAAAGCGCATGAAGAAACTCCATACTGATGGACTTTTGGAATCTCTTGAGTATGAATCATTTGAGACATGTGAACCATGCCTCATGGGCAAGATGACTAAAACTCCGTTCTCCGGAACAATGGAGCGAGCTAGTGACTTATTGGAAATAATACATACTGATGTATGCGGTCCGATGAGTGTTGAAGCACGCGTTGGATATCGTTATTTTCTTACCTTCACAGATGATTTGAGTAGATATGAGTATATTTACTTAATGAAACACAAGTCTGAAACATTTGAAAAGTTCAAGGAATTTTAGAGTGAAGTAGAAAATCATCGTAACAAGAAAATAAAGTTTATACGATCTGATCGTGGAGGTGAATATTTGAGTTACGAGTTTGGTATGCATTTAAGACAATGTGGAATTGTTTCACAGCTCACGCCACCTGGAACACCACAGGTTAATGGTGTGTCTAAACATTGTAATCGTACTCTATTGGATATGGTGCATTCTATGATGTCTCTTACTGATTTGTCACTTTCATTTTGGGGTTATGCATTAGAGACAGCCACATTCACTTTAAATAGGGCACCGTCTAAATCCGTTGAGATGACATCGTACGAGTTGTGGTTTGGCAAGAAACTTAAGCTATCGTTTCTTAAATTTTGGGGATGCGACGCTTATGTCAAGAGGCTTCAGCCTGATAAGCTCGAACCCAAAGCGAAGAAGTGCGTCATCATAGGATACCCTAAAGAGACCATTGGGTATACCTTCTATCACAGATCCGAGGGCAAGATCTTTGTTTCCAAGAACAAGTCCTTTCTAGAGAAGGAGTTTCTCTCGAAAGAAGTGAGTGGGGGGAAAGTAGAACTTGATGAGGTAATCGTACCGTCTCTCGAATTAGAAAGTAGCACATCACAGAAAGCAGTTCCCATGATGCCTACACCAACTGAAGAGGAAGCTAATGATGATGATCATGAAACTTCGGATCAAGTTACTACTGAACTTTGTAGGTCGACCAGGGTACGTTCCGCACTAGAGTGGTACGGTAATCCAGTCCTGGAAGTCATGTTGTTAGACAACAGCGAACCTATGAACTATGAAGAAGCTATGATGATCCCGGATTCCAAAAATGGCTTGAGGCCATGAAATCTGAGATAGGATCCATGTATGAGAACAAAGTATGGACTTTGGTGGACTTGCCCGATGATCGGCAAGCCATTGAGAATAAATGGATCTTTAAGAAGAAGACAGACGCTGATGGTAATGTCACCGTCTATAAAGCTCGACTTGTCGCAAAAGGTTTCCGACAAGTTCAAGGGGTTGACTACGATGAGACTTTCTCACTCGTAGCGATGCTTAAGTCTGTTAGAATTATGTTAGCTATTGCCGCATTTTATGATTATGAGATCTGGCAAATGGACGTCAAAACAGCATTCCTTAACAGGTTTCTTAAGGAAGAGTTGTATATGATGCAATCAGAAGGTTTTATCGATCCTAAGGATGCTAACAAAGTATGCGAGCTCTAGCGATCCATCTATGGACTGGTGCAAGCATCTGGGAGTTGGAATATTCGCATTGATGAAGTGATCAAAGCTTTTGATTTTATACAAACTTACGGAGAAGCTTGTATTTACAAGAAAGTGAGTGGGAGCTCTGTAGCATTTCTGATATTATATGTGGATGCCATATTGTTGATTGGAAATGATATAGAATTTCTGGAAAGCATAAAAGGGTATTTGAATAAGATTTTTTCAATGAAAGACCTCGGTGAAGCTGCTTACATATTGGGCATCAAAATCTATAGAGATAGATCAAGACGCCTAATAGGACTTTCACAAAGTACATACCTTATCAAAGTTTTGAAGAAGTTCAAAATGGATCAGTCAAAGAAAGGGTTCTTGCCTGTATTGCAAGGTGTGAAGTTGAGTAAGACTAAAAGCCCGACCACAGTAGAAGAAAGAGAAAGGATGAAAGTCATTCACTATGCCTCAGCCACAGGCTCTATAATGTATGCCATGCTGTGTACCAGACCTGATGTGTGCCTTGCCATAAGTCTGGCAGGGAGGTACCAAAGTGATCCAGGAGTAGATCACTGTACAGCGGTGAAGAATATTCTAAAGTACCTGAAAAGGACTAAGGACATGTTTCTCGTTTATGGAGGTGATGAAGAGCTCGTCGTAAAGGGTTACGTCGATGCTAGTTTCGACACAGATCCAGATGACTCTAAGTCTCAAACTAGATACGTATTTATATTAAATGGTGGAGCAGTCAATTGGTGCAGTTCCAAGCAGAACGTCGTCGCGGGATCTACATGTGAAGTGGCGTATATAGCTGCTTCGGAAGCAGCATAAGGAGTCTGGATGAATGAGTTCATATCCGATCTGGGTGTAATACCTAGTGAATCGGATCCAATGACTATCTTTTGTGACAACACTGGAGCTATTGCCATTACCAAGGAGCCCAGGTTTCACAAGAGAACCAAGCACATCAAGCGCCGCTTCAACTCCACTCGTAATTATGTTAAGGATGGAGACATAGAACTTTGCAAAGTACATACAGATCTGAATGTGGCAGACCCATTGACTAAACCTCTTCCCCGGGCAAAACATGATCAACACCAAGACTCCATGGGTGTTAGATTCATAACTATGTAAACTAGATTATTGACTCTAGTGCAAGTGGGAGACTGTTGGAAATATGCCCTAGAGGCAATAATAAATTGGTTATTATCATATTTCCTTGTTCATGATAAATGTTTATTATTCATGCTAGAATTGTATTGACCAAAAACTTAAATACATGTGTGAATACATAGACAACACAGTGTCCCTAGTGAGTCTCTACTAGACTCGCTCGTTGATCAAATATGGTTAAGGCTTCCTAACCATAGACATTAGTTGTCATTTGATAACGGGATCACATAATTAGGAGAATGATGTGATGGAAAAGACCCAACCGTAAGCTTAGCATCAGATCGTTTAGTTTATTTGCTATAGCTTTCTTCATGTCAAGTATAAGTTCCTTAAACCATGAGATCATGTAACTCCCTGACACCGGAGGAATACTTAGTGTGTATCCAAACGTCACTTCGTAACTGGGTGATCATAAAGGTGCTCTACAGGTATCTCCGAAGGTATCTGTTTGGTTGGCATGGATCAAGACTGGGATTTGTCACTCCGTATGATGGAGAGATATCTCTGGGCCCTCTCGGTAATACAACATCTTAAAGAGCTTGCAAGCAATGTGACTAATGAGTTAGTCACGGTATCTTGTATTAAGGAACGAGTAAAGAGACTTGCCGGTAACGATATTGAACTAGGTATAGAGATACCGACGATCGATCTCGGACAAGTAACATATCACCGGACAAAGGGAATTGCATACGGGATTAACCGAATCCTTGACATCGTGGTTCAACCGATAAAAGATCTTCGTGGAATATGTAGGAATCAATATGGGCATCCAGGTCCCGCTATTGGTTATTGACCGGGGAGGTGTCTCGGTCATGACTACATGATTTCCGAACCCGCCGAGTTGCACGCTTAATGTTCGTTGACGCTAGAGTAGCATTGGGATATTTGATGATTGGTAACTGAATGTTGTTCGGAGTCCCGTATGATATTTATGTTTGGGAAGTCATATTTTGGGTTCCGGAAAAAGATGCAGTTTTTTGGGTATTGTATCATGAAGCTTCTAGAAGGTTTCGGAGGATTCCGGAGGGGTCCGAAAGTCCACAAGTGGGTCCACCATGACCCAAGGGCTGGCATGGGCTGAGGGGAGGGGCCCTGGCCTTATTGGGCTAGGCGCACCAAGTCCTCAAAAGCCCATGTGGCTAGGGAAGGGAAAAAGGGGGAGTCCTAGTAGGAATAGGATTGGACTTGGAGTCCAAGTCCTCTCCCCCTTGGCTGCGCCCTAGGGCTTTGAGGGGCTGTTCCCCACGCCCTTCGACCTATATATAGAGGGGAGGGGGCTCCCCAAGAGGACACACCAAGCCTTTGGCTCCCCTCTCTCTCCCGTTACTCCGTAGTTCCTCCATCCTCGTTCTAGTAGCGCTTGGCGAAGCCCTGCCGAACTAGCTCCACCACCACCATCACCACCATGCCGTCGTGCTAGTTTTGATCCCATCTACTTCTCCGCCTTCTCTTGCTGGATCAAGGAGGAGGAGACATCATCGAGCTGCACGTGTGCTAAACTCGGAGGTGCCGTCCGTTTGGCACTAGATCGGTTGGATCGTGATCGGATCACAAAGAGTACAACTACATCAACCACGTTATATATGCTTCCGCTTTCAGTTACGAGGGTATGTAGACACACTCTCCCCTCCCATTGCTATGCCTCTCCTAGACAGATCTTGGGTGTTCGTAGGAATTTTTTTGATTTTCATGCGTCGTTCCCCATCACATACAAGTCAAGCCGCAACAAGTGTTAGTTGACAATAAAGGCTCGGAACGACGAAGGTCACCCTCGCAATCTCGTGACCAAGGGCTACCGGAGCAGAGAATGCCCACTGTAGCCTTCATCGACCAGTGTCAGGGCTTAGCCCGACCACTGGTCTCTAGCAGCGGGGAGGTTGCAGGCGAAAAGTATGGAGAGGGGTGGAGGCGGTGGCTCTAGGGGGATAGGAGGCAATTGTTAGGTTTCAGTACTTGATTTTCTGAAGAGTGAAATGATAACAATAAAGTGTCATACCACATGAGTTTTTGCCGGTTGAGAGCAAGGCCCAGCTCTTTTGACAGCAGGGCCCAGTCCTATGCCAAAAAGAACTCGATTTGGATTGCAAACTCTTGGGATGATTCTAGAGAATGCTGGTGCAGTCCAAAACCTCAAAAAACAAGGATTCTAAGATGCTGAACAACCAGAGGCCCAAAAGGTGACTGCCACTGAAGGCAAGTGCCTTCACAATTGGATTCGTGATAGCAAGTTACATGATGAACATTTTGACAAGTTTGGCAATGATGTATATGTGCAACAATTGCCGTATGAAAGTGCAAATGCTCTACCACCAGAAGATGGTGGTTCCATGGCCGCGACACATGAGGCTATTGTTGGCAAGTCTCCTACCTTGAGATTAGTCCTTCTATTATAGTTGACCCTCTTTTGTGACGAAGAAAACATTACAATCATTCTAATTGTAACATTTAGCATTTTGTGATATTAGTAAATCACTTTCGGGCTCATACTCAATGAGGAACTCTTCAAAGCAACAAAGCGTTAGCAATTCAGTAAACAATTTATGTCTAAGAGCATTATGGACATTTCAGCACACTACTCAATACCACAATCTCAAATTGCAATCTTAGAAAAGAATTGGATGGCAGATTATGTGGGCACTTTCCAGAATCTTGATTCTGGAGAATCCTGTGCGAAAAGAACTCGGCCCAAATGTTGACCTTAAAGGCTAGTAAAACCCATAGGGGTGTGTCCACCGAAAAGTAAAATTGAGCGGTTCCGTGATGTACTGGCAGATCTTGAGCCGCTCATTGCGGTCTGAAGATTAGTGCAACACTGTGCAGTATTAAAAGCGAAGCATTGTCTTTCGGGAATACATAGCTATACAACATGCAAACAGGGTACACGGGTCCCATCAAAGTTAGCTTTTGGTCAGATGACACAGGGTCTTGCATGCATGTGCTATCCATTCCCTCTCTTCTCTCTCCCAAACTAATTCATACATTTAGTTCACCTTTGCTAACTTAAAATCATTCATATCTCTTAAACCAAACTTCCGATTTCAAAACTTTTTACATATTTGAACTCATGTCGCAAAGACCTTTAAAACAAGACCGATTTTGGATACATTTTAAATAAGTTAAAAATCATGAAACACATTTCACATATTTCACCCGCTTAAAATCTGATGAATAAAATGATTTCAATTAGTTTCACAAGTTCACATTTCAGTTTTGTGTTGTTTTTCACATTCAGAACTTACATTTCACTTTTCACCGGCTTGTTTTAGATAAATCATATCTACTTCAATTGCACAATTTTGAAAGAACATGTATCACTGTTTTAAATTAAACCGTTTCACATTTGGAAATGATCGGTTTCACAGGTTGACATTTCAGTTCATATTGTTTTTCACTTTCAGAACCTACATTTTACTTTTCACTAGCTTGTTTCACAATAATCACATATATTACAATTGCACATTTTTTAAAATAGCATGTTTCACACTCTTGAAATAAATTGTTGCACATTTCGAAATAATCGGTTTCACAAATTAACATTTTAGTTTCATATTGTTTTCACTTTCAGAACATGAATTTCACTTTCCACGGGCTTGTTTCACAAAAAACACATATATTTCAATTGCACATGTTTGAAATAACATGTTTCACTCTTCTGAAATAAACTGTTACACATTTGGAAATAATCAGTTTCACGAGTTGACATTTCGGTTTCATATTATTTTTCACTTTCAGAACATACATTTCACTTTCCACTGTCTTGTTTCATAAAAAAACATATATTTCAATTGCACATTTTTTAAATAAGATGATGTTTCACTTTTTTGAAATAAACTGTTACACATTAAAAAAAATCAGTTTCACAAGTTGACATTTCAATTTCACATTATTGAAAAAGCATATTTCACTCTTTTGAAGTAAACCGTTACACATTTCATAATTTTCAATTTCACAAGTTGAGATTTTAGTTTCACATTTTTTTTTCACTTTCAGTAGGTGCATTTTACTTTTCACTGGCTTGTTTCACAAAAATCACATCTATTTCAATTGCACATTTACGAAATAACTTATTTTACTCTTTTGAAATAAAAAATATTACACACTTCCAAATAATTAGTTTCACAAATTGTCATTTGAGTTTAATAGGTTTATGTGAAAAATGTTATTTTCACATATTTATAGTGAAATAGGTTTGTTTTAGATTTTTCTAGTGAAATGGGTTTATTTCACATATGAAATGTGAAATGTCGAAAATTAAATGTGTTTGAAATGTAACCAAAATTGGTCTAGTTTTAAAGTTCTTGACGCCAGGACTCCAAATATATAAAAAGTTTCAAAAACGATTCTATAGTTTAAAAGATATGGTTGATTTAAATTCTCTAAGAGAAAATAAAGTCTATGGATTTGTTCCGCGGATAGAGTGAGAGAAGAAACTTGCATGCGTACCGTCCCTGACAAAAGGTGTACTTTGGGGTCCATTATGCTGTCACTGATTTGACTAAAAATAAAGATACAAAAAATATACTAGTGCTATATATTTAGGTGGGCCATACAGTTTTACGAATCTCAGAACAAGTGGATAGCCCCAGATCTACCGGTACATCACAGAACCGCACAATATGACTTTGTGGTGTGTCCACAATATCCACATTTTCCTCATTGCACTGTACCCATTGTTGCCCCGCAAAGTCATATTGCGCGGTTCCCTTATGTATCGGTAGATCTAGGGCCATTCACTTGTTCTGAGATTTGTAAAACTGTATGGCCCATCTAAATATATAACACTAGTATATTTCTTGTATCTTTATTTTTAGTCAAATCAGTGGCAGCATAATGGACCCCAAAATACATATTTTGTCAGGGACGGTACGCATGCAACTTGTATTCCCGAAAGACAATGTTTCGCTTTTAATGCTCCACTAATCTTCAGACTACAATGAGCGGCTCAAGATCTGCCGGTATGTCACGGAACCGCTGAATTTTACTTTTTGATTGTTGCCCTCGAAGTTGAACTTATCAAAATTTGAAAACGTGGTACAAGTTGCCATCCCTGGGCAGAACTTCATTAGTCTTGCTATTAAAGCATCATGAGGTTATCTTCTAAGCTTAGCAACCCTGAATAAAAAGAGCGAATTTGCTTGCGTTCATGCCGTCAACACCCACCACCGGCCGCTACAATATCCCCGCAGATTATTTTCCCCGTGCACGCTGCGTGTCTCCGGTCCATGCCTCCAACTTCCTACCGGTCCCCAAACATTCCCGACCTTTTTCTTGCAGTACAAATGAAGCATCTCCACCGGAATCCTAGCGACCATTCCGTCCCGCCGCCGCCATGGAGGATTGGGTCTTCTACTCGCTCACCACCATGCTCTGCCTCCTCAGTTCGCTGCTGCTGCGGGCCCGGGCCCGCAGCCCGTCCCATTCCGCCACGCTGACGCCGCCGCTGCCTCCAGGTCCGGTGACGCTGCCGGTTCTGGGCCCACTGCTCCACCTAGCCCGTCGCGATTTTGACCTGGAGCCCGTGCTGCGGCGCCTCGCGCGGGCCTACGGCCCGGTCTACTCCTTCGCGCCATTGGGGCTGGCGAGGCCGATGATATTCGTCGCGGCGCGAGGCCCGGCCCACCGCGCCCTCGTCCAGCGGGGCGCCGCCTTCGCCTCCCGCCCGCGCGCCACCGCTCCCGCCGCCGCCGTGCTCACCAGCGGCGGCCGCAACGTCAGCTCCGCGCCGTATGGGCCCACCTGGCGCGTGCTCCGTCGCACCCTCGCCTCCGGCGTGCTCAACCCGGCCCGCCTCCGCGCCTTCGCCCCCGCCCGGCGCTGGGTGCTCGAAGTCCTCCTCTCCCGCATCCGCTCCGGTAGCCGCGGCGGCGGCGTCGTCGCCGTCATGGAGCCCTTCCAGTACGCCATGTTCTGTCTCCTGGTGTACATGTGCTTCGGCGGCGATCGCCTCGGCGACGCGCGCGTGAGGGACATCGAGGCGCTCCAGCGTGATCTCCTCGGCAACTTCCTCAGCTTCCAAGTCTTCTCCTTCCTCCCGCCGCTCACCAAGCTCGTCTTCCGCCGCCGGTGGAGCAAGCTCGTCTCGCTGCGCCAGCGGCAGGAGGAGCTCTTCGTCCCGCTCATCCGCGCCAGGAGGGAGGCCGGCGCTGGCGGCGACTGCTACGTGGATTCCCTGGTGAGGCTTGCCATCCCGGAGGATGGAGGGAGGGGGCTCACGGACGGCGAGATCGTGAGCCTCTGCTCCGAGTTCCTGAGCGCCGGGACCGACACCACTGCCACGGCGCTGCAGTGGATACTCGCGAACCTGGTCAAGAACCCGGTGATGCAGGACAGGCTAAGGGAGGAGGTCTCCGCCGCCGTCGACGGCGAGCTGCGGGAGGAGGATCTGCAGGGGATGCCGTACCTCAAGGCCGTGGTGCTGGAGGGGCTGAGGCGGCACCCGCCGGGGCACTATGTGCTGCCGCACGCCGCGGCGGAGGAGACGACGCTGGACGGGTACCGCGTCCCGGCGGGCACGCCGGTAAACTTCGCGGTGGGCGACATCGGGCTGGACGAGGAGATCTGGACGGCGCCGTCGGAGTTCCGGCCGGAGCGGTTCCTGCCGGGCGGCGAGGGGGAGGACGTGGACCTCACCGGCAGCAAGGAGATCAAGATGATGCCGTTCGGCGCCGGCAGGAGGGTCTGCCCCGCCATGGCGCTGGCGCTGCTGCACCTCGAGTACTTCGTGGCCAACCTGGTGAGGGAGTTCGAGTGGCGGGAGGAGGCCGGCGAGGAGGTGGACCTCACGGAGAAGCTCGAGTTCACCGTTGTCATGAGGCGGCCGCTCAAGGCGAGGGCTGTGCCGCTGAGGCAAGGAAGGCCCGTCGTCGCCACGGGCTCAGGTTGATCGACGGGGGCGAACCATCTTCTCCTTTCCCAAATGTTTAGTAGTACATCGTAGCTTCTCGTTGCTCATGATCATATAAAGATGGCAATTAGATTAAACTTGTCTTCTTGTTTCTCTTAATTTGCTTTTGCTAATGAAATGTAACGTGTGTGGTTTTCTAATCTAAAGACAGATTAGAATGAAATCAATGTACGTACAGGAGAACTGCGTCTTCATTCAGAAAGCATGAAAATGTCAAAAATTCTCATGAATACATGAGATTTAACCGAAGAGCACACAATCACTACATTTGTGTCACGTTTAGCGGAAAACCACCACCTTGCACCGAACCAAAATTTTGATGATGGCAAAAAACACTGAGCAAATTTTTGATCGCGTTTTGACGTGGCAAATCGCCCACGTGCGGGAACAGATGATGGCGCGCCGAAAACGGCCGTTAACGGCTCGGGCGGAGGCGCACCATCTCTCACTTACGTGTGGGTCCTAGCAGAAAAAAAAGAACCTCTTTTCTCTGGCTTACGTGTAGGTCCCAGCCAAATCTCTCTCTCTCTCTCTCTCTCTCTCTCCTCTTCATCTCCCACCTCCTGAAGGGGAGACGGTGGAGATCCCACGCCAGCAGCGGCCGCTGTGTTGTGTGGCTGGCTGTAGCAACTCCCGCTCGCCGGCTGGGCTGGCGGGGCAGGCCGACCCACGTGGCGCCTCATCGAGTGTTAGGGCATATTTCTCCTTTAATGGTTTTGGTGATTGATGACAATACTTGTGCGGACTAATCGTATGCATTGAGCATTTCAGATAATTGATCATATGGCACAAGACGATTCGAGCCCCCTCGGAGTTTTAAAAGTGAAGACGGTTATTTTCCTACGTTTCTTTTCGGTGGATTTGAGACGTAGGAGAACCGTACTATTAAGAGGGGGTCCGCTTCGGAAAGGTTTGGGCGGAATCATCACGTACACATTTTCATTTGCACCCTCACTCCTTTCCCGCATCGATGGAGTTGCTCCTATGTTACCTGTGCATGAATCCTGGAGGACTTAAGCGGTAGTACTGCTTATAAGCAGCAGTACCGCTCATAGCGAGCGGTGGTACCGCTTATAAGCAGCAGTACCTCTGCCCAGTGCCGCGCGTACTGCCGCTACGTCTGGGGGACTCGACTCTTCATGTCGGGTTGAACGGTAGTGGGGTCGGTAGCACAAGCGGTAGTACTGCATGTAGGCGGTAGTACCGCCCTTGCACTACCGCTCCACTTCCGCCCCTTCTAGGATTCAGGGCACTCCCAGCGGTTGTAGGGCAGCACTGGATGAGCGACACTACCGTCTATAAGCGGTGGTACCACGCATGATCAGCGGTAGTACCGCTGTCGCAGCAGTGCTGCACCCCACATGTTCTGCCCTGCTTCCTAAGTACTATGAGTTGCAACCCCAGCGGCAGTACCGCTTGGGCGAGCGGTAGTACCGCTCCGGCAGCACTACCACCTCATGGCCTTGTGCAATTGCACTGCTCTTCGTGTACTGCCGCCCGAGCGGTAGTACCGCTCCCCTGAGCGGTAGTAGCGCTTGTTGTGGGCTCAGAGCAAGGTAACGGTTGGCATTTATCCCACTATATAAAAGGGGTCTTCTTTCCCAAAGAGACTTAACTCTTGTAGAATCGAAAGTAGGTCTAGAGGGGGGATTAAACTACTTGACCAAATAAAAATCTAGCATTTTCCCAATTTTAATTGTTGGCAGATTTTAGCAACTAGTACAAGTTAAGCAATCAACCTACACATGCAATTCTAAGAGTGTAGCAGCGGAAAGTAAAACATTGCATATGAAGGTAAAGGGAAGGGTTTGGAGAAGGCAAACGCAATGTAGACACGGAGATTTTTGACGTGGTTCCGATAGGTGGTGCTATCATACATCCACGTTGATGGAGACTTCAACCCACGAAGGGTAACGGTTGCGCGAGTCCACGAAGGGCTCCACCCACGAAGGGTCCACGAAGAAGCAACCTTGTCTATCCCACCATGGCCATCGCCCACGAAGAACTTGCCTCACTCGGGTAGATCTTCATGAAGTAGGTGATCTCCTTGCCCTTACAAACTTCTTGGTTCAACTCCACAATCTTGTCGGAGGCTCCCAAGCGACACCTAACCAATCTAGGAGACACCACTCTCCAAAAGGTAATACATGGTGTGTTGATGATGAACTCCTTGCTCTTGTGCTTCAAATGATAGTCTCTCCAACACTCAACTCTCTCTCACAGATTTGGATATGGTGGAAAGATGATTTAAGTGGAAAGCAACTTGGGAAAGGCTGGAGATCAAGATTCTTGTGGTAGGATTGGAATATCTTGGTCTCAACACATGAGTAGGTGGTTCTCTCTCAGAAAATGAGTAGTGGAAATGTAGGCACGTTCTGATGGCTCTCTCACTGATAGAGATGGGGTGGAGGGGTATATATAGCCTCCACAAAAAATCCATTCGTTACACACATTTGACCCAACTCGGTCAGACCGAATAGAAGAACTCGGTGAGACCGATTCAGTTCAAAATGTGAACGTTAGGAATCTCGGTGGGACCGACTGGAACAACTCGGTGGGCCCGATGTGCTAGGGCTAGGGCAAAACCTCATCTCGGTGCCGCCGATTGCGTGAACTCGATAAGACCGATTTCAGCAAAGAGCAAACAGAGAGTTGGTCAAGCAAACTCGGTGGTACCGATTGCTCATTTCGGTGAGACCAAAATGTTACAAAGGGAAATAGAGAGTTTGCAGGGCCATCTCGGTGAGACCGAGATCCGTATCGGTGTGACCGAATTGCTAGGGTTTCTGGCCGTGGCTATGTCAACTGAACTCGGTGGCGCCGGATGAATCGATTCGGTGGGACCGAGTTTGACTTTGAGTTTTGAACATATTTGGAAATGAGAAAGTGGTTGAGGGCTTTGGAGCAATATCACTAAGCACTTTGAGCAAGTAGACCATTAAGAAATACCTCATCCCCTTTTAATAGTATTGGCTTTCCTATGGACTCAATGTGATCTTGGATCACTAAAATATAAATGAAGAGTCTTGAGCTTTTGCCAATCTTTGTCCTTAGCATTTTGAGGGGTCCACATCTCTAGTCCATGCCATGCCAATCATTGAACTTTCTGAAATATTGAACTTGAATGGATATTAGTTCAATGAGCTATATATTGTTATGAATTACCAAAACCAACCGGGGATTAGTTGCACTTTCAATCTCCCCCTTTTTGGTAATTGATGACAACATATAGATCAAAACTTCGACAAATGATAATATGAATGAAATACTTCTTCGCTTTGAGAAGTATGTGATAAGCAAGAGCTCCCCCTACATTTGTGCATTATTTAAAATTTGCTTTTGAATGCAAATGCACAATCGATTAGGATCATGGGTCACTCTTCCATGTCACATACATCTTGGTGGAGCGCTCAAAATGATAAGAGTTAAATAACATGCACTCATCACCAAAGATAAAAGTGATTGATCACACACAAATAATCATAAAGATATAAGCATGCAACCACACATTAAGCATAGTATGATCAAACACATGATCACATAAGTATCTCATGAGCATAACACAAATTGTAGCATAGGAATCAAACAACTAAACGATCAAAGTAGCAAGAGAAGCAAATGAAACCAAAACACACACACACACACTCTCTCTCTCTCTCGAAGCCTATGATCTATACACTTTCTCCCCCTTTGGCAACAAGTTACCAAAAAGTTTGAAAACGTATAGTGCTATCCGGCACTCTAGGCACGATCTCCGGGACCTCCTGAAGGGGTCTTCTGGCTTGTCGCTCCGGTGTGCATAGATGGCATGGAGAGGAGGGCATCTGCAAAAGCTTCTGAAGAAGTCTGTGGAGCTGGAGGGGTTGACACCGGAGGTACAACCGTGGCAGTTGCTGCAGGTGCTGAAGTGGTAGTCCTGGAGTCTATGACAACTGGCACAACTGATGACCTTTGTGCCCTTGGCACTCTCTGAAAAGTATCTGTGGTTGGTCTATCTTCCCTGTCCTTAGCATCTTCTGGGATCTTCTCCACAATGGTCTGTATCTCAGTGACCTTCACATCTAGGTCATGAAATTTTGTCTCTATGATCCTCTCAAGACTTTCCTGATTTTGAGTCAGGGTGGCCAAGCCCTTCTCAATTCTCACTGTAGCCTCAAGCAGATAACTGAGTTGATCTTGCTTGGTCTTGAGTAGCACTGTGGAGGCATCCGGTGCACTTGCTGCCTTTGCTGCTTTCGCAGCCTTTGCCTTCTCTATCTTCTCCTAGGCTTCTGCACAAGTAGGATGGGATGCATCCATGACAACCTCGTTCTCCTCAAAATCTGGCCTCAGGGGTAGATGCTCATTGTCTAGTAGGTATGTCCCGGTTTCCCATCTTGGATTTGATCAACATTTGAATGTGAGGGGCATATCCACAAGATCTCTTCTGATCTGCAGCTGTTCTCTTCATAGTTTCTACAATCAAGCTCATCACCTTGAATTTCTGTGGCACATCAAATAAATGAAGCAAGTTGATTGAGTGACAACGGATCATTCTATGATCTCCTGACTTGGGCAAAAGAGTGTGCCTCAATATAGTGTTCATTGTGGTCAAGCCAGAGAGCAAATAGTAGATAGATCCAAGCTTGTGAGTCTCCAAGGCTTTGTCAGGAATCGACTTGTACATGTTAGCCATGGAGTTGTGATCCTTTCTAGGCTTAGCATATACATCAATGTCATTCTCCTATTCCTCTGGGGCATTGATCAGCTTGGCCCATTCTGAGATAGTAGATTGATATCTTGTTCCTTCTGTCATCCAAACTATCTTTCCATCAGGGTAGAAGTGAGCAGTGGAATAGAATTGCATGATCATCTCATCGTTCCACTTTGTCAACTTCTGACCAACAAAAGTGTCAACACCATTCAGTCTGAAGCTCTCATGCACACCTGGGAAGTAATCTTCATTATCATCAATGTACTTCCAGTCCACCCATTTCATGTCACACACTATGGGCTTCTTGTCCAAAAGGACAGTCTCATAAAAATCCTGCTGTTCCTTGGTGTGAAAGCGATAGTCCACAGCAGTTCTTCTCCTAGTGGCATAGGGGTCTGTCTGTCTCCATAGTCTCAGACCTGCATCCTTTCTTAGTTTCATATTCTCTGCCACAGGATGATCATCACTATGATCTGCAATCTTGGGCTTCAGTTTTCTGAGCACTAGTGGCTCATCATCTTCTTGAACTTCAGGCACTGGGGCCTTGTTCTTTTCAGTAGCAGAAATGTTCCTAGTTGATCTCTTTGGTGCAGATGGCTTGGGGGCTTGAGCTGGAGCTGAAGGCTTGGGGCAGACTTGGGCTTAGATGGAGCAGCCCCAGTCCTTATGGCATCCCCCATAAGCATCTGAGTCTTTGTAGGAGGTGTAATAGGCTCTTCCTCCTCCTCATCTTCTTCAGAATCTCTCATCATGGAAGGTTTACCAATGACTCTGGCAATAGTCTTTTTGACCCTTTCCTTCCTCTTCTTTCCACCTGCAGCCTCTTCCTCTCTTGGTTCAAGAGTAAATTCCATGGTTTCTTGAGTTGAGGCTCTGGCCTTTGACATTGGAGCTCTCTTAGCAGGAGCCTTCTTCTGCATTCCAGGCTTTGTGGCAGCAGCAGTAACATATTCCTTTTTGAGCACCTTCTTTTTGAAGGTCACTTCCTCCTCAACAACAAAGTCCTCATCCTCAGATTCATATGTTCTCTTCTTCCTTTGCCTAGTAGCTGGTTTAGGCAAATTGCTGGGAGTGCTCCTACTCCCCTCATCATAGCTACCAGAGGGACTAGTGCCCTCACTGAGGTTGAGCTGCTCTTCAGACCTGTTCTGACTGTCACTGCCCTCTGACATTGCTGAAACTGACCCTGTGAATAGTTGGGTGTAGATAGAGTAGATGAGCATCACAAAGTAGAGCTTGTTTTGCAAAAAAAAATTGAGACAAAAACTTAACCTTAGTTTTCTGCAGAAAGCATTTCGGAGCTACCGATTTGACAAACTCGGTGACATCGAAGCACTAACAGAGTCTAAACACACATTTTCGGTCAGACAGAAATGCAGTTCGGTGACTACGAGATGCTAGGGTTTCACAGAGAAAGTGATTTCGGTCGCACCGATTAGTACACTTCGGCAGACCGAGTTGTACTTGTGCAATGGCCAGGGCCAATCGGTGTGACCGAGATCCTCAGATCGGTCGGTCCGAGATGGGTTCGGCGGAAACCTAACCCTAAGTTTTTGCATCAAATCTATTCTAAGGAGTTCATTTGGTGGATAGATCAATCTCATACGTGGGAAGAACATAGGCATTATGCATTGTGCAAGAATCGAAGTAAAGGAAAGCACAAAGGGTCAAATCCGTACCCTAACTTGGCGACGGACTTGCTACGGTGACAACAGCGGTGAGGATTCCATTGACGGTGGCGGAGACCAGCGGCCGAAGGTCACTGGCGACGACGGCGATGATCCGGAGACCAGGGGCGGCAGTGCTGGGGCGCGGGCTCGTGCGGTTGAAGTGATTTTCAACCGTACGGGTACACAGAGTATAAATACCCAGGCGCTGTTGATACATCTCCAACGTATCTATAATTTTTTATTGTTCCATGCTGTTATATTATCATTCTTGGATGTTTTACAATCATTTTATAGCAACTTTATATCATTTTTTGGGACTAACCTATTGACATAGTGCCCAGTGCCAGTTGCTGTTTTTTGCTTGTTTTTTACATCGCAGGAAATCAATACCAAACGGAGTCCAAACGCAGCGAAATTTTTTGGTGATTTTTTCTAGACCAGAAGACACAAGTTGGGCCTAGAAAGTACCTGAGGGGGGCTCCGAGGAGAGCACAACCCACGAGGGCGCGCCTGGGGGCCCAGGTGCGCCCGGGTGGGTTGTGCCCACCTCGGCCGCCTCCCGCACTGCCTCTTTGCTCTATAAATACCCCAATATTCCAGAAACCCTAGGGGAGTCTACAAAAATCAATTCCAGCCGCCGCAAGTTCCAGAAACCACAGATCCAATCTAGACATCATCATGGAGGGGTTCATCATCCTCATTGGTGCCTCTCCGATGATGCGTGAGTAGTTCATTGTAGACCTACGGGTCCGTAGGTAGTAGTTAGATGGCTTCCTCTCTCTCTTTTGATTCTGAATACAATGGTCTCTTGGAGATCTATTTGATGTAACTCTTTTTGCGGTGTGTTTGTTGGGATCCGATGAACTTTGAGTTTATGATCAGATCTATGTTTTTATCCATGAAAGTTATTTGAGTCTTTTGATCTCTTATATGCATGATTACTTATAGCCTTGTATTTCTTCTTCGAATCTTTGGTTTAGTTAGGCCAACTAGATCGATTTTTCTTGCCATGGGAAGAGGTGCTTTGTGATGGGTTCGATCTTACGGTGCTTGATCCCAGTGACAGAAGGGGAACCGACACGTATGTATCGTTGCTATTAAGGATAACAAGATGGGGTCTATTTCTCCATAAATAGATCTTGTCTACATCATGTCATCGTTCTTATTGCATTACTCCATTTCTCCATGAACTTAATACACTAGATGCATGCTGGATAGCGGTCGATGTGTGGAGTAATAGTAGTAGATGCAGGCAGGAGTCGGTCTACTAATCTTGGACATGATGCCTATATAATGATCATTGCCTGGATATCGTCATAATTATTTGAAGTTCTATCAATTGCCCAACAGTAATTTGTTTACCCACCGTATGCTATTTTTCTCGTGAGAAGCCACTAGTGAAATCTACGGCCCCTGGGTCTATTTTCCTCATCATATATTTTCAGATCTATTTTGCTATTTGCCTTTTTATTTATTTGCCACTTTTATTTTTAGATCTATATTATCAAAAACCCAAAAATACCTCGCTGAATTTTATTTGCTTTTATTTGCATCTATCAATCTATTACAACTTTCTCATGTCCGTTTGCCAATTTCTGGTGCCGTTACCCGAAAGGGATTGACAACCCCTTTAACACGTCGGGTTGCAAGTATTTGTTCATTGTGTGCAGGTGCTGTTTACGTAGTGTTGCTTGGTTCTCCTACTGGTTCGATAACATTGGTCTCATCATTGAGGGAAATACCTACCGTTGTTGTGTTGCATCATCCCTTCCTCTTTGGGGAAATACCGACGTAGTTCAAGCAAACATCAAAAGGAATTTCTGGCGTCATTGCCGGGGAGACATCATCAACATCTACCAGGTTCCTAATCACAAATCTCATCTCCTTGCAATTTACATTATTTGTCATTTGCCTCTCGTTTTCCTCTCCCCCACTTCACAAAAAATTGCCATTTTATTCGCCCTCTTTTTCGTTCGCCGTTTTCTCGTCAGATCTATTTTTGAGTGCAATCTTGTTGCGTAGTCACGATGACTCAAGAGAACACCAAGTTGTGTGATTTCTCAAGTACCAACAACAATGATTTTATTAGCACTCAGATTGCTCCTCCCTCCACTAGTGCGAAGTCTTGTGATATTAATGCCGCTTTGTTGAATCTTGTTATGAAAGATCAATTTTTCGGTACTCCTAGTGAGGATGCCGCGTCCCATCTTAACACATTCATGGAATTATGCGATATGCAAAAGAAAAAAGATGTGGACAATGATATTATGAAGTTGAAATTATTCCCGTTTTCTTTGCGAGATCGTGCAAAAATTTGGTTTTCTTCTTTGCCTCACAATAGTATCAATTCTTGGGATAAGTGCAAAGATGCTTTTATTACTAAGTATTTTCCGCCCGTGAAAATTATTTCCCTTAGGACGCAAATCATGAATTTTAAGCAACTTGAGCATGAACATGTTGCGCAATCTTGGGAAAGAATGAAATTGATGCTAAGAAATTGTCCTACTCATGGTTTAAATCTTTGGATGATCATACAAAAAAATTATGCGGGATTGAATTTTGTTTCTAGAAATCTTTTAGATTCCGCCGCGGGTGGTACTTTTATGGAAATTACTTTGGGTGAAGCTACTAAATTGCTAGACAATATTATGGCAAATTATTCAAAATGGCGTACCGAAAGAGCTCCTACTAGTAAAAAAGTTAATTCGGTTGAAGAAATTTCTTCTTTGAGTGAAAAAGTTGATGCTCTTATGAAATTGGTTGCTAATAAAAGTGCTCCTATTGATTTTAATGATGTGCCTTTGTCTACCTTGATTGAGCAAAATAGTGATGCCATAGATGTGAATTTTATCTCTCGAAACAATTTCAATAACAATGCTTGTAGAGGTAATTTTAATCCTAGGCCTTTTCCTAGTAATTCCTCTAATAGTTATGGTAATTCCTATGGTAATCCTTCTTATAATAATAATAGGAACACCTCTGATTTTGAGAATAATATTAAAGAATTTATCAATGCTGAAAAGAATTTTAATACTACGATGGAAAGAAAAATTGAGTAAGATTGATGATTTGTCTAGAGCGTTGATAGAATTTCTCATGATGTAGAAATCTCAAGATGAATTTTTTGTGCCTAAGGTTGAAGAATCAATTAAAGCTTTATATGTTTCTATGGATTAAAGTAAGAAAAGAACCGCTATGCTTAGAGCTAGAAGAGAATTTCTAGAAAAAGCGTTTTCCAGTGATTGCTTTCATAAAAATGATGAAGATCTTAAAGTGATTGGTGTTTCTTCTATTGATTCCTTGTATTGTAAAATTAAAATTGATGAAAAAGGGATTGAAGAAGAGTCAACTTTAGCTAGAAGGCGTCTCGATAATTTGGAGGGTGAAAATCTTGTTGAGAAAATTGATAAAAGTGGGTTTGGAGAGGTCAAAACTTTAACTAGTGATGTGCCCACTCTTTTGGATTACAAAGACTTTAATTATGATAATTGCTCTTTGATTGATTATATTTCTTTGTTGCAATCCATGATAAATTCACCCCATGCCTATGAACAAAATAAAGCTTTTACTAAACATATTGTTGATGCTATGATGAAAGCTTTGGAAGAAAAGTTGGAATTAGAGATTTCAATTCCTAGAAAATTACATGATGAATGGGAACCTACTATCAAAGTCAAGATTAAAATTATGAGTGTTTTGCTTTGTGTGATTTGGGTGCTAGTGTTTCTACAATTCTGAAATCTTTATGTGATGTGCTTGGTCTTACCGATATTGAAGAATGTTCTTTAAATTTGCACTTGACGGATTCTACTATTAAAAAGCCTATGGGAAGAATTAATGATGTTCTTATTCTTGCAAATAGGAATTACGTTCCCATAGATTTTATTGTTCTTGATATTGATTGCAATCCGTCTTGTCCAATTATTCTTGGTAGACCATTTTTGCGCACTATAGGTGTCGTGATTGATATGAAAGAAGGGAACATCAAATTCCAATTTCCTTTGAGAAAGGGTATGAAACACTTCCCTAGAGCAATAATTAAGCCACCATATGAATCAATCATGAGGGCATCTTATGGATCTAGAAACAAAGATGACAATACTTAGATCTTTGCATTATGCCTAGCTAAGGGCGTAAAACGATAGCGCTTGTTGGGAGGCAACCCAGTGAATAAAATTTATTTTAGTCTTTTTCTTTCTGTTCTTGAGTGTTTGCACAGTTATGCTACTGTTATGATTGTGTTCTTTATGTTTTCATTAGTGTTTGTGCCAAGCAAAGCCTTTAGGATAGCTTTGGTGATAGTTGATTTGATCTTGTTGCAAAACAGAAACTTTTGCGTCCAGTAAAATAATTTTAGAAATTCAAATATGCGACGAAAGATTCTGAATTTTTTCACAAGATTTATATACAAATTGTCTCTGTTTTCCTAATTTTTCAGAATTTTTGGAATAACATAAGTATGAGAACAATTCGTATATTTGCAGACTGTTCTGTTTTTGACAGATTCTGTTTTCTTTGCATTGTGTGCTTATTTTGATAAATCTATGGTTTGTATTGGAGGTTATAAGCCATGGTAAAGTTAGAATACAGTAGATATAATGCAAGAACAAAATTTGAATGGGTTTTCTACAGTACTTAAAGTAAAGATTTGTTTTCTTATACTAACGGATCTCACAAAGGTTTTGTTGAGTTTTGTGTGATTGAAGTTTTCAAGTTTTGGGTGAGATTACGATGGATGAAGGAATAAGGAGTAAGAAGAGCCTAAGATTGGGGATGCCCCATGGCACCCCAAGCCATTATCCAAAGAGAAGCAAGCAACTAATCTTGGGGATGCCCGAGTGGCATCCCCTCTTTCTTCTAACAACCATCGGTATTTTACTTGGAGCTATATTTTTATTCGTCACATATCATGAGTTTTGCTTGGAGCGTCTTGTATGATATGAGTCTTTGCTTGTTTTGCTTTTTATTTTTAGTCATGAATCCTTGCTGGACACACCTATTTGAGAGAGCCAAAATTATGCTATGACTTGTTAGAATTGCTCTCTATGCTTCACTTAAATCTTTATGAGCTATGGAATTGCTCTAGTGCTTCACTTATATCTTTTTGAGCACGGTGTGCTTTAGTAATTTTGAAGAAATGCTCTCATGCTTCACTTAGATTTATTTGAGAGTTAGTAAATTTTTAGAAATTCTCTCTTGCTTCACTTAAATTATTTTGAGAGAAGAAAATTTTATGCTCATGTTCTTCACTTAGATTTGTTTGAGCTATCAAAAGCAACAAATGAAATTAGTCCCAAAGTGATAGATATTCAAGAGGGATATAATAAAAACTTTCATGAAGATCATTGGACAAAATAAACTTGATTCCTTGTAATAGTTTTGCGATATGTTGATATAATATGTGAGGCATGTTGATGAGTAATTATGCTTTAGTAAGAATATTGGTGTTAAGGTTTGTGATTCCCTATGCAAGCACGAAAGTCAATAGTTATGCAATGAAATTACATCCTACTTGTGGTGCATTATTCGGTGTTAGTTATGCTTAATGCTCGCTTATGAGATTTTTCGTTTCTTGGTTGGATGCTTCTCAATCTTTTGCTAGCCTTCATTTGCACTAAGTATGATCACTACTTGTGTATCTAAAATCCTTAAACCAGTTTTGCCATATGAGTCCACTATACCTACCTATATGCGGTATTTTCGTGCCATTCTAAGAAAATTTGTATGTGCCATCTCTAATTTCAAAATAAATTTCTATTTTGTGTGCTTGTGCCGCTCATGAAACGGTAGGGGGTGGCTGATATATTTCCATGCTAGATGTGTTATTGTCAAGATGAGTGTTTATTCACTTGTCATTGCACGAGAGTACGTCAAAGGTATTAGGGATGCCTAGTACCAAAATGTAAAATGAATTTACTTTATGTTATCAAATAATAAATTCCTTGGAAAGTGTTGGTATGGAAGGCACCCGTGGATACGGCTAGCCATGGAAGTGAAAGTATGGTTGAAAAAGGAATAAACTTTATTTTCTCTTTGGGAACCGCCTATGATATATCTAGCATGGAAAGTATTGGGAACTACTCGATCGTTTTCGTTGACAGGAAAAGCATGCCACCCAAAAATGTTTATCTCTACTTTTTTCGCTTTGAGCTCTGGCACCTCTACAAATCCCTACTTCCCTCTGCGAAGGGCCTTTCTTTTACTTCATGCAATTTTTATTTTATTTTGAGTCTCCATCTTCTCTTATAAAGCACCAGCTAAGGGGCACAATGATCATACTTGAGCATTGGGTGTAGCTAGTATGCGAGTGTGTTTCATGAATGGATCAATGATTGAGCATAATGGGCTAGGGATAACTTGCTTTAGTGTTGATATTTTGAAAAACATGGTTGCTTGTTGATATGCTTGAGTATTGAAATCTTCATGTCAAAACTAGACTATTGCTTTGAATCATATAAAAGTCCAAATGCCCATGCTACAAAGAAAAGAATATGTGATGAACATGTTAGGCAGCATTCCACATCAAAAATTCTGTTTTTATCATTTACCTACTCGAGGACAAGCAGGAATTAAGCTTCGGGATGCTGATATGTCTCCAACGTATCTATAATTTTTGATTGTTCCATGCTGTTATATTATCATTCTTGGATGTTTTACAATCATTTTATAGCAATTTTATATCATTTTTTGGGACTAACCTATTGACATAGTGCCCAGCGCCAGTTGTTGTTTTTTGCTTGTTTTTTACTTCACAGGAAATCAATACCAAATGGAGACCAAACGCACCGAAACTTTTTGGTGATTTTTTCTGGACCAAAAGACACAAGTTGGGCCAAGAAAGTACCTGAGGGGGGCTCCGAGGGGAGCACAACCCACCAGGGCACGCCTGGGGGCCCAGGCGCGCCTAGATGGGTTGTGCCCACCTTGGCCGCCTCCCGCACCGCCTCTTTGCTCTATAAATACCCCAATATTCCAGAAACCCTAGGGGAGTCGACGAAAATTAATTCCAGCCGCCGCAAGTTCCAGAAACCACAGATCCAATCTAGACACCATCACGGAGGGGTTCATCATCCTCATTGGTGCCTCTCCGATGATGCGTGAGTAGTTCATTGTAGACCTACGGGTCCGTAGGTAGTAGCTAGATGGCTTCCTCTCTCTCTTTTGATTCTCAATACAATGGTCTCTTGGAGATCTATTTGATGTAACTCTTTTTGCGGTGTGTTTGTTGGGATCCGATGAACTTTGAGGTTATGATCAGATCTATGTTTTTATCCATGAAAGTTATTTGAGTCTTTTGATCTCTTATATGCATGATTACTTATAGCCTCGTATTTCTTCTTCGAATCTTTGGTTTAGTTAGGCCAACTAGATCGATTTTTCTTGCCATGGGAAGAGGTGCTTTGTGATGGGTTTGATCTTACGGTGCTTGATCCCAGTGACAGAAGGGGAACCGACACGTATGTATCGTTGCTATTAAGGATAACAAGATGGGGTCTATTTCTACATAAATAGATCTTGTCTACATCATTTCATCGTTTTTATTGCATTACTCCGTTTCTCCATGAACTTAATACACTAGATGCATGCTGGATAGCGGTCGATGTGTGGAGTAATAGTAGTAGATGCAGGCAGGAGTCGGTCTACTAATCTTGGACGTGATGCCTATATAATGATCATTGCCTGGATATCGTCATAATTATTTGAAGTTCTATCAATTGCCCAACATTAATTTGTCTACCCACCGTATGCTATTTTTCTCGAGAGAAGCCACTAGTGAAATCTACGGCCCCCGGGTCTATTTTCCTCATCATATATTTTCAGATCTATTTTGCTATTTGCCTTTTTATTTATTTTCCACTTTTATTTTTAGATCTATATTATCAAAAACCCAAAAATACCTCGCTGAATTTTATTTGCTTTTATTTGCATCTATCAATCTATTACAACTTTCTCACGTCCGTTTGCCAATTTCTGGCGCCGTTACCCGAAAGGGATTGACAACCCCTTTAACACGTCGGGTTGCAAGTATTTGTTCTTTGTGTGCAGGTGCTTTTTACGTAGTGTTGCTTGGTTCTCCTACTGGTTCAATAACCTTGGTCTCATCACTGAGGGAAATACCTATCGTTGCTGTGCTGCATCATCCCTTCCTCTTTGGGGAAATAGCGACGTAGTTCAAGCAAACATCAGCTGTCGGTGTGACCGAGTGGAACTACTCGGTGGCACCGAGATGCAAAACTGCTAGCAGTTGCTGCAACTCGGTGTGACCGAATGGTTCTATTCAGTTGCACCGAGATAAAACCTAGATCAACTTAATAACTTTGGTGAGACTGAGTAGGAGTGAATTGGTCTGACCGAAAGGCATTAAGAGGTTTTGGAAGTTAAGCCCTTGACGGATCAGTGGCTCCGAGTGCTCCTCACCCGGAGGGTGCGAATTCGACTTGTTCAAACTTTGTGATGTAGAATGATTAGAGTTTGAGACGAGAAAAAGCATAGATATCTAGAGGGGGAACTTAGGCATTCTTGTCCATCCATTTGGCAAGAAGAAAAACCAAACAATCAAAGCAACAAATGGATGTCCTCGAATGGAGAAAATTATGCAACCAACATGCTCACACAATAAGATAGCAAATAAAACATGTGGCAAAGCATGCACAAACACTCTAGCATCTATCATGCAATTGGCAATGACTAGGTCATCTATATATGAGTATATTGACTTAGGAGTCAAATGAAAACATTTGATCATAGGTCATACTCATCGTTTAAGCACAAGTGGGGTTACCACTTTTACATAAAGCATCGTTGTATTCACATCATTGGAGTTGCTTTAGCTCAATTTTTAGAGCAAAGCTCCCCCTAGATGTGATATGCCCCCTTAGAGGGATGAACTAACCTTGGGTTTTGTCGATGATGAATTCATGTAGGTGTTGAAGATGTGGATGCTCAATGTTGATGTAGATCATTTGGAGCAATCTATTGGAGTGAGTTGCACTTTCAATACCTACATGGGTTAGTCCCACAAGGAACACACAAGGATATCCATAGACATAGAGTGAAACACACATATGATGATGTCCATGAAAGCATTAGGTTACCTTGTTCCTTGTCTTACCAACAAGAGGGTTTGTGACTCCTTGAACTAGTGCAAGATGTGGAAATTGATTGCACTTGCCCTTGCCAAAATGAATATGAGTGAAGTATGTTGGCGGAGTCACCCTCAAGAACTCTCTAGTTCTTCTTCTTTGGGATCCACATCAACTTGATGGGAATCCTTGGAGTTGTAGTCGTACTTGATGAAGTAGAACGTGATGTAGTCTTGGGAACCCACTTGACCAAGGCCTTAGGAGCTTCTTCAAATGAATCAATCTCTTCTTGAAGCTTGTCCTTGCCTTTTAGCTTGTGGTCTTGTGGTGGAAGATCATCTTGAGCTTGTGTTCCCTTGAAAGAAGTGGGGTCATACTTCTCTTGTTGAGGAACAAACTTCGTCTTGGGGTATTGATCTTCTTCCCACTCAACTCCACTGGCATTGAACTTTCGTTCAAAATCAACACCTTGATTCTTCCGGTGCTTTCCTTGCTTGCGTACAATTTCCTAAAATTGCTTACTTCCGGCAAGGCTCTTGTAAATGCCTTTCTCTATAATTCCCTTCAATAAGCTATTTTCTTGCTCAAGTGTAACTTGGCTAAGAGAATCATTAGTGGAACTAAGAGAACTACTAGAAGCAACAATATTGGATTTAGCATTGTTATTTTTACTACTAGAAGAAGAATCTTGCTTGCTCTTATTGCTAGATTTTACTTGTGGCATATAAGTAGACAAGAGTAAATGCTTGGCAATGTAAGAAGAACTCTTCTTTAGAAGATCATCATTGATAGCTTTTAAGAACCCATGCTCTTGCTCTAAATTTAGCTTCTCGAAGCGTAGCTTCTCATGAGTCTTTAGGAGCACTCTATGATCCTCTAGAGTTGTTTCATGAGCTAACTTAAGAGTTTTTAGTTCTTTAGTTAGACGCTCAATCTCCTTCTTATCATTGTCATTCGTTTCATTTTGATTAGCATGATTAATCGCAATTTCACCATAGTTCTCATCACTAGTGTTGTCAACAAGTAAATCATCATCACCTAGCAAATTATCTTCATCACTATTGAACTCAAAGTACTCGAGGTGTGATACCTTAGGACCTTTAGCCATGAAGCATCTTCCAATTCCTTCATTTGGTGAGTCAAATATGTCGTAGGAGTTGGATGACACAAGTGCAAGACCGGCAACACCTTCATCTTGAGTATATTCGGAGTCAGAGTGATAACTTCTCTCGGAGTAGTTGTCGGAGTCGGAACCGGATACCCATTCACCAACATGAGCTTGATGTCTTCGTCTTGTGTAGCTCTTTGATGACTTGTCCTTCCTTTTCGAATCCTTGCTTCTACGAGAGGGTCTTCGTTCATAACGATCATCTCTACTCCTTCTCTCTCTTGGTGGTGATTCATCTCTTTTACTTCTCCTCTTAGGTGAATCTTCTCTTTTCTTGTAGGGAGCCGTACACTCATTGGAGTAGTGTCCGGGTCTTCCACAATTGTAGCAATTACGATCACGACTAGAAGATCTTTTGTCATTGTAGGACCTTGACTTGGAACTTCTCTCTTTGCTTCTATTCTTGTAGAATTTGTTGAAGTTCTTCACCATTAAGCTCAATTCTTCATTGAAGACTTGTTTCTCACTTGATGTTGTAGGAGCATCACATGAAGCTTTATAAGCACCACTAGACTTGTTGTGGAGCTCTTCCTTATCCTTGAGTGACATCTCATGAGCAACAATTCTACCAATGACTTCCGTTGGCTTGAGATCTTTGTAATTGGGCATCCTTTGGATCAATGTGCACACGGTATCATATTTTCCATCCAAGGCTCTTAGGATCTTCTTGATGATGAATTTGTCGGTCATCTCTTCGCTTCCTAAGCCGGCAATCTCATTTGTGATGAGAGCAAGCCTAGAGTACATCTCAGCGACTCCTTCACCATCCTTCATTTTGAACTTGTCAAGTTGGCTTTGAAGCACATCCAACTTGGATTCCTTGACGGACTCGGTACCATCGTGCATATCAACCAAAGTATCCCAAATTTCCTTTGCATTCTCAAGGCGGCTGATTTTGTTAAATTCTTCGGGGCACAATCTGTTGAAGAGAATATCGCAAGCTTGAGCATTGTATTGCAACATCTTCAATTCTTTCGTGGACGCTTCACGATCCGGTTCTCTTCCATCCTCGAAGTATTCACCTTGCAAGCCAATACGCACAATAGCCCAAATGGCAGGGTTATGACCAAGAATATGCATTTTCATCTTCTGCTTCCAACTAACAAAATTTGTACCATCAAAGTAAGGACCTCTACGGTGATAATTTCCCTCGCTAGACGCCATACTCTCCTAGGTTGTGAAACCAAGGCTATGATCACCAAAGCTATGGAAATCAAGGCAAATGGAGACCAAAGCTCTGATACCACTTGTAGGATCAAAAGTAGGTCTAGGGGGGGGATTAGACTACTTGACCAAATAAAAATCTAGCCTTTTCCCAATTTTAATTGTTGGTAGATTTTAGCAACTAGTACAAGTCAAGCAATCAACCTACACATGCAATTCTAAGAGTGTAGCAGCGGAAAGTAAAACATTGCATATGAAGGTAAAGGGAAGGGTTTGGAGAAGGCAAAGTCAATGTAGACACGGAGATTTTTGGCGTGATTCCGATAGGTGGTGCTATCGTACATCCACGTTGATGGAGACTTCAACCGACGAAGGGTAACGGTTGCGCGAGTCCACGGAGGGCTCCACCCACGAAGGGTCCACGAAGAAGCAACCTTGTCTATCCCACCATGGCCATCGCCCAGGAAGGACTTGCCTCACTCGGGTAGATCTTCACGAAGTAGGCGATCTCCTTGCCCTTACAAACTTCTTGGTTCAACTCCACAATCTTGTCGGAGGCTCCCAAGCGACACCTAACCAATCTAGGAGACACCACTCTCCAAAAGATAATAGATGGTGTGTTGATGATGAACTCCTTGCTCTTGTGCTTCAAATGATAGTCTCCCCAACACTCAACTCTCTCTCACAGATTTGGATATGGTGGAAAGATTATTTGAGTGGAAAGCAACTTGGGGAAGGCTATAGATCAAGATTCTTGTGGTAGGATTGGAATATCTTGGTCTCAACACATGAGTAGGTGGTTCTCTCTTAGAAAATGAGTAGTGGAAATGTAGGCACGTTCTGATGGCTCTCTCACTGATGGAGATGGGGTGGAGGGGTATATATAGCCTCCACACAAAATCCAACCGTTACACACATTTGACCCAACTTGGTCAGACCGAATAGAACAACTCGGTGAGATCGATTCAGTTCAAAATGTGAATGTTAGGAATCTCGGTGGGACCGACTGGAACAACTCGGTGGGTGGGACCGATGTGCTAGGGCTAGGGCAAAACCTCATCTCGGTGGCGCCGATTGCATGAACTCGGTGAGACCGATTTCAGCAAAGAGCAAACAGAGAGTTGGTCAAGCAAACTCGGTGGGACCGATTGCTCATTTCGGTGAGACCGAAATGTTACAAAGGGAAACAGAGAGTTTGCAGGGCCATCTCGGTGAGACCGAGATCCGTATCGGTGTGACCGAATTGCTAGGGTTTCTGGCAGTGGCTATGTCAACTGAACTCGGTGGCGCCGGATGAATCAATTCGGTGGGGCCGAGTTTGACTTTGAGTTTTAGACATATTTGGAAATGATAAAGTGGTTGAGGGCTTTGGAGCAATATCACTAAGCACTTTGAGCAAGTAGACCACTAAGCAACACCTCATCCCCTTTTAATAGTATTGGCTTTCCTATGGACTCAATGTGATCTTAGATCACTAAAATATAAATGAAGAGTCTTGAGCTTTTGCCAATCTTTGTCCTTAGCATTTTGAGGGGTCCACATCTCTAGTCCATGCCATGCCAATCATTGAACATTCTGAAATATTGAACTTGAATGGATATTAGTTCAATGAGCTATATGTTGTTATGAATTACCAATACCATCCGGGGATTAGTTGCACTTTCACCTCTTCCTCCCCCAAACTCCATTGTTGCTCAAAGCTCCATTTTTGCCCGATCTCTCACCCTAGCCAATCAAACTTGTTGATTTTCTAGGGATTGGTTGAGAGGGCCCCGATCTACACTTCCACCAAAAGAAATTTGATTCCCCCTATTAATCCCTTGTGGATCTTGTTACTCTTGGGTGTTTGAGCACCTTAGACGGTTAAGGTCACCTCGGAGCCACAAACTATTGTGGTGAAGCTTCGTGGTGGTGTTGGGAGCCTCCAATTCGATTGTGGAGATCGCCCCAACCTTGTTTGTAAAGGTTCTGTCACCGCCTTCAAGGGTACCACTAGTGGAATCACGCATCTTGCATTGTGCGAGGGCGTGAGGAGAATACGGTGTCCCTAGTGGTTTCTTGTGGAGCATTGTGCCTCCATGCCGCTCCAACGGAGACGTACTTCCCCTCAAAGGGAAGGAACTTCGGTAACACATCCTCGTCTTCACCGGCTCCACTTGTGGTTACTTCCTACCTTTACTTTGTGCAAGTTTTACTTGTGTTTGTATCCTTTGCTTGCTTGTGTTGTTGTTGTTGTTGTTGTTGTTTCTAGCATCATATAGGTTGCTCACCTAGTTGCATATCTAGACAACCTATTTGTTGCTAAACCTAATTTGTTAAGAAAGCTAAAAATTGGTAGTTGCCTATTCAACCCCCTCTAGTCAACCATATCGATCCTTTCAATTGGTATCAGAGCCTCGTCTCTTTATTAAGTGCTTTACCGCCCGAAGAGTATGGTTGACGACGAGGAAAGGGTTGGAGATGTACCCGAGGCCGTGGAGTTGAACTCGGTCACCCGAGAAGACTTAAGACGTCTATCGCGGCCGAGGTCAAGTCCATGTTTAAGGAACTTCTTTAGGGGTTGAAAACTTCTACCAGCCCAATGCAAGTGGTTAATCCCACCGCATCGGAGTCCGAGGCCTACTCCGGTAAGGAAGCGGCTAATGGTACTCAAAATTCCTTCCCTCAAGGTAAGAATGGGACGGGCACCCATGTCGCGGTTGCCCCTGATACGTCTCCATCCTATCTACTTTCCAAACACTTTTGCTCTTGTTTTGGACTCTAATTTGCATGATTTGAATGAAACTAACCTAGACTGACGCTCTTTTCAGCGGAACTACCATGGTGTCATTTTTGTGCAGAAATAAAAGTTCTCAGAATTGGATGAAACTTTTTGGAGATTTTTTATGGAATATATAAAAAATACTGGAGAAAATTCCCACTGGAGGGGGCCACCATGTGCCCACAAGGCACCACGACGGGCCCCACCCCTGGGGCGCGCTCTGGTGGCTTGTGGGGCCACGTGGCTCCGCTGACCCTAATCTCAGGCTCTCAGCCTTATAAATTCCTATTTTCTGAGGAAAAAATAGGAGAGGAAGTTTCATCGTGTTTTACGATACGGAGCCGCCGCCACCTCCTGTTCTTCATCTGGAGGCCAGATCTGGAGTCGTCCGGGGCTCCGAAGAGGGGGATCTTCCGTCTTCATCATCATCAACCATCCTCCATCATCAATTTCATGATGCTCACCATCGGGAGTGAGTAATTTCTTCGTAGGCTTGCTGGACGGTGATGGGTTGGATGAGATTTATCATGTAATCGAGTTAGTTTTGTTAGGGCTTGAAGCCTAGTATCTACTATGTTCTGAGATTGATGTTGCGATGACTTTGCTATGCTTAATGCTTGTCACTAGGGCCCAAGTGCCATGATTTCAGATCTGAACCCTTTATGTTTTGATGAATATATTTGTGTTCATGATCCTACCATGCAAGTTATATGCACCCGCTACGTGTTATGATCTGCATACCCCAAGGTGACAATAATTGGGATTCTGTCCAGTGATTACCGTAGTTTGAGGAGTTCATGTATTCACCATGTGTTAATGCTTTGTTCCGGTTCTCTATTAAAAGAAGGCCTTAATATCCCTTAGTTTCCTTATGGACCCCGCTGCCACGGGAGGGTAGGACAAAAGATGTCATCCAAGTTCTTTTCCATAAGCACGTATGACTATATACGGAATACATGCCTACATTACATTGATGAATTGGAGGTAGTTGTGTGTCGCCCTAGGTTATGACTGTTACATGATGAATGTCATCCAATGAAATCACCGATCCAATGCCTACGAGCTTTTCACATATTGTTCTTGCTAAGTTATTACTGTTGCTACTACTACCACAATTGCTACAAAACTACTATTACTACGGTTACCGTTACTATTGTCGTTACTATTGCTGCTATCACTATCAAATTACCGTACTACTGTGCTACTGATCACTCTGCTACAGATATTTAGTCTCCAAGTGTGGTTGAATTGACAACTCAACTGCTAATACTTGCAAATATTCTTTGGCTCCCCTTGTGTAGAATCAATAAATTTGGGTTGAATACTCTACCCTCGAAAACTGTTGCGATCCCCTATACTTGTGGGTTATCAAGACCTTTTTCTGGCGCCGTTGCCGGGGAGCATAGCTATATTTGTTGAGTCACTTGGGATTTATATCTGTTGATCACTATGAAGAATCTTAAGGATGATAGAACCAAGATCGTTCCCTCTAAGACGAGGAGAGGTAAGGAACTGTTATCTAGCTCTGCACTTGATTCACCTTCTGTTTTGAGTAAGCTTGCGACATCACCACCTTCAATTAATTCTGATATGTCGCAATTAATTGATGATGCTACTTCTGCTTTGAATGATGCTAGTACTTTGCTTGATAAGACTATGCCACTAGGTGAATTTCTTGATGAACAACTTGGTAGAGCTAAAGAAATTGAGAATGAGGAAACTGATGAAGTTATTGAAACTAAAAATTATGAAACACCTATTCATCCTAGCTCTCTTAGATATGAATTGCCTAAGATACCTGAAGGTTATGTTATGGAAGGAGAGGTAGCTAGGGATTTTCTTGCTTGTAAGGATAGAGATGATCTTAAGAAATTACTATGAAAGTTGAAAGAAAAATCTTTGAATGCTAGAATGAAATATGATCCTAAGTTTTCTACTTCACCTATCTTTATTACTGATAAGGATTATGAATTCTTTGTCGACCAGAGTTAATTACTTTGGTTGAATCTGATCCTTTCCATGGCTATGAAACTGAAACTGTTGTGGCACATCTTACTAAACTAAATGATATAGCCACCCTATTTGCTCATGAGGAAAAAATTCGCTACTACTATATTCTTAAGTTATTTCCTTTCTCGTTAAAGGGTGATGCTAAGATTTGGTACAATACTCTTGCTCCTGGTTGTGTGCATAGTCCCCAGGATATGATTTATTACTTCTCTGAAAAATATTTTCCTGCTCATAAGAAACAAGTTGCCTTACAGGAAATATTTAACTTTGTTCAAATTGAAGAAGAGAATCTCCCTCAAGCTTAGGGGAGGCTTCTCCAATTACTTAATGCTTTGCCTGATCATCCTCTTAAGAAAAATGAAATACTTGTTATCTTCTATAATGGACTAACCGATGCTTCTAGGGACTACCTAGATAGTTGTGCTGGTTGTGCTTTCAGGGAACGAACTATTGAACAAGCTGATAAACTCTTGAATAATATATTAAAGAATGATAATGATTGGACACTTCCTGAACCACCGCCTAAACCCACTCCAAAGAATAGGGGTATTTTATTTCTCAGTCCAGAAGATATGCAAGAAGCAAAGAAATGTATGAAGGAAAAAGGTATTAAAGCTGAAGATGTTATGAATTTACTACCTATTGAAGAAATACATGGTCTTGACACACCACCACAAGTGGTAGAGGTAAATTCTCTTATAAAGTTTGATGAAGGTGACATTCCCTATATTAAATCTCCTAGTCAATGCTTATATGAATTTGACAACTACATTATTAAGAAAGATCATTTCAATGCAAATGTTATGAAACAATTGAAACGAGATGCATATATGATTGATTGTTTGAGTGACTTTCTGTTTAGGATTGTTAATGATGTCAAAGGTGTAAGTAAACATGCATCTATGGTCCAAACTCAGTTAGAACAAGTTGCTAAATTTCAAAGTGAATTGCTCAAGAAATGAATAATAATATGAATGATCATGTTGTTAGAGTAATGACTAGAGGAGGTAGAATGACTCAGGAGCCACTTTATCCTGAAGGTCACCCTAAAAGAATTGAACAAGACTCTCAAAGAATTAATATTGATGCACCTAGTCCATCTAAAAAGAAAAAGAAAAAATGATAGGACTTTGCATACTTCTAGTGAACCTGAGGTAGAAAAACCTTTTGAGAATGATAATGATGTTTCTATTTCTGATGCTGAAACACAATATGGCAATGAACATTCACCTAGTGATAATGATAATGACAATGATAATGTTCATGTAGATGCTCAACCAGATAATGATAAGGAACCAGATAATGATCTTGAAATAGAACCTGCTGTTGATCTTGATAACCCACCTTCTAAAAATAAACGTTATGATAAGAGAGATTTTGTTGCTAGAAAACATGGTAAAGAAAGAGAACCATGGGTTTAGAAACCCATGCCTTTCCCACCTAAACCATCTAAGAATAAAGATGAGGAAGAATTTGAATGCTTTGCTGAAATGCTTAGGCCAGTCTTTTTGCGTACTCATTTAACTGATATTCTGAAGATGGCTCCTTATGCTAAATACATGAAAGATATTGTCACTAATAAAAGAAAAATACCTGAAGCTAAAATCTCCACCATGCTTGCTAATTATTCTTTTAAGGATGGAGTGCCTAAAAAACTAGGAGAACCAGGAATACCAACTATACCATGTTCCATTAAAAGAAGTTATGTTAAAACTATTTTATGTGATTTAGAAGCCGGTGTTAGTGTTATGCCTTTCTCTTTACATAAAATACCTGATTTGAATAAACTCACACCCACTGAAATATAATTGTAAATGGCTGACAAATCAACTGCCATACCTATCGCTGTTTGTGAGGATGTACCCGTTGTAGTTGCAAATGTTACTATCTTAACAGACTTTGTTATACTTGATATGCCGAGGATGACAACATGTCGATTATCCTTGGTAGACCCTTTTTAAATATTACAGGGGCTATTATTTATAGCAACAAAAGCAAGGTCACTTTTCATATCAATGGTAATGAGCATACGGTGCACTTTCCGAAGAAACAATTTCAAGTAAATGGTATTCATGTTATTGAAAAGACTCTGACAATTACTATTGGAAGCTTTCAACTTCCTCTCCCTACCGTTAAAAAGAAATAAGAAACACTTATTGTTGGGGAGATGCATATCCCCGTTGTGAGGTAACTTAGTGTTTCGCGACGATTCTTCGGCTTCATGTTAATCAAAAATGGTTTGTTAATAAGACTTGATCAACCTTATTAATGGATTATTTTTTAGAGGCATGTGGTCGATGAATTTAGTAGGCACAACCTTATGTACCCACTTTATATTTTTTGTTATTTTTAGTTAAATTCAATAAAATTCCATGAATATCCTATTTTCTGAATTATCCGTGCAATAAAAAGTACCCAAAAATGAAAGTGCTCAAAATGACCTAAAATTTTAAAACGGTTTTTTATTGAATGTTTAAGAATTTTTGGCACTGAAAACACCATAGGGGGTGCCCCAGGTGCCCACAAGGCACCAGGGCGCGCCCACCCCCTAGGGCCCCATAGGGACCCCCTCACTTATTCCTTTAGCCCACTTCATTTCTTACCTCTAGCAAAAATTCCTGGTAGCTCTCTCTCTCTCGTGTTCTTGCTCACAAACCTACAGTTTTTGATCTCTTTGCTCGGAGCTCCGTTTTTGAAACTGTTTTGAGGGATTGCTACTTGGTATGTGACTCCTCCATTGCTTCAATTAGTTTTTGTTTTTGTGGACTTTATTTTGCATAATTAGTTGCTCTTGGTGCTACTAAAAATGAGTTTGCATGTTGAATTCTTTGCGTTCCAAGTAGTTTGAATGCATGATATAGCCTCTAGACATCCATATGAGTAGTTGCTATCAATTTGGTGAAGTTTTATTGATATTATTTTGTGACCCAAAAAATTTCAGAAATTTGTTCATAGGAAAAATGGATTTCTTCCGGAGGAGTTCTTCGAAACGGAATGACAAGGGAGTCATTGGGGACTCCTCGGACAGTGACCTCAACACTCCGCGTAGGATGGAGGTCCGGCCGTGCGAATGGCCGCACATTGCCTTCATGAACGAAGCCGGATTCTACCAAGAGGTCACGCAATTCGTTGCTAATGCCGAACTGACCAACTTCCTCGCAGATGAGTGTGACGAATACCACATCCTTATGAATTCCTTTATGCAAAACTTTCATTTCTTGAATAGGCTCGAACCCCCTGAGGTGCGCTCTGATTTATATGTTGAGCATCACCAGATACCGCTTACTGAGTTTTGTGAGATATGCTTGATTCCCTCTGATGGGGAAATTCGAGAGCCTAGACCGGTGGAGTTTGAGGGTTTCCTCCACACTTTAACTGTAGGTGAGGAAAGGGTCGTGTCGAAAGCCGGAGGCACTAGTTTGCATTTTCCTTCTGTGCATTACTTTGCTTTATTAATAGGGAAATGTCTGACTGCTAGAGAGCAGGGTGGTATTCTCGGTGCTCCCGACCACGCCATTTTATGCCGTGCACTTCACAATGATAACACTTATAGCATTGGAGCTATCATTGCATGCTGCCTTCACACTAACAGGACTAAGGGTAAAATTCATGGTGGTATTTATGCTACTCGCCTAGCGAGACGCTTTAATGTTCAGATACGCCCCCATGATTACTTGTTGCCTAGAGTTTACCTAGATCACCAGTCTATGGAGGACCACCACTTTATTAATGCTCCTGTGCCCCCTCACCACATTCGTTATAACCTAGTTTTTAGTGAGGATACTCGTGATATTATTCCGTTGCCTGCACCTGCTTTGATTGACTCTCATGCCAGGAATGGATATACCATCCTACCAGAGGACATCGTTGGTTACCGGAACACATTGGCAGCGGCAGAGGATGAGGTCCAGGAGTGGGACGTTCAGGTGTCGCTGCCTCAGCACTTTCACATGGGACCGGATGGCTACTACGGATGGTGATCACCAAGCTAGGCAAAAGCCTAAGCTTGGGGGAGTACGTATTTCCCACCGACATTACATTCATGTTCACATATTTCATTCCAGTTGTCGGTGTTCATCCTTTTTCATTGTATAATCCATGTTAGTTTTATTTTCTTGCTTTCTTCTTGTGTGTTTGAAAAACTTTGAGAAAATCCGCTTCTTTTCGTTTTTTCTTTCTAGTTTAAATTAGTTGTAGTATTAAAAGAAAACCCAAAAAGATTACCCGTTCTTCTTTTGCTTGTTGGGAGCATTCCCGTGTAAATAGTTTTTCTCGTTTTTGTTTTTTCGTTCTTTAATTTGCTTTCTTAAAAAAATAAAAAACTCCAAAAATATTTCAGTGTGATTCTCTGAAATTCTTTTCTTTTGTTAAGTAATTATGAGGAGAAGACCACAATGAAAATGTTGAGTGGCTCTCATATGCATTATTGTTGATCTAACAAAGAGCCCATATTATTTTGTCTTCTCTTTGAATAAAATATTTGCAAATTCCAGCTTAGCCCACGGTAGTCTTGCAATATTATTATTTTCATATCATTCAGTCATGCAAGTGAAAGGAAATAATGACGATATTTGATAAAGTGACCGAGGCAAGGAAAAGCATGTATGAACTCAACTTGTTTTTGTTTTTGTAAATATGTTTAACTCAGTATCCATGATTCAGCATATTATGATTAAACATGTTTATGATGACAATGAGAGATTATAGTTGCTCATGCCATGCTTAAGTAGCTAGGAGTGGATAATGATTTATCTTGGGTGTCAACATGCATTAAAATGGTTGTGATGTAGTATGATGATATGGTATCCTCCTCTGAATGTTTTGAGTGGCTTGACTTGGCACATTTTTCAAGCATGTAGTTGATTCAAAACCAACATAGCCTCCACGATATTTGTGTTCATGGTGTTTATATCCTACTCATGCTAGTATTCAATGTTAATTATTCGCAACGCGTGTTTATGACCGTTTTCACTCTCTAGTTGGTCGCTTCTCAACCTATTTGCTAGCCTTCGCATGTACTAAGCGGGAATACTACTTGTGCATCAAAATCCTTAAACCAAAGTTATTCCAGATGAGTCCACTATATATCTACCTATATGCGGTATTACTCTGCCGTCCCAAGTAAATTTGCAAGTGCCACCTCTAAAATATTCAAATGAACATCTGTTTTGTGTGCCCGTACCGCTCATGGAGCGACAGGGGGTGTTCAATATCTTCCATGCAAAGCGGGTTATTGTCATGATGAGTGTTTATTGACTTGTCCTTACACGAGAGGGGCCGGTAATCAGGATGCCCAGCCCCATGATCAGAATTGCAATAATAATAAAAAAAACTCCCCCGGAAAGTTGTTGGTATGGTGGGCACCCGAGGATTCGGCTAGCCATGGCTTGTGTTTGTTGGTGGAGGGGGGGGGGGGTAAACTTTACTTTTACCACTTGGGAACCGCCGCTAATTTGTTTAGCATGGAAGATATTGAAAACTTTCGGTCGTAACGTTGACAGGAAAGGTATACCTCCCAAAATTATATTTATCTCTGATTTGAGCTTCAAGCTCTGGCACCTCTGCAAATCCCTGCTCTCCTCCGTGAAGGGCCTATCCATTTACTTTTATGTTATTTTACTTTTATTATTGAGTCATCACCTTCTCAAACAAGCACCAGTCCTGAGAGCACTATTGTCATCCTCATGCATTGTGTATAGTTAATGTTGTGTGCATCATGACTAGATCTCTTCTACCATGAATTACAATGTTTAGTCGCTACTTGAACTTCGGAGGTGCTCTGCATTTATGTTTTGTGGTCTCAGAAAGGGCTAGCGACATACCATTATTGTCATATTATATCATGATTGTTTTGACAAAGTGTTGAAATTTAAGATATTTTATTATTGCTCGCTAGTTGATTATGCCAGTGATATGAGTGAATATAGTTTCTAAGAGTTATCAATTGCATGGTTAGTTATAATCTTTGCTAAAAACCTAGGTATTATTTAAGCATATATATGGACACAAGAACAAAAGAGTTCGGAAAAGTTTTTCTTCATCACTTTCAGTTTGTCAACTTAATTGCTTGAGGACAAGCAATGAGTTAAGCTTGGGGAAGTTGATACGTCTTTGTCGTATCTACTTTTCAAACACTTTTGCTCTTGTTTTGGACTCTAATTTGCATGATTTGAACAAAACTAACCCGGACTAACATTGTTTTTAGCAGAACTACCATGGTGTTGTTTTTTGTGCAGAAATAAAAGTTCTCAGAATTAAATGAAACTTTTTGGAGATTTTTTATGGAATATATAAAAATACTGGAGCAAAGACCCACTGGAGGGGGGCCACCCTGTGCCTATAAGGCACCAGGGCGCGCCCCACCCCTAGGGCGCACCCTGGTGGCTTGTGGGGCCCACATGGCTCCGCTGACCCTAATCTCAGCACTATAAATTCCTATTTTCCGAAAAAATAGGAGAGAAAGTTTCATCGCGTTTTACGATACGGAGCTGCCGCCACCTCCTGTTCTTCATTGGGAGGCCAGATCTGGAGTCCGTTCGGGGCTCCAGAGAGGGGGATCTTCCGTCTTTGTCATCATCAACCATCCTCCATCACCAATTTCATGATGCTCACCGCCGGGAGTGAGTAATTTCTTCGTAGGCTTGCTAGACGGTCATGGGTTGGATGAGATTTGTCATGTAATCGAGTTAGTTTTGTTAGGGCTTGATCCCTAGTATCCACTATGTTCTGAGATTGATGTTGCTATCACTTTGCTATGCTTAATGCTTGTCACTAGGGCCCGAGTGGCATGGTTTCAGATCTGGACCCTTTATGTTTTCATGAATATATTTGTGTTCTTGATCCTACCATGCAAGTTATATGCACTTGCTATGTGTTATGATCCGCATACCCCAAGGTGACAATAATTGGGATTCTTTCCGGTTCTCTATTAAAAGGAAGCCTTAATATCCCTTAGTTTCGTTATGGACCCCGCTGCCACGGGAGGGTAGGACAAAAGATGTCATGTTCTTTTCCATAAGCACGTATGACTATATACAGAATACATGCCTACATTACATTGATGAATTGGAGGTAGTTGTGTGTCGCCCTAGGTTATGACTGTTACATGATGAATGTCATCCAACGAAATCACCAATCCAATGCCTACGAGCTTTTCACATATTGTTCTTGCTAAGTTATTACTGTTGCTACTGCTATCACAATTGCTACAAAACTACTGTTACTACTGTTACCATTACTATTGCTGCTATCACTATTAAATTACCATACTACTGTGCTACTGATCACTCTACTGCAAATACTTAGTCTCCAGGTGTGGTTGAATTGACAACTCAACTGCTAATACTTGCAAATATTCTTTGGCTCCCCTTGTGTCGAATCAATAAATTTGGGTTGAATACTCTACCCTCGAAAACTGTTGCGATCCCCTATACTTGTGGGTTATCAGCCCATCCCCCAGTCTATGGAGGACTGATACCCTCACTTCATATTAACCACCTTGGTCCTCCTCCTAAGCTTGTGAAGAATGATTTTGCTAATTGGGTTTTTCGTATCAAGTCTCATTTGAATCACAGCTCAACATATCTTTGGAGAATCATTGAATAAGGCTTCTACCCGCATGATCCAAGCAACTTCACCCCAACAGAAGAGGTGGACAATCAATTCAATCAATCTGCCTTGTTCATCCTTCAAGCCGCGGTGCCTCCCGAAGATCTAGCTTACCTGTGGCCATTCAATCATGCAAAAGATTGTTTGGAACATATTGTCTCTTTGTACAACGTGTGCTCAAGCATTAAACGCTCAAACTTTGAGGTGGTTCTTGATGAGGCCGATGAGTTTGTGATGAATGAAGATGAGGATCCTCGTGAGATCTACCGGAGGTTGAGAACTCTCGTGGTCTCACTCCAAGATCATGGGAGCAAGGATACGGATGATAGTTGGATCAAGTGCAAGTTCCTCAAGGCCATCATGCTATTCAACAAGGGCATGTCCTTCGTGATCCGTCAAAGGCCAGACTTCCACACCTTGTCCTCAAGCGATGTGTTGGATGAGTTTATTGCCATGAAAATCTTGAACAGGACCGTCAACAATGTTCTAGCTCGTGTCCAACGGTCAAAGAGAGCCTCACCCAATCTTGCTTTGAAGGCCAAGGCAATTTTGGAATAAGAAGAGGAGGAATAAGAAGAGAGTTGCCCCGAAGACACCAAATATGTTTATCATGAGCACATGGCTCTTGCATCAAGGCAATTTTGGGGCAACAAGAGAAACTCAAGGCCCAACTTCTCCAAGAACAACTCAAGTGGTGCCAAGGGCCAATGTGTGAGAACTTGCTACAATTGTGGCAATGTGAGTTACTTTGTGGTGGATTGCCCCTACGAGAAGAGGGAAGACAATGATGGCAAGCTCATTCACAAAGACAAGGCCAAGTCTTTCCCCAACAAGAACAACTTCACCAATAAGGTGCCAGGAAAGGGGTTGATGGCGCAAGAAGAGTACATATCCCATGATGATGAAGATGATGCAAGTGGTGAAGGAATGGCAACGGCCACTGTGGCCATTGTCACCTCTTCCACAAACAAGGTGTCACTCTTCGGCGCCCCCAATGAGAACCTCATCGCCAAGTGCCTCATGGTCATAGGTATCAACAAGGTAACCTCCAACATCAAAACTTCCATCACTACTAATCCTTCTTTGTTGGATTGTGTGGATGATCATGAGGAGGTAAAGGTGGATGAGAACGAGTTTGACAAGTTCTTGGGTAAGCTCAAAGGTGAGACCAAGAAGCACTTTGTTGCTCTCTTGGAACAACTCGGTGAGGCCAATGACATCATTGAGTCTCATGAGGAAACCATCACTAATATGGAGGGGCATAAATGTGACTATGCCGATGAGATAGCGGATCTTTCCATTGCTCTAGAGGAAGAGCGAGGTCTTTGTTTGGCTCTTGAGCAGTCACACAATGATGACCTTGCTAAATTAAGGAAAGATCATGATCATGCTCTTGTTCTTACTCGTGTGCTTAATTCCGAGAAGGTTGCTCTTGGGGTTGGCCATGTTAGACTCAAGGAAGAGTTTGACACACTTGACAAGGCTCACAAGGCTTTTAAGAGTGCTCATGCTTCTCTTAAGAAGTCTCATGATCAACTCCAAGTGAAACTAACCAAGGAGATAGACACTTGCCCTCCTTTTGCTTTGATTGATAATGCCCATGCTACTAACCCTTTTGTGAGCATGTGCACCTTGTGGTGGAGAATGCCAAGTTGAAAGAGCAACTTGAGAAAGGCCTTATGACTTGCATACAATGTGAGAAGAACCTCAATGACCATTTGAGCAATCAAAAGGAAGTTGTGGCAAAGTAAGGACTTGGGTTTGAACCCAAGTCAAAGAAGAAGAAGAAGAAGAAGAAGAAGAAGAAGAAGAAGAAGAAGAAGAAGAAGAAGAAGAGCAAGACCATGCAACCTCTCCCGCTCAAGGAAGTCTTCATTAAGGTGGGGGGTGCTCATGAGAAGAAGAAGGACAAGGGTGTGGGTGGTAATGCCAAGAAGGGCAAGACCACTCCTCCAAACAAAGCTGGTGACTTTAACCCTTCTTATGTTTTATGTCGCGCTAGTGATGGGCATGTTTATGCCAAATTTGTTGGTTCTTCTTATGAGTACATTGAATGGTCTATTTGGGTTCCTAAGACCCTTGTTACTAACATCAAAGGACACATTAAAGAATGGGTACCTAAATCCAAGCATTGATCAATTGTTGGAGTTTGCTTCCGGTGGGGTGTCATGGTTTCTTGATAGTGGAGTGACAAATCATATGATCGAAGCAAGGACTTGGTGGTGGATGTGCAACCAAGCCCATCTATGCCCACCCATGTACAATTCGGTGATGCTTCAACATCTAAGGTATTGGGTCTTGGCAAGGTGGTCATCTCTCAAGATCTATTTATTGCGAAGTTCATGCTTGTTGAGACCCTTGCATACAATTTACTTTCCGTCCATCAACTTACACTCATGGCCTTTGCAACATTCTTTGATCTTGATATCGTGGCCCTTTTGTGGAGCAAGACTCTTAAAGTAGCTTTTGTTGGGCATGTCGAGAACAGTCTCTATGTGGTTAACTTTTCGGAGCGACCCACTAAGACTGCGACTTGCCTAATGGCTAAAGTTGACGTGGGGTGGCTTTGGCATCGCCGTCTAGCCCACGTCAATATGAGATCTTTGCATAGTCTCCTCAAAGGGGATCACGTTTGTGGACTAACAAATGCGAGTTTTGCCAAAGACCATGTTTGCAGTGCTTGCATTGAAGAAAAACTACATGAAACGGCTCATCAACCCACCACTATCCTCTACTCAAAGAGGCCCTTGGAGCTTGTTCACACAGATCTCTTTGGTCCTCCATCCTTCGATATTCTTGGGGGAAGAAAATATTGCTTGGTGATTGTGGATGATTATTCAAGATATACTTGGCTATACTTCTTCAAGAGGATGAGTGAGACCCAACAAACCATCATCGATTTTCCAAATGAAGCTCAATGCCAACATGAAGCAAAGATATTGATGATCCGAAGTGAAAATGGCACCGAGTTAAAGAACTACACCTTGTATGAGTTTCTTAATGATTAGGAGATCAAGCATCAATACTCTGCACCATATACCCCTCAACAAAATGGTGTTGCTGAGAGGAAGAACTGGACGTTGATGGATGCGACAAGGACCATGATGGCGGAATTCGAATCTTCGTACAACTTTTGGGCTGAAGCCATCAACACCACTTGTCATGCATCTAATCGGCTCTACCTTCGCAAAGGCTTGAACAAGACTCCATATGAGATACTTACCGGTAACAAGCCCAACCTCAAGTACTTTCGGGTGTTCGGTTGTAAGTGTTTCATTCTCAAGAAAGGTGTTCATTTTTCTAAATTTGAACCTAGAGCTCGAGGTCATATTTGTTGGTTATGCTACAAACTGTCATGCTTACCATGTCCTCAACAAGTCCAATGGACTCATTGAGGAGACGTGTAACATGGAGTTTGATGAAAATAACGGCTCCCAAGTGGAGCAAAGTGGTCTTTGTGATGTAGGTGATGAAATTCCTCCCCAAGCCATAAGAAGAATGGGAGTTGGTCAAATCCTCCCCATTAAGGAACCCCTTGTGGCTGAAGGAGAAGGACAATGTTCTACGCAAGTGGAACCATCACCAACGCTATACCCACACTCTTCCGAAGAACAAAGTGAAGGACCTCAACCAAGTGAACAAGATCAAGGGCAAGATCAATCTCATGATGATGGTGATTCACCAAGTGATGCCCAAGATCAAGTTCATGACTCCGAGCAAGCTCAAGATCGAGAGGTAGCTCAAGATCAAAAGCAAGCTCAAGACGGTGCTCAAGATGGTGCTCCTCAAATGCCTATTGAGGGGCTATTAGAGCGTTGTGCCGCCAAGATTGCTTCCAAGCTCAAACATCAAGAACATGTCATGGAGAATGTCCTTGGAAGCTTAAGAAAGGGGGTAACTACTAATAAACAATTAACAAACTTTTGTGAGCATCACGCTTTTATTTCTTGCATTCAACCCCAAAAGGTACATGAGTCGCTCGAGGACTCGGATTGGCTTGAAGCCATGCATGATGAACTCAACAACTTCGAGCGCAACAAGGTGTGGCAATAGGTGCCAAGGCCAAAGGAGAACCATAATGTCATTGGAACCAAATGGATCTTCAAGAACAAGCAAGATGCAAATGGTGTTGTCACTCGCAACAAGGCAAGATTGGTAGCTCAAGGCTACTCCCAAGTCGAGGGTATCGACTACGGTGAAACCTTTTCTACCGTTACTCACCTTGAATCTATTCACATGTTGCTTGCATATGCATCTCATCATGATATTAAGTTGCAACAAATGGATGTGAAGAGTGCATTTCTTAATGGTCCTCTTAATGAGTTGGTATGTCAAGCAACCCCCGTGGTTCGAGGATCCCAAGTTCCCCAATCATGTCTACAAGCTCGATAAGGCACTCTATGGCCTTAAACAAGCACCACGTGTGTGGTATGAGCACCTTACTGAGTTGTTGCAAGATCGTGGGTTTGAAATTGGGCAAATTGATCCCACTCTTTTCACAAAGATGGTTAAAGGGGACTTGTTCATATGCCAACTATATGTTGATGATATTATATTTGGTTCTCCTAACAAAGCTTTCAATGATGAGTTTGCCGCACTCATGATCGAGAAGTTTGAGATGTCTATGATGGGAGAGTTGAAGTTCTTTATCGGGTTCAAAATCAAGCAAAGAAGAGAAGGAACATTCATCAACCAAGCCAAATATACCCAAGACATGCTCAAGAAATTCAAGTTGGATGATGTCAAGCCGGCCAAGACTCCAATGCCAACCAAATGCAAGCTCAACATTGATCCCAATGGTAAAGTGGTGGATCAAAAGGTATATCGCTCCATGATTGGATCCTTGCTTTACCTTTGTGCATCTAGGCCGGATATTATGTTGAGTGTGTGAATGTGTGCAAGGTACCAAGTCGTACCTAAGGAAAGTCACTATGTGGCGGTCAAGCAAATCTTTCGATATTTGGCTTATACCCCAAACTTTGGCTTATGGTACCCCAAAGGAGAAAGCTTTGATCTCATGGGATATTCGGACTCGGATTGGGCGAGAGACGTTGTGGATATAGGAAGTCAACTTTCGGAGGGTGCCAATTCCTTGGTCGCTCTTTGGTGATTTGGTCTTCGAAGAAGCAAAATTGTGTGTCTCTCTCCACCACCGAGGCCGAGTATGTAGCCGTCGCAAGTTGTTGTGCACAATTGCTATGGATGAGGCAAACTTTAAAGGATTACTGTGTCACATGTGACATAGTGCCTCTTCTATGTGACAATGAAAGTGCTATCAAAATCTCCTACAATCCGGTGCAACATAGCAAGACAAAGCATATTGAGATTCTTCATCATTTCATCCGTGATCACATCAAGAATGGAGAGATTGAGATTATCTATGTCAACACTCAAGAGCAACTAGCGGATATTTTCATGAAGCCTTTGGATGAAGCAAGATTTTACGGGTTAAGGCATGAGCTAAATATCATTGATTCGAGCAATGTGGCTTGAATCTTGGCACACCCCACCGCATTCATCATGATTATCTTGTTCTAGATGTAGTGATGGACATAGGGGGAGTGTTGTTCTCTCCATGAACTATCCGTACCCCCATTATGCATAAATCGATCAAGTCTTTCACATTAGCCATTTTTTATGGTACTTGTGCTTCAAAGACGAGTTTTGGTCATGGGCCCAAGGTTAAAATATTCGCGGTGCCATACTAATTGACTCGAACATAGGTGGCTTTGGCCACCGCCCTCTCTTTGAGAGGTGTTTGTTCGAGTTGGTTTGATTTGGTTTTATCTAGTCTTTAGGGCTTTGTTTGTACTTTGAGTCACTCCATGTTTGCCCTCCTTTTTATGTGTCTTTTTGAACTTGGAGTGTCTCTTCCCATTTGCTGGTGTTTCGTGTCTCCAACCCATGCCATCTCAGCTATGACCTCTAGATACTTGCATAAGCCACCCTTCTCAACCTGACCTTGCAAGTTTTCGCCTGCGCGGTACTACCACTGGTGTCTGGGTGGTACTACCGCTTATTAGCGGTACTACCGCTGAGCACCACGGTACTACCGTTGGAGTGGTACTACCCATCCTCCTATCACGCGGTAGTACCGGGGCGGTACTACCGCTCCTCCGAGCAGTACTACCGCGCTGCGGATTCGTGGGGGGATTATGAGTAAGGCTGGGGGAGTTCCAACTCCCCCATACCCATTCATCTCTCTCTCTCTCTCACGCTCTCCTCTCTCCCAGCTGACGAACATGCTCCACTGGCCTCCACCGGGCCGCCGATTCTGCATCGTCTTCCGTGATTTCGTTCGGTGGGATCGTTCCCCGCCCTCTCCTCTTGCCATGGATGCTGGTATTGCCCCCGTTTTCCTCTCCTATGGTTCTAGTTTTTTAATCTAGGTTCTAGGGAAATACATGTTGCATTCTTCAATTTTTCGTCAAATCGAGGCATGAGTAGGGCGTAGAAGACTGCTAGCATAGGTGGATTGAAGTTTGGTTGTAGGAAATTTGAATTTGGCATCTCCAGTAGTGCTAGATCTCGTCGCAATAGTTGTCTGCCTGTTGACCTCTACCTCGGGCGATACTATCACCCCTCTAGAGTGGTACTACCACTTGTAGGTGGTACTACCGCTGCGAGCTCGCGGTACTGCCGCTTGGAGCTGTCAGCTTCCACTTTCCTCACTCAACCTTCAATGATTTTTGCTTAAATCTTTTGGCTTATGCAATTGTTTACACCTGCTTTTCCCCTGCTCTGTGTTGTGGGTTCTAGGTGGTAGCAGTGCAGGGCATCAGGCCCGTCGCAAGAATCTGGATAATCTAGGTGGCTCAAAGCGGTACCGTACTTCAGAAGATGTCAGTGCCACCCCCAGTGCTCAGCCCATGCAACGTTCCAAGCAGGTTGCAAGCAAGCCAAAGGAGAAAGTCAAGTCCATGAATGAAATGTCTACCAAGGATTTCTGTATCTTTCATCGCCGCAATCCTTATCGCAATGATCAAGATCCATCTCTTATCAGCCATCCCTTCTGGACCAAGCAGCAACGCTCTATCTATCATGATGTGCTCGAATGAAAGAAGAATCTGTTCGTGAGAGTTAGGTCCATTGATCTGGATCATCTGCAGAAGGATCCCAAGTACTTTGGGGAACCTCTTGAACTTTTTGGTCAGCTGGATATCCTTAGGCTCATGACATTCAACAAGGACTTTGATGCTGAGATTATGGCTTAGTTCTATGCCAGGGTTCATCTTGGAACTGATGAGGAGGGGACTTTGACATGGATGACAAATGAAAGGTTGTTCTCTGCCAAGTGGAAGGACTTCATGGACCTCTTGGGTTACAAGGATAAGGGGCTTGAGAACCTGGTTGGTTTCCACCCTCACAAGGAGACCGCAGCCACGCACAAGTCTGTGCTCTGGCCCTACAGCACGTTGAAGATCTCGCCTACCACCAACAAGAAGACCTATGAGATGTGCCCCTTTCTGGATATCATGCATCGCGTCTTTAGGCACACCTCGCATTGGGAATTTGGACCAGGTTCACTCTTACCTTGTGGACTTGTTGTTATTCTACCAGACTAAGAAGAACTTGGCGCAAGTTCTGGATGTGTCCCCTATCATGTAGTCGAAGCTTCACTCGGACGTGAGGGAGCGCAAGTGTCCCATCTATGGTTCCTACTTGATGCTGCTCATTGAGAAGACATGGGCTTCCACCTTTCCCGAGGAGATGTTCGTTACTGGTGACTGGACTACCCATGAGGTGGTTCGTCTGAGGCAGGACAACTAGGGTACTCCTACTCCTGAGATGGAGGCTCCTATGGATGAGGATGAGGACGAGGGCGATGATGAGCCTGATTATGAGCCGTCCGGCGAAGAGCCATCTTGGGCTAAGAAGCTCAAGTTGAAGATGAAGAAGTTGTTCTGCATGGAGGCACATGCACAGTACAAGGCTCATCTTGCAGAGAAGAAGGCCCGCAGTCGTGACAAACTCATCATGAGGCAGCTTGGGCTGGAGGTTGCCAGTGGGTCAGAGGACAAGATCACTGATGAGGAGGAGTGGACCACTCAGCATTGCCAGTGGATGAACTCAGAGGTCAATCAGGCTGCTGCTGCTGCAGATGAGGACTCCAGCGACCATGGAGTGTGGTGATGATGATGATCTCCTATGTTGCTACCACCCGTGACCGTAGTAGTGCTCTTTGCCCTTTTGGTGTCTCGATGCCAAGGGGGAGAGAGTTTAGGGATTTGCTGAGTCTCGAGTGTGTCTTATTTTCTTGCTTTCCTCGCTCGTGAACTCTTTTATCGTTTGCTTTGGTGTGTGGTTGTGAGACCTAGAGACCGAGTCATATGGTGTGAGACATATGCTTTCCTATCATTATCTTTATGTCTAGTACTCTATTAGTTTGTGAGATATTATCTATCTTGTGCCCTATCATTATGCTCACATGCTATTTCCTTGCATCCATGCTTATCTCTCGCATATCGTTGATGCAAGTGTTGTCGGCCTATAAAATATAGGGGGAGTGTTGATCCTAGTGTGTGTGCTTTGCATTCCAAAAGCATACCTAAATAGTGCACACATCTAGGGGGAGCCTGTCTATATTTCATAGATGTTGGGTTTGCTTATTATCTTAGCTTATCATTTGTGCAAATCCCATGTTGTCATCAGTCCACCAAAAAGGGGGAGATTGTTAGGGCATATTTCTCCCTTAGTGGTTTTGGTGATTGATATGAATACTTTTGCGGACTAATCGTGTGCATTGAGCATTTCAGATAACTGATCAGATGGGACGAGATGATTCGAGCCCCTCGGAGTTTTAAAAGTGAAGACGGTTATTTTCCTACGTTTCTTTTCGGTGGATTTGAGTTGTAGGAGAACCATACTATTAAGAGGGGGTCCGCTTCAGAAAGGTTTGGGTGGAATCATCACGTACACATTTTCATTTGCACCCTCACTCCTTTCCCGCATCGATGGAGTTGCTCCTATGTTGCCTGTGCATGAATCCTAGAGGACTCAAGCGACAGTACTGCTCTGGCAAGTGGTAGTAATTCTTATAAGCGGCAGTACCACTCATAGCGAGCGATGGTACTGCTTATAAGCAGCAGTACCTCTGCCCAGTGTCGCACGTACTGCCGTTGCGTCTGGGGGACTCGACTTTTCATGTCGGGTTGAACGGCAGTGGGGTCGGTAGCACGAGCGATAGTACTGCGTGTAGGCGGCAGTACCGCCCTTGCACTACCGCTTCACTTCCGCCCCTTCCAGGACTCAGGGCACTCCCAGCAGTTGTAGGGCGGCACTGGTTGAGCAGCACTACCGTTTGTAAGCGGTGGTATCGCGCATGACCAGCGGTAGTACCTGATGGAAATATGCCCTAGAGGCAATAATAAAGTTGTTATTATTATATTTCCTTATTCATGATAACGGTTTATTATTCATGCTAGAATTGTATTGACCGGAAACTTAAATACATGTGTGAATACATAAACAAATACCGTGTCCCTAGTGAGCCTCTACTAGACTAGCTCGTTGATCAAAAGATGGTTAAGGTTTTCTAACCATAGACATGTGTTGTCACTTGATAATGGGATCACATCATTAGGAGAATAATGTGATGGACAAGACCCAACCGTTAGCATAGCATATGATCATTCAGTTTATTGCTACTGCTTTCTTAATGTCAAATACATGTTTCTTCGACCATGAGATCATGCAACTCCCGGACTCCGGAGAAATACCTTGTGTGCTATCAAACGTTACACATAACTGGGTGATCATAAAGATGCTCTACAGGTATCTCCGAAGGTGTCTGTTGAGTTGGCATGGATCGAGATTGGGATTTGTCACTCCGTGTATCAGAGAGGTATCTCTGGGCCCTCTCGGTAATACACATCACAAGAAGCTTGCAAGCAAAGTGACTAAGGTGTTAGTTGCAAGATGATGTATTATGGAACGAGTAAAGAGACTTGCCGGTAACGAGATTGAACTAGGTATAGAGATACCGACGATCGAATCTCGGGCAAGTAACATACCGACAGACAAAGGGAATTGCGTATGTTGTATAAAGGTTCAACCGATAAAAGATCTTCGTGGAATATGTAGGAATCAATATGGGCATCCAGGTGCCGCTATTGGTTATTGACCGGAGAGGTGTCTCGGTCATGACTACATAATTCCCGAATCCGCAGGGTCGCACGCTTAACGTTCGTTGACGCTAGAGTAGTATTGGGATATTTGATGAGTGGTAACCAAATGTTGTTCGGAGTCCCGAATGAGATCTCGGACATCACGAGGAGTCTCAGAATGGTCGAGAGGTAAAGATTTATATATGGGAAGTCATATTTTGGGTTCCGAAAAAAGGTGCAGTTTTTTCGGTATTGTACTGGGAAGCTTCTAGAAGGTTCCAGAGGATTCCGGAGGGGTCCGGAAGTCCACAAGTGGGTCCACCATGACCCAAGGGCTAGCATGGCTGCGGGGAGGCTCCATGGCCTTATTGGGCTAGGCGCACCAAGTCCTCAAAAGCCCATGTGGTAGGGAAGGCAAAAAAGGAAGGAGTCCTAGTAGGAATAGGATTGGACTTGGAGTCCAAGTCCTCTCCCCCTTAGCTGTGCCCTAGGGCTTGGAGGGGCTGTTTCCCACGCCCCTCCACCTATATATAGAGGGGAGGGGCGCCCCAAGAGTACACACTAAGCCCTTGGCGCCCCCCTCTCTCCCATTACTCCGTAGTTCCACCGCCTCGTCCCGGCGACGCTTAGCGAAGCGCTATCGGTGCTCCACCACCACCATCACCACCACGCCGTCGTGTTGGTTGTGATCCCATCTACTTATCCTCTCCCTCTTGCTGGATCAAGAAGGAGGAGACGTCATCGAGTCGCACGTGTGCTAAACTCGGAGGTGCCGTCCGTTCGGCACTAGATCGGTTGGATCGTGATCGGATCGCGAAGAGTACAACTACATCAACCACGTGATAAACGCTTCCGCTTAGCGATCTACAAGGGTATGTAGATGCTCTCCCCCTATCGTAGCTATGCATCTCCATGGATAGATCCTGCGTGTGCGTAGATTTTTTTTTATTTTCCATGCAACGTTCCCCAATAGTGGCATCACGAGCCAGGTCTATGTGTAGATGATACGCACGAGTAGAACACAAACTAGTTGTGGGCGGTGATGTTCATACTGCTTACCACCAACGTCTTATTTTGATTCGGTGGTATTGTGGGATGAAGCAGCCCGGACCAACATTACATGTCCACGCACATGAGACCGGTTCCACCGACTGACATGCAACTTGTTTTGCATAAAGGTGGTCGGCAGGTGTCTGTTTCTCCTACTTTAGTTGAATCGAATTTGACTACGGCCGGTCCTTGAAGGAGGTTAAAACAGCAAACTTGATATTCACCGTTGTGATTTTGCATAGCTAAGAACAGTTCTTGCTAGTTGCCCGTAGCAGCCACGTAAAACTTGCAACAACAAAGTAGAGGACATCTAACTTGTTTTTGTAGGGCATGTTGTGATGTGATATGGTCAAGATATGATATGATATATGTTGATGTATGAGATGATCATGTTTTGTAATAAGTTCACGACTTGCATGTCGATGAGTATGACAACCGGCACGAGCCTTAGGGTTGTCTTTAATTATTGTATGACCTACGTGTCAATCACTATGCGCCATGTAATTGCTTTACTTTATCGCTATGCGTTAGCAATAGTTGTAGAAGCCATAGTTGGCGAGACGACCCCGATGCTACGATGGAGATCAAGGTGTCGTGCTGGTGACGATGGAGATCATGCCGATGCTTTGGAGATGGAGATCAAAAGCACAAGATGATGATGGCCATATCATGTCACATATTTTGATTGCATGTGATGTTTATCCTTTATGCATCTTATTTTGCTTAGAACGACGGTAGTATTATAAGGTGATCGCTTCACTTAATTTCAAGATAAAAGTGTTCTCCCTGAGTATGCATCGTTGCTAAAGTTCGTCGTTTCGAAGCACCTCGTGATGATCGAGTGTGATAGACTCTACGTTCACATACAACGGGTGTAAGCCAGTTTTACACATGCAGAATACTTGGGTTAAACTTGACGAGCCTAGCATGTACAGACATGGTCTCAGAACACTGGAGACCGAAAGCTCGAACATGAGTCATATAGTAGATTTGATCAACATGAAGATGTTCACCATTGAACACTACCCCATCTCACGTGATGATCGGACATGGGTTAGTTGATTTGGATCATGTATCACTTAGACAACTTGAGGGATATTGATTTAAGTGGGAGTTCATTAGTAATTTAATTATTTGAACTAAAATTTATCATGAACATAGTCAAAATAGTTTTTGCATATCTATGTTATAGATCAATGGCCCGTGCTATCGTTCCCTTGAATTTTAATGCGTTCCTAGAGAAAGCTAAGTTGAAAGATGATGGTAGCAACTACAAAGACTGGGTCCGTAACTTGAGGATTATCCTCATTGCTGCACAGAAGAATTATGTCCTTGATGCATCGCTAGGTGACAGACCTGCTACAGGAGCTACTGCAGATGTTATGAACATCTGGCAGGCTCGATCTGATGACTACTCAATAGTTCAGTGTGCCATGCTTTACGGCTTAGAACCGGGACTCCAAAGACGTTTTGAACGCCACAGAGCATATGAGATGTTCCAAGAGCTGAAATTCAAGCTAATGCCCGGGTTGAGAGATATGAAGTCTCCAACAAGTTCTATAGCTGCAAGATGGAGGAGAACAGTTCTGTGAGTGAACACATACTCAAAATGTCTGGGTATCATAACCACTTGACTCAGTTGGGAATTGATCTTTGAGTTGAGAGTGTTATTGAAAGAGTTCTTCAGTCACTGCCACCAAGCTACAAAGGCTTCGTGATGAACTATAATATGCAAGGGATGACGAAAACAATTCCCGAGCTCTTCGCGGTGCTGAAATCGGCGGAGGTAGAAATCAAGAAGGAGCATCAAGTGTGATGGTTAACAAGACCACTAGTTTCAAGAAAAAAGGCAAGGGAAAGAAAGGGAACTTCAAGAAGAATGGCAAGCAAGTTGCCACTCCCGTGAAGAAGCCCATAGCTGGACCCAAGACTGAAACTGAGTGCTTCTACTGCAAGGAAATGGTCACTGGAAGCGGAACTGCCCCAAATACTTGGCGGGTAAGAAGGATGGCAAAGTGAACAAAGGTATATTTGATATACATGTTATTGATGTGTTCCTTACTAATGCTCATAGTAGCGCCTGGGTATTTGATACTGGTTCGGTTGCTCATATTTGCAACTCGAAACATGAGCTGCAGAATAAACGGAGATTGGCTAAGGACGAGGTGACGATGCGCGTCGGGAATGGTTCCAAGGTCGATGTGATCGCCGTCGGCATGCTACCTCTACATCTACCTTTGGGATTAGTTTTAGACCTCAATAATTGTTATTTGGTGCCCGCGTTGAGCATGAACATTATATCTGGAACTTGTTTATTGCGAGACGGTTACTCATTTAAGTCAGAGAATAATGGTTGTTCTATTTATATGAGTAATATCTTTTATGGTCATGCACCCTTGATGAATGGTCTATTCTTGTTGAATCTCGATCGTAGTGATACACATATTCATAATATTGATGCCAAAAGATGCAAAGTTGATAATGATAGTGCAACATACTTGTGGCACTGCCATTTAGGTCATATTGGTGTAAAGTGCATGAAGAAACTCCATGCGGATGGACTTTTGGAATCACTTGATTATGAATCATTTGATACTTGCGAACCATGCCTCATGGGTAAGATGACTAAAACTCCGTCCTCCGGAACAATGGAGCGAGCTAATGACTTATTGGAAATAATACATACCGATGTATGCGGTCCGATGAGTGTTGAGGCACGCGGCGGGTATCGTTATTTTCTAACCTTCACAGATGATTTGAGTAGGTATGGGTATATCTACTTGATGAAACACAAGTCTGAAACATTTGAAAAGTTCAAAGAATTTCAGAGTGAAGTGGAGAATCATCGTAACAAGAAAATAAATTTTCTATGATCTGATCGCGGAGGCGAATATTTGAGTTATGAGTTTGGCTTTCATTTAAGATAATGTGGAATTGTTTCACAACTCACGCCACCTGGAACACCACAACATAATGGTGTGTCCGAACATCGTAACCATACTTTATTAGATATGGTGCGTTCTATGATGTCTCTTACCGATTTGCCTTTATCATTTTGGGATTATGCATTAGAGACAGCCGCATTCATGTTAAATAGGGCACCGTCTAAATCCGTTGAGATGACACCGTATGAACTATAGTTTGGAAAGAAACCTAAGCTGTCGTTTCTTAAAGTTTGGGGATGCGACGCTTATGTCAAAAGGTTTCAGCCTGATAAGCTCGAACCCAAATCAGAGAAGTGTGTCTTCATAGGATACCCTAAGGAAACTATTGAGTACACCTTCTACCACAAATCCGAAGGCAAGATCTTTGTTGCTAAGAATGGGTCATTTCTAGAGGAGTTTGTCTCGAAAGAAGTGAGTGGGAGGAAAGTAGAACTTGATGAGGTAGTTGTACCTTCTCTTGAATTGGAAAGTAGCACATCAGAGAAAACAGTTCCCGTGATGCCTACACCAACTAAAGAGGAAGCTAATGATGATGATCATGAAACTTCAGATCAAGTTACTACCAAACCTCATAGATCAACCAGAACATGTTCCGCACCAGAGTGGTACAGTAATCCTGTCCTGGAAGTCATGTTCTTAGACAACGGCGAACCTACGAACTATGAAGAAGCTATGATGAGCATGGATTCTGACAAATGGCTTGAGGCCATGAAATCTGAGATAGGATCCATGTATGAGAACAAAGTGTGGACTTTGGTGGACTTGCCCAATGATCGGTAGGCCATTGAAAATAAATGGATCTTCAAGAGGAAGATGGACGCTGATGGTAATATCACTGTCTACAAAGCTTGACTTGTCACGAAAGGTTTTTGACAAGTTCAAGGGGTTGACTACGATGAGACTTTCTCACCCGTAGCGATGCTTAAGTATGTCTGAATCATGTTAGCAATTGTCACATTTTATGATTATGAAATCTGGCAAATGGACATCAAAACTGCATTCCTTAACGGATTTCTTAAAAAAGAGTTGTGTATGATGCAACCAGAAGGTTTTGTCGACCCTAAAGGTGCTAGCAAAGTGTGCAAGCTCCAGCGATCCATCTATGGACTGGTGCAAGCATCTCGGAGTTGGAATATACGCTTTGATGAGGTGATCAAAGCATATGGTTTTATACAGACTTATGGTGAAGCCTGTATTTACAAGAAAGTGAGTGGGAGCTCTGTAGCATTTCTGATATTATATGTGGATGACATATTGCTGATTGGAAATGATATAGAATTTCTGGATAGCATAAAAGGATACTTGAATAAGAATTTTTTTCAATGAAAGACCTCGGTGAAGCTACTTACATATTGGGCATCAAAATCTATAGAGATAGATCAAGACATCTAATAGGACTTTCACAAAGCACATACCTTGACAAGTTTTGAAGAAGTTCAAAATGGATCAGTCAAAGAAAGGGTTCTTGCCTGTATTGCAAGGTATGAAGTTGAGTAAGACTCAAAGCCCGACCACGGCAGAAGATAGAGAGAGAATGAAAGTCATTCCCTATGCCTCAGCCATAGGTTCTATTATGTATGCCATGCTGTGTACCAGATGTGTGCCTTGCCATGAGTTTGGCAAGGGGGTACAATAGTGATCCAGGAGTGGATCACTGGAGAGCGGTCAAAATTATCCTTAGGTACCTAAAGAGGACTAAGGAAATGATTCTCAGTTATGGAGGTGATGAAGAGTTCGTCGTAAAGGGTTACGTCGATGCAAGATTTGACACCGATCTGGATGACTCTGAGTCTCAATCTGGATACGTATTGAATGTGGGAGCAATTAGCTAGAGCAGCTACATGCAGAGCATTATAGACATAGAAATTTGCAAAATACATACGGATCTGAATGTGACAGACCTGTTGACTGAACCTCTTTCACAAGAAAAACATGATCACACCTTAGTACTCTTTGGGTGTTAATCACATGACGATGTGAACTAGATTATTGACTCTAGTAAACTCTTTGGGTGTTAGTCACATGGCGATGTGAACTATGGGTGTTAATCACATGGCGATGTGAACTAGATTATTGACTCTAGTGCAAGTGGGAGACTGATGGAAATATGCCCTAGAGGCAATAATAAAGTTGTTATTATTATATTTCCATATTCATGATAAAGGTTTATTATTCATGCTAGAATTGTATTGATCGGAAACTTAAATACATGTGTGAATACATAAACAAATACCGTGTCCCTAGTGAGCCTCTACTAGACTAGCTCATTGATCAAAAGATGGTTAAGGTTTCCTAACCATAGACATGTGTTTTCACTTGATAACGGGATCACATCATTAGGAGAATAATGTGATGGACAAGACCCAACCGTTAGCATAGCATATGATCGTTCAGTTTATTGCTACTGCTTTCTTAATGTCAAATACATGTTTCTTCGACCATGAGATCATGCAACTCCCGGACTCCAGAGGAATACCTTGTGTGCTATCAAACGTCACAATGTAACTGGGTGATCATAAAGATGCTCTACAGGTATCTCCGAAGGTGTCTGTTGAGTTGGCATGGATCGAGATTGGGATTTGTCACTCCGTGTATCAGAGAGGTATCTCTGGGCCCTCTCGGTAATACACATCACAAGAAGCTTGCAAGCAAAGTGACTAAGGAGTTAGTTGCAATATGATGTATTACGAAACGAGTAAAGAGACTTGCCGGTAACGAGATTGAACTAGGTATAGAGATACCGACGATCAAATCTCGGGAAAGTAACATACCGACAGATAAAGGGAATTGCGTATGTTGTCATAAAGGTTCAACCGATAAAAGATCTTCGTGGAATATGTAGGAATTAATATGGGCATCCAGGTCCCACTATTGGTTATTGATCGGAGAGGTGTCTCGGTCATGACTACATAATTCCCGAACCCGCAGGGTCACACGCTTAACGTTCGTTGACGCTAGAGTAGTATTGGGATATTTGATGAGTGGTAACCAAATGTTGTTTGCAGTCCCAGATGAGATCCCGGACGTCACGAGGAGTCTCAGAATGGTTGAGAGGTAAATATTTATATATGGGAAGTCATATTTTGGGTTCCGGAAAAAGGTGCAGTTTTTTTGGTATTGTACCGGGAAGCTTCCAGAAGGTTCCGGAGGACTCCGGAGGGGTACGTAAGTCCACAAGTGGGTCCACCACATCCAAGGGGTAGCATGGGCTGTGGGGAGGCGCCCTGGGCTTATTGTGCTAGGCGCACCAAGTCCTCAAAAGCCCATGAGGCTAGGGGAGGCAAAAAAGGAAGGAGTCCTAGTAGGAATAGGATTGGACTTGGAGTCCAAGTTCTCTCCCCCTTAGTTGCACCCAAGGGCTTGGAGGGGCTATTTCCCACGCCCCTCCACCTATATATAGAGGGGAGGGGGCGCCCCAAGAGTACACACCAAGCCCTTGGCACCCCTCTCTCTCCTGTTACTCCGTAGTTCCACCGCCTCGTCCCGGCGACGCTTAGCGAAGCGCTGTCGGTGCTCCACCACCACCATCACCACCACGACATCATGTTGGTTGTGATCCCATCTACTTCTCCTCTCCCGCTTGCTCGATCAATAAGGAGGAGACGTCATCGAGCCGCACGTGTGCTAAACTCGGAGGTGCCGCCCGTTCGGCACTAGATCGATTGGATCGTGATCGGATCGCGAAGAGTACAACTACATCAACCGCGTGATAAACGCTTCCGCTTAGCGATCTACAAGGGTATGTAGATGCTCTCCCCCTCTCATAGCTATGCATCTCCATGGATAGATCTTGCATGTGCGTAGAATTTTTTTTATTTTCCGTGCAACATTCCCCAACAGTACCGCTGTCGCAGCAGTGCTGCACCCCACATGTTCTGCACTGCTTCCTTAGTACTCTGAGCTGCAACCCCAATGGCAGTACCGCTTGGGCGAGCGGTAGTACTGCTCCGGCGGCACTACTGCCTTGTGGCCTTGTGCCAGTGCACTGATCTTCGTGTACTGCCGCCCGAGCGGTAGTACTGCTTAGTACCGCTTGTTGTGGGCTGAGAGCAAGGTAACGGTTGGAATCTATCCCACTATATAAAGGGGGTCTTCTTCCCTAAAGAGACTTACCTCTTCCTTCCCCCAAACTCCATTGTTACTCAAAGCTCCATTTTCACCCAATCTCTCTCCCTAGCCAATCAAACGTGTTTGATTTTCTAGTGATTGGTTTAGAGGGCCCCGATCTACACTTCCACCAAGAAAAATTTGATTCCCCCCACTAATCCCTTGCGGATCTTGTTACTCGCGGGTGTTTGAGCACCCTAGATGGTTAAGGCCACCTCGGAGCCACAATCCATTTTGGTGAAGCTTCGTGGTGGTGTTGGGAGCCTCCAATTCGATTGTGGATATTTCCCCAACCTTGTTTGTAAAGGTTCGATCGCTACCTCCAAGGGCACCACTAGTGGAATCACGACATCTTGCATTGTGCGAGAGCATGAGGAGAATACGGTGACCCTAGTGACTTCTTGGGGAGTATTGTGCCTCCACACCGCTCCAACGAAGATGTACTTCTCCTCAAAGGGAAGGAACTTTGGTAACACATCCTCGTCTTCACCGGCTCCACTTGTGGTTACTTCTTACCTTTACTTTGTGCAAGCTTTACTTGTGTTTGTATCCTTTGCTTGCTTGTGTTGTTGTTGTTGCTAGCATCATATAGGTTGCTCACCTATTTGCATATCTAGACAACCTATTTGTTGCTAAACCTATTTTTTTTTAAGATAAAAATTGGTAGTTGCCTATTCCCCCCCCCCTCTAGTCAACCATATCGATCCTTTCATCGAGGCCACGCGCATGCGGGCGAGCGGGCCAGGTCAACTGAAGCGGATCGGGACGAGTGCTCGTCCGATGGTGGCGGCGGAAGCAGGGGAGGTTCCCTAGCGCAGATCTGATGCAAAATGGGAGGATTCATCGGTGCAGGGCCACATGCCGAGGAGAACGGCGATGAATGGCGCAATGGAGCTTCGGGGCGGCAGTTTGGGCGAGATCCCATGGTGGTGGTGGTGCATCTGTTTCAGAGAAATGAGCTTTGGCAGGTTAGAGATAGAGAGGAGGAGAAGGAAGATAAGGGTGTGACACGGGTGGCTCACCTGCGGTAGAGCTTGCCGGAGGTGAGGGGCGGTTGACCGATCCCAGCCACTGGCACTGTATGGCTGTAGCAACTTTCACTACATTTTTTTGTTCTTTTTTTGCTGGGACCCACATGTAAGTTACAGGAAGGAGGTCTTGTTTTGATCCCAACCTCGACCGTGCCGTTAATGGCCGTTTTCGGCACACCGTCACCTATTTCCGCACGTGGGCAATTTGACAAGTCAAAACACGATAAAAATGTACTCAGTATTTTTTGCCAATGTCAGAAATTCGGTTCAGTGCAAAATGTCACGAATCATAAAGTGGTGATTTTTCGCTAATTATGACATGAATGTGGTGGTTCTGTGGATTTAACACACCGAAGAGCAAAATAAATAGACAAATATGAATATATCAGAATCATTTCTTTTTCTGGAACCTACATGAGATGATATGAATCAGTTAAGATCTTAAGCATATTAAGGCACATGTTTATCTAGTAGAATGTAGATGTCTTGAAAATATTTCATCGTTATGTATAGTTCAACCGCTCCACTCCTACCTAGCAAATAATTTGCTAATCAGGTATTAGCTAGTTGGCACTTTATCATCTAGTATGAGGCTACGAGCATGCTCCAAGAACCACATGCACATGGTAAAATATTCTTAGAGCATCATTCCTACAAAATTCGGTTTACATGATACCACAAAACATTTTTTCGCATTTTTACAGTATGACTTTTGTTCCGACAGAATAGATCCCATAAAAATATTTCATGGTCCTGGCAAAATTGCACAAACCCTCATACAAACGCCCGCTAAATTACAATTGGGTCCGTCTCATCCGCTTGCACCACGAGGATTTCATCAAGATGGACAGAGGGCCGACACTGGAGCTCAAAACAAGAAGATGCCATCCGCATCGATCCCACGGCGGTGGCTAGCGGGAGCAGGCTGCAGCAGCAGCTAACGGTGGCGGCTAGCTCGCAATGCGGCAGCAGCAGCTAGCTAGTGGCGGCGGTAGCAACAACTAGGTAGCTATCTAGCTAGTTCGCTCAGCTTGCGTAGCTCTCGCTCGCGGCCGGAGCAGGCGCTCGCGCATCGATGGTAGCTCGCCGGGTGGCGACAGCTAGGTCCGATGGTCGCCGGCGTCGAGGCGTTCCGGCGAGGTCCCGCTCGGGGAAGACCGTGGCGGGAGTTGAAAGCTCCCTCCCACCAGCCGTTTCTTAATTTTCAGGTCCCTCTTAAAATTTCCCCTAATCCCGTAGATATAAAGAAAACGGCTCGAAATATGGAGGATCCCATAAAAAATCAGGGACAGACGATTTTGCGGGATCTATTCCGGCCGGGAAAACGCCCTTCATCCGCAAACCGGCGGTTATTTTGCCGGATGGCTCGGTTTGCGGGATCTGCTAGAGATGCTCTGCTTAGAGCTATCAAATTTAACAAGGAAGAGTATATGCTAAAATTTACATTTCTAAAAGTTGCTTACTTGCTCTCAACATCTATTGGGAAAGGCGGCACTTAGGCAAGCTGAGGCGCTAGGTGACACTGGGCATCAGGGGAAGTCTAGACAGGACAAGCAAGGAATTATCCACGCGAGTAAAAATCATGATATATTGCACTTGCAGATCAAAAGGGGCATATACTTCTCTTGACAATAGATGATAGTTTACTCATTTGCATGCTATAAATTAATGTATACATATATAATACCTCAAATACACCCATGATGATTAAAATTGTTTGGATGCCAAGCTCGCGGCCCGCCTAGGCGCTAGGCGAAGGTCAATTACCTCACTTACGCACAATGATTTCTTTTAACCTTGCTCTCAACTACTTGATGTTCACTTGCAACACAAGTACCACTCGGTGGATTTTTCTATAAAAGTAAGCACCCACTCCACCTAGCCCCTAGCCAGATCGTTTCCTCGAACAAGAGCGCTTTCATCTCGGGTCACAGCGTCCATGATAATTTTTTGCTGGTTCAGCCGGCGACCAAGCTTCTCCATAAACTCAAGGCTTCGAGAGTGCTCCTCAAGCTGGACATCGCCCGCGCCTTTAACTCGGTATCCTTGCCCTTCCTCCTGGGGACTCTCAAACACCTTGGATTCGGCGATGGCTGGTGCGAGTGTGTTTCAATCCTAATCTCCACGACATTGATTAGGGTGCTCGTCAATGGACACCCCGTGCCACTATCCCCCATGCGTGTGACTTAAGGCAGTGAGATCCTCTGTCTCCATGATATTCACCATGGTGATCGATGTGCTTAAATCCCTTCTCCAGTGCGCGGTCTAGGTTGGAGTCCTTCAGCGCCTCACCACACACCTTGCCACTTCGAGCATCTCTCTCTTTACGGATGATGTGGTAATTTACTAGCATCCAAACCCTTCGGAGGCTTTTGTGAATGGAATTGATTGCAAGTAACACCTTCCGAGAAATGTTCTCACCGATAATATGTCAATATTTCTTGAAAAAAATTGCATGTAATCCATCAGATCAGGTGCCTTTATATGCCCTATACTAGATACTTCTTTTTTCCACCATTCAAAAAATCGGCCAATTCAGCGATTTATCATCCGATTTATCGCTAATCGGTGGGTAACCGATAAGATTATGCCATATCATCATCATTTATCCTTCGGACCGATTTATCGCTCTGACAAGTGATTTATCGGAAATATACCGATAAATCGGGCCTATTCTTGCACTATGTGCACAAGAACTATGTTTATTTGTGTTTTACAGACCTTATTATGTAGTATGTATAGCTGTTCTATTTTGTTCGTCAATGTACAAGGATTCAATGGCAAGGAACCAGGGTAACACTTCCGTACAATATTGTTTGGTGTTGAATATATCATAGTTTAGTCCTGGAACCTAGTGTCGGTGTCAAAACCGGCGGATCTCGGGTAGGGGGTCCCGAGCTGTGGATCTAGGATCAATGGGGAACAAGGGACGATGAACACGGTGTTTACCCAGGTTCGGGCCCTCTCGAAGAGGTAAAACCCTACGTCCTGCTTGATTGTATTTGATGTATGGTATGGTTACAGAGTAGATCTACCTCGAGATCAGGCGAGCTAAACCCTAAGTTGATGAGGTGACGGACGTAGATCTAGCCCTAAAGCCCTAAACCCTCTGGTTTATATAGACACCAGTAGGGTTAGGGTTACATGCGATCGGTTACAATGAAGGAAAGATCACGCTAATCTTGACTTGGAGGGCACAACACGACTCCGAAGATCTCCTGTCCGGTCACGGGTCCGCACTCTAGCTTGGGCCCATAGTGGCCCATCAGTCCGTCCCATATGTAATAGGTCGATGACCCAAGGACCCCTTAGTCCAGGACTCCCTTAGTAGCCCCCGAACTAGCCTCGAACACCGGGGATCGTCATCTGGCCTGCTTCAAATCTTTGGCTTGCGAGGTAAGTTCTTCATCTGTACCTGTATTGTTCAGAGAAGTGTTTCACGGCCGAATATTATCTGGATCAGAGGTTTGTCGCTCAGTATAGTCTGGATCAAAACTGTGTCTGTGCCCGGCTGGTTTGACAATCCAGATTTTTAGGACCACAGCAAAACACGGTGGGCCCATCGGAGTTTAATGCTTACCTTGGGGCAAGGGCCAACTTTGACCGTCGCGCACCTTTTTAGAAGGCACACGGCCCAATGCCTCCTTTTGTAAGCCCGTCCTTTCATCTTTGAGGCAAAACGCCTATTTATAGATCCAAAGGTGCGGGGGACGATTAACCCATCCCCTTCACAAAAAAGAGCGCCGAAGAAATCCTCAGGCACCATGGCTGACATTCCCAGTTCATCCTCATGCCCTCATGGCCCTCTCCCTGGTGATTGGACGAGCTGTTCAGTCTCACGCCTCCAGCTAAGTAGTCTGCGGATGCAAGGCTATCTTCCTGCAGTGGATCTCGTTCCCGTCCGTGCCAGATTAATTTCTATCGACGGCCAAGCATTCGCTGAGAGCTCCCCTGATCCAAGCAAGGAAGAAAGGGTATGCTTCGTGCCCTTCCTTCTAAGAGGCCTAGGTTTTCCCATTCACCCCCTCCTACGGGATTTATTAGAGTTTTATGGGATCCAGCTTCGCAACCTCACCCCAAGGTCCATACTACATATTTCTGGTTTCGTGGCCCTCTGCGAGATATTCCTGAGCTGTGAACCTCACTTCGATTTGTGGAGGAAATACTTTTGCCTCGTCCCTCGTACCCGCGAGGGGTCAACCTTTGAAGTGGGAGGAGCAGAGGTGTGGCGGATAGCCGGGACGGGTTACCCCATTGGGACCCCACGAAATGATCCCTCAGAATGGACCTCGGAATGGTTCTATATCGAAGACGTTCCGCTCTCCGACCCAGTCCAGAGGGGTCTGGCCGAATACTCAAATGCCCCACTGAAGAAGCGGTTCAACTGGCGGCCCAAGAGCCCTTCCCAACTCAACAGTGCAGAGGTGCACCTTTTAGCCACCAAGATTTGACTGCTGGCTCACAGTAAGCTGACTATGATCAAAGTAATGGTCGTCGCCATAACCCGGTGTGTACAACCCCTTCAACAGAGGGGGCATCCTCTATGGTGCTATAATGGGACCAACGACGTGACCCGCTATAAGCGACAAGGGCCGGATGACAAAGCGGCCATGGCCAAGATATTAGCCGACCTCTTTAAAGGAGAGGAGGAAGACTTCGCTCAATTGAGTATCCGAGAGGGTTGCTCTAGCTACAATCCGGCTGATTGGGTAAGCTTCAATCCTTTGTCTATAATTCAGCCATTACGTCTGAACACCTGTTGATTGTACTTTGCTCTCGCACAGGGCTGGAGGCGTCAGGTCGAGTCCGTCCACTGCCCTTCCCCTCAACCGGAGAATCATTCCCGCGACGATGACCCAAGCTATCATGACGATCCGGAGATGTCAGTTGATTTCGAAGATGGGATCTTTTACCAGGAAAGCCTTGACGGCACCAAGGTTGCCGTGACGGCTGATCATCCTGGGGCTCTTCCTTCCTCCATTGTAAGTGAAAGGAGGACTTCTTCCCGAACGGGGCGATCGCCTCGCACCATCCCGCATACTCTAACTTCTACTCCCAAGGGTCGCCGTACTACGCATCGAACAACTGTGGGAGGAGCGAGGCATACGCTAGCCTCGGCCCACAATGGGGCATCCAAGAGGAAGGCTTCCGCTGGGGTAGAAGCAACCGCTCCCTCGGCTCAAAGGTAACATGTTTTGGGACCACGAGAAGGGTCGTTTTCAATATCTTTCGTCTGATGTTTCTTAATTTTGCAGAAGAAGAGTACCATCGCACTAGTTTGAGGACTCCCCGGGCTTGCCGAGGCGTAATTCCAACCTTGGACCCTTGGCGCAGGCTAGGGATCCTGCCGAACACACAGCTGCGGATACGCATCCAGAGGACCTGACGATGTTTCGGTGACCAACTCTGAGGTCGAGAGTGTAATGAATCACCGCCGTCGGAGAGAATCCTTGCACCATGTTGCCTTTACCGATCAGGAGTTTAATGCATTTAATCCGGTGGACGCATACCTTGGAGCGGCCCGAACGGGGCTTGAAGGGATCGCCGGTCTCTTTTGTTCCAAAATGCAGGTGCGATATAGCTTAAAAGCATTTTATAGTTCCTAACCTAGCAGCCCCCAAGCCTTAATTTGGGCGGGACGACCGAGTTAAGGATTCTTGTATTGTCTTGATTTTGCAAGCCGTGAGGGAGCAGAATAGCAAGTTGTCAGAAGACCTCAAGCTGAGCCAAACACAATTAGCCGGTGCTAAAGCGGAACTAGAAGCGGCCAAAAAAGCTACCAGCAAAAATCTTGGTAAGCAGAAAAGCTTTAGAATGCTAAAAAACTGCATGTCATTTCCTGCATATTGATGCCATGCAGTCCCCGCAGCCGTCGAAGCGATGAATCAATTATGGAGGGAACTGGAGGCTGGCAAACGAGTGCTGACACAAAGTCAGGAAGAGAAGAATGAGCTCAAGGCGGAAGATCGGCGGAAGGCCGAGGAAATCGAGCATTTAAAATCTCAGTTGGTCCAAGCCTTGGAGGGGAACCAGAAGCTAAAAGGTGGCATATTCGGTAAATTACGAATTTGATATCACGCGTATGTGGGTGATCACAATATTTTGAAACGCATGCTTCCCTTGTTTGCTAGGTCTCCTGACAGGGCGGCCTAAAGAGGAGATGGCTTCCTTTAGTGGGAACCTTTTGAAGGAACTGACCAAAGCGCATGAAAGAGCCCGGAAGGCCATGAAAAGCATGGTTAAGGCATTATGGCCACTGGAAGTGCCACTGGAGAGCATGGTTGAGCTGGCTAGCCGCTTTAAAGGGGCGGGGCGACGCTTTGAATTGTGGAAGATGTCGGCCTGCTGGGAAGGAGCGCACGAGGCCTGGGCAATGGTGAAGACCCGGTTTACCAAACTCGAACCTAAACATATAGCTCGGGTGGGACCCGTAGGGCCGGATGGGCAGGAAATACCGCTTAGCTTAGTATATGACCAAGTGATGCCCACTGCTCGGTACTCCCAGAAGGATTGTGGCTTGGACAGTTTGATAGATGGCATTGATAAAGAGTAGGGTGCGTGATTCTATGTATCCATGTACTTTACATCACGCAATTCTCGAGCCGCGGTAAAAATGTTGTCTTAACCGGCCATTGGCTTCCTCCTCCCTGACCAGTGATCGGGGAGTGTTCCGTACTATATGCCCTGACGAATAGGGGATAATTCTGGTAACCAGGCAATCCGGCCATTTGGTGCAAACAGACAAAACGCGTAGCGAGCAATGTTATATTACTTTGTAATGTAAGAAACATCTTCTGAAGAAAATAATTCCTCCAAGGGTTCCTTTCTTCGGGTGAGGTATGTTGACCATAAGCCGTGAGTTTGGAATCCGATGACACACGGATGTTCGTGGTTTTTAGGAACCAAGAATAGTTGGTTGGCGGCTAGCGCCTGTTTATTTTCACTTCCCTGGAGGCCGACCCATTATTTTCTATAAGAACGCTAGCTTTCGGCTTCACCCGTTTGAGGTACGTATTCGGATTAACTGGGCGTAGCAATCGCAGAGGTGCTCCCTTTAAACCCTAGCCGAACAATCGAAAATGTAGGGGTAAACACAGGAGCCAGGCAACCTAGCTTAGCAAAGGACTTAAGTCAAATAGGTGCATATAATGGCTTGAAAGGTATGAGAAGGAAATCAATTCAAACAACAGAAACGAGGTTGTAAGAAGTATATTGTAATTGGTCGCTTTAAAAGAAGCCCCCAAGTAAAGCTGGGTAGTACATCTGAAGATGTGTACAATGGTGACCTGCCGTGTTATGGTTTATCCGAACTCTAGGTCGGGGAAGCTAAAGCCCCAAAAAATAAAATGAAGAGAAAAATACGAAGACAGAGCGAGGAGTGTTGATGACGATGCCGGATTATGCGTAGAAACACCAAAGCCGAGCGGCGTTCCACGGGTTCGGTTCGAGGCGATTATCCGACGGGCTATGAAGGCGGTATGCCCCCCTGTGAGTACTTCATCTATAATGAAGGGGCCCTCCCATTTAGGTGAATGCTTGTGCTTCTGCTTCTTGGGGAGGCGGAGGACAAGCTCTCCCACATTGTATGCCTTCGCCCGAACTTCCTGATTCTGGTAACGCCATGCTTGCTGTTGATAGAATGCGGAGCGTGCCCGAGCGATGTCGCGCTCTCCTTCCAGTGCATCCAGGTCGTCTTGCCGATCCAGCTCGGCCTACTTCTCTTCATACATGCGTACTCTAGGTGCGTCATGGATCAAATCACATGGGAGGACTACTTCGGCACCATACACCATGAAGAACGGGGTGTATCCTGTCGACCGATTAGGAGTGGTGTGCAGCCCCCATAGCAAGGAGTCTAGCTCCTCTACCCAGTGGCAATCTGATTCTTCGAGGGAGCGAATTAGACGAGGATTTATGCCGCTCATAATTAATCTGTTTGCTCATTCCACCTGCCCGTTAGTTTGCGGGTGGTACACCGAAGCATAGTCGAGCTTTATGCCCATCTTAGCACACCAATCTTTAACCTCTTGGGCGGTAAAATTAGACCCATTATCGGTGGTTATGCTGTGGGGAACACCATAACGGTGTACAACACTGGATATGAAGTCAACAACTGTCCAGATTCCGCAGAGGTTACCGGCCTTGCTTCAATCCACTTAGTGAATTTATCCACCATAACCAGCAGATATTTCTTTTTCTTGGTCCCCCTTTTAAGTATTCCAACAATGTCAAGCCCCCAGACAGCGAATGGCCATGTTATGGGTATAGTCCGAAGAGCTGTGGGAGGCATATGGCTTTGATTTGCAAATAGCTGGCACCCAGCGCAATGTTGGAATAGGGTACGTGCGTCCGCGCGGGCTGTGGGCTAGAAGAACCCTGCTCGGAAGGCCTTGCTGACCAAGGATCGAGCTGCTACGTGGTGGCCGCCCATGCCGGCATGTATCTCGGCGAGAAGCTGCTGCCCCTCCTCTTAGGAGATGCACCTCTGAAGGACCCCCGTAGTGCTCTTTTTATAGAGCTCGCCCTCATGGACCTTGTACGCTTTAGAGCGCCGGATTATGCGTCGTGCCTCGGTCTGATCGTCAGGGAGTTCCTGTCGCAGGAGGTAGGCGAGTAGTGGTTCGGTCCAAGGGGCGATTATGGCCATGATCTCGTTGACCGAAGGTGTTTCTTCGAGTGTGGAGCCTCCGATGATATAATCATCTGGTTCGATTTTTGGGGGGGGGGGGCGATCTGGGCGGGCTTATCGATTGAGGTGCCGATGTCCCCGCCCTGGCATACCACGGATGGCTTGAATAGCCTTTCTAGAAAGGTATTTTTAGGTATTGGATCGTGCTTGGCGCCCATGCGGGCAAGAACATCCGCCGCCTAGTTACTGTCTCTAGAGACATGATGGAATTCTAGGCCCTCGAATCGGGCTGACATCCTGAGGACGGCATTTCTATATGCCGCCATTTTTGGATCTTTGGCGTCAAATTCGCCATTGACCTGGGAGATGGCGAGGTTTGAATCTCCTCGCACCTCAAGCCGTCGAACACCCATCGACGTTGCCATCTGAAGACCGTGCAACAGTGCCTCGTATTCGGCTGCATTATTGGAGTCCGTGTACATGATCTGTAAAATGTACCGGATATTATCACCTGTGCGGGATATTAGGATTACCCCAGCCCCCAGTCCAGCTAACATTTTAGAGCCGTCGAAGTACATCGTCTAGTGTGCATATGCACTATATTCCTTGGGGAGTTCGGCTTCGGTCCATTCGGATAGAAAATCGGCCAACACCTGAGATTTAATAGCTCGGCGTGGTTTGTATACGATCTCGAAGGGAAGGAGCTCTATGGCCCATTTGGCAATGCGGCCCGTGGCATCGCTGTTATTGATTATATCATTGAGGGGTACGTCGGATGCCACTGTCACCAAACACTCTTGAAAGTAGTGTCACAGTTTTCGGGATGCCATAAAGACCGTGTATGCTATCTTTTGGTAGTGAGGGTGTCGGGACTTGCATGGTGTGAGGACCTATGACACGTAGTAGACTGGTTTTTGGACCTAGAACTTGTGTCCCTCTGATTCCCGTTCTACGACGAGCACATCACTCACCACCTGGTTAGTGGCTGAGATGTATAGCAACATAGGTTCACCAATACCTGGTGCAGCCAGGATGGGGTTGCTTGCCAGGAGTGCTTTGATTTCTTCTAGTGCAGCGGTCGCTTCTTTGGTCCACTCGAAGTTTTTTGTTTTCTTAAGTAGCCTGTAGAGAGGCGGTGCTTTTTCGCCGAGGCGGGAGATGAAATGACTTAGAGCCGCCACGCAACCTGCCAGCTTCTGCACGTGTTTGAGCTCCGTTGGCATTGCAAGCTGGGACAGGGCCTTGATTTTAGCTAGATTGGCCTCTATTCCTCTATGGGAGACAATAAATCCGAGGAGTTTGCCGGCTGGGACTCCGAAGACGCATTTGTCCGGGTTGAGCCGTATATCATAGCTCCGTAGGTTTTCAGAGGTCAAGCGGAGATCATCCATGAGTTGATCAACTTTTTTGGTTTTTATGACCACGTCGTCTACGTATGCCTCGACCGTTTTGCCAATTTGGTTTTCCAGGCATGTTTGAATCATGCGTTGGTATGTGGCACCTGCGTTCTTTAACCCGAAATGCATTGTGTTGAAGCAGAATGGCCTGTAGGGGGTAATGAACGCGGTAGCAGCTTGGCCGGATTCCTTCATCTTTATTTGATGATATCCAGAGTACGCGTCGAGAAAGCATAGTGAGTCATGTCCGAAAGTGGCGTCGATGATCTGGTCTATGCGAGGTAGGGGGAAGGGATCCTTGGGGCAGGCCTTGTTTAGGTCCTTGAAGTCGACGCAGAGCCGCCATGACTAGTCCTTCTTGGGTCCCATGACCAGATTTGCTAGCCACTCCGGGTGCTTTATTTCACCGGCCTCTGGTAGTTTTGCCAACTCTTCACCCATAGCCTATCGTTTAGGTTAGGAGAATCGGCGTAGTTTCTGTTTGACTGGCTTGAAGCCTTTGATGATGTTTAGGCTGTGCTCCGCCAGCCTCCGTGGGATGCCTGGCATATTAGAAGGGTGCCAGGCGAATATGTCCTAGTTTTCGCATAAAAACACGTGTAGTGCTTCATCAACTGCAGGGTCCAGTTGTGCACCGATGGACGCTGTTTTATTCGGGTCTGTCGGGTGTACTTGGAATTTTACTATCTCGTCAGCTGGTTTGAATGACGTGGATTTTGGCCTTTTACTGAGGACCACGTCGTCCCTGTTGACTGTAGTGCGGAGCGATGTTAATTCTTCGGCTGCTAGGGCCTCGGATAGTGCCGCGAGGGCAAGCGAAGCAGTCTTATTTTTAGCTCAGAGGGCTGTGCTCGGATCGCTAGCGAGCAAAATCACGCCATTAGGCCCTAGCATTTTGAGCTTCATGTATCCATAATGTGGTACGGCTTGAAATCGTGCAAATGCCTCACGTCCCAAGAGGGCGTGGTATCCGTTGTGGAAGGGCACGATGTGAAATAACAAGGATTCGGATCTGTAGTTGTCGAGAGTACTGAACACTATGTCCAAGGTTATGCGACCGGAGCAACGGGCCTCCTTACCGGGTATAATTCCTCGGAAAGTGGTATGACTATGCTCGATGCGGGATCTGTTGAGCTGCATTTTGTCGAGCGTGTCTTCATAAATGAGGTTCAGGCTGCTGCCCCCGTCCATCAATACTTTAGTTAACCTGAAGCCATCGATTATGGGGTCGAGGACTAGTGCGGCGGGCGCATGGGTGGGGCGGGACCTTGGCTCGTCCTTCTGATTGAAGCTGATAGGTGTGTCCGCCCATGGCTGTGTAGCCGTCACCTGGTAGACTTGGCCGAGCTCTCGAAGAGCCCTTTTCCTTTGGTTGTTTGAGGAGAAAGTCTCGTAAACTGTCAGGACATCGTCGTGAGGTAGCGTTGTTGATCGTCTATCAGGGGGTGTGAGACCAAGTATGTTTTCGCCACTTTTGGCCACCTGCCTTACGACCCAACAAGCTCGAAGCCTGTGAGTCGGATTTGCATTAAGCAGGGCCGAGTGTATAGGGCATGGTTTATCCAGTAATTCATCCAGGACCATTCTAGGTTTATTTCTCTTTTTGGCAGGCTCGTGCTTGGTCAAACCTCTCGCATATGCCCGCTTTGCTTGGGCTTCCCTGGGCCTCGGGGCAGGGACTGGCTCACTACACATTTGTTGTAACCTCCAGGTGCTTTCCATGGCGCAATATTTGCGTACCATGTCTGATAATTCGGCAAAGCTTTGCACGCGGCGGCGAGCGAGGGCATTTAAGATCCCTGCGTCCCCGCAATTGAATCGGAAGGCTTCAATTATTTCTTTGTCATGGCAGTTGATTATCTTGTTTTTGACCAGGAGAAATCTGGCCCAATAATGATGGACCGTTTCTTCGGGCTGCTGCTTGACGTACATCAGGTCCCATACATCCGGTCTTCCTGCATCCGGACAATATTCAATGTGGGAGGTGGGTGGGTAATTTTTGGGCGATCCCGTCTTTTGTGAGTCCGGGGCGTCGGCAGCGGCGAACTGTGCCTGGGCAATATCCGGATCTGATAGCGCAGTGTTCGGACGTATGCATGTATGCGGTTCGGTCGGCTCAAGGTCAGATCTAGTATCACAGGCTGAGTCCGAACTCTTATCTTGACGGGAGTCCGTATCTGGGCTAGAGATCTGGGTGTATACTGTCATAAGCTTCGGAGATCGCGATCCCTCCGCCCTTTCTTTGATGGTAGCGACAAGGTGAGTGATGGGCGGGGTGTGGATCTCTCTGTTGTCAGGTTTAAGCCTGATCTGGTTGTAGGCCGTAGGCCGTAGGCCGTAGGCCTACTGGCGGAGATTCCCATAGCTAGGAATCGATCCAAAAGGTCATTTACCGAAGAGGTTCTCGTCGGGGGCATGCCTCCTGGGTGTTCGGCGGGATGTTCTTCTGACACTTTGATGGGATCCGGCTTTAGGGCTTGATCTCGGGCTGCGTCGGTTCCCTTTACATCCACTGAATCCGAGGTCAAGGCGTCAGGCTCAGCGGCATCTTCGGGAGCAGGGCTTCGCCGAGGGCAGACGCCGGACTCTAAGTTCCCGTGGCTAGCTTCGCGATCAGCGGTGAGGTTCTCAACCAAGTTTAAACGACCGGTGAGGTCAGCGTGAAAAGTAATGCTGCTGAATGTAAAAATCTGGCCGGGGACGAAGATGTCCCTGGCATCGGTTGGGTTTCCCACGAATGGCTGAGCCATCGATCCTTCAGCGATCCGTAGCGGAACTCTCAATGAAAGCACCAATGTTGGTGTCAAAACAGGCGGATCTCGGGTAGGGGGTCCCGAGCTGTGGATCTAGGATCAATGGGGAACAAGGGACGATGAACACGGTGTTTACCCAGGTTCGGGCCCTCTCGAAGAGGTAAAACCCTACATCCTGCTTGATTGTATTTGATGTATGGTATGGTTACAGAGTAGATCTACCTCGAGATCAGGCGAGCTAAACCCTAAGTTGATGAGGTGATGGACGTAGCTCTAGCCCTAAAGCCCTAAACCCTCTGGTTTATATAGACACCAGTAGGGTTAGGGTTACATGTGATCGGTTGAAATGAAGGAAATATCACGCTAATCTTGACTTGGAGGGCACACCATGACTCTGAAGATCGCATGTCCGGTCACGGGTCCGCACTCTAGCTTGGCCCCATAGTGGCCCATCAGTCCGTCCCATATGTAATAGGTCGATGGCCCGAGGACCCCTTAGTCTAGGACTCCCTCACCTAGGATTTATAAAAAAAAATGGTGGATTAATAGTCAACTAATAAAATTGATTAATCGTCTGATTTCTAAGTAATCCCCAACTGACTCAGACAGTAATGATAAGCGATATCCTCAACACTGTAGTTTTTTACATCTCCTCAGAATAAGGTGCCATCAAAAATTATATATTTGTTCTGTTTGTAGAATAGGGGGATATGTTTGTTGCACAGACATACACATATGAGTAAAATAGTTCTATATATGAGGGTTTAATCCAGCCATACCTTTAGCCAATTATGATTGTCATCTTTCAATCTTTTCAAAGTTCCTCTATCTTCTAGCAGACGCAAAGGCCTAAAAGAAATCGGTGTTGCGGTCACCACTTTTCAACCAAGTTGCCCGAGACCTTTGCATAACTTGAATTTCTTCTAACTCCAGTAGGTTTTCAATCAGTATTGCAACTTCTTTTTTCTTTGTATCATTGTCATCATTCATCAGCCCTGACATAACCTTTTCCATTTCTCTTTGTGCCTTACGGAGCCTCTTCCTTGGCTTCTTTAGTACCCACTGATCCCAGTCATGAAATTCAGCTTGCATCTGATTCAGCTTCTCATAGATACATGTGATGCCCGGGGCAGCCCCAAACTTAGACCAAGCCTCTGGCACAGTCACGTTAAAGCTATCTTCCCTTAACCACCGTGCCTTGAACCTATTTTGATGTGCATTGTTTGATGCTTCGGGCTGATTATAGTATTCAGTATTTACACACAAGGGTCGATGATCAGAATGGTTTTACTCCATATTTTCTAGCGCCGCATTGGGGAAGAGTGTCGTCCGTGCGTCATTCATAAATGCCCTGTCCAACCTCTCTCTAATTCGCCCTCTATGCCATGTGAAGGGATCCCCAATACACCCTGTTAGGGCATATTTCTCCCTAAGTGGTTTTGGTGATTAATGACAATGTGTTTGCGGACTAATCATGTGCATTGAGCATTTTAGACTATCAAGCATATGACACAAGACGATTCGTGCCCCTCGAAGTTTCAAAGTGAAGACGGTTTTCTTTCCTGTGTTTCTTTTTCGGTGGACTTGAGTCGTAGGGAAAACCGTACTATCAAGAGGGGGTCCGCTCCAGAAAGGTTTGGGTGGAATCATCACATACACACTCATATTGCACCCATCGCCACTTTCTGTTTCCTTGGAGTTGTCCATCTATCGTGCTGAAGTAGTGGTGGAGAGCTACAAGCGGTAGTACCGCGGGCAGCAGCGGTAGTACTGCTTGTACGCGGTAGTACCGCTGCTAGTCCCGCTCATACTACCGCTCACGGTTGTGGTCTCGACTTTTCATGTCGGGTTTTACGGACCTCCAGGTCTCTATCGTGCTACCTTTTTTACCCTGGAGGATGAGCGGAAGTAGGAGCGGTAGTAGAGGCGGTAGTACCGCCTGTAGGTGGTAATACCGCCCCTACCACCGCTGCTACTACCGCTCAGTGCTCTGTTCTCCCCTGTTTCTTCTTTCTTCTTGGCCTCCTGTAGGAAGCGGTAGTACCGCTCCTGGAGCAGTAGTACTGCTTGTGTGCGGGCTGAGAAGAGCATAACAGTTGGATTTGTTCCCCACTATAAAAGGGGTCTTCTTCTCCAAGAAGACTTACCTCTTCCTCCCCCAAACTTCATTGTTGCTCCAAAGCTCTTTTTTGCCCGATCTCTCTCCCTAGCCAATCAAACTTCTTGATTTCCTAGGGATTGGTTGAGAAGGTCCCGATCTACACTTCCACCAAGAGAAATTTGATTCCCCCCACTAATCCCTTACGGATCTTGTTACTTTTGGGTGTTTGAGCACCCTAGACAGTTGAGGTCACCTCGGAGCCACATTCCATTGTGGCGAAGCTTTGTGGTGTTGTTGGGAGCCTCCAATTAAGTTGTGGAGATTGCCCCAACCTTGTTTGTAAAGGTTCGGTCGCCGCCTTCAAGGGCACCACTAGTGGAATCACGGCATCTCGCATTGTGTGAGGGCGTGAGGAGAATATTGTGGCCCTGGTGGCTTCTTGGGGAGCATTGTGCCTCCACACCGCTCCAACGGAGACATACTTCCCTTCAAAGGGAAGGAACTTTGGTAACACATCCTTGTCTCCACCGGCTCCACTTGTGGTTATCTCTTACCTTTACTTTGTGCAAAGCTATTATTGTGTGGTATCCTTTGTTTGCACTTGTTGTAATTGTTGTTAGCTTCATATAGGTTGCTCACCTAGTTGCACTTCTAGACAACCTACTTGTTGCTTAACCTAATTTGTTAAGAAAGGCTAAAAATTGGTAGTTACCTATTCACCCTCCCACTTTCTAGTCAACCATATCGATCCTTTCAATTGGTATCAGAGCCTCGTCTCTTTTTAAGGGTTTCACCACCCGAAGAGTATGGTTGACACCGGGGAGGAAGTGCCCGAGGCCGTGGAGTTGACTTTGATCACACGAGACGACTTAAATGAAGCTATGGCTTCACTTAAGACGTCTATGACGACCGAAGTCAAGTCCATGCTTAAAGAATTGCTTGAGGGGTTGAAATCTACTCCCGATCCTTTGCTTGTGGTTAATCCCACCGCATCGGAGTAGGAGGCCAATTCCGGCAAGGAAGCGGCTAAATGTAATCAAACTTCTCCCCCTCATAGCAAGAATGGGATGGGAACCTTTGCCTCAGTTCCCCCTCCCCTGGTCTATGGAGGACCGGTCCCTACACCACATATTAACAACCTTGGTCCTCCTCCTAAACTTGTTAAGGGTGATTTTGCTAATTGGGTTTTTCGCATCAAGTCTCATTTGAATCACAACTCAACAAATCTTTGGAGAATCATCGAGCAAGGCTTCTACCCACATGACCCAAACAATTTCACCCCAAGAGAAGAGGCGGACAATCAATACAACCACTCCGCTTTGTTTATTATTCAAGTCGCGGTTCCTCCCGAAGATCTTCTAACTTGCGCCCCTTCACTCGTGCAAAGGATTGTTGGGAACACATCATATCTTTGTACAAGGGGAGCTCAAGCATCCAAGGGTCCAACTTTGAAGTGGTCCTTGATGAGGCCGATTAATTTGTGCTGCTAGAAGATGAGGATTCTCGTGATCTCTATTGGGGGTGACAACTCTTGCGGTTGCTCTCCAAGATCATGGGAGCAAGGATACAGATGACAATTGGATCAAGCACAAGTTTCTTAAGTCCATCATGCCATTCAACAAGGCCATGTCCTCTGTGATTCGTCAAAGACCGGACTTCCACACCTTATCCTCAAGTGAAGTGTTAGATGAGTTTGTTTCCATGAACATCATGAACAAGACCGCCGACAATGCTCTTGCCCGTGTCCAGTCAAAGAAAAGCTCACCCACCCTTGCTTTGAAGTCCAAGGCCATTCCGGAAGAAGAAGAGGAGGAAGAAGAGGAGAGTTGCCCCTAAGACACCAAATATGCTTATCACGAGCACATGGCTCTTGCATCAAGGCAATTTTGGGGCAATAAGAGAAACTCAAGGCCCAACTTCACCAAGAACAACTCAAGTGGTTCAAAGAACAAGCAACGAGTAAGGAGTTGCTACAAATGCGGCAATGTGAGTCACTTTGTGGTGGATTGTCCTTATGAGAAGAGGGAAGACAACGGTGGCAAACTCATTCGCAAAGACAAAGCCAAGTCCTTCCCAAACAAGAACAACTTCACCAAGAAGATACCTCCAAAGGGCTTGGTGGCACACGAAGAGTACGCCTCCGATGATGATGATGAAGATACAAGTGGTGAAGGAATGGCAATGGAAACCATGTCCATTGCCACCTCTTCCCCCTCCAAGGTGTCTCTCTTCGGCGCCCCCAACAAGAATCTCATTGCCAAGTGTCTCATGGCCAAAGGTATCAACAAGGTAACCTCAAACATCAAAACCACCATCACTACTACTCCTTCCTTGTTAGATTGTGTTGATGATAGTGAGGTGGTGAATGTTGATGAGAATGAGTTTATCAAATTCTTGAGTAAGCTCAAGGGTGAACCCAATAAGCACTTTGTTGCTCTCTTGGAACAACTTGGTGAGGCCAATGATATCATTGAGTCTCATGAGGATACTATCTCCAAGTTGGAGGGGCATAGTCGTGACTACACCGATGAGATTGCGGATCTTTCCATTGCTCTTGAGGGAGAGCGAGGTCTTCGTTTGACTCTTGAGGAGTCACATAACATTGATCACGCTAAATTGCAAAAATATCTTGATCATGCTCTTGTTCTTACACGTGTGCTTAAATCCGAGAAAGTTGCACTTGGGGTTGGCCATGATAGACTCAATGAAGAGTTTGACACACTTGACAAGGCTCACAAGGTCTTGAAGGGTGTTCATGCCTCTCCCAAGGAGTCTCATGATCAACTCCAAGTGAAGCTAACCAAGGAGATTTCCACATGTCCTCCTTTCGTTCTAATTGATAATGCCCATGCTACTAACCCTTGTTGTGAGCATGTGCATCTTGTGGAGGAGAATGCCAAGTTGAAAGAGCAACTTGAGAAGGGCCTTGTGTCGTGGGAAAACACGGCCACCTATGGGGCCATCGGCCCCTTGTGGTTCGGTAGGGGGGAAGGACACGTTGCACAAAGAGCGGAGGGCGCGGGGCAGCGCGGCAGCGATCACACGGGCAGTTTTTACCCAGGTTCGGGCCGCCGCGAGGCATAAAACATGAGAGGACCGTGGTGGAGACGCAGCGCTCTAGCCCGGCAAGGTTGCCTCGGGGCCAGAGCAGCTACGCGCGTGTGAGTGTACAAGGGTCTGAATCCTTTCTAAGGTTGCCATGGCCCTCCTTTTATAGATCAAGGGGTCACCACAATGGCAAATCAGTCATTGTGTACTGATTAGACAGCAAACAGTGCCATCATACCTAACTCTGTAGACAGGACAGAGCGCATTAAATGCGTCGCTTAGTGTCACATCGTAGCATAGCCCGGCAAGCCTTGCCAGGCCGTTGGCCACCTTCTCGCCTGCCTGCGTGACACGTCGCTGGATGAGTGTCATTTGGAGGTGATTTCATCTGGAAGTGGCCACCACATGCCAAAGAACGGCCACTTAGCCTCTTGGGGGCTCGACACCGCACTGATCGATGACTTGCGTTGCTCTGAGGTGGAGCGGTGGAGCCTTGGTGGAGTAATCCGCCCTCAGCCTCCCCGGCAAGCCTGCCGGGGCAACCCTGAGACTTGTCTTCGGGGCAACCTCGTCCCCGCCATGCTCGCCTGCCCAACAGTGGAGGTTTTCCCTTAGTAGTGTCTTGCTCCTTTGGCTAGTCTTGGTCTTCTTGATCCACCCTTTGATTTCTTAAAGAGCTGATCTCTTCTGCTTGGCCTTGTCTTGGATGTTGCAACCTTGTTCTCGAGCCTGTGTATAGTTTGGGCAACACACCTGGGGTTTGTTGCACCGACAGGAGCCCCCGGGCCTGGCCTGAACACGCTGTCGAGCATCATCGGGGTAGGCCTTGTCCAGTACACAGGCGGGGAGGTTGTGGTAGCTCACCCTTTGAGATCTTCTTTGCTTCTTCATTAATCTGAGCTTGAGTCAATTTCCTATTTTCCCGTGCATCATGCAAGACATCGTGGGGAGATTATGAGCCACGATCCATGGGCTACCCACGCCCCGCGTTCACGGGGTGGTTACTGCCATTCCATTATCCTTCCCATTTGCAGCGTTTCCGCCACGTGTACCGCATGTGTCACGCGGGGTTGGTGGCGGATGCAAAGGGCATGGAAATGCATTCCATGGAAAAAACCTGGATGCCATGGATTGGTGCTGAGGGCCGGTCTTGATTCCATGAGCCGTCGGTGGCACGGGGAAGCCGGATTGGAGGAGTAGGGTGGCTGCCTTCAGGGAGAGGAGCCAACCCCCTGCCCCGTTTGCCTATAAAAAAGGAATGCAGGGCGAGGTGCTTCTCCACACATCTCACCCCTTCCTTCCCCTTAGCAGTTCTCGTCCATCATGGTGAGGGGCAGGGGTAGTGGTGGTTCTCCGGTGGTGGCGACGAGGGCTTCTACTCGACAGCGCCTCCCTCCTCCTATCGAAAACACGGGGGCGGAGCCCGCCACGAGGGGAGGTGGGAGGGGGCGAGGTCACGATCGCCGTGGTGCCCGGGGTCGAGGAGGACGGGGTGGTGCTCTGATCACACCTCCACCGGCCGATCATCCCCCAATAGAAGGCCACGTCGGAGATCAACCACTGGAGTTCATCATCAGGTTGTATAAGCCCCTGTGCGACCGCCTCTGCCTCCCTACTCCATTTGCGAGGGTGATGGAACTTGAATAACCGCGCGCACTGAAGCTGCACATGAGGGGTTGCTGTAATGGCAACATGCGGGTGGATGTGGATTTCCCCGCCCCTCATGTCATGCTCTTCCGACGCGGCTGGAAGACCTTTGCCCGCGCTCACAGCTTGTCGGAGGGGCACGTCCTCCATTTTAAATTGATGGATGCTTAGCTGCTCTCCGTCAAGGTCTTTGGATGCTCGGGAGCTCGCTTAGGGTGCTGCGCGGAGAGCTCGACTGATGATGAAAGTTCCCCCTCGAGCGATAGCGACGAGGAGGACAGTGACGGCAATGACGACGGCATCTACGGGAAGGGTGACAGCTCTGACTCCGGCTGAACACCAGCCGCACCATCATCGTCAGGTGGCGGCACCATCATCTGCACCTGCATCTCATTCCCGGCAAGGCAATTTACCGGGGAGTTGGATGCAGGGGTGGGGATGGTGTCCCGGGCTCCTCCAGTAGTCTTCCAGCTGGACCCCGGTAGGCTTCCTCGCGGGTTGCAGCTTCGTTCGCCCTGTCGTGTCCTGCTGGCCCTGGTGGCGGTGGTCAGGGGGACCCTTCCACCGCTCTCTTCACCATTGCCTTCGTCCGTGCCCTCCTGATCTTGCCGAGCTCCTTGTCCTGGGGCCCGACGGGGTCAGGCTGGGCTTCTGCCCAGGCACCCCTTTTGCCCTCTTCGCTTCCTGTCGTAGTGCCTAGGAGGAGAGGGGCAAGGAGGGGATTACGGGGCACTTATCTTTTTTCAGTTTAAAATATGTAGGCATCGGCCAAACTTTAGTCTAAATAATGTAAACTTCTGTATCCATGTTTGTGTTCTGTAAGATTTGTACTTGCTTATCAGCATATTAATGAAAAAGACAAGCTTTGCCGGGAACTTGTGCATGTACTATATCCATGCAGAGGTGAAATGCCTCTATACATTTAAGTAAACAAGTCTCCCCGGCAAGCTATCCCGCCGGTGCCCTTAGTTTGTTGCCGCGGGGCTAGGCCTACCAGGCTCAAAACCATAAAAAGGGACCAGCCCCCCGCCGAACCTTTTCCGTCAAAGGCCACTGCGACCACCCTGACCGAAGCAGCGTTCGAGTCAATGGGTGGGAGCACCTATGTTTCGAAGGTGGCGGGGTTTTCATATGCACAAGTTTTCAAATTACAGAACAAATATGGATAAGAAGGAACTTATCTGTTTGGCTTGCCGGGGATCATCACATAGGCTCGTCTTCATTCCTTTTCTTCGAGACCAAGTCCATGGCAAGAACCCTGCAACTTAATGCAGATGAAAACAATGCCTCATGCGACCTCATCTATATGATCATGCTATGCTCATGATATGCTTATGCATGCATGCAAGTTTCGGGGGGCCCCCAGCGCTTCGTTTATTTCTCTATTGCTCAGGGTCTGCACCTGGCTTTGTACAAAGGGTTACATGCAACTTCGACAAAGCTTGTACAAAAGGGTGGCTGCCGGGCAGGGCCCGACAGCCGCGCCTTACTGGTAGAACTTACGGAGATGCTCAATGTTCCATGAGTTTTGCAATTGAATGCCATCTCCGATCTCCAGGCGGACTGCGCCAGGTCTGGTGACTCATACTACCCGTAAGGGCCTTCCCACTTTGGCGTCAACTTGTTTGCACCCTTGGCGGACTAAACACGCCTAAGGGCAAGGTCGCCTTCCTCAAAAATCCGGGCATGAACCCTGCGGCTGTGATAGCGACGCGGGGCTTGCTGGTAGCGTGCAGCACGCATAGCAGCCCGAAGACGGTTCTCCTCAAGTAGAACAGCGTCGTCACGCCGGTGCTGTTCCTACGCTACTTCATCGTAGGCAAGCACTCGAGGAGACCCGAATATGAGTTCTGTGGGGATAACTGCTTCTGCCCCATAGATTAGGGAGAAGGGAGTCTGCCCGGTAGCTCGATTTGGTGTCGTGCGGAGGGACCAAAGAACCACCGGCAGCTCGTCGATCCATCGCCTGCTGCACTTCTATAGTCTATCAAAAGTTCTTGTCTTGAGACTTCGCAGCACTTCAGCGTTCGCCCTCTCAGCTTGTCCATTGCTTCTGGGATGGGCCACAGAGGCAAATGAGACCTTGCTTCCGAGGGCATGAATGTATTGCATGAAGGCGCGGCTTGTGAATTGGGTGCCATTATCGGTGATGATTCGGGCAGGTACCCCGAAGCGGCACACCAATCCTTTCAAGAACTTGATAGCTGACTGCGCGGTCACCTTTCTCACGGGCTCCACTTCCGGCCACTTTGTAAACTTGTCGATTGCGACAAACAAGAATTCAAAGCCCCCGGTAGCGTGGGGGAAGGGGCCCAAGATGTCGAGCCCCCAGACCAAAAATGGCCATGACAAAGGGATTGTTTGGAGAGCTTGAGCAGGCTGATGGATATTCTTGGAGTGGAACTGGCAGGCTTCACACTTGGTGACTAGCTCAATTGCATCTTGGAGGGCTGTGGGCCAGTAGAAACCTTGCCGGAAAGCTTTCCCAACCAAGGCCCTTGATCCAATGTGGGAGCCACACATACCCTTGTGTATCTCTGCCAGCAGTTCCTTTCCTTCTTCTCGGCAAATGCACTTCAATTTCACACCGTTGGGCCTTCTTCTGTATAGTGTGTCGTCAACAAACTGATACATACTGGCCCTCCGGGCTACTCTTTCAGCTTCTTCTTGTTCTTCAGGAAGTTCTCTTGTTTGGAGGAAACGAACGATGTGTCGTACCCAAGTTGGAGCCTGGGGCTCGGCAACAAGGACTAGCGGCACCTCCTCATCGATAGGAGCGCATGCCTCGACCGCAAAGACTGGTAGTTCGGCGGGAGGGTGCAGCTCACAGATCGAAGGGGAGTTGTTCCCGCTAAGCCTTCTGTCGGGGGCTTTAGGAAGCTCTGCCGGGAGAGGCTTGCCGGAGTTCAATTTCCTCCTCTTGCTGGCCATTGTTGCTGGGGATACGGAGGGTTGAGTCAGATGGAGAACAAAAGTCCCTGGTTCCACAGGGAGTTTTTGCACAGCGCACGTTCACAGATGATCAGCAATGCTGTTTTCCGCACGTGGTACGTGCTCTGTTTGTAATCCGTCAAAGCGCTCCTCCAACTTTCTCACTTCCTTGACGCATGCCTCCATCAATGGGATCTAATAATCCTTGTTGATTTGTCTCACCACTAGTTGTGAGTCTCCACGGATAATCAGCTTCTTGATTCCCAGTTTTATTGCAATCCTGAGCCCGGCAAGGAGCCCTTCATACTCTACAGTATTGTTGGTAGCCTTCTCCAGGGGGAAATGCATTTGAACGACGTACTTAAGGTGCTCCCCAGTGGGAGCAACGAGAAGCACGCCAGCTCCTGCACCTTGTAGGGAGAATGCGCCATCAAAATACATAATCCATTCTTGGGGTGCTTCCTTGCCGGGGATGACTGTTTCCAGTACTTCTTCGTCAGGGGTTGGCGTCCACTCCGCAATGAACTCTGCCAGTGCTCTGCTCTAAATAGTTGACGTGCTTTCAAACTTCAAACCAAAGCTGGATAACTCCAGAGCCCATTCCACGATCCTGCCAGTGGCCTCGGGGTTTCGGAGTATGCGTTGCAAGGGGAAGCGGGTGACAACCGTGATCTCGTGGGCTTGGAAGTAGTGGCGCAGTTTCCTTGAGGCCATGATGAGACCAAAAATCAACTTTTGCACGCCAGAGTACCTCGACCTAGCCCCCTACAACAGGGAGCTGACGAAGTACACTGGGCATTGCACCAGCTTCTTCTTTGCCGTGATCTTGGAACTATCTCCGCTGCCTTGCTCTTCCTTGTCTTGAACTGCATCTGACCTTGCCGGGATGGGTTCATTTTCCTCTCCGGAGGGGACAGCAACGGCAGTAGCTGCTTCATCTACCTCCCGCTATGCCACCAGCACTGCGCTAACCACTTGATTGGCCGCTGCTAAATATAGCAGCAACGGCTCTCGTGGTTTAGGAGCGACTAAGGTGGGAACAGAGGAAAGGTAGGTCTTCAAATCTTGTAGCGTAGCATCTACCTCCGGGGTCCACTCCATGGGCCCTGCCTTCTTAAGATTTTGAAGAAAGGCAAAGCGCGTTCGGCGGACTTGGAAATGAACCTGCTGAGCGCGGCAACACATCCAGTCAAACACCTCACATCTTTAACTGTCTTAGGTGCTTGAATCTGCTTGATAGCCTTGATCTTGTCTGGGTTGGCCTCTATCCCATGGTGGGACACAAATAAGCCAAGTAGCTTGCCGGAAGGAACGCCAAACACACACTTCTCCGGGTTCAGCTTCAAGTTGATCCTGCGCAGATTTGCAAAGGTCTCTTCCAAATCCTGAATGAGAGTCATTATGTCCTTGGTTTTGACCACAATATCATCCATGTAGGCTTCGATATTTCTGTGTAACTAGGACTCAAAGCCAATCTGTATTGCTCTTGCAAAAGTGGATCCAGCGCTCTTCAACCCGAAGGGCATCCGTAAAAACAGTACGTGCCACATGGAGTTATGAACGTGGTCTTCTCTTCATCTTCCTTGGACATGAAGATCTAGTGGTATCCAGGGTAGGCATCCAGGAAGGAGAGCAGGTCACATCCGGAGGTGGAATCCACAATCTGGTCGATGCGCGGCAAGGGGAATGGGTCCTTCGGGCATGCTTTGTTCAGATCTGTGAAATCTATGCAAAGCCTCCATTTCCCATTCGCCTTGCGCAGCACCACTGGGTTTGCTAACCACGTTGGATGCAATACTCCTCTGACCAATCTAGCTACTTCACGTTTCTTGATCTCCTCGGCAATAAACTGCTGCCACTCCAAAGCTTGCTTCAGAACCTTCTGCTTAACAGGCCGGGCATGTGGGCAGATAGCAAGGTGGTGCTCGATTACCTCCCTGGGAACACCGGGGATGTCAGATGGTTGCGAAGCAAACACATCAACATTCGCCCGCAGGAAGGCAACAAGCGCGCTTTCCTATTTGTCATCGAGGGTGGCACTGATGGTAAATGTACCATCAGCGCCAGCCAGCCCTGCCGGGACCTTCTTCACAGATGGTGCAGCAGCTTTGGATCTCTTGCTATTGGAACTCTCCGGCAAGTCATCAACAGGCGTAGCGCACTCCGGAGAGGTATGCTTCCCGGATTCCTTGCTGGCATCCATGCTACATTTCTTCTTTTTCTTGCTTTCCTTGGCGGGATCAGCGGCTTCTGCAGCCTCTGCAGCGACTGCTTCCCGGTACATCTTGTCCACGCATATGATTGTGTCTTTCTTGTCTGATGGGATGGAAATGATGCCCATTGGTCCTGGCATCTTCAACGTGTTGTAGGCATAGTGGGATGCCACCATGAATTTGGCCAGGGCAGGACGACCAAGGATCCCATTGTACGGCAGGGGGAGGTCAACCACATCAAACACAATCTTCTCAGTCCGGTAGTGCAACTCCCCCCCGAACGTTACCGGCAGTGTGATCTTCCCCTTAGGATGACTCCTGCCGGGGTTGATCCCTTGGAACGTACCAGTAACCTTGAGCTCTTCATCTGTTATCTGGAGTTTGCTGATGACCCTTGGAGAAATCAGATTCAACCCAGCCCCGCCGTCAACCAACATCTTTGTGACCTTGAGGCTGCGGATCATTGGTGAAACCAACAACGGCAAACACCCTACCGCGGTAGTGCAGTCAGGGTGATCCTCCTCATCAAAGATGATGGGCGTGTGGGACCACTTGAGTGGCTTCCGAGAATCTGCCGATGGCTCCACGGCATTGACCTCACACGCCCACCTTTTGAGTTGGCGGTGAGAGGAGTGCAGAGATGCACCCCCGTCAATGCATAGGGCGTCAGTGGCTTTCTGGAACTCCTGCTCGCTGGTTTCCTCTTCATCTCCTTCATCACTCCCGTCCTCGCAATCCTTCTTCTCACGGCCCTTGGCGGGTTTCCCTTGATACCGAGGAGCCTTGCCGGGGCGACCTGTTCTGTCGCCTCGGCCCTTCCCGCCAGCGCCATCTTGGTCTTTCCCCTTATCACGCTTCTCGTACTCAGCCCTCTGCTTCTTGACAAGCTGCTCAACCTGATGACACTCCTGAAGATCGTGGCCTTTGGTCCTATGGATCTTGCAGTATGGCCCCTCACCCTTCCCAGCCTTCTCGACAGTCGCGGCTTCCTGTAATCAGTGCACGCGGCAGCTTCCTTGCCGGGAACCTCAGTCTTGGCCTTCTTGCCGGTACTAGGTGCACTCGATCCTTCAACGGTCATCACCACTTTATCCTTGCGCTTCTGTCGGGGCACGACACCTATGGGATCCCGAGAGATCCCTTTACGATTCGGCGGGGGGAGAGGTATACGCAAAGAGCAGAACCAATGATCGACGCGGGAAGTTTTTACCCAGGTTCGGGCCGCTGATCAGCATAAAACCCTACTCCTGCTTTGTGTTCTTATTGATGTTCTTGAGCCCAGCCTTCAGGAGCGCTCGCAATGAACAGTACGTTCAAAGAACAGCTACGCATGCAGAATGGGCCAGAAAATCCTCCTCCTCTGTAGCAGTTGCCTTGGGCCTCCTTTTATATGCTCAAAGGGATCACCACAGTGGCAAAATGTACATACATTGAGGTGTAAAGTAGCTACAGGGTATCATACCTAACCCCTGACGGATTAGGACAAGCGCATTTAATGCACCGTGAGGTGTACGTTTAGGTGTCCTCACTTTATTGGGGATGGAAAAAGGGGCCATCCCATCAGCACCGCTTAAGCTCTCCTCCACTGGCGCGTTGCCACGCATCCAGAGAAGGACCCAGAATGTCAGGCTTTGTCGCTGTGCTGGAGCGGTGGCACAGTGGCAGAATCTCGCCAGGCGCCGAAACTTGCCGGGCGCCAAGCCTTGCCGGACGCCAAGCCTTGCCGGGCACCAATCCCTACCGGGCTCCGCAGGCCACCCCGGCAAGATCTTGCCGGGGAAACTGGCCTTCGGATTCCAGCTCTTCTTATCTGCTGATCCTCAGATTTCTGACTCGATGATTTCTTTCGTGGCTTGAATCGACCTCGAACTGTTCCCGGCAAGCCTTGCCGCGAGGATGGCTACAACTGCCCGTGCACAAGTACAGGGTACTAGTGGCCCAATACTTAGTACACCGACAGGAGCCCCCGGGGCCTAGGCCATACACGAGTGCAAGGCGTTGTTGGGCTAGGCCCAAACAGTGCACGGGCACTCGTGGCAGGGGATTAACTGCTCGTAAATATTTTGTTTTACTGTGCCCCCACTACACGCATCGAGCGCGCGACATGGGAAGCGTGCCCCAAAGGCTGTAACTGCAATGCGCCAATAGAGGCGCATTCACATTGGGGAAAAAAAGAGGCGGCCCCGCTCCTTCCCCATAAAAAGGAGAAGTCGCAAAGGCACAAGCCTATTTACCCCCCTCTTCTCAATCTGGTCGTCGCCATCGCCTTCCTCTTCTCGAGCTCAGAGCGAAGCTTTTTGCTCTTCCGCCCGCTGCTTCCACGCTCGCTCCACCCCCGGCTTCCGCCCTCACAGCCGCCATGCCGCCCAAGGCCAGCAAAGGCAAGGGCAAGGAGGCGAAAGCCGATGTTCCGGAGAGCGAACTGGCGAAGATGCGGAAGAGGCTTGTCATCTTCCCCCCAACGCTCGATGCTGAAGCTCTAAAGGGGCGATACCAGTGCATGTGGGCAAAGGAGACGCAAGCTCATCCCGCCACACGCGTAATCCCAGGTGCTTGTTCCAAGGGTGGATCGGACAGATACCCTTTCTTCACTGCGTATTTCTATTGCGGGCTCTGTCCCCCCTTTTTCGACTTCTTCAATGATATCATGTACACATACGGCTTTCGTCTTCTTGATTTCACGCCGAATGCGGTACTTTGCATGTCCATCTTTGCCCATCTCTGTGAAAACTTCGTCGGCGTGATTCCCAATTCTGCTCTTTTTCGCCATTACTTCTTCCCTCGCATCCAAAAAGGAGAGGCCCTCTCTGGTTCTATCGCCTGGATTCCAAGGGCTTGGAATAAGGAAATATACCCAGAAGGAGTTTACCGCAAAAAGTGGGACGAGTGGCGGGCTGAATGGTGCTGGATCCAGGAAGCAGATCCCCATCCGTTTTGTCTTCCCCGGCAACAGAAAGTGGTCCGCGGCAAGGATTGGAGCGATCTCGCTGCGGAGGACAAGAGGCTCACAATCGCCACCACTAGGATCCTTCGCCTGAAGGCTGCTGGGCTGACGATGGAGATGATTGGCTTCGACTTTCTCCGCCGCCGCATCGCCCCTTTGCAGAACAGGGGAAGGCCAGCTTGGGAATACAGGAACGCGGCAGATGTTATGAGATTGCGCCCCGGGTTGAACAACAATCTGACCACTATGCAGCTTGGCGCTCTCCGTCAAAAACTATTCTAGCGCGAAGACAAGCACCGGCTGCCGGCAAGGATTGTCCCCTTGTGCAACAATTCTGCCTTGGGGTCAATCATCGCCTTCCTGCCGATGTTCAACGCCCTCGGTCTTGACCCGACCTAGGCCGAGCCAACCGAGGAGGAAGCGCAGAAGTTTTTTGACAACTTGACGGAGAGACCTGTCCGGCAAGAGTCAGATTTCATCCGAGCCACCACCGACCAAGAAGTAGCTTACATTGCTACTAGGGTGGAGGAGGCAAATCTTGCCGCGGAGGCCGGCAGCGTCGGCTTCACAGAGTGGGAAGCCAGCGACGCAGACGTAGTAGTGGAGGTAAAACCTGCCGGGGAGGACAAAGCTGCCGGGGAACAGAGCAGCGCAGCCGCTGAGAGCTCGTCCGGCGAGGACACGGCCGAAGAAGAAACGCAAGAAGAGCTCCCAGCCCCAAAGAAGACGAAGCATGTTCTTCGGAAGGCTGCATCTGGCATCCCGGCAAGCCAGCCTTCTTCGAGCGGCGAGGCTCCCGGCAAGAAAGTGGCCGGCAAGACTGGACCGCGGCAGGGGGCTCGTCAACAGCATGCGCGGCGCGTGAGACCCACACCAGCGGCCACTGCTGGGGCGGCAGGGGGGTCTCGTACTACCGCACCTGAAGCTGCCCCGGCGCCTGCCGCAGCCAAGCGGCCTAGGACCCCTCCTCCGCCTCCCCACTCAGACATTGCAGCGGAGGTCGATTTTGACATCTCCGGCTTTAGTCCGGAGCGAGAAGAAGAAGAGTGAGTACTTCGCCACAGCTTTTATATTTCAATCTTGGATCGATCTCACTAACTTGCTTGTATTGTCTCTGCAGTGACACAGAAACATTGTTGGAGAGGATGGCGAAGAGGTCAAAGACTTCTACGAGCGACGAGCCCCCGGCAGGCTCCACGAGCGTGCCAGAAACCATCGTCGTCAGCCCGGAGCCCAGTCCTCAACGCAGCCCCCAGCACAGCCCCCAGCGTAAGTTTACTGTTCTTTTTCCGCTGGCGGGTGCTGAGGCTTCCATTCTTGCCGCTGATATTCTTGGGCTTGTAGGAGAAGAACGGCAACAAGGAGAGTTGTCGGAAGACATCCCCGTCGTGCCACCTCCATCGACTGCGCCGCCCACAAGCACGTCCCCGACAAGAGATCCTACCGACGAGCCTACCTTAATTGAGTAGGAGCCGGCAAGCACGGACCCCGGCAACCCACCCCCGGCAACCGAAGTTGCCGGGAGGGGTGAGGCCACCTCCCAACAGCTCGACGCAGGTACTCGATTGCCTCAGAGTGCTTGTTACTCTTTCCCTTATCTCTCCGTCTTTAGTCACTTCAAACTTTAATCTCGATCTTATTCTGTTTTCCTCCTTCGTCCTTCAGAGTTCCCTGTGATGGAACACATGGACGTCGACGTTGTCATTGAGGAGACCGCCAGGGACGCCGCTGCCGAAGCAGACAGGATCGCTGCCAGTGAGGCCACCAAGGATGACACTGTCGAGGCTGGTGGTGCTCTTGACGGGGAGGCCGCCAAGACTGCACAAGAGGAACCCGCCAGGGAACCTACTGAAGGGGGCGACAAGGAGGCTGAGGACCGCACTGACGGCATTCCTGCCGCAGGAGCGCCAGGCGCTGCACCGGCCACAGAGCCCCCTGCCACTAGTGAGGCGGCCACTGAAGACCAGCCATCAACATCTAAAGGCCCCTCATCCAGCAAATACCTCAAGGTTGGCGAGAACCTGTTCGTCAACTTGCCGGGGACGGCAAGCACTGGGGCACCAGCCGAAGGAGAAGTTTTTGAAGAAATCATCACTGCTGCCGGGCTCGAAGTTGTTGACGATCCTAGCGCTAGCAGCGGCAAATCTGAAGAGGGTCAGCTCCTTCAGGCCATGGGCGAGAATGTCCGCAAGCTCCAAGCTCTCCATCGAGGCGCCGCGTTGCTCTTGATGCTCATGAGGAAGATCTCACCGCACGTGAGCAGGCGCTCGCCGCCAAGCTTCGCAGCAAAGATGAAGATATCGAGAATCTTGTCGCGCGATGGACCCAGGAGCTGGAGCAAAAACATAAGGAGGCGCTCGAAGCTCTGACTGCAAGTCATGCCGGCAAGCTCAAGGAGGCCGTCGATGCTGCCGAAGCTGCAGAGGCCGCCAAGAACGAGCTGGGCGACAAGGTGAAGAGGCTGGAAACAGATCTCGAAGAGCACGGCAAGGAGCTCTCGACGCTCAAGGGTGACAGGGAAAAACCCTCCACTCCTTGGCGGAGATGCAAGTTGCCCTGTCTGACAAAACCAAGCAGCTCTCCTCTATGGCCGATAACATTGCGGTTCTGGAGCTGAAGCTGACCATGCTGCAGAAGTCTCTCGAGGCCGGCAGGGCCCGTGAGAAGGCTCTACTCAAGGATCTCCAAGGAGAGAGGAACCTACTCAAGAGCGCCGCCGAAGCCCAAGCTGATTACGAAAAGGGAGTGGAGATCTGGACTGGAGGTCTCATCTCCACCGCGGAGAAGCTTACGGCAGAACTGTCAACCATGGGCCTGTCGAACTTCAAGTATTCTTCCGAGGAAAGAATATCTCCAAGTGCCAGGTTGACGATGTTCTTTGAAAGCATCATCAACGCCTTGAGGGTGCTCCAGTCTAGCCGGGCGACCCAATTGGCCAACGAGACTCGCCGGCTTTGCCGGGCCATCCTGCGCAAGGTGCTCATCAAAGTGGTGCACAGTAATCCCGGCATCGACCTCTCCAACGCGCTCGGCCATCTGCCAAGGGACGCAAATGTCGAGGCGCTTGAAGAATGCATCGCGCCTATCCTTGAGAAGGTGGACTCCATCAAAAGGATCGAAGGCCAGCGCAGGGATTGAGTGCTCCCCCTTTTCTTGCCGTCGTCATTCCATGTAAAAGACAATTAAGTCTCAAGTTAGAATTGCGGCAACTCATGAATGTAATATAATTCGCCTATGTTTAGGTTCATGCTTGCTATTGTCCTTGTCTGATTCCCTTATGTATGGAGTTCACCCTACGCTTACTGAAAAACTTGCCGGCGCGCAACCTGCCACGAGCGCTGGGTGCGGGACTTCAGCAGCCTGCTAGAGGCGCAGCGGCTGGCAAGACTCCTTGGTGTTCTCAGTGCAGCCACTTAAATTGTTGAGTGGGCTCGAAACAAAATAAGGGCGCAACCGATTACAACAAGGGTTCCTTCGCGTGCAGATTTTCCATACAAGAGTCAGAATCGTCCAAGGAAATAACTTTGTAATGAAAGAAAAACTTGCTCTGAGTTTTTAGGACTTAGCTTTCTGTCTTTGTCCTTCCTCCGGCAAGCGTCGATTCCGAACGTCGCCAATTGATATTCATATCTCCCTTCCCCCCCCCCCCCCCCGGCAAATGTGCACGCAGGAATCCTTCTGTCTTTTGAGAAAAAGAAAGAAGAGAAAATAAAGACATGAAACCTTGGCGGTTCGTTAGAACTTACCGGGAGTAGGTGTCATACAACATCTTAGACAAGCATGCATATATAAATATGAACATGGGAATCAATAAGGGAATGTACAACACTTAAATTTATTCATCTGTGCTCAGGGTCTGCGCCTGGCTTTGTTCAAAGGATTATATGCCTTGCCGGCAAGACTTGTACAAAAGGGTGGTTGCTGAGGGCCCCCGGCAACCGCGCCTTATGGGTAGAACTTGCGAAGATGTTCGATATTCCAGGAGTTGCTCACTGGAACGCCATCTTCGGTCTCCAAGCGGACAGCGCCGGGCCTGGTGACTTACTACCCGATAAGGGCCTTCCCACTTTGGCGTCAACTTGTTTGAATTCTTGGCGGACTGAATCCGCCGAAGAACAAGGTCGCCTTCCTCAAGGCTTCGGGCATGAACTTTGCAGCTATGGTAGCGGCGCAAAGCTTGCTGGTAGCGTGCAGCTCGCACAGCAGCCTGAAGACGATTCTCCTCAAGGAGCACAACGTCATCTTGCTGCAGTTGCTCTTGCTCAAGCTCATCATAAGCGAGCACTCGAGGAGATCCGTATGTGAGTTCCGTGGGGAGAACTGCTTCCGCTCCGTAGACCAGAGCGAAGGGCGTCTGGCCGGTGGCTCGATTTGGTGTCGTTCTGATTGACCAAAGAACCGCCGACAACTCATCAATCCAGCGTCTTCCGCACTTTTTCAGCCTGTCAAAGGTTCTGGTCCTGAGACCGCGCAGCACTTCAGCATTGGCCCTCTCCGCTTGGTCGTTGCTTCTCGGGTGAGCAACAGAGGCAAAACAAATCTTGCCGCCAAGGTCTTGGACGTACTGCATGAAGGTGCGACTTGTGAACTGCGTGCTGTTGTCGGTGATGATCCTGTTGGGCACACCAAAACGGCAAACAATTCCCTTAAAGAACTTGACGGCTGATTGTGCTATCACCTTCCTCACTGCTTCCACCTCCGGCCACTTTGTGAACTTGTCGATAGCAACGTACAAGTACTCAAAGCCCCCGGTAGCACGGGGGAAAGGGCCCAGTATGTCGAGCCCCCAGACCGAAAATGGCCAGGAGAGAGGGATTGTCTGAAGAGCTTGAGCTGGTTGATGTAATTTCTTTGAATGAAACTGGCACGCTTCACACTTGGTGACTAGTGCAGTTGCATCCTAGAGAGCGGTGGGCCAAAAGAAACCTTGCCGGAATGCTTTCCCGGCAAGCGCTCTTGACCCTATGTGAGAGCCACATATGCCTCCATGTATCTCTGCCAACAGCTCTAGTCCATCCTTTCGAGGAATACACTTCAATTTCACACTGTTTGGTCTCTTTCTGTATAGGACGTCATCGACAAACTTGTACATAACAGACCGACGGACTAAAGGCATCTCCTCTGCCGGGGGAACGTTCGTCTCGACAGCAAGGGCCTGAGGCCCTGCCAGAGCCTGTTGTTCCCCGGCAGGCATGTCGATCCCGGCAACTTCCTTGCCGGCGGCTCCGGGGAGCTCTGCCGGGAAGTACTGGCCAGAGTTCAACTTTCTTCTCTTTTCTTGCCGCATCGATGGCGCCACAGATGGTTGAGTCAATTGGAGCACAAAAGTTCCGGGTTCCACAAGCAACTTGAGGGCAGCACGCTTTGACAGGTCGTCAGCAACACTGTTCTCGGCACGAGGAATGTGCTCCATTTGCAGACCGTCAAAGCGCTCTTCCATTTTCCTCACTTCATCCACGTAGGCTTGCATCAATGGACTTTGATAACTCTTGTTAACTTGCCTGACGACAAGTTGTGAATCGCCTTTGATGATGAGCTTTTTGATACCAAGGTCTGCCGCGATCCTGAGACCGGCAAGCAAATCTTCGTATTCTGCAGCGTTGTTGGTCGAACTCTCCCGGGGAAAGTGCATTTGGACTACGTACTTGAGGTGCCCTCCGGTGGGTGCGACAAGCAGCACGCCAGCACCGGCGCCTTGCAGCGAGAAAGCTCCATCAAAGTACATAACCCATTGCTGATCGATTTCCTTGCCGGGGAGAGTTGTTTCCTGAGCTTCCTCGTCTGGTGTTGGGGTCCATTCTGCAATGAACTCTGCCAAGGCCCTGCTCTGAATCGTTGAAGTGCTTTCAAACTTGAGGCCAAAGCTGGACAATTCCAACGCCCACTCCACGATCCTGCCGGTTGCTTCTGGATTTTGCAAGATCCGTTGCAACGGAAAGCGAGTGACGACGGTGATTTCATGTGCCTGAAAGTAATGGCGCAGTTTCCTCGAGGCCATAAGGAGGCCGAAAAGCAACTTCTGCACACCAGAATACCTTGACCTAGCTCCTTGTAAAAGAGAGCTAGCAAAATAGACTGGGCGCTGCACCATCTTCTTCTTCTGCACGGGTTCTTCTGTTTGCGCAGATCCTGTCTTGCCGGGATCAACCCTTGCCGGGGAAGATCTTGCCGCGTCATCTGGCGGTCCTGCCACTGGTGTTGCTTCCTCATCAGCTTCTCTCTGCACCACAAGCGTAGCACTAACCACTTGATTTGTTGCTGCCAGATACAGCAGCAACGGCTCTTGTGGTTTAGGCGCGACTAGCGTCGGCGGAGAGGAAAGGTATTTCTTCAAATCTTGCAGCGCAGCCTCCGCCTCCGGAGTCCATTTCATTGGACCTGCCTTCTTCAAAATTTTGAAAAAGGGCAGGGCGTGCTCAACAGATTTGGAAATAAACCTGCTTAGAGCAGCAACATAGCCGGCAAGACGACGCACATCTTTGACGCGCCTCGGCGCTTCAATTTGCTCAATAGCTTTGATCTTGTCGGGGTTCGCTTCGATTCCCCGGCAAGATACAAAAAATCCGAGGAGCTTGCCGGAAGGAACACCGAACACGCACTTCTCAGGATTGAGCTTCAAGTTGATCTTGCGCAGATTTGCAAATGTTTCTTCTAAATCTTGGATGAGTGTCGCTTTGTCTTTGGTTTTGACCACTATATCATCCATATACGCCTCCATATTTCTATGGAGTTGAGGCTCAAAACCAATTTGGATTGCTCTGGCAAATGTCGAACCGTCACTTTTCAACCCGAAAGGCATTCGTATGAAACAATACGTACCACATGGGGTGATAAATGCGGTCTTCTCTTCATCTTCTTTTGCCATAAAAATCTGATGATACCCTGAATAGGCATCAAGGAAGGACAGGAGATCACAACCAGTGGTGGCATCCACAATCTGGTCGATGCGCGGCAAGGGAAAGGGATCTTTTGGACAAGCTTTATTGATATATGTATAATCGATACAAAGCCTCCATTTCCCATTTGCTTTCCGCACTACAACCGGATTGGCCAACCAGGTTGGATGAAGCACTCCTTTGACCAGTCCTGCCTCCTCCAGCTTTCTAATTTCTTCGGCAATGAATTATTTCCGCACCAAGGCTTGCTTTCTGACCCTTTGCTTGACGGGCCGCGCATGAGGACAGACATCAAGGTGGTGCTCAATTACCTTCCTGGGAACACCGGGGATGTCAGACGGTTGCCATGCAAACACATCGACATTCGCCCGCAGGAAAGCAACGAGCATGCTTTCCTATTTGTCATCTAGGGTGGAATTTATGGTGAAAGTTCCCCCCGTTCCGTCCTCTCTGACGGGCACCTTCTTGGTCTTCGGCGGAGCAGCCTTGGATTTCTTGTTCTTGCCGGTGGAACTCTCTGGTGCATCCTCGACGGAAGCGCAGCACTCCGAGGAGGTGCGCTTGCCGGAGTTCGCGCCAAGGTTCTTGCCGGTCTTCTTCTTCCCCCCGGGAGTTCCAGCGGCAGGAGCAGGTGCCTTGATGGCAAGTGCTGCAACTGCTTCCCGGTAAAGTTGGTCGGCACAGATGAGTGCATCCTTCTTATCGGAATGGATAGTGATGACGCCCAACGGCCCAGGCATCTTCAGAACATTGTACGCGTAGTGTGATGCCGCCATGAACTTAGCCAGCGCTGGCCGACCAAGGATCCCATTGTATGACATGGGGATCTTGGCGACATCAAACACCACCTTCTCAGTCCTGAAGTTGAGCTCGCTGCCAAATGTTACCGGCAGCGTAATCTTGCCCTTAGGCTGAGTTCTTCCCGGATTGACCCCTTGAAACATACCCGTTTCTTCGAGGTCCTCGTCGGGAATTTGGAGCTTTTTGAGCATGTCCGGTGAGATTAAGTTTAGGCCGGCCCCGCCGTCAACTAACATTTTCGTCACCTTGAGGTTGCGAATCGTTGGCGAGACCAACAATGGCAAGCACCCGACCGCAGTTGTGCGATCAGGGTGATCCTCGGCGTCGAAAATGATAGGCGTGCTGGACCACTTCAGGGGCCTACATGCATCTGGGGATGGCTCTGCCGCATTGACCTCCCGCACCCACTGTTTGAGTTGGCGGTGGGAATAATGCAGCGAGGCACCCCCATCGATACACATGGCCTCCGTAGCCTTCTGGAATTCTTGCTCACTGGACTCATCATCTTCTTCATCATCATCCTCTTCTTTGTCCCGGCCTCGAGCGGGCCTATCCTTTTGCTGCTTGGCCTTGCCGCGGCGACCCCCTCGGCCACCGTGCTTCTTGCCGGATCCATCAGCACCATCTTGGGCCTTCTCCTTATCTCACCTCTCGTATTCGGCCCTCTGCTTCTCGGCAAGCTGCTCAACTTGCCGGCAGTTCTGGAGATCGTGGCCCTTGGTGCGATGGATCTTGCAATACTGCTTGCCGGAGTTCTCCGACTTGTCGGCAGCCGCCAAGGCCTGACAGGAAGGGCACCCAGCAAGATCCTTGCCGGGGTCACCAACCTTGGCCTTCTTGGCGACGCCGGGGTTGTCGGACTCCTCGACAGCGAGCACGGCCTTGCCTCCGCGTTTCCTGTTACGCCGCCGGCCTTTCCTTGACGGGGTCGCGGCATCTTCTTCTTCGGATTCACCCACCGCGCCAACAGCCTCGCCAGGGAGTCTCCTCCCCTCTTCAGCTCGAGCGCACTTGTCGGCCAAAGCGTAAAGCTCGGCAATACTCCTGACTTTGTTCATTGCCAGCTCTTCCCGCATTCTGTGGTTACGCACGTTCTGGTGGAACGCGCTAATGACGGCGGTAGGATGAACGTCAGGAATATTGTACTGCACCCGGCTGAATCTCTACATAAACTTGCGCAGGGACTCGCCCTCCTTCTGAGGGATGATGTGCAAATCACTCTCTTGGCCAGGAGCTTGGTGGCCTCCAACAAAGGCGCCAACAAACTGATGGCACAGATCTGACCAGGAAGAAATAGAATTCTCCGGCAGATGCATCAACCATGACCTGACGTTGGGTTTGAGCACCAACGGGAAGTAGTTGGCAAGTATCTTGTCATCTCGGCCCCCGGCAGCCTACACCGCAATGGTGTAGATGCTCAGGAACTCCGAGGGATGGGTCTTACCGTCATATTTCTCCGGGACCTCCGGCTTGAAGGTTCGGGAATTGGGCCACCGGACTTGCCGCAGCTCACGGGTAAACGCTGGAGTCCCTACCTCATAAGGCAAGTCTCCTATGTCCCCTGGCACAGGCTCGTCGACAACCGGCCCCACGCGCTTATCAGACTGATAGCGCGCTTCCCGTCGCCGCTCGATGGTAGTTCGAGCGTCCTCCTTGCCTCGTTCCTGGAGAACTAGACGCTGATCACGGCGCATCCGTGGATCGGACGACGCCGTGGAAACTTCTTCATGGCGGTCGACTTGCTGGGTTGTCGGCCGCCGCTGGTGCCACGGAGGAGAGTGCACTGTGGTTGCACCACCTCCGGTTTTCTCCACATCGGCTCGCGACGGATCGATGGGCCTCCGCTGCGAGGGCCCTGCCTCTTGCGGTCCATCTTTGTTGGCGAAGCCGATAAGGCTCTGGATAGTAGCTCGCCACTCCTCCATCTTCTCCAGGGCAGGAGGGAAATCGAGGAGTAGCTGTGCACGTGCCAAGGCTTCCGCTGGCGTAGGCGGCGGCGACAGGTGCGAGGTACGTGAGGTGCTCTGACACCTAACCATATTAGAAGGAGCACCACCACGGTCACGCGACCGCGCGCCACCTCTGCCAGCAGCTCGGTGTGCATGCTGGTCCCGCACATCTTGGGATCAATGTGCGGAAATCTTTTCATGGGGACGCCCTGAACCACCAGCGCCATGACGTCGCTCATCATGCACGACCTGGGTAGGTCGTGAGGCTTGTGCCGGCGCGGGAGCTCCAGCAGGCGGCCTCCGATATCTGGAGTTTGTTGTGCCACCCGTAGGCAGCACAACACCGTCTCTAGATCCAGCGGCGTGCAGGTTACCACTGCCACTGCGAACGATACCGCTCGCCTGGCTCGGATCACCAGAACGCCGTGGAGGTTCTTGCCCTCTTCCTTCCGCACCCACGCCGTCGCCCGTACGCGAAGGTGTAGGCAAAACGGACGTGGATGGTTGCGCCGTTACAGCGCTCTTCTTCTTGGGCGGCATGATGATGAAGATGATGAAGAAACTAAGGCGCCAATCACTAGATCAGGTTCACGCAACCTTCAATCCCCCTACCTGGCGCGCCAAAGATGTCGGGGCACGACACCTATGGGATCCCGAGAGATCCCTTTACGATTCGGTGGGGGGAGAGGTATACGCAAAGAGCAGAACCAATGATCGACGCGGGAAGTTTTTACCCAGGTTCGGGCCGCTGATCAGCGTAAAACCCTACTCCTGCTTTGTGTTCTTATTGATGTTCTTGAGCCCAGCCTTCAGGAGCACTCGCAATGAACAGTAAGTTCAAAGAACAGCTACGCATGCAGAATGGGCCAGAAAATCCTCCTCCTCTGTAGCAGTTGCCTTGGGCCTCCTTTTATATGCTCAAAGGGATCACCACAGTGGCAAAATGTACATACATTGAGGTGTAAAGTAGCTACAGGGTATCATACCTAACCCCTGACGGATTAGGACAAGCGCATTTAATGCACCGTGAGGTGTCCGTTTAGGTGTCCTCACTTTCTTGGGGATGGAAAAAGGGGCCATCCCATCAGCACCGCTTAAGCTCTCCTCCACTGGCGCGTTGCCACGCATCCAGAGAAGGACCCAGAATGTCAGGCTTTGTCGCTGTGCTGGAGCGGTGGCACAGTGGCAGAATCTCGCCAGGCGCCGAAACTTGCCGGGCGCCAAGCCTTGCCGGGCGCCAATCCCTGCCGGGCTCCGCAGGCCACCCCGGCAAGATCTTGCCGGGGAAATTGGCCTTCAGATTCCAACTCTTCTTATCTGCTGATCCTCAGATTTCTGACTCGATGATTTCTTTGGTGGCTTGAATCGACCTCGAACTGTTCCCGGCAAGCCTTGCCACGAGGATGGCTACAACTGCCCGTGCACAAGTACGGGATACTAGTGACCCAATACTTAGTACACCGACAGCTTCTTGTTGCACTTCTTGTTATTCTTCTTCTGGCTGGTGGCGTTGTCGTCGTCCTCTGAGTCGATGTCGGCGCCATCTTCTTCACCTGGGAGACGTCTCCCCTCTTCTACTTGGGCACACTTATCCACTAGAGTGTATAGCTCATTCATAGTCTTGGGCAACCGAACATTCATTTTAGAACGTATCAGGCGGTTGCGCACGTTGGACTGGAACGCGGCTATCACAGCTACCGGTGGATGTCTGGAATGTTCCTGTGCACCCAGCTGAACCTCTGCATGTACTTCCACATGCTCTCTCCTTCCTTCTACGGGAGTAGCTGCAAGTCGCTGGGCCATCCTGGTTCTTGATGGCCACCCGTGAAGGCGCCAACAAACTCATGGCACAGGTCAACCCAGGTCGAGATGGAATTCTCTCGTAAGTGCATCAGCCAAGACCTCACATTTGGCTTGAGTGCCAAGGGGAAGTAGTTGGCGAACACCTTCTTGTCTCTTCCCCGGCAGCTTGAACAGCGATGGTGTCGATGCTCAAGAACTCTGCCGGGTTCAATCTTCCATCATACTTCTCTGGTATTTCTGGCTTGAACGTGCGGGCAGATAGCCAACGGACTTGCCGCAGCTCACGAGTGAAGGCGGGGCACCCAACCTCGAAAGGTAGGTACCCACCTTCACCGGGCGTAGGCTCGTCGATGTCGGGGCCATTGCACCCATTAGACTGGCGTTGGGTTTTGCGGCATCGTTCGATGGTGACGCGCATGTCTTCCCTCCGCCTGTCTTCTGGGATTCGCCGCCGGTCTTGTCGTGCTCAAGGATTGGACGAGGCCATTAATACGTCGTCGAGTTCTTGGTTGCGTCGCTCTGGCTGCAGCCCCTACGCTGGCTACCGCAGAGGGGATTGCATCGTGGGGGTACCCCCTTCAGTACGGCCAATGGCCTGGGCCGTTGCCGCCGCCTGTGGAGGCCGTGACGGGCCCGCTCACTGCGCTCCTCCCGCCTCGGCAAAACTAATTAGGCTCTGAATGGTGGCTCTCCACTCATCCATCTGATCGGCCTCCGGTGGAAATCTCAACAGGAGCTGGGCCCGTGCCATGGCCTCCAAAGCAGTGCTCGGCATGGATGATGATGTAGCCCGTAGCGTCGCCTGGCTTATGATGGTGCCGGTGGTGACAACGCCGTGCTCCCGTCACCGTGAGCCAGCCGCCAGGGCAGCATGGAGGCGATGTGGATGTGCTTGGGGATCAGCGGCTCCGTTCGGCGCATCGGCTTGGCCAGCCCGTCCTGGGGGTGGCGCATGCCCTGCGGTCACACCCACAGTGGGGGCGGCCGGAGGGTTGCGGTTCGCCCCAGGGCGAGCGTCACCGTTGCGGCTGCGTCCTTTGGTGGGGTGGAGAGGCATGGACGGAATGATCTCTCCTCCCACACCTTGCGGAGCGTGGCCACCGAGATTTTGTTGGCGCTGTCCTTCTCTAGTGCCGCCCGCTCCCATTTCGGCCACAGGGGAGGTGGTGATGATGCCGCCTGCGTCGGTCACGTCCCCCGCGGCGTCTACATCCCAATGCGCCCCTGTAGCCCCCACAGCGTTGGTGGCCGCGTGTCAAGGGGCCTTCAAGGTGGACGGGTGAGCTGCGGCACCGGTTTTCTTCTTGGGCGCCATGGATGATGAAGCCGTCGATGAAGAAAATGGTGATGAAGATGACGCGCTGCGTACGCTCTCGGGTTCACGCAAATGCCTCCCCCTACCTGGCGCACCAAAGATGTCATGGGAAAACACGGCCACCTATGGGGCCATCGGCCCCATGTGGTTCGGCAGGGGGGAAGGACGCATTGCACAAAGAGCGGAGGGCGCGGGGCAGCGCGGCAATGATCACACGGGCAGTTTTTACCCAGGTTCGGGCCGCCGCGAGGCGTAAAACCCTACTCCTGCTTTGGTGGATTGATGAGAGGACCGTGGTGGAGACGCAACGCTCTAGCCCGGCAAGGTTGCCTCGGGGCGAGAGCAGCTATGCGCGTATGAGTGTACAAGGGTCCAAATCCTTTCTAAGGTTGCCATGGCCCTCCTTTTATAGATCAAGGGGTCACCACAATGGCAAATCAATCATTGTGTACTAATTAGACAGCAAACAGTGCCATCATACCTAACTCTGCAGACAGGACAAAGCGCATTAAATGTGCCACTTAGTGTCACATCGTAGCGTAGCCCGACAAGCCTTGCCGTGCCGTTTGGCCACCTTCTCACCTGCCTGCGTGACACGTCGCTGGACGAGTGTCATTTGGAGGTGATTTCCTCTAGAAGTGGCTGCCATGTGCCAAAGAACGGCCACTTAGCCTCTTGGGGGCTCGACACCGCACCGATCGATCACTTGCGTTGCTATGAGGTGGAGCGGTGGAGCCTTGGCGGAGTAATCCGCCCTCAGCGTCCCCGACAAGCCTGTCGGGGCAACCCTGAGACTTTTCTTCTGGGTAACCTCGTCCCCGCCAGGCTCGCCTGCCCGGCAGGGGAGGGTTTCCCTTAGTGGTATCTTGCTTCTTTGGCTAGTCTTGGTCTTCTTGATCCACCCTTTGATTTCTCAAAGAGCTGATCTCTTCTGCTTGGCCTTGTCTTGGATGTTGCAACCTTGTTCTCGAGCCTGTGTATAGCCTGGGCAACACACCTGGGGTTTGTTGCACCGACACCTTGTTACATGCATACAAGGCGAGAAGAACCTAAATGACCTTTTGAGTAATCAAAAGGAAGTTGTAGAAAGGAAGGTCTTGGGTTTGTACCCAAATCGAAGAAGAAGAAGAAGAAGAAGAAGAAGAAGAAGAAGAAGACCAAGCAACCTCTCCCGCTTAATGAAGCCTTTGTCAAGGCAGGTGAGGGTACTCTTGAGAAGAAGAAGGACAAGGAAGTGGGTGGTAGTGCCAAGAAGGGCAAAACCGCCCCTATCAACAAAGCCGGCGACTTTAACCCCTCTTATATTTTGTGTCGTGCTAGTGATGGGCATGTCTATGCCAAATTTGTTGGTTCTTCTTATGAGTACATTGAATGGTCTATTTGGGCTCCTAAGACCCTTGTTACTAACATCAAAGTACCCATTCAAAAATGGGTACCTAAATCCAAGCATTAATCTCTTGTAGGAGTTTGCTTCCGGTGAGATGTCATGGTTGCTCGATAGTGGAGCGACAAATCATATGACCGGGAGCAAGGACTTAGTGGTGGATATGCATCCAATTCCATCTATGCCCACCCATGTCCAATTCGGTGATGCTTCAACATCTAAGGTATTGGGACTTGGCAAGGTGGTCATCTCTCAAGATTTATCTATTGAGAAGGTCATGCTTGTTGAGTCCCTCGCATACAATTTGCTTTCCGTTGGTCAACTTGCACTTATGGGCTTTGCAACATTCTTTGATCTTGATACCATGGCCATTTTGTGGAGAAAGACTCTTAAAGTAGCCTTTGTTGGGCATGTTGAGAATGGTCTCTATGTGGTGAACTTTTCGGAGCGACCCACTAAGACCGCGACTTGCCTAATGGCTAAAGTTGATGTGGGATGGCTTTGGAATCGCCGACTAGCCCATGTCAATATGAGATCTTTGCAAAGTCTCCTCAAGGGGGACCACATTCATGGACTAACAAATGTGAGTTTTGCCAAAGACCATGCTTGCAGTGCTTGTATTGAAGGAAAGCTTCACGAAACGGCTCACCGACCCATGACTGTCATATACTCGAAGAGGCCCTTGGAGCTCCTTCACATGGATCTCTTTGGTACTCCATCCTTTCATAGTCTTGGGGGAAGAAAGTATTGCTTGGTGATTTTGGATGATTACTCAAGATACACGTGGGTGTACTTCTTCAAGAGGAAGAGTGAGACCCAACAAACCATCATCGACTTTGCTAATGAAGCTCAACGTCAACATGAAGCAAAGATTTTGATGATTAGAAGTGACAACGGCACCGAGTTCAAGAACTACACCTTGGATGAGTTTCTTAGTGATGAGGGGATCAAGCACCAATACGCCGCACCATATACCCCTCAACAAAATGGTGTGGTGGAGAGGAAGAACCGGACGTTGATGGACACGACAAGGACCATGATGGCGGAATTCAAATCTCCGTACAACTTTTGGGCCAAAGCCATCAACACCGCATGGCATGCATCCAATCGGCTCTACCTCCGTAAAGGCTTGAACAAGACTCCACATGAAAACTTACCGGTAACAAGCCAAACCTCAACTACTTCCGGGTGTTCGGTTGTATGTGTTTCATTCTCAAGAAAAGTGTTCGCTTGTCTAAATTTCTACCTAGAGCTCAAGAGGGCATATTTCTTGGTTATGCTACAAACTCTCATGCTTACCGTGTTCTCAACAAGTCCAATGGACTCATAGAGGAGACGTGTAACATGGAGTTTGATGAAAATAATGGCTCCCAAGTGGAGCAAAGTGGTATTTGTGATGTAGGTGATGAAATTCCTCCTCAAGCCATAAAAATAATGGGGATTGGTCAAATAATCCCCATTGATGAACCCCTTGTGGTCGAAGGAGAAGGACAATGCTCTACTCAAGTGGAGCCATCACCAACACTAGACCCACACGCTTCCGAAAAACAAAGTGAAGGCCCTCAACCAAATGAACAAGGTCAAGGACAAGATCAACCTCATGGAGATGGTGATGCACCAAATGATGCCCAAGATCAAGCTCATGACTCCGAGCAAGTTCGAGATCAAGCGCAAGCTCATGATCAAGAGCAAGCTCAAGACGGTGCTCAAGATGATCAAGATGATGATCCTCAAATGCCTATTGAGGAACTTTTGGAGCGCCATGCCGCCAAAGTGGCTTCCAAGCTCGAGCGACAACAACATGTCATGGAGAATGTGCTTGGAAGCTTGAGAAAAGGGGTAACTACTCATAAAAAATTGTCAAACTTTTGTGAGCATCACGCGTTTGTTTCGTGTGTTGAACCCCAAAAGGTACATGAGGCACTCGATGATGAGGATTGGCTTCAAGCCATGCATGATGAACTCAACAACTTCAAGCGCAACCAAGTTTGGGAATTAGTGCCAAGGCCAACGGAGGAACACAATGTCGTTGGGACCAAATGGATTTTCAAGAACAAGCAAGATGCAAACGGTGTGGTGGTTTGAAACAAGGCAAGATAGGTGGCACAAGGCTACTCCCAAGTCGAGGGTATCAACTACGATGAAACCTTTGCCCGTTGCTCGTCTTGAATCTATCCGCATGTTGCTTGCATATGCATCTCGTCATGATTTTAAGTTGCAACAAATGGATGTGAAGAGTTCTTTTATTAATGGTCCTTTGAATGAGTTGGTATATGTCAAACAACCCCCGGGATTCGAGGATCCCAAGCTCCCCAATCATGTATACAAACTCAAGAAGGCACTCTATGGCCTTAAACAAGCCCCACGTGCATGGTATGAGCACCTTACCTAGTTGGTGCAAGATCGTGGGTTTGAAATTGGGAAAATTGATCCCACTCTTTTTTCTAAGAGGGTCAAAGGGGATTTGTTCATATGCCAACTATATGTTGATGATATTATATTTGGTTCTCCTAACAAATCTTTCAATGATGAGTTTGCCGCACTAATGACCGAGAAGTTTGAGATGTCTATGATGGGAGAGTGGAAGTTCTTTCTTGGGTTCGAAATCAAGCAAAGAAGAGAAGGAACGTTCATCAACCAAGCCAAGTATACCCAAGACATGCTCAAGAGATTCAAGCTAGATGATGTCAAGCCCGTCAAGTTTCCCATGCCCACCAAATGAGCTTGACAGTGATCCCAATGGTAAAGTGGTGGATCAAAAGATATATCGCTCCATGATTGGATCCTTGCTTTGCCTTTGTGCATCTAGACCGGATATCATGTCGAGTGTGGGAATTTGTGCATGGTTTCAAGCCGCACCTAAGGAAAGCCACTATGTGGCGGTCAAGCGAATCTTTCGATATTTGGCTCATACCCCAAACTTTGTCTTATGGTACCCCAAAGGAGCAAGCTTTGATCTCATGGGTTATTCGGACTCGTATTGGGCGGGAGATTGTGTGGAGAGGAAGTCAACTTCCGGAGGGTGCCGATTCCTTGGTCGCTCTTTGGTGAGTTGGTCTTTGAAGAAGCAAAATTGTGTGTCTCCCTCCTCCACCGAGGCCGAGTATGTAGCTATTGCAAGTTGTTTTGCACAATTGCTATGGATGAGGCAAACTTTAAAGGATTACGGTGTCACTTGTGACAAAGTGCCTCTTCTATGTGACAATGAAAGTGTTATCAAGATTCACACAATCCGGTGCTACATAGCAAGACTAAGCACATTGAGATTCGTCATCACTTCATTCGGGATCACATCAAGCATGGAGATATTGATATCATTTACAACAACACTCAAGAGCAACTAGCGGATATTTTCACCAAGCATCTAGATGACGCAAGATTTCGCGAGTTAAGGCATGAGCTAAATATCATTGATTCGAGCAATGTGGCTTGAATCTAGGCACACCCCACCGCATTCATCATTTTATCTTGCTCTAGATGTAGGCATGGACATAGGGGGAGTGTTGTTCTCTCAATGAACTCTCCCTCCCCCCATTATGCATAAATTGATCAAGTCTTTCACATTAGCCATTTTTTTATGGTACTTGTGCTTCAAATATGAGTTTTGGTCATGGGCCCAAGGTTAAAATCTTCGCGGTGCCATACCAATTGACTCAAACATAGGTGGCTTCGTCCACCGCCCTCTCTCTTTGAGAGGTTACTTCTCGAGTTGGCCTTATTTATTGTATCTAGTCTTGAGGACTTTGTGTGTATTTTTAGTCGCTTCAAGTTTGCTTCTCGTTTCCCTTGCTTTAGTACTTGGAGTGTCTCTTCCTTTTGCTGTTGTTTCTTGTTTCAACCCGAGCCTTTCCTTGTTCTTTCCGTATTTTTGCACAAGCCTCCCTTTTCCCTCTTTTGTTCCTGCTTGCTGTCGTCTGCGCGGTACTACCGTGGAGTCTGAGCGGTACTACCGCTTGTTAGCGGTACTACCACCTTGCTCCCCGGTACTACCGCTCAAGCGGTACTACCAGGCCTCCTGCCGTGGGTCCGTACCGGGGTGGTACTACCGCTTAGTGACTGGTTGTGGGGGTTATGAGTCGGGCAGGGGGAGTTTCCACTCCCCCATACCCATTCGCCTCTTTCCTCCCCTCCCCTTCCTCTGATAGGCGACAAGCATGCACCGGAGGGCCGCCACCGGGCCGCCGGGTCCGTGCCGTCTCCCTCGATTCGGACCGGTGGAATCGATCCCCACCTTCTCCTCGTGCCATGGAACCCGGTATTGCCCCCGTTCTTCTCTCCTATGATTCTATTTCTTGAATCTAGGTCTTGGGCTATATCCATTGCTTAAATCAATTTTTGGTCAAATCGAGGCATGAGTAGGACTTGGGAGACTGCTAGAGTAGGTAGATTGAAGGTTTAACTGCGAAAATTTGAATTTGGCACCTCCGGTACTACCGGATATCTCTGCGGTAGTTGTCAGCCCCGTTGACGTCCGCCTCGAGCGGTACTAGAGCTCCTCCGGAGCAGTACTTCCGCCAAAAGGTGCGGTAATACCGCTACGGGCTGCCAACTTCTAGTTTTTGTCGTTCAACCTTCACTCTTGTGTATCTCCTTTTCTTTTGCTTATGCCATTTGTTTATTCTGTGTTCCTTCGTGTTTTTGTGTGCGTGTGTTCCAGGTGGTAGTAGCTCCAGGCATCCGGCTCGTCGCATGAATCTCGCACGTACCGGTGGCTCCAAGCATTACCGTTCTGCTGATATGCCACAGAGTGGCCATGTGCCAACGAGTGACTCCATGCCAGTGAGTGGCTCCAGTGATCAGCCACGATAGAGAGTCAAAGTGATTGCTTACAAGGGCAAGGGGCCCAAGGGTGCTCATCAGATGCCTGCCCAGGAGTTCTGTTTGGCGCGTAAGCACAATCCGTATCGAGTGCTCCAGGATCCTTCACTTGTCAGTCACCCGTTTTGGAACAAGTTGCAGCAGTCTATCTATCATGATGTGTTGAAGGGGAAGAAGAATCTGTATGTGAAAGTCAAGTCAGTTGATCTCACTCACATGGAGAAGGACTTGGCTTACTTTGGAGCCGCTTTGCAGAGGTGCGAAGAACTTAATATCAAGAGGATCATCTCATTCAACAAGGACTTTGATGTGGAGCTTGTGGCCCAGTTCTATGCCATAGTGCACTTTGGGCATGATGAGGACAGGACTCTCACTTGGATGACCAATGGTCGGCGTATGTCTGCTACATGGAAGAGCTTCATGGAGAGTTTGTCTTATGATGACCAAGGAGCCCAGAACCCAATTGGGTTTCGACCCCACCGTGAGACTACTGCTACTCGCAAGGAGGCTCTTTGGCCTTTTTCTACCAGGAAGGTGTCTGAGACTGGGCACGTCTCCTCTGAGCTCTGGCCCTTTCTTGATATCATGCATAGGATCTTCAGGAACACTTTGTTTCCTCGCGTTGGCAACCAGGATATGGTGCACTCCTATCTGGTGGACCTACTCCTCTTCTGCCAGAAGCAGCAGGGTACTCAGGAGGTGTTGGATGTTTCTCATGTTATGTGGTCAGAACTTTGCTCTACGGTCATGGAGCGCAAGTGCATCATCTATGGTCCTTACTTGATGCAGCTCATTGAGGAGACATGGGCGTCTTCATTTCTGGATGAGGAGCTTATCACTGGAGACCTAGTGTCTCCTGATGTTATTCAGTTGAGACAGAAGGAGAACTGGGGGATGACTGCTCCTGCTCCTCCAGAGCGTGACACTGTCAGGTTTGATGATGATGATGATGATGATGATGATGATGAGCCAGACTATGAGCCACCGTCAGAGGAGCCCTCTTGGGCTAAGAAGCTCAAGCAGAAGATGAAGAAGTTGTTCTGCCTCTAGGCAAAGGGACAGTACAAGGCCCATGTGGATGCAAAGAAGGCCCAAAGTCGTGACAAGGCCATCATGAGGCAGGTTGGCCTCAACGTTTCTAGTGGCTCCGAGGACAGGATCACTGATGAGGATGCTTGGGTCAGAGTGCACTGCCCGTGTACTGATTCTGATGAGGGAGCTGGAGGTCCACCATCTCCTGTAGAGGAGTCTGAGGAGGAGGAGCATGATTGGTGATGTCGTGGAGTTCTGCTACCTCCTTCGTTCTTAGGTGTACTCCCTGCCATTTTGGTGTCTCTATGCCAAAGGGGGAGAGAGTTTAGGGATTTGCTGTGTCGAGTGTGGGTCATTTTATTTGTTGTTGCTTTCCTCGCTTGAACTATTTCATTTGCTTTATTTTGTGTCTGTCTTATGGGTTTGAGACCATATGGTGTGAGACATATGAGCTATCCTATCTCTATCTATTATGTCGAGTACTTTATGGTATTACTTGTCGGTGCATGTGAGATGTATCTTATGACTATGCTCTTATCCGTATGCTCACATGTCATCACTTGCCTGCTATCTTACTTATTATGTTTTTGCAAGTATTGCTTGGTCTATAAAATATAGGGGGAATGTGGATCCTAAATGTGTGCACTTTGCATTCCAAAAGCATATCTAAAGTAGTGCACACATCTAGGGGGAACCCGTCTATATTTTGTAGATCTGTGGGTTTGCACGCCTCATTACTTTATCTTTAGTGCAAATCCCATTTTGTCATCAATCCACCAAAAAGGGGGGATTGTTAGGGCATATTTCTCCCCAAGTGGTTTTGGTGATTGATGACAATGTGTTTGCGGACTAATTGTGTGCATTGAGCATTTCAGACTATCAAGCATATGGCACAAGACAATTCGTGCCCCTCGGAGTTTCAAAGTGAAGACGGTTTTCTTTCCTGCGTTTCTTTTTCGGTGGACTTGAGTCATAGGAAAAACCGTACTATCAAGAGGGGGTCCGCTTCGGAAAGGTTTGGGTGGAATCATCATGTACACACTCATATTGCACCCATCGCCACTTTCTATTTCCTTGGAGTTGTCCATCTATCGTGCTGAAGTAGTGGTGGAGAGCCGCAAGCGGTAGTACCGCGTGTACGCGGTAGTACCGTTGCTAGTCCCGCTCATACTACCGCTCACGGCTGTGGTCTCAACTTTTCGTGTCAGGTTTTACGGTAGTACCTCCGGGTCTCTACCGTGCTACCTTTTTTACCCTGGAGGGCGAGCGGAAGTAGGAGCGATAGTAGAGGCGGTAGTACTGCCCCTACCACCGCTGCTACTACCACTCAGTGCTTTGTTCTCCCATGTTTCTTCTTTCTCCTTGGCCTCCTGTAGGAAGCGGTAGTACCGCTTGTGTGCGGGCTGAGAAGAGCATAACAGTTGGATTTGTTCCCCACTATAAAAGGGGGTCTTCTTCTCCAAGAAGACTTACCTCTTCCTCCCCCAAACTCCATTGTTGCTCCAAAGCTCATTTTTGCCTGATCTCTCTCCCTAGCCAATCAAACTTGTTGATTTCCTAGGGATTGGTTGAGAAGGCCCCGATCTACACTTCCACCAAGAGAAATTTGATCCCCCCCTCACTAATCCCTTGTGGATCTTGTTACTCTTGGGTGTTTGAGCACCCTAGATGGTTGAGGTAACCTCGAAGCCACATTCCATTGTGGTGAAACTTCGTTGTGTTGTTGGGAGCCTCCAATTAAGTTGTGGAGATTGACCCAACCTTGTTTGTAAAGGTTCGGTCGCCGCCTTCAAGGGCACCACTAGTGGAATCACGGCATCTCGCATTGTGTGAGGGCGTGAGGAGAATACGGTGGCCCTAGTGGCTTCTTGGGGAGCATTGTGCCTCCACACCGCTCCAACGGAGATGTACTTCCCTTCAAACGGAAGGAACTTTGGTAACACATCTTCATCTCCACCGGCTCCACTTGTGGTTATCTCTTACCTTTACTTTGTGCAAAGATATTATTGTGGTGTATCCTTTGCTTGCACTTGTTGTAATTGTTGTTAGCTTCATATAGGTTGCTCACCTAGTTGCACTTCTAGACAACCTACTTGTTGCTTAACCTAATTTCTTAAGAAAAGCTAAAAAATGGTAGTTGCCTATTCACCCCCCCCCTCTAGTCAGCCATATCGATCCTTTCAAATCACGTGTCATGCAGCTCACAATCATCGATAACACTCTAGAAGGCTTGCATATACTGAGATGAACATGGATTCCCACCTTGTTTCTTGTGCAAGAACTATATTTCCTTATGGTCGCCTAAAAAATCCATGGGAGATCAAAATTTTGGTCTAGCTGTCTCATACAGTTCCATGTCAGGTGCTTGTTCTCCCAACGAAATTCCCCGGACATCCCTGTCAAGTGCTAAACACTATTATTATTCCCTCAATTTTAATATCAATGAGCATAGGATCAAGAGCTAATCGCTGAACTTTGACATAGTTTTTCCAGAAAAGTAACAAGCCTCCTCCTTAAACATTCAATATCACATCGGATTGCATCTTCACTAGACATCAAGCAAAGCACGAACCGTCGGGGCATTCCCAAGACCGCGACAGTTCCAAGCCAAGAGTTTCATTGCTTCTTCCCCAAATGAACAAACCTCTAAAAACTAGAACGGTCCACCAATGAAAAAAATGTCGAAGCGCAGACCGTAGAACAATTGTTCTACGACATTTTCATTAATTAATTAAATATGTACAAACAAGTCCTACAAAAAAACCATCATCCAACACCAGTTTTATGAAACATCAAAAGAAGTTAAAGGTTTTGTTCTACCCAAACACTAATCCTTTCAGCTTTGGCTAGTTTGGCTCTGATCTGCATAGCCCAGAGTCCTTCCTGAAGGTAATAGCACCATCCATCAATGTGAGGGGCCACAAATTTGAAGATTTTATCATTTTGAATGGACCAGATCCCCCAACATCCCATAATCACTATCTCCAGAGGTATGCTTTGTGGCAGTTGTTGAATAGCCAACTGTATATCATCCTATTGGGGATATAACCCCGAGGTGTGACCCGCCCAGAAGGGGCCGGGTTACACTGTTGGCGACTCAGTATGAAGAAGGCCCCAGTAGGTCCAAGAAGATGAAACATGAAGACTGGTGGCAGCTTACAAGGTGGGCCTGTTGAAGGCCCAAGACCTGGTGGTAGAATTGTGACCCGGAGGGTGTGAGCTGCCACGATGGCGACTTGTCTAACAAGGCAGGGCGACTTAGAAACCGAGTTGGTCACGTTGTGTGATCCGGCTTGGACTCTTGTAAGCCCAGGGCCTCAACCTATGTATATAAAGGCGAGACCCTGCGGTGGGTTAACTTAAGAAACAATTGATCGAGAGCTAGGTCAAGTGATTTCGCTCCCTTGTAATCGATATTCAAGCTATAGTCAACAAAAGTAGGAGTAGGCTTTTACCTCATTGTGAGGGGCCAAACCTGGGTAAACCTTGTGTCCTTTGTCCCATTCAACCCCTTCGAGCTAACCTACGTTGCGATGGCTCCACACCTAAGTCCTTTCACAAGGGCATCTGCCGTCATAAAACCACGACAGTTGGCGCCCACCGTGGGGCCAGAGCACGGTGGTTTCGAGTTCTTGAAGGGTAATTTCCCAGGGATCGAAGGATACGCCGTGGGCCGGATGACTAAGAGTCGTCGTGGCAAGCTCTACATCGACGACGCTGGCTGGGGCCCCGAGGCCGACTCAATCGAGTACGGGTACCGGGTCCCCTTTGGCGGAATTCACGTCTTCATCGACAAGATCGGCAAGTCAGAACTTGAGCCGGACATCTGCACCAAAATCATCGAGACAGCTCAGCGCGCGTGACCCGCCATGGTTCAACCCGGCCGGAAGCACGTTTTCATTGGCTTTGTTCATGGGGCGGATCTTGAGGAAGATTCTGCATCTGGTGGAGAGATGGCCATCTATTCAGGTGATGAGTCTTCAACTAGGGAAACAGAGTTGACCTACCAGATTCAGGATGGCGGGCTTGGGGGCTGTTCCGATGGCGACAGTATTTCGGACCACTATGAGCCGCCGTATAGGGCTGCTGTCTTCATGGCTGGCACTACGCCAATTCTCAACTCATCGACAGCTGCAGCTATGACGTCTGGATCAACGGCTGCTGCGACACCTGGGGCTGGCGGCTCAGCTCGGCCGCCGGCTCGAGTTTTATCTGAACTCTTGGGCACTTTGATGACTCTGTTAGCCATAGAGGTTACTGTGCCGAATCAAGCACAGCATAATGTGGAAGTTGCAAAGGTGCGAGATGAGGTGGCCAAAGCCCAGGAGGATTTTAATGCAGAGAACATCAGGATGACAGAGGAATGAGCCAAGATGGATGCTGAGTCACAGCGTATCATGGTAGAGGCTTTTCGCTTAAGTTTGGATCAAATCGCCTCTAATACAGTTCTTCGAAGGAGGTATCAAACCCGTTTGCCTGCACAGTATGAGGCGCAGAATCTTTTCAACACGCCTGGTGCGGGGCCAAGTAACCCGCCAGGCACAGCCCGAGCAGCTGAAGTCTCGGGGAGCGGGGCGGCGGCTCAGCCCCGATTACCAGACCCGCCCCATAGGGATCGAACCGCGCCCCGGAATATTTCCACACCATCTGGTCATTATTCCAACCCGGTGGATAACATGATAGCAGCGGCTACCCGGCTCAATGCAATCCCTATCACATATGAGATGACTTTTGCAGCTGAGGTGGGGAACGCAATTGAGCTCTTGCAAACAGCAGTCACACAGCAGGAGAAATATACACATAGTCGTGAGAGGGTGCATTCGAGTCCCCTCCCAAGCCGCAGTTACAGCCGACGCATTGAGTCACTGGCGGTTTCCAGTAGCGAGCGACGACGATGACCGAATCAAGATGACCCGCCCCATGGGAATAACCCGCCCCTTACTCATGCTCAGGCAATTGTGGATGATGCCAGAGCCCGCCGAGAGGCGGAGACAGCAGCGGCGGCTCAGATGGGGGCTTATCAACAGCCTCCGGTGACCCCTTCGATGTTAGTAGGGGCTGGTATAATTTCCAGATCTGTTGGAGTACCTTGTTTAGTGCCAGCGTTACGTAATGAATGTTTGACTAAGGATTTTAAGGGTCCTCCCAAGGTGGCTAACTATACGGCTAATCTCCCCCCTGAGGCCTGGATTGACAGTTAAATTTGCGCTGGGTTTAAGTAACATAGTACACGATGGAGCTCGAGAGGACATAATTTTTTTTATCAAGGGAAAGAATCTAGGCTTAGTGAAAACTGTATGAGTTAGCCATGGAGATGCTGGATGTCAATGATGTTGTGTGTGCTAAATATTTCACTATGATGTTGGATGGGCCAGCTCGGACCTGGTTAAAAGAATTACCCGCCAACTCCATCAATTCGTGGGCAGAGTTGAAAGCACGGTTCATTTAGAATTTTAAAGGAACGTGCAAGCAGCCTTTGACGATTATTGATCTTGATAACTGCGTGCAGCGTGAGGATGAGTTGGCTCATCATTGGGTTTGGCGGGTCTCAGCTATCATGCATTCTTTAGACAGCATTGCGGCGGATCATGCGGTTCTGGTCTTGGAGAAGAACTGTCATTTTACCCCCCTTAAGCAGAAGCTTGGGCGGCTTAAGCATCATTGTAATGACATGGGAGAGCTCATGGCGGCTCTCATCAAGTATGCCGACTCTGATACCACCAAAGATCCTGGATCTGATGATGAAAATCCAACAAGAGAAAGAAGAGTGGCAATGGTAAGGGTCAGCAGCAGAATGTGATAGGGTATAATGGCGACAACCAGGGTAACGGTGGTAAGCGCAGACAACCCGATGGCGGGTCAGATCTTGTAGCTAACACCAACATTGGATATAAAAACCAGCGCCGTAATGGTAATGGTAAGCAATCCTTTGGAGGGAAAAACTTTAATATTGAGGCGATGATGAATGGGCCTTGCCCAAAACATAGTTTGCCCAATAAACCGGCGACTCATGCTTGGAAGGAATGTTTCATCATGCGAGAGTACAGGAATTCCAACTTCAATTAGAATCATGGCAATAATAATGGCCCGCCTGGCGGGTCAGGATCCGGCCCACAGGGGCCCGGCTTTGGCGGTGGCGGCTCAAGTTCTGGGTATCAAGGACAGGGTAACCAAGGTGGTTATAACCAACAGCCTAGTCAGGGTAACCAGCAGCATCAGTCAGGATATCAGAGTAATCCAAAGCAGCTCAATAGTGGCCAGTATCATGTTTTCACCACAAGTCTTTGCAAACAAGATCAGAAGGTTCATAAACATGCGGTCAGTGCAATTGAGCCGGCGGTACCTCAATACTTGCGGTGGTCAGAGCATCCAATCACATGGAGTCGAGAGGATCTCCCGCCCCGGGTTGACAATCCGAGTCAGCTAGCATTGGTGGTAGCCCCTCAGGTCGAAGGTTATAAATTCACTAAAGTGCTCATGGATGGTGGCAGCAGTATCAATATCCTTTATTATGACACCTTTCGCTGGATGAACTTAACTAATAAAGATCTTAAGCCGTCTTCTACAGTTTTTCATGGCGTCGTACCTGGTAAGTCGGCATATCCTGTTGGAAAGATTGCCCTGGAAGTGGCTTTTGGCGATGACTATAACTACAGAATAGAGACGTTATGGTTTGAAGTGGTCAAGATCAAGAGCCCTTATCGTGCCTTGTTTGGACGGCCAGCTTATGCCAAGTTTATGGCTAGACCTTGTTATGTTTATTTACAGCTTAAGATGCCAGGCCGTAAGGGTACTATTACGGTCCATGGTAATCAAAAAATTGCATTGGAATGTGAGGAAGGAGATGTTGCTTATGCTGAGTTGGCCTGTGCCACGGAGGAGCTTAAGTTTTATAAGGATAATTTTGACCCGGCTGATGTGACCCCTTTGAAGAAGCCCACCACTGAGCAAGACCCTTTGCTAAAGTTTAAGTCGGCTGATGATACTAAGCAGGTTGACTTTGTCCCTGGTGACTCATCTCAGCAGTTCACAGTGGGGGCCAATATGGATCCTAAATAGGAAAGCACGCTCATCGAGTTCATTCATGAGAATCAAGACATCTTTGCATGGAAACCTTCTGACATGCCGGGTGTATCGAGAGAATTCGCTGAGCACACTCTTATTGTGGATCCTAAATTTAAGCCGGTCAATCAATTTCTTCGCCGTTTCAATGAAGAACGATGTAAGGCCATTAGAGAAGAGGTGGCCCGGCTCTTAGCAGCCGGGTTTATTGTGGAAGTTTTCCACCCTGAGTGGTTGGCTAACCCGGTGCTGGTACTCAAGAAGAACGGCACTTGGCGTATGTGTGTTGACTACACAGATCTTAACAAGGCTTGTCCAGCTGATCCATTTGCTCTCCATCGTATCGACCAGATTATTGATGCCACAGCGGGTTGTGAGAGCTTATGTTTTCTAGATGCTTACTCTGGTTATCATCAGATCAAGATGGCAGTTAAGGACCAAGAGAAGACGTCTTTTATCACCCCTTTTGGAGCCTTCTGCTATGTCTCTATGCCTTTTGGGCTTAAGAGTGCTCAGGCGACTTATCAACGTTGTGTTCAGAATTGCTTTCATAGTCAGATTGGGCGTAATGTGCATGCTTATGTGGATGATATTGTGGTCAAATCCAGAAAGAAGGAGACTCTCCTGGATGATCTAAAGGAGACTTTTGACAATCTCCGGGTCTATAAAATGATGCTTAACCCAGCCAAATGTGTTTTTGGTGTACCTGCAGGCAAGCTATTGGGTTTCCTGGTCTCAGAGAGGGGCATTGAGGCTAACCCGGAGAAGATTAAAGCCATCACCTCATTGGCTAAGCCGGCGTGTGTCAACGACATTCAGCGCCTGGCGGGTCGCATCGCGGCTCTGAGCTGATTCGTAAGCCGCCTGGGAGAGAAGGCAATACCTTTGTACCAGATGATGAAGAAGACAGATCACTTTGTTTGGAGTGATGCTGCTAATAAGGCGTTTGAGGCGCTCAAAAAATAGTTAGCTGAGCCGCCCGTCCTTGCGGCTACCATTGAGAAAGAGCCTTTGCTCATGTATGTGGCGGCTAATAGTAAGGCTGTCAGTGTAGCGATTGTGGTGGAGCGCAAGGAGGCGGGTAAGGAGTACCCAGTCCAGAGGCCGGCTTATTATGTCAGTGAGGTGTTGATTGAGTCCAAGCAACGATATCCACATTGGCAGAAACTGGTATATGGGGTGTTCATGGCAAGTCGCAAGCTGAAGCATTATTTTCTTGGTCATCCTATTACTATGGTCAGCTCTGCTCCCTTAGGAGACATTATTCAAAATAGAGAGGCCACATGCCGGGTTGCTAAGTGGGCAATAGAACTTGGACCTCATGGCTTGAAATATGTGCCAAGAACAGCTATCAAATCTCAGGCTCTGGTGGATTTCATCAATGACTGGACAGAGTTACAAATGCCTGAGGAGAAGCCTGATAACACATATTGGACGATTCACTTTGATGGGTCCACGCAGTTGGAAGGCTCGGGGGCTGGAGTTATTTTGACTTCCCCACGAGGTGATAAATTTTGTTATGTTTTAAGGTTAACGTTTCCTTGTACTAACAATGCAGCTGAGTATGAGGCTTTACTCCATGGACTTCGTATGGCTAAAGAGATGAATTTGAGCCGGGTCAGGTGCCTGGGCGACTCAGACCTTGTGGCTCAGCAGGTTTCAAGCACATGGGATTCCAAAGACCCGCTTATGGCGGCTTATCGCCGGGCGGTTGATAACATTGCTGGTCACTTCAAGGGTTATCAGGTGGATCACCTTGATCGACGGAAGAACAAGGCGGCTGATGCCTTGAGCCGGCTTGGATTTCAACGTAAGCCGGTGCCTCCAAATGTGTTTCTTGATATATTACATAACCCTTCAGTCAAGTTACCGTCGGAAGAGGACCTTGCTGTTCCTTACCCGGAGGCGCAGTTGGTGGCGGCTCTCCATGCTATTCCTGATTGGACGCTTCCCTACTTGGCTTATATGACCCGGGGCGAGTTACCTAAGGATGAAACTTTGGCAAGACAAATAACCAGGAGGTCTAAGTCTATGACTATTGTCAATGGCGAGTTACACCGATGCAGTGTGACAGGCGTGTTTCAACATTGTGTTTCTCCTTAAGAGGGCCGTGAGATCATAAGAGAAATCCATGAAGGTGACTATGGTCATCATGCCAGCTCTAAGTCTAGTGGCTAAAGCTTTTTGTCATGGCTTTTATTGGTTGACGAATCATGCTGATGCAAAAGATATTATCAGTAAGTGTGATGGGTGTCAGAAATTTTCTTGACAGGCTCATGTGTCGGCTCAAGAATTGTGGATGATTCCAATAACTTGGCCGTTTGCACTCTGGGGGCTTGATATGGTTGGACCTTTCAAGAGGTCTAAGGATAAAAAGACCCATCTTTTGGTGGCGGTTGAAAAATTTACCAAGTGGATTGAGGTAGAGCCGGTCAGCATGTGTGATGCAGCAACTGCAGTTTAGTTTGTTAAAAAGTTGATCTTCCGCTTTGGTTATCCTCATAGTATCATCACTGACAATGGTACTAATCTGTCCAAAGGAGCTATGAAAGAGTTCTGTCAACAAGAGCATATTCGGCTCGATGTTTCCTCAGTGGCTCATCCACAGTCTAATGGTCAAGCTGAACGAGCCAATCAAGAAATTTTGTGAGGTATTAAGCCCCGGCTTATGGTTCCCTTGGAGCGAACGCCGGGTTGTTGGGTGGAGGAAATACCTTCCGTGGTTTGGAGTATTAATATCACCCCGAACAGGTCAATAGGCTATACGCCTTTCTTCATGGTCTATGGTGCAGAGGCGGTTCTCCCAAGTGATATACATCATGACTCGCCCCGAGTGGCGTCTTACGTTGAAACTGATAATGAGACGGCATGTCAGAATGCGCTTGATGATTTGGATGAAGAGCGTGACCATGCGGTGGCCCAGTCGGCGATTTATCAACAAGACCTGTATCGCTATCATAGCCGCAGAGTTAAAACTCGGGCGTTTCAAGAGGGCGACTTAGTGCTCCGGCTGATTCAAGATCAAACTGACATGCATAAGTTGTCTCCACCTTGGGAAGGACCTTTTGTGGTCAGTAAGAACCTCAATAATGGCTCGTATTATCTCATTGATCTAAGTGAGCGCAAGAAATCACACACCTTTGAGCAGGAGACCAACAGGCCGTGGAATATTGCTCATCTTCGGCCTTACTATACTTGAGCCACCGGCTCTCCCCATTGTACATACTTCTGTTGATGTATATATCTTTTTATGATCAATATAATAAAGCCAGCATCCCTAAAAAATTCAGGGCCTCTGTCATTTCATTTCTGTGTATCTGAGTCTTTATTAATTGGCCATAAGGTCACTTGGGGGCTTCCAACCCACCGGGTTTAGCTTTCATACCCTCTTGACCGGCCTGAGTTGCCATATTCTGAGTTACATCTACCTGTTTGCAACTTGCTACTCCACCAGGTGACCCGCCGAACTCTTAACAGCCAATCTTTTTTAGGACCCTGAACTTGTTAAGGTTAAAACGGCGGCTTGTGTCACGTGAGAGCCGGCTTACAGTGAGCTAGGATAAACTCAACGGCTGTGCGGCATTGAAAGCACAAGGCCTGTGAGCCAACTTGTTTGGTCCTGTCTTGAAAGACGGCCTAGCAAAGATTTGAGATTTGTTGTATCTCTTTCTTTTTGATTTTTTGGTGTTTTTATTAAGTTGTTGCTTTTAAGCAAATTTTACCCAGGTCGTGAGGCTCTGGGTTATGATTCTCCTATTTGAGTATTTTGGGTTATCACCCGCCCTGGTTTTGGACTTTAAGTCGCCAGCATGATTGATTTGCATAGCGGTGGCTATGAGACTATGAGTCTTCGGGTTTGGTAACCCGCCATGGTTTCTAGCTTTGAGTCGCCAGTATATATGATGATTTGTCTTTTGCAAAATATACAAGACCTTCGGTGGTGGGTATAGTCATCAGGCGGTTCATATATCTGGTTAGATGAAGTAGGCCACAAAAATCAACTGTTGGACCAAAAGTCAAGATAAAACATGCACGAAGGCATAACAGGGTGGACCATTGTTTTAAAGCTACCCTATTACAAGGCTTCCAATTGAGCCCAAAATATATTGCATCAAGTGTTTTGAAGCTGCACTCCTACAAACCGGCCTGAGAGCCGCCTGGATCATCATCGCTATGATCAGTTGTCTTCCTGCCGCCTTGAAGATTGTGGGTCATCCCGCCCTGGCTCTTCTTCGTCGATCATCTGAAGATCAGTCATTGTCCAGTCGATGCCGGTTAAAGCTTTGAATGTGGCCTCGTCATTTAGTATAATGGAATGATCAACATCAGGGGCGAAGATATGCTTACGCCGAGGAGGAATGAGATTGACAACATCATGAGTTGGCGGCTTAATCTTCTGGTTGTTGTCGTCATAAGCCGGCGTATACTTGTTTAAGTTTAGATCTTCGATGAGCTTGCAGGCCACGAGCCGCATCTCTCGGACGCATTGATTGAAGTCTTTTTCTTCAAAGGCTGACTGGTCATCCTTGAATTCCGGGCACCCGATGGCTATTTCCTCCGGGTCAAGCTCAGATTGCCATGCTTTGGCCCAGCCAAGAGCAACGATGGCTCCGGCTCGGGCGGATGATAATTCCATTTCTTCGATCTGGCCTGGGAATGTTGACAGATGATCCAAAACAGTCTTGATTTGACTCGGCGGTTTTTTGTTCCAGCCCAAAGCCACAAGACTGCGGAGAGTGCCACTATATAACTGCTCTGTTAGCGAGTAAATTGCCTTCAGCTTCAATAACATGTCCTGACCAAGACTTGCACTCCTGGAGCCTGTTAAGAAGTCATACAAGAGACGCCGGCGAGTTAGCAATGCATATATGAGAAGCCAGGCGGGTTACAGAATTTGAATGGCATATTACACTTACCGAAGACAGTGGCTGTCATTTGAGAGATATGTTGTTTTAAGCCGGATAACTCTTCGGTTACAGGTTTAAGCGCAGCTTCAGCATCTTCGGCCTTTTTTGTTAGAGCAGCCTTGCCAGTCTCCCAGGCGGCTCTCTCAGCATCAAAACCTGCTTTAAGTTTCTCAATTTCCTCTAATGAGGCCTTCAGACCTGATTTGGCCTTGGAGGTTTCTGTCTGCTGCTGCTTTAAGCTTCTTCTTAAATCGCCAACTTGCGATTCCTTCATGTTCAATTCTGCCTGGAATAAATAAGACAATGGTTATAGTGCAAGGAGCAAGTTTGTTAATATACGGTTAATCAAGTTCCAAGCATATTGCAAGCAATACACTTGGCACTTGGGGGCTAATGTAGGTCATTTTAATTTAATTATGACCCGGCTCACTTTGTTAAGTTAAGCCGACCCTTGCGGACTACACGTTTGGATTTCTTAAGTGACTATAATCCCGGCTCACTTTGTTAAGTTAAGCCGGCCCTTGGGGGCTACACGTTTGTATTTCTTAAGTAACTATAAGTCCCGGCTCATCTTGTTAAGTTAAGCCGGCCCTTGGGGGCTACGTATTTGGATCTTAGAGCTAATTATCAGTATGGCTCATCTTGTTACTATGAATTAATGGTTGAAAAGTTGTACAAGGTTCATTCAAGATTAATATTTGAAAACCCAGCTCATCTTGATAAGATAAGCCAGCCCTGAGAGGCTACAGTTTGGACATTTTCATGAAGTCTCGAGCATATTCAACATCTTTTCCTATACTTAAGACTTGGCAGCTATATAAGTACATATGGAAAGGGGTTGGTAACATACCTCATAGCGTTCCTTCATGAGATTCACTAAGCCGGCTTCTAGGTCACGGCTAGTATGAAGGCAGTTCAGATAACCTGCGTGGATCTCGCTTGCACTGAAGGCAGCATAGCTTTCCAGGTCCAGCTTGGCCTTGCCTTTTACTAAGGAAGGAGATTCTTCCTTAGTATTATGCTGGGTTAGCACAGTAGAGGCTCCTGGCGCTGTATAAGCCATCCCAGTGATAGTCACATCATCAGAATTCTTGTTAAGGGGAAACTCCTCAGTCAGCTTAGCAGGGCTTGGCGGCTTCGAGCTTGGCGGGTCATGGCTAATAGCCGGATTTGTTTCAATGTCCATTGTTTCAAAGACGTTTGTGTCAGCAGGTGGCGGCGGGTCACCGGCAAGATCCTCAGGGGTTTGAATTGACGCTTCTGGGGCCTCAGGCACCTGTTTCTCCGGCTCAGTGGTCTTTGGGTCTTTGGAAGAACTGCCCACCTTTTGCTTTTTTTCCCGCCTTGGCTACGCCTCTGTGACAAGGACGCAAGAATTTGAGTATATACTTACGAGGTTATTTATGAACAAATTAAAATACTTACCCCTGGGCAATCTTGAAGGTAGGCATTTGAGTCCCAGTAGAGTCGCCTGATGATGGAGGTGTGCCCTGATAATTTGAGTTGGAAGAATTAAGAGAGTGACGTATAAGGCCAGCTAATGGATAGAGAGAATCCGAGTTATGTGGCACCTCATTTCGACGCTTGCGAGGAGCAGGCGTGTTTGGTAAGCCGGCCAGGAGATCTTCAGTGCCGTCACTCCGGGTCTTACGCCTTAATTCATGCTGCTGTTTCTTCAAAAGAAAGTTGGGATCGAAATAAGCAAGAGGGTGAGAAAACCTTAGTTTTCGGGTGACCCGCCGAGTTTTCTTTCTTGGCAAGGGTTCTGAGTCAGAGGAAATTATAGTTACCTTTGCTGCGTCTGCATGACTGGTCTCTGCCTCTTCCTGAGATGAATCAGTGTCAATAAGTTGCATGAAAAGAAAGCCAAGGGAGTCAAGTTCTACCTCCGACTCATCAAGATGGAGCAACTCGTCAGCTGATGGTTTCTTGCGATGACCCGGACCTGTAGTCTTTGTTTTAGGCTTCTTGGTTGGGGGGAGGCTTGAAATTTCTTTCTCCAGAAAGGAGAGTCGGCCTGTATACACGTGAGCAAACTGTTGAAATAAGAAAAAATTAAAGAGATAAATAAACAAGGTGAAGCTTGGTCTGATGGCTTATAGGAGGAGCCGGGTTAAGTTTGCAGAAGGGATTCAGTCCCACTTTGCAACAATTGTCCATAGATTCCCCAAGCAATGATTTGACTATATCAGTAATATCCTTGTCGCTTAAGGATGTCTGATTGAAACGCTGTGCATCCTTGGTGTCTCTAGCATATTCACACATCAAGTCGCTGCGCCGGCTTAAAGGTAATATCCTCCAAGTGACCCAGCAGCGGGTCAAATCTACTCCAGTTAAACCATTGGCTACCAATGCTCTTATTTTGGAGAAAGTGGGAGCATATTTAACGCGCTCTGCGGCGGTCAATCGGTCCGGAAGCTTGCCGTGGGTGTTGAGTTGGAAGGAGCGGTAACCCGGCAAAGGATTCTCATTAGCCGGAGAAGTATCTTTGCAGTAAAATCAAGTAAAATTCCAATCTTTGGGGTGGCTAGGAAATCTGGCTTCAGGAAAGATTATATCTCTCCGCCGTTGGATGGAAACCCCTCCAAGCTCCAATCTAGGTCCATCAGTCATTTCGGTTTGACGATTGATGTCAAAATACTCTCTGAAGAGGTCAACAGTGGGCTTCTCTTCAAGATATACTTCGCAGAATGTTTGAAAATTGCATAAGTTGGAGACAAAATTGGGGGCAATGTCTTGAGGATGAAGCTGATAAAAGTTCAGGGCATCATGGAAAAACTTTGACCCGGGCGGTGAAAACCCACAAAGAAGGTGATCTGCAAAGATCACCACTTCACCCTCTTGGGGTTGTGGAGTTGTCTCAGAGCCAGGGACCCGCCAGTGTATGATCTCCTTGGATGGTAAAACTCCCATGTCTACATACTCCTTTAATGACAGTTTAGAGACTTGGGAGGCGACCCAGTCACAGGAAGTGGGAGTCTTAGTCATTGTTGGCGGATTAAAAAGTTGTGGTCAGAAAATTAAAAGCACGGCGGGTCAATATCATGATGGTTAGCCGCCTAAATGGTTATAATGATAATTTAGTAGCTGCAGACAGGTTATGAACATAAAGCTAAAACATTATTATGGAGCATGCAGAAAATGAATGTTTATCCGGTGAGGGGATAACACGACTCTCAGATTCATTGATATATGGCGGGTCAAGTTTCGACAATTTAAGTTGGTTGGATGCTGGCGGTTTGCAAATTCATGATTAAGCCGGCTGGAGGTTGGCGGGTTACAAAGGCATAATTTGAGCCGCCTAAATGACAGTGGCAAGGAAGTTATCTATAGATCTGAGATTGATGAAATTTTTCTAAGTATGGTACAAACAAGTTTCATCATTTCTGCCTATGATTTTGGATCTATGGTGATTCAAAAAATCAAGAATAATTGCTAAACCTAAAACATGGCAGTGGAGGAAATGAGGAACTGGGTATTGATTCGTGAGAAGATGGTATCTATCCAGGATATGAGTAAAGGGCCGCAAACTGCTACCGTGTTACTTCTGTTTAATCTTGGATCGAAATACGCTTTTTAAGTGATGCATGGATGAACTTGGATGAACTACGATGAACTTCATGAGCTAGGGCACCCTAATGTGGATCTAAGCTGAGGAAGGAGCATTACCTGAAGATTTGATTGAAGAGCGGAGGGGCGCCACGATCTCTGGTCATAATCAGGTTGATGCAACGGCCCAGTTGGAGTCGTTGGTGAAGAACTGCGACGGCGGAGCTCCGGCGGCGGCGGATGACGCAAGGAGTAAGAAGAAGAGAGAGGGGCAGGGGTGAAAGTGAAAAGAGCCCCCCCCCCCCTCATCCCTATTTATAAGGAAACAGTAAAATGGCATGCACGGAAATCAAGGAGGCAACATGATTATCTTAACAGTGGAAGATCCGTTGTGATGTCATGGATTTACTTCGCATGACGTCATGGCGGGTTACAGTGATTTATTCAAAGTTAAGCATTGAAAAGACGAATCGCCAACCGAAGCAGTGAAGATTGACATGAACAAGTTCAAATCAATCTGGGGCCTAATGTTGGGGATATAACCCTGAGGTGTGACCCGCCCAGGAGGGGCCGGGTTTCACCGTTGGCAGCTCAGTATGAAGAAGGCCCAAGTAGGTCCAAGAAGATGAAACATGAAGACTGGTGGCGGCTTACAAGGTGGGCCTGTTGAAGGCCCAAGACCTGGTGGTAGAATTGTGGCCCGAAGGGTGTGAGCCGCCATGATGGCGACTTGTCTAACAAGGCAGGGTGACTTAGAAACCGAGTTGGTCACGTTGTGTGATCCGGCTTGGACTCTTGTAAGCCCAGGGCCTCGACCTGTGTATATAAAGGCAAGACCCTGCGGCGGGTTAACTTAAGAAACAATTGATCGAGAGCTAGGTCAAGTGATTTCGCTCCCTTGTAATCGATATTCAAGCTATAGTCAACAAAAGCAGGAGTAGGCTTTTACCTCATTGTGAGGGGCCGAACCTAGGTAAACCTTGTGTCCTTTGTCCAGTTCAACCCCTTCGAGCTAACCTACGTTGCGATGGCTCCACACCTAAGTCATTTCACAAGGGCATCTGTCGTGATAAAACCACAACACATCCAGAACTGAGATTCCTCTTTCCCTCTGAGGAATAATCCTATCCCAGCATTGCAACACAAATGGCAGTTCCAGAATAGGAGCAACATCGCTTCTTCAGTGTTATCTGCACAGAGGGCACAATTATAGCTATTCAGGTGCATGGATTTTCGATGCAGCAAATTCCTTGTGTTGATCCTGTCATGTAATAGGAGCCATATAAAGATTTTATGTCTCAGCCTGCATGATGTATTCCAAATCCCTCTGAACAAAGTGTGTACTGTGTTGGGTCCCATCATATGAGCATACATCTTGATGGAAGAGTATCCTTTGGCTGTCCCTTTTACTGACCAGCCCTCATTACTTGGCGAAGCATTTCTCTCTCGCAAGTATTCTTGAAGGAGGTTGAACTGCAGAAATGCTTGCTGAGACATGGGTGTGTGAAAATGTGCAGTCAAATCTGGTGTATTGAGGATCTACTCCAGAGAAATAGAGTTGTTGTTGAAAGAGCACAGTTCAGGGAATTTAGTTATGAGTGGTTGGTCCCACCAGCAGTCTGACCAAAAAAGTGTTGAATTTCCTGAGTTTGCTTTGCAAGATGCAAATTATTTGTAAGTGGGCAGGTGTTTGAGCAAGGATTTCCACCAAAATGGTCCCACCAATCTCTCTCCAGGTAAAGTGTTGTAGTAGTATATTTCCCAAATGATATTCACCCAAGGGATGTGTTCCTTATTGAGGAATTTATGAATATGCTTTAATAGCAGAGCTTTGTTGTGTATCTCAATATTCAGGATGCCCAGTCCACCATTTTCCTTGGGCTGACAAGCTGTGTTCCAGGCAATCAGAACTGCTCCTCTGTCTTGAGTACCATATTTCCTCCAGAAACAATTTCTAAGGTAGCTGTTGAGTTGATTCACTACAGTCACCAGGATCATCAATGAGCACATGAAGAAGATGGGCAGACTGGAGAAGACTGATTTGATGAGAGTTAGCTTGTCTCCAGTAGATAATAGTGTTGAGCATCCAAGGAGCCTGTTCTCCACTCTCTTGAGTAATGGCAAGTAATCTTCAACTCTGGGTTTGCTAAGACTGAGTGGAAGCCCCAAATATTGGAGAGGTAGAGTGCCTATCTGACATCCCATAAGATTAGAGAGTGAAAGCATCTTTTGATCTGATGTGTTGATGGAAATCATTGTAGACTTGGAGTAGTTCACTTCCAGGCTAGTATAAGCAGCATAGTGTAACAGCAAATTCTTAATGTTATGTAGCTAGGTTGCATCTGCATTTGCTACCAATATGGTATCATCAGCATACTAAATAATAGGATAATCTTGGCTAGACTGGTGGGTCAGTGGTGATGATACCAGTGCATTCCTTTTAGCCTCATTCAACATCGTTTGCAAGAGGTCAGCTACCAGAACAAAGATAAGTGGGGACAAAGGGTCACCTTGTCTCATCCCACATTTGCACAAGAATTGTTTTCCAGGGACTCCATACAGCAACACAGAGGAAAAACTAGTAATTTAATCATATTAATCCACTTAATACATTTACTCCCAAATCCTTTGGCTTTCAAGATCTCTATGATGGTGTCATGATTGAGCATATCGAATGCCTTCTCAAAGTCCAGTTTCAGCAGCACAATTTCTTTGCTAGATTGCTTGCATTGATGAATATATTCATAAGACCAAGCTAAGTAATCCTGAATGCATCTGTTAGATAAGAAACCATATTGGTTTTCTTGTACTAGGGAGAGAATCACCTTCTATAATCTGTTTGCCAGAAGTTTGGTAATGATTTTTAGCATGCAATTTAGGAGTGAGATGGGTCTGAAATCATTAGGGAGAACAACAGCCTCTCTCTTGGGAATGAGTGTGATGAAGGAGTAATTTATGCTCTGAATATTGACTGCCCCATTATGGAAATCTACAATGAGTTTATAGAAATAAGGGGCAATTATGTCCCAGCAAGCTTTGAGGAAAGCTGCATTAAAACCATCAGGTCCTGGAATTTATCTGCAGGCATCTTTTTAATAACATCATCAATCTCCTTCTTAGTGAAAGGTGTCTCTAACTCAGACAAATCAACTGGCTGTTGTAGTAAGGTGTGCAGGAGAAGTGGATTGTCAGACTTTGATGCAGTGCCCATCCTGTTTTTAAAAGCTCTGACGAGAATAGCAGCTTTAGTGTTATGATCCTGGTGATCAACTCCATCTTCATCTCTCAGCATAGCAATGTGGTTGTTCCTATGTTTAATAGTGGCCTTTGCTTGGAAGTACTTGGTGTTTGCTTCTCCCATCTTTATTTTCCTAATGGTTGCTCTCTGTTTCCAATAGATTCTCTGATGTTCATTGATCTTCCTCAGGTGTTCAATGAGAATAAGTCTACCATTATATTCCTCATTAGACAAATCTCTGTATTCCTCTATCATATCATAACAGGGAATCATGGAGTTTGTGTCCTTAATAGTTGCCTTCATATTAGAGATAGTTTTGGCCCAGTTTTTAAGGCCTTTCCTGAGTCTTTTGAATTTTGCAGCTATGCATTTGGCACTATCAACCTCCTGTACTTCCTATTCCCAAATTTGCTTGACTACATCTCTAAATTAGTTGTGCTGCAACCAGAAATTTTCAAATCTGAAGAGTTGAGCTTTGGGTATTGTGGTTCCAATTTTGATGAGAACAGGAATGTGATCTGAAATAGTCTTAGCCAGAGGGGTGGCTATGGTAGAAGGAAAAGATAGGGTCCATGCCTCAGATGTAAAACACCAATCCAGTTTCTCTAACACTGGGGCTTCTTGCATATTGCTCCAGGTGAATTTTCTGCCTTTAAGTGGAATCTCAATTAGAGCTTGCCTGTTGATAGCTTCATTGAACAGCAACATGTCATTAATATTCCCTCCTTCTCTATTTCTATTTTGAGGATATCTGATGTAATTGAAGTCTCCAAGGATCATCCAGTTCACCTCATCATCAATCTAGAAATTTTGAAACCAGTCCAGAAATACCATTCTGTCCTCAGGAATACAAGGCCCATAGACATTTGTCAAGATCCATTCTGTACTAGAGAGTTTGCAGGTGAATTTGATAGAGAGGGAGAATCCATTTTGGTGGAAGATATGACCAGAGACGAGATGATCATTCTAAGCAGTGAGAAGCCCCCCAGAAGCACCAGTAGAAGGCAGAAACTCAAATTTACATATTCTCTTACGGCAGAAATTTCTTAAATAAGAGGGATCAATCATTTCTCTTTTGGTTTCCTGCAAACAAATCACTGAGCAGACTGATTCTTCTATTTTATTGGATATGGCATCCCATTTCTTGGGGTCATTTAGGCCCCTAATGTTCCAGTTCAAAGCATTCCAATTTCTATCCATGTTCAAAAAACAGTTGAGGGAATATGCTTGAATACTTGTGCTGAGAAACTGTCTTTACACCCTGCCTCACAACAGCTAATGATAGTGATTTTCTCAGAGTGCACTGCTTCATCACAGACATGGGTATCATAGACTTTAACGGCTTCCAGCACTTCAGTTCAGATTCAGGCTGATAAAATAACATAACACTCTGTCTTTTCAGACTACTGATACCACAAACCCAAAATACAAAATGTGCTCCCACTAACATAGTCACCACGGGCCTTAAGAAACAGAAACTAAGTTAGTTCTGGGTCTTGCTGGTGCCCCATGTCACCATGCTTCCCTTGATTTGATGCTGATCTTTGACTTCTTGGTTTTGGTGGTGAGCTTCTCCTCTATAGTGTCCTGAGCATTGACCTTGCAAAAAGAGGTGTTCAGATTTTTAACAACTCTGGTGGGAAGGGGTGGAGGTAAAGAATGGCATGCTAAACATCCTTTATCCATGCAGACAGTTTTCTTAAACCCCTTTTGAATGTGTTATAGTCTACAACTTCTCCTTACCTCTGTTTCCACCAATGGCCCTTTTTCTTTCCTCTTCCTGTTCTGGTACAGTGCTGAAGTAGAAGAGGCAGACACCTCATGGGATTCCCCCTTTGATGAAGGAGTGTTTTCCTGGTCCTGTGATTTGTCCAACATACATGACACAATGTGATTAACAGGACAAAATTCTGGTATAGCAAAGGGCAGAAGAGTGTCATTATCCTTGTTTTGAGTAATGATCTCCCATACTTTAGATTTAATGAACTGTTTAGCCCAATCAAACTTATCTAGAGAAAGCAGTGTAACAGAATGGAAATTAATCCAGTCCACAGGTACCTGAATAATATCTTTACTCTCTTCCTTTGGTGCAAAGTGATTGTCCCAAATGATTGCCCCTTCTTTACCCAGCGAATTCTCTAGTGGAACTTCTTTGAGATTGTTGGGTAAAGTAGAAATTTGTGTAGAGTGATGGAGAGCTATATTCTTTAAGTAAATTGGCTGAGGGAAACCAGGAGGAGCAGTAGTATCAGAAAGGGTGTCACCTTCTGCAGTTGCCAGTGGAAAATCACACATGGCAGATGGTTCTCTGTTCTCAGTGGCCTTTGCAAGACTCAGGTTGTTCTGCATCTCCTCAACTCCAGTGATACTAGGCACAACTAACATAGGAGATTTGTTGGTGTCTAGATTGACCAGCTATTTACTTGTCTCACGTCTGATAGTAATATTACTGTGGATAGTAGTTTCCTTAGGTGAGGTAGTCTAATTGATAGAAGGGAATTTAACAGCAATCACCACTTCATGTTGCATAGGGTCTTCTGCAGGGAAAGCTTGCACAGAGGAGTGCTGCTATAGGATAGTTGTAAGATTGAGATCCTCCAATAGTGGCCCATGTACACCAGCAGTCCTCAAATCAGAATGGGGCACCTGAGCCCTGTTGGGCTCTTGGGCCAACTGCTCCGGTGGCCCAACCACCACATTCAAATTAGGCAAAGCAGGTGGGCTGGCACCAAAGGCCCATTAGCACAAGCTACAGTTTTTGCACTGTCATTTGGGGGTTCCTGTGAGACAGTAATGTTGTTGTTGGCCTGACCAATTAAACCTTGAGGGCCCTGTACTTCTTCCATAGGCTCCATTAACTCATTAAGGTTTAGAAATTCCCCTTCATGTAGTTCTTGATCCGCAAGCTAATTTTCTTCAGGCATAGCCCAATGACCCCAGTCAGGGAGGTCTCCATCTTCGTCTTCATTGTCTGCCTCCAACATTACATTGTCATTGAGAGCCAACTGAAGGTTCGGGTTGTGCTGAGGGTGTTGATCTATGTTCTCTTGTTCATGATGTTGGAGAGGACATAAAAAGTGGTTATGCTGATTCTGATGGAAATTAGCTTGAGCAGGTACCGGGTGTGGATTGCCAAACAAAGGGATTGGATCTTCATCTGGTGCTTCCCTGCCCAGCATTGAATCTTGTAGTATCACTACAGGGACAGTTAGAGTGGCAGTACCATCTCCCTCCCCAATGACTATACTGGCAGGAATGTCCCTCAGCTCTTCAACCTTAACCTTAACCATCTGATTAGCATGAGTACTCTTATTCCTGTCCCACATGACAAATTTCCCAAACTTGCTCACAGCATTATTAATCTCATGAATGCTTTTCCTATCAAATGGAAATCCACAAAGAAGGATCCAGACTTCCCTACTAAGCTCTAATCTTCTCCAATTCATACCTTGGTTATGTTATTCAAAGATCACATGGACATCTGTGAACTGATGGGGGCTATTCCTTACTAGTTCATGACCGAACAGACAGGGCGAGACGTCAGAGAAACCCAACTGCTTGACATCAGTGAGAAAATCAGATAGCACCTCTTGGATTGTATTGAACTGGACAGGAAGATTGGGCATGGGCACAATCGTAGCGATTGCCCATTCCTCGTGTGTTGCTGGTACTGCTCCCGCCAAGATGCAAACCCTAGCGGGCTGCCCGCCACGTCGATACGCTGGTGACCATGCGGGATGAACGGCGTGGGGTCAAAAGGGAAGGGCGCCATTGTCGAATATCTAGTGGGTGGTGGAACCTGGATGGAGAGGTGGGTGGAGAGGGATTGTGCGCTGGATTGAGAGGCAGAGGCAAGAAGTCTCTGAGCTATGGAAGTGGAGGGGGTGGTGTAATGGCGTATACCAACTACAGGGGGTGAAATCGAGGAGTCCCCGTTGTTTCCATGAGTGGCAGTAGGAATGACCGGCTGATTAGTCGTAATCACGGCAACAGTGGGATTTTGTCTATTGCTAGATGGGTTCTGGGCTTGAATAGAGGCAGGACGGTTGGGAACATCAGCGGCACCCGGCCCAGCAGAGTAGCAGTCATGAACAATGTGCCCCCATCTCTCACAGTTACGGCATTTGATGCGATTCTGGCAACTGGGCCTTAGGTGGCCTATGAGGAGGCAACGGACGCAAAACAACCCATTAGCTGTATTTTGAATAGGCGGGGATCCCGCACCGTTACCACTAACTGCCGAATGGACCAGATGGCGATCACGGGCTGCTGATTAAACACGCGAGGTATTGGCATGATCCATCTCAGTGATGCCCGCAGACTAATCTTGATTTCGAAACATGGAAGGGGATCTAAGAGCTTGAAGGTAAGATTTTCTAGGATGATTACAGAAGACATGTGTCCATTCATCTTCTTTTTCTTGGAGATACTGATCTAATTCCCAGCAAGAATTTGGACCTCCTGAACCCCACAGAAGGAAATTGATGTTGAGCTCAGGAAGCAAAATGGTACCTCCTTTGATGATCGAAAAACCCACTTCTTTGGAGGAGATAGAGAACCTGAAGGACCAGTTTTGGAGCAGCTGCACTTTGAATAAGGAAGCCCGACCCTCGAAGCATGCCAGGAGAATTGTGGCCATCGAATCCACAGTGAGCAGAATCCTAGAACGAGTGAATTCTGCCACCAGGATGAATTCCTGGAGATCTTTGCCATCCTCAAAATTGATGGGCACTCCCCACTTTCTCCATACCTCTGTCGCGAAGTCTTGACCTTTGTCGAAATTCAAATATGCAAGAGCCTTCTTGATCTGGTGGAGGGTGTCTACCGTGCCCGGAGTGGAACACGACACCGATTAGTGGGGGGAAGCCACGGCCAGATGGCCGGTGGCAGGACCGATGGCGGAGAGGCTAGGCTACGTTGCACATTCGTTTGACTACGAAGCGTGATGCGTCTTCGTTCAACTACAACAACAAAATTACCACAATATCCTCCCAACTTCACCTCATCCATTCTGTAATGGATAGGAGAATAATTATCCAATGCAGCATCAAACCTTGCATGGCATGTTCCTCCGATCAAGCCGATGGAACAGAGACAAACAAATCAACTGTTGGCCTGGAACCTTGAAGGCCAAGCGCTTGCAGTAGAGAGAAGAATACCAGCGACGACACCTCACCTACACCGTCCTAGGACAAGGAACGCCTACGGCAGACCGGCAAACCCTAGTCATGCGAGCTTCACCTCATCATGAGAAAAACGCTTCTCGTGTTTATTACTACAACAGGTTAATTACAGTAGTAATTACTGTGGAAAGTTATTTTTCTTGGAAATATTGTGACAAGTCATTAGATAGAATGTCTTATTAAGTGTCCTTATTGAATTTACCACTCACCACTCAAAGACTAGCTAAGCATCTCACACTCTGATGCTCTGCTCACACTTGTCCTGTTTCTTCCCAACACAGGTCGACTAATTCTTGTCCCAACATTAGTGAATTCTGTTGTACCGACGCAAGTCGGTAAACAAATGACTGGTCACTGAAAAGCACGCACATGTCATACATGGAGAAAAAGGTGAAAGATGTTGATCTATATCTGGTTAGTGCTGGAATTTAGTCTAGTTTTGGGCCATTCCAATAGCATTTTCAGAAATTCCTAATAAATCCTAGAGGCCCACTTAGCCCATTCGTGCAAGGCAAGAGGTGGGACTAAAGTTTAGTCCGACATTGCTAGTTTGATAGGAGTTGGACTTCCTTATAAGGGAGGTTGTTTCTCCACATGTATGAGCATGAGAACAAGAGAGACATACACGCGCGCTCCTCCTCGTCGCCCGCCTCGCCATGCCACATCGCGGGTTGCAGGAATGAGCCGAGCCGTTGAGATTGATTACGAATGTTGCACCCTTCGGCTGCTGGTTGCTCGTTTCATCTCCCTCTTTTCCTTCGCCTCTCGTCGCTGCATGTTCGCTTCCTTCTTCTGTGCCTATAAAAGAAAGGTCACTCCTCTCCAGAGAGACACACCAGAACATCATCTTCCTGTCGCCTCCGAAACCCCAGCTCTTTGAGTCCTGTACGGGAGAAGGGTGGTAAGGTTTTTGGGGAGCGCTCCGCGCGACTACTGACCTGTTCATCACAGACGCCCCAGACACCGACGACCGCTTCCCCAATGACGACTTCTTCCGCGACGTCAACAACCTCTTCGGCGACATGGCCGGCAAGGACATTGACCCCAAGATCAATGCTTCTACCGCTGCTCCGTACGTCCTCATGTTCTTTCTGTTTAAGATCCTGCCACAGTTTCTTATTCTAGCCTTTCTTGATCTAGCCTCTGTTCTACCTATGTTCTGTTCTATTTCACATGTGCAGATGCTATTAGCCTTCACTCTACTAGATTACATGACTTGTTTCATATCTACTATAATAGTCATGTTTTATCTACTATTTCTGTTAATAAAATCATATGGTAAATTGCTCATATTTCCAACAATCCAAAAACCTTATTATAGGCAATTTACCCCGAGTGCTTTTGCTGCCTCCATGAGGCCTCCTATGTTTGAGGGTGTGCACTATAAGAGGTGGCGTGTGAGAGTCGTTCTATGGTTTCAAACCATGAGCTGCTATGACGCCACTCTTGGCAAACCTGAAGGAGTTCTTGATCCTCAGCAGGAACAAGCTTTTCAGAAAACGGATACCTTGTTTAAGGCTGCTCTCTTGAGTGTTCTTGGTGAGAACATAGTTGATGCTTATGCATCAATTGATAATGGAAAAGATATGTGGGACGCACTCGAGGCCAAGTTTGGGGTCTCGGATGCTGGCACTGAGCTGTATATCATGGAACAATTCTATGACTATAGGATGACTGATGAGCACTCTGTGGTTGAGCAAGCTCACGAGATACAGTCATTTGCTAGAGAACTTGAGCACTTCAATTGTATGTTATTGGACAAGTTTGTTGCCGGAGGCATCATCACTAAGCTTCCTCTCTCTTGGAGGAACTTTGCTACCTCTCTGAAGCACAAGAGGCGGGAGTTTTCCGTTCCGGATCTCATTGGTACTCTGAAGCACAAAAGACATATGTGCTCGAGGTATTGAGGGAGGTTCTAGTGCCAACCTGGTACAGAAGAAAAACTTCCAGCCCCACAAGTTCAAGAACAAGGGCAAGTTTCATGGTAAAGGGAAGTTTGATGGGAAGAACAAGACTTCGCAGCACACCAACTTCAAGAAGAAGACTGGCAAGAAGAAAGGAGTTTGTCACGTGTGCGAAGATCCTGATCATTGGGCTCCTAGTTGCCCTAACCGTTATGACAAGCATCAACATGGGAAAGGCGGCAAGACCGCTAATGTTGGCATGGGGGACATTGACATGAAGGATGTTGGGTATGGTTTATTTCCCACTATTCTTTCAGCATGTCATTCTTCAGATTGGTTGATTGACACGGGTGCTAATGTACATGTATGAGGTGACATTTCCATGTTTTCTTCTTATCAGACCGTAGGGACTTCCACCGTGCTAATGGGCAACGGTTCAAGTGCTTCTGTTCGTGGTGTTGGCACAGTCGATCTGAAGTTTACTTCGGGGAAGATCGTGCGGCTGAAGAACGTGCATTATGTCCCCTCCATCAATAAAAATATTGTTAGCGTGTCTCTTCTATGTAGAGATGGCTACAAGCTTGTCTTTGAGTCCAATAAATTTGTAGTGTCCAAGTATGGAACTTTTGTTGGTGAAGGTTATGAATCAGGAGGCTTGTTCAGACTATCTTTGTCAGATGTTTGTAATAAAGTTTTTAATCATGTTTGCAACAATAGTGAATCAAATGTCTGGCATTCACGTCTCTGTCATGTTAACTTCGGTTGCATGACGCGGTTAGCCAAGTTGAACTTAATCCCTAATTTCACCCTTGTTAAGGGATCTAGGTGTCAAGTTTTTGTGCAAGCTAAACAACCTCGTAAGTCTCATACGACTATGGAAACAGGAAATCTTGTGCCACTTTAACTCATACATTCAGATCTTTGTGAAATGAATGGTGTTTTGATAAAAGGTGGAAAGAAATATTTCATGACGTTAATTGATGACTCCACTAGATACTGTCAAGTGTATCTTTTGAGATCAAAAGATGAGGCTTTGAACTTTTTCAAGATCTATAAAGCTGAAGTTGAAAAGCAACTTGATCGTAAAATCAAGAGGCTTAGGTCCGATCGTGGTGGAGAGTATTTTTTCAATGAATTTGATTCTCTTTGTGCAGAACATGGTATAATCCATGAGTGGATGCCTCCCTATTCACCTCAGCCAAATGGGGTAGCCGAAAGAAAGAACCGTACTCTAACTGATTTGGTTAATGCCATGTTAGACACATCGGGTCTCTCCAAGGCATGGTGGGGGGAGGCGATATTGACTGCATATCATGTCCTAAACCGAGTTCCCACAAAGAACAAAGAGATAACTCCATTCGAGGAATGGGAGAAGAAAAGGTTGAAACTCTCTTATTTACGAACTTGGGACTGCTTGGCGAAAGTCAATGTGCCAATTCCAAAGAAGCGCAAGCTTGGACCAAAAAATGTGGATTGTGTTTTTCTTTGGTATGCTTTTCATAGCATTGGTCATAGATTCTTGATTGTAAAATCTAAGGTACCATACGTGCATGTCGGTACAATCATGGAGTCAAATGATGCGACTTTCTTTGAAGATATCTTTCCCATGAAGGATATGGGTAGCTCATCAAATCAGGAGTTGCCTAGTTCATCGAGTCAGAATGTAGTTGCAATTTCTGAACCTATCACTCCGATGCAACATTTTGAAGATCTTGTGGAGGACAGTGATGAGACTCCTAAAAGGAGCAAGAGACAGAGGACTGCAAAGTCCTTTGGTGATGATTTTCTTGTGTATCTCGTAGATGACACTCTCAGTTCTATTTCAGAGGCCTATGCATCTGAAGATGCTGACTACTGGAAGGAAGTGGTCCATAGTGAGATGGATTCCATCTTGGCAAATGAAACTTGGGAGATCACTGATTGTCCTTATGGGTGCAAACCTATAGGGCGCAAAGTGGGTATTCAAGAAGAAGCTTAGGCCTGATGGTACTATTGAGAAGTACAAGGCACGGCTCGTGGCCAAGGGTTATACTCAAAAGGAAGGTGAAGACTTCTTTAGTACCTACTCACCTGTGGCTCGACTGACCACTATTCGAGTACTACTTTCACTAGTTGCCTCACATGGTCTTCTCGTTCATCAAATGGATGTTAAGACTGTTTTCCTAAATGGAGAGTTGGATGAGGAAATTTACATGGAAAAACCAGATAGGTTTATAGTGGACGGTCAAGAAGGAAGGTGTGCAAGTTGTTAAAGTCTTTGTATGGACTTAAGCAGGCACCTAAGCAGTGGCATGAGAAGTTTGAAAGAACTTTAATAGATGCAGACTTTGTTGTAAACGAAGCTGACAAATGTGTGTACTATCGCCATGGTGAGGGCAAGGGAGTTATCCTTTGCTTGTATGTTGATGACTGATGACCCACAAGTATAGGGGATCAATCGTAGCCCTTTCGATAAGTAAGAGTGTCGAACCCAACGAGGAGCAGAAGGAAATGACAAGTGATTTTCGGCAAGGTATTTTCTGCAAGCACTAAAATAGTAGGTAACACATAGTTTGATAGCAAGATAATTTGTAACGAGCAAGTAACGGTAATGGTAAATAATATGCAGCAAGGTAGCCCAATCCTTTTGTGGCAAAGTACAGGCCAAAACGGTCTCTTATGATAAGCAAAGTGTTCTTGAGGGTACACGGGAATTTCATCATATCACTTTCATCATGTTGGTTTGATTCGTGTTCGCTACTTTGATAATTTGATATGTGGGTGGACCGGTGCTTAGGTGATGTTCTTACTTGAACAAAACTCCTACTTATGATTAACCCCCTCGCAAGCATCCGCAACTACAAGAAAAGTATTAAGATAAAATCTAACCATAGCATTAAACTTTTAGATCCAAATCAGTCCCTTACGAAGTAGCGCATAAACTAGGGTTTAAGTTTCTATCACTCTAGCAACCCATCATCTAATAACTACTCCACAATGCATTCCCTTAGGCCCAAGTATGGTGAAGTGCCATGTAGTCGACGTTCACATGACACCACTAAGGGAATCACAACATACATATCATCAAAATATCGAACACATATCAAGTTCACATGATTACTTGCAACATGACTTCTCTCGTGACCTCAAGAACAAAAGTAACTACTCACAAATAATAATCATGCTTAAGATCAGAGGGGTATTAAATAGCATAATGGATCTGAACATATAATCTTCCACCAAATAAACCATATAGTAATCAACTACAAGATGTAATCAACACTACTAGTCAGCCACAAGTACCAATTTAAGGTTCCGGTACAAAGATTGAACACAAGAGGTGAACTAGGGTTTGAGAGGAGATGGTGTTGTTGAAGATGTTGATAAATATGGCCCTCCCAAAGATGGGAGAGTTGTTGGTGATGACGATGGCGATGATTTCCCCCTCCGGGAGGGAAGTTCCCCCGGTGGAATCGCTCCGCCGGAGGGCAAAAGTGCTCCTGCCCAAATTCCGCCTCGAGACGGCGGCACTTCGTCCCGAAAGTCCTCCCCTTATTTTTTTTCTAGGTCAAAATGACTTATATACCAGAAGAGGGGCACCGGAGGTGGGCCGAGGAGGGCACAACCCACCAGGGCGTGCCTGGGCTCCCTGGCGCGCCCAGGTGGGTTGTGCCCACCTGGTGGGCCCCCTCTGGTAGTTATTTGCTCCAATATTCTTCATATATTGCAAAACAATTCTCCATAAATTTTCAGCTCATTTGGAGATGTGCAGAATAGGTAACTCTGACGTAGCTTTTTCAGGTCCAGAATTCCAGCTGCCGGTATTCTCCCTCTTTGTGTAAACCTTGCATATTATGAGAGAAAAGGCATTAGAATTACTCATAAAAGCATTATTATGCATTAAAACATTATAAATAACAGTAGGAAAACATGATGCAAAATGGACGTATCAACGACATATTGATTTTCGGAACAAATCTGAATGTTATTAAGGAAGTCAAGGATTTCCTATCTCGTTGTTTTGAGATGAAGGATTTAGGAGTATCGGATGTTATTCTAAACATAAAGCTATTGAGAGATGATGATGGTGGGATTACATTGCGTCAATCTCACTATGTGGAAAAGATCTTGAGTCGCTTTGGCTATAGTGACTGCAAGCTATCTCCAACACCATATGATGCTAGTGTGCTGCTTCGAAAGAACCGAAGAATTGCTAGAGATCAATTGAAATATTCTCAGATTATTGGCTCACTCATGTATTTAGCCAGTGCTACAAGACCTGACATCTCTTTTGCTGTTAGCAAACTGAGCCGATTTGTTTCAAAACCAGGATGATCGTTGGAAAGCTCTTGAAAGGCACTGCGAATTATGGAATTCACTACACTGGGTACCCAAAGGTGCTTGAAGGGTATAGTGACTCAAACTGGATCTCAGATGTTGATGAGACAAAGGCCACGAGCGGATATGTATTCACTCATGGCGGTGGTGCTGTTTCTTGGAATTCTTGCAAGCAGACCATCTTAACGAGGTCAACAATGGAAGCAGAACTCACAGCACCAGATACAGCTACGGTCGAAGCAGATTGGCTTCTTCGACTCTTGAATGACTTACCGGTTGTTGAGAAACCTGTACCGGGTATCCTTATGAACTGCGACAATCAAAATGTGATCACGAAAGTGAGCAGCTCAAAGGATAACATGAAGTCATCAAGACATGTTCAGAGAAGGTTAAAGTCTGTCAGGAAAATGAGAAACTCCGGAGTTATTGCATTGGGTTGTATCCAAACGTCTAAAAATCTGGCAGATCCTTTTACTAAGGGTCTATCATGTTATGTGATAGATAATGCATCAAAGGAAATGGGTATGAGACCCACAATATGAGTTGTTCACAGTGGTAACCTAGTCTTTGTGATCGGAGATCCCGTGAACTAGATGTGGAAGACAAGCTGTTGGTCAACTGAGAGGAGAGTATCCTTACAATTTATAATACCACTCCATGAAGATGCAATACTCTCCTAATCTGCATGGCACGTTGATGTATATCTTAATGTGTTCTAAGTGGCTTATTTAAGCAGAGATGTTGTCCTGCAGAACATCTTTTAAAGAACACACCTATATGAGTCTGATTGTTAAATGTCGCAATCTATGAGAGTAGGGTGCTCTCTAGTAAACTCATGAAAGGCCTCGGAGTATGACGCATAAGCTCCACCCGCGGGGAAGTCCCACGGTAGCTCAGTATCGGTCAAGGCTTCATGTGAAGCTAGATTCGTAGAAAACTTGCAGTTCAAGGCCTAGTCCACAGTTCAAGTTGCTTACTAGTGTAGCATAGAGTTCTAGGTGGAAGTTCAACTTAACAGTCTCCACTGCAGTGCCGGTATATAAAACAGTGTTTTGGAACCAAAGGCAAATTTTGCGTGCCTCTGGGATCTGGTGGGGGATTGCTGGAATTTGGTCTAGTTTTGGGCCAGCCCAATAGCATTTTCAGAAATTCCTAATAAATCCTAGAGTCCCACTAATCCCATTCGTGCAAGGCAAGAGGTGGGACTAAAGTTTAGTCCCACATTGCTAGTTTGGTAGGAGTTGGACCTCCTTATAAGGGAGGTTGTTTCTTCACATGTATGAGCATGAGAACAAGAGAGACATACACGCGCGCTCCTCCTCCGCCGCCCGCCTCGTCACGACACGCCACGGGTTGCGGGAATGGGCCGAGCTGTTGTCAAAAAATTTGCCACGCACGACTGGTATACGAAAAGTCACACGGGAGCTGAAAAGTTTTGTTATAGTGGAGATTGATTACAAACGCTGCACCCTTTGGCTGCTGGATGTTCGTTTCATCTCCCTCTTTTCCTTCGCCTCCTGTCGCTGCCTGTTCGCTTCCTTCTCATGTGCCTATAAAAGAGAAGTCGCTCCTTTCTAGAGAGACACACCAGAACATCATCTTCCTGTCGCCACCAAGTTCCTAAGCACTAAGCTACTGCTACGATCTTCCCCATCCCGGCTTGCGGCACGCACCGTAGGTCAGGACAGTAGGCCTCCGAAACCCCACCTCTTTGAGTCCTGTATGGGAGAAGGGTGATAAGGTTTTTAGGGAGCGCTCCGCGCGACTACTGACATGTTCATCACGGATGCCCCGGACGCCGACGACCACTTCCCCAACGACGACTTCTTCCCCGACGTCGACAACCTCTTCGACGACATGGCCGGTGAGGACATCGACCCCAATATCAGTGCTTCTGCCACTGCTCCGTACGTCTTCATGTTCTTTCTGTTTAAGATCCTGCCATGGTTTCTTATTCTAGCCTTTCTTGTTCTAGCCTCTGTTCTACATATGTTCTGTTCTAGTTCACATGTGCAAATGCTATTTGCCTTCACTCTGCTAGATTACATGACTTGTAATAGCCATGTTTTATCTACTATTTCTGTTAATAAAATCATATGGAATTGTTCATATTTCCAACAGTTAGCTGCACCCCTGACGGGCATATTGACGAAGTGATCATTGGAGTAACCACTTTTAAAGCTAATCATATCTTACTGCATTGAGGGTGCGCATGTGCACCATGTGTAGAATTGCACACACCAACCACTTCACCCAAAAGGTCAAACTGATAAAAAAGGTGGACTATGCATTTATACATCAACACTTCCCTCACGTGTGGCTCTCTCAGGCCTAAACATGGATCAAAAGTGAGCTGTAATTTCTTATTTTAAAATTGTGCCAGTCGGATCTTGAGTTCAAGACCTCTTAGCTCTGATACTATGTAGAACTGCACGTACCAACCAGTTCACTCAAAAGAAGCTGATGGAAAAAGTGACCTATGCATTTGTACATCAACACCTTGCATACATTGCCGGTGAGGGAGGATTCTTCATTACCATTAGTACTGCTGGAATTTAGTCTATATTGGGCCAATCCAATTTTTATTTTCAGAATTCTTAATAAATCCTAGAGGCCCACTTAGCCCATTCATGCAAGGCAAGAGGTGGGACAAAAGTTTAGTCCCATACTGCTCACTTAGTAGGAGTTGGACCTCCTTATAAAGGAGATTGTTTCCCCCACTTGTATGAGCATGAGAAGAAGAGAGACGTACACGTGTGCTCCTCCTCCGCCGCCTGCCTTGCCTCGCCACGACGCGCGCGCAGCGCGTTGCTGGAATGAGCCAAGCCGTTGTCTAAATTTTTTCCCATCCCGGCTTGCGGCGTGCTCCGCAGGTCGAGATAGTAGGCCTCCGAAATACCACCTCTTTGAGTCATGTACGGAAGAAATGTGATAAGGTTTTTGGGGAGCGCTCTGCGAGACTACTGACCTCTTCATCACGGACGCCCCGGACGTCGACGCCACTTCCCCAATGACGACGACTTCCCCGACGTCGACAACATCTTCGACGACATGGCCGGCGAGGACATCGACCCCAAGATCAGTGCTTCTGTCGCTGCTCCGTACGTCTTCGTGTTCTTTCTGTTTAAGATCCTTCCATGGTTTCTTATTCTTGTCTTTCTTGTTCTAGCCTCTGTTCTACATATGTTCTGTTCTAATTCACATGTGCAAATGCTATTTGCCTTCACTCTGCTAGATTACATGACTTGTAATAGTCATGTTTTATCTACTATTTCTGTTAATAAAATCATATGGTAAATTGCTCATATTTCCAACAGTTAGCTGCACCCCTGACGGGCATATTGACCAAGTGATCATTGGAGTAACCACTTTTAAAGTTAATCTTATCTTACTGCATTGAAGGTGCGCATGTGCACCTTGTGTAGAATTGCACACACCAACCACTTCACCCAAAAGGTCAAACTGATAAAAAAAAAGGTGGACTATGCATTTATACGTCAACACTTCCCTCACGTGTGGCTCTCTCAGGCCTAAACATGGATCAAAAGTGAGCTGTAGTTTCTTATTTTAAAATTGTGCCGGTCAGATCTTGAGTTCAAGACCTCTTAGCTCTAATACTATGTAGAACTGCACGTACCAACCAGTTTACTCAAAAGAAGTTGATGGAAAAAGTGACCTATGCATTTGTACATCAACACCTTGCATACATTGCCGGTGAGGGAGGAGTTCGTCATTACCATTAGTACTGTTGGAATTTAGTCTATATTGGGCCAGCCCAATTTTTATTTTCAGAATTCCTAATAAATCCTAGAGGCCCACTTAGCCCATTCATGCAAGGCAAGAGGTGGGACAAAAGTTTAGTCCCATACTGCTCACTTAGTAGGAGTTGGACCTCCTTATAAAGGAGATTGTTTCCCCCACTTGTATGAGCATGAGAAGAAGAGAGACGTACACGTGTGCTCCTCCTCCGTCGCCTGCCTCGCCTCGTCACGACGCGCACGCAGCGCGTTGCTGGAATGAGCCAAGCCGTTGTCTAAATTTTTTCCCATCCCGGCTTGCGACGTGCTCCGCAGGTCGAGATAGTAGGCCTCCGAAATCCCACCTCTTTGAGTCATGTACGGAAGAAATGTGATAATGTTTTTGGGGAGCGCTCTGCGAGACTACTGACCTCTTCATCATGGACGCCCCGGACGCTGACGACCACTTCCCCAACGACGACCTCTTCCCCGACGTCGACAACCTCTTCGACGACATGGCCGGCGAGGACATCGACCCCAAAATCGGTGCTTCTGCCGCTGCTCCGTACGTCTTCGTGTTCTTTCTGTTTAAGATCCTGCCATGGTTTCTTATTCTAGCATTTCTTGTTCTAGCCTCTGTTCTACATATGTTCTGTTCTAGTTCATGTGTGCAAATGCTATTTGCCTTCACTCTGCTAGATTACATGACTTGTTTTATCTCTACTATAATAGTCATGTTTTATCTACAATTTCTGTTAATAAAATCATATGGTAAATTGCTCATATTTCCAACAGTTAGCTGCACCCCTGACGGGCATATTGACCAAGTGATCATTGGAGTAACCACTTTTAAAGTTAATCTTATCTTACAGCATTGAAGGTGCGCATGTGCACCTTGTGTAGAATTGCACACACCAACCACTTCACCCAAAAGGTCAAACTGATAAAAAAAAGGTGGACTATGCATTTATACGTCAACACTTCCCTCACGTGTAGCTCTCTCGGGTCTAAACATGGATCAAAAGTGAGCTGTAATTTCTTATTTTAAAATTGTGCCGGTTGGATCTTGAGTTCAAGACCTCTTAGCTCCGAAACTATATAGAACTGCACGTACCAACCAGTTCACTCAAAAGAAGTTGATGGAAAAAGTGACCTATGCATTTGTACATCAACACCTTGCATACATTGCCGATGAGGGAGGAGTTCTTCATTACCATTAGTACTGTTGGAATTTAGTCTATATTGGGCCAGCTCAATTTTTATTTTCAAAATTCCTAATAAATCCTAGAGGTCCACTTAGCCCATTCATGCACGGTAAGAGGTGGGACTAAAGTTTAGTCTCATACTGCTCACTTAGTAGGAGTTGGACCTCCTTATAAAGGAGGTTGTTTCCTCCATTTGTATGAGCATGATAAGAAGAGAGACGTACACGTGTGCTCCTCCTCCGCCGCCTGCCTCGTCTCGTCACGACGCGCGCGCAGCGCGTTGCTGGAATGAGCCAAGCCGTTGTCTAAATTTTTTCCTCATCCCGGCTTGCAGCGTGCTCCGCAGGTCGGGATAGTAGGCCTCCGAAATCCCACCTCTTTGAATCATGTACGGAAGAAATGTGATAAGGTTTTTGGGGAGCGCTCTACGCGACTACTGGCATCTTCATCACGGACGCCACAGACGCCGACGACCACTTCCCCAACGACGACTTCTTCCCTGATGTCGACAACCTCTTCGACGACATGGGCGACAACGTCAACGCCAACGCCAATGCTACTGCTACAGCTCAGTACGTGTCCGTGTTCTTTCTGTTCGAGATCCTGCTAGAGTTTCTTCTTCTAGTATCTATTCTAGATATGTTCTGTTCTAGTTCACATCTTCATATGCTATTTGCCTTCTCTCTGTTAGATTACATGACTTGTTTCATCTTTACTATATAGTTATGTTTTATCTACTATTTTTATGGATTTAAATCATATGGTAAATTGCTCGTATTTCCAACAAGTACATCATTTGAACCATGGCCGAACATATCACTGTCTTATATTTTCTCGATAAGCCTGAGCTTGCCGCACTTGTGACGTACATTCATTCGGTTGGTCTCGTTTTTTTTATGGCAGCCACACTTTAGCTGATACAGTTGTCAAGTAAGTACAGCCAGGTAACAGCCAAATAAAATGTGTCCATCATTCTTTCTGCTCCTTATTCAAGGGAATGTTTGCCATATAAATTTCACAGGAAAACAATTTAGCTCATCATGGATCTGAGAACTTCCTCTCGTTCCAACATATGGCCTCCCCTAAACCATCCTCCCATCATCAGAAACGAAACATGAGAGGATTCAGACGTCAAGACAGTCGAGTTGGTCTTGAGGAGCAAGAAGATGCCTATGGAATGTCTGACCAAGTAAAGCGAGAATGAGCAGAGCAGGCGAGGCCAATCCATGGACTAGGACATTACTAGTACTCTAATCATCCACACATTCTCAGTGTCTCATCAATGAATCAATCATAGGCCCGTCTTGCCGGCCAGTGATTTGCAGCTAAATAATCAGATGGTTTCTTTTGTTTGGACAGGCATCCACAATGCATGCCGTGCCCGCCAAAACCCAAACCCGGGTCCGCCTTCTCTACTTCTGTTGGTTGCATATATATACACCTCCCCCCATCGATCATTCGGTCTCATGCTCTCACTCCATCCATCCAGTTTAAACCACTCGCTCGATCAGGTGTATGTATAGATAGTCTGTGTTGTGTTGGCGTAATTAGTGATCAGAGGATGGAGTTGAGCAGGAGCGTCACCATGGATGTTTCTCTGAGCATCCCTGCAGCCCGCGACGACACCGACAGCAGGATGGTGGTGCCTCGAAACTCGCCTTCCTTCAAGATCGTGCCGCTGCACGACGAGATGGCCAAACCATCGCCGGGCGGCCACTCGACCCTCGGCCCCAAGAGGGCGGCGGTGCTCCTCGTGAAGAGGGTGCTGGCTGAGCTGCTGGGGACGTTCCTGCTCCTCTTCATCCTGCTGTCGGCGCTGATCACGAACGCGACCCACGACGGCTCCCTGGGCCTGCTGGGCGTGGCGGCGACGGCGGGGCTGGCCGTGACGGTGCTCATGGCGTCGCTGGTCCACGTGTCCGGGGCCCACCTGAACCCGGCGGTAAGCGCCTCCATGGCCGTGTATGGCTACCTCCCGCGCGCCCACCTCGCGCCCTACATGGCCGCGCAGTTCCTAGGCGCCATCGCCGCCTCCTTGGTGGCCAAGGCGGTCTACCACCCGGCGAACCCCGGCGCCATTGTGGCCACCGTGCCCACGTTCGGCACCGCGGAGACATTCTTGATCGAGTTCCTCACCACCTTTGTCCTCCTCTTCGTAATCGTCGCCCACGCCACCGATCCCAAGGCGGTAATACCATCTCCTTGCTCATCGATCTCACCTGCTCAGCCAACTACGAGTACTACTATATGCACTATGGTCTTGCCTTTTGTCCACCAGCTTAATGATGAATTGGACGTTATGCACCATTGTTTCTTCAGGTGAAGGAGCTAATAGCAGTGGCAACCGGGGCAGCAATCATGATGAACGCCCTTATCTCTGCGTAAGTGAAATCAATCCATCCACGGTTTAATGAATCTGTACTCCAACTGATTTTGCCTAGTAGAGTATAATAAAATATTACTATCTGACATAATGCAATGCATGTATGGGAGCAGCGAGTCAACGGGAGCATCCATGAATCCGGCGAGGACGCTGGGAACGGCCATCGCCACCGGGACGTACACCAAGATCTGGGTCTACATGGTGGCGCCGCCGCTCGGAGCCATCGCCGGGACCGGGGCTTACATTGCGCTCAAGCACTGATGCACCGGTCCGTCCATGCTTGCACGTTAGGATGAAAGACTACCAGAGAATACTGCTAGCTCTAAATTTCTAAGAGAAAAATGTGAATTTGCTGATTCATGCAACTATACAAGGTAAAGAGTGATCAGTGCATAACTGATAGATGGATCTTTTTTGTTCCCAGTAGGAATAGCAAAGATTGTGTCTGCAGGCCGGCCGCACGCAATAAAGATCCCATTTCAACAAATATTAATATATTGTTGCTTAAAATTACGGAAATACTATCTGACTGGCGTTTCCCAAGAACATTTTCCCAGCAAACTACCTTATAGCCGTCGAATGTTGCAGCACGAATCTTGAAGCAAGCATGGCTCCACGTCAGATCTAAGAAAACGTTCGTACCGCATGCAGTGCCCGCGAACGCATCATCTCACCTCTCTCCTTATCCATTTATTCAAGGTTTAAAATAGACTTCACTCTTCATTCCCTCAGCCACTTGCTCTCCCATTCCATCCGACAATGCCCGCATCCAGCTCTCTATGCCGCCCGGATCCCTACCGCCGCCCTACGCCGCGGTAATGCTATTTAGTTGACATTCGCTGGGAGATATGGTAGTTGCAAACGTTTTTATGGCAATTTATATTGTTGCAAGAATGATAATTTTAGTTTGCAAGCACGGTAAATTCTGGTGAAAAACAAAACTGAAGCGGAATTGTCATGTTCACTAACTAAATTTGTCATCTTCGGCCAACACAAATTGCTATCAAAATCACTCACAGTTGCCATCCCGCCAGCAAACGTTAACCGGTTATGAGGGTCAAAAATTATTATGCGCTATTCATACAATACATAAATACCAAACTTTTCAGAATGAATCGGTGGGAGTAGAGGATGGCTCAGAAAAGGGTGCCAAAACAGAGGATATATATCTTTCATCACCTATTTCGGCGATTTTGTGTAGTTATTCAAAATTCCAATGACTTCTAAACCCATATAAATTTTCATAAATGATTTAGAAGTCAAATCGCGACTTCAAGGGGCTTCGGGTACAATTTGAAGCACCTCTTGGCTCTTGCCATAAACATATACAGTACCCAGCTAAACTGCACATCACCAGAAAATTACTATATTCACAAAAACAAACTACATGCTTCTCCCTCTAAAAAGAACAACATAGTTTTGTCTGCACAGACCCAGAATTCCATCTCGCAGACTTCTCTCTAGCTTCTACGAACAAAACATGACGGTTTTACACCACCAGTTTCCATAAAACAATTTGTCTTTGCTTCGGGTCAATAATATGTAGACTGGAGCTTCAAAAATCTGATGGTGGTGGGCAAAGAAGCATTCTTGTTTACAACAGAGGGTGTGGGTTTGTGCAAGAATTCTTGAGCCCAAGTAAAACTAACTTGATCCATGTCGTTGGATCGCAACGACAACCTCATTACAGCGTGCACATCTGTAAGAACTTGTAGCTGCAGACCGCGTCCGTAGGCAATAATAACAATACCTAAAAGCAACAAAGAATTTTCCTATCAACAAAAAGCCAACATAAAACATGTTGAGATACAAGAAGACTGGCATAATGATCAAGGTGACATGCTGTTCAGTAATTTTGTGGGGAAGAAAGACATAACAAGATTTTGTGCGTTGCACAGAAGTGCTGCCTCATATGAAAACAATATTCCACTAAAGTATGAATGTGGCACGAGCAAATACTGCCACATGACGCAACTAATCTAAGACCAACCTCAAGACAAGAAGGATTTTACAGTGCCTGGCTGCTTCTGTAAATTTATAAACTCTTCAACTAATATTTCGTAAATTTAACAGCAATGCCTGGCTGCTTCTTTATCTAAGGTTTAGATTCAGCGCTGTAATACAATTTATGTAGGCAGTTTTGGCTAAAACGTGGTTTGGGGCTGCATAGGTCCACTACAACCAGCTGATTCAATATGGACAATGTTTTCTCAGGATTATATGTGTGACCCAAAGGTGAAGTGCATTAAATGGAAGCAGTTGGCAGTGAAGGCTGTCAAGTTAATATTCAAGATGAAGTCAAACAACTGCATCAACTGTACCACAAATGGAAGATATGAAAAAAGACTAGAGGCAATAAGAAGCAGAGTACCTGTGTTGACATGGGAGAGCTACAAAGGGAATGCTAGGACTAGAGACACATATAGGACAGTTTGCTTCGTCACCAGAAGAGCTTGCTGATTTATCCTTAGAGAAAGGAAGGAGGAACTTCTTTACTGAGGATGAGTTTAAGAGGGGAAGAAGCAAAAGCAACATTTCCTGCACAAAGTAAGCACTGTTAGCCACCATTTGGAAGTACACCATGAAACGTCCTACTGAATACCAAACAAGTCATTTGAAGTTCTATGCTCTAGCATCTGGATTCATTCCATTGGGAATAGGAAGCATGCAATCAAGATTCCATCAAACATTTTAAGACTAGCATCCTGGTACTCCCTCCGTTTTTTTTACTTTGCATATTAGCTTTGGTCAAAGTCAAACTTTGTAAAACTTTGACCAAGTTTATAAAAAAAAATATGAACATTTACGATAACAAATCTATATGATGTGAAAATATATTCAATAATGAATCTAATGGTATTGATTTGTTATTGTATATGTTAATATTTTTGTCTATAAACTTTGTCAAAGTTTAGAAAGTTTGACTTTGACCAAAACCAATATGCGGACTAAATAAAAACGGAGGGAGTATCTCAGGATTCGAGTAAGCACAAGAATTTATATAAAATTGGATGGATGAGAAAATGTTGGATAATTAAATACTTATATAGAGAAGTGATACATCCGTTAATTTTGGTACCTAACACTAATTAGACATGCAGAATGCATGTGAAGTACACTTACCGCTAGAGTAGAAATACTGAACTATGGAATTAATCGTGGATTTTCTCATTATTAATCCTTACAGCATCTCCAATAGATGATGTAGATGTATAAATAACTGATGTTTACATCACAAAGGCCCAAAAAGGTGCTCCAACAGATGATGCAAAAAAAATTACTTCAGATTTGCTCTAGATGTAAAATAGGGCACTTGGTGATGCACAATTGCATCACTAGTGCCTCTCGAGTAAAACCCAAGCAGTCACGCGCGCAGCCCAACTGCGACGCGGAGCTTTCCCGCGCCGCGCCGCGCCTGCCCACCCCCCTGCCGTCGCCCATCGCCGCCAGTCCTCCTGAGCGCCTCCTCAGACCCCGCAGCCGCCAACGCCGCTCCGGCGATGTACGCCTTCGCGTCTACCGCCGGTCCCGCCGCCGCCGCGATGCCTCCCCCAAATCGCATGGCAGATTTGCAGCCCCTCGTCCCTCCGCCGCCGTCGGACTGGAACCGCCCGCGAGGAAGAAGGCAGCCACGACCAAACCACGAGGTGGCGGCTGGAAGCAGCCCCCGCGAGACCCCGCCGCAGCTTCATCCCAGGAGAAGAAGACAAAGGTGGCCGCGGTGGCTGCTGCCACTTCGTCGCCGGTGTCGCCGGCAGCTGCTGCTTCATGTGCACTAGCTTTGTCACCGGAGACAACAAAATTGTGGAGCAGCTGCCATGCGGCTGATGTATTTTACATCACCTATTGGAGCACTAGCTATTTTACATCATCTATTGGAGTTGGAGGTTTTTGGTGATGTAAAAATGCACTTTTAGGGGATGTATATATTTTCCTCGAACCACAATTTGATGATGTAAAATACATCATCTATTGGAGATTCTCTTAACAGAAATTTACTTTTCATATGTGATAGGAACATTAGAAGTTTAGAACTTCCCAAGAATTTCAGAAATATATGTGACCTGCATTAGCTAGATGTAAGGTGTCATTTTGCATACCCTAAATGCAAAAGCCTTCATCTAGGTAGTGTGTAATACATTATACATCACTGCATAAGTGAAATATTTCTAGTTACCAGCTATTTGTCAGATAGGCACATGCAAAAGGAGATTTACCGAAAACTCATTCCAGACCAGCTGCCGATTCATGTACTCAAAGCTTACGGCTCTGTTCATATTGGGGCTGCCATACACAAGTCTTGCTTTCAGAATCCTTTCCACGAGAGTTTTATACCTGTATAAACATACACAGAAAAGCTAATAAAACATATTTGCAATGAATAAAAAACCAGCAGGATGGTCCTATAAAATCTTAAATGGCTAGCCAATTCCTGAAGTATGCTATTCCAGCTCATTCAAGTACATTGTGTCGTGTGGACTGCCTATGTTCACAATACTAAAACTGTTCCTCAATTGCAAAAATATATCTTCTGTGTTAACATAATCGCAGAATATGAGAAATGATACCTTCCACCATAAAGAAATGACAAGAGATTAAAGAATGAAACAGCTCGGTATAGTCCTTCGGCATGCTGCACCAAGCCCCAAGCACGACGTGCTAGTGGTCTCTATGATACAAAACAGGAGTTATTAGCATGATCAAAAAGGATTTAAAGTTTCCAGAAATAATTTTTGAAAGGTAACCTGTTCAGAATCACCCCATCGACGGAAAGCAGAAAAAGATTGCAATCGGGACAACAAGTATTGGCCACCAACAGTGCTAATACAGTACAAGATCTTTTGAGAAACTGAAAGTCCAGGTCCTTCCAAACCTGTTCTGACTGAAAAATACGTGGAATTCATCAGTTATTGCTCGGATAATATTACAAATAATCAAGTAGCTAAACCGTTAACAGTTAACAAAGGGAAATCAATTATTTGCCCTCCACTTAGATTGCAATCTAGGATTAACCCTCATTCCCAATGTAGTTGATTCTTTAACCTGCTTCAATGTAATCTGTTCATGATTTTCCGTTACTTCTTTAACTTTCCATCCTTAATCCCCGCCAGACGACATTTTTCTCTTTCACACAAAGTCCAAACCAGGAACTGGTTCAACTAATGCTCCCCTCCAAACCCTGTACACCTCCCATGCCAATCTGCCACAGCTAGCAACGGCAGAGGCTACAAGCAGCGGTGCTGCATGTCGTCATGCCAACTCATTGCCCTGACTGAATGCTCACGAGCCCATTGGCATCTACTCCATCTGCATCGTCCAGGAAGGGGTTGTCTAAGGGCGGTCTCGTGAGTCTTTGCCCCTCCCTCTTAAACTTTTACCACATCAAATTTGCTTCTTTGTTCAATTGATCGTTTCTAATTGGGGGGCTTAAGTGTGTTGTTTTGTGCTCAGTGGAGATGAGGAAGTTAGGGACCGGTGTATCACTGGGGTAGGACCTGGCACTCGATGCCAAACCCAAAATGAAGGCAACCAGGTGCAACAACAATGAGGTAATGAGTGGCAAAAGAAAGAAGGCACCAAGTAGGCCTTCCCCTCTGGTACTTGTCACCACTCATACTCAATAGATCGTGAATTAATAACGTAAACTTCCTGAGCTAGTTGGGTATAAACATGAGAAAGTCTTAGGTTTTGTCCCTTATAAAAGGTTGATTTGGTTGAAATATAGTTTCCTAACTGACCAAAACATTAATATGCCAGTAACAACAGGATTTTCAACAACATATTTTATCCAATGATAATTATCATCTAAATACTCTAAGTTTATGTCTGAGCTTAATGATTCCGAGGCAAAGGCACCTTTACTTCATATCTGAGGTCACTTCAGATCATAAGTGTCAAATGTCCTCTCACATTGAATACATTGGGAAAAGGATACATAGAAAGTGTCACACAACATGTATCTGCACACTGTATCTTGTTCGCCCAAAGGACATACAGGAGGCAACGATGGGGCTTGGTACATCACGATCTACTATTCTACTTGCAATGAGAATTTCTGTAGGTGCAGTCATAGGATATTTCGTTGTGTTTATGCTCAATGGATATTATAGAATCCAAAACACACATGCCCTGTGTTAGCTGCAGATAAGCTCACACCTAAGGATGCTGGCCCAACCCAACTTCAACATCATATACTCATACGTGACTCAACTTAAGTAAAAGGGTATTCTGATGCAAGGGCGATGCACAGATCAGAATGCACTTACAAGCAGCTGGTAGCCCTGTACACACTTGACAAAAATCTAAGTTATGTTGAGAACAATTCAAATTATGTTACTACTCTAATCGGCACGATTACCAAGAACAAAGGCACAAAAACATATCATACACAAAGCAGACCACAGTTGAGAGAAAATTGTATGGTCAAATACCCTCTTTTCCTGCGATGGGTGCTGCCCGTTCATCTCTATACCTCAAGTTCATGAGTGCATTCCCTGGGGTTGGCTTGTCTACCCAAATTGAGAACCTCCAGATGAGGAACTCGAGGAATGCATCGAGTTCAGGCTCATACTGAAATAAGAGTCCTGGCTGATACCAACGAAAAACATCAACACTGAAAGCTATAAGGAGCATGCGCTTACGTGCAAGCCATGAGAGGAACACCCAAATCAAGATGATTACTGGAGAAAGTACCTTCATCAAAGAGAATACTTTGACTAACTGCTCTTTCAACATGGCGGACATCTCAACATCAAGCCTCGCAGCATCAAACTGGTTGACTCTAGATATTGTAATCAGGATCATGGTCTGCATTTACACAAAGAGAAGATATTACAACGTATTAGCCTCACGGCGTAGTGACTATTATCCTGCCCATCCTGACAAACAGATCACAAATCTGCTCCCTTGTTAGGAGAGTTATTAATTGTTTCGCTTAACTGGTCGCTCGTCTTTTGAACTGGTGTGGAAAATAAAACTGAAGCTTATGTTTGCAGTGCAACAAAAGAAAGGTGGGCAAAGACCCAGATATCTTCTTCTTTTTTTGTGAGAAAAAGACCCAGATATCTAAAAGCAGGTTCAGCAATATCAGTTCCAGCCTAGCAATCTTTAACATGGTATGCCATGGGGATTCATATGTACTCCCAAATTTCGGGAGAATAAAAGAGATTCCCAAAAGGATAAGGCCAGGGGCGGACCTAGCTAACGCCGGGGCATGGGGGGCTCAGCTGAAGACCCAAAATTATGGAAAATAAACTGTTTCTGGTCTCTACTCCACCACGCGGCAAACAAATCCACTACGAACAGGAAGGAAGGAGAGGCAGATTTGGATGAGATCGGTCGCAGAGAGCAAAGTGAAGGCATGACCACGAGGAAGATGGCGAGAGATCTCCGGCTGGAGGACAGTCACCGCGCGGGATGCGGTAGAAGGGGGTTTTGAGGGACGGCGAACGGTCGGAAGAAAAAGAAGGGAAGGGAGACGAGAGCTCACCGCGCCGGCGCTCCGGCCGCCGGAGAAGCAGGAGGTCTGGCCGGACGAAGAGAAGGGTGTCCGCTTTCTTCCTCGTGGACCAGAGGTTTTCTCCTTCTTTTTCTCCGTTATTTTTAAGGGCAGCTTGGTTTAGTTTTTTTAGGCATATAATAATGGTGGATTGAGGATTTGTTCGGTTTCAGCAGGGATTCGCTTTTGTTCATTCCATTAGGGCAAATCATGTTCAGGCCCAAACGGATCGGTTGGGGTTATGAACGTGATCTGGCCATACATGTTTGTTTTTCTTTTCTTTTCTTTAGCATAGATGGCAAAACCTGTTTAGGTACGTTGACTTCAGCCGTTGTCTTAAGAACGTGAATGAACGGTTTATGAGATATATATAGTTTTTTTTTGCGGGAAATGATATATATATAGTTAGTTTTCATTTTCAGCAGAAGTTTGATTGTAATTGGGTCGATAAAGCTCTGGCTTTCTTTTCGACTTCTAATGGATGATACAACCCTGTTTTAAAATCAATAAAGCACGTTATGATAGCTTTTTTTATGATGATGATGGTATCATGGGTGTTAGGGCATGTCTCTCTCTAAGTGATTTTGATGATTGATAACAATGCATTTGCGGACTAATCATGTGCATTGAGCATTTCAGATATTCATTCATTGGCACAAGACGATTCATTCCCCTCTGAGCTCAAGGTGAAGACGGCGCAGTTCTCTTTCGTTTCGGTTTTGGTGGACTTGAGTCGTAGGAGACACCGTACTATTAAGAGGGGGTCTGTATCGGAAAGGCTAGGGTGGAATCAACACGTACACATCTTTTTCGCACCCCGGCTCCTTCCCTCATTCTTGGAGTTTACTTGTTATCGTGGAAGTGGCATTAGGGTGGCACCAGCGGTAGTACTGCTGGGCCGGAGCGGCAGTACCGCTGATAGCCACAAGCGGTAGTACCGTTGTTCCACAGCGGTAGTACCGCCCATGGCCACCAGCGGTAGTACGGCTCCGGTTCCGCGCTGGTACCGCCTCAACTCGAGACCTGCGTGTCTCGTGTCGGGTTCAGCGGCAGTAGCAGCGGCAGTAGGAGCGGTAGTACCGCACCTACCACCGCTGCTAGTGCCGCTCGGGCTCTCGCTCTCGTGTCCCTTCCCCCTCTGAGGCCTCTGATCTCTGTCACTGCGGTAGTACCGGTGGGGCTCACGGTAGTACCGCTGCGGCCAGCGGTAGTACCGCTCAGTGCGGGCTGAAGAGGGGATAATGGTTGGATTGTTTCCCCCACTATAAAAGGGGGTCTTCTTCCTCAAGAAGACCCACCTCTTTTCCCCCAAGCTCCATTGTTGCTCCAAAGCTCATTTTCGTCCAATCTCTCTCCCTAGCCAATCAAACTTGTTGATTTTCTAGGGATTGGTTGAGAAGGCCCGGATCTACACTTCCATCAAGAGAAATTTGATTCCCCCCACTAATCCCTTGCGGGTCTTATTACTCTTGGGTGTTTGAGCACCCTAGATGGTTGAGGTCACCTCGGAGCCACATTCCATTGTGGGGAAGCTCCGTGGTATCGTTGGGAGCCTCCAATCAAGTTGTGGAGATTGCCACAACCTTGTTTGTAAAGGTTCGGTCGCCGCCTTCAAGGGCACCACTAGTGGAATCACGGCATCTCGCATTGTGTGAGAGCGTGAGGAGAATACGGTGGCCCTAGTGGCTTTTTGGGGAGCATTGTGCCTCCACACCGCTCCAACGGAGACGTACTTCCCCCAAAGGGAAGGAACTTCGGTAACACATCCTCGTCTCCACTGGCTCCACTTGTGGTTATCTCTTCCCTTTACTTTGTGCGAGCTATTGTAGTGTTGTATCCTTTGCTTGCACTTATTGTTGTTGTTGTTTGCATCATATAGGTTGCTCACCTAGTTGCACATCTAGACAACCTATTTGTTGCTAAACCTAATTTGTTAAGAAAAGCTAAAAATTGGTAGTTGCCTATTCACCCCCCCTATAGTCAACCATATCGATCCTTTCAATTGGTATCAGAGCCTCGTCTCTTTATTAAGGGTTTCACCACCCGAAGAGTATGGGTGACACCAAGGGGGAAGTGCCCGAGGCCGTGGAGTTGACTTTGATCACACGTGATGACTTAAATGAAGCTATGGCTTCACTTAAGACATCCATGACGATCGAAGTCAAGTCTATGCTTAAAGAATTGCTTGAGGGGATGAAATCCACTCCCGATCCCTTGCTTGTGGTTAATCCCATGGCATCGGAGTCGGAGGCCAATTCCGCCAAGGAAGCGGCTAAAGGTACTCATGTTCCTTCCCCTCATGACAAGAATGGGATGGGAACCTTTGCCTCGGTTCCCCCTCCCCCGGTCTATGGAGGACCGGTCCCTACACCTCGCATTAATAATTATGGTCCTCCTCCCAAGCTTGTTAAGGGTGATTTTGCTAATTGGGTCTTTCGCATTAAGTCTCATTTGAATCACTGCTCAACTAACCTTTGGAGAATCATTGAGCAAGGTTTCTACCCGCATGATCCAAACAACTTCACCCCAAGAGAAAAGTGGACAATCAATACAATCACTCCACTTTGTTCATCCTTCAACATGCGGTCCCACCTGAAGATCTATCTCACTTACGACCTTTCACTCGTGCAAAGGATTGTTGGGAGCACATTGTTTCTATGTACAAGGGGAGCTCGAGCATCCAACGATCCAACTTTGAAGTGGTCCTTGATGAGGCCGATGAATTCGTGATGCTAGAAGATGAGGATCCGCATGATCTCTACCGGAGGGTGACTACTCTTGCGGTTGCTCTCCAAGACCATGGGAGCAAGGATACGGATGACACTTGGATCAAGCGCAAGTTTCTCAAGGCCATCATGCCATTCAACAAGGCCATGTCCTCCGTGATTCGTCAAAGGCCGGATTTTCACACCTTAACCTCAAGTGAAGTGTTGGATGAGTTTATTGCCATGAACATCATGAACAAGACCGCCGACAATGCTCTTGCTCGTGTCCGGTCAAAGAAAAGCACTCCCACCCTTGCTTTGAAGGCCAAGGCCATTCCGGAAGAAGAAGAGGAAGAAGAAGAGGAGTGTGGTCCCGAGGACACGAAATATGCTTACCATGAGCACATGGCTCTTGCGTCAAGGCAATTTTGGAGCAACAAGAGGAACTCAAGGCCCAACTTCACCAAGAACAACACAAGTGGGTCAAAGAACAAGCAATGAGTAAGGACTTGTTACAATTGCGGCAATGTGAGTCACTTTGTGGTGGATTGCCCTTACGAGAAGAGGGAAGACAATGGTGGCAAACTCATTCGCAAAGACAAAGCCAAGTCTTTCCCAAGCAAGAACAACTTCACCAAGAAGTCTCCTCCAAAGGGCTTGGTGGCACATGAAGAGTACCCCTCTGATGATGATGAGGAAGATACAAGTGGAGAAGGAATGGCAACGGCAACCATTGCCATTGCTACATCTTCCCCCTCCAAGGTGTCTCTCTTCGGCGCCCCCAACGAAAACACCATTGCCAAGTGCCTCATGGCCAAAGGTATCAACAAGGTAACTCCTAACATCAAAACCACCATCATTACTACTCCTTCATTGTTAGATTGTGTTGATGATAGTGAGGTGGAGAAAGTTGATGAGAATGAGTTCACCAAGTTTGTGAGCAAGCTCAAGGGTGAGTCCAAGAAGCACTTTGTTGCTCTCTTGGAACAACTTGGTGAGGCCAATGATATCATTGAGTCGCATGAGGATACTATCTCCAAGTTGGAGGGGCATAGTCGTGAGTATGCCGATGAGATTGCGGATCTTTCAATTGCTCTCGAGGAAGAGCGAGATCTTCGTTTGACTCTTGAGGAGTCACACGATGTTGATCATGCTAAATTGCAAAAAGATCTTGATCATGCTATTGTTCTTACTCGTGTGCTTAAATCCGAGAAAGTTGCACTTGGGGTTGGACATGATAGACTCAAGGAAGAATTTGATACACTTGACAAGGCTCACAAGGTCTTGAACGGTGTTCATGCTTCTCTCAAAGAGTCTCATGATCAACTCCAAGTGAAGCTAACCAAGGAGATTTCCACTTGCCCTCCTTTCGTTCTAATTGATAATGCCCATGCTACTAACCCTTGTTGTGAGCATGTGCATCTTGTGGAGGAAAATGCCAAGTTGAAAGAGCAACTTGAGAAGGGCCTTGTGACATGCATACAAGGTGAAAAGAACCTCAATGACCTTTTGACGAGCCAAAAGGAAGTTGTAGGAAAGGAGGGACTTGGGTTTGCACCCAAGTCAAAGAAGAAGAAGAAGAAGAAGAAGAAGAACAAGACCAAGCAACCTCTCCCACTAAAGGAAACCTTTATCAAGGCGGGTGAGGGTACTCATGAGAAGAAGAAGAACAAGGAAGTGGGTGGTAATGTCAAGAAGGGCAAAACCATCCCTAACAACAAAGCCGGCGACTTTAACCCTTCTTATGTTCTCTGCCATGCTAGTGATGGGCATGTTTATGCCAAATTCATTGGTTCTTACTATGAGTACATTGAATGGTCTATCTGGGTTCTTAAGACCCTTGTTACTAACCTCAAAGGACCCATTCAAGAATGGGTACCTAAATCCAAGCATTGATCTCTTGTAGGAGTTTGCTTCCGGTGGAGTGTCATGGTTGCTTGATAGTGGGGCAACAAATCATATGACCGGGAGCAAGGACTTGGTGGTGGATGTGCATCCAATTCCATCTATGCCCACCCATGTCCAATTCGGTGATGCTTCAACTTCTAAGGTATTGGGACTTGGCAAGGTGGTCATCTCTCAAGATTTATCTATTGAGAAGGTCATGCTTGTTGAGTCCCTTGCATACAATTTACTTTCCGTTCGTCAACTTGCACTTATGGGCTTTGCAACATTCTTTGATCTTGATACCGTGGCCCTTTTGTGGAGCAAGACTCTTAAAGTAGCCTTTGTTGGGCATGTCGAAAATGGTCTCTATGTGGTGAACTTTTCGGAGCGACCCACTAAGACCGCGACTTGCCTAATGGCTAAAGTTGATGTGGGTTGGGTTTGGCATCGCCGACTAGCCCACATCAATATGAGATCTTTGCAAAGTCTTCTCAAAGGGGACCACGTTCGTGGACTAACAAATGTGAGTTTTGCCAAAGACCGTGCTTGCAGTGCTTGTATCGAAGGAAAGCTTCATGAAACGGCTCACCGACTCTCGACTATCATCTACTCGAAGAGGCCCTTGGAGCTCCTTCACATGGATCTCTTTGGTCCTCCATCCTTTGATAGTCTTGGTGGAAGAAAGTATTGCTTGGTGATAGTGGATGACTACTCAAGATATACATGGGTATACTTCTTCAAGAGGAAGAGTGAGACTCAACAAACCGTCATCAACTTTGCAAATGAAGCTCAACGTCAACATGAAGCAAAGATATTGATGATTAGAAGTGACAACTGCACTGAGTTCAAGAACTACACCTTGGATGAGTTTCTTAGTGATGAGGGGATCAAGCACCAATATGCTGCACCCTATACCCCTCAACAAAATGGTGTGGCGGAGAGGAAGAACCGGACGTTGATGGACACGACAAGGACCATGATGGCGGAATTCAAATCTCCGTACAACTTTTGGGCCGAAGCCATCAACACCGCATGTCATGCATCCAATAGGCTCTACCTCCACAAAGGCTTGAACAAGACTCCATATGAGATACTTACCAGCAACAAGCCCAACCTCAAGTACTTCCGGGTGTTCGGTTGTAAGTGTTTCATTCTCAAGAAAGGTGTCATTTTGTCCAAATTCGAACCCAGAGCTCAAGAGGGCATATTCGTTGGTTATGCTACAAACTCCCATGCTTACCGTGTCCTCAACAAGTCCACCGGACTCATTGAGGGGACGTGTAACATGGAGTTTGATGAAAATAACGGCTCCCAAGTGGAGCAAAGTGGTATTTGTGATGTAGGTGATGAAATTCCTCCCCAAGCCATAAGAAGAATGGGGATTGGTCAAATACTCCCCATTGAGGAACCCCTTGTGGCCGAAGGAGAAGGACAATGCTCTACTCAAGTGGAGCCATCACCTACGCTAGACCCACACGCTTCCGAAGAACAAAGTGAAGGCCCTCAACTCAATGAACATGATCAAGGGCAAGATCAACCCCATGGAGATGGTGATGCACCAAATGATGCTTAAGATCAAGTTCATGCCTCCGAGCTCGCTCGAGATCAAGAGCAAGCTCAAGGTCAAGAGCAAGCTCAAGATCAAGAGCAAACTCAAGACGGGGCTCAAGATGTGCAAGATGATCCTCAAATGCCCACTGAGGAACTTTTGGAGCGTCATGCCGCTAAGGTGGCTTCCAAGCTTGAGCATCAACAACATGTCATGGAGAATGTGCTTGGAAGCTTGAGAAAAGGGGTAACTACTCGTAAACAATTGTCAAATTTTTGTGAGCATCACGCGTTTGTTTTGTGTCTTGTACCCCAAAAGGTACATGAGGCGCTCGATGATGAGGATTCGCTTGAAGCTATGCACGATGAACTCAACAACTTCGAGCGCAATCAAGTTTGGGAATTAGTGCCAAGGCCAACGGAGGAACATAATGCCATCGGGACCAAATGGATCTTCAAGAACAAGCAAGATGCGAACGGTGTGGTTGTTCGAAACAAGGCCAGATTGGTGGCACAAGGCTACTCCCAAGTCGAGGGTATCGACTACGGTGAAACCATTGCCCCCGTTGCTCGTCTGGAATCTATTCGCATGTTGCTTGCCTATGCATTTCATCATGATTTTAAATTGCAACAAATGGATGTGAAAAGTGCATTTCTTAATGGTCCTTTGAATGAGTTGGTGTATGTCAAACAACCTCCGGGATTCGAGGATCCCAAGCTCCCCACTCATGTATACAAACTCAAAAAGGCGCTCTATGGACTTAAACAAGCTCCACGTGCGTGGTATGAGCACCTTACCGAGTTGTTGCAAGATCGTGGGTTTGAAATTGGGAAAATCGATCCCACTCTTTTTACTAAGAGGGTCAAAGGGGATTTGTTCATATGCCAACTATATGTTGATGATATTATTTTTGGTTCTCCTAACAAATCTTTCAATGATGAGTTTGCCGCACTAATGACCGAGAAGTTTGAGATGTCTATGTTGGGAGAGTTGAAGTTCTTTCTTGGGTTCGAAGTCAAGCAAAGAAGAGAAGGAACGTTCATCAACCAAGCCAAGTACACCCAAGACATGCTCAAGAGGTTCAAGCTAGATGATGTCAAGCCGGTCAAGTTTCCCATGCCCACCAAATGCAAGCTTGACACTGATCCCAATGGTAAAGCGGTGGATCAAAAGGTATATCGTTCCAATTGGATCCTTGCTTTACCTTTGTGCATCCAGACCGGATATCATGTTGAGTGTGGGAATTTGTGCACGGTTTCAAGCCGCACCTAAGGAAAGTCACTATGTGGCGGTCAAGCGAATCTTTCGATATTTGGCTCATACCCCAAACTTTGGCTTATGGTACCCCAAAGGAGCAAGCTTCGATCTCATGGGTTACTCGGACTCGGCGGGAGATTGTGTGGAGAGGAAGTCAACTTCCGGAGGGTGCCAATTCCTTGGTCGCTCTTTGGTAAGTTGGTCTTTGAAGAAGCAAAATTGTGTGTCTCTCTCGTCCACCGAGGCCAAGTATGTAGCTGCCGCAAGTTGTTGTGCACAATTGCTATGGATGAGGCAAACTTTAAAGGATTACGGTGTCACTTGTGACAAAGTGCCTCTTCTATGTGACAATGAAAGTGCTATCATGATTTCTCACAATCCGGTGCAACATAGCAAGACGAAGCATATTGAGATTCGTCATCATTTTATTCGGGATCACATCAAGCGGGGAGATATTGATATCATCTACATCAACACTCAAGAGCATCTAGCGGATATCTTCACCAAGCCTCTAGATGAAGCAAGATTTCGCGAGTTAAGGCATGAGCTAAATATCATTGATTTGAGCAATGTGGCTTGACTCTAGGCACACCCCACCGCACTCATCATTATATCTTGTTCTAGATGTAGGCATGGACATAGGGGGAGTGTTGTTCTCTCAATGAACTCTCCCTCCCCTCATTATGCATAAATCGATCATGTCTTTCACATTAGCCATTTTTTATGGTACTTGTGCTTCAAAGATGAGTTTTGGTCATGGGTCCAAGGTTAAAATCTTCGCGGTGCCATACCAATTGACTCAAACATAGGTGGCCTCGGCCACCGCCCTCTCCTTGAGAGGTGCATTGTTTTCCTTTTTCCTCTAGTTGGGTTGGTTTGTGTTTTTGTTGTGCTTTGCTTGTAGTCTCTCCGTGGGTGCGTCTCTGGTTTTTTGGTTGTCTTTTGCTCTTGGAGTTGCTCCCTCGGCTCGTCGCTTTGTTTCTTTTTCGTAGCTAGGCCTTTGTTTTGTATTGTCTCATCGAGTTTTCGCTAGGCGGTACTACTGCTGAGTGGCATCAAGTGGTACTACCGCCCGCCCGAGCGGTACTACCGCTGTGGGGCGGGACTGGGGGTTATAAATCGGGTAGGGGGAGTTTTACTCCCCCATACCCATTCGAGTTTCTCCCCCTCGTCCGTTCCTCTCTCTCCAGCGACGAACTCGCCGTGGGAGGCCGCCGCCGGGCCGCCTTCTCCGGGCCGTCCTTCGCGTTTCCAACCGGTGGAATCGATCCCCACCGCTTCCTCTTGCCATGGATGCTGGTATTGTTGGGAATCATTGCATGGAAAACAAAAAAAATTCTACGCACACGCAATGATCTATCCATGGAGATGCATAGCAATGAGGGGGAGAGTGTGTCTACGTACCCTCGTAGACCGTAAGCGGAAGCGTTTCACAACGCGGTTGATGTAGTCGAACTTCTTCGCGCTTCAACCGATCAATTACCGAACGCACGGCACCTCCGTGTTCTGCACACGTTCAGCTTGGTGACGTCCCTCACCTTCTTGATCCAGCAAGATGTTGAGGTAGTAGATGAGTTCCGTCAGCACGACAGCGTGGTGATGGTGATGGTGAAGTGATCTCCGCAGGGCTTCGCCTAAGCACTACGAAAATATGACCGGGGTTGTAAACGGTGGAGGGGGCGCCGCACACGGCTATGCAATTGTCTGGGGTGTGCTAGGCGCCCCCCTCCCACATATATATAGGTGGGAGGGAGGGAGGAGCAGCCAAAGGAGGCGCCCAAGTAGGAGGAATCCTACTTGAAGTCCCTCCCAAGCCGCGCCCCCCTTTCCTTATTTGGAGCGTAGGGAAAGGCAGGGGAGGGTGGCGCCCCCTTTCCTTTCTCCCATGAGAGGGAAAGGCAGGAGGGGCTAGCCATCCCCTTTTTCCTTCCCTAGGGCTGTCCAACCAAGGGAGGAGGCGCACCAGCCCCCTTGTGGGCTGGTCTGTCCCCTCCTTTGGCCCATAAGGCCCATAACTTGCCGGGGGGTGCCCGGAACCCCTTCCGGTGACCCGATTCCTTCCTGGTACGTCCCGAAACACTTCCGGTGTCCAAATATCATCATCCTATATATCAACCTTTACCTCTCGACCATTTAGAGACTCCTCGTCATGTCCGTGATCTCATCCGGGACTCCGAACAACATTCGGTCACCAAAACATATAACTCATATAACACTATATCGTCAACGAACGTTAAGCGTGCGGACTCTACGGGTTCGAGAACTATGTAGACATGACCGAGACACTTCTCTGGTCAATAACCAATAGCAGAACCTGGATGCCCATATTGGCTCCTACATATTCTACGAATATCTTTATCGGTCGAACCGTTATGACAACATACGTAATTCCCTTTGTCCGTCGGTATGTTACTTGCCCGAGATTCGATCGTCGGTATCTCTATACCTAGTTCAATCTCGTTACCGGCAAGTCTCTTTACTCGTTCTGTAATACATCACCTCGTAACTAACTCCTTAGTCATTTGCTTGCAAGCTTATGATGTGTATTACCGAGAGGGCCCAGAGATACCTTCTCCGAAACTCGGAGTGACAAATCCTAATCTTGATCTATGCCAACTCAACAAACACCTTCGGAGATACCTGTAGAGCATCTTTATGATCACCCAGTTATGTTGTGACGTTTGATAGCACACAAGGTATTCCTCCGGTGTCTGGGAGTTGCATAGTCTCATAGTCGAAGGAATATGTATTTGACATGAAGAAAGCAATAGCAATAAACTGAACGATCATTATGCTAATCTAACGGGTGGGTCTTGTCCATCACATCATTCTCCTAATGATGTGATCCCGTTATCAAGTGACAACTCATGTCCATGGTTAGGAAACATTAACCATCTTTGATCAACGAGCTAGTCAAGTAGAGGCTCACTAGGGACATGGTGTTTGTTTATGTATTCACACATGTATTTAGGTTTTCGATCAATACAATTCTAGCATGAATAATAAACCTTTATCATGAATAAGGAAATATAAGATAACAACTTTATTATTGCCTCTAGGGCATATTTCCTTCAGTCTCCCACTTGCACTAGAGTCAATAATCTAGTTCACATCGCCATGTGATTAACACCCATAGTTCACATCGCCATGTGACCAACACTCAAAGAGTTTACTAGAGTCGATAATCTAGTTCACATCGCCATGTGATTAACACCCAAAGAGTACTAAGGTGTGATCATGTTCTACTTGTGAGAGAAGTTTAGTCAACGGGTCTGCCACATTCAGATCCGTATGTATTTTGCAAATTTCTATGTCTACAAAGCTCTGCATGGAGCTACTCAAGCTAATTTGCTCCCACATTCAATATGTATCCAGAGCAAGACTTAGAGTCATTCGGATTAGTGTCAAAGCTTGCATCGACGTAACCCTTTACGACGAACTCTTTATCACTTCCATAACCGAGAAACATTTCCTTAGTCTTTTTAGGTAACTAAGGATAATTTTGACCGTTGTCCAGTGATCTACTCCTGGATCACCATTGTACCCCTTTCCAAACTCATGGAAAGGCACACTACAGGTCTAGTACACAGCATGGCATACTTTATAAAACCTATGGCTGAGGCATAGGGAATGACTTTCATTCTCTCTCTATCTTCTGTCGTGGTCGTGCTTTGAGTCTTACTCAACTTTACACCTTGCAACACAGGCAAGAACCTTTTCTTTGACTGATCTATTTTGAAATTTTTCAAAATTTTGCCAAGGTATGTACTTTGTGAAAGTCCTATTAAGCATCTCGATCTATCCCTATAGATCTTGATGCCCAATATGTAAGTAGCTTCACTGAGGTCTTTTACAGAAAAATTCTTATTCAAGTATCCTTTTATGCTATCCAGAAATTCTATATCATTTCCAATCAACAATATGTGATCCACATATAATATCAGAAATGCTACAGAGCTCCCACTCACTTTCTTGTAAATACAGGCTTCACCGTAAGTCTGTATAAAACCATATGCTTTGATCACCTCATCAAAGCATATATTCCAACTCCGAGATGCTTGCACCAGTCCATAGATGGATCGCTGGAGCTTGCACACTTTGTTAGCACCTTTAGGATCGACAAAACCTTCTGGTTGCATCATATACAACTCTTATTTAAGATATCCATTAAGGAATGCAGTTTTGACGTCCATTTGCCAGATTTCATAATCATAAAATGTGTCAATTGCTAACATGATTCGGATAGACTTAAGCATCGCTACGGGTGAGAAAGTCTCATCATAGTCAACCCCTTGAACTTGTCAAAAACCTTTTGCGACAAGTCGAGCTTTGTAGACAGTAACATTACCATCAGCGTCAGTCTTCTTCTTGAAGATCCATTTATTCTCTATTGTTTGCCGATCATTGGGCAAATCCACCAAAGTCCACACTTTATTCTCATACATGGATCCTATCTCAGATTTCATGGCCTCAAGCCATCTGTCGAAATCTGGGCTCATCATAGCTTCTTCATAGTTTGTAGGTTCGCCATGGTATTATAACATGACTTCCAGGACAGGATTACCATACCACTCTGGTGCGGAACGTGTTCTGGTCGATCTACGAAGTTCTGTAGTAACTTGATCTGAAGTTTCATGATCATCATCATTAGCTTCCTTTCTGGTTGGTGTAGGCATCACGAGAACTGTTTTCTGTGATGTGCTACTCTCCGATTCGAGAGAAGGAACAATTACCTCATCAAATTCTACTTTCCTCCCACTCACTTCTTTCGAGAGAAACTCCTTCTCTAGAAAGGACCCAAACTTAGCAACAAAGATCTTGCCTTCGGATCTGTGGTAGAAGGTGTACCCAATAGTTTCTTTAGGGTATCCTATGAAGACGCACTTCTCCGATTTGGGTTCGAGCTTATCTGGCTGAAGCCTTTTGACATAAGCATCGCATCCCCAAACTTTAAGAAACAACAGCTTAGGTTTCTTGTCAAACCATAGTTCATACGGTGTCATCTCAACGGATTTAGACGGTGCCCTATTTAACGTGAATGCAGCTGTCTCTAATGCATAACCCCAAAACGATAGTGGTAAATCAGTAAGAGACATCATAGAACGCACCATATCTAATAAAGTACGGTTACGACATTCGGACACACCATTACGCTGTGGTGTTCCAGGTGGCGTGAGTTGTGAAACAATTCCACATTGTTTTAAATGAAGGCCAAACTTGTAACTCAAATATTCGCCTCCGCGATCAGATCGTAGAAACTTTATTTTCTTGTTACGATGATTCTCCACTTCACTCTGAAATTGTCTGAACTTTTCAAATGTTTCAGACTTGTGTTTCATTAAGTAGAGATACCCATACCTACTCAAATCATCTGTGAAGGTCAGAAAATAACGATACCCGCCGCGTGCTTCAACACTCATCGGACCGCATACATCGATATGTATTATATCCAATAAGTCATCAGCTCGCTCCATTGTTCCGAAGAACGGAGTTTTAGTCATCTTGCCCACGAGTCATGGTTTGCAAGTATCAAATGATTCATAATCAAGTGATTCCAAAAGCCCATCTGCATGGAGTTTCTTCATGCGTTTTACACCAATATGACCTAAACGGCAGTGCCACAAGTATGTTGCACTATCATTATCAACTTTGCATCTTTTGGCATCAATATTATGAATATGTGTATCACTACGATCGAGATTCAATAAACCATTTATATTGAGTGTAAGACCATAGAAGGTTTTATTCATGTAAACAGAACAACAATTATTCTTTGACTTAAATGAATAACCGTATTGCAATAAACATGATCCAATCATATTCATGCTCAACGCAAACACCAAATAACATTTATTTAGGCTCAACACTAATCCCGAAGGTAAAGGGAGTTTGCGATGGTGATCTTATCAACCTTGGAATCACTTCCAACACACATCGTCACCTCGCCCTTAACTAGTCTCTGTTCATTTTGCAACTCCTGTTTCGAGTTACAAATCTTAGCAACTGAACCGGTATCAAATACCCTGGGGCTACTATGAACACTAGTAAAGTACACATCAATAACATGTATATCAAATATACCTTTGTTCACTTTGCCATCCTTCTTATCCGCCAAGTATTTGGGGTAGTTCCGCTTCCAGTGACCACTTCCTTTGCAGTAGAAGCACTCAGTTTCAGGCTTGGGTCTAGCTTTGGGTTTCTTCATGGGAGCGGCAACTTGTTTGCCTTTCTTCTTGAAGTTCCCTTTCTTTCCCTTTTGCCCTTTTTCTTGAAACTAGTGGTCTTGTTAACCATCAACTTTTGATGCTCTTTCTTGATTTCTACCTTCGTCTATTTCAGCATCGCGAAGAGCTCGGGAATCATTTTCGTCATCCCTTGCATATTATAGTTCATCACGAAGTTCTAGTAGCTTGGTGATAGTGACTAGAGAACTTTGTCATTTATATCTTATCTGGAAGATTAACTCCCACTTGATTCAAGCGATTGTAGTACCCAGACATTCTGAGCACATGCTCACTGGTTGAGCTATTCTCCTCCATCTTGTAGGCAAAGTACTTGTCAGAGGTCTCATACCTCTCGACACGGGCATGAGTCTGAAATACCAATTTCAGCTCTCGAAACATCTCATATGCTCTGTGGCGTTCAAAACGTTTTTGAAGTCCCGGTTCTAAGCCGTAAAGCATGGTGCACTAAACTATTAAGTAGTCATCATATCGAGCTTTGCCAAACGTTCATAACGTATGCATCTGCTCCTGCAATAGGTCTGTCACCTAGCGGTGCATCAAGGACATAATTCTTCTGTGCAGCAATGAGGATAATCCTCAGATCATGGACCCAATCCGCATCATTGCTACTATCATCTTTCAACTTATTTTTCTCTAGGAACATATCAAAAAATAAGGGAGCTATATCATGAGCTATTGATCTACAACATAGATTTGCAAATACTATCAGGACTAAGTTCATGATAAATTAAGTTCAATTAATCAAATTACTAATGAACTCCCACTTAAATTAACATCTCTCAAGTTATCTAAGTGATACATGATCCAAATCAACTAACCCATGCCCGATCATCACGTGAGATGGGGTAGTCATCAATGGTGAACATCTCTATGTTGATCATATCTACTATATGACTCACGTTCGACCTTTCGGTCTCCAGTGTTCCGAGACCATGTCTGTACATGCTAGGCTCGTCAAGTTTAACCCAAGTATTCTGCATGTGCAAAACTGTCTTACACCCGTTGTATGTGAACGTAGAGTCTATCAAACCCGATCATCACGTGGTGTCTCGAAACGATGAACTTTCGCGACGGTGCATACTCGGGGAGAACACTTATATCTTGAAATTTAGTGAAGGGATCATCTTATAATGCTACCGTCGTTCTAAGCAAAATAAGATGCATAAAAGATAAACATCACATGCAATCAAAATATGTGACATGATATGGCCATCATCATCTTGTGCTTTTGATCTCCATCTCCAAAGCATCGCCATGATCTCCATCATCACCGGCTCGACACCTTGATCTCCATCATTGCATCTGGTCGTCTCGCCAACTATTGCTTCTACAACTATTGCTAACGCATAGCGATAAAGTAAAGCAATTATATGGCGTTTGCATTTCATACAATAAAGAGACAACCATAAGGCTCCTGCCGGTTGCCGATAAATTACAAAAACATGACCATCACATACAATAACATATATAACATCATGTCTTGACCATATCACATCACAACATACCCTGCAAAAACAAGTTAGACGTCCTCTACTTTGTTGTTGCAAGTTTTACGTGGCTGCTACGGGTTTCTAGCAAGAACCGTTCTTACCTACGGCAAAAACCACAACGGTGATTTATCAAGTTTGCTGTTTTAACCTTCTTCAAAGACCGGCCGCAGTCAAATTCGATTCAACTAAAGTAGGAGAAACAGACACCCGCCAGCCACCTTTATGCAAAATTAGTTGCATGTCAGTCGGTGGAACCGGTCTCATGTGCGTGGACATGTAAGGTTGGTCCGGGCCGCTTCATCCCACAATACCACCGAATTAAAATAAGATGTTGGAGGTAAGCAGTATGACTGTCACCACCCACAACTCTTTGTGTTCTACTCGTGCATATCATCTACGCATAGAACTGGCTCATGAAGCCACTGTTGGGAATCGTTGCATGGAAGAAAAAAATTCTACGCACACGCAATGATCTATCCATGGAGATGCATAGCAATGAGGGGGAGAGTGTGTCTACGTACCCTCGTAGACCGTAAGCGGAAGCGTTTCACAACGCGGTTAATGTAGTCGAACTTCTTCGCGCTTCAACCGATCAATTACCGAACGCACGACACCTCCGCGTTCTGCACACGTTCAGCTCGGTGACGTCCCTCGCCTTCTTGATCCAGCAAGATGTCGACGTAGTAGATGAGTTCCGTCAGCACGATGGCGTGGTGACGGTGAAGTGATCTCCGCAGGGCTTCGCCTAAGCACTACGAAAATATGACCGGGGTTGTAAACGGTGGAGGGGGGCGCCGCACACGGCTATGCAATTGTCTGGGGTGTGCTAGGCGCCCTCCTCCCACATATATATAGGTGGGAGGGAGGGAGGAGCAGCCAAAGGAGGCGCCCAAGTAGGAGGAATCCTACTTGAAGTCCCTCCCAAGCCCCCCCCCCTTCCTTATTTGGAGTGCGGGGAAAGGCAGGGGAGGGTGGAGCCCCCCCTTTCCTTTCTCCCATGAGAGGGAAAGGCAGGAGGGGCTAGCCCTCCCCTTTTTCCTTCCCTAGGGTTGTCCAACCAAGCGAGGAGGCGCACCAGCCCCCTTGTGGGCTGGTCTATCCCCTCCTTTGGCCCATAAGGCCCATAACTTGCTGGGGGGTGCCCGAAACCCCTTCCGGTGACCCGATTCCTTCCTGGTACGTCCCGAAACACTTCCGGTGTCCAAATATCATCGTCCTATATATCCATCTTTACCTCTCGACCATTTCGAGACTCCTCGTCATGTCCGTGATCTCATCCGGGACTCCGAACAACATTCGGTCACCAAAACATATAACTCATATAACACTATATCGTCAATGAACGTTAAGCGTGCGGACCCTACGGGTTCGAGAACTAAGTAGACATGACCGAGACACTTCTCCGGTCAATAACCAATAGCGGAACCTGGATGCCCATATTGGCTCCAACATATTCTACGAAGATCTTTATCAGTCGAACCGTTATGACAACATACGTAATTCCCTTTGTTCATCGGTATGTTACTTGCCCGAGATTCGATCGTCGGTATCTCTATACCTAGTTCAATCTCGTTACCGGGAAGTCTCTTTACTCATTCTGTAATACATCACCTCGTAACTAACTCCTTAGTCATTTGCTTGCAAGCTTATGATGTGTATTACCGAGAGGGCCCAGAGATACCTTCTCCGAAACTCGGAGTGACAAATCCTAATCTTGATCTATGCCAACTCAACAAACACCTTCGGAGATACCTATAGAGCATCTTTATGATCACCCAGTTACGTTGTGACGTTTGATAGCACACAAGGTATTCCTCCGGTATCCGGGAGTTGCATAATCTCATAGTCAAAGGAATATGTATTTGACATGAAGAAAGCAATAGCAATAAACTGAACGATCATTATGCTAAGCTAACGGGTGGGTCTTGTCCATCACATCATTCTCCTAATGATGTGATCCCGTTATCAAATGACAACTCATGTCCATGATTAGGAAACCTTAACCATCTTTGATCAACGTGAAGGAAATATGCCCTAGAGGCAATAATAAAGTTGTTATTTATATTTCCTTATATCATGATAAATGTTTATTATTCATGCTAGAATTGTATTAACCGGAAACTTAGTACATGTGTGAATACATAGACAAACAGAGTGTCCCTAGTATGCCTCTACTTGACTAGCTTGTTTATCAAAGATGGTTATGTTTCCTGACCATAGACATGTGTTGTCATTTGATGAACAGGATCACATCATTAGAGAATGATGTGATGGACAAGACCCATCCGTTAGCTTAGCATAATGATCGTTAAGTTTTATTGCTATTGCTTTCTTCATGACTTATACATGTTCCTCTGACTATGAGATTATGCAACTCCCGGATACCGGAGGAACACTTTGTGTGCTATCAAACATCACAACGTAACTGGGTGATTATAAAGATGCTCTAAAGGTGTCTCCGAAGGTGTTTGTTGGGTTGGCATAGATCAAGATTAGGATTTGTCACTCCGAGTATCGGAGAGGTATCTCTGGGCCCTCTCGGTAATGCACATCATATGAAGCCTTGCAAGCAATGTGAGTAATGAGTTAGTTACGGGATGATGCATTATGGAACGAGTAAAGAGACTTGCTAGTAATGAGATTGAACTAGGTATGATGATACCGATGATCGAATCTCGGGCAAGTAACATACCGATGACAAAGGGAATGACGTATGTTGTTATGTGGTTTGACCGATAAAGATCTTCGTAGAATATGTAGGAGCCAATATGAGCATCCAGGTTCCTCTATTGGTTATTGACCAGAGATGTGTCTCGGTCATGTCTACATAGTTCTCGAACCCGTAGGGTCCGCACGCTTAACGTTCGATGACGATTTTGTATTATGAGTTATGTGTTTTGGTGACCGAAGATTGTTCGGAGTCCCGGATGAGATCACGGACATGACGAGGAGTCTCGAAATGGCCGAGAGGTAAAAGATTGATATACTGGAAGGTTATATTCGGACACCGGAATGGTTCCGGAGTGATTCAGATATTTTTCGGAGTACCGAGGGGTTACCGGAACCCCCCGGGGAAGTAATGGGCCTTATTGGGCCATAGGGGAGAAGAGGAGGCAGGCCAAGGGGAGGTGGAGCGCTTCCCCCCATGGAGTCTGAATTGGACTAGGGGAGGGGGCGGCGCCCCCCTTGCCCTTTCCTACTCCCTCTCCCTTTCCCTCTTTCCCACTCCGGAAAGGAAAGGGGAATCCTACTAGGACTTGGGAGTCCTAGTAGGACTCCCCACACTTGGCGCGCCCCCTAGGGGGCCGGCCTCCTCCTCCCCTCCTTTATATACGGGGGCGGGGGGCACCCCAAAGGCACAACAGATATTCTCTTAGCCGTGTGCGGTGCCCCCCTCCACAGTTTACTCCTCCGGTCATATTGTCCTAGTGCTTAGGCGAAGCCCTGCGTGGATCACATCACCATCACCGCCACCACGCCGTCGTGCTGACGAAACTCTCCCTCGACCTTCTGCTGGATCAAGAGTTCGAGGGACGTCATTGAGCTGAACGTGTGCTGAACTCGGAGGTGCCGTACGTTCGGTGCTTGATCGGTTGGATCGTGAAGACATTCGACTACATCAACCGCGTTAAGCTAACGCTTCCGCTTTCGGTCTACAAGGGTATGTGGACACACTCTCCCCCTCTCATTGCTATGCATCTCCTAGATAGATCTTGCGTGAGCGTAAGAATTTTTTTGAAATTTGACGTTCCCCAACAGTGGCATCCGAGCCAGGTCTATGCGTAGATGATATGCACGAGTAGAGCACAAAGAGTTGTGGGCGATAATAGTCATACTGCTTACCACCAACGTCTTACTTTGATTCGGCGGTATTGTTGGATGAAGCGGCCCGGACCGACATTACATGACCGCGTTCATGAGACTGGTTCTACCGACGTGCTTTGCACACAGGTGGCTGGCGGGTGTCTGTTTCTCCAACTTTAGTTGAATCGAGTTTGACTACGGCTGGTCCTTGTTGAAGGTTAAAACAGCACACTTGACGGAAAATCGTTGTGGTTTTTGATGCGTAGGTAAGAATGGTTCTTGCTAGAAGCCCGTAGCAGCCACCTAAAACTTGCAACAACAAAGTAGAGGACGTCTAACTTGTTTTTGCAGGGCATGTTGTGATGTGATATGGTCAAGACCTGATGTGATATACGTTATTGTATGAGATGATCATGTTTTGTAAAAGTTATCGGCAACTGGCAGGAGCCTTATGGTTGTCGCTTTATTGTATGAAATGCAATCGCCATGTAATTGCTTTACTTTATCACATGCGCTAGCGATAGTCGTAGAAGCAATAGTTGGTGAGATGACAACGACGCTATGATGGAGATCAAGGTGTCAAGCCGGTGACGATGGAGATCATGACGGTGCTTTGGAGATGGAGATCAAAGGCACAAGATGATGATGGCCATATCATGTCACATATTTTGATTGCATGTGATGTTTATCTTTTATGCATCTTATTTTGCTTAGTACGGTGGTAGCATTATAAGATGATCCCTCACTAAATTTCAAGATATAAGTGTTCTCCCTGAGTATGCACCGTTACGACAGTTCATCGTGCCGAGACACCACGTGATGATCGGGTGTGATAAGCTCTACGTTCACATACAACGGGTGCAAGCCAGTTTTGCACATGCAGAATACTCGGGTTAAACTTGACGAGCCTAGCATATGCAGATATGGCCTCGGAACACTGAGACCAAAAGGTCGAACGTGAATCATATAGTAGATATGATCAACATAGAGATGTTCACCATTGAAAACTACTCCATCTCACGTGATGATCGGACATGGTTTAGTTGATATGGATCACGTGATCATTTAGATGACTAGAGGGATGTCTATCTAAGTGGGAGTTCTTAAGTAATATGATTAATTGAACTTTAATTTATCATGAACTTAGTACATGATAGTTTTTGCATATCTATGTTGTTGTAGATCAATGGCCCGTGCTACCGTTCCCTTGAATTTTAATGCATTCCTAGAGAAAGCTAAGTTGAAAGATGATGGTAGCAACTACACGGACTGGGTCCGTAACTTGAGGATTATCCTCATTGCTGCACAGAAGAATTATGTCCTTGATGCACTGCTAGGTGATAAGTCCCCTCCCGCTAATGTAGACGCTTTGAACGTCTGGCAAACGCGGTCTGATGACTACTCTATAGTTCAGTGTGCCATGCTCTACGGCTTAGAATCGGGACTTCAAAGACGTTTTGAATGTCATGGAGCATATGAGATGTTCCAGGAGTTGAAGTTAATATTTCAAGCAAATGCCCGAGTTGAGAGATATGAAGTCTCCAACAAGTTCTATAGTTGCAAGATGGAGGAGAATAGTTCTGTCAGTGAACACATACTCAGAATGTCTGGGTACCATAACCACTTGACTCAGCTGGGAGTTAATCTTCCGAATGATAGTGTTATTGACAGAGTTCTTCAACCACTGCCACCAAGCTACAAAGGCTTCGTGATGAACTATAATATGCAAGGGATGAATAAGACAATTCCCGAGCTCTTCGCTATGCTCAAAGCTGCGGAGGTAGAAATCAAGAAAGAGCATCAAGTGTTGATGGTTAACAAGACCACTAGTTTCAAGAAAAAGGGCAAAGGAAAGAAGGGGAACTTCAAGAAGAATGGCAAGCAAGTTGTCACTCCCGGGAAGAAGCCCAAGTCTGGCCCTAAGCCTGAAACCGAGTGCTTCTACTGCAAAGGGACTGGTCACTGGAAGCGGAACTGCCCCAAGTATTTGGCGGATAAGAAGGATGGCAAAGTGAAAGGTATATTTGATATACATGTTAGTGATGTGTACCTTACTAATGCTCGTAGTAGCACCTGGGTATTTGATACTGGTTCTGTTGCTCATATTTGCAACTCGAAACAGGGGCTACGGATTAAACGAAGATTGGCTAAGGACGAGGTGACGATGCGCATCGGGAATGGTTCCAAGGTCGATGTGATCGCCGTCGGCACGCTACCTCTACATCTACCTTCAGGATTAGTTTTAGACCTTAATAATTGTTATTTGGTGCCAGCGTTGAGCATGAACATTATATTTGGATCTTGTTTAATGCGAGATGGTTATTCATTTAAATCAGAGAATAATGGTTGTTCTATTTACATGAGTAATATCTTTTATGGTCATGCACCCTTGAAGAGTGGTCTATTTTTATTGAATCTCGATCGTGGTGATACACATATTCATAATATTGATGCCAAAAGATGCAAAGTTGATAATGATAGTGCAACATATTTGTGGCACTGCCGTTTAGGTCATATTGGTGACTCCATGCAGATGGGCTTTTGGAATCACTTGATTATGAATCATTTGATGCTTGCGAACCATGCCTCATGAGCAAGATGACTAAGACTCCATTCTCCGGAACAATGGAGCGAGCTACAGACTTATTGGAAATAATACATACCAATGTATGCGGTCCAATGAGTGTCGAGGCTCGCGGCGGGTATCGTTATTTTTTGACCTTCACAGATGATTTGAGCAGATATGGGTATATCTACTTAATGAAACACAAGTCTGAAACATTTGAAAAGTTCAAAGAATTTCAGAGTGAAGTGGAAAATCATCATAACAAGAAAGTAAAGTTTCTAGGATCTGATCGCGGAGGCGAATATTTGAGTTACGAGTTTAGTCTTCATTTAAAACAATGTGGAATAGTTTCGCAACTCACGCCACCTGGAACACCACAGTGTAATGGTGTGTCCGAACGTCATAACCGTACTTTATTAGATATGGTGCGATCTGTGATGTCTCTTACCGATTTACCACTATCATTTTGGGGTTATGCATTAGAGACAGTTGCATTCATGTTAAATAGGGCACCATCTAAATCCGTTGAGACGACACCATATGAACTGTGGTTTGGCAAGAAACCTAAGCTGTCGTTTCTTAAAGTTTGGGATTGCGATGCTTATGTGAAAAAGCTTCAGCCTGATAAGCTCGAACCCAAATCGGAGAAGTGCGTCTTCATAGGATACCCAAAAGAAACTGTTGGGTACACCTTCTATCACAGATCCGAAGGCAAAATCTTTGTTGCTAAGAATGGATCCTTTCTAGAGAAGGAGTTTCTCTCGAAAGAAGTGAGTGGGAGAAAAGTAGAACTTGATGAGGTAATTGTACCTTCTCCCGAATTGGAAAGTAGTTCATCACAGAAAACAGTTCCCGTGATGCCTACACCAATTAGTGAGGAAGCTAATGATGATGATCATGAAACTTCAGATCAAGTTACTACCGAACCTCATAGGTCAGCCAGAGTACATTCCACACCAGAGTGGTACGGTAATCCTGTTCTGGAAATCATGTTACTAGACCATGACGAACCTACGAACTATGAGGAAGCGATGATGAGCCCAGATTCCGCGAAATGCCTTGAGGCCATGAAATCTGAGATGGGATGCATGTATGAGAACAAAGTGTGGACTTTGGTTGACTTGCCCGATGATCGGCAAGCCATAGAGAATAAATGGATCTTCAAGAAGAAGACTGACACTGACGATAATGTTACTGTCTACAAAGATCGACTTGTTGCAAAAGGTTTTCGACAAGTTCAAGGGGTTGACTACGATGAGACCTTCTCACCCGTAGCAATGCTTAAGTCTGTCCGAATCATGTTAGCAATTGCCGCATTTTATGATTATGAAATCTGGCAAATGGACGTCAAAAATGCATTCCTTAATGGATTTCTCAAAGAAGAGTTGTATATGATGCAACCAGAAGGTTTTGTCGATCCTAAAGGTGCTAACAAAGTGTGCAAGCTCCAGCGATCCATTTATGGACTGGTGCAAGCCTCTCGGAGTTGGAATATACGCTTTGATAGTGTGATCAAAGCATATGGTTTTATACAGACTTTTGGAGAAGCCTGTATTTACAAGAAAGTGAGTGGGAGCTCTGTATCATTTCTAATATTATATGTGGATGACATATTGTTGATTGGAAATGATATAGAATTTCTGGATAGCATAAAAGGTACTTGAATAAGAATTTTTCAATGAAAGACCTCGGTGAAGCTGCTTATATATTGGGCATCAAGATCTATAGGGATAGATCAAGACGCTTAATAGGACTTTCACGAAGCACATACCTTGATAAAGTTTTGAAGAAGTTCAAAATGGATCAGTCAAAGAAAGGGTTCTTGCCTGTGTTCAAGGTGTGAAGTTGAGTAAGACTCAATGCCCGACCACTGCAGAAGATAGATAGAAAATGAAAGTCATTCCCTATGCCTCAGCCATAGGTTCTATCATGTATGCAATGCTGTGTACCAGACCTGATGTGTGCCTTGCTATAAGTTTAGCAGGGAGGTACAAAAGTAATCCAGGAGTGGATCACTGGATAGCGGTCAAGAACATCCTGAAATACCTGAAAAGGACTAAGGATATGTTTCTCGTTTATGGAGGTGACAAAGAGCTTGTCATAAATGGTTACGTCGATGCAAGCTTTGACACTGATCTGGATGACTCTAAGTCACAAACCGGATACGTATTTATATTGAATGGTGGAGCTGTCAGTTGATGCAGTTCCAAGCAAAGCGTCGTGGCGGGATCTACGTGTGAAGCGGAGTACATAGCTGCTTCGGAAGCAGCAAATGAAGGAGTCTGGATGAAGGAGTTCATATCCGATCTAGGTGTAATACCTAGTGCATCGGGTCCAATGAAAATCTTTTGTGACAATACTGGAGCAATTGCCTTGGCGAAGGAATCCAGATTTCACAAGAGAACCAAACACATCAAGAGACACTTCAATTCCATCCGCGATCAAGTCAAGGAGTGAGACATAGAGATTTGCAAAATACATACGGATCTGAATGTTGCAGACCCGTTGACTAAGCCTCTTCCACGAGCAAAACATGATCAGCACCAAGACTCCATGGGTGTTAGAATCATTACTGTGTAATCTAGATTATTGACTCTAGTGCAAGTGGGAGACTGAAGGAAATATGCCCTAGAGGCAATAATAAAGTTGTTATTTATATTTCCTTATATCATGATAAATGTTTATTATTCATGCTAGAATTGTATTAACCGGAAACTTAGTACATGTGTGAATACATAGACAAACAGAGTGTCCCTAGTATGCCTCTACTTGACTAGCTTGTTTATCAAAGATGGTTATGTTTCCTGACCATAGACATGTGTTGTCATTTGATGAACAGGATCACATCATTAGAGAATGATGTGATGGACAAGACCCATCCGTTAGCTTAGCATAATGATCGTTAAGTTTTATTGCTATTGCTTTCTTCATGACTTATACATGTTCCTCTGACTATGAGATTATGCAACTCCCGGATACCGGAGGAACACTTTGTGTGCTATGAAACGTCACAACGTAACTGGGTGATTATAAAGATGCTCTACAGGTGTCTCCGAAGGTGTTTGTTGGGTTGGCATAGATCAAGATTAGGATTTGTCACTCCGAGTATCGGAGAGGTATCTCTGGGCCCTCTCGGTAATACACATCATATGAAGCCTTGCAAGCAATGTGACTAATGAGTTAGTTACGGGATGATGCATTACGGAATGAGTAAAGAGACTTGCTGGTAATGAGATTGAACTAGGTATGATGATACCGACGATCGAATCTCGGGAAAGTAACATACCGATGACAAAGGGAATGACGTATGTTGTTATGCGGTTTGACCGATAAAGATCTTCGTAGAATATGTAGGAGCCAATATGAGCATCCAGGTTCCGCTATTGGTTATTGACCGGAGATGTGTCTCGGTCATGTCTACATAGTTCTCGAACCCGTAGGGTCCGCACGCTTAACGTTCGATGACGATTTGTATTATGAGTTATGTGTTTTGGTGACCGAAGACTATTCGGAGTCCCGGATGAGATCACGAACATGACGAGGAGTCTCGAAATGGCCGAGAGGTAAAAGATTGATATACTGGAAGGTTATATTCGGACACCGGAATGGTTCCGGAGTGATTCAGATATTTTTCGGAGTACCGAGGGGTTACCGGAACCCCCCGGGGAAGTAATGGGCCTTATTGGGCCATAGGGGAGAAGAGGAGGCAGGCCAAGGGGAGGTGGCGCCCCCCCCCCCCCCATGGAGTCCGAATTGGACTAGGGGAGGGGGCGGCGCCCCCCTTGCCCTTTCCTACTCCCTCTCCCTCTCCCTTTCCCTCTTTCCCACTCCGGAAAGGAAAGGGGAATCCTACTAGGACTTGGGAGTCCTAGTAGGACTCCCCACACTTGGCGCGCCCCTAGGGGGCCGGCCTCCTCCTCCCCTCCTTTATATACGGGGGCGGGGGGCACCCCAAAGGCACAACAGATATTCTCTTAGCCGTGTGCGGTGCCCCCCTCCACAGTTTACTCCTCCGGTCATATTGTCGTAGTGCTTAGGCGAAGCCCTGCGCGGATCACATCACCATCACCGTCACCACGCCGTCGTGCTGACGAAACTCTCCCTCGACCTTCTGCTGGATCAAGAGTTCGAGGGACGTCATCGAGCTGAACGTGTGCTGAACTCGGAGGTGTCGTACGTTCGGTGCTTGATCGGTTGGATCGCGAAGACGTTCGACTACATCAACCGCATTAAGCTAACGCTTCCACTTTCGGTCTACGAGGGTATGTGGACACACTCTCCCCCTCTCGTTGCTATGCATCTCCTAGATAGATCTTGCGTGAGCGTAAGAAATTTTTTGAAATTACACATTCCCCAACACAACAAGCTAGTCAAGTAGAGGCTCACTAGGGACACGGTGTTTGTTTATGTATTCACACATGTATTTAGGTTTCCGATCAATACAATTCTAGCATGAATAATAAACCTTTATCATGAATAAGGAAATATAAGATAACAACTTTATTATTGCCTCTAGGGCATATTTCCTTCAGGTATTGCCCCCGTTCTTCTCCTCGTTGCTTCTAGTTTTCGGATCTAGGCTTTTGGGGCAATAGTCTTAGCATTTATCGATTTTTGGCCAAATTGAGGCTTGAGTAGGACGTTGAAGGCTGCTAGACTAGTTGTATTGATGATTGGTAGGAGTATTTTTGAACTTGGAACCCCCGGTAGTACCGGATCTAGCAGCGGAAGTGGCCTGATCGCCGTCCTCCGCCTCGGGCGGTACTACCGCTCCCCTGGAGCGGTACTACCGCTGTAGGCGGTACTACCGCTTCCTAGGGACGGTACTATCGCTTGGGATGCCGGCCTCCACTTTTCTCATACCAATCGTTGATTCGTGTTGCTTTTTCTGCTGGCTTATGCTCGTTTTTCTGTTGGGTTTCTTTGCCTGTGTGTGTGGTTCCAGGTGATGGCACTTCGGAGCACCCCGTCCATCGTATCAACCCCGGGCGTCCTGGAGGGTCAAAGTGTTATCGCACTTCTGAGACAGTTGCTGCTTCTTCAAGTGTTCCTCCAACTCAGCCCAAGCCTCCTTCCAAGCAAGTTGCGAACAAGCCCAAGCCGAAGGCCAAGTCTGTGACAGAGATGACTGCTAAGGAATTCTGTGTGGCTCGTCGCCGCAACCCGTATGCTCAAGATCAAGATCCAGCTCTTGTCAACCGCCCCTTCTGGAACCGGTTTCAGTGGTCTGTCTACTTTGATGTGCTCAAAGCAAAGAAGAATCTCTTTGTAGATGTCCGCTCCATCGACACTGCTTATTTGGAGAAGGATCGTGCCTACTTTGGCGAGGCACTTGATATGTGTGCTCAGTTGAACATCCTCAAGCTCATGGAGTTCAACAAGGACTTTGATGCGTGTAAGGGCATATTCTTCCCTATGTGGTTTTGGTGATTGATGACAATGCATTTGCGGACTAATCGTGTGCATTGAGCATTTCAGATATCTCATGTCTAGGCACAAGACGATTCGGTGCCCCTCAGAGCCTAGTGAAGATGGCGTTTCTCTACGTTTCTTTTCGGTGGATTTGAGTCGTAGGAAAGCCGTACTATTAAGAGGGGGTCCGCGCCGGAAAGGTTTGGGTGGAATCAACACGTACACGTCTGTTCCTTTGCACCACCTTTCCTTTGCTTCTTTGGAACACCGTCCGTTTATCCGTGTCTTTACAAAATGAAGGCTCCCAAGTGCTATAGTTCTGTGGCGTGCGGTAGTACTACTCAACGGAGCAGTAGTACCGCAGCGGCCCATGGTAGTACCGGCGAGGGAAGCGGTAGTACCGCGCCATGCGGTAGTACCGCTCCTCGGGTGCGGTAGTACCGTGGCCTCTAGCCCAGAACCCTAGCATGCGCGGAAGTAGGAGCGGAAGTAATTTTTTACATCCGCGCCCTACGCGGTAGTACCGCTCTGAGCATGCGGTAGTACCATGTCGGATTTTTGCACAGACCGAGATTCAGCGGAAGTAGCCACGGATGTAATTTTATTAGTCCGTGCCTTCCCAACCTAGTCGAACCCTGCCTTGCGATAGTACCGCAAGGGCGCGCGGTAGTACCGCTCTGGCGGTTCTACCGCTCGCTGTTTCAACACAACAGGGCCTCGTCTGGTCTCTGCCGCGGGAGCGGTAGTACCGCATCGTGGAGCGGTAGTACCGTGAGACCTTGCGGTAGTACCGCGGCACTGTGCGGTAGTACCGCATGTCGCGGGCTAAATCAGTGGGTAACGGTTGGATCTTTCCTCCCACTATATAAGGGGAGTCTTCTTCCCCAAGTTGACTACCTCTTCCTTCCCTAAGCTCCATTGTTGCTCCAAGCTCCATTTTTGCCCGATCTCTCTCCCTAGCCAATCAAACTTGTTGATTCTCCTAGGGATTGGTTGAGAAGGCCCCGATCTACACTTCCACCAAGAGAAATTTGATTCCCCCCCACTAATCCCTTATGGATCTTGTTACTCTTGGGTGTTTGAGCACCCTAGACGGTTGAGGTCACCGCGGAGCCATATTCCATTGTGGTGAAGCTTCGTGGTGTCGTTGGGAGCCTCCAATTAAGTTGTGGAGATTGCCCCAACCTTGTTTGTAAAGGTTCGGTCGCCGCCTCCAAGGGCACCAATAGTGGAATCACGGCATCTCGCATTGTGTGAGGGTGTAAGGAGAATACGGTGGCCCTAGTGGCTTCTTGGGGAGCATTGTGCCTCCACACCGCTCCAACGGAGACGTACTTCCTCTCAAAGGGAAGGAACTTCGGCAACACATCCTCGTCTCCATCGGCTCCACTCTTGGTTATCTCTTACCTTTACTTGTGCAAGCTTAATTTGTATTGTATTCCTTGCTTGCTTGTGTGCTTGTTATTGTTGCATCATATAGGTTGCTCACCTAGTTGCATATCTAAACAACCTACTTTGATGCAAAGTTTAAATTGGTAAAGAAAAGATAAAAATTGTTAGTTGCCTATTCACCCCCCCCCCCCTCTAGTCAACCATATCGATCCTTTCAATGCGGATATGGTGGCTCAGTTTTTTGCCACAGTTCATCTTGGCACTGATGAGGAAAGGACCTTGACCTGGATGACCAATGGCAGACTTCTCTCAGTCAAATGGAAGGTGTTCATGGAATTGTTTGGCATTGAAGATCAGGGGCTTGACAACCCGGTTGGCTTTCGTCCTCACAAGAATGCTACTTCTACTCAAGTCGGCTCTTTGGGTATACAGCACAGTGAAGGTTCACCCCGAGACGCAGAAGAAGACATATGAGTTGTTTCCTTTTCTGGATATCCTTCATCGCATCTTCAGGAACACCCTTTTCCCTCGCATTGGGAACCTGGATATGGTTCATTCGTACCTCATGGACATGTTACTGTTTTGCCAGCATGAGAAGGAGAACAACACAGGAGAGCCCTTGGATATTTCACATGTCATGTGGTCAGAACTTTTCTCTGCCATCACTGAGCGCAAGTGCCCCATCTATGCCCCCTACTTGATGTTGCTCATTGAGAAGGCTTGGGCACACTCTTATCCTGGTGTCTTGCTAGAGACCGGTGACTTGGTCTCTCACGAGATTAAGCGTCTGAGACAGAAGGAGCACTGGGGAACTCCTATTCTGGAGAATGAGATTCCTTCTGGAGCTGATGAGGCTGAGGCTGATGATGATGAGGACTATGAGCCCTCTGGAGTGGAGCTTTCGTGGGCTAAGAAGTTCAAGCACAAGATGAAGAAGCTATTCTGCATGGAGTCTCACGAGCAGTATATGGCTCATGTGTGTGAGAAGAAGTCACGGAGCCGTCACAAGGAGCTTATGCGTCAGCTTGGGGCTAAAGTTAACAGTGGATCTGAGGGCAAGATCACAGATGAGGAGTGGATTTCGCAGCACTGTCCCTGGACGAATTCAGAGTCTGGGCAGCCTACTGCCGATGATGGAGGTGCAGGCGACCACGCGGGGATGTGATGATGGAGATCTTCGGCTTTGCTATCACCTGTGACCGTAGCAGCACTCTTTGCCCTTTTGGTGTCTCGATGCCAAAGGGGGAGAGAGTTTAGGGATTTGTCGAGTTGCGAGTGTGTCGTATTTGCCTTGCCTTTCTCTCTCACAAACTCTTTTATCGGTTGTCTGCTTTGGTTTGGTTTGTGCTTGTGAGACCTGGTTACCCTGTCATATGGTGTGAGACATATGCTATCTTATCCTATTATTATCTAATGCATGTCTAGTTCTCTGGTAGTATGTGAGTTGCATGCTTAACTTATGATTCTCTCTTGCTCACTTACTACTCCATGCATCCTAGCTTATACTTCCCATTTGGTAGATGCAAGTGTTGTCAGTCTATAAAATATAGGGGGGGTGTTGATCCTAATGTGTGTACTTTGCATTCCAAAGGCACTCCTAATTAAGTGCACACATCTACGGGGAGCCCGTCTATATTTTGTAAGACTCTGGGGTTTGCTTATTATCTTGTTTTTTCTCTATGCAAATCCCGTGTTGTCATCAATCCACCAAAAAGGGGGAGATTGTTAGGGCATGTCTCTCTCTAAGTGGTTTTGGTGATTGATGACAATGCATTTGCGGACTAATCGTGTGCGTTGCGCATTTCAAATATTCATTCATTGGCACAACACGATTCATTCCCCTCTAATCTCAAGGTGAAGACGGTGTAGTTCTCTTTTGTTTCGGTTTTGGTGGACTTGAGTCATAGGAGACACCGTACTATCAAGAGGGGGTCCGTATCGGAAAGGCTAGGGTGGAATCAACACGTACACATCTTTTTCGCACCCCCAGCTCCTTCCCTCATTCTTGGAGTTTACTTGTTATCGCGGAAGTGGCATTAGGGTGGCGCCAGCGGTAGTACTGCTGGGCCGGAGCGGCAGTACCGCTGATAGCCACAAGCGGTAGTACCGCTGTTCCACAGCGGTAGTACCGCCCATGGCCACCAGTGGTAGTACGGCTCCGGTTCCGCGCTGGTACCACCTCGACTCGAGACCTGCGTGTCTCCTGTCGGGTTCAGCGGCAGTAGCAGCGGCAGTAGGAGCGGTAGTATCGCTCGCAAGCGGTAGTACCGCACCTACCACCGCTGCTAGTGCCGCCCGGGCTCTCGCTCTCGTGTCCCTTCCCCCTCTGAGGCCTCTGCTCTCTGTCACTACGGTAGTACCGCTGGGGCTCGCGGTAGTACCGCTGCGGCCAGTGGTAGTACCGCTCCCCTGAGCGGTAGTACCGCTTAGTGCGGGCTGAAGAGGGGATAACGGTTGGATTGTTTCCCCCACTATAAACGGGGGTCTTCTTCCCCAAGAAGACCCACCTCTTTTCCCCCAAGCTCCATTGTTGCTCCAAAGCTCATTTTCGCCCGATCTCTCTCCCTAGCCAATCAAACTTGTTGATTTTCTAGGGATTGGTTGAGAAGGCCCGGATCTACACTTCCACCAAGAGAAATTTGATTCCCCCCACTAATCCCTTGCGGATCTTGTTACTCTTGGGTGTTTGAGCACCCTAGATGGTTGAGGTCACCTCAGAGCCACAGTCCATTATGGTGAAGCTCTGTGGTATCGTTGGGAGCCTCCAATCAAGTTGTGGAGATTGCCCCAACCTTGTTTGTAAAGGTTCGGTCACCACCTTCAAGGGCACCACTAGTGGAATCACGGCATCTCGCATTTGTGCGAGGGCGTGAGGAGAATACGGTGGCCCTAGTGGCTTCTTAGGGAGCATTGTGCCTCCATACCGCTCCAACGGAGACGTACTTCCCCGAAAGGGAAGGAACTTCGGTAACACATCCTCCTCTCCACCGGCTCCACTTGTGGTTATCTCTTCCCTTTACTTTGTGCGAGCTATTGTAGTGTTGTATTCTTTGCTTGCACTTATTGTTGTTGTTGTTTGCATCATATAGGTTGCTCACCTAGTTGCACATCTAGACAACCTATTTGTTGCTAAACCTAATTTGTTAAGAAAAGCTAAAAAATGGTAGTTGCCTATTCACCCCCCCCCCCCCCCCTCTAGTCAACCATATCGATCCTTTCAATGGGGATCAAAAATCAAGGGGTGCCAAACCAGGGCAAAAATGACTGTATGTTATTAATGACTATATGTTATTAATTGTGTAAGGAATATACAAGAAGGGAATGCCAAAGTGTTAGGGCATATTCCTCCCTTAGTGGTTTTAGTGATTGATGACAATGCTTTTTAGGACTAATCATGTGCATTGAGGATTTCAGATATTGGATCATATGGCACAAGACGATTCGAGCCCCTCAGAGTTTTAAGTGAAGACGGGTTTTTTCCTGCGTTTCTTTTCCGGTGGACTTGAGTCGTCAGAAAGCCGTACTATCAAGAGAGGGTCCGCTTCGGAAAGGTTTTCGATGGAATCATCACGTACACATTCTTCTTTGCATCCCCGTTGCCTTTCCGCTTCAATGGAGTCTTCTCTCTGTTGTGCTTAAGGGGTGTTGGAGAGCTGCCAGCGGTAGTACCGCTGCCAGTACCGCGCGTACTACCGCCCTCTGCTCAGGTCTCGATTTTTCCTGTCGGGTTGCATGGTAGTCCAGCGGTAGTCCCTCTGGCTCACTTTCGTGGAACCCTCTCTAACCCAGTAGAGCAAGCGGTAGTGGGAGCGGTAGTACCGCGTCTACTACCGCTGACACTACTGCTCGTGGCTCTGCTCTTCAGCGTTCCCCTGTTCTCCTCAGCGGTAGTAGGGAACGGCAGTACCGGCTGTAAGCGGTAGTACCGTTGCGACCGTACCACCGCAGCCCCTGCCACCACAGTGCCGGAGTAATGCAACCCCAGCGATAGTACCGCTGGGGCGAGCGGTAGTACCGCTCCGGTGGCACTACTAGCCCGTGGCCTTAGTGTCATTGCACTTACTCGTTGTCTCTACCGCTTAGGCGGTAGTACCGCTCCCTGAGCGGTAGTACCGCTTATGTGCGGGCTGAGGGTTGCATAACGGTTGGATTTGTTCCCCGCTATAAAGGTGGGTCTTCTTCCCCAAGAAGACTCACCTCTTCCTCCCTAAAACTCCATTATTGCTCCAAAGCTCATTTTCGCCCGATCTCTCTCCCTAGCCAATCAAACTTGTTGATTTTCTAGGGATTGGTTGAGAAGGCCCCGATCTACACTTCCACCAAGAGAAATTTGATTCCCCCCACTAATCCCTTGCGGATCTTGTTACTCTTGGGTGTTTGAGTACCCTAGACGGCTGAGGTCACCTCGGAGCCACATTCCATTGTGGTGAAGCTTCGTGGTGTTGTTGGGAGCCTCCAATTCGGTTGTGGAGATTGCCCCAACCTTGTTTGTAAAGGTTCGGTCGTCGCCTTCAAGGGCACCACTAGTGGAATCACGGCATCTCGCATTGGGTGAGGGCGTGAGGAGAATATTGTGGCCCTAGTGGCTTTTTGGGGAGCATTGTGCCTCCACACCGCTCCAACGGAGACGTACTTCCTCTCAAAGGGAAGGAACTTCGGTAACACATCCTCGTCTCCACCGGCTCCACTTGTGGTTATCTCTTACCTTTACTTTGTGTTTGCTTTACTTGTGTTGTGTATCTTGCTTGCTATTGGTATTGTTGTTGCTAGCATATCATATAGGTTGCTCACCTAGTTGCATATCTAGACAACCTACTTGTTGCTAATCCTTATTTGTTAAGAAAAGCTAAAATTTTGGTAGTTGCCTATTCACCTCCCTCCCTCTAGTCAACCATATCGATCCTTTCACAAAGGTTATTAAACATGTCACGAGGATAAAAAAAGGTGTCAAACCTTCGTAAAAAGCGACTAGGTTCTATTCTTGGTGCTAAGAGGATACGAGAAAGAGGCGTCAAGTTTATTAATCGCGTCAAGAGGATACGAGAAAGAGACGACAAACCCACCTAAAAAACGACTAGGCTTTATTAGTGGCACCATGAGGATACGAGAAAAAGGCGTCAAACTCATGTAAAAATAACATAGTTTTTTCCTCACACCGTCTGGCAAGGTAATTGTTTCCTACCGCATTCAGTCACCTGCTCAACATGTGTGTGTGGTGGGTCCGTGGGTGGGAGGGGTGTGTGTGTGTATGCGCGCGTGCGTGTGGGTGTGTGTATGTGTTGGAAGGGGGAGCTTGCAAGAGTGGCATCTCATGGATTTAAAGATCAAATCTATTGCTCGGTGTGTCAAACGGTGGCCGCGGCGGGGAAAATTTGAACAATATTCTCATGGTCGCTTTATGAGGGAAAATATTTCATTGGTTGGTAAAAGCATACTCGAATGGTCGGCAACACTACCATCAAATATGGTTGAAGCCTTGAAGGTGAGTGTGGTTATTTTGTTTTAGCTTTGTGTGCGAGATGGTTGGATTGGTGTGGCTGTCCAAGCTCATCAATAATAGTGGCCCCCGACTAGAGTGCCGGTAAGCTTGTGTGTGGCGCGACAAATCTTTCGTAGATGATGTTTGTGTTGTTTGATTGTTTCTACCATTGTATCCATTTTCTTAATATATAAATTGGAACCAATAAGCTTATGGTGTCTTTCTAAAAAGATAGTGGATTAAAAATGTCGTCGAATGATAAAGGGTAGGCTCGGTAAACAAGATGAAGTCTGAAACGACAAGATCACAGTCCATCTCCACCTCCTACTCGCACCCTCCCGATTGTACCACGCCCCATTCTCCTCTCCTCCCGATCACCAATTCCCCAACCATAGGAACGACCATGCCCCATTCTCCTCCTCCCGATCACCAATTCCCCAACCATAGGAACCACTCGCTGGTGTCTCCACCACACAAGGAGCCAACAACTACAACACCACCCTTCATCATTGTGCCGATATGTCCAATGGATGCCCGCCGAGCATGGATACCCATTGCCCATGAGCGCTCGATGGGTAGGGTATGAGTAGGATTTTCTATGACCATGAGAAAGATGGGCATGAGTATGAAATTTTTGTACCCGCACCACACCCTACCCAATGCCATCCTTAACAATAGGGGGTGCAAATGGGTACAATCCTTTCGTTCAACCAGGTGAACTGAAATTTCAATAGTCGGTTGAATTGAGGGAAAGGGTACCCCAATGGTCACAAATTTTCATCTGTATAGACAATGCTAACAAACCTTTCCACTTCCAACATGTTCAGAAAAGAGTACTCTTCAGAAAATTGGATGACCACACCAAGAGAATTCTTGTGTATTTCAGGAGAAACAGTAGACCTCAGGAAAGTTTTCCAAGATCTGCGCTCAGAACTCAGAACTCCCAGTAAAACATGAATAAGATACATGATTTAGCCAATTTCATTGCTACATCCTTCGATCGATCGAAATGACCATAAGTTTATTTAATTAGCATATGGAAACCATTGTTCAAACTTCAAACTGCAAAATAAATGTTTCCATACCATCATCATCCTCATCAACCCCTCAATGAGTGGTCAAAGTTTATTTCAAGCTCGAAAGTGGCGGATGATCATAAGTTTTATTAATGTGCCTATAGTTTATACCACCCAATGTTCAAACCTGCAAAAGAAAATATTCCCATTCCATCATATCTTCCTCAACCCCTCAAAAGGGTGGTCAAAGTTTATGCCAAGCTAGAAAATGGCAACCTAGGGGCATCTAAGAAAATTACAAACCCCGCATAGAACGGATACTATGGCCGCATTATTGTCATCGTAGTCCTGACTTTTCAAAATAAGCTGCAGTCCCAAACTGAAGAGGCCATATGTGTTGACAACTAGTTAAACAGAAGAGCCAGACTAAAGAGAGCTTCTCGCAATCTCTAATGCATCTTCGACTGAAGTCGCACTCTTGAGCTTAGCTTTGTCGACAATGGGCTGTGATCTCGCGAGCTTTGGAAGAAGCGAGAATTCCTGAAATATTGCAGAGATGTTGTTAGGAATCCGGAATGGTTCTTATAAATGAAGTCCAGAATTGAAATACAATAGGAATTCCAAGCTCTTTGGTCATGGCAAGATTTCTCTGCAAGACTACAGACTTTTTGTCCTCCCAATTATTTAGCATGATTGTAACTTGCACTGATTAATTAACTCTTTTCACACAAAAGAAGGCCATCGCAAGTTTTGTGTGTGTGTGTGTGAATAAGGGTCATGGCAACTTGGCAAGGCATATGTGCTTTCATTTAAATGGCTGCTACTCGGTATTAAGTTCAGGAGAAGTTGCAAGAAGATATTGCCATGTTGAAGATGTTGTCCGCATTTTATTACCTCTGAGGTTCCACTCTCAAGGAAAACACCCTTCAATCGACTATCTGCAAGATATAACAAGGTAAAAGATTGTCTTAAAGAAGTCCAACTGGGAGTAATGATAAATAATGAAAACAACCAATTACCAGAGTCAGTCCAGAAGGTAGCAATCTTAGGATCAAAGTTCCCTACTTCAATTGTTTCACCAACTGCGTAGTGAACAAGAGAGGATACAGATTTTGTGATTATTGATGTTCAATAACAAGGATCAACATTATGAGGTAGAAACTGGAAAGGGGCAACCATACCATTATCTCCGTAGAATTGCCACCAAATTTTCCTGGAGCTTCCTTCATACTCAAAAACTCGAGAATAGAAATACGGAAGGTAGTCATACCTACATCAGAGATGGCAGCAAATCAAGCACAGCACCGGTGGGTAAACTGATATATTACACCCTATAACCATTAACTTACGCTTTTGCCTGGGATGTTAAGAGTGTTTCTATACAATGTTGTGCAGACTTTCTGGCATGATCCACATGCTCCACTCGAGCTATTCTATCATACATCTGTAGAGAAGCTCACAGAAAGTTATATTCTGGGATCCAACATTTCCTTATTTGAGATAAATGCACAGAAACCTACCTTGAGCGGAAAAGCTGCCACATCTCCAATAGCAAAGATGCTAGGTATACTTGTTCTAAACATGGAGTCAACCTACAAAGAAGAACCAACAGGTCATCTAAGGATGACAAAAAAATCCAGACAGCAGCTTACAAGGAAAGTGTAATGACAGTAGAGGTGACAAAGCTGAATCACTAAATTGATATCAATAAGGTCTAACTGGAAAAACCATCTAATTTACTTTATGCATTGTTATAATTAATAAAATATATCTAATCTTATCACTACTACAGGTACAAAATGACAAAGCAAGCAGTCCCTTAAATCTTCAAGCAACTAAGAGGGTAAAACCACAACTTGGTGTCCAATAGAGAACAATAATGACCCATGCTACTAACATACATCATACTGCAGAGTATAGTCGAATCAAATAAGGTTCATTAACTTCTGGATGGAACAAACCTCTATTCCACCAACTTCGTTGTTAACTCCCACAGCTTCGAAGGGGCTGACAGATGGTTTTGCTCCTATACCAACAATAACCTGCATTACAATGTAATGTCAACATAAGAAGATCTCATGATATGAATCCATACGGTTTCAGAAGTTTAAGAATATGTACATAAGAAGATAATGTCAAATATAATAAATAGTAGCTGATGCTCCTAGTGATAATATAATAAACTGTATTTAACTTCTGCTGCATCAGCAGACATTTGATCACGACACACATTTTGGGCTAGTACTACCGTCACCAAACAGAGGCTGGCGCCAATAATATCCAACCACGACCAGCAGGGTTTCTGGGCAGATTAGTTTGCGGACAGCGAGAACAATGCTGAGTCTGATTCTTGAGAAATCAAGTTGGTTTCCTAATCAAAGATTTAAAAGATTTTGTCATTCTCCCCCTCTCTTCCCCTCCACTAGAGCCACCACCATCGGCATTACCATGAAACCTCCATACTGGAAACTCGGCATTTTCTACCCATCACACACCAGAACTTAGGCTGTGTTTGATAGAAAGGTATTGCAAAAACTAAAGTATTGAAAAACTACGGTATTTTAGCCCGTAGGTGCAAGATACCACAGTTTTGACATATCAAAATATTTTGCCGTATTGGGAATACTGTGACCTGTTTGGCTGGTGCTTTATGCAGCAACGTAAATTAGCTAACTAGCTAGCCATTTGATAGCAGCTACAAACACACGTGTTCCTAGCTAGTTGCAATCACTCAATGGTTTGCTTGATCAGAGTTGATTATATAGTTGGGTATGGACACTCGTGTGTTGTGGCCAGCATGGATAGACAAAAATCGCACGAGCAAGAAGAGCAGCAAATCAGCTTTGCATCCACACGCCTGAGTAGCAAGCTCGAGTCCAGCAGGATTTGCTTGCCTATTTCCTCTAGGCTAGCGTGGTGGGGTTCGAGGGGCTTCGCTGAGGCAGGGACCAGCAGCCGACCCGACGAGCAGCCAACATACAGGGCACCACAGCAGCTAGCGCAGCAGATACAAAGGTCAGCACCGCTTCCGGGCAGCAGCTTGCATGCGCACCACACTGAACGAGATCCGGCAGAACAAGGCCGCCGAGCGGAAGCAACGGGAGAATGAACGAGGGGGCAGCAGCGGCTTGGAGCAAGGAAGAAGATAACGATGACCCCTTTCTTTCGCGAGCTCTGTTTTAAAAAAAGAGGTCCTGGGTTCTTTTTTTAATACAGAGATAATACCATGGTTTTGCAAATAATGCAGTATTAAAAACATAGTTTTTAGTGGCAGCCAAACACATCATGGTAATTAAAACTGTGGTAATCTTAAAAACTGTAGTATTCTTAGAATCTTTCCTACTTCTAAAGATTTGAGTTGGTGGTGAGTTCACCCATCTTTAATCCTTCTTACACATGGGACTTGGTATAGCTAGCAGCTCTTCCTATTCTTTCTTGCACGTGGCACTTGCTCAGCTAGCAGTACAAAAAAAAATCACGGGAGACGACCACAGGATATCTGGAAAGATCCTCCCCTTACCAAAGGAACCGCTGAAGCGCATTCACGTGCAGTGACAAAAGAGAGACATAATATATTCTATGAACTAAATTTCCTTGGGATCTTGGCCATTCCATTTCTTCCCTGATCGCTCCCCAATCACAGTCCAGCCGCCCCTTCTGCCCAATTGCAGCACACCGTAGTTCAAATTTTGGATCAGCAACACTCCATGGCCGCTCCTGTATCTCTGCACCACACGGTCAAACAAACCCCTCCTCTCGCCTTTTACTTTCTCTCTATTGGAGCCACGCACTGGCCGCAGAACAATGGTGCTCCTCGGACAATCTCCACGATCTGCCGTTCAACTCCTCACTTGATTCACTCTCTCCCTGTCATCAAACTCTGCCGTCACTACCATCACCTCTTTTTTCCTCCACGACGCCAAACGTGTCGAAACAAATTTCTCACCCCATGGACGATTCGTCTCGGAGAGCATCCTTTCTGTTGTCACTACCGTCGTCAGTTGGGTAACTCCACGCCGGCGCACACGGCCACACGCCACCGTAGCGCTCTGCTGAGAGTCTGGAAGCACCTTCTCCACCGTGAGTAATACTTAACCCGTGCCCATGTACATTAAGCTATGGATTGGGAAAACTATTGCTATACCAGAATTTAGTGAGAGGAACCAATTACCACTCAAAAGCTAAAAGGCAAGTTCTCCAGGACAGCGGTTCGACCCGCAATGTTGTATGGCGCTGAGTGTTGGCCGACTAAAAGGTGACATGTTCAACAGTTAGGTGTGGCGGAGATGCGTATGTTGAGATGGATGCGTGGCCACACGAGGAAGGATCGAGTCCGGAATGATGATATACGAGATAGAGTTGGGGTAGCACCAATTGAAGAGAAGCTTGTCCAACATCGTCTAAGATGGTTTGGGCATATTCAGCGCAGGCCTCCAGAAGCTCCAGTGCATAGCGGACGGCTAAAGCGTGCGGAGAATGTCAAGAGAGGTCGGGGTAGACCAAATTTGACATGGGAGGAGTCCGTTAAGAGAGACCTGAAGGATTGGAGTATCACCAAAGAACTAGCTATGGACAGGGGTGCGTGGAAGCTTGCTATCCATGTGCCAGAGCCATGAGTTGGTCCCGAGATCTTATGGGTTTCACCTCTAGCCTACCCCAACTTGTTTGGGACTAAAGGCTTTGTTGTTGTTGTTTGTTGTTGTTGTAACCAATTACCACTCAAAATACGAAGCTTAGGTGATCTGAGCTAAAATCTGTATCTTATAGAACTCTACCTGGTTATCTCTAATGTCTGGAAATAGTGAATTGAAGTTTTTCCTCCACAAGAATCAGTAGCATAGCAATATATATAAAGAATTAGAAAATAGTTGATTATGTATTCTTCCCACATTTAAGTTTTCCATCAGTACAGAGTGTTGATCCATAGTTTTAATACTCTACTCGTAGAGGGGCGGGTATATTATGTGTCGCTGATGCTCAGAGAGACAACTATGAGAAAAATCATGACTACTTATTTGCAGATAGTCACTTTGTGTGTCGTTTCTGCTTAGTGACAACAATTAATGAGATGAGAAATGTGAATGAGCAGTTGATCCCATTGTTCCCGCCATTTATGCATTTTGACAAAGTTTTACTTAAGCTAGGTTGAACTGCTTTTGGATTGTCTGTCTTCGCTTTTGCTTAATTTTGGGTTTTGGGTGTCATGGGCAATAATGGCAAGTGCATCCCTATTGTATTTGAAACTGAGGTTCATTTATGATGTGAAATCTTAAGGCGGTGAGCTAAGGTTCATTTATGAAGTGAAATCTTAAGGTGGTGTAATGCCAAGAACGCTTCAATGCCATATAAACTAGCTTGGTGTGTTTTCTGGGCCAAGGAGATGTAACAACTTCTAGGCATATTGCGTCTGCAAATAGTTGTGCACATGTGTTAGCTAAGGCTGGATCTTATCATATGCTGGTGTGTGACTCCACATAAATTTATGGTGTTTGTAGCATCATTGTATAAAGACTCTTTTTTGATGTGGTTAAGGCCTAACCTTCTCTCAAACAAAAATCTCAATACTACATGTGGTAATGTACTTTTATAATTCCACTCCGTTTCCCGTAATTCCGAAGCATAGCACGGGCATCTGACTAGTACTTTAAAAAAACTGAGCTACCAAACGGGCCTTACTGGTTTCCAGAATTTAGGACTTTGCTTGTTAGTCTAGTTTATTAGCTAACCATAAAATGTAGACGGATAGCACACCTATCATACTACTTCACTTCTGAGGGATTAGGTTGTCTACATGCTTTCTACTAACAGGGTTTCAAAGATAAGTTGGTTATTATCAGATGCCTTTCAAACATAATATCAAGCGGATCTAAGTGGTCATAATCTTGTCGTTAAATAATCTAATATAACGGGTGCTCTTAATAAGGCCAAGACCAACAGTAGGAACTCAAATGCAGGAATCTCGATGATTTTCATGGTTTAGGATTTGGTACTGCAGCATAAGAACGTGTTGAGAAAATAAAGATCGTAACTGTATCAGCTTCAATAACAGAACCATCTTTAAGTATAGCCGAAGACACCCTTCCATCAGAGCCAGCATCAAGCTTGTCAATAAGAGTTCCCTGGATACCATAAATATACACATTCAACATGATATAGTATGAAAAATCAAGACAAACAAATGATGTTAACGGATTGGTGGAACTCTGTCACCTTTACGAATTTGACGCCATTTTGCTCATACAGTTCCTCATACTTCTTAGCAAGGGAAGGCGTAAACAATCTTGGCATTATGTGATCTTCTGGGAATATTATCTATATACAAAGCAACTTTAGTTATACAACTGGCACTTGCAATGCATAAAGAGAAGAAAAACACGCTTCAGATATATCAGAACTGAAGAAAATAAAGATAGTGCCGTTACAGTTGTGTCAAGATTCCAGCCACAAGCTGCAGCAGCCACCTCCATGCCAATATAGCCCCCACCAATAACAACAATTTTCTTTGCTTTTCCCTACCAAATTAACCCAAATATCAGTTCAGCAGAAAAGTTAAAAAGTGTGAATATACAAAACAAGGAATAATTTTAGATCACTGTTGTCATGTCGCACGAGAGAAACCTATTTTAGTACATGAGAAATATCTATCGTTATTTTTGTACTGAACATACCAATGAAGATACTAGAGAATCAGCATCAGCAACATCACGTATATAGTGAACTCCAGGTAAGTCTCCTCCAATTTTCTCAGGTAATCTGAAACAAGCATCAATATTACAAGCACAAACAAGCAATGATGAAATTCATGAAAACCATGTGAAATGTACAAGGCTTCTATATCTACTTGTTCAGTTTATTGCATCATTGCAAAAGCGTGGGAATTTTATTTACCTTGCCTCTTAGGAGCGCAAAGTTATAGCAGGAATTGGTAATCATGGTAACTTGGTAAGGATATTACAATCTGGTTTTCCACATTAAAACCACTGCTAATATATGCATAATGGATTGCGATATACCTTGCAGCTGCACAACCAGTAGAAATGATAAGTGACCCATACTTCAGAATTTTCCCTGATGAAGTTTTCAAGGTCTGTGTTTTGCCATCAAATGCTTCAACTGGATCCTCATACAGCACCTTTCAGCAAGGAGAAATGGTTTCAGACCAAGGGGATTCTTGTAGTATTATGTAACACACTAAACAAAAAAAAAAGGATAGTAGCATCAGAAGTTCATAACTACCTCTATGCCATTCTCCTTGTACCATTCAGCAGTCTGCCTCTGGCCACCAGATCCAACACAGGTATGGAATCCCTGCCACAAGAGAAACATCGGAGTTTTAAGGCTGCATGCCTATATTTGCAGATTTTATCTTGATGCTGAACTATGCAGGACACCAATGTACCATATCAGCTAAAAGAACGCTGATTCACTGATAGCAACAAATGATGACAGTGTAATGTTTACATATTGGAGTAGATTTCACTCAAGTCGGAACAAATGACATGATGATGACTTAACTAAATTTCTGTCCATTATTATGTCAAGAATGCTCAACAGAGAAAGAGGTTAAACAGATTGGTAATCCCAAATCAACAGACTATAACTACTGTCATGGTTCAATGCTACTTCCTGTTGTTAAATTGTCCAAACTCCAAAGTACTTACAGGTAGGCGTGCCGGCTTCTTTTCTGGGGGAAACAGATAGCCTTTGGTCAGTGCCGGTCGCTCGTATGGTGGAACAGCCTGCACCACAACAAGCACACACCATCAGAAATCAACACACATAGGCTCAAAAGAAAAATGTGGAAGTACTGGTAGTTTCTAGTACGTCCATATATTATACTCCCTCCGTTCACTATTATAAGATGTTTTGGATATTTCAATATGGACTACATACGAACTGAAATGAGTGAACAAACACGCTAAAACGTGTCTATATACTCCCTCCGTCCGAAAAAGTTTGTCTCTCAAATGGATGTATCTAGCACCAAGTTAGTGCTAGATACATCCATTTGAGGAACAAGCTTGGGACAAGTTTTTTCAGACCGAGGGAGTACATCTGAATTCAGAAAAAAGTTGGAACATCTTATACTGGTGAACAGAGGGAATAGCAATTACAAAACAACAGAACAAAATTATGCGCTGGACAGGGAATAACAATGAACAATCCACTTGTGTAATTAATTAACTGATGCCATGGGCATTACCTCTTTGGAGACGATGCAGAGGCGGCCGTCGGCCATGCCATGTTCGACGAACGTCCTGGCCGCGTAGCCCGCCGCATTCCCGCCGCCCACGATCACGTACCTGCAGGCGGTCGATACATGAACCGTAGGTAGGGACAGGCTTGGCAGAGGACAAGGACTGAAGCAGACGGACTCAGATCAGGAGAGCCTAGCCTAAAGGGTAAGAGGGAGGGAGCACCCACTCGCGGTTCTGGTTATCGAAGACGGCGGCCGCGGAGACGGAGCAGTTCCTCCTGCGGTTGGCCGCCGATGCGAGGGCGCCGCCTCCGGCGCCAAGGCGTCGCAGCGCCCAGGACGTCTGCGAGTAGCACCCCGTCCCCGCCGCCGCCGCTGCCGCCGCGGAAGCCATCTGCGCCGCCTTTCGCCGGAGAGCTAGAGCCACCTCCAAGGAAAAAACACACCAACGGGCGGCGAATCAGAACTCGGAAGGGTTTGGGGGGAGCTGCGGGGTCGCGACGAGAACCTGAAGTCATAGCCTCTCCCCACAGGCGGCGCTTATAGGAGAGGGAGCGAGTAGAGGGAATAGTTTAATGGTGCGGGAGGCTCTCAAAGGGACGCTGGCCGTTGCGGCAGGCCAAGGGGCGGGGCGGGGCGGCGACGACGAACGGGCAGACGGACGGAGTGGAGAGAGAAGACGCTCCACGTGTACTCTCGTTTTGCCAATACGCCCTCCTGGGGATGTTTTAATTGCGTGTCATGCCACTTAAGATGGGTCATGTTTGTGTTTTTATATAGCAGAATGGACATTATTGTTTAAAGTAGGAAGTAAAGAACGAGAGAGTTTGAATGAAAGATGATCCATCAGCCTTTATTGATGATAGAAATAGGCTATTTATACCCAGACGAAAGTACACATGATGCTTGGCGGTCAAGTAAACACATAGTTACTTGAGAGCCAAGGAATTACATAGTTGCCTTGAGAGCCAAGTAAGTACAAGTTTGCTTGGCAACCTATCTAACAATTTAACTTAATCCTAATTAGCTTAATTAATAAGCAACTATTATATTCTTAACACTCCCCCTGTACAACGTCTCTTCTTATGAGCATCCAGTGAGGTGTCTTTCAACTTGATGTTGAATTACATTTACTGGTTGAGGATTTGATTTCCTCTGTTTCCGCGAAAGCATATGAGAAGTTATATCTCGTCTTGTCAGATTTTCTCCCCCTCTTGCTCTCATTTGGGGAGAAGAGTGGTTTATCAGGTACATCCACTCTTTCTAACACTTTACTGCAGGAATATAGAATTTAGTAACACCTTGTCATCAGTAAATGTATGTGGCAAATTTGCAATGTGTTGCAAATATATGATTCTCTAAACTTCTAGTTCAGATTCTTTGAGTACGTGGATATAAGGATTGAATGTCAATAAAATTTCTAATTTATTTCTCGGCATTCTTTGTGGTACTTATCTCCCCCTAATGCCGAAAAATATCCTTATTGCTGATGCAATCAGCATACAGGCTATGAATAATTTTGATTGACGGATAAATTGTTATTCCTCACATAGATCCCTAATTTTCATGAGTGCCCATTGATGTACGCTGGAGTGGTGATATCGGTATGTAACCGAATTATCGCAGATGGGAAATACTTTGTTGATTCTCACGTAGTAACTACAAGGGGAAAGTAGTATGATATGCAGTTAGTATGATTTAGATCATACTTACGATGTGTAAAGCCGTATGTGTCCAGCAAGAGGCTGGTAAATTTACAATTCTTTAAAAGTGGTCATGTAATTCATTTAACTCTCTTTGATAAGAAATTTAGCTAAACCATTCTGGGTATGTACATAAAGTATTTAATGCAAAAAAAATGCTCATTAAATGAGTTCAACAACATTGTTCATTCAAATGGGTTTATAGATCCTGTTTTCAGGAGAATTTGCTCTTACTTTGATAAGTTGAGCAATTTATTTAGTAACATCATGCATGGTTGTGTGTGATAAGAGACACACTTAAAAACATTTTATGACTGTGTATATGAGTACCATGAAGTATCTAAATTACCGCAGATAATGGTTAAGCAATCCAGACATATCTTTTGAATGTGTTCAAGGAAAAATAAGTGTCCTGCTTAGAATTTTAAGGTGAGAGTGCCTTAAAACTTATTTCCCCTATGGCACATGCGGTGCACATAAAATCTGATGATTTGGGAAAATTTGTAACCTAATAAGTTGTGACCAACAGGATTGTCAATAATTTTCTAATCATCCCCAAACCAGGATGGTTAAGACTACCAAGCCAAATATTTAATTTATTAAGATCTAGAAAATTATTGTGTACGCAACAATATTGAGTATGGCTTGATTCATACATTCAAAATTTATCGAATATCATGTCCGAGAAATAAGATATTGGACATCGCACTACTTGTAGTAGAACAAGTATAGGATAATAATATTTTGGGATAATTAAGGGATTACATAAGGTCTCCAATATTATTGAAAAAATTATTACGCAAACATATCATCTTTGCTTTGGAATTCACCATCCTTTTATTGCACTAGAATTTTGGTTCTCACCTTCTGATGAAGATTTGAGAACAATCACTTACCAGAATATTTTCTGGTTGTAAGTTTGCAAATTTTAAAATTTATCCCAAATATGTGGTGTGGTTTGACTATGTATTTGAGGGTTTGGTAATCATAGGTATAATCTTTGTATAACCACACATTTGACAAACTTGAGAGTTGTCTTTGTGGTCGTTTGAAAACGATATATTCCCTATTAAGAGGTAATTTTGTCTTTGGTTGTCTATTAGCCTCCACTTTACTTCGTATTCCTCATGGTTCTATTTTGTGACCACTGTCTTGCATAGTATTCTCAGTACCAGCAAATATTTCAAATAATGGTATATCACCTGTTGGGTGAATCTGATGATTTTAAGAAATTATATGTTTCTTCATCATGGAAAATTGTAGTACCATCATAAGAGGATGTAAAGTGTATTAAGGGCATATAAAAATATTTGATCACGAGATCTCAACTTGAAGTTGATTAAGTGACAGAATTGTGAGCTGCGATAGACTTGAGGTCTTGAAAAACGAATGGGTAATCATTCACGATGTGCTCAAGGCATCATGTTTATATTAAGGGAAATATTCAGGGTGAATCTAAATTCGTCCATTATGTATTTAGTTTGAGAACTAAGTGTAGTTGGGACACATAAAATGCATATGAGTGTTGCAACTTTAGAGTCACCGCCAAAAAAATAGACGTTGCTTGTTTGACATTGGTTAGTCATTGTGAAAGTATAACCACAATGTGATGTGGACATTGCAAAAGTGTTGATACACTCAATCGTTGCCATAATTATGGGATCCATCTTGATGGATGGACAACACTAAAATTATAAATAGTGACATAGGCTTCACTGCCATGTATTTTACCAATGTAATAGAAGTCAATCACGATTATATGCAAATATTTATGTAGTTTCCTATGACATCAAGCAAAATGAGGCTTGAATAGTTGATATTAGCACACAATACCATTTCGGTATATAGCGAGTGTGTAAGAACTATATTTACTATGAGAGTAAAATATTTTAGTGAACAACAACAAATGCTTCAGAGGAGCAAATTTTATAAATATCTGGTGCTTTATAACCATATGTGTAGACCTCAAATTATATAGGATAACACTTTGAAGATAATCACCAATGGTGTAGATCTCGCAGTAATAGAAAACATAATCTGACTTTTGTCAGTAGATATTCATAATTCTATTACCTTATGTTATGCTAAATTTATGAAAATCACTTTGAAGGTAATCATCTATCAAAGTGACATGATGTAGACCTTGCGGTAATAGTGGATAGTCTGCAAAATTTTGCAGTGGATGCCAGTATTACCTAATGATATCTTGAGGTAGTCACATCAAATATTAATATTTGGAAGAGCACTTCGAAGGTAGTCATCTTGTTAAAATGGCAAGATGTAGACCTCACAGTAGTGATGGATAATCTGCAAATGATACAGTAGATGCCACCAATACCTTGTGATTCAGAAATAAAATTTGGGCTAGTCATATTAAGTATGACACTATAATTCTTAAGATTTGCAAAGAAAAATATTTCTGTGCAAACAGTTGTTGTCCTAAGATCGCATGTCATAGGGAATGTTTACGGTGAAAACATAGATGATGCCTTAAATACCCAAGGAATAAATATACGCAAAATATTCTTTTGCATTAGTATTACTGTGGTAAGACATATGCATGCAAGACATAATAATTTACATATTTATGTAATATATGAAGACATGAGGCTTCAAATGATATTTACTTGATGTAAATGATGCATAATTATATTTTTATGCCATTTGGAAAGAACTTATGGTATAGTCCAAACGTGTGTAGAAAATCCGAGACTTAAAAAGTGAATAATAGTAACTTGAAGGTTAAAATCCTGAAAATAGTAAGCCTGGTGGCTGTACAATAATTTACAGGGATTTATAAGTCGTTGGGAGAAAGTCTGAGGACTAAATTGAAAACAAAGCCAAAGGGATAAGATTCCCCAATTTCTTCTCCCGTGCGTTTAGGGATCTGCCGTCGCCGTCGCCGTCGCCGTCGCGTCGCTTTGAGAAGGATGTCATGGCGTGCTGGACGCCGGGAGGTGCGAACCGCCGCCGGGCCGAAGGCCATGGACATCGCGCCACTGGAGGGCATCGCGGCCGCGTCGTTTCCGCGCCGCGCCGAGGCCGAAGGCCATTGCTGCGCCGTGGGCTGCTTCGCCGGATGGCGCCGCCGCTGTCGGAGTTTGAGGCCGCGCCTCCACGCACGCCCGTTGGCAGCAGTCAGCCGGAGGCTACAGCCGCGTGAGGAGGATTACTGGAGGGCGATTCCGGCCGCTAGCGTCCGCGCTCGTGCCGCCGGGCTGCGAGCCGCGCCGTGGTGATTCTCCTGTGTACGGCGAGGACAAAGCTGCCATGCTCCAAGCCAACTACTCCCAGCAGAATCGATTGTGTGCAGTAATCAGTGAAAAGAAAAATAGGTAATAGCACCTGATTGCGTGGCAATTAGATCAAGACTTAGAATCTGCTTGAGTGTCTTTCCATGTGCTAATAAAATTCTTCGGTGCTCTACTTTCTGCTTCTGCCGAATCTGTTTCTTCGGCTGATTGCTTTTTCTTCCACTTTGTGTGTTCCGCGTGAGTGTATGCGTACAGGATAAACAATCCATTGTTAGATTACTGGTTGACCACAAGAAAACATGATGAAATAGGAAAATATTAAAATAGGGAAACACTATTAGTTTTCCTGATCAAGGCATTTAATCCTTGGATCGTTGGGGATCGACAAGATCTGTTCTTCATCCTCTGTAATGCTGTTCTACACTTCTCCTGTCCGGCCAAATCGCTCGATAGGAGAGCAAAGTGCATGATAACATGTTTAAAGTAGAAAGTAAAGAACGAGAGAGTTTGAATGAAAGATGATCCATCAACCTTTTTTGATGATAGAAATTGGCTATTTATACCCAGTCGGAAGTACATATGATGCTTGACGGTCAATTAAACACATAGTTACTTGAGAGCCAAGGAATTACATAGTTGCCTTGAGAGCCAAGTAAGTACAAGGTTGCTTCGGAACCAAGCAACCTATCTAACAATTAACTTTAATCCTAATTAGCTTAATTAAAAAGCAACTATTCTATTCTTAACAATTATTACCACACTTACATCATTCAACTCAACAAAATTGTCTTACCTTGCTGAAATAGTACAGTAACAATATATTCATCATTTAAAAAAATGATGCTTTTTGAGAAAATGGCCAAAAAAATTTTTATGGGACCGAGGAAGAGTTGCATCAGATAAAGAAGAAGGATAACACACAAAAAGATTACATTCATTCTGATAGATAAAACAAGTCCGAAGGATAAGATCATCAGTATATCTCCGGAGCAGAATGTGTGGGTATTTGAGATCGTCAGCACATCATCATGTTAAACTTGTCACAGCGGGTGGACCAAACTATAAGATCATCAACATATCTCCGAAAGAGGATCTGCAGCTGAGATCCTGTCAAAAAATCATGGCATTTCGATGTTTTGAAATGTTCCTGTGGCAATAATTATTTTAGATTGCATGTTGTTGTTACAGTTGTTACTCTAGATTTCTTGCATTGATGCGGAATCATCTAGACATAAGCAGGGCCCGATCAGAACTAGCAATGCCCCTCCTAAACTTGCGTTCATTAGTGAATAGCGTGTTCTCAAAGCTAGCCAAATGAACATGCAACATTGATTTGGTGTGTAATTCTTCCATATAGCCATGTGATGGAAATATGCCCTCGAGGCAATAATAAAGTTGTTGTTATTATATTTTCTTATTCATGATAAAGGTTTATTAGTCACGCTAGAATTGTATTGACTGGAAACTTAAATACATGTGTGGATACATAAACAAATATCGTGTCCCTAGTGAGCCTCTACTAGACTAGCTCGTTGATCAAAGATGGTTAAGGTTTCCTAACCATGGACATGTGTTGTCACTTGATAACGAGATCACATCATTCTTCTAATGATGTGATGGACAAGACACATCCGTTAGCTTAGCATATGATCATTCAGTTTATTGCTACTGCTTTCTTAATGTCAAATACATATTCCTTCGACCATGAGATCATGCAACTCCCGGATACCGGAGGAATACCTTGTGTGCTATCAAACGTCACAACGTAACTGGGTGATCATAAAGATGCTCTACAGGTATCTCCGAAGGTGTCTGTTGAGTTGGCATGGATCGAGATTGGGATTTGTCACTCCGTGTATCGGAGAGGTATCTCTGGGCCCTCTCGGTAATACACATCACAAGAAGCTTGCAAGCAAAGTGACTAAGGAGTTAGTTACGAGATGATGTATTACAGAACGAGTAAAGAGACTTGCCGGTAACGAGATTGAACTAGGTATGAAGATACCGACGATTGAATCTCGGGCAAGTAACATACCGACGGACAAAGGGAATTACGTATGTTGTCATAAAGGTTCGACCGATAAAGATCTTCGTAGAATATGTAGGAACCAATATGGGCAGCCAGGTCCCGCTATTGGTTATTGACCGGAGAAGCGTCTCGGTCATGTGTACATCATTCTCAAACCCGTAGGATCCGCACGCTTAACGTTCGTTGATGATATAGTACTATATGAGTTATGTGAGTTGGTGACCGAATGTTGTTCGGAGTCCCGAATGAGATCACGGACATGACGAGGAGCTCCGGAATGGTCCGGAGGTAAAGATTGATATATAGGACAATGTTATTTGGTCACCGGAAAGGTTTCGGAATGTACCGGGTAATCATCGGATCACCGGAAGGGGTTCCGGGAAGCCCCGGGAGGTTAATGGGCCATATGGGCCAAACGAGGGGAGCACACCAGCCCACAAGGGGCTGGCACGCCCCTCCTCTAGCCGCGGGCCTTGGGGAGAAAAGGAAGGAGGGGAGTCGGCCTCCCCTTGCCTTCCCTCTCCTCCCCTTTCCTTCCCCCTGAGTGCAAATAAGGAAGGGGGGCACCATAGGGCAGGCGCCCAAGGAGGCCGGCGGCCACCCTTGGGGTGCACCCTGGCTACCTCCCCTCCCCTCACACACACATATATATATATATATATATATATATATATATATATATATATATATATATATATATATATATATATATATATATGATGCGGAGGGGGCGCCACACAACCACGACAATCCACAAGCCGTGGGCGGCGCCCCTCTCCCCGGTTTCATCCTCCGTCTAGTTTTCTGGAGTGCACGGCGAAGCCCTGCGGAACAAGTTCACCACCACCGTCACACACCGTCGTGCTGCCGAAACTCATCTACTACCTCACACCTCTTGCTGGATCGAGAAGGCGAGGACGTCATCGAGCTGAACATGTGCTGAACGCGGAGGTGCCGTACGTTCGGTACTTGATCGGTTGGATCGTGAAGGTGTACGACTACATCAACCGCGTTGACAAACGCTTCCGCTAAACGGTCTACGAGGGTACGTAGACATACTCTCCCCTCTCGTAGCTATGCATCTCCATGGATAGATCTTGCGTGTGCGTAGAAATTTTTTGTTTTCCATGCAACGTTCCCCAACAGTGGCATCATGAGCCAGGTCTATGCGTAGATGATATGCACGAGTAGAACACAAAGGAGTTGTGGGTGGTGAGGTTCATACTGCTTACCACCAACGTCTTATTTTGATTCGGCGACATTGTGAGATGAAGCGGCCCAGACCAACCTTACATATCCATGCACATGAGACCGGTTCCACCGACTGACATGCAACTTGTTTTGCATAAAGGTGGCTGGCGGGTGTCTATTTCTCCTACTTTAGTTGAATCGAATTTGACTACGGCCGGTCCTTGAAGAAGGTTAAAATAGCAAACTTGATAATCACCGTTGTGGTTTTGCGTAGGTAAGAACAGTTCTTGCTAGTTGCCCGTAGCAGCCACGTAAAACTTGCAACAACAAAGTAGAGGACGTCTAACTTGTTTTTACAGGGCATGTTGTGATGTGATATGGTTAAGATATGATGTGATATATGTTGATGTATGAGATGATCATGTTTTGTAATAAGTTCACGACTTGCATGTCGATGAGTACGACAACCGGCAGGAGCCTTAGGGTTGTCTTTAATTATTGTATGATCTGCGTGTCAATCACTAAGCGCCATGTAATTGCTTTACTTTATCTCTATGCGTTGGCAATAGTTGTAGAAGCAATAGTTGGCGAGACGACCCCGACGCAACGATGGAGATCAAGGTGTCGTGCCGGTGACGATGGAGATCATGCCGATACTTTGGAGATGGAGATCAAAAGCACAAGATGATGATGGCCATATCATGTCACATATTTTGATTGCATGTGATGTTTATCATTTATGCATCTTATTTTGCTTAGAACGACGGTAGCATTATAAGATGATCCCTTCATTTAATTTTAAGATAAAAGTATTCTCCCTGAGTATGCATCGTTGCTAAAGTTTGTCATTTTGAACCACCTCATGATGATCGGGTGTGATAGACTCTATGTTCACATACAACGGGTGTAAGCCAGTTTTGCACATGCAGAATACTTGGGTTAAACTTGACGAGCCAAGCATGTACAGACATGGTCTCGGAACACTAGAGACCGAAATGTCGAACGTGAGTCATATAGTAGATATGATCAACATAGAGATGTTCACCATTGATGACTACCCCATCTCACATGATGATCGGACATGAGTTAGTTGATTTGGATCATGTATCACTTAGATAACTTGAGGGATGTTAATTTAAGTGGGAGTTTATTAGTAATTTGATTAATTGAACTTAATTTATCATGAATTTAGTCTTAATAGTTTTTGCATATCTATGTTGTAGATCAATGGACCGTGCTACCGTTCCCTTAAATTTTAATGCGTTTCTAGAGAAAGCTAAGTTGAAAGATGATGGTAGCAACTACACGGACTGGGTCCGTAACTTGAGGATTATCCTCATTGCTGCACAGAATAATTATGTCCTTGATGCACCGCTAGGTGGCAGACCTGCTGCAGGAGCTACTGCAGATGTTATGAACGTCTGGCAGGCTCGATCTGATGACTACTCAATAGTTCAGTGTGCCATGCTTTACGGCTTAGAACCGGGACTTCAAAGACGTTTTGAACGCCACAGAGCATATGAGATGTTCCAAGAGCTGAAGTTGATATTTCAAGCTAATGCCCAGGTTGAGAGATATGAAGTCTCCAACAAGTTCTATAGCTGCAAGATGGAGGAGAACAGTTCTGTCAGTGAACACATACGCAAAATGTCTGGGTATCATAACCACTTGACTCAGCTGGGAATTGATCTTCCAGTTGAGAGTGTTACTGACAGAGTTCTTCAATCACTGCCATCAAGCTACAAAGGCTTCGTGATGAACTATAATATGCAAGGGATGATGAAAACGATTCCCGAGCTCTTCGCAATGCTTAAGGCCGCGGAGGTAGAAATCAAGAAGGAGCATCAAGTGTTGATAGTTAACAAGACCACTATCAAGAAAAAGGGCAAGGGAAAGAAAAGGAACTTCAAAAAGAATGGCAAGCAAGTTGCCGCTCCCGTGAAGAAGCCCAAAGCTGGACCAAAGCCTGAAACTAAGTGCTTCTACTGCAAAGGAAATGGTCATCGGAAGCAGAACTGCCCCAATTACTTGGCGGATAAAAAGGATGGCAAAGTGAACAAAGGTATATTTGATATACATGTTATTGATGTGTTCCTTACTAATGCTCGTAGTAGCGCCTGGGTATTTGACACTGGTTCAGTTGCTCATATTTGTAACTCGTAACAGGAGCTGCAGAATAAACGAAGATTGGCTAAGGACGAGGTGACGATGCGCGTCGAGAATGGTTCCAAGGTCGATGTGATCACCGTCGGCACGCTACCTCTACATCTACCTTCGGGATTAGTTTTAGACCTCAATAATTGTTATTTGGTGCCAGCGTTGAGCATGAACATTATATCTGGATCTTGTTTATTGCGAGACGGTTATTCATTTAAGTCAGAGAATAATGGTTGTTCTATTTATATGAGTAATATCTTTTATGGTCATGCACCTTTGATGGATGGTCTATTCTTGTTGAATCTCGATCGTAGTGATACACATATTCATAATATTGATGCCAAAAGATGCAAAGTTGATAATGATAGTACAACATACTTGTGGCACTGCCGTTTAGGTCATATTGATGTAAAGCGCATGAAGAAACTCCATGCGGATGGACTTTTGGAATCACTTGATTATGAATCATTTGATACTTGCAAACCATGCCTCATGGGTAAGATGACTAAAACTCCGTTCTCCGGAACAATGGAGTGAGCTAATGACTTATTGGAAATAATACATACCGATGTATGCGGTCCGATGAGTGTTGAAGCACGCGGCGGGTATCGTTATTTTCTGACCTTCACAGATAATTTGAGTAGGTATGTGTAAGTGCATCTAGTGCCACCCCTAGTTGGTTTTGGAGTATTGACGACAAACCTGGTTGAGGGACTAATGTGTTTGTGAGAATTGCAGGATAACACAGGTAGTGGTCCCTCATTGATTTGGTTTACCTACCAGAGATGACCCCTAAAAATGTGTGAAGACATTGAAGACAATGGTGGTTCGTGGAGACATTCGCGATGAAGATTATGACACGTGAAGACATTCACTTGAAGACTATGGAGTGCGAAGACATAGTTGTTTCGTAGTTTCCTTTTCTTCTTCATTGAGTCATAGGAACCACCGTACTGTTAAGTGGGGTCCAAGTGAACAAAGTCAGAGTGACTGAAGTGATGCTCAACCAAAATCCTATGTCTTCGAGCGAAGACAATGAGAGCAAATCTTATCCAGAGCTGGATGAGTCAGCTTTACTTGTAGCCCAAGTCAAGCTGCCGCCTGTGTTTGAAATCCGACCGTTGGACATGTGTCGGTTCCTTAGTGACCCAGGGTCATTTCGGACATATCTGGTCGGGTTGCCTCCTGGCTATAAATAGCCCACCCCCTACACCATAAATTGGTGGCTGCTCAGAGTTAGTACACGGCTTTTGTCGTTTGAGAGCAACCCACCTCCGAAGCCTTTGAGAGAGAGATCCTTGCGAGGACAAAGCCCAAAACACCCAGAGCCAAAGAGTGTTAGGCATCACCGAAGTCTTTCTGTCTGCGTGACCTGAAGACTTGTTACACTTGAGGACTGTGTATCCTCCAGCCGGTTAGGCGTCTGTAACACCCCCTTGTAATAAGCTCTGTGACACTCTGTTAAAACTGCCAAGTCATGATCATTTGCAGTGCCATGTCATATGGGTTAATGATCCAATTCAAATTCACATCTGAAAATCAACTCAAATTCAAAAGTGAATTATAAAGTTGATCAAACACTGTTGGGAAAATGTTCATTAAATGGCAAATAATCCAGGAACAGTTGTAAAATCATCATCACTAAAGTTGGAGTTAGAGAAGTGACTCTAACTAGATGAAACAGCACCTAAACAGAATATTCAAATCCATTTAAAATCATTTTAAACACAAATGAACTCCAAATCTGTCCAAACCACTTTTGGGTGAAGGGTAATATTGCATTACAATATTTGGGACAGTTCTCATATTTTACAAAATGGCAGCAGTGGCCTAATCATTTGGCCACAGAAAAGAAAAGAGAAAATGAAAAGAAATAAAAGAAAAAGGCTAAAGCTGGACTGGACCAAGTGCACAGTGCACTGGCCCATCTCCTCCTCTCTCCCTCGCCGTGTCATTCTCTCTGTAGTCGCGCCGGCGCGCACCGGTCGCAGCGCGACACGCCGACGGCCACCGACGCCGCAGCCACCCGAGGGGATAAGGGCAAGCCCCAGTGCTTCCCCCCTGGCCACTCTATCCACTCCCCCGTCCTCTCCCTCGCTCGCCTCGCCTTCTCTTCCCCTCCAGATCCACGGCACCCGAGCGCCGCCGTCGCCGCGCTTCGGCACCGCCGTGGCCACCGGTCTCCCCACATCGCCTGGAGGTGCCGGGAAGGAGCGCCACGGACGACCGCGTCCCCTGGAGCAACCGAACGGAGCTGAGGAGCACGGCAACGCCGGATCTCCGTCATCTTCCTCCTCGGGACACCGTCGGCTTTCTCCGACTCCGGCGAGCGCGGCAGCTACTAATCCCCCCAACGGCCTTACGTGCGTGCCGCGAGGTGAGCTTGCCGCCCTTCTCCTCTCTCCAGAACCCTCGATGCGCGTCGTAGCTAGGTGCCCCAAGCCCGTGCTCTGCCCGCTGCCGATGAGCTCGGGGCCGTCGTTGTGGCCTTTGTCGTCGCCGCCAGAGGCCACCGTTGTGCTCCTGACGCCTCCAGGAGTCCGATGAGCTCGAGCCCGAGCTTCCCCGTACCCCCTAGCGTGTCACCTGTCGAGGACCCGACAGCGCCGCCGCTGCGCTCGTCGCCGGCGCCGTTCCCGGCCAACTCCGGCGAAACCATCGCCTCCGTTCGACGCGCGGGCAAGCGCTCGTTCGAACGCACCCGGCCCCATCCCTTTTGGTGGCCTGTGGGCGAAGTCCGGCGAGCCCCGGGCCGCGCCGCCGCTGTTTTGGTCACCGGCGACCTGCCGCCGGCCGTCCACTGACCTGGCCGCCACGTAGACCCGTCTGGGTCGCTGGCCGGTGGGCCCCGCTGCTCCGTTGACCGCGTTGACCCGAGTCAACGCGGGCACTGTTCACCCCTGTAGCTGACATGTGGGCCCCATTCGATAATTAGACTAATTAAACAGTTAATTAGATAAAATTAATTAGATTAGTCTAATGTCTCACTGACAAGTGGGGCCCGTCCCCTAATTAACCCTGGAATTAAAATTAGCCCACTGTTAAAAATAACAGAGGCTGACAGGTGGGTCCCACTGGACCCACATGTCATATTTGACCAGTCAGCGCCACTGTTGCATGCTGACGTCATCCTCATGCAATGCTGACATCATCAGGCACTATTCTGGATAATGTTGAGTTTATTAAATAAATAAATTCCAGAAATTCAAATAATCTTCAAAAATTAATAACTTTTAAACCGTAGCTCGGATCGAAAAAGTTAAAACATGAAAGTTGCTCAGAACGACGAGCCGAGTCTGATCGTGCCGTCTGTTTCTCCATCGGAACCCCCTACGTAGAAGAACTCGTAACTCTGGACCCGAATCCGGCAGATGAATAGTGCACACACGTCGGATATTAAATCCCAGAATAATTCTAAAAATAACTAAAATGACTTAGATGCATAATTAGGCAACCCTGCACTGCATCATAGCATCACACGCACCGTATTGCATTTGTTTGCATTATGTTTACCTGTTTCTTCCCCCTCTTCTCTCTCGGTAGACCCCGACGTTGACGTAGCTCCCGAAGCAGACGCCGCACAGGAGTACGACTACGTCCCCGACGGTACCACTGAAGACCTTGCCCTTGCCCCAGAGCAAACAGGCAAGCACCCCCATTTTGAACATGCCTATATCGCCTATTCCCTTCTCTCTTATGCTTGCATTAGAACTGCTACTGCTACTGTTTTCCTATATCTGCTGCATAGCCTGATTATTGTACCCTGCTTTGTTACCTTACTGGATATCCTAGACTGCTTAGTATAGGCTGGGTAGAGACACGACAGAGACCCCCACTTGATCCCGACTGCCCTGCTGGACATCAGAAGACCCGACCATCGGGATTGAAGACTAGACCCTGGCACAGCACATCACTTCTCCCTATGTTGCCCGACACTGCTGGGTTACCGTCGAGTGCCGAGGGTGATACCTCGTCAGCACTTCTGATGTTAACCTTGTAGGTTAGTTACTCGGTCGTGGTAAGCGAGGGTGATTCCTCCTACACCACCCCCGATAACGACATCGTCGCACAACCTCTCAAGTGTGGACCTCGAGGGTGATTCCTCCTTCGTTCACCTTGATGATAACATCGAGCGGGAATTCCATCGAGGGTGATTCCTCAGGGTTCCCTTCGGTGTCAGACACACAGGTATTGTTGATGAGTTGTATTGCACTAAACCATGATACTAAAGACGGGTCGGCCCTGAGGGGTACCCGCGCGAGCTTATTGCGAAGTGATGTGGAGTTGGGTTGACCTGGATGGTGCCCGCGAGATAACTACGAGGCGTGGCCGGGCATTCTTAGCCCTTGCCGCAAGTCCTCGAGACGGGGCGACGGGGTCACATCGATTGTGAGTCTCTGCTCGTTTCCGCGCGCTCCTAATCCACTACGGTTTGGATATTTGATCCGAGGGGCCTCTGGCCCGATAGCACTAACCATCACGTGGGCATAGTATGGGCGTTCTGCGTCGTATACATCAGCCAAAGCTCTATTGACGTCAGCGAGGAGCGGCCCATTTTGGATTGGACTGGGAACGCAACTGCGCTTGTATTAAGGGGTTGCTAGGTCTGCTTCCAAAACGTCCTCGCAACGTGCAGGGTTCCCGGGGCGAAGGCCCAAGACCCCCGGGGGCATAGGTTAGTCCGGCGTGCTGACCTCTCTTTAGAGCCTAGGTCGGGTTGCGGCGTGTTGTTTGGCCGAGGCCGGGCATGACCCAGAAAAGTGTGTCCGGCCGGAGTTAAGCGAGCGTGGTGGGTAAGTTGGTGCACCCCTGCAGGGAAGAAACTTCTATCGATAGTCTGTCCTACGGTAACGGACACTCGGAGTTGTATCCCGATCGGTACAACTAGAACTTGATATGAGAACTGGATAGTACGGCTCTGGGATTGCTTTCTCGCAGGGAGTCGAGAAAGGATCTCAGGTCGAGGTTGATGATACTACTACTACTACTATACATTATGTTGATCTGCTCTCTTCTAATGCTGCAAGAATGTCGAAGATTGTTGAAGATGCTAGTCTTCGATAGGACTAGGCTTCCCCCTCTATTCTGGCATTTCTGCAGCCCAGTCCACATATACAGCCATTCCTTTGACAATGTTGCATATGTAGTGTAGATCCTTGCTTGCTGAGTACTTCGGATGAGTACTCACGTTTGCTTTATTTTCTTTTTTCCCCATATTCCATTTGATGACACCAGACGACGGAGCCCCTGAGCCAGACGCCCCAGCCGACGACCAGTACTACTACCCGCCTGGCGAGTACTACTACTACGAGGAGCCGACTGACGACCAGGAGTAGGATCGGAGGGTCCAGGGCAGGAGGCCTACGCCTTTCGATCGTAGCTTTTATTTTACCCTCGCCTCTGTGAAGGCTTAACTCTCTCTCTGTAATATATCTGTACCCAGATATCTAATGCTTCCGCTGACGCTTGTATGCCATCGAGCTATGTATTCGAGCCCTTGAGGCCCTGGCTTGTAATATAAAGCTTGTATGACTTTATTTATGTTTTAGAGTTGTGTTGTGATATCTTCAAGTGAGTCCTTAGGCTTGATCGTGCGCATTTGCATGTATGATTAGTGCACGATTAAGTCGGGGTCGTCACAGCGTCGCATTCTGAGCATCCAAGAGCCATTGTGGATTGCCGGTGAACGAAGTCTGTGAAGGTTTGGAAGTCTACCTTGAAGACTTACCAGAGTGATTGGGCGAGGACTGGGTGTCCTTAGCTCAAGGGGAATAAGGTGAAGACACGGTCTTCTGAGTTCAATCTCAGCCTCCCTAACCAGATGTACAGTTGTCACAGCAACTGGAACTGGTCTACCAAATCCTTGTCTTCACCAAGCAACTGGTTCTATCCCCCACTTCCCTTTACTTTACAGTTTGTCTTCGTGAAGTCATTGCTTGCCTGTCTAATTTGATTGACTTCACTGTGTGAAGACTTTTACCTGTTTGGCTTAATACTGTCTTCCATTCTGATCCATACTACCTAGCTGCTGATAGTCTTCGTACTTTCACTACATTGCTTACTTGACTATGGCTTGTCTAGTGTAGTCTATCTTCCGCTGCATATCAATAGGTTCATTTCATCTGTTTGTCTTCAAATACCTAGTGTTTTGAAGACTTTCATAAAAATTGCCTATTCAACCCCCCTCTAGTCGATAACTAGCACTTTCAATTGGTATCAGAGCAAGGTGCTCCCTTGTTCTGTGTGATTCGGTTTAACCACCTGGAGTTTTAGCTATGTCGATTGCTGGGATAATCAAGGTCTCTGCTGTGTGCCTAGTCTTCGATGGCACTGATTACTCCTACTGGAAGAATAAGATGCGTATGCATCTTGAAGCCATTGACATTGACATCTGGTATGTCGTCAAGACAGGCGTTCCCAAGGTCGGTGAAGGTGTCACCGCTGCTGATGTCAAGAGATTCGCTCAATTGGACTCGACCGCCAAGAACATCATCTGTGGTCATCTGACCAAGGGACAGTACGGCCGTGTGAGTGCACTGGAAACTACGAAGCTAGTCTGGGACTGGCTGTCCAAGGTCAACGAAGGCGTCTCTACTCAGAGAGACTCAAGGATTGATGTTCTTCGCAATCTCTTCAACCGCTTCAAGAGGAATGACAATGAGAATGTCCAGCTCACGTTCGATCGCCTTACTGATATCACCAATGAGCTTCGTGCTCTTGGCGCCACTGAGATCACCAAGCACGAAATCATCAAGAAGCTTCTGAGATCACTTGACAGCTCATTTGACACCCTAGCCCTGATGATACAAGAGCGTCCTGACTTCAGAGATCTCGATCCATCTGACATACTTGAGAGGCTCAACACACATGAGTTCCAGCTATCTGAGAAGAGAGACATCTATGGCCCCAACTATGGTTGAACCCGTGCATTGAAGGCAAAGGTTGTTTACTCATCTGAAGAAGAATCTGACTGCAGTTCTGAGGATCCTGAAGACATTGGAAAGGAGCTAGCTATGCTCGTGAAGAAGTTCCAGAAGTTCTCCAAAAAGAATCGCTTCGGAAAGTCTTCAAGATCCAGCTCAAGAAATGATGAGACTTCCACTCGTGACCACAAGAAGAGAACATGCCACAAATGCAAGAAGCTAGGCCACTACATCTCTGAGTGTCCTCAATGGGACAAGGAATCTAAGAAGAAGAAGAAGAGCAAGGAATATGATTCTGATGACAAGAAGAAGAAGAAATTCTCAAAGTCTTCATCAAAGTCTTCGTCTCACAAGAAGAGCTCATCCAGCAAGGCTCGTGCGTTTGTTGGCAAGGAGATGGATTCAGAGGAGGAGTCTGCTTCTGAGGAGGAGGAGGTGGAGTCTGAGGAGGAGTCTAATTCAGGCGTGGCAAGCCTGGCTCTAGCGTCGACATTCGTCGCCAAGTCCATCTTCAACACCGAAGACAATGGTCACGTCGCCAACGCTGAAGCCGATGATGAGGACGACTCTGCTCCGACCTACTGCTTCATGGCACGAGGTGCCAAGGTAAACTCACGCGATGCTTACTTTCAAACACCCAGTGAAGATGACTCTGAATGTGAATCCAAACCTAGCTAGAAGACTCTTGCAAAAATTGCAACTGAACAAAAAACTGCTATGGAACATATTCAAAAGTTGCTAGACAAAAGCGATGACCTGTTGGACGCGGAAATGAATCGAACTCAGTCCTTAATTAAAGACATTAAAAATCTTCATGTTAAGTACGAAGAACTTGGAAGTCGTCATGAAACTCTCTCAGCTACTCATGAGAAGCTTTCCTATGATTATCTTCAAAGGAAGCAAGATCTAGAGAATCTGAGAGCGTCTCATGAAGATCTTCAAAAAGAGAACGATTCACTTCGTGCTCAACAGATCAGTTCCGCTCAAGTAGATTTTGTGCCACCATGTTTAAAATGCCTTGAGCGTGATAATGTTGTCTCTATTGCTGAATGTTCTACTGCTGCTACTGTTGCAATATCTTCAAATGCTAATGTGGTAACTAATCCCTCATCTGAGGATACCACTACTATTGCTGATGAGAATGCTAGGTTGAAGACATTGCTTGAAACAGGCATGTACAAAAGCCTCAAAGGGCATCAGACACTATGTGATGTCCTCAAGAAACAGATTCTGAACCGAAACCCTAGGAAAGAGGGTGTTGGGTTCGAGAGGAAAATGAATGTTGATGGTTCATACTAGAAGCCTGAGCAGTACCCCAAAACCACATGGGTTGCTGCAAAGGGCCCCTCAGTGGACCCACCTACCTTATCTGGCTTCACTTGTGCTAACCCTATTATCATTAATGAATCATTTGATGCCAACTATAAGCTGTTTAAGAATCAGAATGGTGAAGTGTTTGCCAGGTTTATTGGTACTAACTGCAGGAATGGACCACCTTTGAAGAAGATCTGGGTGCCCAAAAGTTGTCTTGAGAAACTTCCCGTGAATGTCATCATGACACCACCTAGGAAGAAGACAAACCCCAGACCAATGGCTTCATATGGTCTAAAGGCTTCATACAGACAGAGGACCTCACAAGGTCACCCTAACGCCAATGTTTTGCAGGGAAACCATACTCTGACTTATGAATATGAGCGTGTTTCTTCAAACCGCTATGTTCATAAGACCAAGAACTTTTCTGCCTATTCTTATGAGTATTATTCACCTCCTGCAAGGCTATTTGCTAGGGCTCCAAAGCCAAAGTTCTCAGATGCTGCACTAAGACTCATTGCTTCTAAGCCACCCCTGAAGATGTGGGTGGTCAAGAAGAACTAACTTTCTTTTGCAGGGAAAGATCTCCAGCCGGAAATCAAAGGCGTCAGGTGCTGATGCTGGGGACCTAAAACATCTTGTGGGACGCAAGATAAAGTGCCAAAATGGTCTTACTATGTATTTCATCTTAGGGTTTCTTGACAATCATCCTATCTACCCTAACAAGGATCTAAACTTTGATAGTATGCTTGTTCGTCAAATGTTTATGCTTCACAATACTCTTGGTGAAGCCTATCCCGCTAACTGAACTGTAGGGTACGGCTTCGAAGACTACTGAGTGGATTATGGATAGTGGATGCACTAACCACATGACTGGTGATCAAAGTCTTCTTATGGATTCAACCCTACGTCCGTCTGACAAAAGTCACATCACATTTGCTGACACTGGTAAAAGCAAGGTATTGGGTCTAGGTAGAGTTGCAATCTCAAAGGATCAGCACATGGATAAAGTGATGCTTGTTGAATCCCTTGGTTTCAACTTAATGTCTGTCTCAATGCTTTGTGATCTGAACATGATTGTGATATTTGGTAAATATTGTTGCCTTGTGCTTATGGAATCTGACAAATCTCTAGTCTTCGAAAGGGTATCGAAGAGATGATCTGTATATGGTAGATTTCTCCGCAGGACCACAGCTTGCCGTATGTCTTCTAGCAAAAGCTTCAGAGTGCTGGCTCTGGCATCGGAGGCTAGGACATGCGGGTATGAGGAACTTGCACACTCTCGCGAAGAAGAAGCATGTCATTGGCATCGAGGGCGTCAAGTTCAAGAAGGATCATCTGTGTGGTGCCTGTGAAGCCGGGAAGATGACAAGGGCCAAGCATCCCTCGAAGACAATCATGACGATAACACGTCCCTTCGAGCTGCTTCACATGGACTTATTTGGCCCAACTCGTTACTCTACCCTTACTACCACTGCATGCCTCTATGGCTTCGTCATTGTTGATGATCACTCAAGATATACATGGGTGCACATAATTCTCTACAAGACTGAAGTGTAGGATGTCTTCAGACGATTCGCCAATCATGCCATGACCAATTATGGCATCAAGATCAAGCACATCAGAAGTGACAACGGCACAGAATTCAAGAACACCAGCCTCGACACTTACCTTGATACATTGGGCATCACACATGAGTTCTCTGCTCCATACACACCTCAGCAGAATGGCACCGTGGAGCGCAAGAACGGAACCCTCATTGAGATGGCACGTACAATGCTTGATGAGTACAAGACTCCAAGGGAATTCTGACCTGAAGCCATTAATACTGCTTGCCACATCATCAACCGTGTTTATCTTCACAAGTTCCTAAAGAAGACATCATATGAGCTCCTGACTGGTAAGAAGCCAAATGTCAGTTACTTCAGAGTCTTTGGTGCTAGGTGCTGGATCAAGGATCCGCATCACACTTCAAAATTTGCACCGAAAGCACATGAAGGTTTTATGCTTGGTTACGGAAAGGATTCGCACTCCTACAGAGTCTTCAACCTCTTTCACTACAAAGTGGTTGAAACTATGGATGTGCGGTTCGATGAGACTAACAGCTCGCAAAGAGAGCACCTGCCAAATGTGCTAGATGAAGCTACACCAAGTGAATCTATTAAGCTTATGGGTACTGGAGAAATCATACCTTCAGAGGAACAGGCTGAAGAGGAAATCATCATTTCTGCGCCGAATCAGCATGAAGACACTGTTCAACCTGAAGCCAATGCTGAAGATGAAGACAATGATCAGCAAGGGCAAAATCTTGGTCCAGTACATCCTCGCGTTGCAAATGAAGTCCAGATTGAGAAGATAATCGATAGCATCAATGCACCTGGTCCACTCACTCGTTCAAGAGCAACTCAGCTAGCTAATTTCTGTGGGCACTTTGCATTTGTCTCTATATCTGAACCCAAGAAAGTCGATGAAGCCTTCATGGAACCTGAATGGATTCAAGCCATGCAAGAAGAGCTTCAATAGTTTGAGCTGAATAATGTATGGGAGCTTGTAAAGCGTCCTGATCCTCGCAAGCACAATATCCTTGGCACCAAATGGATCTATCGCAACAAACAAGATGAGCATGGTCAAGTAGTCAGAAACAAAGCTCGTCTCGTTGCTCAAGGTTACACACAAGTTGAAGGGATTGACTTTGATGAAACCTTTGCTCCTGTGGCTAGGCTTGAAGCCATTCGCATACTGCTAGCATATGCCAACCATCACAACATTCTTCTGTACCAAATGGATGTAAAGAGTGCCTTTCTCAACGGCAAAATTGAAGAAGAAGTGTATGTTGCACAACCACCTGGTTTTGAAGACCCAAAGCATCCTGACATGGTATACAAGCTCAACAAGGCACTGTATGGCCTCAAACAAGCACCTCGCGCTTGGTATGACACACTCAAAGACTTCCTGAAGTGCAAAGGCTTCAAACCTGGTTCTCTAGATCCCACTCTCTTCACGAAGTCATATGATGGTGAACTGTTTGTGTGCCAAATCTATGTGGATGACATTATCTTCGGCTGCACTGACAAGAGATACAGTGATGAGTTTGGGCATATGATGCAAGAGCAATATCAGATGTCCATGATGGGTGAGCTGAAGTTCTTCCTTGGTCTTCAAATCCGTCAGCAGAGAAATGGCATCTTCATATCACAAGAGAAATACCTCAAAGATTGCCTGAAGAGATTTGGAATGCAAGACTGCAAAGGGTACACGATGCCAATGCCAACCAAAGGCCAATTGGGCCCCGACGACAATGGTAAAGAGTTTGATCAAAAGGTATACTGCTCAATGATTGGTTCTTTACTCTACTTATGTGCATCTAGGCCTGATATAATGCTTAGCGTTTGCATGTGTTCCCGATTCCAAGCGGCACCAAAGGAATCGCATCACTTAGCTGTGAAGCGAATTCTTCGATATTTGGCTCACACCCCAACACTAGGATTATGGTATCCAAAGGGCTCAGAGTTTGATCTAGTTGGATTCTCAGATGCTGATTATGCTGGTGACAAGGTTGATCGGAAGTCCACATCAGGAACATGTCACTTTCTTGGACGATCTCTTGTCTGTTGGTCTTCAAAGAAGCAGAACTGTGTATCACTCTCCACTGCTGAATCAGAATACATTGCTGCTGGATCTTGCTATGCTCAGCTTCTCTAGATGAAGCAAACACTCAAGGACTATGGCATCAACATGAAGCATGTGCCACTCTACTGCGACAATGAAAGCGCCATCAAGATTGCTCGCAATCTAGTTCAGCACTCGAAGACAAAGCACATTCAGATCCGTCATCACTTTCTCAGAGACCATGTCATGAAGGAAGACATTGATATCATTCACGTCAACACTGAAGAGCAATTAGCAGATATTTTCACAAAGCCCTTGGATGAGAAAAGGTTTTGCAAGCTGCGGTGTGAGCTAAATATCTTAGAATCCTCAAATGTCATGTGAATGGACACACATCCTAACGCTTATGCATGTTGACGACTTAGATGTGCAACACACGAAGTAACGTATATCTTCAATTAATGAAGACTTACCCTCTAAGTGTGAATACATTAATGCGGAATTTGACTTCGGAGCGCCACGATAATTGTGCACCGTGTCTGGGTCTAATACTTCCTATACGGTGGGTAACGCCACCACCAAACTTTCTTGAAGATTTTCATTTGGTGTTGTGATTGCATTATCTTCATATTGGTTTGTCTTCAACATTGATTTAACTTCAAGTTTATCTTCGCAATGTTGATTTGGTCTTTACTGAAATATGTGTTCTGTCCTCTACAGCATTCACTTATAGCTATGTCTTCAAACTTGCCATTTTCTGAACTAAGTGAATGTGATCGGACCCTAACCCCTTATGTGCTTCTTCCTCAAATTCTATCTATCCAGTCATATGCATTCTGTTGACACATGTCGAATGTCTTCACTGCGTCCTTGTCAGCTGAAGATACAGAGACACACTTTTAAAACTGTTTTTAATGCCATATCTCTCTTGCCTGGATACCGGAGAAGCCGGAACGACCACCCGACAAACCAGGCGTGCATGGGAACATGGAACAACTTTCAATGAGTTGCATGCATGCCACGTGTCCATCATATGTGAACCGCCAGGGGCACCTCCGTAATTGCGCTGCGCAGCCCTTCTCCTTATAAATACACACCCGCGCGGTCATTATCTCCTCTTCCACCTCGCCATCCCGCACAAACCCTAGCGCCACCGCTAGCTCGAGTCGATGCCGGAGACAAAGCGCTTAGCTGCCGCGACTTCTTCGACGCCGTCTTCACGCCGGCCGCGGACCTCGTCTTCTCCGCTGCCGCCGTAGGTGTCTTCCGCCGCCAAGTTAGGGCGCGGGAGATTGGACTGCTCGGCATCCATCCCGCCTCGTCTAGTAGTTCTTCAAGTGGTAAATAAACTCGCTTTACCGCTTTTTCGATCTGTTGAATCCTTCCACTTCAACCAAAAGTGGTTTCTCAACTTCCAAATCTGGATCTTTCTGTTTCTGAATCTCATATCTTGCAAAGTATATTCACTTATGTCTCACAACTAGTTAGATTCCTCACTTGTACTTATTCATGGATTCGTACAAATCTGGAACCAACTCACTTCAAATAAGTGAATGTCTTTGCACTATGAGGTCAATGTCTTCAAACTGATTTATCTTCAAAATCTTCTGAGAATGCATATGACCTCTTCCCCTTCCCTTGCATCTCTAATGTTGTCACAGGTACAGGTCCGTGGGAGAATCCCTTGGTTCTCATAGTCCGCATTCATTTGCAGAATACTTACAACATCACATTGACTCTCCTAAAGCCAGCTCTTGTCTGACCAGTCGTCGGAAGCCATTCACTGTTTTGAAGCCATTCAGTCTGAATATAATGGCAACTGAAAAATATGCTAGGAAAGGTGGAAGGCAGCGCCGTGGAAATACAACTCTAGATCTGCCTCCGGATCTCTTTGAACTTTACAAATCAGATCCTGAGGAGAACTACAATCAGCGCAAGACACGAATTCAGTGGATTAGAAGATACTGGGCAGAGCAATGGTTCAAATATAACTTCGTCACCCCAGAGTATGCAGAAAAGAATGCTGTCAAGCGCCCATGGGGCGATATTCTTTACAAGAATCTGCCACCCAAGACCAAGCCTGAAGCCATAGCCCAAGGCTTCTATCCATGCATGGTCCGAGGGCCTCAGCCAGAAAATGCCGACCCATCATCTCTTCGATGGTGTCATGACGATGATCTCTTCAAGCGCAACTTTCAGTTTGCTAAGGAGTCGGCTGCCAAGAACAAGAAGGCATTCGGACTCGACTTCAACCCTGGTCCGTCTGCTCCAAGGCCTGATGGCACACGAGACGCCAATCCAAATGTTATCGGCCCCTTCAATGGCTTCGATGGGCTCCTCTCCCATATTGCTGCTCAGAGGGCCACAGTAGATCAATCTGCAGATGATGCAGACTCTGAAGATGCACCTCCACCACCGAAGCAAAAGAAGAAGTCAAAAGCTTCAAAGCCCTCTGCTACACCAAAAGCTTCGAATGTGAAGCCATTGGAGACTGCACCGCCTGAACCAAGTGTGCAATCTGAAGATTTGTCTCGTGTCTCCAAGAAGACCAAGAAGCCTAAGAAGATTTCTGGGCATGACCTTACTCCTGCTGCCATCCTGCGCAATGAGGATAACACCATTGATCTCTCAAGTGATGAAGATCTTGGAGATGAAGCTCTGGAAATGTTGATCAAGAGCAAGCAAGAGGCTGAGATCTTCCAAGATCTGCCTCTATTTGATGCTGATATACTGAACAACTTCATTGATGAATGGTTTGAGGACCGAAGCATCAACATTGATGATCTGCAGCTGCCTGTGGACATCAGCGTCACCTTTCATGGAGCTATTGCCAACTAACTTGCCTTAGCTCAGAAAATAGTTGAGCTAAAGAACAAGATAGACTATGAGAAGGCACATTTCAAGAAGAACATGGCCAAGCTCAGTGTTGCTGATGTACAAATATTCAAGCAGATGATGAATAACCTCAAGGCCGAGTTCAACAAGAAGCGTGAAGAAGCCAAAGGCTCACGCGAGCGCATGAAGTATTATGCGCAGAAGTGTGTGCAAGCGCACAATGAGGCTGAGAAGCGAAAAGCTCTTGGGCATCCTGGCATCGACCCCAAGATGGCTGCCAAGAAGAAGAAGTCTGCTGAAGCCAAATCAGATGCTTCAAGGCAGGGGCAACCAAGCATTGTCTTCCCTGCCAGCATGACTGGCTCACAGCCAAAGGTCTCCTCAGCAACTTCTGAGCAGAAGAAGACAAGGCAAGCAGAAGCTGAAGCCAAGAAGAGGAAGCTCAAAGACACTTCTGATGATGCTCCCTCAAAGAAAAAGCTGGAGACAAAGGGTTCTAAGTCTTCAAGAAAAGAGCATGCTGCTGCCCAAGAGCCCCTCACTGTTGAACCCATCTCTGTTGCTCCACCAGACAACCGCGAGCGCCGCCTTGTGATTCATGAGCCTGCTTCCACAGAGGCTCCAGAAAGTGAAGAGATTCCAGCTGTTGACCCCAACGCAGCTAAAGACATTAGTCGTGGAGACAATGTTAATGATGATGAAGTCCTTCCTCTGCTTGAACCCAATACGGTATCATCGCCTGCACTCACGAGCAGTGAACTCATTAGCATTGGTCGCCCTTGACGCCAGTTGCTCAAGATGATTCGTGGGTAGAGCAACAACAAGACACCCCCCTGCAAGATGAGATCCCCCGTACTCCACCAGCTCAAGTCACCACTCCGGTGCTTGATGATGACTACATGGAACATACCACTCCATCACCAAAGGCGTCGCCAGCATTTCGCAGGCTTCGCAAAGGCCTCAGGCCTCAGGTCTCCATGTCAAGCATTCCAGAAGAGGATGTGCAACACACAAGCTCAGTAGCACATCAAGTGTTCCCTGAAGCCATCCCCTCTGTGACTGCTTCTGGGTCTGAAGCTAAAGCTGCTGAAGACATTCCGGCTGCATCAGCCGAAGAAGACAAAGTAGAAGAGAGAGAAGCCACTCCCCCTGCCAGTGATCCTGTCCAACAAGAAGAGAATGTGATTGTGCCAGACCCTCCTGTCATTGAAGAGATGGAGGTTGAAAACATTGAGGTTGCCACCACCAACAACACTGACGCCAATGACACAGTCATGGCTGAAGATAATGTGGAGCCCGAAGCCAATGCTGCAACTGACAACATTGTGCAGCCAATCACTTCTGATGAAGCCGTTCCTCCACCAAGGCCTCATACAATGGAACGCGCGTTCAATCGTAGTGGTGTGTTGATGACTGTCAAGTGGCCTATCATGGTTCCACCAACTGCTCCCGGACCTCAGTATGATTATCATGTGGAGCAGAGGCCACAAACTCAGAAGCCAAAGCCAAGATTGCCAAGGTTTTCAAGTGCTGCCACGACTCAAGGCTCGTTCAGTGTGCTCAGTTTCAAAGAGCACAACACTTTCTTTGACAGCGCCAAGAACCCGTACACGAAGCCCAAGATATCCTCTGACAGGTTTTGGAGCCATCAGCAACGAAGCTACTACTCCTGCATCTTATACAACCAGGACCGGATTTTTCCTCATAAGCGTCTGGATTGTGATGCTATGGTTGGGCTGCCATGCCTTGAAGATGCCCTTGACTGTTTCAGGGACGTTGGGCTGCTTCCATTCGTGACTGACAATGAGCACTGGAACGAAGAGCTTCTGCTACAGTTCTATGCCACATTGCACATTCGAGGCTACAATAGGGATCCGAAGACTTGGATCCTTGAGTGGATGACAGGTGATATTCACCATGAAGCCAAAGCTCAGGACATCATTGAGCTTACTTCCTTGCCCACTCCAAGTGAGTTGTTTGAACCTGGTTGTCAGCTTCATCAAAATGAACCGCAAAGCATATTCCAGAGGCCAGAGCCCGACATGAGCCAGATGCTGAGCATGATGAAGCCATTGCCCCATGACGCTGAATACCCCAAGGAGTTCTTTGTTAAGGACCTTGAGTACTTGCCCCGCATAGTTTATCACATTTTAAGGCGTACTCTCTGGCCAATCAAAGGCAATTCCTCTGAAGCTAAACCCGAAGGCGCCATGAAGACATTGGTTTTCTACATCATCAATGGCATCAGATTCAATACTCAGGATTTCTTCATCCGACAACTTGCAGCCTCTGGGGTTGATCTCTTTGGACTGAAGTTTTATGCTCCATGGGTGATGCGTTTGATCAAGCTTCATTCATCGTTCAACTATCAACCTTCAACGCGCAACCATGTTGTATTTCTGCCTGATGTTGATATGTCCATTGAAGCCATCTACCCTGAGCCAGCTAAGAAGCCACTCCATCTTCAAAATGCAGAATTCCAAAGCTTCACGCAGCTCATTGAGGGCACTCATGTGCCAAATTCTGCTACTCCTGCTTATCCTCTGGCTGGCAACTTGCGTCTGCCGCATCGTGCCAATACTGAAGCCACTGCCAGCACTATTGCTCAAAGGCCTCAGAAGCGTCCCCATGTCCTCAATGACCGTGAGCTTCTAGTTTCTCTACATCAAAAGCAGGATAGGCATCGTGACTGGCTGAAGCGCCAAATGCAGGGTCTCTTGGTAGATGTAAATCGCATTCGCAACTTGGCCACCAAGAACTCCTTCGTAGCACATGAAGCCTGTCGGCGGTCCTGGAAGAGCCTCACACTGCTCTGCCCTAAAGATGATCTTCGTGAAGATGGCTTCACCGAGAGCTTCAAGTTTGACTCTAGGCCTCTGCAATCTGCAAGTTGGCGTCGCACACCTTCAATTGAAGATTCTGAACACTCGTCTTCGGCTGCGACTGTTGTTGCGAGGATCGTCGATGAAGAAGACGACGCCACTTGACCAACTCTGGCTGCACTGCACCACGATTCTGCTTCAGGCCCGTCTGCACCACCCAACTCCAACGTCGACCCTGCTCCAACATCTTCTCCAACTGGGAACGAGTAGATCCTCTATGTCTTCAAACCTTTTTGGTCCTTACTGACAAAAGGGGGAGAAGCATATGAGGTTGATAGTCTTCAAGCGGGTCCATATGGGGTGGTTGCATTATTTTTGTTAAGTTCTTACAACTCTCGTTTTGAAACTATTTGGCTCTTGAGTTGTAACACTTAAACCTGATGGTCATCTGCTACTTTTGCTGCTACTTTGTGATGCGATGATAAATTCCGCATGAAGTCACTCTGCAGATGCCCATTTCTCATTATGCATGTCATTATCTTCACTATTTTTATATATGCATGATGAATTATCTTCGTAAGTTGAAGAGGATCTCCACAAAGTAAAACCTGCCATGTGCATTTGCATTCAAAAGCAAACTACTTATATGCACATCTTCAGGGGGAGCCTTTTGCAACTTATGAAGACAATGACTTTGATCTCTAACTTTCACATACTTTAATCCCCGTTGAAAACTTCAATCAGTTTGTCATCAATCACCAAAAAGGGGGAGATTGTAAGTGCATCTAGTGCCACCCCTAGTTGGTTTTGGAGTATTGACGACAAACCTGGTTGAGGGACTAATGTGTTTGTGAGAATTGCAGGATAACACAGGTAGTGGTCCCTCATTGATTCGGTTTACCTACCAGAGATGACCCCTAAAAATGTGTGAAGACATTGAAGACAATGGTGGTTCGTGAAGACATTCGCGATGAAGATTATGACACGTGAAGACATTCACTTGAAGACTATGGAGTGCGAAGACATAGTTGTTTCGTAGTTTCCTTTTCTTCTTCATTGAGTCATAGGAACCACCGTACTGTTAAGTGGGGTCCAAGTGAACAAAGTCAGAGTGACTGAAGTGATGCTCAACCAAAATCCTATGTCTTCGAGCGAAGACAATGAGAGCAAACCTTATCCAGAGCTGGATGAGTCAGCTTTACTTGTAGCCCAAGTCAAGCTGCCGCGTGTGTTTGAAATCCGACCGTTGGACACGTGTCGGTTCCTTAGTGACCCAGGGTCATTTCGGACATATCTGGTCGGGTTGCCTCCTGGCTATAAATAGCCCACCCCCTACACCATAAATTGGTGGCTGCTCAGAGTTAGTACACGGCTTTTGTCGTTTGAGAGCAACCCACCTCCGAAGCCTTTGAGAGAGAGATCCTTGCGAGGACAAAGCCCAAAACACCCAGAGCCAAAGAGTGTTAGGCATCACTGAAGTCTTTCTGTCTGCGTGACCTGAAGACTTGTTACACTTGAGGACTGTGTATCCTCCAGCCGGTTAGGCGTCGCATTCTGAGCATCCAAGAGCCATTGTGGATTGCCGGTGAACGAAGTCTGTGAAGGTTTGGAAGTCTACCTTGAAGACTTACCAGAGTGATTGGGCGAGGACTGGGTGTCCTTAGCTCAAGGGGAATAAGGTGAAGACGCGGTCTTCTGAGTTCAATCTCAGCCTCCCTAACCAGACGTACAGTTGTCACAGCAACTGGAACTGGTCTACCAAATCCTTGTCTTCACCAAGCAACTGGTTCTATCCCCCACTTCCCTTTACTTTACAGTTTGTCTTCGTGAAGTCATTGCTTGCCTGTCTAATTTGATTGACTTCACTGTGTGAAGACTTTTACCTGTTTGGCTTAATACTGTCTTCCATTCTGATCCATACTACCTAGCTGCTGATAGTCTTCGTACTTTCACTACATTGCTTACTTGACTATGGCTTGTCTAGTGTAGTCTATCTTCCGCTGCATATCAATAGGTTCATTTCATCTGTTTGTCTTCAAATACCTAGTGCTTTGAAGACTTTCATAAAAATCGCCTATTCACCCCCCCTCTAGTCGATAACTAGCACTTTCAGTATGGATATATCTACTTGATGAAACACAAGTCTGAAACATTTGAAAAGTTCAAGGAATTTCAGAGTGAAGTGGAGAATCATCGCAACAAGAAAATAAATTTTCTATGATCTGATCGCGGAGGCGAATATTTGAGTTACGAGTTTGGCCTTCATTTAAAACAATGTGGAATTGTTTAACAACTCACGCCACCTAGAACACCACAGCGTAATGGTGTGTCCGAACGTCGTAACCGTACTTTATTAGATATGGTGCGTTCTATGATGTCTCTTACCAATTTGCCTTTATCATTTTGGGGTTATGCATTAGAGACAGCCGCATTCACGTTAAATAGGGTACCGTCTAAATCCGTTGAGACGACACCGTATGAACCATGGTTTGGCAAGAAACCTAAACTATTATTTCTTAAAGTTTGGGGACGTGACGCTTATGTCAAAAGGCTTCAGCCTGATAAACTCGAACCCAAATCGGAGAAGTGCGTCTTCATAGGATACCCTAAGGAAACTATTGGGTACACCTTCTACCATAGATCCGAAGGCAAGATCTTTGTTGCCAAAAATGGGTCCTTTCTAGAGAAGGAGTTTCTCTCAAAAGAAGTGAGTGGGAGGAAAGTAGAACTTGATGAGGTAATTGTACCTTCTCTCGAATTGGAAAGTAGCACATCAGAGAAAACCGTTCCCGTGATGCCTACACCGACTAGAGAGGAAGCTAATGATGATGATCATGAAACTTGGGATCAAGTTACTACTGAACTTCGTAGGTCAACCAGAACACGTTCCGCACCAGAGTGGTACGGTAATCCTGTCCTGGAAGTCATGTTGTTAGACAACGGTGAACCTACGAACTATGAAGAAGCTATGATGAGCCCAGATTCTGACAAATGGCTTGAGGCCATGAAATCTGAGATAGGATCCATGTATGAGAACAAAGTATGGACTTTGGTGGACTTACTCGATGATCGGCAGGCCATTGAAAATAAATGGATCTTCAAGAGGAAAACAGACGCTGCTGGTAATATCACTGTCTACAAAGCTTGACTTGTCGCGAAAGGTTTTCGGCAAGTTCAAGGGGTTGACTATGATGAGACTTTCTCACCCGTAGTGATGCTTAAGTCTGTCCGAATCATGTTAGCAATTGCCGCATTTTATGATTATGAAATCTGGCAAATGGATGTCAAAATTGCATGCCTTAACGGGTTTCTTAAAGAAGAGTTGTATATTATGTAACCAGAAGGTTTGTCGATCCTAAAGGTGCTAACAAAGTGTGCAAGCTCCAGCGATCCATCTATGGACTGGTGCAAGCATCTCGGAGTTGGAATATATGCTTTGATGAGGTGATCAAAGCATATGGTTTTATACAGACTTACGATGAAGCCTATATTTACAAGAAAGTGAGTGGGAGCTTTGTAGCATTTCTGATATTATATGTGGATGACATATTGTTAATTGGAAATGATATAGAATTCTGGATAGCATAAAAGGATACTTGAATAAGAATTTTTCAATGAAAGACCTCGGTGAAGCTGCGTATATATTGGGCATCAAGATCTATAGAGATAGATCAAGACGCTTAATAGGACCTTCACAAAGCACATACCTTGGCAAAGTTCTGAAGAAGTTCAAAATGGACTAGTCAAAGAAAGGGTTATTGCCTGTGTTGCAAGGTGTGAAATTGAGTCAGACTTAAAGTCCGACCACGGCAGAAGATAGAGAGAAAATGAAAGTTATTCCTATGCCTCAGCCATAGGTTCTATTATGTATGCCATGCTATGTACCAGACCTGATGTGTGCCTTGCCATAAGTTTGACAGGGAGGTACCAAAGTAATCCAGGAGTGGATCACTGGACGGCGGTCAAGAATATCCTGAAGTACCTGAAAAGGAACAAGGACATGTTTCTCATTTATGGAGGTGACGAAGAGCTCGTCGTAAAAGGTTACGTCGATGCTAGCTTCGACATAGATCCGGATGACTCTAAGTCACAAACCGGATACGTATTTATATTGAATGGTGGAAATGACAGTTGGTGCAGTTCCAAGCAAAGCGTCGTGGCGGGATCTACGTGTGAAGCGGAGTACATAGCTGCTTCGGAAGCAGCGCATGAAGGAGTCTGGATGAAGGAGTTCATATCCGATCTGGGTGTAATACCCTGTGCATCGGGTCCAATGATAATCTTTTGTGACAACACTGGAGCAATTGCCTTAGCGAAGGAAACCAGGTTTCACAAGAGAACCAAACACATCAAGAGACACTTCAATTCCATTCGTGAAAAGGTCAAGGATGGAGACATAGAAATTTGCAAAATATATAGGGATCTGAATGTCGCAGACCCGTTGACTAAACCTCTTCCGCGGGCAAAACATGATCAGCACCGAGACTCCATGGGTGTTAGATTCATTACTATGTAATCTAGATTGTTGACTCTAGTGCAAATGGGAGAGTGATGGAAATATGCCCTAGAGGCAATAATAAAGTTGTTATTATTATATTTCCTTATTCACGATAAAGGTGTATTATTCATGCTAGAATTGTATTGACCAGAAACTTAAATACATGTGTGGATACATAAACAAATATCGTGTCCCTAGTGAGCCTCTACTAGACTAGCTCGTTGATCAAAGATGGTTAAGGTTTCCTAACCATGGACATGTGTTGTCACTTGATAACAGGATCACATCATTAGGAGAATGATGTGATGGACAAGACCCATCCGTTAGCTTAGCATATGATTGTTCAGTTTATTGCTACTGCTTTCTTAATGTCAAATACATATTCCTTCGACCATGAGATCATGCAACTCCCGGATACCGGAGGAATACCTTGTGTGCTATCAAACGTCACAACGTAACTGGGTGATCATAAAAATGCTCTACAGGTATCTCCGAAGGTGTCTGTCGAGTTGGCATGGATCGAGATTGGGATTTGTCACTCCGTGTATCGGAGAGGTATCTCTGGGCCCTCTCGGTAATACACATCACAAGAAGCTTGCAAGCAAAGTGACTAAGGAGTTAGTTACGAGATGATGTATTACGGAACAAGTTAAGAGACTTGCCGGTAACGAGATTGAACTTGGTATGAAGATACCAACGATCAAATCTCGGGCAAGTAACATACCAACAGACAAAGGGAATTACGTATGTTGTCATAAAGGTTCGACCGATAAAGATCTTCGTAGAATATGTAGGAACCAATATGGGCATCCAGGTCCTGCTATTGGTTATTCACCGGAGAAGCGTCTCGGTCATGTCTACATCATTCTAGAACCCGTAGGGTCCGCACGCTTAACGTTCATTGACGATATAGTACTATATGAGTTATGTGAGTTGGTGACCAAATGTTGTTCGGAGTCCCGAATGAGATCACGGACATGACGAGGAGCTCCAGAATGGTCCGGAGGTAAAGATTGATATATAGTACGATGCTATTTGGTCATTGGAAAGGTTTCGGAATGTACCGGGTAATCATCGGATCACCGGAAGGGGTTCCGGGAAGCCCCGGGAGGTTAATGGGCCATATGGGCCAAATGAGGGAAGCACACCAGCCCACAAGGGGCTGGCGCGCCCCTCCTCTGGCCGTGGGCCTTGGGGAGAAAAGGAAGGAGGGGAGTCGGCCTCCCCTTGCCTTCCCTCTCCTCCCCTTTCCTTCCCCCTGAGTGCAAATAAGGAAGGGGGCGCCATAGGGCAGGCGCCCAAGGGGACCGGCGGCCACCCTTGGGGCGCACCTTGGCTGCCTCCCCTCCCCCCACCTATATATATGAGAGGGAGGGGGCGCCACACAACCACGACAATCCACGAGCCGTGTGCGGCGCCCCTCTCCCCGGTTTCATCCTCCGTCTAGTTTTCTGCAGTGCACGGCGAAGCCCTGCGGGACAAGTTCACCACCACCGTCACCACACCGTTGTGCTACCGGAACTCATCTACTACTTCGCACCTCTTGCTGGAACGAGAAGGCGAGGACGTCATCGAGCTGAACGTGTGCTGAAGGCGGAGGTGCCGTACGTTCGGTACTTGATCGGTCGGATCATGAAGGTGTATGACTACATCAACCGCATTGATAAATGCTTTCGCTAAACGGTCTACGAGGGTACGTAGACATACTCTCCCCTCTCGTAGCTATGCATCTCCATGGATAGATCCTGCGTGTGCGTAGAAAAATTTTGTTTTCCATGCAAAGTTCCCCAACACCATGGCCATGGATCAGTAGGCCTACTTGCAAAGGTGGTGGCATCTGCTGATTTCGTAGAGAGAGGCTTCTCATCGAGTCTCCCTACACGAAAGTCTAGTACCCGCGAATTCAAGATTGTGGTGCCCAATATTGAACGAAGCGAGGTAAGTTTGTTCTGGTTAGAAATCCTAGGGTGTAAATCATGAACCATAAAAGGAAAGCTAAGAACCGTGGCGACACAATGGTCAATTTTGAATTTTTGATCCTCACAAACTATGTTTGCAAGTTGTAGTAACGATCCTTGCGTATCATCATCAGATTTTTTTTCAAAACTATGACCTATTTTATAGCAAATTTGAAAACTATAGGGCCGAACGCAAAAAAATCAGAAATATGACCCCGTCGGCTTCCCGTTGGCCGAAGAGTGGCCCGTCGGCCTCCTGGCGGCCGAAGAGGGGGCTGTCGGCCTCCCGTTAGCCGAAGAGGGGCCTGTCGGCCTCCCGTTGGCCGAAAAGCCTCAGGGGCACAAAACGTAATTAAGATGGCCTTAAATGAAAAGGTTATCAACATGAAAAATCTTCGTCTCGTCGAAACAGTTGATTTTGATATAAAAATCGTCTTAATCCAAGGTCGTATGCAACCTGTAGAGCCAAAATAAGGTCAGAGGCAGAAGCTGCAGAGTTACTTCGGACAGACCGAATGGATGTCATAAAATTTGTCACGGGACACCCGGTGCACTCGGTGAGACCGTGTGGAATACAGAAGAGTACACAAGTTTGGTCACGTTCACTCGGTGAGACCGAACCAAACTACTCGGAGGCTCCGAATGGATCCGAAAAACTGTTAGCAAATCATCGACAGCCAGAGCTGATCGATTGTCAGAATCTTGTAACAAAGCGACACCATGCTATCGATGAATTGAACCGAAGCAACACTCGAGGGAAGCATAGCAAGAACATCAACCCTCACAATCATATGTGATCTAGATCGCAACCTGCACCAACTCATATAACTGTGCATGATGCCACTGTTGGGAAACGTAGTAGAAAACAAATATTTTCGCGCATACGATCACCCAAGATCAATATGAAGGTGCATAACGGGTTGGGATCATGATCGTTAGCGTCACCGGGTTGCAGCGGAAGAAGAACATGTTGGTGTAGATCGTACTTGGAGTCCCTCAAACTGTTAACTAAATTAGATGGCTAAGATAATTCTAATGATGTGGATTAACATGGAACCTCGTATGGTGCATCCAATTAGTAAATATAAGATTCAGAAAATCCAGAAATTCCAGAAAATGTTTAAAACTTTGAAAAATCTTATAAAATAAACCGTAACTCGGATGAAAATAATTTATATATAAAAAATGATCAGAAAAATATAACGAATCCGAATACGACATCCAAATGCTTGACCATCACTCCTATGATGATGAACATGGAACTTTTGCGACCAGATCAATATACCGAATAATACCTGGAGCTGGGAAAATATTCGGGAATATTTTTTCTCTTTAATTAAAATACTTAGTAATGCATTAGAGCACCTCATCACCATATTTTGCCATGTCATGCATTGTGTTACATTTGTTTGCCCGTTATTTATTTGTTTCCCCCTCCTTATTTCTTTCCGGTAGACATCGAGACTGCCGCTGCCCCTGAGGACTGCTATGTTCCCGATGATCAATTTCCCTCAGCAGAGCTTCCTTGTAAGGAAAATATTCCTCATGCCCTTCCTCTTAACCCGGCCCACCATAATATGAGCCGGCCTTCCCACGAGCCGCCTTCTGGGCCGTTGGGTTACTGTTTATGTATACTAGTTGGTTACATGTTGACACCATTTAAGCTATACTCTTCTATGGCTGCAAGATGATGTAGTCTTCGTTAAGTTGAGCCTCTCCCCTTTATTCTGGCATTTCTGCAGTATAGTTCAAAGATATAGCCCCATTCCTTTGATACCAAAGCATATGTAGCATAGAACTGATGTAAGCCTTGCGAGTACTTTGGATGAGTACTCACGTTGCTTTGCTTCTCTTTTTCTACACCCGGTTACTGTGTTCACATGATCCTACCATGGAGCCCGAGGATCCCGATGCTGGCTAGTACCTGGAGTATGATGTCACCAACGAGTAGTTCGGAGGTCCCAGGCAGGAGGCCTGCGTCTTTTCGGTCTAGTGTCGCTGTTATGCTTAGCCTTCTTAAGGCAAAACTTGTTTAACTATGTCTGTACCCAGACTTATGTTGTTTGATGACTGATGTATTATGGGCCTTCGTGCCCTGGTTTGTAATGTATAGTTTTACGTTTAATTTGTGTCGTAGAGATGTGTTGTGATATCACCGTGAGTCATCGTTCGTGATGGTGCATGCTGCATGTATGATTAGTGCACGATTATGATCGGGGGCGTCACAATAGTATTGAAGACTGTATGCATCTTGGGGCATCTCACCACAAGCTGGGCAAAACTATGAATTCCTCCTTTCCGCCCATCTCCCAAGAGCAAGTAAGGTCAATTACTCGAAGCTTGCGAAGGTTCTGCAGTTGTCCCCATGCAAAAATGATGTGCCAAAACCTTCCGTTCGTTATATGTACCTCCCTAATGTTTGCAGCCATCTGCTCTATTATCTCTGGCGATGAAGGCAGATCCCAATCTGTATTGCATATGTCTATCACCCACAGGCTCTTAAAAAAACCATTGTTGTCATATCACCCACGGCCTCTCACCGAGTGCACCGGGTGTCCCGTGACAAATTTTCTGACATCCATTCGGTCTGTCCGAAGTAACTCTGCAGCTTCTGCCCCTGACCTTATTTTGGCTCTACAGGTTGCATACGACCTCGGATTAAGACGATTTTTATATCAAAATCAACCGTTTCGACGAGACGAAGATTTTTCATGTTGATAACTTTTTCATTTGAGGCCATCTTAATTATGTTTTGTGCCCCTGAGGCTTTTCGGCCAACGGGAGGCCGACGGGCCCCTCTTCGGCCGCCAGGAGGCCGACGGGCCACTCTTCGGCCAACGGGAAGCCGACGGTCATATTTCTGATTTTTTTGCGTTCGGCCCTATAGTTTTCAAATTTGCTATAAAATAGGTCATAGTTTTGAAAAAAAATCTCATCATCACCGGTGATGTTGATCATCCACCATCCTGCATGGTTTTGCTTTGCACCACCTCCAAGCAAATTGAATTTCTCCTGCAATATGCATCTGCGACCAAGAAGCAACCAGGACACAAAAACTACAATAGCCATTTTGTAGCCTTATTGAGTTTGTGATTCCTTGGGTCAATGCAGAGACCTGCCAGACAACAATTCATTCTAATTGTTAAAAGATGGTAAATTCCAAAAAAAAAAAACTCTCTTTTGGCATTTTTATAGGAATTGTCACATTTAAGAGATTTAACTGTTTTACCCTATTTAACGAAACCTGTGCCGTATTTTACCCTTTTTTGTTTATAAGCACGTTATGTCAAGCCGATCCCACATGTCAACAAGTATATATGTCGCCCCATGTTCATGGTTTTTTTTTCCAATGTCAGTTTTTCCGCACGCCCGGTCTTGCATCGTGTTCCCTCTCCCGCAATACATAGATGACCCAAACCCCATCCTTTCCTGCATGGTCAAGTCAGATCCCATCTTCTCCAGCTTATTAGAAGGAGGCGACAGTTTCTTTACAGCTTGAAGGGAGGCGACATTTATGTGTATAGGCATACATACACATGTGCAACTAATAATACTGCACTATATATACATATGTGTGCATATCTAAGCCGACTTTAAGTAGCTAAGTGATAGTCTGATAGAGGTTTGAATAACATCAGAACATATACTCCTATCTAGTAGTGCAAATATATTGAATATACGAGTTTTGCTAAATGTTGTAACACGAATGAAAATCCCTTAAATGGGGTAGTTCCTATCAAAATTGCCAAAAGAGAGGGCAAAAGATGGAATTTAGTCTAAAAAATAAACACTTATTAACTTGTTTGACCTTGACAATAGAACTACAAGTTGTGTGCTTCTGAGTTAAAGACAAAGCACAGAGTGTAGCTTTTCACTAAACATCATTTTCAGTGGATCTAGAAGTTGAGCACCTACTAGTAGAGTAGTAGTTGCTAATAAACTATTCTACATTAAAAAAAAACCACATGGTTCGGTTCATGTGCAGTGTCTCGTCATGATTGGGCCGTGTCACGGCGTCTCCAGAAAAACCCACCTCTTCCTAGCACCTACCACGCTGTATATCATGTTATCCTTTTTTTCTCACACAGAAGAATACAGAAACCACAAAGTAAACCGTTAGCAGGATGGGAATTAAGTTTAAGAATAATATGAAAAATGAAAATGTGTTCACATCAAGTTCAGTATACTTTTCCTGAATGTGTACTGTTGTTTTTTTATCATTGAAGCTGTTATTTGATCCCAAAAGTGAACCGAACAAAACCGGACACAGCAGCAGATAACCTAGTCCGGCATTGAGCCAAAAGTGAAGTCTTCTCTGTTGCCTCCTCAACTCTTAACAATACTAATTAGAAAACATGACACAACATGTGGACCAAATCAAATAAACAATGCCACCGTGTGCACAAACTGAACCCTTGACAAACCAAAGCATAAGCCAGGGCACTGAGGGATTGAGGCGTCTCAAATAGCATTGAGAGATTGTGTCCTACCTCTAACATCACTGGCCCAATGCCAATAGTGTACCGGTTACAAAATCTGGATTCATGTCTCCCTGCAAGTATGGCACAAGCCACGCAGCAGGCAGTGGCACCATTTCATCACAACATGCATTCTCAGTAGGAAGCTAGGATCATCATCTCTTCTCAAAGAAGTGCTCTAGCTGAGACTGCCCACCTTTGCCTCCAGCCTTCTGCTGTGCCTTTGGCCACAATGCTGGAGTCCTGCTATCCTGCAACAACAGATCCATGCATGGGATTACATTAGATACATACATGCACTTAAGCTGCTTTTGCGGTCCGACGGGGAAGAACATGAGCTAAGCTGAGCTTGTTCAACTCACCGGGAACCGGCCATGACCTCTCAGGACTTTCACTTTTCCCCCGCGCCCGTCGTGCCCCACAGATATCAGATTGCCCCTGTTTGTGTTTGCACCTAGGTACCCAGGTGCTGCCATGCCCTTGGACCATTTGCCAATGCCTTTTCTTGCCCCTTCACCGGTACATCCAGGTAGCGTTTGAAAATCATCATCTGATTGTAGAAAAAGATGGTTGCTAAGTACAGGAGATTGAATAGAAATAACACGCTATGGATACCCCAAATAGTAAGAAACAACCAAACGAGGTTCTGCATCAGCAACTTCACAAGAAACTCACCGGAAAGAGAATTTAAATTGTGAAATGTCTGAGGTCCAGTGCCAGAAGCCAGCCTAGTTGCTTGTTTAGAGATGCCACCAATTGTCAGTGATTCTTTCTTCCATGTTGAAGTTGTAACATTCGTGCTTCTCAGAACAGGAAGCTCTTGAACGTTTTGCAGTTTGGTCTTCATAAGAATCTCCTGAAATGTTGATTTTCCAGTAGCCGCCGTGTGTTTCAAAAATGTTGTTTCTTCTGGTGCATAGAAGGAAGGCTCGCATCCAAATGCCATGGGCTCTTCGGTACCACGTTCACAGCGACTGGACTGATTTCGTATATCCGAAGTGTAATCATTATACCCAAACGGCTTGGCGGGACATTTTATCGTGTCTTTGTCATCCGCATCTAAGTCTATCACATCTGCAATCTTTATTTCAAGGTTGTCTTCTAAGATCGGATCTTTTTTAGCTTCAGGGGTCACCTGGTTCGACTGAGCCTTCTCGTTGCATCCATTTTGCATCACATCATCAAGCTTAACCGTTTGATTCCCATATCCAGCACTTGGACTAGAGAAACCATTATTAGCACTGGCATTCACTGGATTTGTCTGGTTCTGGTCAGCTTTAAATTTCTTTGAAGACCTCAAGTCTCTGATGACATTATTTTCCTTTTCTTCCAGTTCCTTCTGAAGTTCAAGTACCTTTGCCTGTTTTTATTTGCAGAGATCAACGCCCAAACTAAATATGTAAATTCAGGAACAGATCTTAAGTTGTTATGAGCATACCCTCAACTTCTTTATCAGCTCTTTGTCCTTCTCAATCCTCTGCTGAGCGCGACTTTCTGATCTTCCCAAATGATTGCATTGGACCATCAAGTCTTTGTAGCTCCTGAAAGAAAAATGCATTACTAAGTGTTCAGAGCACGAAATCCAGTCCATAAAAAGTGAAATAGTACACTGCAAGAGTAGCTTTTTTTTTTAGAAAAGGAGGATGACCCCCGGCCTCTGCATCTGGGAGATGCATGCGGCCATTTTATTGATTATTCTCGAGGACCTTACAAAGTAGAACAACAATATGCCTGAATCTGCCATCTTGGCAATATCTGCCGCTACTCCTATCCAAATGATGAAGGGGTGCAAGCTGGGCCACATACCCAGACCTCTCACCTAAGCCTAACATCTAAAGCCGGAGGCCCCGACCGAGCCATCTGCCGAGTCCGGGGCTCAAACCGGTCTAACGCACTCACATGTGTCGTCGCCGCCATCTTCCACTGGTCCATCTTCAGAGCAGATTGAGGTGACAACCTTGGCAGGTCCTCCACCATCGACGCCACCACGACGCCAAACGACGACCTCCACCTACGCGAGCCTTGGCAGGTCCTTCGCCATTGACGCCAGACGACGACCTCCACCTACGCGAGTCCATCTCCAAGCAACGGACGTAAATCCATGCTAGGATAGGGCCGCACCACCGCCGTCGCCCACCACCCGCAAGCGCCACCCAACCCCAAGGTTCCCAAAGCGGCGCCTTCAAGAAGGGAACGGCGCCGTGAGCGCCACCGCCACCCAACAAAGTTAGGGCTTTCGCCCGGGAGACCTAGGGGAAGGGGAAGTGAGGAGATCAGTCCATACCGACGCCGTTCCCCTCCTTGGATTTCGCCCGAACTAGATCCCCGCCACCAGCAGCGCCTCCTGTACAGAACCGGCGACCAAGAGGAAGCGCGGCCCGACCAGGCTGGCCCGCACGCCGAACAGGGGAGGAGGGGAGGCGCCAGATCGCGCGCACCGACCGCCACAGAAGCTGCCGCCGGCCGCCAACGACCACCGGATCCCGCCGCCCGCGCGGCCAGGACGCCAGATCCACCGCCCGCACGGCTGCTAGCCGGCCGTGCCTTGCCAATGGAGCCGCCGCTCCAGATCCAGGGTTCCCCACGCAGAGGCAGGGCAACCGAGGCCCCGCCGCCACCATCCTTGGCGCCCCGGGCTTGCTCGGCAGCTGCATCAGGCGGCGGCAAGGAAGGGAAGAGGGGGGGGGGGGTGAGGAGGAGGGGTGGCTAGGGTTGGGAGGAGGAGGGGCGGCAAGAGTAGCTTTTTGAAAGAAAAAAATGCATTCACCAAGTTAAGTAAGATTATCAGTTGTGACAACAAAGCATCCATTTAAGAGAGAAAAGGACATTTTCATCAGAAACGTCAAACTTGAGCATCTAACAAAAACACTGGTTCTTTGTCTAATTTGTATGGAAATGATTCCAGAATGGCACATCATGTCGCCTGCTAATTCATTTGATACTAGTATCATCATTGGACATCAGAGCATAGAAACTGTCTCAAGTAGTAACTCCAACTTCATAGCTGAAATACTGACTATAATTTAGGTTGAGGTCCTTACACTTCCTTCAACGATCTGAAGTTCAACAACTCAGACATCATAAGGTAAAGCAAAATCAGTATTCAGTTTTACATAAACTATTACTACCCTTTAACAGTTATTGAAGTGGATGACGAGGTCCCATTGTTCAGTGTAAAACATGTTTAGGCAGTTACCCCCAAACTAGTATGGATATCCAACATGAACGACATGTTTCGACATGGGGAAATGATGGAGAATTATACTTGTTGCGGAGAGCAAGTGATCTCTTCAGGACGTCAACAGCATTCTCAAGGTTGCCATGGTTACCCAATGAAGCCAACTTTAGGATCTCTTCTTCCTGAAGGTTCATGTCAGTCGACCTACGAACAAGATATTAAGACAGATGCATTTCACTGATTAAACACAGATATGTGTGCACACTTCAGATTGAACAAGCATACAGCTTCAGGGCCGCAAGCTCCCTCGCCAACGCAAGGCTCCTCTCCTGCAACCTCACGCACTCTGACGTCTTCCTCGACAACTCCTGCCATGATTTACCAACACGATTCAGTAAGCCATAGCCAGACGCAGAAAAGGGAGAATGGATCTCGACACCTGAACAATGAACTTACTTACCTCTGTTTTCGCATTGAGCAGCCGCTGCACAGACTCTTTCTCCTTCCTAGCCGACTCCCGCATCGTCTCCGCGGTCGCCGCCTGCTCCTTCCACCTAACGACCTGAACCAAGAACCACCAAGAAACCATTAGCGATCCACACAAAAGAACCAGCCCAATAAAAGATCCGGCCGATGCGGTATCAGCACTAGCCTCGGCGTTGAGCTTCTGGATCCCATCGCGCTGCTCCTCGAGCACCTTGCCAAGGGACGACGCCTTCTGCTCCAGCCGGGTGACCTCTTCGGCGAGCGCCTCCGGGTCGGCGTCCTGCGACGAGGAGGGGGGCGCCTGCGTGGGGCACGCGCCGGTGGACTGGAAAAAGAGGCGGGTCGGGGGGTGAGAGGCGCCGCAGGCCTGCTTGCAGATAGGGCATTTGCCCTTCTTCTTGCCGCCCGCGCTCGGGCAGTACTCCAGCCATTGCTCTACGCTGCAACAACACGCGGGAAGCCTCTCTGTTAGCCGGCCATCGCGAGGACAGAACGGGAGAAGATAACGGATTGGGAGGGAAGGGCGGGGCGGACCAGAGGGCGTGGAAGACGTGGCCGCAGGAGGGGAGGCAGTAGATGTGCTGGTCGGAGAGTGGGCGGAGGTCCTCGTAGCAGATGGTGCAGACCGGCCATGCGGCGGCGGTCATGACGGCGGCGGCGGCATCCAGAGGGGGGCGGGCTCCTCTTCTTGTGGTTGGATTTGGGGGAGGGAAACGAGGGAATTGGGGAAACGAACAGGTTTCGCGGGAGTTTTCGAAGCGCACAAGAGACCTCGTGGCGGGAATCTCCCGCTCTGATTTTACTCTTTACTTATTATACTTAAAATTCTTAATTAAATCCGGGGTTAGTGAAATAGTAGAGTGTATAATATTGGCCCATAAAACATTAGGGGTAATAAAAATTACAACCAGGTTCATGGACCACCTAACAACGACTACAAGCACTGAAGCGAGCCGAAGGCGCACCGCTGTCATCGTCCTCCCTCACCGGAGTCAGGCAAACTTTATTGTGTTAGACAGTCGGGAAGTCATCGTGCTAAGGCCCCAAAGGATGAGCGCACCAGAGCAGCAATCATCGCCAGATGAAGAAAGTAGTAGATTGGAAAGATCAAATATGTAACCACACGAACGAAAACGAACACAAATTGGATCCAAATAGATCCACCGAAGACCAGCATCGACCGAATCCCGCAAGATCCGACGGAGACACGCCTTCACACGTCCTCTAACGACGCTATTCACACCATCGGGGCGGGGATTAGACGTGGGAGACATTATTTCTACCGAGGACATCGCCACCGCCACACAACACCAACCAAGATGTTGAACCTAACAAAAAAAACGAGAATGTGGTCCCTCCCGCCAGCGGGGGGCCGAGATCCTCCGCACTTCCATGGGTAAGAAAGTCCGGACAGCTGCATTTGTTGCTTCATGTTTCAGAGGTGTTTCGATTATGTTTGTCAAGCCCAAGCATATGCAATAATAATAATAATTAGAAACACCAAGCAATATAGACGTTGTCGTCATCATCACCACCACCACTACTTGTACACACTCACTCAGAGCATCTACAATCGGACTCCCATACCCTTCCCAAATGTCCGAGCTAGCTGCCCAGTCACTGGCCAGACGAGAAAGTGCCACCCCACACCTCACACATCTGGCCCAAACGCCCGGACTAACCGGCAGTCCCCATATCTGGGGAGGATATGGGGACGCCCGAACGCGCCCGCCACGTAGGACTGACCGCAAGGGCCCACGCAGTCACACACATAGTTTGTCGGTCCGACGCGCCTCCCTCCGATCCTCGATGCGGACGCATTAATGGCTTTGTGTGGCGTCATTCCGGTGTGCCGCCCAAGGGAGCAAGACCGGCTATTTAAGTCGGACGGCGGCTGTAACATCCCCAGCATCACACTACAGTAATCCCTTATGATTAGTGCCAAGTCATCTTGAATTACAAAGCTTAATCATGTTGGGATAGTATCTCAACTCAAATCCCTTCTCTGAATTCTATTCAAATTCAAAGTGAAATTTGAAGTTGCACAAAAGTTACTGGAAAAATGTTCACCATTTAGCAAATATTCCAAAACAACTTGTTGTTAAGGAAAACAACATCACCATCAAGTCAAAGTGGGCCAAAGCATTTAAAACAGTGCAAAAACAACATTTTAAATGCCATTTCATTTTTGGAAAAATTCAAAAGGATTCCAGAACTCCCCAAACTTCCTGTGGCAGTGCATCATTTTCCCTAGTATTTGTTTCTGCCAGTTGCTTATTGTTGCAAGGTCATCTGATGGCTAAATTAATTGCAAAATGCTACTGGAAAAAGAAAAACAGAAAAGGAAAAACGAAAGGCCTAAACCGACTGGGCCTAAGTGCACAGTGCACCTGGCCCAGCCTAGCCGGCCTCTTTCTCCCTCCTCCCTCTCTCTCACCTATGCGTGTCGCCACGCCCATGGCCGCAGCTCGTCGTTCCGTCGAGACGGCGACACTCGCAGCCGGCCGAGGGGATAAGTTCCACCCCTGCCCACTTCCTCGTCGTCCTCATCCATTCCCCTCTCGCCTCGCTCACTCTCTCCCTTCCTTTCCTCCTTCAGATCCGCCGCCGAACGCCACCGTCGCCATCTTCCGTCTCCACCGCGGCCACCGGCAACCATTCCTTCCTCCGTGGTGTCCAGTAGGTCCGCCGGCGACCGCCTCGTCGTTTGATGCTCTCCGTTGGAGTCGGGGAGCCCTGCTGACGTCGCTCGCCTTCGTCCCCATCTCCGGCCACCGCGACGTCGTCGCCGCGATTCCCCGCCGGTCTGCAGCTACTAACCTGTCGCCGGCCTTTCTTGGCCGCACGGTGAGCTCCTGCTCGATCCTCTCTCTTCCCTGCTCCTCTCCACGCGCTGTAGGCGCCGCTCCCGCCATGGCCGTAGCTGGTCGCCGCTGCCGTACTTGCTGCCGCTTCTGTGGTCCATCTCCGGCTCAGGCGAGCACACCACGGTGCTCCTCGCATCGCGTGAGAGCTGCCTAGCCCTTCGCTACCGCGCCTGCGTGCTCCTAGCGCTATCCCCGTCGAGAACCGAATGCCGCCGCCGCCGTAGCTCAACGACGGCGCCGTTTCCGTTCACCCCAGCCGACGCCATCACCACCGTTCGATGCGTCGTCCTCTTCTCGTCCGAACACGACCAAGAACGCGCGCGCAAACACACCGTAGCCGCGCGCCCGTTTTCGCCCGAAGCTCGTCGCCGACATGGCTCAACGCCAGCGAGTTTCCGGCCACCGCAGCACGTTTCGACGCCATAGTTAGACGCGGGGTGATGCGCCCGTTCGAACAAGCCCAAGAACGCGCGAAATGGTGCCCCGTGGAGGAATCCCGAGCTCGCCGGAGTTCTCTGCTGCGTCCGGCGCTCGTCGGAGCTCCTCCAGCGGCCGCACTGACCTGGCGCCGCGTGGGACCCGCCCTGGGACACTGCCAGCGGGACCCACAGGCCCCGTTCACTGGGTTGACCCAGTCAACGTGTTGACTGGGCAACCCAGTGACACTGACGTGCGGGCCCCACCACTTAATTAGTCTAATTAAAACAATTTCAAAAAATAAACTTAATTAGTTAACCTAATTAGCCACTGACATGTGGGGCCCTGCTACTAATTAACCTCTGATTAGTTTTAAATGAATTCTGTTAGGCCACTGTCTATGACAGGTGGGCCCCTCTGGTCAGGTTTGACCTGGTCAGCGAGTCTGTTGACTGCTAACGTCACACCTGCGTCATGCTGACATCATATTTTATTTCTGTTAATTTAAATAATTTCAGAAAATGCTAAAATCTTTGAAAATTAATATCTTTTAACCCGTAACTCAGATCGAAAAACTTTATATATGAAAATTGCTCAGAACGACGAGACGAATCCAACCGTGCCATCTGTTTCCGTGTCGGGACCCTCTACGGAGGTGAACCCGTAACTTTTAGCCTCTTTCCGGTAGACAAATAGTGCATATATACAGGTTAATAATTCCAACTTAAATCCTAAAATAACTAATATGACTTAGACATGCTTTTAGGCAACCCTGCACTGCACGTTAGCATAGCATGCTTTGTGTTGCATATGCTTGCCATGTATTTATCTGTTTCTTCCCCCTCTTCTCTCTCGATAGATCCCGGTATCGAGATAGTCCCCGAGACCGACGCAGCTCCGGAGATTGACTACACCGTTGACGACCAGACCTTTGCTGCAGACCTTCCAGGCAAGCATCCCCCCCTTGAGCATGTCTATATCACCTATTCTCTTCTCTCTTGTGCTTGCATTAGAATTGCTGCTGCTACTGCTTTACCTATTCTGATGCATAGCCTGATTTTTGTAACCTGCTTTTGATAATTACCTGCTTATCCTAAACTGCTTAGTATAGGCTGGTTAGAGACCCACCAGAGACCCCACTTTGACCCAGTTGCCCCCGCTGGATTATCAGATGACTCGATCAACGTGATCGACAGCCAGGCCCCGGCACCGCGCATCACCCCCCTAGTTGTACGACACTGCAGCGTTACTATCGAGTGCCGAGGGTGATACCTCGTTTAGCACTTCTGATGTTAACTCTGTAGAGTAGCTATTCGATCATGGTCATCGAGGGTGATTCCTCCTTCACCACTCCTGATAACGACGCCGTCATGCAACATCTCAAGTGTGAACCTCGAGGGTGATTCCTCCTAAGTTCACTTTGACGACTACATCAGGTGGAATCCATCGAGGGTGATTCCTTGGGTTTCCCCTTGGTGTTTGGACACGCAGTTACTATGACTTAAACCATGAACCATGATAAAGTCGGGTCGACCCTGAGGGGTACCCGAGCTAGTATAAGATACGAGTGATGTGGAGACGGGTTGACCTGGAGGGTGCCCGTGAGATAATTACGAGGCGTGGCCGGGCATTCTTAGCCCTTGCCGCAAGTCCTCGAGACGGGGCGACGGGGTCACATCGATCATGAGTCTCTGCTTGTTACCGCACACCCACAATACACAAACGGTTTGGATATTTGATCCGAGCGGGCCTCTGGCCCGATAGCACTAACCAGCACGTGGGAACAGTTATGGGCACTCTGCGTCGTATGCATCAGCCAAAGCTTTCTAAGCGTCAGTGACTGAGCGGCGCGCGCCGGGTTGGACCGCGTAACGCAACCGCCTTGATAGTGTGGGTTGCTAGGTTTGCTCACCGGCCGCCCTCGCAACGTGCAGGAGCGCCCGGGGTGATGGCCCAAGACCCCTGGGTGCATAGGTTTAGTCCGGCGTGCTGACCTCTCTATTAAGCTTAGGTCGGGTTGCGGCGTATCATTTGGCCGAGGCCGGGCATGACCCAGGAAAGTGTGTCCGGCCGGAGTTAATCGAGCGTGGTGGGTAAGTTGGTGCACCCCTGCAGGGAAGAAAACATCTATGCATAGCCGGATCCTCGGTAACGGACGCTCGGAGTTGTATCCCGATCGATACAACTAGAACTGGATACTTGAGATGAGATATGGATAGTATGGCTCTGGGATTGCTTTCTCGCAGGGAGTCGAGGAAGGATCTCTGGCCGAGGTTGATAACATTACTACTACTTTATACTGTGCTAATCTACACTCTTCTAATGCTGCAAGACCGATGAAGACGCTAGTCTTCGATAGGTCTAGGCCTTTCCTCTATTCTGGCATTTCTGCAGCCCAGTCCACATATACAGCCTTTCTTTGATAATGTTGCATGTGTAGTGTAGATCCTTGTTTGCTGAGTACTTCTGATGAGTACTCACGGTTGCTTTGCTTCCTCTTTTTCCCCATATCCGTTTGATGCAACCAGATGACGGAGCCCCGGAGCTAGCTGCCCCCGCCGACGGCTACTACTACTACCCTCCTGGCGAGTACTACTACGAGGAGCCGTTCGACGACCAGGAGTAGGTTCGGAGGGTCCCAGGCAAGAGGCATGCGCCTTTTCGATTGTGGTGTTTTCTTTTGCCTCGCCTTTTAAAGGCCTATCTGTCTTTCTTTTATATCTGTACTCAGATATCTTATGCTTCCGCTGACGCTTGTATGCGAGCTTATGTATTCGAGCCCTCGAGGCCCCTAGCTTGTAATATAAAGCTTGTATTATTTTAATTTGTGTCTAGAGTTGTGTTGTGATATCTTCAAGTGAGTCCTTAGACTTGATCGTGTGCATTTGCGTGTATGATTAGTGCATGATTGAGCCGGGGCGTCACAGGTTGGTATCAGAGCCGACTGCCTGTAGGATCCCCCTTCCAACTCCTTGGCCAAAGTTGAGTCTAGTCGTGAAAACCGTTTTACTAACATGGCTGTGTGGCTTACGGGCCCACGTCGCCATTGGGTGGTATTAGGATCTTTTATTCCTCATCTATACTCTGGGATTCTGATCTCTCGTCTACTCGGGTTAAACATTTTACTAACTCTAACATTAGGTTCTCGTAACCACTTCATCCCGGAGAGCTCCTTCACCACAGATGATCACTTGCTTCGCCAGAAGATTCTGCAGATACTCCTCGATGTTTCCCGAGACCATTATGCCCACTGCTTTTGCAAGTTCCCTACTACCGATAATCACTATGGACAGCTACACATCTTTGCCGTTTGTATCTTCATTCCCAGATACTCCTTTATGTACGAGATACCCCGAAACACTCCTCGTTAATCCGGGAATCCTTTGAGCCTACTGCCATGCAACTTCTTTCGCACTGCGGATAATTCCTCACATTTACTAGGGATCTGTTCATCCCCAGTTGTTCAGGTGTTTCGCAAAATACTTTCCATTGTTAGTCGATCTTTCGAAAATCCTCTGCAGACTATTGCTCTTGAAATTCTTGCCTGCTTGCATTACGGTTAATTCCATATGTTTAGCAATCTTCATTGACATTCCTTGTCAATGCCTTTGCATCCCTTCTCCCTCTGATTGATTACTGATACTCACATCAACTCCTTCGTGAATCGCCAGATCCATTGTTGGGTTGTTATCCGACAGTGTCCTTAACATCAGAAATCTTGTAAGTTCTCCCCTGATACATAATGCCTTTGGTAAAATGTATCCTCTCCTTTAGTCAGCCATGCTCTACCATCGAGCTTGAGTTATGTACTCCTGAAGTTCGTGGTATATGTTCCTAAGATGCCCCAATGGGTTGAACCTATGCCTTCCTAATCTGTGTGAACCCAATAATTTTCGCGGGTCATACTCCTCTGGTATTTCACCAGGTAGTTCTTCTTGTTCATATAATTTTTAACAGAGCAGAGAATGAAAGGTTATGCATTGAAGAAGTGGGAGTCGACCTTGAACCTTTGTGTTCATGCCCATGGACCCGATGTAGAACTTATCATGGAAGCTGCTCGTAAAAATAATTACCCCTTGTTATAAGTTCATCTTATATCGGTGGTTTGATCATTTATAGTCGTGGATCCGACCATAGTTTCTCCTTAATCCCATTTCCCGGACAAGTTACAATACTTGTCTTCTGTAGATCATTTCATCTGTTCAACCTCTATTCTGATCTACCTTCAAGTATTGCCCCATGTTATCTCAAGGATATTGTGTCATTGCACTACCTCTTGTGAATTCTTATTGGAATGATACTCCATCCCATCATTCCTAGCCCGCTCGGCTATATCATTATCGTACCGATTTTAATTGTGCTACCTGGTCCTTATCCCCGGAGCACAACTTTTCGACGATGAGCGAAGCCTACGTCGATCTTCCTCACCTTATCATTTCACTTTGAACAACAAGCTTGATTTCGAGGTTGTGTCGTATCCTTGGTTCCAATAGCCTTCACTTTATCATTCCTTTTGCTTGATGTCGTTGCTGCTCGATGGCATCTTTATAGAGCCTCTCGACAAAATTAGTCATGACCACCATCTATATACTGCCTTGTTCTAAGATATCATTCGAATTCATGATGCGAAATACCATCTCTGCCCCTCGATGATTTGTGTTAACATCAACAACATCCTTGACTTCCTGCCAATACAGACTTGGTCATGTTTTGGTTATATCTTATGTTCCATGACATTCTTTGAATTGTTCCTTTGTACTTCTTGTGACCTTCAGATTCAAATTTTGCTTGAAACACCATGTTAATGCTACCTCGAAGCATGACTGTGGTACGCCGAACAACAACAAGAACATTGGAAGTGCATTGCCAAATGTTTCTTGCTCTATTATCCAAACACCGTTGTATGGATAACATCATGAATTCCCTTGCCCCTTTATTTAAATGGTGATGTACTTGTTAATCTGACATGTATATCATGCTCTGCTTTTCCTTGGAAAAGATACTCCTAATTCTTGTGTATAAACACATTTTCCTTTCCATTGGTTTGTCTAACCTTTCTTGTGATCTATATGTTATAAGCAGAAATAATTCCCTGCTTATAAAACACCCCGATGTACAAACTTGTCAGTGAGACCCTGTTACTATTGTTGATGACATTTCGGTATCACCGATGGACGAGAACTTTGCCTTATTGGTCCGCCTCGTTCTTACGAGCAGGAAAATGGTTCTCTTTGTCCCTTGCCCTTGGTACCGATGTTGTTACCGACGTAACTGACAGACTATCCTCTGACATACCTTGTTGTCGTGACCGGTAAGATGTCACCGTTCTCCCTACTCTCGATCGACCCTCATCACAGTTCCACAGGATCGGAACCTGACTCTCCTGTTCATCCTCGATTCCGAAGTATCCTTTGCTCTTGGCTTTGTGTGTTATCCCGAGCCACCCTCCGAGGAATGATCCATTCCCGATGCTCTGAACCCCCTTCTCACACTCTGTTTAGGTATCGATCGGATGTCCATTCGCTTGAAACTTCTTATTGTACCTTCATACTTTGCTCTCGATGTTTTCTTAAGTTTTAACTCGAGAGATACTTCTGCCACATTCCCTGAATTGTTCACCAGATAATTAACCCTATAAGGGTCAGTCCTCCCGAAGTTACCCTTTACTTCCCCACTTAAATCTCGGGATGAGATTTCTTGTAGTGGAGGAGATTTGTAACATCCCCAGCATCACACTACAGTAATCCCTTATGATTAGTGCCAAGTCATCTTGAATTACAAAGCTTAATCATGTTGGGATAATATCTCAACTCAAATCCCTTCTTTGAATTCTATTCAAATTCAAAGTGAAATTTGAAGTTGCACAAAACTTGCTGGAAAAATGTTCACCATCTAGCAAATATTCCAAAACAACTTGTTGTTAAGGAAAACAACATCACCATCAAGTCAAAGTGGGCCAAAGCATTTAAAACAGTGCAAAAACATCATTTTAAATGCCATTTAATTTTTTGGAAAAATTCAAAAGGATTCCAGAACTCCCCAAACTTCCTGTGGCAGTGCATCATTTTCCCTAGTATTTGTTTCTGCCAGTTGCTTATTTTTGCAAGGTCATCTGATGGCTAAATTAATTGCAAAATGCTACTGAAAAAAGAAAAACAGAAAAGGAAAAACGAAAGGCCTAAACCGACTGGGCCTAAGTGCACAGTGCACCTGGCCCAGCCCAGCCGGCCTCTTTCTCCCTCCTCCCTCTCTCTCACCTGTGTGTGTCGCCACGCCCATGGCCGCAGCTCGTCGTTCCGTCGAGACGGCGACACTCGCGGCCGGCCGAGGCGATAAGTTCCACCCCTGCCCACTTCCTCGTCGTCCTCATCCATTCCCCTCTCACCTCGCTCGCTCTCTCCCTTCCTTTCCTCCTCCAGATTCGCCGCCGAACGCCACCGTCGCCATCTTCTGTCTCCACCGCGGCCACCGGCAACCATTCCTCCCTCCGTGGTGTCCAGTAGGTTCGCCGGCGACCGCCTCGTCGTCTGATGCTCTTCGTTGGAGTCGAGGAGCCCTGCTGACGTCGCTCGCCTTCGTCCCCATCTCCGGCCACCGCGACGCCGTCGCCGCGATTCCTCGTCGGTCTGCAGCTACTAACCTGTCGCCGGCCTTTCTTGGCCGCACGGTGAGCTCCTGCTCGATCCTCTCTCTTCCCTGCTCCTCTCCGCGCGTTGTAGGCACCGCTCCCGCCATGGCCGTAGCTGGTCGCCGCCGCCGTACTTGCTGCCACTGCTGTGGTCCATCTCCGGCTCAGGTGAGCACACCACGGTGCTCCTCACATCGCGTGAGAGCTGCCTAGCCCTTCGCTGCCGCGCATGCATGCTCCTAGCGCTATCCCCGTCGAGAACCGAACGCCGCCGCCGCCGTAGCTCATCGACGGCGCCGTTTCCGTTCACCCCAGCCGACGCCATTGCCACCGTTCGATGCGCCGTCCTCTTCTCGTCCGAACACGACCAAGAACGCGCGCGCAAACACACCGTAGCCACGCGCCCGTTTTCGCCTGAAGCTCATCGCCGCCACGGTTCAACGCCGGCGAGTTTCCGGCCACCCCAGCATGTTTCGATGCCGTAGTTAGATGCGGGGTGATGCGCCCGTTCGAACAAGCCCAAGAATGCGCGAAATGGTGCCCCGTGGAGGAATCCCGAGCTCGCCAGAGTTCTCTGCTGCGTCCGGTGCTCACCGGAGCTCCTCCGGCGGCCGCGCTGACCTAGCGCCGCGTGGGACCTGCCCTGGGACACTGCCAGCGGGCCCCACAGGCCCCGTTGACTGGGTTGACCCAGTCAACGTGCTGACTGGGCAACCCAGTGACACTGACGTGCGGTCCCCACCGCTTAATTAGTCTAATTAAAACAATTTCAAAAAATAAACTTAATTAGTTAACCTAATTAGCCACTAACATGTGGGGCCCTGCTACTAATTAACCTCTGATTAGTTTTAAATGAATTATGTTAGGCCACTGTCTATGACAGGTGGGCCCCTCTGGTCAGGTTTGACCTGGTCAGTGAGTCTGTTGACTGCTGACATCACACCAGCGTCATGCAGATGTCATATTTCATTTCTGTTAATTTAAATAATTTCAGAAAATGCTAAAATCTTTGAAAATTAATATCTTTTAACCCATAACTCAGATCGAAAAACTTTATATATGAAAATTGCTCAGAACGACGAGACGAATCCAACCGTGCCATCTGTTTCCGTGTCGGGACCCTCTATAGAGGTGAACCCGCAACTTTTAGCTTGTTTTTGGAAGATGAATAGTGCATATATACAGGTTAATAATTCCAACTTAAATCCTAAAATAACTAATATGACTTAGACATGCTTTTAGGCAACCCTGCACTGCACGTTAGCATAGCATGCTTTGTGTTGCATATGTTTGACGTGTATTTATCTGTTTCTTTCCCCTCTTCTCTCTCGGTAGATCCCGGTACCGAGATAGTGCCCGAGACCGACGCAGCTCCGGAGGTTGACTACACCGTTGACGACCAGACCTTTGCTGCAGAGCTTCCAGGCAAGCATCCCCCCCTTGAGCATGCCTATATCGCCTATTCTCTTCTCTCTTGTGCTTGCATTAGAATTGTTGCTGCTACTGCTTTACCTATTCTGATGCATAGCCTGATTTTTGTAACCTGCTTTTGATAATTACATGCTTATCCTAAACTGCTTAGTATAGGCTGGTTAGAGACCCACCAGACCCCACTTTGACCCAGTTGCCCCCGCTGGATTATCAAATGACTCAATCAACATGATCGACAACCAGGCCCCGGCACCGCACATCACCCCGCTAGTTGTACGACACTGTAGCATTACTATCGAGTACCGAGGGTCATACCTCATTTAGCACTTCTGATGTTAACTCTGTAGAGTAGCTATTCGGTCATGGTCATCGAGGGTGATTCCTCCTTCACCACTCTCGATAACGACGCCATCGTGCAACATCTCAAGTGTGAACCTCGAGGGTGATTCCTCCTAAGTTCACCTTGATGACCACATCAGGTGGAATCCATCGAGGGTGATTCCTTGGGTTTCCCCCTGGTGTTTGGACACGCAGTTACTATGACTTAAACCATGAACCATGATAAAGTCGGGTCGACCCTGAGGGGTACCCGAGCTAGTATAAGATACGAGTGATGTGGAGACTGGTTGACCTGGAGGGTGCCCGTGAGATAATTACGAGGCGTGGCCGGGCATTCTTAGCCCTTGCCGCAAGTCCTCGAGACGGGGCGACGGGGTCACATCGATCGTGAGTCTCTGCTCGTTACCGCACACCCCCAATACACTAACGGTTTGGATATTTGATCTGAGTGGGCCTCTGGCCCGATAGCACTAACCATCACGTGGGAACAGTTATGGGCACTCTGTGTCGTATGCATCAGCCGAAGATTTCTAGACGTCAGCGACTGAGCGGCGTGCGCCGGGTTGGACCGCGTAACGCAACCGCCTTGATAGTGTGGGTTGCTAGGTCTGCTCACCGGCCGCCCTCGCAATATGCAGGAGCGCCCGGGTGATGGCCCAAGACCCCTGGGTGCATAGGTTTAGTCCGGCGTGCTGACCTCTCTGTTAAGCTTAGGTCGGGTTGCGGTGTATCGTTTGGCCGAGGCCGGGCATGACCCAGGAAAGTGTGCCCGGCCGGAGTTAATCGAGCGTGGTGGGTAAGTTGGTGCACCCCTGCAGGGAAGAAAACATTTATGCATAGCCGGATCCTCGGTAACGGACGCTCGGAGTTGTATCCCGATCGATACAACTAGAACTGGATACTTGAGATGAGATATGGATAGTATGGCTCTGGGATTGCTTTCTCGCAGAGAGTCGAGGAAGGATCTCTAGGCGAGGTTGATAACATTACTACTACTTTATACTGTGCTAATCTACACTCTTCTAATGCTGCAAGACCGATGAAGATGCTAGTCTTCGATAGGTCTAGGCCTTCCCTCTATTCTGGCATTTCTGCAGCCCAGTCCACATATACAGCCTTTCTTTGATAATGTTGCATGTGTAGTGTAGATCCTTGCTTGCTGAGTACTTCGGATGAGTACTCACGGTTGCTTTGCTTCCTCTTTTTCCCCATATCCGTTTGATGCAACCAGATGACGGAGCCCCGGAGCCAGCTGCCCCCGCCGACGGCTACCACTACTACCCTCCTGGCGAGTACTACTACGAGGAGCCGTCCAACGACCAGGAGTAGGTTCGAAGGGTCCCAGGCAGGAGGCCTGCGCTTTTTCGATCATGGTGTTTTCTTTTGCCTCGCCTTTTAAAGGCTATCTGTCTTTCTTTTATATCTGTACTCAGATATCTGATGCTTCCGCTGGCGCTTGTATGCGAGCTTATGTATTCGAGCCCTCGAGGCCCCTGGCTTGTAATATAAAGCTTGTATTATTTTAATTTGTGTCTAGAGTTGTGTTGTGATATCTTTAAGTGAGTCCTTAGACTTGATCGTGTGCATTTGCGTGTATGATTAGTGCACGATTGAGCCGGGGTGTCACAACGGCAACCCAACCCTAGCTCATCCCCACTCCTTCCCTCTCCCTCCCTCCCGCGTTGCCAGCTTCCATCCGCTCATCGTAGCCACTAGCCATGTCCCGACAAAGGGATCACCACATACGCCAAGTTGATGCCGGAGCGCATATTTATTGGTTATTCTACAAACTCTCATGCTTACCGTGTCCTCAACAAAGTCCAATGGACTCATTGAGGAGACGTGTAACATGGAGTTTGATGAAAATAATGGCTCCCAAGTGGAAAAAATTGGTCTTTGTGATGTAGGTGATGAAATTCCTCCTCAAGTCATAAGAAGAATGGGGATTGGTCAAATACTCCCCATTGAGGAAACCCTTGTGGATGAAGGAGAAGGACAATGCTCTACTCAAGTAGAGCCATCACCGACACTAGACCCACACGCTTCCGAAGAACAAAGTGAAGGCCCTGAACCAAGTGAACAAGATCAAGGGCAAGATCTACCTCATGTTGGTGGTGGTTCACCAAGTGATGCCCAAGATCAAGTTCATGACTCCGAGCAAGCTCAAGATCAAGAGGATGCTCAAGATCAAGAGAAAGCTCAAGACGGTGCTCAAAATGATCAAGATGAATCTCCTCAAATGCCTATTGAGGAGCTTTTAGAGCGTCGTGCCGCCAAGATCTCCTCCACTCTCAAATGTCAAGATCATGTCATGGAGAATGTGCTTCGAAGCTTAAGAAAATGGGTAACCACTCGTAAACAATTAACAAACTTTTGTGAGCACCACACGTTTGTTTCTTGTATTGAACCCCAAAAGGTACATGAGGCGCTCGAGGACTCGGATTGGCTTGAGGCCATGCATGATAAACTCAACAACTTCGAGCGCAACAAGGGATGGCAATTGGTGCCAAGGCCAAAGGAGAATCATAATGTTAGTGGAACCAAATGGATCTTCAATAACAAGCAAGATGCAAACGGTGCAGTCACTCACAACAAGGCAGGATTGGTAGCACAAGGCTACTCCCAAGTCAAGGGTATCGACTATAGTGAAACCTTTGCTCCCGTTGCTCGCCTTGAATCTATTCGCATGTTGCTTGCATATGCATCTCATCATGATTTCAAATTACAATAAATGGATGTGAAGAGTGCATTTCTTAATGGTCCTCTTAATGAGTTGGTATATGTCAAGCAACCCCCGGGGTTCGAGGATCCCAAGTTCTCTAATCATGTATACAAGCTCGATAAGGCACTCTATGGCCTTAAACAAGCCCCACGTGCATGGTATGAGCACCTTACCGAGTTGTTGCAAGACCGTGGGCTTGAAATTGGGAAAATTGATCCCAGTCTTTTCACGAAGAGGGTCAAAGGGGACTTGTTCATATGCCAACTATATGTTGATGATATTATTTTTGGTTCTCCTAACAAAGCTTTCAATGGTGAGTTTGCCGCACTCATGACTGAGAAGTTTGAGAGGTCTATGATCGGAGAGTTGAAGTTCTTTCTCGGGTTCGAAGTCAGGCAAAGAAGAGAAGGGACTTTCATCAACGAAGCCAAATATACCCAAGACATGCTCAAGAGATTCAAGCTAGATGATGTCAAGCCGGCTAAGACTCCAATGCCAATCAAATGCAAGCTCGACATCGATCCCAATGGAAAAGTGGTGGATCAAAAGGTATATCACTCCATGATTGGATCCTTGATTTACCTTTGTGCATCTAGACCGGATATTATGTTGAGTGTGGGAATGTGTGCAAGGTTCCAAGCCGCACCTAAGGAAAGTCACTATGTGGCGGTCAAGCGAATCTTTTGATATTTAGCTCATACCCCAAACTTTGGCCTATGGTACCCCAAAGTAGCAAGCTTTGATCTCATGGGATATTCAGACTCGGATTGGGCGGGAGACGTTGTGGATAGGAAGTTAACTTCCGGAGGTGCCAACTACTTGATCGCTCTTTGGTGAGTTGGTCTTCGAAGAAGCAAAATTGTGTGTCTCTCTCCACCACCAAGGCCGAGTATGTAGCCACTGCAAGTTGTTGTGCACAATTGCTATGGATAAGGCAAACTTTAAAGGATTACGGTGTCACTTGTGATGAAGTGCCTCTTCTATGTGACAATGAAAGTGCTATCAAGATCTCCTACAATCCGGTGCAACATGGCAAGACAAAGCATATTGAGATTCGTCATCATTTCATCCGGGATCACATCAAGAGTGGAGAGATTGAGATTATCTACGTCAACACTCAAGAGCAACTAGCAGATATTTTCATGAAGCCTTTGGATGAAGTAAGATTTCGCGAGTTAAGGCATGATCTAAATATCATTGATTCGAGCAATGTGGCTTGAATCTAGGCACACCCACCGCATTCATCATGATATCTTGTTCTAGATGTAGGCATGGACATAGGGGGACTGTTGTTCTCTCAATGAACTCTCCCTCCCCCCATTATGCATAAATTGATCAAGTCTTTCACATTAGCCATTTTTTTATGATACTTGTGCTTCAAAGATGAGTTTTGGTCATGGGCCCAAGGTTAAAATCTTTGTGGTGCCATACCAATTGACTCAAACATAGGTGAGTGATACGTCTCCAACGTATCTATAATTTATTAAGTATTCTTGTCATGTTTACAACAATTTTATATGGTTTTGGTATGATTTGAATGGAACTAACCCGGACTGACGATGTTTTCAGCAGAACTACCGTGGTGTTGTTTTTTGTGCAGAAATAAAAGTTCTCCAAATGCAGCAAAACTTTTTGACGAATTTTTTGGAACAAAAGAGGCACTAGAAGCTTCGTGGGAGGACCAAAAGGTGAAGGAGGTGGCCACTAGGCACCAGGGCGTGCCAGGGGCCTAGGGTGTGCCCTGGTGGGTAGTGGGCCCCTCGAATCCCATCTCGACGTGAGACCGACGCCAAAAAATCCTATAAATAAAGAAACCCTTAGAAATAACCCTAGATGAGAAGTTTCGCCACTGCAAGCCTCTGTATCCACAAAAACTCAACCGGGAGCCCGTTCCGGCACCCTGTCGGAGTGGGAAATCATCACTGGAGGCTATCTTCATCATCCCGGCAGCCACCATGATGAGGAGGGAGTAGTCCACCCTCGGGGCTGAGGGTTTGTACCATTAGCTATGTGTTTGATCTCTCTCTCTCCCGTGTTCTTGATTTGGCATGATCTTGATGTACCGCGAGCTTTGTTAATATAGTTGGATCATATGGTGTTTTCCCCTCTCTATCTTGTTGTGATGAATTGAGTTTTACCTTTGAGGTTTCACTATTATCGGATCGAATACTTTTATGGATTTGAGAACACTTGATGTATGTCTTGCGTATGAATACCTGTGGTGACAATGGGGTATCATATTGATTAACTTGATGTATGTTTTGGCACTCAACTCGCGGATTCCCGAGGTGACATTGGGGTAATCTATGCATAGGGGTTGATGCACGTTTTCTTCTTTGTTTCTCCGGTAGAAATCTTGGGGCACTCTTTTAAGTTCTTTGTGTTGGATTGAATATTATGAATCTGAAGTTGTTTGATGCTTATTGTATAATTGACTCACGGATACTTGTGGTGACATTGGAGTATCTAGGTGACATTAGAGTTGGTTGATGCGTATCATATGGTGTTATTTTAGTACGAACTCTAGGGCTGTTCGTGACACTTATAGGAATAGCTCAATAGATCGATCGGAAAGGATAACTTTGAGGTAGTTTCGTACCCTACAAACAATTTCATATTATGTTCTCTGCTAGATAAGAACTTTGGAGTGATTCTTTGTCGCACGTTGAGGGATTGTTATATGATTCAACTATGTTAGCACTGTTGAGAGATTGCACTAGTGAAAGTATGAACCCTAGGCCTTATTTTCAAGCATTGCAGTACAGTTTGTGCTCACTTTTGTTACTTGCTACCTTGCTGTTTTTTATTGTTCCTATTACAAAAATCAATATCTACTATCATTACTACACTTGTATCACCATCTCTTCGCCGAACTAGTGCACCTATACAATTTACCGCTGTATTTGGTGTGTTGGGGACACAAGAGACTCTTTGTTATTTTGTTACAGGGTTGTTTGAGAGAGACCATCTTCATCCTACACCTCCCACGGGTTGATAAACCTTAGGTCATCCACTTGAGGAAAATTTGCTACTGTCCTACAAAACTCTGCACTTGGAGGCCCGACACGTGTCTACAAGAACAAGCTGTGTAGTAGACATCAGTGACTCCGGTCACCGCCCTCTCCTTGAGAGGGCTGGCTCCATTTGGTTTGAGTTGTGCTCTTTTGTTTAGGCTTTCGGTTGTTGGACTACTCCATGTGTGCTCTCAGTTTTAGTTGCTTTTGACCTTGGAGTATTCCTTTCCATTTGCTGTGTTTTCCTGTCTCCAACCTAAGCCTTCTTATCCTCAAAGCTCTTAGAATTGCATAAGCCTATGTTCCCATTTCTTTTGATCATAGCAGTTTTTGTTAGCAGGCAGTACTACCACGGGCAGGCATAGTACTACCGCTCGGGCGGTACTACCGCGCAGGCCTACGGTACTGCCGCTGAGAGTAGTGTGCCGACCTCCTGTCGAAACACTGGGGCGGTACTACCGCTGACTCCAGCAGTACTACCGCTTCGGGGACCCGTGAGGGGGTTAAGTGTTGTGCATGGGGAGTTCTAACTCCCCCATACCCATTCACTTCCTCTCCTCTCATGTTCTCTCTCTCAGGCAAACAAGAACTGCTCCGGAGGCCGGCTCCAGCCCTCCGAATCCATGTCGTCTTCTCCGTTTTCGACCGATGGGATCGATCCCCACCTTCTCCTCTTGCCACGGATACCGGTATTGCCCTTGTTTTTCTCTCCTACGGTTCTATTTTTTGAATCTTGGTTCTAGGGAAATGCATGTGGTATTCGTAGATTTTTGGCTTAATCTAGGCATGAGTAGGATGCGGGATGACTGCTAGATAGGAGTATAGTCATATTTGCCGAAATTTTGCACCTCTATGTCACCGGTACTACCGGATCTACGCCGCAGAAGTTATCCCGTCGGGTGGGCGGTACTACTGCTGGGACGCGGACGGTACTACCGCTTGGGTGGTACTACCGCTTACCTTTCGGTGGTATTACCACTGCTAGGCACGGTACTACCGCTGTGACCTAGTTTTTCAGAATTTTTGCACTTATTTCTATTCTCATTTTGTATCTCTTGGCTTATGCAATGGCTTTACACCTGCTTTTCCCTCGCTCTGTGTTTGTAGGTTCCAGGTGATGGTAGCTCCATCATCATGCTCATCGCAAGAACCCAGATCGTCCTGGTGGTTCCAAGCGCTACCGTACCACAGATGGTACACCAACCAGTTCCAGTGGTCCTCCAAGACGGCATGTGAAGAAGACCGCCAGTAAGCCGAAGGAGAAGGAGATGTACATACCTCCTAATGAGATGTCTGGCAAGGAGTTTGGTGCATTCCGTATTCGCAATCCGTATCACCGTCCTCGGGACGAGGCTCTTGTTGGTCGTCCCTTCTAGACCAAGGAGCAATCTTTTATCTATGTGGACATTCTGAAGGCCAAGAAGAACTTGTATGTTGTGGTCAAGTTTATCGACATCACTCGCATGGAGAAGGACCCAGCTTACTATGGAGAAGCCCTTGCTCTTTGTCACCAGTGGGGTCTTATTCCTATCATCAAATTCAACAAGGACTATGATGCAGAGATTGTGGCTCAATTCTATGCCACTGTTCACTTTCATGCCAATGAGGAGAGATCCATGTCATGGATGACTGGTGGGAGGAGATTCAAGGTTGATTGGAAGGACTTCATGGATTGTCTGGGCATTGCTGATGAGGGGGAAGACAACCCAGTTGGTCTTCGGTCTCACAAGGACACACCTGCTACTCACAAGTCGAAGCTTATCCGTTACTCCAGGTCTGTGACTACTGCCAAGGGGGCCACTCGCATGGGGCTCATTCCGTTCTTTTACATCATGCACCATATCTTTCGCATTTGGTGGATCTTCTCTTGCTTTGCATCAAGGAGCAGAGCAAGACATCTACTTTGGACATCTCCCACATCATGTGGCGTGAGTTCATTCTGTTGTGCTTGACCGGAAGGTGCCCATCTATGGCCCTTACCTGTATAAGTTGATTGAGACAACATGGGCTGCTGAGTTTCTAGGGGACACTGGTACAATGAGGTGCTATACAAACGGTTTTTAACCCCTTTCCGCGACGGCGTTTTGAACCGTCGCCTAGTGAGTGACTGCGATAGGGGGGTCCTTCCCACATGACCCAGAAACCATCAAGGATAGGCCCTCCGGTCACACACGCTCGGCAAAATGAGGTCGTGTGCGACCGGCGAGCGATCAAATACGGTTATACAGGTCCAATCGGTTCCAGTCGTAAGTACATCCCACACAATCAGTCCCAAACAAACGTTTCCGTTTGTTATGTACATTCCACACAGTCAATCCAAGGAATACGTTTCCGTTCTTATGTACATCCCACACAGTCAATCCAGGGAAAACATTTCCGTTCGTATGTACATCCCACAAAGTCAATCTAGGGAAAACGTTTCCGTTCGTATATACATCCCACACAGTTTTATGTACAACCTCGTGTGTGATAGGTGTAACTATCACACACGCTCTGCCTCGGTTAACCGTTTGCTTTTATTCAACTACATCACACATGATTTGATGAAGAAAACTGTATGGCATTGGGCTATCCATCACAAGCGCTTTTACTGCTAGAACCGTTTGCAAAGTTCCATGACCTATTTAGCAGGTTTATTAGTTTACAATTAATAATTCCAGTATTATGCAAATTCACATTTCATATTGAACAACTGTTTGCCAATTTCATATCAGGCACATAAATATATTTTAACATCACAGTACGATAGCTACCTGAAAACAGAACAATACAGCATAGCTAATTCACCTTCATAAGAACAATATTAGAACAATATATTCATTTCCCTAATTGAGATCATCTAGGCTCGTCTTATCCACCTCTGCTTTCAGTTCAGTAAGAACCTGTTTTGCATTGGCCAACCGGGAAAGTGCCTCCTCCTTCGCCAACACCATCTTAGCAAAGTCTAATTTAAAAAATCTGAGCTCATTCTCCATCTTCCTCTTTTTATCCCGCATCTTCAAATATTCTTTAGCGTTGACAACACTTTCTCTAAGCCTACCTCTGTTCTCTTCCTCATACATGCTCCAGAGCTTTGCTAGGCACATCTTCAAAGACTGTGGCCACTCTTGATTAACCCACTCCAGGTAAGAACACTTCCATTCATCCTATAATATTTAAAACTATATCAGTAACAATTGTAGGGGAAATGGGTTTCTAGCAACATAGAAAATCACCAAATACATATTTTGAAAAACTGAAGAAGCAAGTTAATTATGACATAACTTCTCAAAAAGATCAATGTGCAAATGAGTTAATTGCTACTGAGACAACAACCAAATTCTGAAACATCAGAAGCTATAATTAACAACAACAACAACAACAACGCTACAAGTTCTTAGTTATGTACTATAAATAACAAATTGAACATTTTATGAGGAAGCTAAATATAACTGCAACAACATAGCGACAGTGTTTGGATGGCAGCAAATTGATACTAATAGGTGTGTACATGCACAAATTTAGTAACATAGAACTAATAGCACTAAGGCCGTCCACTATGTATGCCAAAACCGGTGTAAAGACAATTGTTTCTACATTTGGCACCGGTGCCCTGCACTGGCGAGCTGATGCAGCGGGAAAAATATCAGGGACCCGGACTCCGGAGCACCTAGTTGCTCTGATGCCCAGTTCCTTCGTGCCATAAAGATTTAGTATTTTACTGCTTGGCTGGTCGGATGTGTGGACCAAAGTTGGCTGCACAAACTACTGAAGCGGTGCCAAATAATTTTCTAATGGCACTGCTGATGAGATGGAAACATTTTTAGATACTAGGTACAAACTGTGACACTGTCTTAACATCCAGAATAACATAGCACAGTGACAGTGTCTGAATCACATCTAACAAATGATTTGTAACAACGAAAGTGGGGCTAACCTTCTCTGCACATGCCAGAAACTTCCTCCCACTGTCCATAGATTCAAACACAACTAGCTTCACGCATGGAGATTGATGGTGACAACGAGCAGGCAGATCTTCAGCCACCCCGCTCCATTCGTTGCAACTGATGGTCCTAGGGAGCTACAAGAGGAAGAAATGACTCAAATTGACCGCCGGGTTAAAATCCTTCATTCGAAGTCATAACCCGAGAGAGAGAAGAGAGGCATACCCGGGTGCTGAAAAATTTGTCATCGGAGGGGGAACCGCTGGAGAGGTCATTAAAGAAGACCATTAATGACCGTAATTCAAATTTGAACTATATCTACATGCAATGGCTAACCATAACGGTTTGAAAAATCATATTTGTGTACTTGTGTGCGAGTTAATTCCATGTGCAGTAAATTGGAAGGAATTTTCAAACATATTGGTGTCATGGCCTGGACACATGCATGGAGTGCCATGGCATTTAAATTCCAAAAAATTAAAAAATGATCAGAAACACATGAAACATTGCTTGATGTAATGTCATGCCACCAAGATGATGTGGTAAAAAAATTGGCATGTTTGACGAAAGTTTGGACACACACCCCTCACAAACCGGAGCAACTCACTAGAAGGCTCGTGGTTCAGAGAGGGAACAATGCATGTTTGATGACGAACGGGAGATAGCTTACTCTTACGGCCTTCAATTTTTTTCTACATTTAACGTGCACTAATACAACTGTCATGTGAAAATTTGGAAAATTCTAGGGGTCATTTGACCCTTTTAAGACATTTAAGTGATTTTCTAGCCATTTAATGACCGTAATTCAAACTTGAACTACATTTACATGCAACGGCTAACCATAACGATTTGAAAAATCATATTTGTGTACTTGTATGTGAGTTAATTCCATGTGCATTAAATTGGAAGGAATTTTCAAACATATTGGTGTCACGGCCTGGACACATGCATGGAGTTCCATGGCATTTAAATTCCAAAAAATTAAAAAATGATCAGAAACACATGAAACCTTGCTTGATGTAATGTCATGCCACCAAAATGATGTGGTAAAAAATTTGGCATGTTTGATGAAAGTTTGGACACACACCCCTCACAAACCGGAGCAACTCACTAGAAGGCTTGTGGTTCCGAGAGGGAACAATGCATGTTTGATGACGAACAGGAGATAACTTCCTCTTACGGCCTTCAAATTTTTTCTACATTTAACGTGCACTAATGCAACTGTCATGTGAAAAATTGGAAAATTCTAGGGGTCATTTGACCTTTTAAAGACATTTAAGTGATTTTCTAGCCATTTAATGACCATAATTCAAATTTGAACTACATCTACATGAAACGGCTAACCATAATGGTTTGAAAAATCATATTTTTGTACTTGTGTGCGAGTTAATTCCATGTGTAGTAAATTGCAAGGAATTTTCAAACATATTGGTGTCACGGCCTGGACACATGCATGGAGTGCCATGCCATTTAAATTCCAAAAAATTAAAAAATGATCAGAAACACATGAAACCTTGCTTGATGTAATGTCATGCCACCAAGATGATGTGGTAAAAATTTTGGCATGTTTGACGAAAGTTTGGACACACACCCCTCACAAACCGGAGCAACTCACTAGAAGGCTCGTGGTTCCGAGAGGGAACAATGCATGTTTCTTGACGAACGGGAGATAGCTTCCTCTTACGGCCTTCAATTTTTTTCTACATTTAACGTGCACTAATACAACTGTCATGTGAAATTTTTGAAAATTCTAGGGGTCATTTGACCTTTTTAAGACATTTAAGTGATTTTCTAGCCATTTAGTGACCATAATTCAAATTTGAACTACATCTACATGCAACGGCTAACCATAACGGTTTGAAAAATCATATTTTTGTGTACTTGTGTGCGAGTTAATTCCATGTGCAGTAAATTGAAAGGAATTTTCAAACATATTGGTGTCACGGCCTGGACACATGCATGGAGTGCCATGCCATTTAAATTCCAAAAAATTAAAAAATTATCAGAAACACATGAAACCTTGCTTGACATAATGTCATGCCACCAAGATGATGTGGTAAAATAATTGGCCTGTTTGATGAAAGTTTGGACAGACACCCCTCACAAACCAGAGCAACTCACTAGAAGGCTCGTGCTTTCGAGAGGGAACAATGCATGTTTGATGACGAATCGACGATAGCTTCCTCTTATGGGCTTCAAAAAATTTCTACAGTTAACATGCACTAATACAACTGTCATGTAAAAATTTGGAAAATTTCAGGGGTCATTTGACCTTTTTAAGACATTTAAGTGATTTCCTAGCCATTTAATGACCGTAATCCAAATTTGAACTACATCTACGTGCAGCGGCTAACCATAACGGTTTGAAAAATCATATTTGGGTACTTGTGTGCGAGTTAATTCCATGTGCAGTAAATTCGAACAAATTTTCAAACATATTGGTGTCACGGCTTGGACACATGCTGTGACATCCCCAGACCTAACCCTGTTGCTATGCTAATTATCATGCCAAGTCATCATCATTAAACCCTAATAAAAATAATTAAGGAATAATCCAAACTCAAGTTCAAATTCAAAACACAAGTCAAATTATTGCTCCTTCAAACTATAAAACTAAATAGTTCATAATTTTGCAAATAATCCATAGACAATTATAAAATTGAAACCAATATTATTTGAATTATTAAAATACCCCTAACCTATTTGAAACAGTACACAAAACAACATTATTAAATCCATTTTCATTATGGAAAATTCGAACAACTTCAAATAACTCCCAAACTTTTGTGGCCGCGCATAAGATTGCAATGCTAATTATGAGACAAGTCCCTTATTTTACAATAGTCTATTTGTGGCCTAGCAATTTGCAAGATAGAGAAGGAATAATGAACAGAAAAGATTAAAGGAAGGAAATAGGAAAAGTTCCTGTGCACTAGGCCCATATGGAAACAGGAGCAGGTCTGGCCCAGTCTATGCACAGCCATCGCCTACCTCGCCCCGTGTCGCTGCTCGCGCGGTCGGATGCGTCATCGCCAACGGATCGTCGACACGCTGTTGCTACAGGGGCCATGGATGGATGGATAAGGTCCCCCTGACCCCTCTGGAACCCTAATGCCCTCTCTCCCTCTTCCCCATCGCTTCCCCGCTCGATCCCGAGCCCAGCCGAACCACCGTCGCCGCACCATCCCGTCCTCGTGCTCTGGAGCCACCCCGAGCCGCGCCACAATGTCCAGCCGCTCTGTTGAGGTCATCTCCATCGCCTACCGCACTGGATCGAGCTCGGGGAGCAACACCAACGCCGCCCTCATCGTTTTCTCCTTCACGGCCGTAGCGGCCTCGCCGTCGATTCGCTGCCGTCGCCCTTCCCCGAGCACACTTTCGCACATCTGCAGGCTCCCGGTGAGCAGCCGCGTCGATCCCTCCTCCCCTCACTCTTTCTCCGTAGCCGTAGCTGCCGTCCCCGACGAGCTCCAAACCCACCACTGCCTGTGCTCGTCACCGGCGCCGTTCCGGCAACCAAACGACCCCGCACGCGTGCCCGTTCGCTTGGACGCATCACATACGCCTCGCCTAGCCATTTGGTTCGCCTGCTAGCGCACCGCGTCACCGTTGCCGTAGCCCACCCGAGAAGCTCACCGCCGGCGACATCGTAGCCCTCGACTCCGACCGTCTTAGCTGCTCCGACCACCGCCATTCGACGCGTCGTCGTCTCGCCGTTCCAACGCACCCAACCGCGGCCAAAATGGTGGCCCGTGCGCGTTTTTCAACCACCTCCCGAAGCCGTGCCGCCGCAAACGCGCTCGCCGACAAGGTTCCAGCAAGTCGCCGGTGACGCTGAGCTGGCCTGACCCGTGGGGCCTGCCTGAGCCACTGACGGGTGGGCCCAGTTGACCCTTTGACTGGGTCAACCCGCTGACATGTGGGGCCCGACCGATTAAACGATTTTTAATAAAAGATAATCTATTAATTAAACTATATAATTAATTTAGTCACTAATCACTCACTGACCAGTAGGCCCCACCCCTAATTAACCTAGTTTAGTTAAATTAAATCCCTAACTAAATTACCGTGAGGCTGACCAGTGGGACCCACTAGACCCACATGCCAGGTTTGACCCTGGTCAGCCGGGATTTGACCGCTGACATCATCATAACATCATGCTGACATCACCATTTACTATTTTGGATAATTCGGATTTAATTAATTAAATAAATTCTAGAAAAATGTTTAAATCTTTTAAAATCCGTAGAAATTAATCCGTAGCTCGGATCGAAAAACTTCCTACATGAAAGTTGCTCAGAATGACGAGGCGAACCCAACCGTGCCATCTATTTCCATGTCGGGACCCTCTAAGTAGGTGAACCCGCAACTTTTAGCCTATTTTCAGTAGATGAATAGTGCATATACACCGGTTAATAAATCCAACTTTAATCCTAAAATAACTAATATGATTTAGACATGTCTTTAGGCAACCCTGCACTGCATGTTAGCATAGCATGCTCTGTGTTGCTTATGTTTGCTGTGTATTTATCTGTTTCCTCCCCCTCTTCTCTCTCGATAGACCCCGGTATCGACATAGTTCCCGAGACCGACGTAGCTCCGGAGACCGACGACACCACTGACGACCCTGCCTTTGCCGCCGAGCAACCAGGCAAACACCCCCCCTTTGAACATGCCTATATCACCTATTCTTTCTCCCTCCTGCTTGCATTAGAATTTGCTACTGCTTTGAGTTATCCTATTCTGATGCATAGCCTGTTTATTGTAACCTGCTATTGATACCTTATCTGCTTATCCTAAACTGCTTAGTATAGGCTGGATAGAGACCCACCAGAGACACCACTTTGACCCAGTTGCCCCTGATGGATTATCAGATGACTCAATCAACATGATCGACAACCAGGCCCCGGCACCGCACATCACCCCCTTAGTTGTACGACACTGCAGCGTTTCCATCGAGTGCCGAGGGTGATACCTCGTTTAGCACTTCTGATGTTAACTCTGTAGAGTAGCTATTTGGTCGTGGTCCTCGAGGGTGATTCCTCCTTCACCACTTTCGATAACGACGCCGTCGTGCAACACCTCAAGTGTGAACCTCGAGGGTGATTCCTCCTAAGTTCACCTTGACGAATACATCGAGTAGGAATCCAATAAGGGTGATACCTCGGATTCCCTGATGTTATGGACACACGGATACTTGGACTCTACAACTGCTACTTGGAAAGGCGGGTCGACCCTGAGGGGTACCCGCGAGTGATGTGGAGACGGGTTGACCTGGAGGGTGCCCGTGAGATAATTATGAGGCGTGGCCGGGCATTCTTAGCCCTTGCCGCAAGTCCTCGAGAGCGGGGCGATGGGGTCACATCGATCGTGAGTCTCTGCTCGTTACCGCACTACCAATAAACTAATGATTTGGATATGTGATCTGAGTGGGCCTCTGGCCCGACAGCACTAACCATCACGCGGGAAAAGTTATGGGCACTCTGCATCGTATGCATCAGCCGAAAGCTCTGTCAGACGTCCAGTTCAGCATGGCGGCACGGCTAGGCCGGCACCATCCTGTAGTGGTGGAGCCTGGACCCGCCCTGCGCGCAACGACCCGGAGTGCACAGGGCGATGGCCCAAGACCCCTGAGCGCTTAGGATGTAGACCGGCGGGGACCTCTCTGCTGAGCTCTAGGTAGGGCTGTGGTGTGTCGTTTGGCCGAGGTCGGGCATGACCTAGAAAAGTGTGTCCGGCCGGAGTTAAGCGAGCGTGGTGGGTAAGTTGGTGCACCCCTGTAGGGAAGAACTAATCTATGCATAGTCGGATCCTCGGTAACGGACGCTCGGAGTTGTATCCCGATCGATACAACTAGAATTGGATGCTTGTGATGAGAAGTGGATAGTAGGGCTGTGGGATTGCTTTCTCACAGGGAGTCGAGAAAGGATCTCTAGCCGAGGTTGATACTTGGATATTAGGGCTCTGGGATCGCTTTCTCGCAGGGAGACGAGGAAGGATCTCTGGGCGAGGTTGATACTTAATACTGCTACTACTTTATACTGTACTAATCTACACTCTTCTAATGCTGCAAGACCGCTGAAGATGCTAGTCTTCGATAGGACTAGGCCTTCTCTCTATTCTGGCATTTCTGCAGCCCAGTCCACATATACAGCCTTTCTTTGATAATGTTGCATATGTAGTATAGATCCTTGATTGCTGAGTACTTCGGATGAGTACTCACGGTTGCTTTGCTTCCTCTTTTTCCCCATATCCATTTGTTGCAACCAGATGACAGAGCCCGGAGCCAGCTGCCCCCGACGATGACTGCTACTACTACCCCGAGGGTGGTTACTACTACGAGCTTGCCGACGACCAGGAGTAGGATCGGAGGGTCCCAGGCAGGAGGCCTGCGCCTTTCGATCATAGTGTTTTCTTTTGCCCCGCCTTTTAAAGGCCTGTCTGTCTTTCTTTTATATCTGTACTCAGATATCTGATGCTTCCGCTGACGCTTGTATGTCAGCTTATGTATTCGAGCCCTCGAGGCCCCTGGCTTGTAATATAAAGCTTGTATTATTTTAATTTGTGTCTAGAGTTGTGTTGTGATATCTTCAAGTGAGTCCTTAGGCTTGATCATGTGCATTTGCATGTATGGTTAGTGCACGATTAAGCCGGGGGCGTCACACATGCATGGAGTGCCATGGCATTTAAATTCCAAAAAATTAAAAAATGATCAAACGATGTAAATATCTGGCAAGACAACCGGGCCCCACATGATTGGCACTCTATTTTGCACCTCGAGGTTTGGAAGGTGAGTGGCGCGGGTTATTAATCAGACACGATTCTGTATTGGAAACCGTCAGCTATTAAGTTCACACACGGATTTTGCTGCGGGAATCGTGTGTAATTCAAACTACAGTACTCGTAAATTCCAGCGACCGGCGTGTGTACTGTTCCCGTCGATCTAGATTCTGGCCACCAATAAATACTACCTTCCTCATGTCGTTCCGCCTGCATTCTCATCTACATCCTCCCCTTGCTCGCCCTCTTTCTCTCTCTGATGAGGACATCAATACCGTTGTTACACCCACGGCCCCTGCTGCTATACATACTGGACCAATTACTAGAGCTCGTGCACGCCAATTGAATTACCAGGTACTTTCGTTTCTTGGTAATGATTCTAATTGTCATGAGAATATGATGCTGCCTAAATTGGATACATTTGTTTTGCTTACAAATGAAGGGCCTAGCTTGGACAAGAAAGAGGAACCTTGGAGCAAGTTCAAGCATGGAGATGATGGCATGCGCAAGGGGAACAAGAACGGAGTTACAAGTGATGATTTCAGGACTTTGAAGCCACCATAATGAGTGCATGAAGCCTTGGACGAAATATACAAGATGCCACTTCATAAATTTCGTCCAGAGGCTATTATAGGTGCTGCGTCACCTTATTATTGGGCCAGGCCCATGTAATTTTGAAATACTTGAGTATAGGCTATTTTTAGAGTCCGTATGTGTGGGGAAACAAGAGATAGGGTTCGTTTCAGACCCCTCCTTCAAGGGCCACGAAATCCCCCCCTCTTCCTCCATATATACAACCCTTAGGGCACCGTTTAGACTTTGGGTTTTGTTTAGATTAAAAGTTCGCCATAGCTGTAACTTCGCGTACTTCGTTTGTGTTCAACGACCAGACCAAGACATCACATAACCCCACCTTGATCAATAAAGCTTTCATCTTATATTCGCAATATCCAGATTGCAAATCTTAGTTTCTTGCTTGTTCTTCGTTTGCTTGTAGGAAATAGACCCTTGTGGTCAGGTTGATCGTGCTCCGGCATGGTCAATAACCTCTCGGAGTTGGTTTAGCGATTGCTAAGGTGCGACGTCCTCGCACGTTCGTAGTCGGATCGTCAAAGTCTACTCCACCAAAAATGATAGCCACCATCTCATCGAAAGACGGGACACCTTTGCCTCTATCAAGTGGTATCATATTTCCAGGTTGCTCGGTGAGATTTACAGTTTTTCTTAGTTTTGATCGAGTCTGTTCTTCATACCTACAGTCCAGGAAAAAGCCAAAAAAAATTAGGGTTAGTATCCAAACCAATCTGAGCCATTGCATAATCTTTTCTGTATTTGCTTTGTTGAATTTGCGGTTGCATCGTCATGTCAAGTTGCTGGTCTTAGTGTCTAGTTCTTTAGAGTTTCGAGTTCTGTTCACAAGTTGTCACGCCGCCGCCGCACCATCATCATCGCCCCTACCATATACCACCACCGCTTATCTGCTATTTCTCTGAGTCCATATACCACCACCGCTCCGAGTCCATATACCACCACCGCTCCGAGTCCATATACCACTACCAATCCGAGTCCATATACCACCACCGATCCGAGTCCATATACCACCACCAATCCGAGTCCACATATACTACCGTCATATACTATCACCAGTCCGAGTTCCACCAGATTCATCTCCGCCACCAGTCCTAGTCCGAGTCTATTTGTTCCTTTATTTTCGAGTTCCAGATCACGCGATACTACGAGTTGTGAACAAGTCGGTTTCCCCAACTTTCGTGCCACCCGCAGAAGAAAAATAGTTCCAGTTTAAAAAAAAAAACTAAGTCTGGAAAATTCTGGCTAGGCAGTTTTTAGACCATTTGTAGACTTTTTCGGAAAAAAATTGTTGCGGAGGAAAAAAAGGTGATAAAAAAAAGAAAAAAAATCAGAGTGTGCTCCTCCCTTGTTTACGTGCAGCGCCGTGTTTTTGTTAGTGTTCTAGGCTCGCGTCTCTAGCACGGTCTAGCCTAGGACCAGCATAGTACCGTCGTTGAGCGTTTATTCAACATTGCATCTCTGAATTGATTATTGCTGACCCTTTTTGCTACCATATCATAAGCCTTCCCAGCTCCACATACATCTACATCGTGCGTTTGACACCACCTGGCAATCGCTCTGTCCAAGCTTTGTGAGTTTTGACTACAAAGGTTGCCGATCACCACCTGCTGCTGGGTAAGAACTGGTAAGAATTTGAGATTTGCTTGACGGATTTGTGACACCACACCACCACCACTTTCTAGTAGTCTGTAGGATCATATTCTTGTGTGTTTCTATTGCTGCTAACCATGGCAGGATCACAAGCCGACGAGATTGACTTGGAAAACATGATGAACAAGGAGTTGCATGATAAATTTCAGCAAATGATGAGTGGCCAGGTGGGAGATGTGCTAAACAGATTTGAAGAGGCCATGGAGAAGATAGATGGCATGGAGAAGTCGTTCGAGACAAAGCTGGATAACAAGTTTAATGAATTGCTCACGCGTCTTCCCCAACCACCACCGGCTGCACCTGTCGCACCTCTGCAACGACAACAACAACTCCCCCTTCCAAATCAGTTCGGACGAGCGAAGCGTGTTCCTCTTGAGGATGGCCAAACTTCTGGTGCTGCTGTACCTACTGTTGATGCTTCTTTGGCTCCTGCTCCTGCTGCTGCTGGTGCCGAGGAGGAGGACGATTACGCGGGCGATTATGAGGATGAGGTTGATCAAAATCAGAACTACGTGCAACCACCAGCACCAGGTCATCCACATGCAAATAATCGCAATGGTAGGCCTGCACCACCACCTCAGGTACGAGATCATGACCATCTTCCTAATTAAAATTGAATATTCCACCATTCAAGGGTAGATATGTTCCTGATATATATCTTACTTGGGAGTTAGAAACTGAACAACGTTTTACATGTTTACAATATCCCGAGGAACGACGTGTTGCTGCTGTTGTTTGTGCTTTCACTAGTTTTGCATGTGTTTGGTGGTCCGAACATTGTAGATTATATCCTATTCCAGCTACTTGGGCTGCTTTGAAAACTGCTATGCGTACTCGTTGGGTTCCACCATATTATCAACGTGAATTACTTCAAAAATTGCAGCGTTTAAGACAAGGAAAAAATTCCGTAGAAGAATATTATCAGGAATTACAAACTGGCATGATTAGATGTGGTATTGTTGAGGATAATGAAGCTATGCTTGCACGTTTTATTGGTGGATTAAATAAAGAGATTCAGACCATTCTAGAGTATAAGGAGTATAATAATATCACTTGTTTATTCCATCTTGCTTGCAAAGCTGAACGTGAAGTGCAGGATCGACAGGCATTGGCACGAACTAATTTTTCTGCAGGTCGATCTTCATCATGGACACCGCGTGCATCCTCTACTTCCACACATCCTACTGCAGCACCACTGACTTCAGCCGCCAATTCCAACCGAGATACAAGAAAACAGGCACCACCACCACCATCTGCCAGGAGTACACCTTCTGGGCCTGCCCAGAGCTCTTCTTCATCTATGGCATCAACAGGGCACACACATGATATCATTTGTCATCATTGTAAGGGTAGAGGTCATTATGCGAGAGAATGCCAATCTCCGCGTGTTATGATTGCTACTGAGGATGGTGGGTATGAGTCCGCTAGTGACTATGATGAGGAGACTTTGGCTCTTATTACAAGTGAAGAACACGGTGGAGATGATTCTGATCATGAGACACAATACATGGCTCCTGAAGACGCTGACAGGTATGAATGTTTAGTTGCTCAACGTGTTTTGAGTGTGCAGGTCACACAAGCTGAGCAAAATCAGAGGCATAATTTGTTCCACACAAAGGGAGTTGTGAAGGAACGTTCTGTTCGCGTCATCATAGATGGAGGGAGCTGCAACAACTTGGCTAGCATGGAGATGGTGGAGAAGCTATCTCTCACCACAAGACCACATCCACATCCTTACTACATCCAATGGTTCAACAACGGCGGCAAGGTTAAGGTAACACATACTGTTCATGTGCATTTTAGTATCGCTACATATGCTGATTATGTTGATTGTGATGTGGTACCCATGCAAGCATGTTCCTTATTACTTGGTAGACCATGGCAATTCGATAAAAATTATGTACACCATGGTAGAAACAATCAGTATACTCTTGTTCATAAGGATAAACATATTATTTTGCTTCCTATGACTCCTGATTCTATTTTCAAAGATGATATTAATCGAGCTAATAAAGCAAAACAGGAGCAAAATAAGAGTGAAAATCAGATTATGGCAAAAGAATTTGAGCAACAAATGAAGCCTAATAACAAACCATCATCTCATGTTGCTTCTGAAATTAAATTGAAAAGTGGATGTTTACTTGCCACCAAATCTGATATTGATGATCTAGATTTCAGCAAATCTGTTTGCTATGCTTTTGTGTGCAAAGAGGCATTATTTTCATTCAAGGACGTGCCTTCCTCTTTGCCTCCTGCTGTCACTAACATTTTGCAGGAGTTCGCTGACGTCTTTCCACAAGACATGCCATCGGGATTGCCACCTATTCGAGGGATTGAGCATCAGATTGACTTAATTCCCGGTGCTTCGCTGCCAAACCGTGCGCCATACCGTACCAATCTAGAGGAGATGAAGGAGATTATGCGTCAAGTACAGGAGCTACTCGACAAAGGTTATATACGCGAATCTCTTAGTCCTTGTGTTGTTCCTATTATACTAGTGCCAAAAAAGGATGGTACGTCGCGTATGTGTGTTGATTGTAGAGGCATTAATAATATAACTATTCGTTATCGTCATCCTATTCCTAGGCTAGATGATATGCTTGATGAATTAAGTGGCTCTACAATATTCTCCAAAGTTGATTTGCGTAGTGGATACCATCAAATTCGTATGAAATTGGGAGATGAATGGGAAACGGCATTTAAAACTAAGTTTGGTTTATATGAGTGGTTAGTCATGCCTTTTGGGTTAACTAATGCACCTAGTACTTTCATGAGGTTAATGAATGAAGTTTTACGTGCTTTCATTGGACGATTTGTGGTTGTCTATTTTGATGATATACTGATTTATAGCAAATCTTTGGAAGAACATTTGGAACATTTACGTGCTATTTTTATTGCTCTACTGATGCACGTTTGTTTGGTAACCTTGGGAAGTGCACCTTTTGCACCGACCGAGTATCTTTTCTTGGCTATGTTGTTACTCCACAGGGAATTAAAGTTGATAAAGCCAAGATTGAAGCTATTGAGAGTTGGCCGCAACCCAAAACGGTCACACAGTTGCGGAGTTTCCTTGGCCTCGCTGGTTTCTATAGGCGTTTTGTGAGAGATTTCAGCACCATTGCTGCACCTCTTAATGAGCTTACAAAGAAGGATGTGCCTTTTGTTTGGGGTACCGCATAGGAAGAAGCCTTCACGGTGTTGAAAGATAAGTTGACACATGCTCCTTTACTCCAACTTCCGGATTTTAATAAGACTTTTGAGCTTGAATGTGATGCTAGTGGAATTGGATTAGGAGGTGTGTTATTACAAGATGGCAAACCTGTTGCATACTTTTCTGAAAAATTGAGTGGGCCTAGTCTGAATTATTCTACTTATGATAAAGAATTATATGCTCTTGTTCGGACTTTAGAGACATGGCAACATTATTTATGGCCCAAAGAATTTGTTATACATTCTGATCATGAATCTTTGAAACATATTAAAAGTTAAGCTAAACTGAATCGTAGACATGCTAAATGGGTTGAATTCATTGAGACTTTCCCTTATGTCATTAAACACAAGAAGGGTAAAGAAAATGTTATTGCTGATGCATTGTCTCGTCGCTATACTATGCTTTCACAACTTGACTTCAAAACATTTGGCTTGGAGACCATCAAAGATCAATATGTGCATGATGCTGATTTTAAAGATGTAATGCAGAATTGTAAAGAAGGAAGAACATGGAACAAGTTTGTCGTTAATGATGGATTTGCGTTCCGTGCTAACAAGCTATGCATTCCAGCTAGCTTCGTTCGTCTTTTGTTGTTGCAGGAGGCGCATGGAGGAGGATTAATGGGACACTTTGGCGTCAAGAAGACGGAGGACGTACTTGCTACACATTTCCTTTGGCCAAAGAGAGACGGGATGTTGAGCGCTTTGTTGCTCGCTACACTACATGTCAAAAAGCTAAGTCACGACTCAATCCTCATGGTTTATATATGCCTTTGCCTGTACCTAGTGTTCCATGGGAGGATATCTCTATGGACTTTGTTTTGGGTTTACCTCGAACAAAGAAGGGGAGGGATTGCATATTTGTTGTCGTGGATAGATTCTCTAAAATGGCACATTTCATACCATGTCATAAAAGCGATGATGCTGCTAATGTTGCTGATTTGTTCTTTCGTGAAATTATTCGCTTGCATGGTGTGCCAAATACAATTATTTCAGATCGTGATACTAAATTTCTTAGCCACTTTTGGAGATGTTTATGGGCTAAGTTGGGGACTAAATTGCCTTTTAGTACTACATGTCACCCCCAAACTGATGGACAAACTGAAGTAGTCAATAGAACATTGTCTACTATGCTTAGGGTTGTTTTGAAGAATAACCAGAAAATGTGGGAAGAATGCTTGCCTCATATTGAATTTGCTTATAATCGTTCGTTGCATTCTACTACTAAGATGTGCCATTTTGAATTTGTGTATGGTTTCCTACCTCGTGCACCTATTGATTTGTTGCCTCTTCCATCTTCGGAGAAGGTTAATTTTGATGCTAAACAACGTGCTGAATTGATCTTAAAAATGCATGAGTTAACTAAGGAAAATATTGAGCGCATGAATGCTAAATATAAACTTGCTGGAGATAAGGGTAGAAAACGTGTTGTCTTTGCACCTGGAGATCTTGTTTGGTTACATTTGCGTAAGGATAGGTTTTCGGATTTGCGCAAGTCAAAGCTAATGCCACGTGCTGATGGTCCTTTTAAGGTGTTAGAGAAAATAAATAATAATGCATATAAACTTGAGCTGCCTGCAAATTTTGGGGTTAGTCCCACTTTTAACATTGCAGATTTGAAGCCTTGTTTGGGTGAGGAAGATGAGCTTCCGTTGAGGACGACTTCATTTCAAGAAGGGGAGGATGATGAGGACATCAATATCGTTGTTACACCCACAGCCCCTGCTGCTATACATACTGGACCAATTACTAGAGCTCGCGCACGCCAATTGAATTACGAGGTACTTTCGTTTCTTGGTAACGATTCTAATTGTCATGAGAATATGATGCTGCCTAAATTGGATACATTTGTTTTGCTTACAAATGAAGGGCCTAGCTTGGACAAGAAAGAGGAACCTTGGAGCAAGTTCAAGCATGGAGATGATGGCATGCGCAAGGGGAACAAGAACGGAGTTACAAGTGATGATTTCAGGACTTTGAAGCCACCATAATGAGTGCATGAAGCCTTGGACGAAATATACAAGATGCCACTTCATAAATTTCGTCCAGAGGCTATTATAGGTGCTGCGTCACCTTATTATTGGGCCAGGCCCATGTAATTTTGAAATACTTGAGTATAGGCTGTTTTTAGAGTCCGTATGTGTGGGGAAACAAGAGATAGGGTTCGTTTCAGACCCCTCCTTCAAGGGCCACGAAATCCCCCCCTCTTCCTCCATATATACAACCCTTAGGGCACCGTTTAGACTTTGGGTTTTGTTTAGATTAAAAGTTCGCCATAACTGTAACTTCGCGTACTTCGTTTGTGTTCAACGACCAGACCAAGACGTCACAGAACCCCACCTTGATCAATAAAGCTTTCATCTTATATTCGCAATATCCAGATTGCAAATCTTAGTTTCTTGCTTGTTCTTCGTTTGCTTGCAGGAAATAGACCCTCGTGGTCAGGTTGATCGTGCTCCGGCGTGGTCAATAACCTCTCGGAGTTGGTTTAGCGATTGCTAAGGCACGACGTCCTCGCACGTTCGTAGTCGGATCGTCAAAGTCTACTCCACCAAAAACGATAGCCACCATCTCATCGAAAGACGGGACACCTGTGCCTCTATCACTCTCTCTCTCTCTCTCTCTCTCAAATCTCTGCCATGGCGCCGCCGATCTGCCCATGCACCGACGAGAAGGCGCCGCCCCCTGAGGACGCTCAGTCGAAGAGGAGCGACGAGGAGGACCCCTACACGCCGCCGGATGAGGTTGCGTCGGACCCCCCAACTTTGGAGTGGTTTTGGGGCCAGTACAATCTTTGTTTGTGGAAGTCGCTGCCGCCGGCTGAGAAAGCCAGGCAAGTGGCGTTCAAGAAGGAGATGGCGGAGGAGGAAGCCAGGTACCAGGCGGCCTGTGAAGCCCATGATGCCGCCTGGAAAAAGGAGGCGGTGGAGCTTTGGGGGCGGGCTCATCATCGTGCGGAGGAGGTGTACGAAGACGGGTACTTCGCGAGGAAGGTCAAACGCGCCTCATCGCTGCGTGGAGGTGGGCCGATAAGCTCCAGCGTGCCACCGACGAGGAGCTCTGGTAGGCTCCCGACAAAATGGCAAGATCGCTCCACTCGTCCGCCAGTAAGAGGCAGATCGGTACGTCAAGCGCTGCGAGGCGGAGGAGGCGGAGTACTGCCTCCGCGCTGGGAGCTGCTGGCGAGGGGCTGCCGGAATACTGCCCCTAGGAGGGATTATTAGTTTTAGTATTATTCGTTTTCAATTTTATGCATTGTACCTAGTAGTTAAGTATCATCACGTATATGTGATGATATTATATATATATTCTGTGATGAACTAATGAACAATTAATATATATTATGAATTCCATTTTCTATCTGTTTTCGTATACTAATTTGTATCTAGCTGTTATCATCCACATATACAGAATGGAAAGCATATACACACACATTGAAACAGAACATATAAGAACAAAAAATAGAGTACAAACATTGAAACAGAGCAATAAACAAAGCAATATTATGATTGTTGTGAACACATAGCGATCCACGTCGAAACGACTCAACAAAATAAAATGCATCCATGAGACCATGACCAGCAGCCCTTGCCTACGGTAGCTCTTGGCTCTGCCTGAACTCGTGCAGGCGTTCGTCCAAGCGGTCGACACGCTCACGGTACATCTGGAGCGCGATCTCGAGCTCCAAGTTGGCTATTTCATCGGAGATCATTAGCTCGAGGATGCGACGACCATGTTCCTCTACTGCGCCCAGGTGGACACCTGGGCCAAGGAGGCGGTCGAGCCTAGCGACCAGCGCATTGGCATCGAGCGGGCCACGGACAAGGCGAACGACGCGACCCATGTGAACGGCGCGGCGGGCGTCCGATGCAAGTACAGCGCGGCCGGCCTCTGGTGCAAGTACGGCGCAAACGGCCTCTACCCACTCCTGGCGAGGAATGGGGGTACTGACGGGACGTGTACCCAACTGCGATGCCCTGTCGACAGCAGGCAAGCGCCGATGGATCCGCTCTTGCTGTGCGGCGCACCGCGCCTCTTGCTCTGCGGCGCTCCAACGGTCTCGCCGTGCGGCAAGCCGCAGCCTATTGGCACAGACGCGCCTAGCTTGCTCTGCGGCGCGCCATCGACCATGTTGTGCGGCGAGCTGCAGCCTCTCGACGCTGACATTCCTATCTTGATCCGCGGTGCTGAAGCGCCATGCGCCAAAGGTCTGCTCAACCCTGGCGATGACGCGCATCACGGCGTCGTCCATCGCGTTGCCGGGGAGCGCCTCGGCCTCGACGGGCCGTGGCACCTTCTTGTTTTCCTTGTCGAGGAGGTTGATGGCAGAGGCGGTGCTTTGGTGGGTTGGCATGCTTGGAAAAGGTGGATGTGCTACAGGCTATGCTTGTTGCCTTCGTGCGTCGCGCGCCGCACGCAATATCGCTGGGTGGCAGCGGGAAACCGGTGAGGAAATGGCGGGAAATGGTGGCGTGTTCATAAAATGCCATCAATTAATGGAATCTGATCATAGAAGGAACATCGAGCTAGCACGATGCGTGCGGGCACATTGCTCGCCCAAGGCTATGATCCATATACTTGTGTGCCCAATAGAGCACACTATTCACAGTAAAGAATAATGTTCCATTCATCCGAGTGAACTGTATGCCGTATATCACACACACATTCATCGGGCTGACTATTTCTTTTGTGTTGCCTAATCATAAATAGTTCATCCGAGTGAACTGTATGCCGTATATCGCACATACCTTCATCTGGCTGCCCGTTTCTGTTGTTCCGCCTCATCACAAACAGTTTATCCGAGTGAACTGTATGTCGAATACCGCACACGCCTCCATCTTACTGCCCGTTTCTTTTGTTCTGCCTGATCACAAACAGTTCATTGAACTGAACCGTATGCCCCGCAATGCACACGCAACTAAAATCTGAACTGTGTTTGATGTATCCGCCATCGCAAACGTTTTGCATCTTTTTTGACGGTTTTTTTACATCACCGTTTGTGATTAATGCATCGCACACAGTTTCATCGAAGGGTCTCTGATTGTAGTGTCGCGTTAGCAACATCATGTAGTAGTGGGAGGCACTTCCTACTGAGCATATGGTTTCACATGGGGTTCTGAACTTGCGCCAAAAGGAGAACTAGGGGACTGCATGTGCTACCCCCGATGAGGAGATTGCCCCCACTGACTCTGATGATGAGCCGGAGCCAGACTACGAGTTTGTTCCTTCTCCAGAGAAGGCACAATCTCGGGCATCCAAGCTCAAGTCAAAGATGAAGAAGCTCTTCTGCATGGAAGCCAAGGGTCAGTATAGAGCTCATGTGGCCGAGAAGGCGGCTCGCACGCGTCATAAGACCACGATGAGGCATCTGGGTCAAGAGATTACTAGTGGCTCTGAGGAGAGGGTCACTGTGAGGAGACGTGGATCTCGCAGCATTGCAAGTGGTCAGACTCAGAGGTGGAGCATCAAGATGCAGCAGCAGAGGAGTCTGAGGAGCACGAGGACTCAGATGAGCACGAGGAGTACTGATGTTTTGGAGCATCTCCATCACCTTGGACTTGTTTAGTGCTCTTTGCCCTTTTGGTGTCTCGGTGCCAAAGGGGGAGAGAGTTTCGGGATTTGCCAAATCACGAGTGTGTCTTCTTTGTCGTTGCTTTTGTTCTCTCGTGAACTCTTTCTTGTTTGGTTTGTTTTAAGTTTGTGTGTGGAACCTTAAGTACCTATCATATGGTGTGAGACATATGCTACCCTATCTCTATCTTTATGTCAAGTACCGTATTAGCTTGTGAGATGTGATTTATCGTGTGCCCTGCCTTTATGCTCACATGCTATTTACTTGCATCCTTGTCTATCCATCTCATATTGTTGATACAAGTGTTGCTGGTCTATAAAATATAGGGGAGTGTTGATCCTAGTGTGCGCGCTTTGCATTCCAAAGGCATACTCAACTAGTGCACACATCTAGGGGGGAGGGCATCTATATTTTGTAGATTTTGGGATTGCATTTTTTTGCTCTATATTTGTGCAAATCCCATGTTGTCATCAGTCCACCAAAAAGGGGGAGATTGTTAGGGCATATTTCTCACTTAGTGGTTTTGGTGATTGATGACAATGCTTTTGTGGACTAATCGTGTGCATTGAGCATTTCAGATAATCTATCATATGGCACAAGACGATTCGTGCCCCTCGGAGCTATCACGAAGATGGTGTTTTTCCTTCGTTTCATTTTTGGTGGATTTGAGTCGTAGCAACACCGTACTATTAAGAGGGGGTCCGCTTTGGGAAGGTTTGGGTGGAATCAACACGTACACATTCCCTTTGCACCCTCCTTCCTTGCTTGCATTTGAGCTTATCCTTCCTTTGTGCATAAGCTTTCCCGAGCATCATAAGCGGTAGTACCACCTGATACGTCCATTTTGCATCATGTTTTTATGTTGATATTTATTGCATTATGGGCTGTTATTACACTTTATGGTGCAATTATCATAGCTTTTCTCTCTTATTTTACAAGATTCACATGAAGAGGGAGAATGCCGGCAGCTGGAATTCTGGACTGGAAAAGGAGCAAATATGAGATCCCTATTCTACACAACTCCAAATGTCCTGAAACTTTACGGAGAATTATTTTGGAATATATAAAAAATACTGGTCGAACAAATACCAGGAGGGGACCCACCAGCTGGCCACAAGCCTGGGTGGCGCGCCCTATCCCCAGGGCGCGCCCCCTGAGCTTTTGGGCCCCCTGGCCAGCCTTCGGTGCCCAACTTCTGCTATATGAGGTGTTTTGACCTAGAAAAAAAATAAGAGGAGGGCTCTCGGGATGAAGCGCCACCGTCTCGAGGCAGAACCTGGGTAGAAGCAATCTAGGGCTCCGCCGGAGCGATTCTGCCAGGGAAACTTCCCTCCTGGAGGGGGAAATCAAAGCCATCGTCATCACCAACGATCCTCTCATCGTGGGAGGACCAATCTTCATCAACATCTTCACCAGCATCATCTCATCTCAAACCCTAGTTCATCTCTGGTATTCAATCTTTGCCTCAAAACCTCAGATTGGTACGTGTGGGTTGGCAGTAGTGTTGACTACTCTTTGTAGATGATGCTAGTTGGTTTATTTGGTGGAAGATCATATCTAGCACCAGAGGGGTAATAAATATCATTAAGGATCTGAATATATAATCTTCCACCAAATAAGCCAACTAGCATCAACTACAAGGAGTAATCAACACTACTAGCAAGCCACAGGTACCAATCTGAGGTTCTGAGGCAAAGATTGGATACAAGAGATGAACTAGGGTTTGAAAGGAGATGGTGCTGGTGAAGATGTTGATGAAGATTGGTCCTCCCATGATGAGAGGATCGTTGGTGATGACGATGGCTTCGATTTCCCCCTCCCGGAGGGAAGTTTCTTCGGTAGAATAGCTCCGCCGGAGCCCTAGATTGCTTCTGCCCAGGTTCCGCCTCGAGACAACGGCGCTTCATCCCAAAAGCCTCCTTATGATTTTTTCTTGGTCAAAACCCTTCATATAGCAGAAGATGGACACCGGGATGGCCAGGGGCCCCACAAGCTCGGGAGGCACGCCCTGGGGGGTAGGGCGCCCCCAGTCTTGTGGCCACCTGATGGGTCCCCTTCTGTTCTTTCTTTGCCCAATATTTTTTATATATTCCAAAAAAATTCTCCATAAAGTTTCAAGACATTTGGAGTTGTGCAGAATAGGTATCTCATATTTGCTCCTTTCCGGTCCGGAATTCCAGCTGCCGACATTCTCCCTCTTCATGTAAATCTTGTAAAATAAGAGAGAAAAGGCATGAGAGTTGTATAATAAAGTGAAATAATAGTCCATAATGCAATAAATATCAACATAAAAACATGATGCAAAATGGACGTATCAACTCCCCCAAGCTTAGACCTCGCTTGTCCTCAAGCGAAAGCCGAAATTGATAATCATGACCACATGTTTAGAGATAGAGGTGTCGATAAAATAAAATACGGACATGAGGGCATCATAATCATCTTTAGAACAACAATATATTGTCATGTAACTTCTTATGCTAAAGTGATAATTCATTCACAATGTAAAGTATGAACCAAAAACTTTATTTAAAACTAACAAACTATGATCTCGGTCATTGAAGCAATTTCAATTTGTCATAATATTGGAAAGAGTTAATGTAAGAGCTTTTATTTAGCAAGTTCATATACTCAACCATCATTTAATATTTCATAATTGCTAACACTCACGCGATACTTATGAGATCAAAGCTTCAATCAGACACATAGAAAGATAGGGGCTTATAGTTTCGCCTCCCAACCATTTACCTCAAGGGTAATGTCAACAATAATAATTTATGATCACCTACATCGGAGTGGATATGTATGTCTGGATCTTTCCCCAACACATAGTGCTTGCCAAAAAAGAAAATATAAAAGGAAGGGTGAAGATCACCATGACTCTTGCATAAAGGTAGAAAGTAAAATTAAAGATAGGCCCTTCACAGAGGGAAGCAGAGGTTGTCATGCGCTTTTTGGTTGGATGCAAGAAATCTTAATGCAAAAGAACGTCGCTTTATATTGCCGCTTGTGATAGAGAACTTTATTATGCAGTTTGTTGCTTTTATTTCTTCCCCATCACAAGTTCGTATAGAGTTTATTTTCCTCACACAAAAAGATTATACATATTTAGAAAGCAATTTTTTTGCTTGCACTGATGACAACTTACTTGAAGGATCTTACTCAATCCATAGGTAGATATAGTGCACTACTGCAGGATGCTGCTAACGCGACACTACGATCAGAGACCCTTTGACGAAATTGTGTGTGATGCATTAATCGCAAACGGTGATGTAAAAAAATATCAAAAAAGATGCAAAAAGTTTGCGATGAATGATACATCAAACACGATTCCGATTTTAGTTGCGTGTGCGATGTGGGGCATACGGTTGATCCATACGAACTATTTGCAATGTGATATAACAACAGAAACGGGCAGCCAGATCAAGGTGTGTGCGATATACGGCATACAGTTCACTCCGATGAACCATTTGCGATGATCGAGGTGAACACAAACGATTCGGCGTAACAAGATGTGTGTGATACCCGGCAAACAGGTCCGTAATCAGAATTGTGTGCGATCATTATAGACAGCCCATACGGTCTTTTTTTGTGAATTGTGTGCTCGTCAGGGCACACAGTTCAACAAACCAAACTGTGGGCGAGAATGTAGAAGATCTCTCTCAAATACGTATTACTAACCGTCTGTGATGAGATTGACAGGATAAACAGAGATAACAAATTAATGTGAGCGAACGAAAACAGAGATATATACAGTCTGCTTAATTTAGTCCTTCTTCTTCTTCTTCTTCTTGTTGTTGTTGTTGTTGTTGTTGGATGGCCCCGCGACATCATGTTTGCGAGGACGCTTCTTGCCGCTGACCGTTGGCTTTTCATCGCCGCCGCCGTCGTCATCGTCGTTGCTGTCGTCATCGTCGTCCTCCTTGTTCGACCATTCCTCCTCATCATCATTGTCGTCCTCTTCTTCGTCCTCCGACAGCTCCTCATCCATCTGGTTGTCGTCTGACGACTCTGGAGGCAGCGTCCCTTCCATGATTTGGATATAATCAAGGTCTGGGCTCGACGCCGGACTCATGGAAGACGAGCGGGATGTTCCGATGTTGACCTATCATCGGGCGCCAGACTGTCGGCCAAACTGTCGTCCTCGCTGTCGCTCGACATGGCTGCAGTCATGTAAAAACCGTGAGAAAGCGAGATTGTAGAGTGTGTGTGCAAGTGTGTAGCGTGGCCTGCCGGGGACGATGAAGATGGTGGACACTTAAGCGGGGTATGCAGAGAAGAGGAAATGCCAATTGAAGCGGGGGGTGACATATTATCTAACCGCTGATATAATCAACCGCAATTATTTGTACCGAGTCGCTCCAAATTCCCGGGGTTGCGCAGTTCTCAATGTGATAATTAATTACGCACACGCGTTGGAGCGTCCAAATATGAAACAAGCATTTTTCGTAGTACTTCTACTCCCTCCGTACCGGTGACCTAGGTGGGGGGAAAACGAGATAACTTGATGATTACTATTTGGTAATCAATACCATTGCGTGCAGAGAATTGACCATTGCATGCATGTTATGCTAAGTAGTCTTAAGTCATTGAATGCATACTAGCCGCAGGACTCCTATTGGCTGATTTCTTTTTTCAGGGAAAAAACAAGGAACGAGTTTTGGGATTATGCACCGGTACCGGTACGAACGGAGTAGGACAGTTGGCAAGCAATACATTGAGCTCTTCTTATTGATGAAGCCAGTAATAATCAAACTACAAAGGAAAAGAAAAAAAGACAAAGGAAAATATCTGCACGAATCTTCGCATAACATCAATGGCATAGGACCTAGATGTGCATTACTTAGGGCACATCTAGATGTGCTTTAGCAATACTGTCAACAAAACCCCTAATCATCATTGCAAACAGCGCATAGAACATGGCTAATGCGACAACCACAAGTACACATGCTAGTTCCTTCTTGTCTCTTGCTTTCATCTGTTGCCTGTGATTGATTCTTTCTTGCTTCATCGTACTGATTGTACATTCCAGATCAGCCAGTTTCTTCTTCAGCTTTACGTTATCTTCTGCGAGCTTGGTGATAACACTCCGAGCCCTGCCATGCCATTCTTCATCCAGCCAGTTAACAAAGGCATAAGCCTCATATCCCTGCCAATGTTAAATAGTATTCAGGATGAGCGGTGGCATTAACTCAAGTAAAATGATGAACTTAGCGCTAACCTCTAAGGGGCAACTGAGAAACCGCCTGCCAATGTCGACTCCCTCCATGCATACATGTCGAGCGGGAGTGTGCCCGTGCACACAACTCAGCTTTTGGTACTTCTCGGTTGCGCAAAACTTGGAGTCGAACTCGTGTTGTGGGAGTCTAGGGTCATGCTCCGGATCCGGTGGCAGATCGATTTCCTGGTGGGGGTGGGTCATTCAGGACAGATTCAGCAAGGAGCTACTTTGGACATGCTAAAAAAGATCAGGATAGATTGGAACCTGACAGGACGATTTAGATCCGTAGTACACCTACCTTCTGATGACCTTAGGCAAGTGCTCAGTGGTGACCGCCGTCCTGGCGGCGCTGCCGAGAGCGGCGATACAAGCAGGAGCAGCCGCACCGAAACCATCAGCACCACTCGTCCGCATTCCCCCAATGTCAACGCCACACGAGGGAATTTGGAGGCTATCTAGGGATTTGGGGGAAATGGGGAAACTATGGGGATAAGCTAATGATCGGGAACTACTTATGGCACTATATGTTGTATACGGCACACTGTTTATACATGTTGTTTATGTTAGGTATTATAACTTCACACATGATTTCCGCACCAAACCATGTGAGAAGACAACATAGGTGAGACACGGTTGCCGTTACATAACCGTATGTGATGTACTACCCTGTACATATATTTGAGTTACAGTGATACCGTGTAAACAGCCGCTCTGCGGATATCCGTCAAAAAATAAAACAGCCGCTCTGCAGATAGAGATGGCGGCGGTGGCCTAGGCAGTGGCTACCGGATAAGAGGTCAATCCTCGGTCGATGGGCGGTGGCAGCGTCATAGGAGGTCAATCCTCGGTCTACGGCGGGAGATAGGAGGAGCTCAACCATCGAGGTCGGCGGCGACATGATTGGAGCACATCCATCGCGGTCGATGGCAGGATAGTGGAGGTCAAACTTCAGGCGGCATCTGCACTAAGCTTTGCTCCTCGACCCTGCTGTCTCAGCGTGCCACCGCATCGCGCTTCTCTGTCTACTGGGTGGAGGTCGCCGCGCGGCTAATTAATTAAGGTATTCTTTTCATGAGTGGCTTAATTAAGGTATTCAATTCCTAAGGGTAGTGTTGTAGTACTCTGCGTGTAAATTGACTGGCCATAATTTTTGTCATTGCATGTCTGGATAACAATATGGAGCGCCCTCAGTAATTATGAAAATAAAACCTTGTGATTTATGCACGCATCTTTGGGCATCTGTTAATCCGTGTATTAATGTTGTTGTTTTGTTTTTAATTACCATTCGTGTGGTGCAGATGGAACGATCTCAATGGATGAAGAATCGGAGAACCACAGATTTTATCAGTGGCGTGACAGAGTTCATGAATTTGGCTGAAAGTACAAAGAGGAGAATTGGTGATGCGGATTACATCCTATGTCCATGTACTCATTGTGCCAATACAGAGTCACGTGAAGTTGGAGATGTCCAGCGGCACTTACTCTCTCGGGGATTCATGGATGGATATACACGTTGGACCAGACACGGTGAAGAGCAGGTCATGGATGAATATACCCAGGGATGCGAGATGCCAAACCCCGGTCAGTGTCACATGGATGTTGAATCTAACATCAGGGCAGAGGCGTCAAGCTACCAATGGAACACCGGAAAGCCGAAACGCCCACTGGAAAACTAAGACGTCGACGCAGATGACGATGATCTTGATATGCCAGATTTTGCTGCTATGATTGCAAATTTCAAGGGCCCAAAAAAGGATATGATTGGGTACAAGGATCTGCCAGCCATTGATGCGGACTCCAAGAAAGAATTGTATCCAGGTTGCAAAAAGAAATATTCCAAGTTGAGTGCCACCCTGACGCTTCTCAGATTTAAAGCAGCAAACAGTCTATCAAACAAGGGCTTCATAGAGATGTTAGGTCTTTTCAAAGAAATTCTTCCGGAAGATAATGTGCTCCCCAGAAGCATGAAAGAAGCGAAGAAAATTGTTTGCCCATTGGAACTTGAATTATAGAAGATACACGCTTGTGTGAATGATTGTATATTGTACCGTGGTGAGTACAAAGATTTGCGTGCATGTCCCATATGCAAGCATGCACGATACAAGCACAGGAGAGCAAAGGATAAGTACAAATTGGACGATGAGATCAAGACAAGAATCCCGTTCAAGGTTGTTTGGTACTTGCCTTTAATTCCAAGGTTGAGGCGTTTGTTTGCAAACCCTACAGAGGCAAAGAGGTTGCGGTGGCATCATGATGAGCGAACTGCGGATAAATATATGAGGCACCCGAAAGATGGGGCTCAGTGGGAATTAATCGACAACAAGTTTCAAGACTTTGCCAAGGATCCTAGAAGTATAAGGCTCGGGGAGTGTTCTGACGAGATGAATCCTTTTGGAGATATGAGCACCAATCACAGCACATGGCCGGTGCTTCTGTGCATATATAACCTAGCTCCTTGGTTGTGTATGAAGAAAAAATACATTATGATGTCAATGATTATACAAGGCCCAAAGCAACCTGGAAATGACATCGACATTTACTTTCAGCTACTGGTAGAAGAACTGCTGACAGTGTGGATAGATGCGCCTGCTGTAAAATGTTATGATGCTTGCAAAAAGGAGATTTTCGATCTACATGCGATGCTGGTGCACACCATTCAAGATATGCTAGCATTAGGCAACACATCGGGGCAGAAAACAAAGGGAGATGTAGGGTGTGTCACGTGCATGGATAGGACAGCTAGCAGATTTCTTCCCAACTCGCGCAAAATTGTGTATTTGCGTCATCGTAGGTTCTTACGGAGAAATCACCCATACCAAAAGATGAAAGCTGAATTTGATGGCACGCCAGAGGTAGATGTGGGCCCAAGACCCTATGATGGGGAGGTGGCCCACAACATGGCTAAACAAATTAATGTTGTGCTTGGCAAGAAGCACGCTTTGACGGTGAAACAAACACCCAAGGGTCAAGTGTTTAAGAAGAAATTGGTGTTCTGGAAATTACCTTACTGGGAGATTCTACGTGTACGTCACTGCATCGATGTCATGCACGTAGAGAAGAACGTATGTGAAAACATCCTTGGTACTCTGCTCAAGATTAAAGGTAAAATAAAGGATGGTGACGGTGCATGGCTCGATATGCTTGCTGATCAATCAAAACAAAAGAGTGAAGCAGAAGATGATGACAAATTCATCAAAGCTCGCCAGAGTTACAATTTCAGTACAAAAGAAGCAACACAGTTCTTCACCTATTTGTTGTCAGTTAAGACACCCTCTTCCTACTCCGCAAACATCAGAAGTCTCCTGGATGTGAGCTCAGGTAAAATGAAGTTGGGACACATGAAGTGACATGATTGCCACGTAATGTTGACACAAATCCTCCCGGTGGCCATCAGGAATCTGATGGACAAAGATATAAGAAACACACTCATTGAGCTCTGTGATTTCTTCAACCAACTATGGCAGAAAGTTGTAGATCCTGAAGAGTTGGATCATATGCAAGAGGATATTGCAAGAATATTGTCCAACCTAGAGATGTTTTTCCCACCGTCATTCTTTGATGTCATGGTCCATCTCACTGTGCACCTTGTCGACGAGATAAAGTATTGTGGTCCTGTGTTTCTTCGCAACATGTATCCCTTCGAGCGGTTCATGGGAATACTGAAGCGCTATTGTCGGAACATAAACCATCCAGAGGCAAGCATCCTACAAGGTTATACCGCGGAGGAGGTGGTTGAGTTTTGCACCGAATACATGAAACAAAGACCTATAGGTTTGCCCCTCCCTCGCCACGAGGGAAGGCTAAAAGGTAAGCCGGTCCTTGCTGGCACACAAATGGCTGCACCCGGAGAATTGGCAGAGAAAGCCCATTTGATGGTACTACTTAATAGCCCAGTTCTCAGCGCTTATGCCGAAGAACACTTGGCGGAGATACGCCAAAGCTTCTTACCAATGGTGCCTTCATCAGATGTGGAGATGAAGGAGCACACTAAGAACTACGCCGAATGGCTGAAGAATCGTTTGGCACAAGGATCCATCAATGACATTGCTACGTGGTTGGCACAAAAGCCATCACCTACGGTGTTGACGTACCAAGCATATGACATAAATGGATACATGTTCTACACTGAGGAACGTGATGAGAAGACCTCATATCAAAACAGCTCTGTTCGAATAGAATGCATGACTTTAGATGAAGCTGATAAAAGGGTATACTATGGAACCATCAAAGAGATTTGGGAGCTTAACTATGTGAAAGTTAAGGTGGCATTATTCAGGTGCGCATGGATCCCTCTTGGTCATGTAAAGGTTGATGATTACAGGAAGACCTGTGTTAACAGGACAACGATGGCATATCACGCGGACCCGTTCATTCTTGCCAGCGATGCTACCCAGATTTTCTATGCGGAAGACCCCTTGCATAAGAACTGCCATGTAGTGATTCATGGGAATAGGAGGGTACTGGGTGTCGAGGATGTTGCCGATGAGGACGAGTACAATGAATTTGCTAAGTTGCCAGCCAAGGGATCACACACCCATCTAACAGAGAAGCGTAAAATCATCAGAAAACCCAAGTTCATTCGAGGTCAACGTAATGATCCCAGTTCCCCCATGTACATGGGAATTAAGCCATAAGACTAGTCTTTATGCCTACCCTGCAACTTAATTCGTTCAATTTAGGATTGTCGCGTGTACTGAATTTGTGAGTTATGCCCGGTTTTCTATTGATGTAAGAACCGTTAATATGTTGACCTTGATATGATGTCAGCTCAGGCAATGAATATGAATTGTTTATTATTATTATTATTATATCATAGAGGTAGCACACTCAATTGATCTCACTCCAGTATGTGTGAACAAAATATATGCAATCTGGTTTGCGAATAGCACACGGTTCATTCATGAAAGCCGTGTGCCGACCAAACCCCGCGTGCGATCTGAGTCATGCTTTCTGATTGGCCAGAACCCAAACCCCACGGATCGTACGTGTGCACCATTGGATGCTCCCAGATCAAACGGCAATCCTCATCCCTTTCGACAGCAAATGCAGTTCCGGTTGTAATTTTATTTTTATGCACAAAATGCATGTTAAACTCAAAAAATGTCTTAAATATAGCTAACGATACCTGAAATGTGCCAGAAAATCAAACCCGTTATATAATGGTGATTGCGTACAGTGGAAATTTTTATGAGGCCAAACGATGAAGTCACCGGCCACTAGAGTTTGAATTGACACGTCTCCTTTTGGAAACCATGATCCTTCATGTGAGATGCTCCGGTTTGGAAGGAGCTATCATCAAAACTTGTGCCAAACTTTACCAAATTTTTTCCACGGGGTCGTGAGAGCACGCCACGGGCACACATCGATTTTGATGATGTCTGGACTCCATCTGAATTTCCTGTAATTAAAATACCAACTAGGCCTACGCTAGTGGCCGCACCTCACGGCCGAAATGTTTGAAACTTCTCCACGCTTCTCGGACAAACAGATGAAAACTCGCAAAGTGACGCACAAATGATTTGGACACCTTATTTGCTAAGGCTAGCCATAGTGGGGGTATCATAGCCGGTATCATTCACTCGGGAGTAGCAAATATGATGATGTGGCAAGGAATTAAAGAAGGGAGAGTGGGTTAGAGTAACATAGGTAGATACCGTAACATAATAAATGCTATACTACTTTGTGTCATGCATGGCTATAAATACGGTCATCTATGATACTACTCTATGATACTATGCACTATGAAGGTAGTATCATACACTAGTATCATATGCATGATACTAGTATATGATACTCCCCACTATAAGGCTGGCCGCAGTGGTGGTATCATAGCCGGTATCATGCACTCGGAAATAGCAAGTATGCTGATGTGGCAAAGAATTAAAGAAGATAGAGAGGGTTAGAGTAACATATAGGTAGATACCGTATCATGTTAAATGCGATGCTAATTTGTGTCATGCATGGCAATAAATATGATCATCTATGATACTACTCTATTATACTATGCACTATAATTAAAGGTAGTATCATACACTAGTATCATATGCATGACTAGTATATGATACTCTCCACTATGAGTAGCCTAAGTAGCCTAACTAAAACACCCACATGTAGTTGTAGTAGGATTTTGACTTTATATGCACTAAATGCAAGGTAAGTGCAAAAAATGACTTAAACATAGCAGGCGAGACCTGAAATGGGTTAGAAAATCAAACCAAGGGTATATCCGTGATTGTTTACCATGATTTTTTTCGATGCGGAACGATGTAGTCACTGACGATTTGGAGTCCGAAGTGTCGCGTCTCCTTTTGGAAACTATGATCCTTCTTGTGAGATGCTCCGGTATGGAAGGTGCGAGTACCAAAACTTGTGCCAAACTTTACCAATTTTTTTCCATGCGACCGTGAGAGCACGCCACACTAACACAATGATTTTCGTTATTTCCGGACTCTATATGCATTCCCTGTAATTAAAATACCAACAAGACCTACGCCTCTGGCCGCACCCTGCGGCCAAACAGTTTGAAGTTTTTTTTTTCGTTTTTCGGACAATGAATGAAAACTCGCAAAGCGACACACAAATGATCTTGCTAACACCCACGTGTAGTTGTGATTATATATATATATGTGTGTGTGTGTGTGTGTGCAAAAAATGACTCAAATATAGCAAACGAGATCTCAAATGCACCAGAAAATCGAACCATAGGGTACAATTGTGATTTCTTACCGTGGAAAAAAATTGGAGGCGAAACGATGAACTCATGTTTTCATTCAAACGAAAATATGCTGTTAGTTCATGTAAATGTTTTCAAATAGCCCACAGTTCACTCACGAAAGCGGTGTGCCTACTAAACCGTGGCCGATGCCCCCCCTGCCGTGCGCGCGATCTGAGTCGTGCGTTCTGATTGGCCAGAACCCAAACCCCACGGATCGTATGTCTGCACCATTGGATTCTCCTTGATCGAACGGCAATCCTCATCCATTTCGACAGCACATGCAGTTCCGGTTGTGATTTTATTTATATCCACAAATTGCATGTTAAATTCAAAAAATGTCTTAAATATAGCAAACGATACCTGAAATGCGTTAGAAAATCAAACCCGTGGTATAATGGTGATTGCGTACCGTGGAAATTTTTATGAGGCCAAACGACGAAGTCACCGGCCACTGGAGTTTGAATTGACATGTCTCCTTTTGGAAACCATGATCCTTCATGTGAGATGCTCCGGTTTGGAAGGAGCGATCATCAAAACTTGTGCCAAACTTTACCAAAATTTTCCCACGGGGTCATGAGAGCACGCCACGGGCACACGCGATTTTTGATGATGTCTGGACTCCATCTGAATTCCCTGTAATTAAAATACCAACTATGGCTACGTCGGTGGCCGCACCTCGCGGCCGAAATGTTTGAAACTTCTCCCCATTTCTCAGACAATGGATGAAAACTCGCAAAGCGACACACAAATGATTTGTACACCTTCTTTGCTAACTAACACACCCAGATGTAGTTGTAGAACGGTTTTGATTTTATATGCACTAAATGCAAGGTAAGTGCAAAAAAATGACTTAAATGTAGCAGACGGGACCTGAAATGGGCCAGAAAATCAAACCTAGGGTATATACGTGATTGTTTACCATAAAAAAATTCGAGGCGGAACGATGTAGTCACCGACGATTGGAGTCCGAAGTGCCGCATCTCCTTTTGGAAACTATGATCCTTCTTGTGAGATGCTCCGATTTAGAAGGTGTGAGCATCAAAACTTGTGCCAAACTTTACCAAATTTTTCCATGGGATCCTGAGAGCATGCCACGGTGACACATCGATTTTTGTTATTTCCGGACTCTATATGCATTTCCTGTAATTAAAATACCAACACGGCCTATGCCTCTGGCCGCACCCTGCGTCCGAACTGTTTGAATTTTTTTTCCCGTTTCTCAAACAATGAATGAAAACTCCCAAAGCGACACACAAATGATCTTGCTAGCTAGCACCCACGTGTAGTTGCGACTATAGCAAACGATACCTCAAATGCACCAGAAAATCGAACCATAGGGTACAATGGTGATTTCTTACCGTGGAAAACAATTTGGAGGCGAAACGATGAACTCTTGTTTTCATTCAAATGAAAATATGCTGTTAGTTCTTGTAAATGTTTTCAAATAGCACACGGTTCACTCACGAAAGCCGTGTGCCTACCAAACCGTGGCCGATGCCCCCCCTTGCTGCGCGCGCGATCTGAGTCGTGTGTTCTAATTGGCCAGAACCCAAACCCCACGGATCATACGTCTGCACCGTTGGATGCTCCCAGATCGAACGGCAATCCTCATCCCTTTCGACAACAAATGCAATCCGGCTAGGATTTGATTTATATGCCAAAATGCACGGTAAATGCCAAAAAATGTCTTAAATATAGCACATGAGATCTGAAATGCGCTAGCAAATCAAACCTGTGGTATAATGGTGATTGCTTAACATGGGGAAAAATTAGAGGTGAAACGATGAACTCACGTCTTCATTTCAAAATTAGCCGTCTTCATTTCAAACGAAATTATTCTCTTTGTGCACACGAGCGCTTAGAGGCAACCGTTTGCATAGGCCTTTCCGCGCGGCGACTGGGGATATTTTTTCACCCTTTTCACTTAGGCCGCCAACACCCCCCCCACCGCCCGCCCGCGTTTCACTCAATTAGTCCACCCAATCTCCATCGCCAGCTCCCCCTCCCCCAGATCCACAGCAGAACCCTCTCCGGCACCAGCGTGCTCACCCCGGCTGTGTGCCCGCTCTTCGGTGTCAACCCTACCTCCACTGCCGTTCCCAACACGCGGCTGCCCGCGCCTCGCCATCTTCGTTTGCTCGCCAGCCACCCTCGAGCATATCGATCCTGTAACCCTCGCCTCTCCTGTGGTCCTGCCGGGTTTGCATTAAGAAACCTGTTAGTTACTGCTCTCCATCGCGGTGAGGCATATTTCCTCACAATACCTCTTCCTATTTCATTCCGTATGTTCCCAAATTGGCTATAAAATAACGGAGAGCGTATATAAGTTCATTATCTACCTTCCTAACTAGTACATATAAGCTGTATTTGTTCCAATAAGTTACTACTGATTTACAGATCGTGGGCGCCCGAGTCACACAAGCTTAACAAATAAGCCGTACATTTTCTAAATTATTGCATGACATGTTTAGACAGCTTGATACCAAGTTGTTAGTTTTATGCTTATCCTCCTTTCCTGAGTTCCGCATGTGTTCTCTGTAGATGCCGAGTCGCAGCGACATCACTCATGCTTCAGGCGATGTATCTTCATCTGATTCCGACAACCCTAGGTCTTCAGCAGATGGTGAGGGATCAAGTAATCTTGAACGGGATAGAGCTGCAGCAATTACCCTTCCGATCAGGACACGGAGGAACGCTCCAAGGAAGCCCACACACCAGCCTAAACATGTATATGAAGTAACTGAGATCGTTTTAAAGTATTGGACTCCAACTAAACTAGATAAAGCACGCACGAGGTTTAGGAGTGTGTGTGGATTTGTTGGTAGGGCAAGGCTCAACATTAATCTGCCGGGGTTTCGGAAGGCTGACACAGAAACATGGCAAAGGATAGTCCGGGAGATCATGGATCACTTCAACGTTCCAGAGCAGTGGAGAATGCAGGTGGAACACGCTGCACTGAAGAAGGCTAGGGATGCTTGGAGAAACTGGAAGCACGTGCTATACAAGAAGTACTTGAGTGAAGGCAAGGATCCAATCCCCGCATACCCCCAAATTATAAAGGCAGACTGGGCAGAATTCAAAAGGGTCAGGGCAACTACAGAGTTTGCTGAGAAGAGTGCCAAGCAATCGGAACTTCAGAAGAGGAACACACACCCCCACCGTATGGGTGTGGCAGGATACTACGACATGAAACCGATATGGGACCGGGAGGACAAAGAAGCAGTAGCGGCGGGTGGGAAACTGGCCTTTAGTGAAATCAGGGGAGAACATGCTAGAGACTACTTGCGGGCACGTGCAAGGAGGCGTGATGACGGAACTTATTACTTTGAAAACTCACATGACGAAGAACTGTATCATGTGATGTTAAAGGCTTCCAAGATCCCTGGAAGGTTCTACAGGAACTCAGGGCCATGTGACATTCTGTCCGATGCTCTGGAAACAAGAGAGCCCCCTGGCCGTGTAAGGGGTATAGGTGTTAATGTCCCGCATAAGAGGGCTTTCACACTCAGCAAAGAAGAGAGGCTCCGCATGAAAAAAGCGAGGAGTGAAATGAAGCAGAATGAATTGTATGAAAGGTTGAGGAAGGACATGTATCCGGTTGTTCGAAAGGATATTGAGGAGTCAATGATGATGCAGAAGACTCTAACACTGACAGATAGCCAGCAGATGGGAGGGGAGGCGGGCATGGAGGATGCTGGTTATTGCGCGACAACACCACACAAGAGTAGCTGTGCATCAGCTGACCCCAGCGACACTGATACTGCAGCTGCTCATGATGATGCTATATCTGATCTATCTGGAATGAAAGACAGACTGAAGGGCGTGCTTACACATTATGAAGGTACATTAAAATGTGCAACAGCCTGGGTTTGCCCACCCTTCTTGGAAGAAGGCCTCTTGTTGGACAATGTGCCATTGAAGCCAGGCTGTGTGAAGTGCTACATGACTGAAGTAAAGCCTGGATTCAATGAATTTGCCCTGAAGAATGTCCTAGGAGACTTTGATGAGCAAAGGACCTTGGGAGAAACACTGTTACATCACATCCAGTTGCCATGAAAGGAAATAGAGTTCATGGATGAGATCCCTGAAGCCCCACAAAGAGCAACCAATGTCGCCCCTCTACCGGTGATGCTCTCCTTGCCACAACAGCTCTCGCGTGCTTCCCCCAAAGAACCTAATACTCGTAATCCGACGGCTGATGCATCAACCTGTGATCAGCCGGCCCGACTTTGTGCCGTACAGGCCATGTAATCGTCTGCCCCAGAGCAGCCAGTGGCAAGGCCTACAACTACTGAAGACGCACCACCAGTTCAGATGCCGGCCGCTGAAGCACCGGGGGGAGACCCAGCTGCAGCACATGCTCAGCAGACCAACCTGGTGGAACGGACTGCTAAGTAGTCTGATGCTTCAGAACCGCCTGCTAAGCAGTCTGTAGGTCCAGAACCGACTACTCATCAGTCCATCGGTCCGCAGCCGCGTGATCAGCATACCAATGTGTCAGCACTTCCTGCTCAGCAAACCAACATGTTGGCATGGCCTCCTCAGCACACCGACAAGTTGGCACCACCTGCGCAGAAACCCGACATAGCTTCAACGCATGGTCAGCAGTCCGATGCCTCTGCTCCTACAGCCCAGCAGTCCGTCACAGCAGCATCGCCAGCTTAGCGGTTCGGCATAGCTAAACCGTCTGCTAAGCAGTCCGTCGAAGCTTCACCGTCTGCTCGGCAGTCTACCGTTCAGCCCACCAGATGTTCTACCAGAAGTGCTTCAAGTACCAAGAAGGAAGCGGCCAAAAAGGATGCACCTGCGAGGAAGCACGTCGTGAGAGGGACGAGGAAAGAGAACGATTGCCTCTTACTTAAAACACTCATCGCCCAGAACCAAATTAACAGCAAGTTGTTCGAATCCGGGAGTGATACGTCTCCAAAGTATCTATAATTTTTTATTGTTCCATGCTATTATATTATCTGTTTTGGATGTTTTATATGCATTAATATGCTATTTTATATTATTTTTGGGACTAACCTATTAACCTAGAGCCCAGTGCCAGTTTCTGTTTTTTCCTTGTTTTTGGGTTTCGCAGAAAAGGAATACTAAACGGAGTCCAAACGGAATAAAACTTTCGCGATGATTTTCTTGGACCAGAAGACACACGTAGGACTTGGAGTCCAAGTCAGAGACCCTTGGAGTAGACGACAAGCCAGGGGGGCGCGCCCCTAGGGCTTGTGGCCCCCTCAAAGACCCCCTGACCTACTTCTTCCTCCTATATATTCACATATATTCCAAAACCTTCAGAGGCATCTAGGAAACCACTTTTCCACCGCCGCAACCTTTTGTTCCTGTGAGATCCCATCTTGGGGCCTTTTTCGGCATCCTACCGGAGGGGGATTCGATCATGGAGGGCATCTACGTCAACTCTATTGCCCTTCCGATGGAGCGTGAGTAGTTTACCACAGACCTACGGGTCCCCATAGCTAGTAGCTAGATGGCTTCTTCTCTCTCTTTGATTCTCAATACCATGTTCTCCTCGATGTTCTTGGAGATCTATCCGATGTAATCTTCTTTTGCGGTATGTTTGTCGAGATCCAATGAATTGTGGATTTATGATCAGCTTATCTATGAATATTATTTGAATCTTCCCTGAATTCTTATATGCATGATTTGATATCTTTGTATTTCTCTTCGAACTATCGGTTTGGTTTGGCCAACTAGATTAGTTTTTCTTGCAAGGGAGAGGTGCTTAGCTTTGGGTTCAATCTTGCGTGATTTCACCCAGTGACAAAGTAGGGGTAGCGATACACGTATTGAATTGTTGCCATCGAGGGTAAAAAGATGGGGTTTTCATCATATTGCTTGAGTTTATCCCTCTACATCATCTCATCTTACTTAAGGCGTTAATCCATTCTTTATGAACTTAATACTCTAGATGCATGCTGGATAGCGGTCGATGTGTGGAGTAATAGTAGTAGATGCATGCATGTGTCGATGTACTAAAGTTTGGGCCCTTTTGGTTCCCCTTACTTGTGCACGGGCAGTTGCAGCCACGCCCGCGGCAAGGCCTGCCAGTGACAGCTGGGAGCAAATACGAGGCAACCAAGATAGCATCCGAGCCAGTAATCAGAGAGCAGAAGACAAGCTGAGCCCCCGGCAAAGATTCTTGCCGGGGTGATTTGTGAGCCCCGGCAAGCTCCTTGCCGTGATGCTTTGCGAAGCCTCAGCAAGACCACCACCCTTGAGGTTGAGAGCTCTGACACATCGACAATGTCAAGACCAAGATCCAGGGGCGCCTGCGTGGTGGCATGCAGATCTTTGTGAAGAACAGAAGGCAAGTTCCCAGCAAGGCTCTTGCCGGGGACATTTGCAAGGCCACGGCAAGGCTCGCACACGGCAAGGCTCCTTGTCCCGCCACCGCTCCAACGCAGCAACTAGCCAGCCAGCCAGGCAAGCACCTACGTGGTGGCATGCAGATCTTCGTGAAGATCCTGCCACCGCTCCAGCGCAGTGGCTAGCCAGTTAGCTTGGCATTTGCATGCCTCATCATCTTGGGTGCGTGTTAAGACAGGGTGAGGCGGCGACGGACGGGACGGGCTCTGTTTCCGTCCCCGATAAAGTTAGGGACACATAAACAGCGCATTTAATGCGCTTGTCCTAAGACGCCAGTGATAAGCATGTACACTGTAGCTACTTTACACCTCCTGTATGCCTGTACGCCACTGTGGTAGCCCCTTGGTATAAAAGGAGGCCCAAGGCGATACAGGGAGGGACTTTTGGACTTTCCGGCCCAGTTTGCATGCGTAGCAACTAGCCGAAGCTCAAGAACACTCAATACACTACAAGCAGGACTAGGGTTTTACGCTCCTCAGCGGCCCGAACCTAGGTAAAAATCCCTTGTGTTGATCATTAGATCTGCTCTTTGTGCACTCCTCTTCCCTGCCAAACCATAGAAGGGATCCACTCGATCCCATATGTGTCGTTTCCCCGACATCTTTGGCACACCAGGTAGGGGGAGAGGTTGTGCAAACCTGATCTAGCAGTTAGCGCGTCAGTTTCTCGATCACCATGGCTCCCAAGAAGAAGGCGATCGCGGCGATCGGTTCATCTGCGGCCGATCTGCCCGTACCAACACGGATGGGCGATGGGGCAGACGCTGGTGGTGGTGAAGATCTCGAGCATCCATGATGCTCTGGCTATCGAAGCCAGGCGAGCGGCATTGTCCACGGCCGCGACGATGACCTGTGCACCGCTGGATCCAAGGACGGAGTCGTGCTGCCTACGGGCGGCGCGGGGACCTCCAAGGGTGGGAAGGCGACCTCCAAGATGCCCCCTCCGGCGCATGCGCCGCGCCCTCCCCCCCCCAGGTTGTGCGCGACGAGCAACGCTGCGACATTGGTGACCCCGAGCGTCACCGCGGAAAGAGCCCTCAACATCATTCTCGAGATGCACAGGGCCAACATGCACACCAAGATGCTGGTGGAAACGGCGCACGGCCGCGGAACTGTGACGGGGCTCCTTCTAACATGGTTAGAAGTCTGAGCACCTCCCGTTCTTCGTGCCTGTCGCTGCCACCTACACCAGCCGAAGCGTTGGCGCAAGCACAGCTACTCCTGGATTTCCCTCCCGCCGCGGAGAAGCAAGAGAAATGGAGAGCTACTATTCATAGACTCATCGGTCTTGCCAACAGAGATGGGCCGCAGCAGGCGGAACCTTCGCGATGGCGGTCCACCGAGCCGGCGCGTGCCGATGGCGGAAAGAATGGAGGCGCCGCGACCACGGTGCACTCCCCTCCACCACGACAGCAACGGTCGCCAGCTCGGCGGGTCGATGCCCGTGATGATGGGTCCACGGCGTCGTCCGATTCATGAGCTCGTCGCGACCAACATCAAGTTCTTCGGGAACGGGTCAAAGAAGACGCTCGAACCACCATCCAGCGGCGGCGGGAAGCGCACCGTCAATCCGATAGGCGCGCAGGGCCCACTGCGTACAAACCTACGCCGGGGGATTCTGGTGACTTGCCTTACGAGGTAGGTTGTCCAGCTTTTACCCGTGAGCTACGGTGGTTCCAGTGGCCCACTACCCGCTCGTTCAGACCAGAGGTCCCAGAGAAATACGACGGCAAGACTCATCCGTCCGAGTTCCTGAGCATCTACACCATTGCGATGCAAGCTGCCGGGGCACGAGACGGCAAGGTGCTCGCCAACTACTTCCCGTTGGTGCTCAAGCCCAACATCAGGTCATGGTTGATGCACCTGCCAGTAGATTCCATCTCTTCTTGGTCGGATCTGTGCCACGAGTTTGTTGGCGCCTTTACCGGAGGCCACCAAGCTCCTGGCCAGGCAAGTGACTTACATATCATCCCCCAGAAAGATGGCGAATGCTTGCTCAAATACTTACAGAGGTTCAGCCGTGTGTAGTACAACATCCCAGATGTTCATCCTGTCGCTGTTATCAGCGCATTTCATCAGAATGTGCGCAACCGCAAGATGCGTGAAGAGCTGGCGATGAACAAGATTACGAATGTTGCCGAGCTTTATGTTTTGGCCGACAGATGTGCTCAGGCTGAAGAAGGAAGGAAGTACCCCAGTGAAGATGCCGGCGTGGGAACTGACTCTGGAGACGAAGACGTCGTCGCCCCGGCAAAGAAGGGCCGACGGCGTAATAGGAAGCGCAAGGGCAAGACCGTGCTTGCCGTCGAGGAATCCGGCAACCCCGACACCACCAAGAAGGCCAAGGTTGACGACCCCGGCAAGGAGGTTGCCGGGTGCGCTGCCTGCCAGGCCTTGGCGGCTGCCGACAAGCCAGAGAGCTCCGACAAGCAATATTGCAAGATCCATCGCACCAAGGGCCATGACCTCCAGAACTGCTGGCAAGTCGAGCAGCTTGTGGAGAGGCAGAGAGCTGAGTACGAAAGGAGAGACAAGGAGAAGGGCCAGAATGGTGCTGAGGGGTCCGGCAAGAAGCGTGGTGGCCGAGGAGGCCGCCGCGGCAAGGACAAGCAACAAGAGAGGCCTGCTCGAGGCCGCGATAAAAAAGAGGGGGATGATGACCACGAAGACGATGACGACTCCAGTGAGCATGAGTTTCAAAAAGCTACGGAGGCCATGTGCATTGATGGTGGAGTCTCGTTACATTCTTCTCACCGCCAACTTAAACAGTGGGCACGTGAGATTAATGCGACAGAGCCGTCGATCGATGCCCAGAAGCCACTGAAATGGTCCCACACGCCTATCATTTTTTACGCCGAGGATCACCCTGATCGCACAACTGTGGTCGGGTGTTTGCCATTGTTGGTTTCCCCAACAATTCGCAACCTCAAGGTGACAAAAATGCTAGTTGACGGTGGGCCCGGTCTGAACTTGATCTCGCCCAAGGTGATCAAGAGGTTACAAATTCCCGACGGAGATCTCGAAGAGACGGGCACGTTTCAAGTGATCAATCCGGGAAGAAGCCAGCCGGAGGGTAAGATCACACTATCAGTGACATTTGGTGGTGACCTGAACTACAGGACAGAGAAGATCGTTTTTGATATCGCCAAGATCCCGGTGCCATATGACGGGATCCTTGGCCCTCCAGCACTGGCCAAGTTTATGGTGACGTCGCATTACACCTACAACACGTTGAAGATGCCCGGCCTGATGAGCATCATCACGGTCAACTGCGACAAGAAAGACGCGCTTATTTGCGCCGATCAACTCTACCGGGAGGCAGTTGTAGCACCTGCCGCCAAGGTACTTGCTCCTGCCACTGAAGCTCCCGGGGGGAAGAAGACCGGCAAGACCTCTTGCGTCCACTTCGGCAAGCGCGCCTCCTCGGAGTGCTGCGTTCCCGTCGAGGACGTGCCAGAGAGCTCCATCGGCAAGAGCAAGAAATCCAAGGCAGCCCCACCAGAGACTAAAAAGGTGCCCGTCAAGGAGGACGGCACGGGCTGAGCTTTCACTATAAGCTCCACCCTCGACAGCAAATAGGAAAGCGCGCTCATTGCCTTCCTGCGGGCGAATGTCAATGTGTTTGCATGGCAAGCATCTGACATCCGTGGCGTTCCTAGGGAGGTGATTGAGCACCATCTTACTGTCTGTCCTCATGCGCGGCCCATCAAGCAGAAGGTCAGGAAGCAAGCTTTGGAGCGGCAAGAGTTTATCATTGAAGAAATTAGGAGGTTGAAAGCGGCAGGTTTGGTTAGAGGGGTGCTCCACCCAACATGGTTGGCCAATCCGGTTGTGGTGCTCAAGGCGAATGGGAAGTGGAGGCTGTGCATTGATTATACAGACATCAATAAAGCCTGTCCAAAGGATCCTTTCCCCTTGCCACGCATCGACCAGATCATGGACTCCACTGCCGGGTGCGACTTGCTGTCATTCCTTGACGCCTACTCAGGGTACCATCAAATCTTCATGACAAGGGAAGATGAACAGAAGACCGCATTTATCACCCCATGTGGTACATATTGTTTTATACGAATGCCTTTCGGATTGAAAAGCGCTGGTTCAACGTTTGCCAGAGCAGTCCAGATCGGTTTTGAGCCCCAGCTACATAGAAATATGGAAGCTTACATGGATGACATAGTGGTCAAAACCAAGGACGAGGCGACACTGATACAAGATCTAGAAGAAACATTTGCAAATTTGTGCAAGATCAATCTTAAGCTCAATCCTGAGAAGTGTGTGTTTGGCGTCCCATCCGGCAAGCTTCTCGGGTTCTTTGTGTCTCAGCGTGGGATCGAGGCGAACCCCGACAAGATCAAGGCGATTGAGCAGATTGAAGCACCAAGGTGAGTCAAAGATGTACGTTGACTTGCTGGCTGTGTTGCTGCTTTGAGCAGGTTCATCTCCAAATCTGCTGAGCGCGCCCTGCCCTTTTTCAAGATCTTGAAAAAGGCAGGTCCAATGAAATGGACTCCGGAAGCGGAGGCAGCGCTGCAAGATTTGAAGAGGTACCTCTCCTCTACGCCAACACTAGTCGTGCCTAAGCCACAAGAGCCGTTGTTGCTATATCTAGCGGCAACAAATCAAGTGGTCAGTGCTGCGCTACTGGCGCAGAGAGAAGTTGATGAAGAAGCAGCGATAGTGGCAAGACCGTCGGATGACGAGCCGGAGCTCTCCCCGGCAGGGTCTGGTGCCGGCAAGGCAAGACCCCTGGCAGGATCTGGTGCCGGCAAGGCAGGGCCCCCGGCAGAGTCTGGTGCCGGCAAGGCGGGATCTGCGCAAGCAAATGGAGTGACACAGAAGAAGAAGATGGTGCAGCACCCAGTTTATTTTGTCAGCTCTCTTTTGCAGGGGGCTAGATCAAGATAATCTGGTGTACAGATGTTGCTCTTCGGCCTTCTTATGGCCTCGAGGAAGCTGCGCCACTACTTTCAGGCACATGAGATCACTGTCATCACTCGCTTCCTGTTGCAACGGATCTTGCACAACCCAGATGCAACTGGAAGGATTGTGGAGTGGGCGTTGGAACTGTCAAGCTTTGGTCTTAGGTTTGAAAGCACTTCAACGATTCAGAGCAGAGCCTTGGCGGAATTCGTTGCAGAATGGACCTCAACGCCTGACGAGGAAATTCAAGAGACCACTCTCCCCGGCAAGGAAATGAGCCGCGACTAGATTATGTACTTTGATGGGGCTTTCTCGCTGCAAGGCGCTGGTGCTGGTGTGCTACTTATTGCACCCACCGGAGAGCACCTCAAGTACGTGGTCCAGATGCACTTTCCCCGGGAGAGATCAACAAACAACACTGCGGAGTATGAGGGACTGCTTGCCGGTCTCAGGATCGCGGCAGACCTTGGAATTATGAAGCTCATCGTCAGAGGTGATTCGCAGCTTGTCGTCAAGCAGGTTAACAAAGATTATCAGAGCCCGTTAATGGAAGCTTACGTAGATGAAGTGAGGAAGTTGGAGGAGCGTTTTGATGATCTGCAAGCAGAGCATGTTCCTCGAGCAGAGAATAGCATTGCTGACGACCTGTCAAAACGTGTTGCCCTCAAGTTACCTGTGGAACCAGGAACTTTTGTGCTCCAACTAACTCAGCCATCCGTTGAACCATCGGCAGGACAGAATAAGCGAAGGAAGTTGAGCCCCGGCAAGTACTTTCCCGTCGAGCTCCCAGGAGCCACCGACAAGGAAGTTGCCGGGGACGACGCCAAGCTTGCCGAGGGGCAACGAGCTCCGGCAGGGCCTCAAGCCCTTGCCGTAGAGACAACTGCTCCCATGGCAGAAGACACACCTTTAGTCCTTGCCGTCGAGCCTCAAGCTCCAGCATGGGCACGGCACATCATTCAGTTCCTCCAAACAGGGGAGCTCCCTGAGGAACAGTAAGTGGCGGAGAAAGTAGCCCGTTGGTCTAACATGTACCAGTTTGTGGATGATGTCCTGTACAGAAAAAGACCGAACGACGTGAAATTGAAGTGCATTCCTCAGGAGGACGGACTGGAGCTGTTGGCAGAGATACATGGAGGCATATGTGGCTCTCACATAGGATCAAGAGCTTTTGCCGGCAAGGCATTCCGGCAAGGTTTCTTTTGGCCCACTGCCCTCCAGGATGCAACTGCACTAGTAACCAAGTGTGAAGCGTGCCAGTTCCATTCGAAGAAACTTCATCAGCCAGCCCAAGCTCTTCAGACGATCCCTCTTTCCTGGCCATTTTTGGTCTGGGGGCTTGACATATTGGGCCCCTTTCCCCATGCTGTCGGGGGCTTTGAGTACTTGTACGTCGCAATCGACAAGTTCACAAAGTGGCCGAAAGTGGAAGCAGTGAGAAAGGTGACAGCACAGTCAGCCGTCAAGTTCTTCAAAGGATTAGTTTGCCATTTTGGTGTGCCAAACAGAGTCATCACCGACAGCGGCACACAGTTCATGAGCCGCACCTTCATGCAGTATATCCAAGACCTTGGCAGCAAAATCTGTTTTGCTTCTGTTGCCCATCCAAGAAGCAATGGCCAGGCGAAAGGGCAAATGCTGAGGTGCTGCGGGGTCTCAAGATGAGAACTTTCGACAGGCTGCACAAGTGCGGAAGGCGCTGGATTGCTGAGTTGCTGGCGGTCCTTTGGTCAATTAGGACGACACCAAATCGAGCCACTGGCCAGACACCTTTCTCCCTGGTATACGGGGCGGAAGCAGTTCTCCCCACAGAACTCATATACGGGTCACCTCGAGTGGTCGCTTATGATGAGCTTGAGCAAGAGCAGTTGCAGCAAGATGATGCTACGCTCCTTGAGGAAGATCATCTTCAGGCTGCCGTGCGAGCCGCGCGCTACCAGCAAGCCTTGCACCGCTACCACAGCCGCAAGGTTCATGCCTGAAGCCTTGAGGAAGGCGACCTTGTTCTTCGGCGCGTTCAGTCCACCAAGAATTTCAACAAGTTGACGCCAAAGTGGGAAGGCCCTTATCGGGTAATACGAGTCACCAGGCCCGGCGCAGTCCGCCTGGAGACCGAAGATGGCATTCCAGTGAGCAACTCCTGGAATATCGAACATCTTCGCAAGTTTTACCCATGAGGCGCGGTTGCCGGGACCCCCGACAACCCCCTTTTGTACTAGCCTTGCCGGCAAGGCATATAACCCTATGTACAAAGCCAGGCGTAGACCCTGTGCGCAGTTGAATAAGTTTAAGTATGTATAGTTCTTATTGATTTCCATGTTTATTTATATGCTTGCCTGTCCAGGATATTGTACTACGTTCGTTTCCAGCAAGTAATGATGAACCGCCAAGGTTCCATGTTCCTATTTGCTCTTCTTTCTTTTTCTCAAAGGATAGAAGGTTCCCTCGCATACAAGTTTGCCGGGGGGATAGAGAGTGTGGACACCAGCAGGCGACGTTCGAAGTGGCATCTTGCGGGAAAGAGTACAACAGCAAAAAAGCTAAGTTGTGAAACCTTGAGTGAATTTCTTTCAAATATGAGGTTATTTTCCTCGAACGATTTCGATTCATGTATGGAAAACCTGCACGCGAAGGAACTTTGTTAGGATTGGTTGCGCCTTTGCTCTGTTTCGAGTCCGCTCAACAGTTCAAGTGGCTGTGCTAAGAACGGCAAGGTATTTTGCCGGCAGCGACACCCCCAGCAGGATGCTAAGGATTCGTTCCTCAAAGCGCTCGCGGCAAGGGTGCACGCACCGGCAAGTTTTTCCCCAATAAAGCATAGGGTGTATGCCATACAAAGAGAGATCAGATGAGAAAGATAGCATGCATTCAATCCAAAACACAGCAAGTTATTACATCAATGGTAGCCGCAGTTCTAACTTAAGATAAATTATCTTGGGCGCAAGTTCATAGTGGCAAGGAGAAGCGAAGTGGCTAGTCCCGGCGCTGGCCTTCCACCCTCTTGACTTGGTCAACCATGTCGACGATGGGCGCGATGAGCTCTTCAAGTGCCTTGCGGTCTGCATCCTCCGGCAAGCTGTCAAGCATGTTGGTGAGGTTGAGGCCAGGGTTCCTGTATGCCACCTTGGTGAGCACCTTGAGAAGGACGCCCCGGCAAAGCTTGCGGGATTCATTGGCCAGCTGGGTTGCTCGGCTAGAGTGGAGCAGCTTCAGGGCATCAAGGACAGCCTCAAAGAACATGGTCAGTCTGGCGCTCGTAGTTACCCTCTCCTCGTGGGAATACCTAAAAGTCGACAGGCCCATGGTGGACAGTTGTGTTGTGAGCCTCTCTGCGACATCAACAAGGCGCTCAGTCCAGATCTTCACGCCTTTCTCATAGTCATTATAGGTGGTGGCGGCGCTCTCAAGCAGTTGCTTCTCCTCCTGGAGGTCCTTAGGCAGGGTCTTCTCATGAGCCCTGCTGCTCTCAAGAGACACCTTCAGCATGGTCAGCTTCAACTCCAGATCAGCAATGGATTCAGTGGCAGAGGAGATTTTCTGGGTCTTTTCGGATATGGCAGTTTGCATCTCCGCTAAGTCATAGAGAGTTTTATCTCTGTTGTCTTTGAGCGTCGAGATCTCCTTGCCGTGCTTCTCCAGATCCGCCTCCAGTTTCTCCACCTTGCCGGCCAGCTCGTTCTTGGCGGCTTCTGCAGCTTCGGCGGCATCGACGGCTTCTTTCAGCTTGCCGGCATGGTCCAGGACCAGAGTGTCAAGCGCTTTCTTGTGCTCCTGCTCCAGCCCTTGGGTCCGCTGCGCGACAAGCTTCTCGATCTCCTCATCCTTGCCGCGGAGCTTGGTGGCAAGTGCCCCCTCGTGAGCGACAAGGTCTTCTTCCTGAGCATCAAGAAGGATGTGGCGCTCCCTTAGCTGGGCATCTTCCTTGGCGGCCTCTTGAGCGGCCTCCTCCTGTGCCTTCTCAATATCGGACTGCTTCAGAAGGAGCTCGTCCCAATGCTGGCCTAGCTGCTCCTGGCCAGTCCTGAGCTCTTGCCGGGCCTCAGCGAACCAGACCTGCATCTGCTCGACACGCTTTTGGAAGTCTGCCTCTGCCGCGTCGACAACCGCTGCCATGGAGTCCGCTACTGCTGGCGCTCATGGCCTGGAGGAGCTGGTCTTCTTTGGATCCGCTACTGCTGGCGCTCGGCTCGTCAACAACCTTGAGCCCGGCAGCGGCGATGACTTCTTCGTCGAAAGCCTCCCCCTCGGTTGGCGCTCTGGTGCTTGCCGTCCTCGGGATGCTGACGAATAGATTGTCGCCAATCTTCAGGTATCTGCTTGAGGGGGGGGCTTCGGATGTCAACGGTTGGTCCTCGACCACTGTCTCCCCGGCAAATGGGGGCTCCAGGACCGATGCAGCGCCAGGCGCTCCTGCGGCAGGAATGCCGTCAGTTCGGTCGCCAGTCTCCTTGCCGGCCTCCCCGGCAGACCCCTTGGCGGCCTCTTCATGCGCGTCTTTGGCGGCTTCGGCGGCAGCATCCTTGGCGGTCTCCTTGATGGTGGTGTCAACATCCATCTGATCCACCAAGGGAAGATCTGAAAGCCAAGGAGGAGAAACAAGATGAAACCAAGATTGAAGTTCAAAGCAAAAAGAGAAGAGAGAAAGATCATGCAGGAAGGGTGACGGGTGCCCGAAAGCGAGCGGCATACCTGTGACGAGCACCTGGGAGGTGGTTCCTTTACCGGCAACATTAGTTGCCGGTATGGGATTCCCGGCACCCGTGCTTGCCGGCCCTTCCTCCACGCGGATGGGCTCGTCGGTGGGAGCCCTTGCCGGGGATCCATCCCTGGGTGGTGTGGTTGATGGAGGCGGCATGTCAGGGCCGGCTCTCAGTAGCTCTCCTTGTTGTTGTTCTTCTCCTGCAAATCCGGCAAGATCATCAGCAAAGATACACACCCCAACACCCGCCAGCGGGAAATGAGTAACGGACTCACGCTGGGGGCTGAGTCGGGGGCTGCATCGTGGGCTGGGATCCGGGCTGATCGTGATCATCTCCGGCGCACCTGAGGTGCTTGCCGGGGGCTCGTCGCCCGTCGAGGTCTTGGCTTTCTTCGCCATCCTCTTCGCCAAGTTTCCGTGTCTCTGCGGAGGCAGGCCAAAATAAGATCAAAACAGGGACTCAGGAGATGAAGAAAGCAGTAAGGCACTTACTCATCTTCTTCTTCTGGCCTCTTCTCCCTCCTCGGGCTGAAGCAGGAAAGGTCGAAGTCGGCCTCCAGTATGGTGTCCGTGCGAGGGGGGGAAGATGGAGACCTGGGCCGCTTGGCCGTGGCAGAGGCGGCGGCTGCTTTTTCCTTTGCTACCGTGGTCGTGCACCTCGTCTGGCACACAGGTTGCGGCTAGACCTCTTGCCACTGCGCAGCCTTGCCGGCCTCCCCCTTGACGGGGACCTCTTCACGTGAGGAGGCTTGCCGGACTGGCTCGACAGAGCCAACCCACCGGAGGACATGTTTCTTCTTCCCCGGGACTGGGGGCTCCTCATGCGGCTCCTCTTCAGCTGCCTCTTCAGCCGTCTCCTCGGCTGTCCCCTCGGCAGAAGGGCCCCCGGCAGCGGTGCCGCTGTGTTCCCCGGCAGGCTCCCCCTGCTCAGCAAGATCCTCCTCTGCGCTGGCTTCATCTTCCACAAAGCCAATGCTGCCGGCCTCCTCGGCAAGGGCTGCCTCTTCCGCCCTGCTGGCAATATACACCACCTCCTCATTGATGGTGGGGCGGATGAGCTGCGTTTCTTCCCGGATGGCCCTCTCCGACAAGTTGTCAAAGAACTCTTGCACCCGCTCCGCGTCTGGCTCGTCCCAAGTCTGATCAAGGCCATGGGTGTTGAACACCGGCATCATGGCGATGGTTGAGGTCAGGGCGGAGTTGTTGCACAAAGGGATCACGCCCGCCAGCAACTTGAGTGGCTTGTCGGTCTTGTCGGCCTTGAGGTGGAACAGCTTGTGGCAGAGAGCCGCATGTTGCATGACCGTCAAGTTGTTGTTCAGGCCGGGGCACAGCCTCATAATGTTTGCCGCGTTCCGGTATTCCCAAGCTGGCCTCCCCTTGTTCTGCAGAGGGGCGATGCGGCGGCGGAGGAAGTCGGCCCCAATCATTTCGATTGTGAGCCCGACAGCCTTGAGGCGATGGATCCTAGTGGTTGGAACGGTGAGCTTCCCGTCCTGAGGGTCGAGGTCGCCCCAATTGACGCCACAGACCAATTTCGTCTGCCGGGGCATACAAAACGACTGCAGGTCCTTCTCCACGATCCAGCACCACTTGCCCCGCCATTCATCCCACTTTTCCTTGTGTGTCCGGTCCGGGCACGTCTTCTTGGCCAATACCCTTGGGATCCAGGTGACGCAGCCAGAAAGGGCCCCTCCGGGCTGGATGCGGGGAACGAAATAATGGTGAAAGAGGGCCGTGTTGGGGACCACCCTGGCGAAGTTCTCACAGAGGTGGGCAAAGGTGGCCATACATGCCACAATATTCGGCGTGAAATCCAAGATATGGAAGACGAATGTGTACATGATGTGATTGAAGAAAGCTGAAAATGGGGGACAGAGCCCGCAGTAGTAGTAATCGACGAAGAAAGGGAATTTATCTGGGGCAGGCTCGGCACAAGAAGCTGGGATGACGCGGGTAGCAGGATGCCCCGTCGTCGCTCTCCCCCACATACACAGATACCGCTCCTTCAGAGCGTGCGCATCGAGCGTTGGAGCGAAGACGATGTTCTCCTTCCGCATCTTCACCAACTCATTCTCCGGCACCTCTTCCCCCTCACTCGCCTTGGATGCTCCCTTGCCCTTGCTCGCTTTGGGTGCCTTAAGAAACTAGAGAGGAGCGGGAGGTCGAGGATGGTGGGAACACAGGGGGGACGGCGGATGGATGAGGAAGCTCTGGTTTGGGCTCAAGGAGGAAGACAACGGTGATTCCTAGATTGGAAAGGGCGAAGGGGGTAAATGAGCAGTGCCTCTGCGGATTCCTCTTTTTATGGGGAAGGTGCGAGGGTGCCTCTTTACTATCCAATGTGAAGGCGTTTTCGCAGGCGTGCTGCTGCTACGACTGTTCCGAGCGCGCACCCCACATCGCGCACTCAATGCCGATCATGGGGAAGTGCTGCAGACGAGATGATTACAGCAGTTAACCCCTGCCACATGTGCCTGCGCACTGTTTGGGCGTAGCCCAACAACGCGTCGCGTCCGCGTGTGTGGCCTAGGCCCGGGGGCTCCTGTAGGTGTACTAAAGTTTGGGCCCTTTTGGTACCCCTTACTTGTGCACGGGCAGTTGCAGCCACACCCGCGGCAAGGCCTGCCAGGGACAGCTAGGAGCAAATACGAGGCAACCAAGATGGCATCCGAGCCAGTAATCAGAGAGCAGAAGACAAGCTGAGCCCCCGGCAAAGATTCTTGCCGGGGTGATTTGTGAGCCCCGGCAAGCTCCTTGCCGGGATGGTTTGCGAAGCCTCAACAAGACCACCACCCTTGAGGTTGAGAGCTTTGACACATCGACAATGTCAAGACCAAGATCCAGGGGCGCCTGCATGGTGGCATGCAGATCTTTGTGAAGAACAGAAGGCAAGTTCCCAGCAAGGCTCTTACCGGGGACATTTGCGAGGCCACGACAAGGCTCCTCGTCCCGCCACCGCTCCAGCGCAGCAACTAGCCTGCTAGCCAGGCAAGCACCTACGTGGTGGCATGCAGATCTTCATGAAGATCCTGCCACCGCTCCAGCGCAGCGGCTAGCCAGTTAGGTTGGCATTTGGATGCCTCATCATCTTGGGTGCGTGTCAAGACAGGGTGAGGCGGCGACGGACGGGACGGGCTCTGTTTCCGTCCCCGATAAAGTTAGGGACACATAAATAGTGCATTTAATGCCCTTGTCCTAAGACGCCAGTGATAAGCATGTACACTGTAGCTACTTTACACCTCCTGTATGCCTGTACGCCACTGTGGTAGCCCCTTGGTATAAAAGGAGGCCCAAGGCGATACAGGGAGGGACTTTTGGACTTTTCGGCCCAGTTTGCATGCGTAGCAACTAGCCGAAGCTCAAGAACACTCAATACACTACAAGCAGGACTAGGGTTTTGCGCTCCTCAGTGGCCCGAACCTGGGTAAAAATCCCTTGTGTTGATCGTTAGATCTGCTCTTTGTGCACTCCTCTTCCCTGCCAAACCGTAGAAGGGATCCACTCGATCCCATAGGTGTCGTTTCCCCGACAGCAGGAGTCGGTCTACTTGACACAGACGTGATGCCTATATTGCATAAACATTGCCTTGGATATTGTCATAACTTTGCGCTTTTCTATCAATTGCTCGACAGTAATTTGTTCACCCACTGTATTATTTGCCTTCAAGAGAGAAGCCTCTAGTGAAACCTATGGCCGCCGGGTCTATTTTCCATCAAATTAGTTTCTGATCTACTATTTTGCAATCTTTTATTTCCAGATCTATAAACCAAAAAACCCAAAAATATTTTATCTTTTGTTTAGTTCTATCTATCTTTATTAGATCTCACCTTTGCAAGTGTGACAACCCCTTCATCGCGTTGGGTGCAAGTGTTTGATTGTTTGTGCAGGTACATCTATTGGGGACTTGCGCATTTCTCCTACTGGATTGATAACCTTGGTTCTTAACTGAGGGAAATACTTACCTCTACTGTGCTGCATCACCCTTTCCTCTTCAAGGGAAAAACCAACGCAAGCTCAAGAAGTAGCAGGAAGAATTTCTGCCGCCGTTGCCGGGGAGATCTACGTCAAGCCTACCAAGTACCCATCATAAACTCTCATCTCTTGCATTACATTATTCTCCATTTGCCTCTCATTTTCCTCTCCCCCACTTCTAAAATGATTTTTAGAAAAATACAAAAAGATTTGCCTTTTTGTTTGCCTTCTTTCCGTTCGATCTTTTGTTCGCTTGTGTTACCATGTGCCTTCTTTTTGCTTGCATCTTCGCTTGCTAAAAGTTTATGGATCCTCATCCACTTGCTAATCTTTTTAAGATATCCAATTATGATGAACCAATTGCTAGTGATTTGTGTGCACTAGACTATATTTATGAAGTTTTGCTTGAAATTCGTGAATCTGAAAATTGTGATGAAGTGTTAAAAGAAGAAATCTATGAAGGGATTCACGATAGCTCCTTGGATGAAAAGCATGATTACAATGGTTCTATTATAAATTCTATTAATGTCAATTGTGCTAACGATATGCAAAACCCTAAGCTTGAGGATGCTAATTTTGCTATGTCCACTACTTGTTGCAATGATCATGATTGGGGTGATTTTTCTTATGATCTGGAAATTTTATTTAAGCCTCATGATGAATATGTTTGCAATAATATTGAAAGTGGGTTTGGAAGAGTGTCAACTCTAGGTAATAATGATCCCACCACTTTGGAGTATGATCAATCTTATGAAATTTTTGATAAAAGTGGGCTTGGAGAGGTCATGACTTTATTTGATGGTAATCCCACTGTTTTGGAAGAGTGTTAACTTTGCATGCATGTGGATCATGTTTAGAATATTTTATGTGATAGCTATATTGTTGAATTTGATTATGATCCTACATGTAATTATTATGAGAGAGGAAAATATGGTTGTGAAAATCTTCATGCTACTAAATTACCTCTCGTTATGTTGAGATTGTTATTGTTTCTTTCTTCTTCTTTGCATATGCTAGTTTTTGCTTGTCTTGATAATTTGTTTGCTTATAAAATGCCTATGCATAGGAAGTATGTTAGACTTAGATGTGATTTTCACATGTTTTATGATGCTCTCTTTGTGCTTCAATTCTCCTCTTTTATGTGAGCATCATTGTAATCTCAATGCCCAGCTAAAAGGCTTTAAAGAAAAGCGCTTGTTGGGAGACAACCCAATATTTTTCCTTGCTGTTTTTCAATAAATAATTTATCTAGCCTCTGGTTAGATGTGTTTTTGTGTTTTAATTAGTGTTTGTGCCAAGTAAGACCTTTGGGATGGCTTACGGTGATAGTTGATTTGATCTTGCTGAAAAACAGAAACTTTTGTGTCCAGTCACAGAATTTTGATAATTCACTGGAGCGACGAAAAACCCTGAATTTTTTACACAAGATTGATATACAAATTTACTCCGTTTTCCTTATTTTTAATTTTTGGAGTTACATAAGTATTAGAACAATTCAGATCTTCGCAGACTGTTCTGTTTTTGACAGATTCTGTTTTCTATGTGTTGTTTGCTTATTTTGATGAATCGGGTAGTATCGGGGGGTATGAACCATGGAGAAGTTGGAATACAGTAGATATTACACCAATATAAATAAAGAATGAGTTCACAACAGTACCAAAAGTAGTGATTTATTTTCTTATACTAACGGATCTCATGAGATTTTCTGTTGAGTTTTGTGTTGTGAAGTTTTCAAGTTTTGGGTAAAGATTTCATGGACTATGGAATAAGGAGTGGCAAGAGCCTAAGCTTGGGGATGCCCAAGGCACCCCAAGGTAATATTCAAGGACAACCAAGAGCCTAAGCTTGGGGATGCCCCGGATGGCATCCCCTCTTTTGTCTTCATCTATCGATAAATTTACTTGAGGCTATATTTTTATTCACCACATGATATGTGTTTTGCTTGGAGCGTCTTGTATGATATGAGTCTTTACTTTTTAGTTTGCCACAATCATCCTTGCTGTACACACCTTTTGAGAGGGACATGCATGAATCGTGATTTATTAGAATACTCTATGTGCTTCACTTTTATCTTTTGAGCTAGGCAATTTTGCTCTAGTGCTTCACTTATATCTTTTTAGAGCACAGTGGTGGTTTTATTTTATAGAAATTATTGAACTCTCTTGCTTCACTTATATTATTTTGAGAGTCTCTCTAAACAACATGGTAATTTGCTTTGGTTATGAATTTAGTCCTAATATGATGGGCATCCAAGAGGGATATAATAAAAACTTTCATATAAAGTGCATTGAATACTATGAGAAGTTTGATTCCTTATGATTATTTTGAGATATGAGGATGGTGATATTAGAGTCATGCTAGTGAGTAATTGTGGATTGCAGAAATACTTGTGTTAAAGTTTGTGATTCCCGTAGCATGGACGTATGGTGAACCGTTATGTGATGAAGTCGGAGCATGATTTATTTATTGATTGTCTTCCTTATGAGTGGCGGTCGGGGACGAGCGATGGTCTTTTCCTACCAATCTACCCCCCTAGGAGCATGCGCATAGTACTTTGTTTCGATGACTAATAGATTTTTGCAATAAGTATGTGAGTTCTTTATGATTAATGTTGAGTCCATGGATTATACGCACTCTCACCCTTCCACCACTGCTAGCCTCTCTAGTACCGCGCAATTTTCGCCGGTGCAATAAACCCACAATATACCTTCCTCAAAACAGCCACCATACCTACCTATCATGGCATTTCCATAGCCATTCTGAGATATATTGCCATGCAACTTTCCACCGTTCCATTTTATTATGACACGCTCCATCATTGTCATATTGCTTTGCATGATCATGTAGTTGGCATAGTATTTGTGGCAAAGCCACCGTTCATAATTTTCATACATGTCACTCTTGTTTCATTACACATCCCGGTACACCGCCGGAGGCATTCATATAGAGTCATATTTTGTTCTAAGTATCGAGTTGTAAGTAAATAAAAGTGTGATGATCATCATTATTAGAGCATTGTCCCATGTGAGGAAAGGATGATGGAAGCTATGATTCCCTCACAAGTTGGGATGAGTCTCCGGACTTAACAAAAAATAAAAGAGGCCAAGAAGCCCACATAAAAAAAGAGAAAAGAGAAAAAAATGAGAGAAAAGAGAGAAGGGGCAATGTTACTGTCCTTTTTCCACACTTGTGCTTCAAAGTAGCACCATGATCTTCATAATAGAGAGTCTCCTATGTTATCACTTTCATATACTAGTGGGAATTTTTCATTATAGAACTTGGCTTGTATATTCCAATGATGGGATTCCTCAAATTGCCCTAGGTCTTCGTGAGCAAGCGAGTTGGATGCACACCCACTTAGTTTCTTTTTGAGCTTTCATAAACTTATAGCTCTAGTGCATCTGTTGCATGGCAATCCCTACTCACTCACATCGATATCTATTGATGGGCATCTCCATAGCCCGTTAATATGCCTAGTTGATGTGAGACTATCTTATTCTTTTTGTCTTCTCCACAACGACCATATTCTATTCCACCTATAGTGCTATGTCCATGGCTCACGCTCATGTATTGCATGAAAGTTGAAAAGGTTTGAGAACATCAAAAGTATGAAACAATTGCTTGGCCTGTCATCGGGGTTGTGCATGATTTGAATACTTTGTGTGATGAAGATGGAGCATAGCCAGACTATATGATTTTGTAGGGATAGCTTTCTTTGGCCATGTTATTTTGAGAAGACATAATTGCTTTATTAGTATGCTTGAAGTATTACCATTTTTATGTCAATATTAAACTTTTGTTTTGAGTCTTATGGATCTGAACATTCATGCCACAATAAAGAAAATTACAAGGATAAATATGTTAGGTAGCATTCCACATCAAATGTTCTGTTTTTATCATTTACCTACTCGAGGACGAGCAGGAATTAAGCTTGGGGATGCTTGATACGTCTCCAACGTATCTATAATTTTTTATTGTTCCATGCTATTATATTATCTGTTTTGGATCTTTTATACGCATTAATATGCTATTTTATATTATTTTTGGGACTAACCTATTAACCTAGAGCCCAGTGCCAGTTTCTGTTTTTCCTTCTTTTTGAGTTTCACAGAAAAGGAATACTAAATGGAGTCCAAACGGAATAAAACTTCCGCGCTGATTTTTCTTGGACAGAAGACACACGTAGGACTTGGAATCCAAGTCAGAGACCCTTGGAGTAGACGACAAGCCAGGGGGCGCACCCTAGGGGGACGCCCCTAGGGCTTGTGGCCTCCTCGAAGACCCCCTGACCTACTTCTTCCTCCTATATATTCACATATATTCCAAAACCTTCAGAGGCATCCACGAAATCACTTTTCCACCGCTGCAACCTCTGTTCCCGTGAGATCCCATCTTGGGGCCTTTTCGGGCATACTGCCGGAGGGGGATTCGATCACGGAGGGCATCTAGATCAACTCTATTGCCCTTCCGATGAAGCGTGAGTAGTTTACCACAGACCTACGGGTCCATAGCTAGTAGCTAGATGGCTTCTTCTCTCTCTTTGATTCTCAATACCATGTTCTCCTCGATGTTCTTGGAGATCTATCCGATGTAATCTTCTTTTGATGTGCATTTGTCGAGATCCGATGAATTGTGGATTTATGATCAGCTTATCTATGAATATTATTTGAATATTCTCTGAATTCTTATATGCATGATTTGATATCTTTGTATTTCTCTTCAAACTATCGGTTTGGTTTGGCCAACTAGATTTGTTTTTCTTGCAATGGGAGAGGTGCTTAGCTTTGGGTTCAATCTTGCGTGGTTTCACCCAGTGACAAAGTAGGGGTAGCGAGACACGTATTGAATTGTTGCCATCGAGGGTAAAGAGATGGGGTTTTCATCATATTGCTTGAGTTTATCCCTCTACATCATGTCATCTTACTTAAGGCGTTACTCCGTTCTTTATGAACTTAATACTCTAGATGCATGCTGGATAGCGGTCGATGTGTGGAGTAATAGTAGTGGATGCAGGCAGGAGTCGGTCTACTTGACACGGACGTGATGCCTATATTGCATAATCATTTCCTTGGATATCATCATAACTTTGCGCTTTTCTATCAATTGCTCGACAGTAATTTGTTCACCCACCATATTATTTGCCTTCAAGAGAGAAGCCTCTAGTGAAACCTATGGCCCCCGGGTCTATTTTCCATCATATTAGTTTACGATCTACTATTTTGCAATCTTTTATTTCCAGATCTATAAACCAAAAAACACAAAAATATTTTATCTTTTGTTTAGTTCTATCTATCTTTATCAGATCTCACCTTTGCAAGTGACCGTGAAGGGATTGACAACCCCTTTATCGTGTTGGGTGCAAGTGTTTGATTGTTTGTGCAGGTACATCTATTGGGGACTTGCGCGTTTCTCCTACTGGATTGATAACCTTGGTTCTTAACTGAGGGAAATACTTACCTCTACTGTGCTGCATCACCCTTTCCTCTTCAAGGGAAAAACCAACGCAAGCTCAAGATGTAGCAGGGAGTAATATTATTTCTGATGGCATGGATGATGAAGAAATATCTTTGCAGCTTGCTAAAAATAAAGCAGACGTACTTGAAGCACGCAATTACGTCCATGTCCAACCATTTCTTGTTGGCGAATACTTTGATGAGTGCAGCTCCAGTTGCCACGAGTTACATAAATATTGTATGGATCAAATGTCAGTAGGTCATCATGTTCTGTTAGTCCACTACGACAGAGATCATTTCTGACACGATGCTGGTTCCATTAGTGTGGGTTTCGAGGACTTACATCTCTTCTTCAACTTCAACGAGCTCGATGCCACTCTTGTTAGATGCCTGATTTTGTAAGTACTTAACAAACTCTGATCAACTTCTCCATACAAGGCTGTATATGATAAACAACTAACTGCATTTTATTCCTCTCAGGGGATTGAACGTGCAGAGAAGAAAAAGGGAGAGTGTGTATTTCATAGATCCTGCATTAGCAAATGGCACAACATTACATGGTAAGGATGAACGGGAGTGGGCCATTAACACGGTCGTCCGTATCTTCGAAAACACGTCCCATGCAGAATCATTTCTCTGGCAATATCATGTATGGTAAGTCAAGTAAACAACCATGCATACACTGATTGTCTTTCAAATTTCGACATAATTCGTAAGTTCATGGCTTTCTTAATATGTAGCAGTCACTGGATATTGGTATTCATTGTTCCAAACAAGAACACAGTTTACTACATGGATTCTCTCAGAGAGTCAACAAACGCTCAGGATCTGACGCATGTTCAGCAATTCATGGATAGGTATTGAATTCTATGATGTTGAAATTAATTTGCATTCATATCTGGTTCAATACTTGATGTTGTCAAAATTCATCTTCATTTGCAGTGTGCTCGCATTGTGGAAAACTAAACCAGGGAACCTGTTCAAGAGGGAACTACCTCTGCAACACGAGATCGTTTCTCCGGTAACACACAGAAATTCATTTTTTATGAAAATATATCCAATAGTCTACAAATACCTTTTCTTACGCTAGTCAAATGTTCAAGCTTCTAAATAAACCTCTTTCTATTTCTATCCAAAGAAAAAAATACATCTAACACCGGTTAGGTTGTTCCTAACAGGACAAATACATGACTAATTCTGTACAAAAAATTTCAGTGTCCCCAGCAACAAGCAGGGACCAACCTTTGTGGATACTATGTTTGCAGACACATGATCTCCATCTGCAAATCTTTTGATAGTTGTGAAGATGCTCACAAATTAGTACCAGTAAGTCTATCTTAATCAATATCTTCTACTCCACTCATATGGCGCATTCTGATCTTAAAAATACTGCAGCTCATCTTAGAACCGAGGACCCCTGAACCGCTCCCCACTGGTGAATTGCTGATGGTTCACAGATTTATCAGCGACTTCTTCCTGAATCACTACATCAATCCCACTAGTGATAATGAAGATTTCAGCATGCGTTCTCCTGAAACATTGAGTAAGAGTTAGCCGCTAAACATATACGCATGGATCCATTGTTTTCCATCTGATGAGGTCTTCATATTTCGTACACTATGATTAATTATGTAATGCATATATGTGTCGACAAATCATTGGAATTTAGCTACCATTTGTTCAATTGCAGTTGTTGCGAAATCTGATGAATGTTCTTCCTGTGAACACTATTTGTTCAATTGAATATTGTGGCGAATTTGCTTTTTGCATGCCGATTCAAATGCGATATTTTTGTTTTAACCTGGCAATTGCTCCGCACACGGTTCAACTAAATGAGTGTGTGCGATCCACATCGAAAAGCATATGTCAATCGTAGCGGAACCGTCGGTGATACACAGCAGATCGCCAACGATTTGCAGCACTACTACATGTGCATAGGGGCTCCGGAACCATTTGTGATATCACGTTATCGCACACTTGAGCTCGGAGTAAACCGTGCCCAATGTAAAATACAATCCCAGTCGTAAATTTTTCAGGAAACGTGTGGGATCCCAAACGAAAAGCACACGTCACACTTGCCGCAACCGTCGGGGATACACAACAAATCACAAACGGTCTGCAGCACTTGTATGTGTGAGAAGGGGCTCCTAAACCGTTTGTGATAGAACATTATCGCACACGGTAATTGTTGGGAAATGTGTGCGATGGAGTCTTGCATGGCAGACGGGTTCCGCAGAAAACTCATGTGAGATGGGGCACATATCTATCGGGGTACGACACCTATGGGATCCCAAGAGACCCCTTTACGATTCGGCGGGGGGAGAGTATACGCAAAGAGCAGAACCAGTGATCGACGCGGGAAGTTTTTACCCAGGTTCGGGCCGCTGATCAGCGTAAAACCCTACTCCTGCTTTGTGTTCTTATTGATGTTCTTGAGCCCAGCCTTCAGGAGCGCTCGCAATGAACAGTACGTTCAAAAAGCAGCTACACATGCAGAATGGGCCAGAAGTTCTCTCCCCCTGTAGCAGTTGCCTTGGGCCTCCTTTTATATGCTCAAAGGGGTCTCCACAGTGGCAAAATGTACATACATTGAGGTGTAAAGTAGCTACAGGGTATCATACCTAACCCCTGACGGATTAGGACAAGCGCATTTAATGCACCGTGAGGTGTCCGTTTAGGTGTCCTCACTTTCTTGGGGATGGAAAAAGGAGCCATCCCATCAGCACTGCTTAAGCCCTCCTCCACTGGCACGTCGCCACGCATCCAGGGAAGGACCCAGAATGTCAGACTTGTTACTGTGCCGAAGCGGTGGCACTGTGGCAGAATCTTGCCAGGCGCCGAGTCCTTGCCGGGCACCAAGCCTTGCCGGGCGCCAGGCCTTGCCGGGCACCAAGCCTTGCCGGGCTCCACAGGCCATCCCAGCAAGGATCTTGCCGGGGAAGCTGGCCTTCAGATTCCAGCTTTGCTTTATCTCCTGATCCTCAGATTTCTCTGACTTGATGATTTCCTTGATGGCTTGAATCGACCTCGAGCTATTCCCGGCAAGCCTTGCCGCGAGGATGGCTACAACTGCCCGTGCACAAGTACGGGGTACTAGTGGCCCAATACTTAGTACACCGATAGGAGCCCCCGGGCCTAGGCCATACATGAGTGCGAGGCGTTGTTGGGCTAGGCCCAAACAGTGCACGGGCACGCGTGGCAGGGGATTAACTGCTCGCAAATATGTCGTTTTACTGTGCCCCCCACTACGCGCATGGAGCGCGCGACGTGGGAAGCGTGCCAAAAAGGCTGCAACTGTCTCGCGCCTATAGAGGCGCATTCACATTGGGGAATAAAAAAGGCGGCCCCGCTCCTTCCCCATAAAAAGGAGAAGTCGCAGAGGCACAAACCTATTTACCCCCCTCTTCTTCTCAATCTGGCCATCGCCATCGCCTTCCTCCTCAGCTCAGAGCGAAAGCTTTTCCTCTTCCGCCTGCTGCTCCCGTGCTCGCTCCGCCCCCAGCTTCCGTCCTCACAGTCGCCATGCCACCCAAGGCCAGCAAAGGCAAGGGCAAGGAGGCGAAAGCCGAAGTTCCGGAGAGCGAACTGGCGAAGATGCGGAAGAGGCTCGTCGTCTTCCCTCCGACGCTCGATGCTGAAGCTCTGAAGGGGCGATACCAATGCATGTGGGCGAAGGGAACGCAAGCTCACCCCGCCACACGCATATTCCCAGGTGCTTGCTCCAAAGGTGGATCGGACAGATACCCTTTCTTCACTGCATATTTCTATTGCGGGCTCTGTCCCCCCTTTTCCGACTTCTTCAATGACATCATGTACACATACGGCTTCCGCCTTCTTGATTTCACGCCGAATGCAGTACTTTGCATGTCTATCTTTGCCCATCTCTGTGAGAATTTTGTTGGCGTGATCCCCAATTCTGCTCTTTTTCGCCATTATTTCTTCCCTCGTATCCAAAAAGGAGAGGCTCTCTCTGGTTCTATTGCCTGGATTCCAAGGGCTTGGAATAAAGAAATATACCCAGAGGGAGTTTACCGCAAAAAGTGGGACGAGTGGCGGGCCGAATGGTGCTGGATCCAGGAAGCAGATCCCCATCCTTTTTGTCATCCCCGGCAACAGAAGGTGGTCCGCGGCAAGGATTAGAGCGATCTCGCTGCGGAAGACGAGAGGCTCACAATCGCCACCACCAGGATCCTTCGCTTGAAGGCTGCCGGGCTGACGATGGAGATGATCGGCTTCGACTTTCTCCGCCGCCGCATCGCCCCTCTGCAGAACAGGGGAAGGCCAGCCTGGGAATACAAGAATGTGGCAGATATCATGAGATTGCGCCCTGGGCTGAACAACAATCTGACCGCTATGCAACTTGGCGCTCTCCGTCAGAAGTTATTCCAGCGCGAAGACAAGCACCGGCTGCCGGCAAGGATTGTCCCCTTGTGCAACAACTCTGCCTTGGGGTCAATCATTGCCTTCCTGCCGATGTTCAACGCCCACGCCTTGACCCAACCTGGGCCGAGCCAAGCGAGGAGGAAGCGCAGAAGTTCTTTGACAGCTTGACGGAGAGGCCTGTCCGGAAAGAGTCAGATTTCATCCGAGCCACCACCGACCAAGAAGTAGCTTACATTGCTACTAGGGTGGAAGAGGCAAATCTTGCCGCAGAGGCCGGCAGTGTCGGCTTCATAGAGTGGGAAGCTAGCGACGCAGAGGTGGTAGTGGAGGTGAAGCCTGCCGGGGAGGGCGAGGTTGCCGGGGAGGAGAGCAGCACAGCCACTGAAAGTTCGTCCGGCGAGGACTCGGTCGAAGAAGAAGAGACGCGAGAAGAGCCCCCACCCCCGAAGAAGAAGACGAAGCGTGTTCTTCGGAAGGCTGCATCTGGCCTCCCGGCAAGCCAGCCCTCTTCGAGCGGCGAAGCCCCCGGCAAGAAAGTGGCCGGCAAGACTGGACCGCGGCAGGGGGCTTGTCAACAGCCTGCACGGCGCGCGAGACCCACACCAGCGGCCACTGCTGGGGCGGCAGGAGGGTCTCGTACCACCGCACCGGAAGCTGCCCCGGCGCCTGCCATAGCCAAGCGGCCTAGGACTCCTCCTCCGCCTCCCCACTCAGACACCACAACGGAGGTCGACTTCGACATCTCCGGCTTCAGTCCGGAGCGAGAGGAAGAAGAGTAAGTACTTTGCCACAACTTTTACCTTCCAATCTTGCATCAATCTTACTGACTTGCTTGTATTGTCTCTGCAGTGACACAGAAACCTTGCTGGAGAGGATGGCGAAGAGGTCAAGGACTTCTACGGGCGACGAGCCCCCGGCAAGCTCCACTAGCGTGCCAGAAACCGTCATTGTGAGCCCGGAGTCTAGTCCTCAACGCAGCCCCCAGCACAGCCCCTAGCGTAAGTTCATTGTTTTTTTTGCTGGCGGGTGCCGAGGCTTTCGTTCCTGTCTGCTGATATCTTTGGGTTCACAGGAGAAGAATGGCAACAAGGAGGAGACGTCCCCATTGTGCCTCCTTCATCGACTGCTCCGCCCACAAGCACGTCCCCGGCAAGAGATCCTGCCGACGAGCCCGTCCTAACTGAGGAGGAGCCGGCAAGCGCGGACTCCGGCGACACGCCCCCGGCAACCGGAGTTGCCGAAAGGGGTGAAGCCACCTCCCGACAGCCCGACGCAGGTACTCGATTGCCTCAGAGTGCTTGTTATTCTTTTTCTCTTATCTCTCTGTCTTCGGTCGCTTCAAACCTCAACCTCGATCTTATTCTGTTTTCCTCCTTTGCTCTTCAGAGTTCCCTGTGATGGAACACATGGACATCGACGTTGTGATCGAGGAGACCGCCAGGGATGCCGCCGCTGAAGCAGACAGGATCGCTGCCAGCGAGGCCACCAAGGATGACACTATCGAGGCTGGTGGTGCTCTTGACGGGGAGGCCGCCAAGACAGCACAAGAGGAAACCGCCGAAGAACCTGCTGAAGGGGGCGACAGGGAGGCTGAGGACCGCACTGATAGCATTCCTGCCACAGGAGCGCCAGGCGCTGCACCGGCCACAGAGCCCCCTATCACTGGTGAGGCGGCCACTGAAGACCAGCCATCAACATCTGAAGGCCCCTCATCCAGCAAGTACCTCAAGGTTGGCGAGAACCAATTCGTCAACTTGCCGGGGACGGCAAGCGCTGGGGCACCAGTCGAAGGAGAAGTTTTCGAAGAAATCATCGCTGCTGCCGGGCTTGAAGTTGTCGACAATCCCAGCACTAGCAGCGGCAAATCTGAAGAGGATCAGCTCCTTCTGGCCATGGGCGAGAACTTCCGCAAACTCCAGGCTCTCCATCGCGCCCGGAAAGACAAAGCGGACTCCAGAATGGCAGTTGTTGAGGCGGCCGAAGCAGATTTCCAAAGGCGCGTCGCACAAATGCAGATCTGGCACACCGAGGCCCTCCAAGAGTTGGTTGCTGGCCGGGAACAAGTGAGCCAGCAGTGGATTGAGATCCTCCTGAAGCAATCAGATATGGAGAAGGCGCATGATGAAGCTGTTCAAAGGATTGCTGCCGAAGATGCCCTCCTGACGGGGCGCCGCGTTGCTCTTGATGCTCATGAGGAAGATCTCACCGCACGTGAGCAGGCGCTCGCCGCCAAGCTTCGTAGCAAGGATGAGGATATTGAAAATCTTGTCGCGCGGCGGACCCAGGAGCTGGAGCAAAAACATAAGAAGGTGCTCGAAGCTCTGACTGCAAGTCACGCCGGCAAGCTCAAGGAGGCCGTCGATGCTACCGAAGCTGCAGAGGCCACCAAGAACGAGCTGAACGTCAAAGTGAAGAGGCTGGAAACAGATCTCGAAAAGCACGGCAAGGAGCTCTCGACGCTCAAGGGGGACAGGGAAAAAACCCTCCACTCCTTGGCGGAGATGCAAGTTGCCCTGTCCGACAAGACCAAGCAGCTCTCCTCTGCGGCTGATAATATTACGGTTCTGGAGCTGAAGCTGACCACGCTGCAGAAGTCTCTCGAGGCCGGCAAGGCCCATGAGAAGGCTCTACTCAAGGATCTCCAAGGAGAGAGGAACCTGCTCAAGAGCGCCGCCGCTGCCCAAAACGAGTACGAGAAGGGAGTGGAGATCTGGACTGGCCGTCTCATCGCCACCGCGGAGAAGCTTACCGCAGAACTGTCAACCATGGGCTTGTCCAACTTCAAGTATTCTTCCGAGGAAAGAATATCTCCAAGTGCCAGGTTGACGATGTTCTTTGAAAGCATCATCAACGCGCTGAGGGTGCTCCAGTCTAGCCGGGCGACCCAACTGGCGAACGAGACTCGTCGGCTTTGCCGGGCCGTCCTCCGCAAGGTGCTCATCAAGGTGGTGCACAGCAATCCTGTCATCGACCTCTCCAATGCGCTCGGCCATCTGTCAAAGGATGCAAATGTTGAGGCGCTTGAAGAGTGCATCGCGCCTATCCTTGAGAAGGTGGATTCCATCAGAAGGATCGAAGGCCAGCGCAGGGATTGAGTGCTTTCCCCTTTTTCTTGCCGTCGTCATCTCATGTAAAAGACAATTAAGTCTCAAGTTCGAGTTGCGGCAACTCATGGATGTAATACAATTTGACTATGTTTAGGCTCATGCTTGCTACTTTCCTTGTCTGATTCCTTTATGTATGGAGTTCATCCTACGCTTATTGAAAAACTTGCCGGCGCGCAACCTGCCACGAGCGCTGGGTGCGGGACTTCAGCAGCCTGCTGGAGGCACAGCGGCCGGCAAGACTCCTTGGTGTTCTCAGTGCAGCCACTTAAATTGCTGAGCAGGCTCGAAACAAAATAAGGGCGCGACCGATTACAACAAAGGTTCCTTCGCGTGCAGATTTTCCATACAAGAGTCGGAATCGTCCAAGGAAATAACTTGGTAATAAAAGAAAAACTTGCTCTGAGTTTTTAAGACTTAGCTTCCTGTCTTTGTTCTTCCTCCGGCAAGCGTCGATTCCGAACGTCACCAACTGGTATTCATATCTCCCTTCCCCCCCGGCAAATGTGCATGCGAGGAATCCTTCTGTCTTTTGAGAAAAAGAAAGAAGAGAAAATAAAGGCATGAAACCTTGGCGGTTCGTTAGAACTTACCGGGATCAGGTGTCATACAACATCTTAGATAAACATGCATATATATAAATATGAACATGGGAATCAATAAGGGAATGTACAACACTTAAATTTATTCATCTGTGCTCAGGGTCTGCGCCTGGCTTTGTACAAAGGATCACATGCCTTGCCGGCAAGACTTGTACAAAAAGGTGGTTGCCGGGAGCCCCCGGCAACCACGCCTTATGGGTAGAACTTGCGAAGATGTTCGATATTCCAGGAATTACTCACTGGAACGCCATCTTCGGTCTCCAGGCGGACAGCGCCAGGCCTGGTGACTCGTACTACCCGATAAGGGCCTTCCCACTTTGGCGTCAACTTGTTTGAATTCTTGGCGGACTGAATCCGTCGAAGAACAAGGTCGCCTTCCTCAAGGCTTCGGGCATGAACTTTGCGGCTATGGTAGCGGCGCAAAGCTTGCTGGTAGCGTGCAGCTCGCACAGCAGCCTGAAGACGATTCTCCTCAAGGAGCACAGCGTCATCTTGCCGCAGTTGCTCTTGCTCGAGCTCATCATAAGCGAGCACTCGAGGAGATCTGTATATGAGTTCCGTGGGGAGAACTGCTTCCGCTTCGTAGACTAGAGCGAAGGGCGTCTGGCCGGTGGCTCGATTTGGTGTCATTCTGATTGACCAAAGAATCGCCGGCAACTCATCAATCCAGCGTCTTCCGCACTTTTTCAGCCTGTCGAAGGTTCTGGTCCTGAGACCGCGCAGCACTTCAGCATTGGCCCTCTCCGCTTGGCCGTTGCTTCTTGGGTGAGCAACAGAGGCAAAACAAATCTTGCCGCCAAGGTCTTGGACGTACTGCATGAAGGTGCGACTTGTGAACTGCGTGCCGTTGTCGGTGATGATCATGTTGGGCACACCGAAACGGCAAACAATTCCCTTGAAGAACCTGACAGCTGATTGCACTGTCACCTTCCTCACTGCTTCCACCTCCGGCCACTTTGTGAACTTGTCGATAGCAACATACAAGTACTCAAAGCCCCCGGTAGCACGGGGGAAAGGGCCCAGTATGTCGAGCCCCCAGACCAAAAATGGCCAGGAGAGAGGGATTGTCTGAAGAGCTTGAGCTGGCTGATGTAATTTCTTCGAATGAAACTGGCACGCTTCACACTTGGTTACTAGTGCAGTTGCATCCTGGAGAGCGGTAGGCCAAAAGAAACCTTGCCGGAATGCTTTCCCGGCAAGCGCTCTTGACCCTATGTGAGAACCACATATGCCCCCATGTATTTTTGCCAACAACTCTAGTCCATCCTCCGGAGGAATGCACTTCAATTTCACACCGTTTGGTCTCTTTCTATATAGGACGTCATCGACGAACTTGTACATAACAAACCGACGGGCTACTCTCTCTGCTTCTTCCTGTTCCTCAGGGAGTTCACCTGTCTGAAGAAAATGGACAATGTGCTGCGCCCGTGCTGGAGCCTGAGGCTCGACAGCTAGGACTAAAGGCATCTCCTCTGCCGGGGGAACGTTTGTCTCGACAGCAAGGGCCTGAGGCCCTGCCGGAGCCTCTTGTTCCCCGGCAGGCGTGTCGATCCCGGCAACTTCCTTGCCGGCGGCTCCGGGGAGCTCTGCCGGGAAGTACTGGCCAGAGTTCAACTTTCTTCTCTTTTCTTGCCGCATCGATGGCGCCACGGACGGTTGAGTCAATTGAAGCATAAAAGTTCCTGGTTCCACAGGCAACTTGAGGGCGGCACGCTTTGACAGGTCGTCGGCAATATTGTTCTCGGCACGAGGAACGTGCTCCATCTGCAGACCGTCAAAGCGCTTTTCCAATTTCCTCACTTCATCTACGTAGGCCTGCATCAATGGACTTTGATAACTCTTGTTAACTTGCCTGACGACAAGTTGTGAATCTCCTTTGATGATGAGCTTTCTAATACCAAGGTCCACCGCGATCCTGAGACCGGCAAGCAAACCCTCGTATTCTGCAGTGTTGTTGGTTGAACTCTCATGGGGAAAGTGCATTTGGACTACGTACTTGAGGTGCTCTCCGGTGGGTGCGACAAGCAGCACACCAGCACTGGCGCCTTGCAGCGAGAAAGCCCCGTCAAAGTACATAACCCATTGCTGATCGATTTCCTTGCCGGGGAGGGTTGTTTCTTGAACTTCCTCGTCTGGCGTCGGGGTCCATTCTGCAATGAACTCCGCCAAGGCCCTGCTCTGAATCGTCGAAGTGCTTTCAAACTTAAGGCCAAAGCTGGACAACTCCAACGCCCACTCCACGATCCTGCCGGTTGCCTCTGGATTTTGCAAAATCCGTTGCAACGGAAAGCGAGTGACGACAGTGATCTCATGTGCTTGAAAATAATGGCGTAGCTTCCTCGAGGCCATAAGGAGGTCGAAAAGCAACTTTTGCACACCAGAATATCTTGACCTAGCCCCTTGTAAAAGAGAGCTAACAAAATAAACTAGGCGCTGCACCACCTTCTTCTTCTGCACGGGTTCTTCTGTTTGCGCAGATCCTGTCTTGCCGGGATCAACCCTTGCCGGGGAAGATCTTGCCGCGTCATTTGGCGGTCCTACCGCTGGTGTTGCTTCCTCATCAGCTTCTCTCTGCGCCACTAGCGCAGCGCTAACCACTTGATTTGTTGCTGCCAGATACAGCAGCAACAACTCTTGTGGTTTAGGCCCAACTAGCGTCGGCGGAGAAGAAAGGTATTTCTTCAAATCTTGCAGCGCAGCCTCCGCCTCTGGAGTCCATTTCATCGGACCTGCCCTCTTCAAAATTTTGAAGAAGGGCAGGGCGCGCTCAGCAGATTTGGAAATAAACCTGCTTAGAGCAGCAACACAGCCGGCAAGACGACGCACATCCTTGACGCGCCTCGACGCTTCAATTTGCTCAATAGCTTTGATCTTGTCGGGGTTCGCTTCGATTCCCCAGCAAGATACAAAGAATCCGAGGAGCTTGCCGGAAGGAACACCGAACACGCACTTGTCAGGATTGAGCTTCAAGTTGATCTTGCGCAAGTTTGCAAATGTTTCTTCTAAATCTTGAATGAGCGTTGCTTTGTCTTTGGTTTTGACCACTATATCATCCATATACGCCTCCATATTCCTATGGAGTTGTGGCTCAAAACCAATCTGGATTGCTCTGGCAAATGTTGAACCAGCACTTTTCAACCCAAAAGGCATTCGTATGAAACAATATGTACCACATGGGGTGATAAAGGCGGTCTTCTCTTCATCTTCCTTTGCCATAAAAATCTGATGATACCCTGAATAGGCATCAAGGAAGGACAGGAGATAATAACCAGCGGTGGCATCCACAATCTGGTCGATGCGCGGCAAGGAAAAAGGATCTTTTGGACAAGCTTTATTGATATCTGTATAATCGATACAAAGCCTCCATTTCCCATTCGCTTTCCGCACTACAACCGGATTGGCCAACCAGGTTGGATGAAGCTGTGACACCCCCGATTCAATCGTACACTAATCATACACGCAAACGTGTACGATCAAGATCAGGGACTCACGGGAAGATATCACAACACAACTCTAAAAGTAAAATAAGTCATACAAGCATCATAATACAAGCCAGGGGCCTCGAGGGCTCGAATACAAGTGCTCGATCATAGACGAGTCAGCGAAAGCAACAATATCTGAGTACAGACATAAGTTAAACAAGTTGCCATAAGATGGCTAGCACAAACTGGGAAACATATCGAAAGAGGCGCAGGCCTCCTGCCTGGGATCCTCCTAAACTACTCCTGGTCGTCGTCGACAGCCTGCACGTAGTAGTAGGCACCTCCTGAGTAGTAGGGGTCGTCATCGATGGTGGCGTCTGGCTCCTGAACTCCAGCATCTGGTTGTGACAACCAGAAAGAAAAGAAAGGGGGAAAAGGGGGGGGGGGAGCAAAGCAACTGTGAGTACTCATCCAAAGTACTCGCAAGCAAGGAGCTACACTACAAATGCATGGGTATATGTGTAAAGGGCCATATCAGTGGACTGAACTGCAGAAAGCCAGAATAAGAGGGGGATACCTAATCCTGTCGAAGACTACGCTTCTGGCAGCCTCCATCTTGCAGCATGTAGAAGAGAGTAGATGGTAAGTTCACCAAGTAGCATCGCATAGCATAAACCTACCCGACGATCCTCTCCTCGTCGCCCTGTGAGAGAGCGATCACCGGGTTGTATCTGGCACTTGAAAGGGTGTGTTTTATTAAGTATCCGGTTCTAGTTGTCATAAGGTCGAGGTACAACTCCGGGTCATCCTTTTACCGAGGGACACGGCTATTCGAATAGATAAACTTCCCTGCAGGGGTGGACCACATTACCCAACACGCTCGATCCCTCTGGCCGGGCACACTTTCCTGGGTCATACCCGGCCTCGGAAGATCAACACGTCGCAGCCCTACCTAGGCCTAACAGAGAGGTCAGCACGCCGGTCTAAATCCTATGCGCGCAGGGGTCTGGGCCCATCGCCCATTGCACACCTGCATGTTGCGTGGGCGGCCAGAGAGCAGACCTAGCAACCTCCATTACAAAGGAAGTTGCGTTACGCGGTCCAACCCGGCGCGCGCCGCTCAGTCGCTGACGTCTAGGAGGCTTCGGCTGATACCACGACATCGAGTACCCATAACTGTTCCCGCGTGGTGGTTAGCGCGTATAGGCTCGTAGCCAGACTCAGATCAAATACCCAATCTCGTTAAGCGTGTTATTTTGAAGTAACCGCGGACGCTGACCAGGGCCAGGCCCACCTGTCTCCTAGGTGGTCACAACCTGCCCTGTCGCTCCGCCACAAAGTAACACTCGGGGGCCGTCGGGAACCTAGGCCCACCTCTGCCTGGATGGAACCACCTGCCCCTTCAGCCCCCATCTCCGAACAGTAACATAAGTATGTAATAGTATATAGTATATGTACCCGTGATCACCTCCCGAAGTGATCACGGCCCAGTAGTATAGCATGGCAGACGGACAAGAGTGTAGGGCCACTGATGTAATTCTAGCAACCTATACTAAGCATTTAGGATTGCAGGTAAGGTATCAACAGTAGTAGCAAAGACAGGCTATGCAGCAGAATAGGATTAACCGAAAGCAGTAACATGCTACACTACTCTAATGCAAGCAGTAGAGAGAAGGAGTAGGCGATATCGGGTTGATCAAGGGGGGGGGGCTTGCCTGGAAGCTCGGCAGAGAAGGACGGGTCGTCAACACTGTAGTCGTACACGGCAGCGTCGTCAGCGGTCTCAGCGTTTATCGAGAGAGAAGGAGGGGGGAGGAAACAGTAAATACAAAGCAAACAATGCTACACAAAGTATGACATGACAATATGCAGTGCCGGGGTGTTCTAATGCCTAACTAAATGATTTAGTTAATTTAGGAATTTATTCGGATTCATTTAATTAAAGTTGGGCACTATTCATTTACTGAAACCGGTCTAAAAGTTCAATGTTCTTATAGCTGCGGGCGTCTGACGGGAATACAGAGGGCGTATCCGGGTTCGTATCGGAATTCTGAGCAAGTTTCATGTATAAAGTATTTTCATCGGAGTTACGGTTTATTTAATATGATTTTCTAAAGTTTTTATTAATTTCTGGAATTTATTTAATTATTTAAATCAACATTATCCGAAACAGTGCTGCGATGACGTCAGCATGACATCATGCTGACATCAGCAGGCGTCCTGACAGGGTGGGTCCCACCTGTCATACACTGTTAAATTAATTAGGGTTAAGTAATTATATTACTGTTTAATTAACACTAATTAGTTAATTAAATTAACCTAATCAGGATTAATTAACTAATTAATTAATTATTTTAATTATTTTTATTTTTATTTTATTTTTATTAAAACGTTCTGGGGGTGGGCCCCCACTGTCATAGGCCCTGGGGGCCTTAGCGGGTTTGGGCGCTCGGGTGCGGGTGCCACCCGAGCGGGCGCTGGGCAGCGGGCGCCGCCGTGGGCGAGCGCCCATCGGGGCTGACCCGAGGCGACGGGGCGGGCGCGTGGTCGGCGGCGCGGCGACGCGAGCACGTGCGCGCGACGACGGGGCGGGCGCGTGGTCGGCGGCGCGGCGACGCGAGCGCGTGCGCGCGGCGACGGGCAGGGGCGAGCGCGAGCAGCGGCAGCAGTGCGGCAGCGCGCGGTGGCGCGAGCGGCAGACGGGCGCGCGCGCGCGTGCGGCTCGGGAGGGACGAGCGCAGCGAGCGGTTGGAGCGGGCGAGGTGCGGGGCTGAGCGCGGGCGGCAGCGGCGAGGCGGGGCCAGCGGTGCGGGGCGACGGCGGCGACAGAGAGACAGGGAGGGCGTGGCCCTCACCGCGGATGCAGGGTCGGGGCAATGGGCTCGAGGAGGCGGCCGGGGATGACGGCGACGGGGTCCGGCGAGGCGTCGGCGACGAGGCGGAGACGGGGCGAGGTCGGGCGCGTCGGGGCGCGGTTGGGTCGGGGGAGGTCTGTCATTCGGGTGTCGATCCCACTGGCGGTCGGTCGGTGGGCTTCGATGGTGCTCGGGGGTCGTGTGGTGTCGTCGGCGCTGTCAGGGAGGAGGGGAGTGATGTTCCTAGTGAGGCTCTGCTTGTGGTCTCTCTTCTATCCGTGGTCGCGTTGTTGGTCCTTCTTTGGTGCGGGGGTTTCGGTTTTTGTTTGTTCGCGCATTTTTTTCTTTTTCTCTTTTTCCCTTTTTTATCATGCTTTTTTTTTTTTGGTTGTTTTTGATGTTTTTCAGTTGGATCGATGGACTGAGCTTTGGTAGGTGTGTTTGTGTTGTCTTAGAGTGTGGGGGTGGGTGTGGTTTAGTTTTTGCGTTTGGGATCTTTATTGTTTGTTGTTGTTTGATGTTGTGAAGTTGGGGGGGGGGGAAGCGAGTGGGGCGACGGGGGAGAACGGCTAGGGTTTGGGGGGATAAGGGAGTGAGGGGTGGGCCGGCCTAGTCGGCCTGGTGGCCAGCTGGGCCGACAGGCGCAGGGGGGGTTTCCTTTATCTTTTCTTTTGTTTTTCTGTTTTGTTCTTTTCCTTTTTATTTATTCTTATTTCCCTATTTAGTAAAAAGTTAGGCCTCAAAATGATTTTTATAGAACATGGCAATTGTTCCAATAAATACTAGGCATTACCTAACACTACCAAAAATTAGTTTGGAGACAATTGGAGCTCCCACAAATTTTACAATAATTAATATGCATTAATCCTAGCTGTTTTAATCATGTTAGTGCCACCTAAACATTTTATTATTTGTTGGTTTCAATTTTAGACTAGCCTCTGCAATATTTTTTATTTACTGAGCATTTTAGTTTTTATGTTGGACAACTTTTATATTTCACTTTCATTTAAATTTGAATTTGAGTTAGGAGTTGAAATGCAATATGATGCTAATGATGATTATGCACTATTAAGCTTGCTGACATGGCATTAACCTAGGGTGATCACTGTAGTTAATGACAGGGGGTGTTACAATTCTCCTCATCTAACAAGAATTCTCGTCCCGAGAATTAAGAGGAAGACTGAAAGAAAGTGGGGTATTCTTCACGAAGACGATCCTCGCGTTCCCAAGTGGCCTCATCTTCAGAATGGTTTGACCACTGAACCTTGAGGAACTTGATTGCCTTCTGACGTGTGCGGCGTTCAGCTTGGTCGAGAATGCGGACCGGATGCTCTTTATAGGAGAGGTCCTGCTGCAATTCGAGCACTTCATGATCCACTGCTCGGATTGGGTCCTTGAAGCAGCGGCGGAGTTGTGACACGTGGAACACATCATGAACCTGAGAAAGGTTCGGCGGAAGCTCCAGTTGATATGCCACTTTTCCACACTTTTCGAGAATAGTGAACGGACCAATATAGCGAGGAGCTAGCTTGCCCTTGATCCCGAAGCGGTGAGCACCCTTCATTGGTGTAACTTGAAGATAAGCCTTTTCGCCAGGTTGATAGACCATGTCTTTATGATGACGGTCATACTCACTCTTCTGACGTGACTGGGCAGTCTTGAGATTCTCACGAATGATGCGGACTTGTTCTTCGGCGTGTTGGATAATATCCGGACCGAAAAGTGGACGTTCCCCAGTTTCTGACCAGTTCAGAGGGGTTCGACACTTTCGTCCATATAACACTTCGAAGGGGGCCATCTTCAGACTAGCTTGATAGCTATTATTATAAGAGAACTCCGCATACGGGAGAGATTCCTCCCATTTCTTGCCGAAAGAGATAACACAAGCTCGAAGCATGTCTTCGAGAACTTGGTTGACACGTTCCACTTGCCCTTGCGACTGAGGATGAAATGCAGTACTGAAAGACAGATGAGTATCCATAGCTTCTTGGAAACTTGCCCAGAATTTCGAAGTGAATAAACTGCCACGGTCCAAACTGATTACCAGTGGAATACCGTGAAGTGAAACAATTCTGGACATGTAGAGAGTTGCAAGCTGACTAGCAGTGATCGTTTCTTTGACCGCCAGAAAATGTGCAACTTTAGAGAGTCGATCAATGATGACAAGGATAGCATCATTACCTTTCTGTGATTTGGGAAAACCAGTGACGAAGTCCCATTTCCATTCAGGAATAGAGATAGGTTGCTGAGTTCCAGCAGGCCTTTGATGTTCTGCTTTGATTCGACAACAAACGTCACATTCAGCAACATAACGAGCAATGTCTTGCTTCATATTAGACCACCAGAATTTTCGACAGACATCTTGGTACATCTTGGTGCTACCGGGATGAATAGACAGAGGCGTTTCATGAGCTTCTTTCATAACCTTCTGAGTCATATCCAGGTTGTCTTCCGTAGGGACCACTATTCGACCTTTAAAGAATAAGGTGTCATCATCTTCAAGGGTGAAGCATGAGGGCCTTCCTGCCGTGATGTAGCGCTTAATCTTGTGGGCTTGAGAGTCATACTTCTGCAGTGTCTTGATGCTGCCCAAGAGATCTGGTTCGATAGCCAGGGTATTAAGGGAACCCTGGGGAACAACACGGAGGTTCATCTTGCGGAACTCTGGAGGAGGGGGAGCGAGTGCTCCAGGAGGAACAATATGGAGGTTCAGCTTTCTAAATTCCTCAACAAGCGAGGTTTGAACTTTGTGAACCTGGAGGTGGTTGCAATATGACTTACGGCTCAAGGCATCAGCCATCACATTAGCCTTGCCTGGTGTATAGGAAATACCCAAGTCAAAGTCTGCAACAGTCTCCATCCATCTCTGCTGACGGAGGTTCAGGTCTGGCTGAGTAAACAAATACTTTAGACTTTGGTGGTCGGTGAAGATCTCGCAACGATTACCGAGAAGGTAATGTCGCCACTGTTTCAGTGCATGTATGACAGCAGCAAGCTCGAGGTCGTGAACTGGGTAGTTCTCTTCGTGAGGGCGCAATTGACGGGATGCATAGGCAATCACTTTGCGCTCTTGCATTAGGACACAGCCTAATCCTTGACGGGAAGCGTCGCAGTAAATGACGAAGTCCATCTTAGTATCAGGTGGAGCAAGCACTGGGGCAGAAGTCAACTTGTCCTTGAGTGCCTGGAAACTTTCCTGACATTTGTCTGTCCATTGGTACTTGACGCCCTTATGCAATAGGTTAGTCAGAGGCCTGGCGATCTTGGAGAAGTTCTCGACGAATCGACGGCAATAGCTGGCGAGACCGAGAAAACTCCTGACTTGCTTGACGTTCTTCGGAGGAGTCCAATCGAGAATAGCCTGAACTCGCTCGGGGTTGACGGCAATACCATCCTTGGAGATGACATGCCCAAGATAAGTTACTTCGGGAAGCCAGAATTCACACTTGGAATACTTAGCATAGAGTTGATGCTCTCAAAGCTTCTCCAGGACAAGACGAAGATGTTCAGCATGCTCTTCTTTATTCTTGGAGTACACAAGGATATCATCCAGATAAACCATGACGAACTTGTCGAGGTATTCCATGAAGATATAGTTCATCAAACGAGAGAAAGTGGCTGGAGCATTGGTTAAGCCGAATGACATGACAGTGTACTCATATGAACCATATCGAGTCACGAATGCGGTCTTTGGGATATCCTCTTCACGAACACGGATCTGGTGGTATCCCAACCTTAAGTCAAGTTTGGAGAACACTGATGAGCCAGCTAGTTGATCATACAGATCATTGATCCGAGGAAGAGGATATTTGTTCTGAATGGTAGCTTGGTTAATAGGTCGGTAGTCTTGGACCAATCGGTTTGTCCCATCCTTCTTCTTGACAAAGAGGGAAGGTGCTCCCCAAGGAGAGCAACTGGGGCGAATGAAACCACTGCGAAGAGATGTGTTGATTTCCTCCTTAAGCGCAATGAGTTCATGTGGCGGCATCTTGTAAGGTCGTTTGGCTATAGGGGTGGTGCCTGGTTTCAAGTCGATGATGAATTCGATAGCTCTAGCAGGGGGAATCCCTGGAAGTTCTTCAGGAAAGACGTCTTGGAATTCACGAACAACGGGAATGTTTTCAATGCCCTCGAGTGGTGCAGCGTTCAATGCGTTCAACGCATAAAGCCTTGCCTCGGCATTCTGAACCAGACGAGCGTTGTAGCTTATTATTTCATCGGAAGGGTGTAGCAGATGGACGGTCTTAGTGGCACAAACTATAGAAGCAGTATGCGCTTTCAACCATTCCATTCCCAGAATGAGATCAATGCTACAGGACTTCAGCGCGATGCGAGAGACAAGGAATTCCAGTCCTTCGATTTCAACGGGGACGTCCTTGCAAAACATGGAGGTTCGACATTGGCCCGCAGGGGTGTGTACTAATAGCGAAGCGTTCATGTCCTCACATTTAATGTCATGCAAGCATGCAAAATCTTCCGACATGAATGAATGCGATGCACCTGTATCAAATAAAATGGATGCTGGTACTGAATTTACGAGGAGTGTACCCATCACAGTAGCAGGCTGGTCTCGAGCTTCATTGAGATCAACGTGGTTGGCATGAACACGACCATAAGACTTGGCATTGTTGTTGCGGGGCTGGTTGCTTCCACGGCCAGCTGCAGGAAGGGCCAGTTGATTCTGGTTCTGATAGCAGTTCCTGGCAAGGTGACCTGGTTGACCACACTTGTAGCACAGACCATTATTGGGGGTGGGAGCAGGAGCTTGGGGTGGTGCAGCTGAAAGTCTTGGCTGCCTGGGCGGTGGAGGAGGCAGACGCGGTGCAGCATAAGACTGCCTTGGAGCAGGTGCATTTGGACGGTACATGCTGTTCGGGATCCAGATTTTACGCTTCTGCGAGGGCGGGCCCGAAGATGAGCCCGTGTCACGGTTGCGTCTATGAGAGCTCTGGTGTTCCTGCAGACCAGTTTCAACATTGATGGCCTTGTTCACCAAGGTGGCGAAATCGGGAAAGTCATGCACTAGCAGTGCGAGCTTGATGTCAGCTTGAAGGCCATCACGGAACTTCTCCTGTCTACGTGCATCAGTTGCAATGTCTTCTTCAGCATAGCGGGATAAGTCCAGAAACTCCCGCTGATAAGCTTCCACAGTTTTGTTGCCTTGGGTGAGGTTGCGGAATTCGCGCTTCTTCCGGTCCATGATTCCCTGTGGGATGAAGCGGGCACGGAAAGCAGCTTGAAAGTCTGGCCAGGTGATGATCGCTCCAACCGGCGGAGTACGCCTGTGGCTGTCCCACCATTGAGCAGCAGGTCCCTTCAGAAAGAAGGAAGCAAAGGTGACATAGCTGGCAGGGGCTACATCAGCAGACTCCATCTCATAGGTGATGTCACGGAGCCAGTCATCAGCATCCAGAGGCTGAGTTGAGCTGCGGTACATGGTTGGGTTGAGGCGTATGAAATCCTGCAGAGTTATTTGGGCTGGCTGCTGGTTCATATTGGGGTGCGGGAACTGAGCCATCATATTCTCCATGAACTGGCGGTTCAGCTCGAACTGTTGGATCATACCAGCCATATACTCAGGCGGTGGTGGGGCGTTGCCACCACGACCACGACCACCTGGTCTAACCATCCTGCTAATATATAACAGGGGTAGTTCAGCATTGAGAAATTTGCAAAGACAAGAATCATTCTTGGTGAAACATGCATAATGAAAGGAGCACGATAGATACTACATAGTAGTTGGCATATCTTACAAAAGGGATCATGCATAGAGTTCAGTACATAAGACTAAAGACATCATAGGCGGCACGCAGGCTCGTGGCGAATGCATCTAATGCTAATAAGCAAGACTACATCAGTCCCAGGAGGAACTGTGGAGGTAGGTGTAGCCTGACAGCTGGTAGTGACGCGACGGGAAGTCCTCCGCGTCAGTAGCCTGCGGTCCGTGAACACTCTGGTGTAGAACCCGACGTCCAGGTGGCAAAAGAGGACCAAGTGAGGGAGTGTAGCCTCCCACATCTGGCCAACCGACACCCTGGGGCATCACGGTCCTGACTGGGTAGATCGCAGATTGCGGCAGCTCACCAGATCGGACAAAGGGGTGCAACAGCGTCAATGCACTGTAAAGGTGCTGACGGGTGGTGTACAACTCATGGCGAAGAGCTCGGTTAGCTCGATCCAGCCCATCAGCATGCAGAACCAGGTTCTGATGGTGGAAGGGCTCTCGGGTGACGGTGGAGTAGGCAGCAATGTAATATCCCTCCGCACCATCGTCAGATGCGATAGCAACGTGCCTGAAAGGGGAGGTGTCCAACACCCAATACTCTCCACGAAGACGTGTCAGAGCTGCATAAGCAGCATCGTGGACTGCCATATCGATGGTCACTCCAACACCATGAGCAGTGTGCAGCACAGTAGTGGAGTCATACTCCCGAGAGTAGAGGTGGACGATGGCACGGTACTGCTCCTGGTTAAAGTCCTGGTACTGCTCGTACACGGTGTACTCAGGGTGCCAGCGATAACCCAGATAGGTCATCATCTCAGCTAACACAGCAGGTGAACCCTGGACACCAATGGCCACCGTGTGGCGCACGACCTGCCTCGTGGGTTCCATCTGAAAACAAAGATGTTTCAAAGGAGTCATATGACAGTGTGGATATTGTCCAAAATACTATTCTAAGGAATAACTATGGCTTATCCAACTTTGGGGTGAATGTGGTCACGGGATCCTATTATTAGTGTTAGTAAATTCGTTTAACCCGAGTAGAAGAGAGTTCAGAGTCCCAGAGTAAAGAACAAGGAGTGAAAGATCCTAATACCACCCAATTGGCGATGTGGGCCCGTAAGACACACAACCATGTTAGTAAAACAGTTTTCTTTGTCTAGACTCAACTTCGGCCAAGGAGTGTGGAAGGGGGGGGGGGTTCCTACAGGCAGTCGGCTCTGATACCAACTTGTGACGCCCCCGATTCAATCGTACACTAATCATACACGCAAACGTGTACGATCAAGATCAGGGACTCACGGGAAGATATCACAACACAACTCTAAAAGTAAAATAAGTCATACAAGCATCATAATACAAGCCAGGGGCCTCGAGGGCTCGAATACAAGTGCTCGATCATAGACGAGTCAGCGGAAGCAACAATATCTGAGTACAGACATAAGTTAAACAAGTTGCCATAAGATGGCTAGCACAAACTGGGATACATATCGAAAGAGGCGCAGGCCTCCTGCCTGGGATCCTCCTAAACTACTCCTGGTCGTCGTCGACAGCCTGCACGTAGTAGTAGGCACCTCCTGAGTAGTAGGGGTCGTCGTCGACGGTGGTGTCTGGCTCCTGAACTCCAGCATCTGGTTGTGACAACCAGAAAGAAAAGAAAGGGGGAAAAAGGGGGAGCAAAGCAACCGTGAGTACTCATCCAAAGTACTCGCAAGCAAGGAGCTACACTACAAATGCATGGGTATATGTGTAAAGGGCCATATCAGTGGACTGAACTGCAGAAAGCCAGAATAAGAGGGGGGATATCTAATCCTGTCGAAGACTACGCTTCTGGCAGCCTCCATCTTGCAGCATGTAGAAGAGAGTAGATGGTAAGTTCACCAAGTAGCATCGCATAGCATAAACCTACCCGACGATCCTCTCCTTGTCGCCCTGTGAGAGAGCGATCACCGGGTTGTATCTGGCACTTGAAAGGGTGTGTTTTATTAAGTATCCGGTTCTAGTTGTCATAAGGTCGAGGTACAACTCCGGGTCGTCCTTTTACCGAGGGACACGGCTATTCGAATAGATAAACTTCCCTGCAGGGGTGCACCACATTACCCAACACGCTCGATCCCTCTGGCCGGGCACACTTTCCTAGGTCATCCCCGGCCTCGGAAGATCAACACGTCGCAGCCCTACCTAGGCCTAACAGAGAGGTCAGCACGCCGGTCTAAATCCTATGCGCGCAGGGGTCTGGGCCCATCGCCCATTGCACACCTGCACATTGCGTGGGCGACCGGAGAGCAGACCTAGCAACCTCCATTACAAAGGAAGTTGCGTTACGCGGTCCAACCCGGCACGCGCCGCTCAGTCGCTGACGTCTAGGAGGCTTCGGCTGATACCACGACGTCGAGTACCCATAACTGTTCCCGCGTGGTGGTTAGCGCGTATAGGCTCGTAGCCAGACTCAGATCAAATACCCAATCTCGTTAAGCGTGTTATTTTGAAGTAACCGCGGACGCCGACCAGGGCTAGGCCCACCTGTCTCCTAGGTGGTCACAACCTGCCCTGTCGCTCCGCCACAAAGTAACACTCGGGGGCCGTCGGGAACCTAGGCCCACCTCTGCCTGGATGGAACCACCTGCCCCTTCAGCCCCCATCTCCGAACAGTAACATAAGTATGTAATAGTATATAGTATATGTACCCGTGATCACCTCCCGAAGTGATCACGACCCAGTAGTATAGCATGGCAGACGGACAAGAGTGTAGGCCACTGATGTAATTCTAGCAACCTATACTAAGCATTTAGGATTGCAGGTAAGGTATCAACAGTAGTAGCAAAGACAGGCTATGCAGCAGAATAGGATTAACCGAAAGCAGTAACATGCTACACTACTCTAATGCAAGCAGTAGAGAGAAGGAGTAGGCGATATCGGGTTGATCAAGGGGGGGGCTTGCCTGGAAGCTCGGCAGAGAAGGACGGGTCGTCAACACTGTAGTCGTACACGGCAGCGTCGTCAGCGGTCTCAGCGTCTATCAAGAGAGAAGGAGGGGGGAGGAAACAGTAAATACAAAGCAAACAATGCTACACAAAGTATGACATGACAATATGCAGTGCCGGGGTGTTCTAATGCCTAACTAAATGATTTAGTTAATTTAGGAATTTATTCGGATTCATTTAATTAAAGTTGGGCACTATTCATTTACTGAAACCGATCTAAAAGTTCAATGTTCTTATAGCTGCGGGCGTCTGACGGGAATACGGAGGGCGTATCCGGGTTCGTATCGGAATTCTGAGCAAGTTTCATGTATAAAGTATTTTCATCGGAGTTACGGTTTATTTAATATGATTTTCTAAAGTTTTTATTAATTTCTGGAATTTATTTAATTATTTAAATCAACATTATCCGAAACAGTGCTGCGATGACGTCAGCATGACATCATGCTGACGTCAGCAGGTGTCCTGACAGGGTGGGTCCCACCTGTCATAGACTGTTAAATTAATTAGGGTTAACTAATTATATTACTGTTTAATTAACACTAATTAGTTAATTAAATTAACCTAATCAGGATTAATTAACTAATTAATTAATTATTTTAATTATTTTTATTTTTATTTTCTTTTTATTAAAACGTTCTGGGGGTGGGACCCCACTGTCATAGGCCCCGGGGGCCTTAGCGGGTTTGGGCGCTCCGGTGCGGGTGCCACCCGAGCGGGCGCTGGGCAGCGGGCGCCGCCGTGGGCGAGCGCCCATCGGGGCTGACCCGAGGCGACGGGGCGGGCGCGTGGTCGGCGGCGCGGCGACGCGAGCGCGAGCAGCGGCAGCGCGCGGTGGCGCGAGCGGCGGACAGGCGCGCGCGCGTGCGGCTCGGGAGGGACGAGCGCAGCGAGCGGCTGGAGCGGGCGAGGTGCGGGGCCGAGCGTGGGCGGCAGCGGCGAGGCGGGGCCAGCGGTGCGGGGCGACGGTGGCGACAGAGAGAGAGAGGGAGGGCGTGGCCCTCACCGCGGATGCAGGGTCGGGGCAATGGGCTCGAGGAGGCGGCCGGGGATGACGGCGACGGGGTCCGGCGAGGCGTCGGTGATGAGGCGGAGACGGGGCGCGGTCGGCGCAGTCGGGGCGAGCGCACGGGTGCGATCGTCGGCGAGGGGGACGAGCGGCGTCGGCGCTGGCGAGGGGGAGGAGGGCGAGGAGGCAACGGCGATGACGATCCGGGGCGGTGTCGTCGGGGTCGGGGGCGCGGTCGCCTCGATCCCGATCTGGATTGAGGGAGTGAGGGGAGAGTGGGGGGGGGAGCGAGGGGGCGACGGGGGAGAACGGCTAGGGTTTGGGGGGATAAGGGAGTGAGGGGTGGGCCGGCCTAGTCGGCCTGGTGGCCAGCTGGGCCGACAGGCCCAGGGGGGGGGGGGTTTCCTTTATCTTTTCTTTTGTTTTTCTGTTTTGTTCTTTTCCTTTTTATTTATTCTTATTTCCCTGTTTAGTAAAAAGTTTGGCCTCAAAATGATTTTTATAGAACATGGCAATTGTTCCAATAAATACTAGGCATTACCTAACACTACCAAAAATTAGTTTGAAGACAATTGGAGCTCCCACAAATTTTACAATAATTAATATTCATTAATCCTAGCTGTTTTAATCATGTTAGTGCCACCTAAACATTTTATTATTTGTTGGTTTCAATTTTAGACTAGCCTCTGCAATATTTGTTATTTACTGAGCATTTTAGTTTTTATGTTGGACAACTTTTATATTTCACTTTCATTTAAATTTGAATTTGAGTTAGGAGTTGAAATGCAATATGATGCTAATGATGATTATGCACTATTAAGCTTGCTGACATGGCATTAACCTAGGGTGATCACTGTAGTTAATGACAGGGGGTGTTACAGAAGCACTCCTTTGACCAGTCCTGCTGCCTCCAGCTTCTTAATTTCTTCGACAATGAATTCTTGCCGCTCCAAGGCCTGCTTCCCGACCCTTTGCTTGACGGGCCGCGCATGAGGATAGACAGCAAGGTGGTGCTCAATTACCTTCCTGGGAACACCGGGGATGTCAGACGGTTGCCATGCAAACACGTCGACATTCGCCCGCAGGAAAGCAACGAGCGCGCTTTCCTATTTGTCATCTAGGGTGGAACTTATGGTGAAAGTTCCCCCCGTTCCGTCCTCCCTGGCAGGCACCTTCTTGGTTTCCGGTGGAGCAGCCTTGGACTTCTTGTTCTTGCCGGCGGAACTCTCTGGTACGTCCTCGACGGAAGCGCAGCACTCCGAGGAGGTGCGCTTGCCGGAGTTCGCGCCAAGGTTCCTGCCGGTCTTCTTCTCCCCCCCGGGAGTTTCAGCGGCAGGAGCAGATGCCTTGACGGCAGGTGCTGCAACTGCTTCCCGGTAAAGTTGATCGGCACAGATGAGTGCATTCTTCTTATCAGAATGGATAGTGATGACGCTCAACGGCCCAGGCATCTTCAAGACGTTGTACGCGTAGTGTGATGCCGCCATAAACTTAGCCAGCGCTGGCCGACCAAGGATCCCATTGTATGACATGGGGATCTTTGCGACATCAAACACCACCTTCTCGGTCCTGAAGTTAAGCTCGCTGCCAAATGTTACCGGCAGCGTGATCTTGCCCTTAGGCTGGGTTCTTCCCGGGTTGACCCCTTGAAACGTACCCGTTTCCTCGAGGTCCTCGTCGGGAATCTGAAGCTTTCTGAGCACATCCGGTGAGATTAAATTTAGGCCGGCCCCGCCGTCAACTAACATCTTCGTCACCTTGAGGTTGCGAATTGTTGGCGAGACCAACAATGGCAAACACCCGACCGCAGTTGTGCGATCAGGGTGATCCTCGGCGTCGAAGATGATAGGCGTGCTGGACCACTTCAGGGGCCTACACGCATCTAGGGATGGCTCTGCCGCATTGACCTCCCGCACCCACTGCTTGAGTTGGCGGTGGGAGGAATGCAGCGAGGCACCCCCATCAATGCACATGGCCTCAGTAGCCTTCTGGAATTCTTGCTCACTGGATTCATCATCTTCATCATCATCATCTCCTTCTTTATCTCGGCCCCGAGCGGGCCGATCCTTTTGCTGCTTGGCCTTGCCGCGGCGACCCCCTCGGCCACCGCGCTTCTTGTCGGACCCATCAGCACCATCTTGGGCCTTCTCCTTATCTCGCCTCTTGTATTCGGCCCTCTGCTTCTCGGCAAGCTGCTCGACTTGCCGGCAGTTCTGGAGATCGTGGCCCTTGGTGCGATGGATCTTGCAATATTGCTTGCCGGAGTTCTCCGACTTGTCGGCAGCCGCCAAGGCCTGACAGGAAGGGCACCCGGCAAGATCCTTGCCAGGGTCACCAACCTTGGCCTTCTTGGCGGCGCCGAGGTTGTCGGATTCCTCGACAGCAAGCACGGCCTTGCCTCCGCGCTTCCTGTTCCGCTGCCGGCCTTTCCTTGACGGGGCCGCGGCGTCTTCATCTTCGGACTCGCCCGCCGCGCCACAAGCCTCACCAGGAAGTTTCCTCCCCTCTTCAACTCGAGCGCACTTGTCGGCCAGAGCGTAAAGCTCGGCAATACTCCTGACTTTGTTCATTGCCGGCTCTTCCCGCATTTTGTGGTTACGCATGTTCTGATGGAACGCGCTAACAACAGCGGCAGGATGAATCGTCAGGAATATTGTACTGCACCCGGCTAAATCTCAGGATAAACTTGTGCAGGGACTCGCCCTCCTTCTGAGGGATGATGTGCAAATCGCTCTCTTGGCCAGGAGCTTGGTGGCCTCCAACGAAGGCGCCAACAAACTGATGGCACAAATCTGACCAGGAAGAAATAGAATTCTCCGGCAGATGCATCAACCACGACCTGACGTTGGGCTTGAGCACCAACGGGAAGTAGTTGGCAAGTATCTTGTCATCTCGGCCCCCGGCAGCCTGCACCGCAATGGTGTAGATGCTCAGGAACTCCGAGGGATGGGTCTTTCCGTCATACTTCTCCGGGACCTCTGGCTTAAAGGTTCGGGAATTGGGCCACCGGACTTGCCGCAGCTCACGGGTAAACGCTGGAGTCCCTACCTCATAAGGCAAGTCTCCTACGTCCCCTCGCGCAGGCTCGTCAACAGCCGGCCCCGCGCACTTATCAGACTGATAGCGCGCTTCCCGTCGTCGCTCGATGGTAGTTCGAGCGTCCTCCTTGCCTCGCTCCTGGAGAACTTGACGCTGATCGCGGCGCATCCGTGGATCAGACGACGCCGTGGAAACCTCTTCATGGCGGTCGACTTGCTGGGTTGTCGGCCACCGCTGGTGCCGCGGAGGGGAGTGCACTGTGGTTGCACCACCTCCGGTTTTCTCTACATCGGCTCGCGCCGGATCGATGGGCCTCCGCTGGGAGGGCCCTGCCTCTTGCGGTCCATCTTTGTTGGCGAAGCCGATGAGGCTCTGGATGGTAGCTCGCCACTCCTCCATCTTCTCCGGGGCAGGAGGAAAATCGAGGAGCAGCTGCGCACGTGCCAAGGCTTCCGCTGGCGTAGGTGGCGGCGACAAGTGCGAGGTACGTGAGGTGCTCTGACTCCTAACCATGTTAGAAGGAGCACCACCACGGTCACGCGACCGCGCGCCACCTCTGCCGGCAGTTCGGTGTGCATGTTGGTCTCGCGCATCTTGGGATCTATGCGCAGAAACCTTTTCATGGGGACGCCCTGAACCACCAGCGCCATGACGTCGCTCATCATGCATGACCTGGGTAGGTCGTGAGGCTTGGGCCGGCGCGGGAGCTCCAGCAGGCGCCCTTCGATCTCTCGAGTTCGTTGTGCCACCCGTAGGCAACACAGCGCCATCTCTAGATCCAGCGGCGTGCAGGTTACCACTGCCACTGCGAACGATACCGCTCGCTTGGCTCGGATCACCAGAACGCCGCGGGGGTTCTAGTCCTCTTCCTTCTGCACCCACGCCGTCACCAGTACGCGAAGGTGTAGGCAAAACGGACGCAGACGGTTGCGCTGTCGCAGCGCTCTTCTTCTTGGGTGGCATGATGATGAAGATGATGAAGAAACTAAGGCGCTGATCACCAGATCAGGTTCACGCAACCTTCAATCCCCCTACCTGGCACGCCAAAGATGTCGGGGTACGACACCTATGGGATCCCAAGAGACCCCTTTACGATTCGGCGGGGGGAGAGGTATACGCAAAGAGCAGAACCAGTGATCGACGCGGGAAGTTTTTACCCAGGTTCGGGCCGCTGATCAGCGTAAAACCCTACTCCTGCTTTGTGTTCTTATTGATGTTCTTGAGCCCAGCCTTCCGGAGCGCTCGCAATGAACAGTACGTTCAAAAAGCAGCTACGCATGCAGAATGGGCCAGAAGTTCTCTCCCCCTGTAGCAGTTGCCTTGGGCCTCCTTTTATATGCTCAAAGGGGTCTCCACAGTGGCAAAATGTACATACATTGAGGTGTAAAGTAGCTACAGGGTATCATACCTAACCCCTGACGGATTAGGACAAGCGCATTTAATGCACCGTGAGGTGTCCGTTTAGGTGTCCTCACTTTCTTGGGGATGGAAAAAGGAGCCATCCCATCAGCACCGCTTAAGCTCTCCTCCACTGGCACGTCGCCACGCATCCAGGGAAGGACCCAGAATGTCAGACTTGTTACTGTGCCGAAGCGGTGGCACAGTGGCAGAATCTTGCCAGGCGCTGAGTCCTTGCCGGGCGCCAGGCCTTGCCGGGCACCAAGCCTTGCCGGGCTCCACAGGCCATCCCAGCAAGGATCTTGCCGGGGAAGCTGGCCTTCAGATTCCAGCTTTGCTTTATCTGCTGATCCTCAGATTTCTGACTTGATGATTTCCTTGATGGCTTGAATCGACCTCGAGCTGTTCCCGGCAAGCCTTGCCGCGAGGATGGCTACAACTGCCCGTGCACAAGTACGGGGTACTAGTGGCCCAATACTTAGTACACCGACAATATCGCACACAGTTCATATGTTGGCCCGTGTGCCTTACATGCTATTTCCCAAACGGTTCATTGCGACACACCGTTTGGTTTCACTGCGTCATTAGAAATGTTTAATCACCGATCCCACACGTGCGAATGAATTTAGTGTGTGCTGCATCGCATACGATTACATTTGGCAAGGCCTCTGCATCATGGCTCCATATCCCCGATGGTTTCTGGGTCGTGTGGGAAGGACCCCCCTATCGCAGTCACTCACTTGGCGACGGTTCAAAATGCCGTCGCAGAAAGGGGTTAAAAACCGTGTGTATAGTACCTCGCTGTACCAGTGGTGGACTCTCATGGCAAAACTGGTTTAAAGGTTTTGGATGCACAAGTAGCATCTCTACTTAGTGCGGATTTTTTGGCTAACATAGGATGAGAAGCAAGCTCAACATGTTGGAGGATCCATGACAATATAACTTCTATTCGGATATAAGGGAACATAACACATTATGTTGTCTTCCTTATCTAACATCAACTTATTAGCATATAATATTTTAATGAGTGCTCACAATCATAAAAGATCTCCAAGGAAGTATATTTATATGTGAAACCTCTCTTTCTTTATTACTTCCTATTAATTGCAACAATGACTGATACTATGTTTGTCAACCTTCAACAAATTTCATGCATCCTACTTCTTATATGTGAAGTCATCACTCTCCATAAGATTATTATATAATCTTTTCATTTCTTTTATTCTTTTTCTTTTTCAAGATCAAAGCAAGAAAGCAAAACCCTCGAATCAAAAACTAATCTTTATTATATAACTCTCACACTCGATTACATAGATAGATCACGAAACAAAAACTTAAAGACTAGATCATACTAAAACTTTTATTCTACTAGATCACAATTTAACCCAAAGGATCGAACTAAGATAAACAATAAAGATAAAGTTGTGATGGTGATACGATACCGGGGCACCTCCCCCAAGCTTGGCACAAGCCAAGGGGAGTGCCCATACCCATATACTCAAGTCTCCTTCTTCGGAGGCAGTGGTGCAATATTCTTGGCAATGATGCCCCTCAGAATGCGATTTTCCTCCTCGAGCTTATTGATTTGCTGTTTGAGGTCCATAATTTCCTTACGTAGCTTTCTGGTGATAGTTAAAGCACCGTCCACCCACGGGTGCATCCTTGCTGCAGAGGAAGAAGCAACACTCTTTTTCAAGTTATTGTAAGATATAAATTTGGCATTGGGAGGTTTGACCGAATTTGGGAGGCTCGAGTCATCGAGTTCCACATGCATGGCTCCAGGTTGAGGGAGATAAGTGACTTATTGATCCTCTTCCATGGTGTCCACTCTTTTCAGGTTGGCTTCTATCTCTTCCTCCGTTGACCACCCAAAGGGATTAGCTTCGATGTATGCTCTTGGATCCGGTGTTGGGTGGGAGACCTGACTCTCCCCGACCGTCTCTTGCGAAGACATATTGCTCTAAATCTGCTACAGAAATAGCTCAAAACAAGAATAGAGGATATTGTCGTAATACGGTGGTCAAAACCTTCGGGAGATTATATAATGAATTTTCACTGTGAAAAACAAGTGTTCTAGGAGAAAACGGAGTCCGGAGGGCACACGAGGTGGCCACAAGCTCGGGAGGCGCGCCCAGGGGGGTAGGGCACGCCCCCAGGCTTGTCGCCTGCTTGTGCGCTTTCCGGACTGCTTATTATTTTCCTAAATTTCTTAAATATTCCAAAATGGAGTAAAAGTGCCTTTGGAGAACTTTTGGAGTCGGTTTACTTACCGTATCACATACCTATTCCTTTTCAGGGTTTTGGAGCATTCTGGAAGGTTTCCATTATGTACTCCTCCAGTGTTATGGAATGAATAATGTTAGTTTCAACATTTATGGGCGTACCTGAGATATAATGTTTGATTCTTTGCCCATTCACCACCTTTGGGTTATTGCCTTTGGCATTGTTGATCTTAATAGCACCGGAATGGTAAACTTCTTCGATAATGTAAGGTCCTTCCCATTTAGAGAGAAGTTTCCCTGCAAAATATCTTAAACGAGAATTGTATAGCAAGACTTGGTCACCTACATTAAATTCCCGCTTTTGTATTCTTTTGTCATGCCATCTTTTAACCTTTTCTATAAACAATTTAGCATTTTCATAGGCTTGGGTTCTCCATTCATCAAGTGAGCTAATGTCAAATAACCTATTTCACTGGCAAGTATGAAATCATAGTTGATTTTTTTAATTGCCCAATAAGCTTTATGCTCTAATTCGAGAGGTAGGTGACATGCTTTTCCATAAACCATTTTATATGGAGACATACCCATAGGATTTTTATAAGCAGTTCTATAAGCCCATAATGCATCATTGAGTTTCTTAGACCAATTCTTCCTAGATCTATTAACAGTCTTTTGCAAGATCAATTTTATTTCTCTATTACTTAATTCTACTTGACCACTAGAGATAGGATGATATGGAGATACAATTCTATGGTTAACATCATACTTAGCCAGCAATTTATGGAAAGCACCATGAATAAAATGTGAACCACCATCAGTCATTAAATATCTAGGGACTCCAAACCTCAGGAAAATAACTTCTTTAAGCATTTTAATGGAGGTGTTATGACCAGCACTACTAGTTGGAATAGCTTCTACCCACTTAGTAACATAATCAACAGCAACCAAAATATGTGTATACCCATTAAAGGGAAAGGTCCCATATAATCAAATCCCCCGACATCAAATGGTTTAATAACAAGTTAATAATTCATAGGCATTTCCTGACGTCTACTAATGTTACCAATTCTTTGACATTCATCACAAGACAAGACAAACTTATGAGCATCTTTGAAAAGAGTAGGCCAATAAAAACCAGATTATAGTACCTTGTGTGCAGTTCTGTCTCCAACATGGTGTCCTCCGTAAGCCTCAGAGTGACACTTCCGTAGGATTTATTCCTGTTCATGCTCAGGTATACAATGTCTAATGACACCATCTACTCCTTCTTTATAAAGATGTGGGTCATCCCAGAAGTAATGTCTTAAATCAAAGAAGAACTTTTTTTTTTGTTGGTATGTGAAACTAGGTGGTATAAATTTAGCAACAATATAATTAGCATAGTCTACATACCAGGAAGTACTACGAGAAGCATTTATGACAGCTAATTGTTCACCAGGAAAGCTATCATCAATAGGTAGTGGGTCATCAAGAATATTTTCTATCCTAGACAAGTTGTCTGCTATGGGGTTCTCAGCTCCTTTCCTATCAGTGATATGTAGATCAAATTCTTATAGCAAGAGAACCCACCTAATAAGTCTAGGTTTAGCATCTTTCTTTTTCCATAAGGTATTTAATAGCAGCATGATCAGTGTGAACAATTACTTTAGAATCAACTATGTAAGATCTGAATTTATCACAAGCGAACACAATTGCTAAAAATTCTTTTTCAGTGGTAGCATAATTTCTTTGAGCACTATCTAGAGTTTTGCTAGCATAATGGATAACATTTAATTTCTTATCAACTCTTTGTCCTAGAACAACACCAACAACATAATCACTTGCATCACACATAATTTCAAAGGGTAGGTTCCATTCAGGTGGTTGAATAATAGGTGCAGAGATTAAGGCTTTCTTAAGTATTTCAAAGGCTTCTACACAATCATCATAAAAAACAAATGGAACATCTTTTTGCAAAAGATTAGTAAGAGGCCTAGAAATTTTAGAGAACTCTTTAATAAATCTCCTATAGAAACCAGCATGACCAAGGAAACTTCTTATACCTTTAATATCTTTAGGACACGACATTTTTTCAATTGCATCAACTTTAGCTTTATCAACTTCAATACCTCGTTCGGAGATTTTATGCCCCAAGGCAATACCTTCATTAACCATAAAGTGGCACTTCTCCCAATTCAAGACAAGATTAGTTTCTTCACATCGCTGCATCACTACAAAACTTGATCAAGGTTGCTTAAGCAATCATCAAAAGAAGTTCCGTAAACAGAAAAATCATCCATGAAAACCTCAACAATCTTTTCACAAAAGTCAGAGAATATGGCGGTAATACATCTTGAAAGGTAGCAGGTGCATTGCATAAACCAAAAGGCATACGTATATAAGCAAAAGTACCAAAAGGGCATGCAAAAGTAGTTTTTTCTTGATCCTCTTGTGACACATGTATTTGGGAAAAACCAGAGTATCCATCTAGAAAACAGAAATGTGTATCTTTTGATAGTCTTTCTAGCATTTGATCAGTGAATGGTAGAGGATAATGATCTTTCCTAGTAGCTTTGTTTAATTTTCTAAAATCAATTACCATTCTATAACCTGTGATAATTCTTTGTGGGATCAGCTAATTTTTATCATTAGGAACAACAGTAATACCTCCCTTCTTAGGGACACAATGAACATGACTTACCCATCTACTATCAGCTATAGAATAGATTATACCTGCTCCTAGAAGCTTTAATATTTCATTTGTTTCCGCTTCCTTCATCTTAGGATTTAATCATCGCTGGTGATCAACAACTGGCTTAGCATCAGGCTCCATATTAATCTTGTGCTGACATAGAGTGGGACTAATGCCCTTAAGACCATCAAGAGAATATCCAATAGCGGCACTGTGCTTCCTCAGAGTTTTCAATAATCTCTTTTCTTCATGCTCTGAAAGATTAGCACTAATAATAACAAGATATATCTTCTTTTCACCAAGATAAGCATATTTCAATGTATCGGGTAATTGTTTAAGCTCAAACACAGGATCACTCTTGGGTGGAAGAGGATCTCCAAGAGTTTCAATAGGTAAATTGTGTTTCTAAACAGGCATTTTTTAAAGAATATCTCATCTATTTCGTTCTTTCATTCATATGCATGTCATTTTTATGGTCTAGCAAATATTGTTCTAAAGGATCAGTAGGAGGCACGGCAATAGAAGCAAGACCAATAATTTCATCCTTAATAGATAATTCTTTATCACGGGGTTGTCTACGGAATTTGGAGAATTTAAACTCATGAGACACATCACCAAAATTTACACTAACAGTTTCCTTAGTGCAATTTATTTTAGCATTAACCGTGTTCTAGAAAGGTCTACCAAATATAATGGGACAAAAATCATCTTGTGGGGAACCAAGAACTAGAAAATTAGTAGGGTATTTTATTTTCCCACACAAGACTTCAACATTTCTAACAATACCAAGTGGTGTAATAGTATCTCTATTAGCAAGCTTAATAGTAACATCAATATCTTCTATCTCAGCACGTGCAATATCATCCATAATTTCTTGATATAAAGTAAACGGGATAGAACTCACACTAGCACCTATATCACATAAGCCATGATAACAATGATCTCCTATTTTAATAGAGACAACAGGCATGCCAACAACAGGTTCATTTTTATCTTTTTCATTAGGTTTAGCAATTCTAGTGGCTTCATCACAGAAATAAATAACATGCCCATCAATATTTTCAACCAAGAGATCTTTAACCATAGCAACACTAGGTTCAACTTTAATTTGTTCAAAGGGTGTAGGTGTTCTTGTATAACTTTTGCGAACCACAGCTGAAGCTTTAGCATGTTCTTTTATCCTAATGGGAAAATGTGGGTTCTCTATATAAGCAGTAGGAACAACTGGATTAGCACAATAGGTAATAGTTTCTTCTCTAGCTTCAATGGGTTCTACTATTTTTACTTCAATGGGATGATGATATTTAAATCACTTTTCCTTAGGGAGATCAACATGAGTAGCAAATGATTCACAAAAAGAAACTACTATCTCAAAGTCAAGTCCATATTTAGTGCTAAAATTATGAAAAGCATCGGTATCCATAAAAGTTTTAACACAATCAAATTGAAGCTTTATACCTGACTTCTTACCTTTGTCGATCTCCCAATCTTTAGAGTTGCGTTTAATTCTTTCCAAAAGATCCCATCTAAATTCAATAGTCTTCTTCATAAAAGAACCAGTACAAGAAGTATCGAGCATGGATTGATCATTACGAGAAAGCCGAGCATAAATTTTTTGAATAATAATTTCTCTTGAGAGCTCATGATTGGGGCATGAGTACAACATTGACTTAGGCCTCCACCATGCTTGAGGGATACTTTTTTCCTTCACGAGGCCAAAATGTATATATATAATTCCGATCACGATGAACCAGATGCATAGGATAAAACTTCTGATGAAATTCCAATTTTAATCGGTTGTAATTCCAAGCTCCAATATCATCACATAGCCTATACCATGTCAATGCCTTTTCCTTCAAAGATAAAGGGAAGACCTTCTTCTTGACTTCATCTTCAGGTATACCTGCAAGCTTAAATAATCCACAAACTTCATCCACATAGATTAGGTGCATATCAGGATGTAATGTTCCATCTTCTGCATAAGGATTAGATAGCCGTTTCTCTATCATACCCGAAGGAATTTCATAATAAATATTTTCAGTAGGTGCAGTAGGTTGAGGAGCAACTCTTTGTGCTTCCGGTCGAGGTGAAGGTACCCCGAACAAGCCCCTCAAAGGATTATTTTCCATAGTGACAAGTGACAATAAATTTCAGCACGTAATATAAATGTTTCCTTACCAAATTCCAATCACCAAAGGCACTTCACTCCCTAGCAACGGCGCCAAAAAAGAGTCTTGATGACCCACAAGTATAGGGGATCAATCGTAGTCCTTTCGATAAGTAAGAGTGTCAAACCCGGCGTGGAGCAGAAGGAAATGACAAGCAGTTTTTAGCAAGGTATTTTCTGCAGGCACTGAAATTATCGGTAACAAATAGTTTGGTAGTAAGATAATTCATAATGGGTAACAAGTAACAAGTGTAACAAAGGTGCAACAAGGTGGCCCAATCCTTTTTATAGCAAAGGATAAGCCTGGACAAACTCTTATATAAGGCAAAGCGCTGCCGAGGACACATGGGAATTATCGTCAAGTTAGTTTTCATCATGCTCGTATGATTCGCGTTCGTTACTTTGATAATTTGATATGTCGGTGGACCGGTGCTTGGTTGCTGTCCTTACTTGGACAAGCCTCCCACTAGGGTTTAAGCTTATGTCCCTCTAGCAACCCATCATCTACTTATTACTTCCTAATGCCTTCCCCTAGGCCCAAATCATGGTGAAGTGTCATAAGGTCGACGTTCACATAACACCACTAGAGGAAAGTGAAAGGATCGTGAAGAGGGATCTAGAGGGGGGGGGGGGTGATTAGACTCTTAACAAGCAAAAATGGCAGTTTTTAGTTTCTTCAAGTTAAGGTTGAGTTTAGCATATGTTAAAGCACTCACAATACATTTCAAGCAAGCATGACAAGAGTATATGTAGCGAAAAGAGTAAACCATACAAGTTGCAAGAAAGTAAAGGGATGGGATTGGAGTGTGCAAACGCAATGGAGATGCGGAGAATTTTTGACGTGGTTCTGATAGGTGGTGCTATCGTACGTCCACGTTGATTGAGACTTCAACCCACGAAGGGTATTGGCTGCACGAGTCCATGGAGGGCTCCACCCACGAAGGGTCCACGATGAAGCAACCTTGTCTATCCCACCATGGCTATCGCCCACGAAGGACTTGCCTCACTCGGGTAGATCTTCATGAAGTAGGTGATCTCCTTGCCCTTACAAACTTCTTGGTTCAACTCCACATCATGACGGAGGCTCCCAAGCGACACCTAACCAATCTAGGAGACACCACTCTCCAAAAGGTAATAGACGGTGTGTTGATGATGAACTCCTTGCTCTTGTGCTTCAAATGATAGTCTCCCCAACACTCAACTCTCTCTCTCTCTCTCAGATTTGGCTATGGTGGAAGAAAGATTTGAGTGGAAAGCAATTTGGGGAAGGCTAGAAATCAAGGTTCAAATGGTAGGAATGGAATCTCTTGGTCTCAGCACATGAGTAGGTGGTTCTCTCTCAGAAAATGAATGGTGGATGTGTAGGCACATTCTGATGGCTCTCTCACAAATGGAGAAGGGGGTGGAGGGGTATATATAGCCTCCACACAAAATCTAACCATTACACACATTTGAATCATCTCGGTGAGACCAAATAGTTAAACTCGGTGGCACCGATCAGTTCAAAAATGTGAACGTTAGGAATCTCGGTGGGACCGACTGGAACAACTCGGTGGGACTGATGTGCTAGGGCTTAGGGAAAACCTCGTCTCGGTGGCGCTGATTGCATCAACTCGGTGAGACTGAACTGAAGCAATGAGGCAACAAAGAGTTGGTCAAGCCATCTCGGTGAGACCGATTGCTATTTCGGTGAGACCGAAATAATTGCAACTGATAACAGAGAGTTGGCAAGGCCATCTCGGTGAGACTGAGATCCGTGTCGGTGAGACCGAACTATTAGGGTTTCTGGCTGTGGCTATGTCATATGAACTCTGTGGCTCTGGATAGGAGATATCGGTGGGGCCGGGTTGGAGTTTAGGGTTTGGACATATTTGGATGGAGAAAGTGGCTGAGGGTTTTTGGAGCAGTATCACTAAGCACTTGAGCAAGTAAGACATTAAGCAACACCTCATCCCCTCTTAATAGTGTTGTCTTTCCTATGGACTCAATGTGATCTTGGATCACTAAAATAGAATGAAGATTCTTGAGCTTTTGCCAATCTTTGTCCTTAGCATTTTGAAGGGGTTCCACATCCTCTTGTCCTTGCCATGCCATTGTTGAACTTGTGTGAGGTACAATAGATAAAACTATTAGTCCAACAAGAAATATGTTGACATTAATTACCAAAATCACCCAGGGAGCACTTGTGCTTTCAATCTCCCCCTTTTTGGTAATTGATGGCAACATACATCAAAGCTTTAAGTAAATGATATGAAGAGTAGTAAGCAAAGCTTTGGAGGAACATGTAAAATGCATAAGCTCCCCCTACATGTATGCAATCATGTGAAGATAGAATAGGAGAACATGTGAATGCATAGCATGACAGAGTAGGCAATGAGTTACATGTATCTTAGCTATATGCATCAGAGCAAACAATATAGTTGAAAGATGTATCTTCATGTTTATGAAACCTTCTTGCAAAGAATATGTGCAAAAGCAAGAGATCATCATGCACATGAGTGTGATGCATATACTTACCTTGTGGTTCTTGAGCTGATTCTAGACAAAGCAAACTTGAGAAAACAAGGTCAAATAACACAAGAGAACTTCAAACAAGAAGAATTCCAAGATCCACAAGATGACCAAGACTGGGATGACATGTAATAAGTGAGTACTACAGGGCGAGTACTTCATTCAGATATAGACATGTCCCCAAAGATTTAAAGATTTGAAATAAGTTCCAAGGATTTTTCTTCCCTTAAGCATAGACTCTTTCTCCCCCTGAATCTAATATTGGATAATGGGAGAAGGTAGGGTGAGATAAAATCAGAGCAAAGATGAATCAATTAAAATCAGAGCAAAAGGTAAATCAATTACAATTATACTGACATGTCTTTCCCCTCTTAAAGACATGTGACTTCTCTCCTCTTATTAACATACATCTCTAGAAGAGCTTAGATGTGCTCTCTTTCTCTTGGTAAGCTTTTATGTGCTCTCTCTCTCACCCTTTGACATCAATTTCCAAGAAGGGCAACTTCAGGAATATGAGTCAGGTAGATGTGGTCCTTGGGAGACACTAAAAAGCAGCATGTAGCTTAAGATGATGATAGAGGAAAAGAATCATTGAATGGAGCTGAAGAAATAGGCAATATAAGATGGTAGAAAAGTTTTCTCCGCAGTGAAATCGATGGCGCCGATCGGTTTCAACCGGTGACTCCGAGATAGCAGAGCCACAGAAGGTGCTCATTGAAAACCCACAAGTATAGGGGATCGTTTGTATCCTATTTTGATAAATAAGAGTGTCGAACCCAATGATGAGCTAAATGTAGAACAAATATTCCCTCAAGTTCTATCAACCACTGATACAACTCTACGCACACTTAACGTCCGCTTTACCTAGAACAAGAATAAAACTAGAAGTACTTTGTAGGTATGAAGGGATAAGTTTGCAAGATAATAAAGAACATAAAAATAAAAAGTAGGTGCTGTTCTAATTAAAGTACAATTAAATTAGTATAGCGAGTGTGGATTAGTAGTGGTAGGGTTTGCGGAATTGTCCCTTAGCAATTGACTACGTTACTAGACCGATAGCAAGTTTTTATGTGGGAGAGGCCACTACTAGCATGTCATCCCTTACTTGGAATTCTATGCACTTATGATTGGAACTATTAGCAAGCATACGCAACTACTAACGTTCATTAAGGTAAACCCAACCATAGCATTAAGATATATATTGGTCCCCCTTCAATCCCGTATGCATCAATTTCTATGGTAGGAAGAAGCTTCTATCACCCTTGCCCTCCAATGCATAGTCCTATCAACATACAACTAACCCTATGGTGTGATCCACACGCGCGGTCATATTATGGGCACCAAAGGACAGCAACATAACCACAATCAAATTAAACCAATCATAGCAATTCACCAATTACCGACAGGACAACAAAAATCTACTCAAGCATCATAGGATGGCAACATATCATTGGATAGTAATATGAAGCATAAAGCACCATGTTCAAGTAGAGGGTACAGCGGGTTGCGGGAGAGTGGACCACTGAATATAGATGGGGAAAGGTGATGAAGATGTTGGTGAAGATGACGAAGTTGCTGGAGTAGATCGTCGTCACACGATGTTTGCCCCGACGGCGTTCCGGCGCCACCGAGAGAGAGGGGGGGGGGGAGAGCCCCCTCCTTCTTCTTATTCCTTAGCCTCCCCCTAGATGGGAGGAGAGTCCCCCCTCTGGTCCACGGTTGCCATGGCGGCGGAGGGGCAGGGGCCCCTCCTAGATTGGATCTCCCTCTCTGTTCTCTTCTGTTTCACGTTCCTGTTTTCTGGCCCTTCACCGTTTCTTAAATTCCCGAAGATCCGTAACTCCGATTGTGTTGAAACTTTTACACAATTTGTTTCCATAAATTATTTTTCTTGCGCCCGAAGAAGAGCCCCAACTGACTTACGGGGAGCCCACAAGACACCTGTGCGTGCCAGCGGGTGCCCATCGCGCCCTGGTGGGTGGTGGAGGCCTTGGGCCTCCGTTTTCGTTGATTCCAACTCCGAAAAATCACATATATTCCAAAATAATTCTCCGTAAATTTTTATCATGTTTGGACTTTGTTTGATATGGATATTTTACAAAACAAAAACATGCAACAAACATGAACTGGCACTGGGCACTGGATCAATATGTTAGTCCCAAAAAATCATATAAATTGTTGCCAAAAGTATGTGAAAGTTGTATAATATTGGCATGAAACAATAAAAAATTATAGATACGACGGAGATGTATCGGCATCCCCAAGCTTAATTCCTGCTCGTCCTCGAGTAGGTAAATGATAATAAAGATATTTTTTGATGTGGAATGCTACCTAGCATAATCTTGATCATATATCTAATCATGGCATGAATATTAAGACACGAGTGATTCAAAGCAATAGTCTATAATTTGACATAAAGACATCAATACTCAGGCATCCCAACAAACAATCATGTCTTTCAATGCTAAAGAATTCTATCCCTACAAAATCATATAGTCTTGTCATGCTCCGTCTTCTTAACACAAAGTATGTATCATGCACAACCCCGATGACAAGCCGAGCAATTGGTTCATACTTTTTAACTTCAGCTTTTTCAACCCTCACGCAATACATGAGCGCAAGAAATGGACATAGCACTATGGGTGGAATAGAGTATGTTGATAGGGGTAAATATTGAGAAGACAAAAGGTAAGAAAGTCTCACATTGACGCGGATAATCAACGGGCTATGGAGATGCCCATCAATTGATATCAATGCGAGGAGTAGGGATTGCCATGCAACGGATGCACTAAGAGCTATAAGTGTATGAAAGCTCAATATGAAAACTAAGTGGGTGTGCATCTAACTCTATAATGAAAAATTCCCACTAGTATATGAAAGTGACAACATAGGAGACTCTCTACATGAAAAACATGGTGCTACTTTGAAGCACAAGTGTGGAATTAGCATGCCCCTTCTCTCTTTTCTCTCATTTTTTTTCTTTTCTTTTCTTTTCTTCTTTTTTTTTTCTTTTTTTTCTCGGGCTCTTTTTGGCCTCACTTTTTTTCTTGTATATTTGTCCGGAGCCTCATCCCGATTTGTGGGGGAATCATAGTTTCCATCATCCTTTCCTCACACTCTAATAATGAATAATGATGATCATCACACTTCTATTTACTTACAACTCAAAAGAAATAAAAATTACAACTCGATACCTAGAACAAAGTATGACTCTATATGAATGCCTCTTGCAGTGTACCAGGATGTGCAATGATCTAGCGTAGCAGAGATATCAAAAAACAAACAAGCCATGGAAATATCATGCTAGCTATCTTACGATCATGAAAGCAATATGACAATGAATGCTCAACTCATCAAAACGGAAGCGGTGGAAGTTGCATGGCAATATATCTCGGAATGGCTATGGAAAGGCCATAATAGGTAGGTATGGTGGCTGTTTTGAGGAAGATATAATAAGGCTTATGTGTGATAGGGCGTATCATATCACGGGTTTGGATGCACCGGTGAAGTTTGCACCGACTCTTGAGGTGAGAAAGGGCAATGCATGGTACCGTAGAGGCTAGCAAATTGCGGAAAGGTAAGAGTGCGTATAATCCATGGACTCACATTAGTCATAAAGAACTCATATACTTATTGCAAAAGTTTATTAGCCCTCGAAGCAAAGTACTACTATGCATGCCCCTAGGGGGATAGATTGGTAGGAAAAGACCATCGCTTGTCCCCGACCGCCACTCATAAGGAAGACAATCAATAATAAATCATGCTCCAACTTCATAGCATAACGAGAGACTATACGTGCATGCTTCGGGAATCACAAACCTTAACACCAATATTCCTACTAACTGCAACCATTTACTAGTACTTCCCACATATTATGATCTCTATATCGCAAAACTATTTCAAGGAATCAGACACATCATATTCAGTGATCCACAAGTTTTATGTAGGATTTCATGACTAACCATGCAAATGACCAATTACTGTTGACTCTCTAAATAGATATAAGTGAAGCATGCAAGTTTAATTCTTTCTACAAAAGGTCATGCTGTAACAAATATAAGTGAAGCAAAAGAGCATTCTACAAATAATGATTTTCTATATGAAGAGAAACAGGCAATCCAAACTTCAAATGATATAAGTGAAGCACATGAAGCATTCTATAAAGCCATACTCAAAAGATATAAGTGAAGTGCAATGAGCATTCTATAAATCAAACATGGACTATCTCATACCAACATGGTGCATAAAACAAAAGTGAAAACTAAACACAAAAGACGCTCCAAGATTTACACATATCACATGAACGAAACAAAAACGAAAACATACCGATACTTGTTGAAGAAAGATGGGATGCCTTCCGGGGCATCCCCAAAGCTTAGATGCTTGAGTCTCCTTGAATATTTACTTGGGGTGCCTTGGGCATCCCCAAGCTTGAACTCTTGCCTCTCCTCCTTCTCCTCATATTGAGACCTCCTCGATCTTTGAACACTTCATCCACACAAAACTTAACAGAAAACTGGTGAGATCCATAAATATAATAATGCAAATCACTACTTTAAGTACTATTGAAAACCCATTTATATTTTGTTTTTGCATTATATCTACTGTATTATAACTTCTCCATGGCTCATACCACAGATACAATCGATAGTTTCATCAAAACAAGCAAAACAATGCATCAAAAATAGAATCTGTCAAAAACAAGACAGTCTATAGTAATCTGAACATTGACCATACTTATCTAACTCCAAAAATTATGAAAAATTAGGAAAAAAATAAAAATTTTGTATAGCCATACTGTGTAAAAGTTCAGAAACTTTTAGTGTTCCAGTAAAAAATTAAAAATCATGCACTACAGCCAAAGTTTCTGTTTTTGCACCGCACATACCAACAAGCAATCTAATCATCCTAAAGGCAAATCTTGGCACATTATTTTTATAATACAATTGATTTGTACAAGGGGATACTTATTTTTGTTGAAAATTTTCTATAATTAAGATTCACAAAGTTTCCATGGGCATGAACAAAGTTCAAGGCTAGCTCCCACTTTAACAATGCTCGTCTCTCTCACTTTCACCTTTCTTTTTGAAAACATTTTAGGTTCCCCTCTATATTTTTTTGTTTTTAAACTTTATAAAAGCACACAATAGAATAAAATGACTCTCTAAAACTTCCGGGTTGTCTCCCTGGCAGCGCTTTCTTTAAAGCCAATAAGCTAGGCATAAAGTGCTCAAGTAATCGATCCACCGGGATCCCAAGGTATATCAAAGCCAATTTTAATTAGCAATGATTTGTAATTTAGTAGTGAGCACAAAGCAACATATATCATGCAATGACAAAGTCTAACTCCCTTCCTATGCATCGACATGTCATAAAAGAACAATTCATGCACATCAAGTAAAGGCCAATACATAGCATAAGCAGTTTCTTGCAATTTTATCGTGTTGGAAACATAGAGAGGCGGAGATGTAGTTCCTCTCTCATAATAATTGCAAGTAGGAGCAGCAAGCACATGCATATTATATTCATCAAAATTATCATATGCAACGGTAAAAGGCAACCCATCAATGTAATCCTTAGTAAGTGCAAACTTCTTCGATATAGTGTAGTTTGGAGAATTCAAAAAGATAATAGGACTATCATGCATGGGTGCGATAGCAACAATTTCATTCTTAACATAAGGAACTATAGCAAGTTCATCTCCATAAGAATAATTCATATTGGCATCTTGGCCACAAGCATAGCAATCATCAATTTCATCAAAAAGGGATATTTCAAAAGAATCAACGAGATCATAGCAATTATCATAGCATTCATCCTTCGGTAAGAATGAAGGGAAATTAAATAATGTATGAGGTGAAGAGTTACTCTCATTAGAAGGTGGGCATGGGTGATCAATCCACTCTTCCTCCTTTTGTTCTTCACTCTCCTCCTCATCTTTTTCATCTAATGATCTCACAGTTTCATCAATTTCTTGTTCCATAGATTCCTGCAAAATATTAGTCTCTTCCTGGACAGCGGAGACTTTCTCAATAAACTCATTAATATCAGCATTATATTCATAATTCACATAGAAATATTGAAGTATAGCAAAATTTTCAAGTCTGTAAACAACATCATCATAATCTTCATACTTTCCAAACATAGATTCAATTTCATAAGCACCCTTAAAAGCAAAAAAATCTTCTTTTCGTTCCACATCATAATTATCATATCTACCATTAGCATAAGAAGCTAAGGTTTCATTATCATTAAATTTGCATGAAAAGGAAAGGTGTGGAGCCTTCATCCTAGAGCAACAAGTATAATCATGTCTTAAGCATAAATCCCGAGCATACCAATGCAACATATGAATTTGATTCCATAAAAGTTTCCCTTTTTGAGTCAAGTGATAATCCCTAAAGTATTCTCGTTGATCCAACGTGTCTCCCATTATCAAGTTGAATGGGGTTTTCTCAGGATTATCAAAGTAGTGTTTAATATTTTTCACATAACGAACATCGAGGTTTTTAGGAGGTTCCCCATCTCCATGAGTAACAAGTACAACTATTTTTTTGGTATTTCGTGTTCCATATCCATAACTAAGATATAAAACAACTTAGAACAGAAAATAAAAACCACTTAGTGATAAAGCAAACAAGCACACACGAGAATATTCACCCCACGCTATTGCTCCCCAACAACGGTGCCAGAAAAAGGTCTTGATAACTGATACGTCTCCAACGTATCTATAATTTTTGCTTGTTCCATGCTATTATATTACCATTCTTGGATGTTTTACAATCATTTTATAGCAACTTTATATCATTTTTTGGGACTAACCTATTGACATAGTGCCCAGTGCCAGTTGTTGTTTTTTGCTTGTTTTTTACTTCACAGAAAATCAATATCAAATGGAGTCCAAACGCAGCAAAACTTTTCTGAGATTTTTTCTAGACCAGAAGACACATGTTGGGCCAAAGAAGTACTAGAGGGGGGTTCCGAGGGGAGCTCAACCCACCTGGGCGAGCCTGGGGGCCCAGGCACGCCTTGGTGAGTTGTGCCCACCTCGGCTGCCTCCCGCATCGCCTCTTTGCTCTATAAATACCCCAAAAATCGAAAAACCCTAGGGGAGTCGACGAAACACAATTCCAGCCACCGCAAGTTCCAGAACCAACAGATCCAATCTAGACACCATCATGGAGGGGTTCATCATCCTCATTGGTGCCTCTCCGATGATGCGTGAGTAGTTCATTATAGACCTACGGGTCCGTAGTTAGTAGCTAGATGGCTTCCTCTCTCTCTTTTGATTCTCAATACAATGGTCTCTTGGAGATCTATTTGATGTAACTCTTTTTGCGGTGTATTTGTTGGGATCCGATGAACTTTGAGTTTATGATCAGATCTATTTATCCATGAAAGTTATTTGAGTTTCTTTGATCTCTTATATGCATGATTACTTATAGCCTCGTATTTCTTCTTCGAATCTTTGGTTTAGTTAGGCCGACTAGATCGATTTTTCTTGCCATGGGAAGAGGTGCTTTGTGATGGGTTCGGTCGTGCGGTGTTCTTTCCCAGTGACAGAAGGGGCAGCAAGGCACGTATTGATCATTGCTATTAAGGATAACAAAATGGGGTCTATTCCTACATGAATAGATCTTGTCTACATCATGGCATCGTTCTTATTGCATTACTCCATTTTTCCATGAACTTAATACACTAGATGCATGTTGGATAGCGGTCGATGTGTGGAGTAATAGTAGTAGATGCAGACAGGAGTCGGTCTACTAATCTTGGACGTGATGCCTATATAATGATCATTGACTGGATATCGTCATAATTATTTGAAGTTCTATCAATTGCCCAATAGTAATTTGTTTACCCGCCGTATGTTATTTTTCTCGAGAGAAGCCGCTAGTGAAATCTACGGCCCCCGGGTCTATTCTTTATCATATTTGCTTTGAGATCTATTTTTATTCGCTTTTATTTTCAGATCTATTATTCCAAAAACCCAAAAATACCTTGCTGCACTTTTTTGTTACTTATTTTATTTCGTGTTTTATCGAGATCTATTTATCCAATCTACACAATTTTTACCCCATCAACATGCGAATTTCTGGCACCGTTACCCGTAGAGGGATTGACAACCCCTCATAAGCGTCGGGTTGCAAGTATTTGTTCTTTGTGTGCAGGTACCGTTTACATAGTGTTGCTTGGTTCTCCTACTGGATTGATACCTTGGTTTCATAACTGAGGGAAATACCTACCGTAGCTGTGCTGCATCACCCCTTCCTCTTTGGGGAAATACCGACGTAGTTCAAGCGACATCAAAAGGAATTTCTGGCGCCGTTGCCGGGGAGACATCATCAACATCTATCAGGTTCCTAATCACAAATCTCATCTCCTTGCAATTTACATTATTTTCCATTTGCCTCTCGTTTTCATCTCCCCCACTTCACAAAAAATTGCCGTTTTATTCGCCCTCTTTTTCGTTCGCCGTTTTCTCGTCAGATCTGTTTTTGTGTGCAATATTTTTTGCGTAGTCACGATGACTCAAGAGAACACCAAGTTGTGTGATTTTTCCAATACAAACAACAATGATTTTATTAGCACTCCGATTGCTCCTCCCGCCACTAGTGCGAAATCTTGTGATATTTATGCCGCATTGTTGAATCTTGTTATGAAAGATCAGTTTTCTGGTACTCCTAATGAGGATGTCGCATCCCATCTTAACACATTCGTAGAATTATGCGATATGCAAAAGAAAAAGGATGTGGACAATGATATTGTGAAGTTGAAATTATTTCCGTTTTCTTTGCGAGATCGTGCAAACATTTGGTTTTCTTCTTTGCCTCGTAATAGTATCGATTCTTGGGATAAATGCAAAGATGCTTTCATTACTAAGTATTTTCCGCCCGTGAAAATTATGTCCCTTAGAACTCAAATCATGGATTTTAAGCAACTTGAGCATGAACATGTTGCACAATCTTGGGAAAGAATGAAATTAATGCTAAGAAATTATCCTACACATGGTTTAAATCTTTGGATGATCATACAAAATTTTTATGCGGGATTGAATTTTGTTTCTAGAAATCTTTTAGATTCCGCCGCGGGTGGTACTTTTATGGAAATTACTTTGGGTGAAGCTACTAAATTGCTTGATAATATTATCATAAATTATTCACAATGGCATACCGAAAGAGCACCTACTTGTAAAAAGAATAATTCGGTTTGAAGAAATAAATTCTTTGAGTGAAAAAGTTTATGCTCTTATGAAATTGGTTGCTAAAAAAATGCTTCTATTGATCTTAATGATGTGCCTTTATCTACTTTGATTGAGCAAAATGGTGATTCCGTAGATGTGAATTTTGTCTCGCGAAACAATTTGAATAACAATGCTTATAGAGGTAATTCTAATCCCAGGCCTTTTCCTGGAAATTCCTCTAATAATTATGGTAATTCCTATGGTAATCCCTCTTATAATAATAATAGGAACACCTCTGATCTTGAGAATAATATTAAAGAATTTATCAACGCTGAAAAGGTTTTCAATAATACGATAGAAGAAAAGTTGAATAAGATTGATGATATGTCTAGAAGCATTGATAGAATTTCTCATGATGTAGAAAATCTCAAATTGAATTTTTTTGTGCCTAAGGTTGAGGAATCAATTAAAGCTTTATATGTTTCTATGGATGAAAGTAAGAAAAGAACCGCTATGCTTAGAGCTAAAAGAGAATTTTTAGAAAGAGCGTTTTCTAGTGATTGCTTTCATAAAAATGATGAAGATCTTAAAGGGATTGGTGTTTTTTCTATTGATTCCTTGTTTAGTAAGATTAAAATTGATGATAAAGGGACTGAAGAAGAGTTAATTTTGGTTAGAAGGCGTCCCGATAATTTGGAGGGTGAAAATCTTGATGAAAAATTGATAAAAGTGGGTTTGGAGAGGTCAAAACTTTAACTAGTGATGTGCCCACTCTTTTGGATTACAAAGACTTTAATTATGATAATTACTCTTTGATTGATTGTATTTCTTTGTTGCAATCCATGATTAATTCACCCATGCTTATGAAGAAAATAAAGCTTTTACTAAACATATCGTTGATGCCATGATGAAAGCTTTGGAAGAAAAGTTGGAATTAGAGATCTCAATTCCTAGAAAATTACATGATGAATGGGAACCTACCATTAAAGTCAAGATTAAAAATTATGAGTGTTTTGCTTTATGTGTTTTGGGTGCTAGTGTGACGCCCCCGGCTCAATCGTGCACTAATCATACACGCAAATGCACACGATCAAGCCTAAGGACTCACGGGAAGATATCACAACACAACTCTAAAACATAAATAAAGTCATACAAGCTTTATATTACAAGCCAGTGGCCTCGAGGGCTCGAATACATAAGCTTGCATACAAGCGTTAGCGGAAGCATCAGATATCTGAGTACAGATATAAAAGAAAGCAGAGTTAGGCCCTTAGAAGACGGGGCCAAAGAAAACACTACGATCGAAAGGCGCAGGCCTCCTGCCTGGGACCCTCCGAACCAACTCATGGTCGTCGGCCAACTCGTAGAAGTATCCACCCTCGGGGTAGTAGTAGTAGCGATCGTTGGCGGGGGCAGCTGTATCCGGGGCTCCGTCATCTGGTTGCACCAAAAGGATATGGGGGAAAAAGAAAGCAAAGCAACCGTGAGTACTCATCCGAAGTACTCAGCAAGCAAGGATCTACACTACATATGCAACATTATCAAAGGAAGGATGTATATGTGGACTGGGCTGCAGAAATGCCAGAAAAGAGGGAAGGCCTAGTCCTATCGAAGACTAGCATCTTCAGCGGTCTTGCAGCATTATAAGTGTAGATTAGTACAACATAAAGTAGCAGTATCATTAAGCCTCAACCTCACCCAGAGATCCTTCCTCGACTCCCTGCGAGAAAGCAATCCCAGAGCTATACAATCATCAACCTCGTCCAGAGCTCCCTTCTCGACTCCCTGCGAGAAGCAATCCCAGAGCCATAGTATCCAATTCTAGTTGTATCGATCGGGATACAACTCCGAGTGTCCGTTACCGAGGATCCGGCTATGCATAGATTAGTTCTTCCCTGCAGGGGTGCACCAACTTACCCACCATGCTCGCTTAACTCCGGCCGGACACACTTTTCAGGGTCATGCCCGGCCTTGGCTAAACGACACACCGCAACCCTACCTAGAGCTCAGCAGAGAGGTCCCCATCGGTCTACATCCTAAGCGCTCAGAGGTCTTGGGCCATCGCCCTGTGCACTCCGAGTCGTTGCGTGCAGGAGGAAGCCAGGCACCAGGGGGGCGCCAGTCCGTCCCGGCCGCAATGCTGAACTAGATGTCTGACAGAGCTTTCGGCTGATGCCACGATGCAGAGTACCCATATTTATTCCCGCGTGTTGGTTAGTGCTATTGGGCCAGAGGCCCACTCAGATCAAATACCCGAATCGTAGTGTGTTGGTAGTGCGGTAACAAGCAGAGACTCACGATCGATGTGACCCCGTCGCCCCGTCTCGAGGACTTGCGGCAAGGGCCAAGAATGCCCGGCCACGCCTCGTATTCTCACTCGGGCACCATCTAGGTCAACCCGTCTTCACATCACACGCGGGTACCCCTCAGGGTCAACCCGCCTTCCAAGTAACAGTGTAAAGTCCAATTATCCGTGTGTCCATAACATCAAGGGAATCCGAGGTATCACCCTCGTTGGATTCGTACTCGATGTAACCGTCAAGGTGAACTCGGAGGAATCACCCTCGATGGGTTCACACTTGAGGTGTTACATGACAGCGTCGTTATCGGAAGTGGTGAAGGAGGAATCACCCTCGATGGCCACGACCGAATAGCTACTCTACAGAGTTAACATCAGAAGTGCTACATGAGGTATCGCCCTCGGCACTCGATAGTAACACTGCAGTGTCGTTACAACTAAGGGGGTGATGTGCAGTGCTGGGGCCTAGTTGTCGAGTCTTCTGATAATCCAGCGGGGAAATCGGGACAAGTGGGGTCACTGATAGGTCTCTACCCAGCCTATACTAGATAGTTTAGGATAAGCAGGTAAGGTTTCAATAGCAGGTTACAGTAAACAAACTATGCATCAGAATAGGTAAAGCAGTAGCAGCAACAATTCTAATGCAAGCATGAGAGAGAAAGAATAGGCGATATCGGTATGCTCAAGGGGGGGTGCTTGCCTGGTTGCTCGGCGGCAAAGGCAGGGTCGTCAACGGTGTCGTCAATCTCTGGAGCTGCGTCGGCCTCGGGGACGACGTCAGTGTCGGGGTCTACCGAGAGGGAAGAGGGGGAAGAAACAGTAAATATAAAGCAAACAAGAGCATGACATGACAATACGCAGAGCTAGGGATGTTCTGACGCGGTGCTACACGATATAGGTGAAGAGGGAAAACATCCGGGAATGTTTTCCCAAAGTTTGGCATTTTTAGACAGAGGAAACGGAGGGGGGCGGTTGCATGTTCGCTATGCTAGGGACGTGTGGCGGATGAACGGACCGCGTATTCGGATTCGTCTCGTCGTTCTGAGCAACTTTCATGTACAAAGTTTTTCGATCTGAGCTACGGATTATTTTCTACGATTTTCTAAAGATTTAATCATTTTCTGGAATTTAATTATTTATTTAAATTCGAATTATCCAGAATAGTAAATGATGATGTCAGCATGACATCAATGTGATGTCGGCAGGTCAAACCCAGCTGAACAGGTCAAACCTGACGTGTGGGTTCCTTTGGGTCCCACATGTCATACACAGTAGCTTAATCCAGTAAGTTAATTCAACTAAAAGGGCTTAATTAGCACGTGGGCCCTGTTAGTCAGTGACACAGGCTTAATTAGGATTTAATTAATTGCTATAGTGCATGGGCCCACGTGTCAGTGACATGTTTTAATCCAAACGTTATTTTTACATGGGCCCCACATGTCAGCGGCTATTTAACTTAACTAAACATAGATTAACCCTAATCTAACTAGCTGACAGGTGGGCCCGGTGAATAGTGCCGGCCGACGTTTAAACGCCGGCGCCACAGCACGCGGCGGCGACTCGCCGGAACACGCTACGGGCGGCCATTTGCGGCGGGGCTTTGTCCATTCACACGGGCGCGAAGCCGCGCATCCAGTGGGGGCCTCGGCCGGACGAAGGGGTCACAGGAGTTGGTCGGACGACGAGCCAGGCGGCGGCGCGGCTACGGCCATAGTGAAAAACATGCGCGCGAGCTCGGAATCGAGCTCGGAAGAGAGGGGGAAGATGCGTGCGCTCACAGGGAACTCGTAGAGGGGGCCGGCGAGGCGTGGGGAGGTCGGCGTTGACCGAATCGATCGAAAGAAGCTGTCGGTGCCGAAGACAAAGGCGAGCTCGGGGAGGAGGTTGCGGTGCGTCCCGGCCCGGTGGAGTGCGGGGAGTCGAAGGAGGAGACGCCCACGGTGCTGCCGGACACGGAGATGGGATACGAGGGATGCGGTGACCGCGAGATCTCATGGGGGCGCGACCATGGCGTACGGTGAGCTCGTGGGAGAGAGAAGAGAGGCGGTGGAGAGGGGAGGAGAGAGACCAGAGGGTTCAGTGGGGAGCCAGGGGGCCCTTATCCACCCACGGTGAGCGGCGGGGCGCGGTGTCGAGCAGCAGAGGGGGGGGGCAGGGGTGAGCGCGCGCGCGGGGGCGCTGTGGAGACGACAGAGAGAGGGGGGGGGGGGTGAACAGCGTGAGGTGGGGGACGGCAGGCGGTGGGCTGGGCCGCCTGTGCTGACTTAGGCCCAGGTGGCGGTGGGCTCTTTTCTATATTTCTTTTCTTCTTTTCTCTTTTCTGTTTTCTTTTCTTATTTCTGTTTTGTCTTTTCTTTTTAAGCCAAATGACTTTTGTAAATTAGGTGAACTAGCCACAAATTTATAGTGCTATTTCTAGCTCTGTTATAAAAAGGTTTGAGGTCCATATCTTTTCATTTGGATTTTATTTAAATGAAAAGGTATTAAATAATTATGTTTTGCTACTATTTCTTGCTGTTAGTGTCATTTATTTAATTTGATTAATGTTTCTTACAATTTTGTAATTGCCTCTGGATTATTTGCTATTTAATGAACATTTTAGTTTTCAAATTTGAGCAACTTTTATTTTCACCTTAAGTTTGAATATCCATTTGAATTGGAATTTGAAATGGATTTTGGTACTAATGATGATTACTCACTGTTGATCATGATGACATGGCATTATCAAAAATGGTGATTACTGTAGCTAACCAATGGGGGTGTTACAAATCTCCTCCACTACAAGAAATCTCGTCCCGAGATTTAAGAGGGGGAGTAAGGGAAAAGTTCTAGTTGCGAAATTCTAACGGATCTTCTTGGTCTTGGTTGCTCTTCTCGAAGAGGTTGATCCATTGCGTTGATGGCTCCATTTCTCTGTTTCGGGTCATCATGGTGAAGTTGTCATCCTTTCTTCGGGAACTCCATCGTACTTACGAAAGAATAAGGGGGGTATTCTAGGAGAACGGATCTCTGCAAGGTTGACTATCTGGTAGATAACATCGGGGAAGGTGGCGGAAGTAACCCTCGAATTGAAACTTAATAAATTATCAAGAGCAAAGTAAAAAGGTGCAAAATAGAAGTTTCAAGCGCATAGGCAATCATTCGTTGCCTGAAACGAAGTGTGAAAGGGGTTTAGAGCAATGGTAATAAGCATTGCGTCTGATACCAGAATAGATCACTAGGCAGGTGGCCCGTGAATTACATACGAAGTCAAGCGTGAGGAATAACTTTGACAACATGGTGTACAGGAGAGTCAGGTTTCGATCCTGTGGAACTATGGGTTATGGGCCCACCATGTGGGTTAAAAGTAGGAAGGGCGCTGACATCTTGCACGATCATGATAGCAAGGCAGGTCAGAGGGTAGCCTGTCAGTTATGTCGGCAACAACATCGGTACCAAGGGCGAGGGATGAAGAGAACCATTTTCCTGCTCGTTGAACGAGGCGAACCAATAGGCAAAGTTCTCGTCCATCGGTGGTTACCGGAAGGTCATCAACAATAGTAACAGGGTCTTACTGATAGAGTGGTACAACAAGGTGCTTACCTAAGCAGGGAATTATCACTGCTCAGTTAAGTCAGATTACCAGAAAGGTTAAACAAAACAATGGAAAGGAAATATGATTATCAAATTAAACAGAACAATGGAAAGGAAAATGTGTTTAAACACATATTTCAGGGGTATATCCTTCCCAAGGACAAGCAGAGCATGATATCCATGACAGGATATAACATAGAAAACCCTTTAGGTAAGGGGGGAGGAATTTCATGACGTTACCCATACAACGGTGTTTGGATAATTGATAACGAAAATTTAGTATTGCTTCAGCCGTTCTTATAGAAAATCGGAGTACCATAGACACGCTTTGAGATAGCATTGATATGGTCTTCAAGCAAAGGTCAGACCTTGGATACACGAAGGATTCATTAGGAACAACTTGTAGAATAAGTCTTACCATTTCCTCATGGAAGAATAGATAACCTTGCTAAAAGGAAACTATAACAATAGGTCCTCCAGGCAGGTGTGCTAGGCATGACATCACCTTGTTATAACTCTTGGGAATATGTTCCAACCATCATATCTGACCGAGATTCAGATCTGATTGGTGTCAGGATACCTCAGACGCAGGATGTCTAAGAAGAAAAAGGTGCAACACAAATTTATGAGATGACAATTTAAGATTCTCAGGAAATGAACTATGGAAGCGAGTTCTGAAATAAGAGTTCATCATTAAACCAAGGAGGGGATGAGGAAGTAGCTGGTGAACTCAGCGACAATTCATCGAGATTTCCAAAAGATGGATTTCCACAATTTAAGTGAACAAGGAGATAACATTTATCAGATCAAATGGTATAATGATGTATGCTCAAGGAAAACATACACAATTAAAGATTGGTTGAAAGGTGCACCCGAAATATGAGCTTAGGTAGCACGATCAATGTTAGAAGGGTGATTCGATAACCAATACACAAAGAATGAAACTTTCGTTCATTAACTTATAAGCGATAGGGTTGCTAGAAGTTTTGAATTTTGCACCTCACAGTCCATTTGTTGGTATTCCAGTTAGAAACAACACGGGGACCAAGAAAAGAATGGTGATCGTGATAAGTATCACTTGTGTCAAGAATTCTCAAGAGGTGGTGCAATTCTCACGACGTTCTTGACATAAAAGATGGTAATACTCCAAGGTAAAGAAGAACAATTGCTGGATAGCAAGGGGCTCAAGGTATAACACAAAACACGAACAAGTTTGTGTTGGAGGGAAGGTAGTAGAGTGGTCGATGATAACACTAATCATCGAGGGCAAGGATGGTCTTTCTCATCATGAATTCAATTGATATCCTGGAAGAGCTCAGAATGCTGATGATGGTCATGACACATTTTGTCGAGAGGCTCCATGAAGAAGCAATCAAACAACGACTGCATCAAGCAAAAGGACTGATGAAGCGATGGATTATTGCAACCACGGATATGTCATAAACTCAAAATCGAGCTTGCTATTTGAGGTGAAATGATATGTCGAGGAAGATCAACGTAAGCCTAGCTCATTGTCGAAAATTGTGCTCCGGGAAGAAGGACCAGGTAGCACAGTTAAAATTTAGCATGATAATGATATAGCCGATCAGGTTAGGAATGACATGATGGAGTATTAAACTTCTCAACAACAAAGTACTAGGAGTACTGAATCACAGTGTCGATTTGATTCACTAATCGGTGTTCTCATTGACGACAACCCAGAACCCGTGGAGTGACTATGACAAGAAGGGCATTACTTCATAAGAAATGCATAAGATGTAGTGCAATGGGTTGATATCCTCAAGATACCAGGGGGTAATACTCGAAGGTAGATCAAAATAGAGGTTGGGCAGGTGTATTGATCTATAGAAGGCAAGTACTTTAACTTGTCCGAGAAATAGAATCAAAGGGGAAAAATCATGGTCGGAACAACGGTTGCGAAGGACCAAACCCCAGATATAAGATGAAATTAAACCAAGGGGACAGTTAATTTTAAGAGAAGCTGCCATGATAAGATCTACATCGTGTCCATGGGCATGAACACAAAGGTTCAAGGTCGACTCCCACTTCTTCAATGCATAACCTTTCATTTACTTCTCGTCTTTGAAGAAGTTGTAGAGTCGAAAATTTATCCGACGAAACGCGAGTAGATATAACCCTCATGACTTTCAGTTCACACGGATTAGGGAAGGCATAGGTTCAACCCGTAGGGGTATCTTAGGAACATATACCACTAACTTCCAGAGCATATAACATCAGCTCAATAGCAGAGCATGGTTGACAATAAGCAGAGGATACAATTTACCGAAGGCAATATGTATCAGGGGAAGAGCGCACAAGATTTTGAATATGAAGGGCATTGCCGGATAATAATCCAACAAAGGATTCAGCGGTCCTCAACGAATCTGATGTGAGTATCAGTACTCAATCAAAAGAAGGAAAGAATGCAAAGCCACCAGATTATAGAAACAGTTGAATAATTCGGCGTTCAAGTTGAAGGGAACTAGGTGGACAACCAATTGCAACATGATTGGCCAAGATCCAACTCATGTCCAGAATGACGTCTGAGCAGGAAGGTCAAATTTCAGGGTTCAACTGATAATTGCGAGCATTCGCTCACATGTTGAATCAACGGGATCAGAATGATATTGACAAGGAATATCAACAATGATTACTTGACATATGGAACTAACCATAATGCAAGCAAGTAAGAAAAATCTCAAAAGCAATAGGCTGCAGAGGATTTTTTTGGGAGATCAGATAGCATTTTCAAAGTATTTTGGAAAGCATATGAACAACCGGGGAGGGACGGATCCCGGGTAAGTGAATTATCCGCAATGCGATAAGAAGCTGCAAGGCAAAAGACACAAAGGATTCTCGGAACAACGGAGAGCATTAGGGATAACTTGTAACAACAAAGCAACTGGGGATGAAGGTACAACGGCAAGGATGTTATTCACGGGGATTATCGATGGTCAGGAACTGCAAAGCAGTGGGCTCGGGGTTTCGGGAAACATCAAAGAGTAACTTCGGAATCTTCTGATGAAGCAGACGATCATCTGGGGTGAAGGGCAACTGTGAGTACTCATCCGAAGTACTCAGCAAGAAAGGATCTACACTACATATGCAACATTATCAAAGGAAGGATGTATATGTGGACTGGGCTGCAGAAATGCCAGAATAGAGGGAAGGCCTAGTCCTATCGAAGACTAGCATCTTCAGCGGTCTTGCAGCATTAGAAGAGTGTAGATTAGTACAGCATAAAGTAGCAGTATCATTAAGCCTCAACCTCACCCAGAGATCCTTCCTCGACTCCCTGCGAGAAAGCAATCCCAGAGCCATACAGTCATAAACCTCGTCCAGAGATCCCTTCTCGACTCCCTGCGAGAAGCAATCCCAGAGCCATAGTATCCAATTCTAGTTGTATCGATCGGGATACAACTCCGAGTGTCCGTTACCGAGGATCCGGCTATGCATAGATTAGTTCTTCCCTGCAGGGGTGCACCAACTTACCCTCCACGCTCGCTTAACTCCGGCCGGACACACTTTTCAGGGTCATGCCCGGCCTCGGCCAAACGACACACCGCAACCCTACCTAGAGCTCAGCAGAGAGGTCCCCGTCGGTCTACATCCTAAGCGCTCAGAGGTCTTGGGCCATCTCCCTGTGCAATCTGAGTCGTTGCGTGCAGGGGGAAGCCAGGCACCAGGGGGGCGCCGGTCCTTCCCAGCCGCAATGCTGAACTGGACGTCTGGCAGAGCTTTCGGCTGATGCCACGATGCAGAGTACCCATATTTATTCCCGCGTGTTGGTTAGTGGTATCGGGCCAGAGGCCCACTCAGATCAAATATCCGAATCATAGTGTGTTGGTAGTGCGGTAACGAGCAGAGACTCATGATCGATGTGACCCCGTCGCCCCGTCTCGAGGACTTGCGGCAAGGGCCAAGAATGCCCGGCCACGCCTCGTATTCTCACTCGGGCACCATCCAAGTCAACCCGTCTTCACATCACACGCGGGTACCCCTCAGGGTCGACCCGCCTTCCAAGTAACAGTGTAAAGTCCAATTATCCGTGTGTCCATAACATCAAGGGAATCCGAGGTATCACCCTCGTTGGATTCCTACTCGATGCAACCGTCAAGGTGAACTCGGAGGAATCACCCTCGATGGGTTCACACTTGAGGTGTTGCACGACAGCGTCGTTATCGAAAGTGGTGAAGGAGGAATCACCCTCGATGGCCATGACCGAATAGCTACTCTACAGAGTTAACATCAGAAGTGCTACACGAGGTATCACCCTCGGCACTCGATAGTAACGCTGCAGTGTCGTTATAACTAAGGGGGTGATGTGCAGTGTCGGGGCCTAGCTGTCGAGTCTTCTGATAATCCAGCGGGGAAATCGGGACAAGTGGGGTCACTGATAGGTCTCTACCCAGCCTATACTAGACAGTTTAGGATAAGCATGTATGGTTTCAATAGCAGGCTATAGTAAACAGGCTATGCATCAGAATAGGTAAAGCAGTAGCAGCAACAATTCTAATGCAAGCATGAGAGAGAAAGAATAGGCGATATCGGTATGCTCAAGGGGTGGTGCTTGCTTGGATGCTCGGCGGCAAAGGCAAGGTCATCAACGGTGTCGTTAATCTCTGGAGCTGCGTCGGCCTCGGGGACGACGTCGGTGTCGGGGTTTATCGAGAGGGAAAAGGAGGAAGAAACAATAAATATAAAGCAAACAAGAGCATGACATGACAATACGCAGAGCTAGGGGTGTTCTGATGTGGTGCTACACAATATAGGTGAAGAGCGAAAACATCCGGGAATGTTTTCCCGAAGTTCGGCATTTTCGGACAGAGGAAACAGAGGGGGACGGTTGCATGTTCGCTATGCTAGGGACGTGTGGCGGGCGAACGGACCGCGTATTCGGATTCTTCTCATCGTTCTGAGCAACTTTCGTGTACAAAGTTTTTCGATCTGAGCTACGGATTATTTTCTAAAGATTTAATCATTTTCTAGAATTTAATTATTTATTTAAATTCGAATTATCCAGAATAGTAAATGATGACATCAGCATGACATCAATGTGACATCGGCAGATCAAACCCAGCTGACCAGGTCAAACCTGACGTGTGGGTCCCTCTGGGTCCCACATGTCATACACAGTAGCTTAATCCAGTGAGTTAATTTAACTAAAAGGGTTTAATTAGCACGTGGGCCCTGTTAGTCAGTGACACAGGCTTAATTAGGATTTAATTAATTGCTATAGTGCATGGGCCCACGTGTCAGTGACATGTTTTAATCCAAACGTTATTTTTACAGGGGCCCCACATGTCAGCAGCTATTTAACTTAACTAAACACAGATTAACCCTAATCTAACTAGCTGACAGGCGGGCCCGGTGAACAGTGCCAGCCAACGTTTAAACACCGCCACCACAGCACGCGGCGGCGACTCGCCGGAACGCGCTACGGGCGGCCATTTGCGGCGGGGCTTGGTCCATTCGGACGGGCGCGAAGCCGCGCATCCAGTGGGGGCCTCGGCCGGACGAAGGGGTCACCGGAGTTGGCCGGACGACGAGCCAGGCGGCGGCGCGGCTACGACCATAGTGAAAAACATGCGCGCGAGCTCGGAATCGAGCTCAGAAGAGAGAGGGAAGATGCGTGCGCTCATAGGGAACTCGTAGAGGGGGCCGGCGTGGCGTGGGGAGGTCGGCGTCGACCGAATCGACCGGAAGAAGCCATCGGTGCCAAAGACGAAGGCGAGCTCGGGGAGGAGGTTACGGTGCATCCCGGCCTGGTGGAGTGCGGGGAGTCGAAGGAGGAGACGCCCACGGAGCTGCCGGACACGGAGATGGGACACGGGGGATGCGGTGACCGCGAGATCTCACGGGGGCGCGGCCATGGCGTACGGTGAGCTCGAGGGGGAGAGAAGAGAGGCGGTGGAGAGGTGAGGATAGAGACCAGAGGGTTCAATGGGGAGCCAGGGGGGCCCTTATCCACCCACGATGAGCGGCGGGGCACGATGTCGAGCAGCAGAGGGGGGGGGGGGGGGCGGCCCCCGGGCCACACAGGGGTGTGAGCGCGCGCGCGGGGGGCGCTGTGGAGACGACAGAGAGGGGGGGGGTGAACAGCGCGAGGTGGGGGACGGCAGGCGGTGGGCTGGGCCGCCTGTGTTGACTTAGGCCCATGTGGCCGTGGGCTCTTTTCTATATTTCTTTTCTTCTTTTCTCTTTTCTATTTTCTTTTCTTATTTCTGTTTTGTCTTTTCTTTTTAAGCCAAATGACTTTTGTAAATTAGGTGAACTAGCCACATATTTATAGTGCTATTTCTAGCTCTGTTATAATAAGGTTTGAGGTCCATATCTTTTCATTTGGATTTTATTTAAATGAAAAGGTATTAAATAATTATGTTTTGCTACTGTTTCTTGCTGTTAGAGTCATTTATTTAATTTGATTAATGTTGCTTACAATTTTATAATTGCCTCTGGATTATTTGCTATTTAATGAACATTTTAGTTTTCAAATTTGAGCAACTTTTATTTTCACCTTAAGTTAGAATTTCCATTTGAATTGGAATTTGAAATGGGTTTTGGTACTAATGATGACTACTCACTGTTGATCATGATGACATGGCATTTTAAAAAATGGTGATTACTGTAGCTAACCACTGGGGGTGTTACAGCTAGTGTGTCCACAATTCCGAAATCTTTATGTGATGTGCTTGGTCTTACCAATATTGAAGAGTGTTCTTTAAATTTGCACTTGGCGGATTCTACGATTAAAAAGCCTATGGGAAGAATTAATGATGTTCTTATTCTTGCAAATAGGAATTATGTGCCCATAGATTTTATTGTTCTTGATATTGATTGCAATCCCTCTTGTCCTATTATACTTGGTAGACCGTTTTTACATACTATTGGTGCCGTGATTGATATGAAAGAAGGCAATATTAAATTTCAATTTTCACTAAGAAAGGGAATGGAACACTTCCCTAGAACAAGAATCAAGCCACCATATGAATCAATCATGAGGGCATCTTATGGATCTAGAACTAAAGATGATAATACTTGAATCTATGCTTTATGCCTAGCTAGGGGCGTATAACGATAACGCTTGTTGGGAGGCAACCCAATGAAAATTTTCTTATTTTTGCCTTTTTATTTATGTTCTTGAGTGTTTGCACAATTATGCCTCTGTTATGATTGTGTTTTTTATGTTTTAACTAGTGTTTGGGCCAAGCAAAGCCTTTGGGATAGCTTTGGTTATAGTTGATTTGATCTTGTTGAAAAACAGAAACTTTTGCGTCCAGTAAAATAATTGTCTAGATTCACAGCTGACGAAAAATTATGAATTTTTTACACAAGATTGATATACAAATTGCCTATGTTGTCCTAAGTTTTCAATTTTTTTGGAGTTACAGAAGTATGAGTAAAATTCGAGTCTTTACAGACTGTTCTGTTTTTGACAGATTCTGTTTTCTTTGCATTGTGTGCTTATTTTGATGAATCTATGGGTTGTATCGGGGGGTATAAGCCATGGTAAAGTTAGAATACAGTATATATAATGCAATAACAAAATTTGAATGGGTTTTCTATAGTACTTAAAGTAAAGATTGGTTTTCTTATACTAACGGATCTCACGAAGGTTTTGTTGAGTTTTGCATGATTGAAGTTTTCAAGTTTTGGGTGAGATCACGATGGATGAAGGAATAAGGAGTAAGAAGAGCCTAAGCTTGGGGATGCCCATGGCACCCCAAGGCAATATTCAAGGAGAAACAAGCAGCTAAGCTTGGGGATGCCCCGAGTGGCATCCCCTCTTTCTTCTAACGACCATCGGTATTTTACTTGGAGCTATATTTTTATTCGTCACATATCATGAGTTTTGCTTGGAGCGTCTTGTATTATATGAGTCTTTGCTTGTTTTGCCTTTTGTTTTGTGTCAAGTATCCTTGCTGAACACACCTATTTGAGAGAGCCAAAACTATGCTATGATTTGTTAGAATTGCTCTATGTGCTTCACTTATTTTTTTTTGAGCTATGGAATTGCTCTAGTGCTTCACTTATATCTTTTTGAGCACGGTGTGCTTTAATGTTTTTGAAGAAATGCTCTCATGCTTCACTTAGATTTATTTGAGAGTTAGTAATTTTTGAAGAAATTCTCTCATGCTTCACTTATATTATTTTGAGAGACGAATTTTTTTATGCTCATGTTCTTCACTTAGATTTGTTTGAGCTATCAAAAGCAACATATGAAACTAGTCCCAAAGTGATAGATATTCAAGAGGGGTATAATAAAAACTTTCATGAAGATCATTAGACAAAATAAACTTGATTCTTTGTAATAGTTTTGCGATATGATGATAGTGATATGTGAGTCATGTTGATGAGTAATTGTGCTTTAGTAAGAATATTGGTGTTAAGGTTTGTGATTCCCTATGCAAGCACGAAAGTCAATAGTTATGCAATGAAATTACATCCTACTTGTGGTGCATTATTCGGTGTTAGTTATGCTTAATGCTCGCTTATGAGATTTTTCGTTTCTTGGTTGGATGCTTCTCAATCTTTTTGCTAGCCTTCACTTGTACTAAGTAGGAATAATACTTGTGCATCCAAAATCCTTAAACCCAGTTTTGCCATATGAGTCCACTATACCTACCTATATGCGGTATTTCCGTGCTGTTCTAAGCAAATTTGTATGTGCCATCTCTAATTTTCAAAATAAATTTTCCTTTTTGTGTGCTCGTACCGCTCATGAAACGGTAGGGGGTGGCTGATATTTTTCCATGCTAGATGTGTTATTCTCAAGATGAGTGTTTATTCGCTTGTCATTGCATGAGAGTACGGCAAAGGTATTAGGGATGCCCAGTCCCGAAATGAAAAATGAATTTACTTTACGTTGTCAAATAATAAATTCCTTGCAAAGTGTTGGTATGGACGACACCTGTGGATACAGCTAGCCGTGGAATGTGAAAGTATGGTGGAAAAAGGAATAAACTTTATTTTTTGTTTGCGAACCGCCTATGATATATCTAGCATGGAATGTATTGGGAACTACTCGATCGTTCTCGTTGATAGGAAAGGCATGCCACCAAAATGTTTTATCTCTATTTTTTCCGCTTTGAGCTCTGGAACCTCTACAAATCCCTACTTCCCTCCTCGAAGGGCCTTTCTATTTACTTTATGCCATTTTTATTTTTATTTGAGTCTCCATCTTCTCTTATAAGGCACCAACTAAGGGGCACTACGATCATACTTGAGCATTAGGTGTAGCTAATATGCGAGTGTGTTTCATGAATGGATCAATGATTGAGCATAATGGGCTAGGGATAACTTGCTTTAGTGTTGATATTTTGAAAGACATGGTTGCTTGTTGATATGCTTGAGTATTGAAATCTTCATATTAAAACTAGACTATTGCTTTGAATCATATAAAAGTTCAAATGTCCATGCTACAAAAGAAAAGAATATGTGATGAACATGTTAGGCAGCATTCCACATCAAAAATTCTGTTTTTATCATTTACCTACTCGAGGACTAGTAGGAATTAAGCTTGGGGATGCTGATACGTCTCCAACGTATCTATAATTTTTGCTTGTTCCATGCTGTTATATTATCATTCTTGGATGTTTTACAATCATTTTGTAGCAATTTTATATCATTTTTTGGGACTAACCTATTGACATAGTGCCTAGTGCGAGTTGCTGTTTTTTGCTTGTTTTTTACTTCGCAGAAAATCAATATCAAACGGAGTCCAAACGCAGCGAAACTTTTTGGAGATTTTTTCTGGACCAGAAGACACCTGTTAGGCCAAAGAAGTACCGGAGGGGGGCTCCAAGGGGAGCACAACCCACCTGGGCGCGCCTGGGGGCCCAGGCGCGCCCTGGTGGGTTGTGCCCACTTCGGCCACCTCCTGCACCGCCTCTTTGCTCTATAAATTCCCCAAAAATCCAAAAACCCTAGGAGAGTCGATGAGACACAATTCCAGCCGCTGCAAGTTCCAAAACCGCCAGATCCAATCTAGACACCATCATGGAGGGGTTCATCATCCTCATTGGTGCCTCTCCGATGATGCGTGAGTAGTTCATTGTAGACCTACGGGTCCGTAGGTAGTAGCTAGATGGCTTCCTCTCTCTCTCTCTTTTGATTCTCAATACAATGGTCTCTTGGAGATCTATTTGATGTAACTCTTTTTGCGGTGTGTTTGTTGGGATCCGATGAACTTTGAGTTTATGATCAGATCTATTTATCCATGAAAGTTATTTGAGTTTCTTTGATCTCTTATATGCATGATTACTTATAGCCTCGTGTTTCTTCTTCGAATCTTTGGTTTAGTTAGGCCGACTAGATCGATTTTTCTTGCCATGGGAAGAGGTGCTTTGTGATGGGTTCAGTCGTGCGGTGTTCTTTCCCAGTGACAGAAGGGGCAGCAAGAAACATATTGATCGTTGCTATTAAGGACAACAAGATGGGGTCTATTCCTACATGAATAGATCTTGTCTACATCATGTCATCGTTCTTATTGCATTACTCCGTTTTTCCATGAACTTAATACACTAGATGCATGCTGGATAGCGGTCGATGTGTGGAGTAATAGTAGTAGATGCAGGCAGGAGTCGGTCTACTAATCTTGGACGTGATGCCTATATAATGATCATTGCCTGGATATCGTCATAATTATTTGAAGTTCTATCAATTGCCCAACAGTAATTTGTTTACCCGCCGTATGCTATTTTTCTCGAGAGAAGCCACTAGTAAAATCTACGGCCCCCGGGTCTATTCTTTATCATATTTGCTTTGAGATCTACTTTTATTCGCTTTTATTTTCAGATGTATTATTCCAAAAACCCAAAAATACCTTGCTGCACTTTCTTGTTACTTATTTTATTTCGCGTTTTATCGAGATCTATTTATCCAATCTACACAATTTTTACCCCATCAACGTGCGAATTTCTGGCACCGTTACCCGTAGAGGGATTGACAACCCCTCATAAGCGTCGGGTTGCAAGTATTTGTTCTTTGTGTGCAGGTACCGTTTACATAGTGTTGCTTGGTTCTCCTACTGGATTGATACCTTGGTTTTATAACTGAGGGAAATACCTACCATAGCTGTGCTGCACCATCCCTTCCTCTTTGGGGAAATACTGACATAGTTCAAGCGACATCAATAACCCACAAGTATAGGGGATCGTTTGTATCCTTTTTCGATAAATAAGAGTGTCGAACCCAACGAGGAGCTAAAGGTAGAACAAATATTCCCTCAAGTTCTATCAACCACCGATACAACTCTACGCACACTTAATGTCCGCTTTACCTAGAACAAGAATAAAACTAGAAGTACTTTGTAGGTATGAAGGGATAAGTTTGCAAGATAATAAAGAATGTAAAAATAAAAAGTAGGTGCTGTTCTAATTAAAGTACAATTAAATTAGTATAGCGAGTGTGGATTAGTAGTGGTAGGGTTTGCGGAATTGTCCCTTAGCAATTGACTACGTTACTAGACTGATGGCAAGTTTTTATGTGGGAGAGGCCACTGCTAGCATGTCATCCCTTACTTGGAACTCTATGCACTTATGATTGGAACTATTAGCAAGCATACGCGACTACTAACGTTCATTAAGGTAAACCCAACCATAGCATTAAGATATATATTGGTCCCCCTTCAATCCCGTATGCATCAATTTCTATGGTAGGAAGAAGCTTCTGTCACCCTTGCCCTCTAATGCATAGTCCTATCAACATACAACTAACCCTATGGTGTGATCCACATGCGTGCTTATATGATGGGCACCAAAGGACAGCAACATAACCACAAGAAAATTAAACCAATCATAGCAATTCACCAATTACCGATAGGACAACAAAAATCTACTCAAGCATCATAGGATGGCAACATATCATTGGATAGTAATATGAAGCATAAAGTAGCATGTTCAAGTAGAGGGTACAGCGGGTTGCGGGAGAGTGGACCGCTGAATATAGATGGGGGAAGGTGATGAAGATGTTGGTGAAGATGACATAGTTGTTGGAGTAGATCGCCATCACACGATGTTTGCCCCAGCGGCGTTCCGGCGCCACCGGGAGAGAGAGGGGGGGGGGAGAGCCCCCTCCGTCTTCTTCTTCTTCCTTGGCCTCCCCCTAGTTGGGAGGAGAGTCCCCCTCTGGTCCATGGTTGCCATGGCGGCGGAGGGGCAGGAGCCCCTCCTAGATTGGATCTCCCTCTCCGTTCTCTTCTGTTTCGCATTCCTGTTTTCTGGCCCTTCACCGTTTCTTAAATTCCCGTAGATCCGTAACTCCGATTGCGCTGAAACTTATACACAATTTTTTTCCATAAATTATCTTTCTTGCACCCGAAGAAGAGCCCCAACCAACTTACGGGGAGCCCACAAGACACCTGGGCACGCTAGGGGCTGCCCGGCGTGCCCTGGTGGGTGGTGGAGGCCTTGGGCCTCCGTTTGTGTTGATTCCAGCTTCCAAAAATCACATATATTCTAAAATAATTCTCCGTAAATTTTTATCGCGTTTGGACTGCGTTTGATATGGATATTTTGCGAAACAAAAATATGCAACAAACAGGAACTGGCACTGGATCAATATGTTAGTCCCAAAAAATCGTATAAATTGTTGCCAGAAGTATGTGAAAGTTGTATAATATTGGCATGAAACAATAAAAAATTATAGATACGATGGAGACGTATCACTCATCGGTGAGACCGATTTAGTCCATGTCAGTTGTATCAATGAACTGTGTACAAGGAAACCTTGTATTTCGGTCTGGCCGACGGGCTTGGATCGGTGAGACCGAGTTCAACGCAGAGGAAAATTTTGTCAACTCAACTCACTTGGAAAATGAATTTTCACAAGGATTTGCAAAGAATTTTCAGAAGGATTTGCAAAGAATTAACACTTAGGTACAGAGTCACAAGAAGTAGAAAACAAAAGAGATCTAGATGAAGTTTTTGTTTTTGTTTTTAAGATTAGAAGGGAAACACACTAGTAAGAAAACATGCAATGGAAATTCAACATACACAAGAACACTATAGAACTTCATCTAAAGGTGGTCGGCGACAAAGTCACCTATGTTAGAGTATATTGACTTAGGAGTCAAGTGAGATCACTTGATCATAGGTCATACTCATCATTAAGCTCAAAATGGGGTTGCCATTTTTCGTTTAAGCATTTTGATGTATTCACATCTTGTTGAGTTGCTTTAACTCATGTCTTGGAGCAAAGCTTCTCTAAGATGGAATGACATACCTTGGGTCGTGGTGTTGATCTTGATCATGTAGTTGAACTTGTGTCAGATGCTCATGGTTGATGTAGTCCATCAAGGGTTGGGAGCATCTTTTGGAGTTGAAGTTCATCTTCCTACATGGGTTAACTTTTGCAAGGAATAGCACTTGTGTATCCAAATTGACAATCATGAAACTTGATACCAATTGAGATTTCATATATTGAAATAGTCAAAGGATATGTTGAGTGATTTCATGCTTCCTTGAATTCAACAACCAACCCATAGATACTTGGTGATATAGAAATTGCTCAAGATGTGAGTGACTTGCAATCTCATAGATTGAGGTTCATCCAAGTATCTACAAGGGTTAGATAACATGCAAGGGGTGCAAATATATATCCAAGACAAAAGATCATCATCATAAGAGAAATATCAAGGATTAGTCACAAAGGCTCATGCCTTGCATGTATCCAAATGTAATCTCTATTCCAAGTTTGAGGCATCAATGATATTCAATTCACCTCTCAAATGGCAAAATACCTTTTCATCAAGCGGTTTAGTGAATATATCCGCCAATTGCTTATCGGTACAAACATGCTTAAGATTGATGTCTCCTTTAGCAACATGATCATGAATGAAATGATGACGAACTTCAATATGCTTAGTTCGAGAATGTTGCACGGGATTGTGAGCAATATTAATAGCACTCTCATTGTCACAAAGCAATGCAACATGTTTCACATGTATCCCATAATCTTTAAGAGTTTGGGTCATCCAAAGTAATTGAGCACAACATGATCCGACGGCAATGTATTCCGCTTCGGTGGTGGATAAGGATACCAAGTTTTGTTGCTTGGAGGACCAAGACACAAGGGATCTACCAAGAAATTGACAAGTACCCGAAGTGGACTTTATATCAACCTTGTCACCGGCATAGTCTGAGTCAGAATAGCCAACAAGATGAAAAGATGACCTCTTAGGATACCAAATGCCAAAGGTTAGTGTATGAATTAAATATCTCACTATCCTTTTCACGGCCTTAAGATGACATTATTTAGGAGCCGCTTGATATCGTGCACACATGCACACACTTAGCATAATATCGGGACGGGAGGCACATAGATATAACAATGAACCAATCATAGAACGGTAAACCTTTTGGTCAACCGGATTGCCATCCTTAGTCAAGTCAAGATGTCCACTAGTAGGCATGGGTGTTTTCATACCTTTGCTTTCTGGCATGTTGAACTTCTTGAAAATATTCTTGGTATACGTTGTTTGTGAGACAAAGGTACCTTCCTTAGTTTGTTTGATTTGCAAACCAAGGAAAAATTTGAGTTCGCTCATCATAGACATCTCAAACTTCTCTGACATTAGCCTTCAAAACTTTTCACTAAAATGGGGGTTAGTAGAACCAAATATGATATCATCCACATAAATTTGGCACACAAATAATTTACCATTAACCCTTTTAGTAAAAAGTGTAGAATCAATTTCCCCAATTTCAAAACCTTTTTCAATAAGAAACTTAGTCAAGCATTTATACCAAGCTCTAGGAGCTTGTTTAAGACCATAAAGAGCTTTGTGAAGTTTGTAGACATGATTAGGTTTCTTGGGATTAACAAAACCGGGAGGTTGTTTAACATATATTTCCTCCTCAATTTCACCATTCAGAAAGCACTTTTAATGTCCATTTGGTATAAAGTGATATCATGGTGATTGGCATAAGCAAGTAAAATGCTAATGGACTCAAGTCTAGCAATGGGGGCATATGTCTCACCATAGTCCATACCTTCGACTTGAGTGTAGCCTTGAGCGACGAAACGGGCCTTGTTGCGTACAACTTGTCCATCTTCATCTTGCTTATTTCGAAACACCCATTTGGTTCCAATGACATTATGATCATCGTTGGGCTTTTCAACCAATGTCCACACTTGATTCCTCTCAAAGTTGTCTAGCTCTTCGTGCATAGCATTTATCCAATCCAGATCCTCAAGGGCTTCTTCTACCTTCATAGGTTCAACACTAGAAATGAATGAGTAGTGTTCACAAAAGTTAGCCAAACGAGTTTTAGAGCGAGTGATTCTCCCGGTTTGAATATCATCAAAGATTTTTTCGACGAGATGATCTCTTGAGACTCTTGCTCTAACTCGTGAGAGCTTTTTCTTGGGTTGGGGTGGAACATCCTCATCCTCATCATCTTCTTCTTCATTGTTGGTGGCATTGTCGTTCGCTTGTGGAGGTGGAGAAGGAGGTCGAGGTGGTTCATCTTGTTGTACTTCCTCATTTCCTTCGTATTGACGTGTTCCACTTGTGGATGCCTCCAAATCAACTTGTGGTTCACCTTGATGTGAAGTTGAGGCTTCCACTTGAATGGACGAAGTGCTCTCCGTCACCTCCGTTGGGCGAATTTTGCCAATGGACAAATCTTGGATTGCTTCTGATGGATCTTTATCTCCTACATCAATTGGCAATTGCTCTACTTGCGAGCGTTAGATTCATCAAACTTCACATCTACTGTCTCTTCAACCTTTCGGGTGAAATTGTTGTAGACACGGTAAGTGTGAGAGTTTGAAACATAACCGAGTAGGAAACCTTCATGAGATTTAGAAGCAAATTTCGAACGACCATGCTTATCAAGAATGTAGCACTTTGAGCCAAATACTCGAAAGTATCCAACTTGGGGTCTGTTACCGGTGAGTAGCTCATATGCCGTTTTGCCGAGAAGCTTGTGAAGATATAGTCGATTCGTAGCATGACAAGCTGTCTCAACCGCTTCTTCCCAAAAGTGTCTTGGCATCTTGTATTCATCAAGCATTGTTCTCACCATCTCGATAAGTGTCCGGTTCTTCCTCTCAACAACTCCATTTTGTTGAGGCGTGTACGTAGCCGAGAACTCATGTGAAATCCCTTCTTCGTTAAGAAAGGTATCCACATTGGCATTCTTGAACTCCGTTCCGTTATCACTTCGAACCTTCTTGATCTTCACTTCAAATTGGTTTTGGGCCTTCTTGGCAAAGTTCTTGAAGATCTTTTGGACCTATGATTTGTCATCAAGAAAGAACACCCACGTAAATCTTGAAAAGTCGTCAACAATGACCAAACCGAAAGAGTTACCACCAAGGCTCTTATAAGCATTGGGACCGAAGAGATCCATGTGAAGTAGCTCAAGTGGACTTCTCATGGTCATGATGTTCTTCACGGGATGACTTCCTCCAACTTGTTTTCCTGCTTGACAAGCACTGCAAAGTCTATCCTTGTCAAATATAACATCTTTAACACCAAGGATATGATCATATTTAATAAGCTTATCAAGATTTCGCATGCCCACATGACCTAACCTTCTATGCCATAACCATCCTTTAGAAGATTTAGCAATTAAGCAAGTGCGAGGTTGGGCTCTCTTAGTGAAATCAACAATGTATAGATCACCTCTACGAATACCGGTAAAGACCATATTATGATTATCTCTACGAAACACTTGGCAATCTACTTCGGTAAATAGAACATTGAAACCAAAGTCAGCTAGTCTAGATACGGAAAGGAGATTGTAACCAAGAGATTCAACGAGCATAACATTTTGAATAGAGCTATCATTGGATATGGCCACCTTACCAAGGCCAAGTACCTTACCCTTGGAGTTATCTCCAAAAGTTACATACTTGCATGGGCTGTCATTTTTAGCAAGCTCACTGAACATGTCATTATCTCCGGTCATATGATCAGTACATCCACTATCGAGAGTCCACTCTTTTCCTCCGGCCATGTAGTCACGAAAGTTGGCCACGAGACTAAGATTTCTCATAGTCTCCTCATAGTCAATATCACTTTCTTCATCTTCATCAAAATAGCCATGCTCAATGTCATCATCATGTATGTGATCATCACCTAGAGCAAGTGATTCATTAGATTTATGACCATGACAATGTTCAAGTTTATGAATTCTAATTGTTTCTGAAATGATGCTACTAATGACTCCAACATTTCCTTTAGCACGCATAAGATCACATAGCTCAAATAGACATTCATCAAACTTGGGATCACTAGGCTTCATTTTATGGAAAGCAATAGACTTTTGAAGAATCTCATCTAGATTTTTTAAGGAATAATTCGGAAAGCGCTCCTCAAGATAATTCCATATAGTGTATGCGCATTCAAAAGTAGGCAAGCAGACAAGCAAATTTCTAGGCAATCCTCTAATGATAAGATCAATAGTCCTAAGATTGTGAATCATGTCAAGATACTCATTGGGGGTAGGATGCACAGGATCAATAGGAGGCACATAAGGGCTAAGAATATACTTGTTCAAATTTTATTCATTGAAAATCTCAAGCATCTCATTTTTACATGAACCATAATACTCCCCATCAAGAATAGGCACTCTATGTCTAATACTCCCAAACATAGACTCATCCATCTTCCTCCAATGGTGATTAAACCAAAGCAATGGAGACCAAAGCTCTGATACCAATTGAAAGGATCGTGAAGAGTGGTCTAGAGGGGGCTGATTAGACCCTTAACAAGCAAAAGTGGCAGTTTTTAGTTTCTTCAAGTTAAGGTTGAGTTTAGCATATGTTAAAGCACTCACCATACATTTCAAGCAAGCATGACAAGAGTATATGCAGCGGAAAGAGTAAACCATGCAAGTTGCAAGAAAGTAAAGGGATGGGATTGGAGTGTGCAAACGCAATGGAGACGCGGAGAATTTTTGGCGTGGTTTCGATAGGTGGTGCTATCGTACGTCCATGTTGATGGAGACTTCAACCCACGAAGGGTAACGGCTGCGCGAGTCCACGGAGGGCTCCACCCACGAAGGGTCCACGAAGAAGCATCCTTGTCTATCCCACCATGGCCATCATCCATGAAGGACTTGCCTCACTCGGGTAGATCTTCATGAAGTAGGCGATCTCCTTGCCCTTACAAACTTCTTGGCTCAACTCCACATCATGACAGAGGCTCCCAAGCGACACCTAACCAATCTAGGAGACACCACTCTCCAAAAGGTAATAGACGGTGTGTTGATGATGAACTCCTTGCTCTTGTGCTTCAAATGATAGTCTCCCCAACACTCAACTCTCTCTCTCAGATTTGGCTATGGTGGAAGAAAGATTTGAGTGGAAAGCAACTTGAGGAAGGCTAGAAATCAAGGTTCAAATGGTAGGAATGGAATCTCTTGATCTCAACACATGAGTAGGTTGTTCTCTCTCAGAAAATGAATGGTGGAAGTGTAGGCACGTTCTTATGGCTCTCTCACAAATGGAGAAGGGGGTGGAGGGGTATATATAACCTCCACACAAAATCGAACCGTTACACACATTTGACTCATCTCGGTGAGACCGAATAGTTAAACTCGGTGGCACCGATCAGTTCAAAAATGTGAACGTTAGGAATCTCGGTGGGACCGACTGGAACAACTCGGTGGGATCGATGTGCTAGGGCTTAGGGCAAACCTCATCTCGGTGGCGCTGATTGCATCAACTTGGTGAGACCGAAGTGAAGCAATAAGGCAACAGAGAGTTGGTCAAGCCATCTCGGTGAGACCGATTGCTATTTCGGTGAGACCGAAATAATTGTAACTGATAACAGATAGTTGGCAAGGCCATCTCGGTGAGACCGAGATCTGTATCGGTGAGACCGAATTGTTAGGGTTTCTGGCTGTGGCTATGTCATATGAACTCGGTGGCTCCGAATAGGAGATATCGATGAGGCCGAGTTGGAGTTTAGGATTTGGACATATTTGGATGGAGAAAGTGGGTGTGGGTTTTTGGAGCAATATCACTAAGCACTTGAGCAAGTAAGCCATTAAGCAACACCTCATCCCCTATTAATAGTATTGGCTTTCCTATGGACTCAATGTGATCTTGGATCACTAAAATAGAAATGAAGAGTCTTGAGCTTTTGCCAATCTTTGCCCTTAGCATTTTGAAGGGGTTCCACATCCTCTTGTCCTTCCCACGCCATTGTTGAACTTGTCTGAGATACACTAGATAAAACTATTAGTACAACAAGAAATATGTTGACATTAATTACCAAAATCACCCAGGGAGCACTTGTGCTTTCAGAAAGACAACATACATCTCATCAAAATATTGAACGAATACCAAATTCACATGATTACTTATAACAAGACTTCTCCCATGTCCTCAGGAACAAATGTAAACTACTCACAAAGCATGTTCATGCTCAAGATCAGAGGGGTAATAAGTATCATTAAGGATCTGAACATATAATCTTCCACCAAATAAACCAACTAGCATCAACTACAAGGAGTAATCAACACTACTAGCAACCCACAGGTACCAATCTGAGGTTCTGAGGCAAAGATTGGATACAAGAGATGAACTAGGGTTTGAGAGGAGATGGTGCTGGTGAAGATGTTGATGAAGATTGGTCCTCCCACAATGAGAGGATCGTTGGTGATGACGATGGCTTCGATTTTCCCCTCCCGGAGGGTAGTTTCTTTGGCAGAATAGCTCCATCGGAGCCCTAGATAGCCTCTGCCCAGGTTCCGCCTCGAGACGGCGATGCTTCATCCTGAAAGCCTCCTTATGATTTTTTCTAGGTCAAAACCCTTCATATAGCAGAAGATGGACACCAGGGGTTGGCCAGGGGGCCCACAAGCTTGGGAGGCATGCCCTGGGGGGGTATGGCGTGCCCCCCAGGCTTGTGGCCACCTGGTGTGTCCCCTTCTGTTCTTTCTTCGCCCAATATTATTTATATATTCCAAAGCAATTCTCCATAAAGTTTTAGGACATTTGGAGTTGTGCAGAATAGGTATCTCAGATTTTCTCCTTTCTAGTCCAGAATTCCAGCTGCCCGCATTCTCCCTCTTCATGTAAATCTTGTAAAATAAGAGAGAAAAGGCATGAGAATTGTATCATAAAGTGAAATAACAGTCCATAATGCAATAAGTATCAACATAAAAACATGATGCAAAATGGACATATCAAGAAGTAGCAAGTAGATGATGGGTTTCTAGAGTGACAGAAGCTTAGATTATGCGTTGCTTCGTAAGGGGCTGATTTGGATCCACATGTTAAATGCTATGGTTAGATTTATCTTAGTTCTTTTTTCGTAGTTGCGGATGCTCGCGAGAGGGGTTAATCATAAGTGGGAGGCTTTTCCAAGTAAGGAAAGCACCCAAGCACCAGTCCACCCACATATCAAACTATGAAAGTAGCGAAAGTGAATCATATGAGCATGATGAAAACTAACTTGATGATAATTCCCATGTGTCCTCGGGAGCACTTTACTTTATATAAGAGTTCGTCCTGGCTTGTCCTTTGCTATAAAAAGGATTGGGCCACCTTACCGCACCTTTTGTTACACTTGTTATTTGTTACTCGTTACGAATTACCTTGCCACCAAACTATTTGTTACCAAGAATTTCAGTGCTTGCAGAGAATACCTTGCTGAAAACCGCTTGTCAGTTCCTTCTGCCCCTCGTTGGGTTCGACACTCTTACTTATCGAAAGAACTACGATTGATCCCCTATACTTGTGGGTCATCAAGACTCTTTTCTGGCACCGTTGCCGGGGAGTGAAGCGCCTATGGTGAGTGGGATTTGGTAAGGAAACATTTATATTACATGCTGGAATTTACTGTTACTTGTCACTATGGAAAACCATCCTTTGAGGGGTTTGTTCGGGGTATCTTCACCTCGACCAGAAGCACAAAGAGTTGCTCCTCAACCTACTGCACCTACTGAAAATATTTATTATGAAATTCCTTCTGGTATGATAGAGAAACTGCTAGCTAATCCTTATGCAAGAGATGGAACATTGCATGCTGATATGCACCTGATATATGCGGATTGTTTAAGCTTGCAGGTTTACCCGGAGATGAAGTGTAGAAGAAGGTTTTACCTTTATCTTTGGGGGGAAAAGCATTGACATGGTATAAGCTATGCGATGATATTGGAATGTGGGACTGGAACCGATTGAAATTGGAATTTCATGAGAAGTTTTATCCTATGCATTTGGTTCATCGTGATCGGAATTATATATATAATTTTTGGCCTCGTGGAGGATAAAGTATCACTCAAGCTTGGGGAGGCTTAAGTCAATGTTGTATTCATGCCCCAATCATGAGCTCTCAAGAGAAATTATTATACATAATTTTTATGCTCGGCTTTCTCGTGATGATCAATCCATGCTCGATACTTCTTGTACTGGTTCTTTTATGAAGAAAACTATTGAATTCAGATGGGATCTTTTGGAAAGAATTAAATGCAACTCTAAAGATTGGGAGCTCGACGATGGTAAAGAGTCAGGTATAAAGCTTGAGTTTGATTGTGTTAAATATTTGATGGATACCGATGCCTTTCATAAATTTAGCACTAAGTATGGACTTGACTCTGAGATAGTAGCTTCTTCTGTGAATCATTTGCTACTCATGTTGATCTCCCTAAGAAGTGATTTAAATATCATCCACCTATTGAAGTAGAAGTAGAGGAACCTACTAAAGCCAAAGAGGAAATTATTGCTTACAATGCTAATCCAGTTATTCCTACTGCTTATATTGAGAAACCCCCTTTTCCTGTAAGGATAAAAGAACATGCTAAGGTTTCAACTATGGTTCGCAAAAGTTATATAAGAACACCTACAACCTCTGAACAAATTAAAGTTGAACCTAATGTTACTATGATTAAGGATCTCTTGGTTGATAATATCGATGGGCATGTTATTTATTTCTGAAGGTGCTAGAATTGCTAAACTAGACGATAAAGATAAAAATAGACATGTTGTTGGCATGCCTGTTGTCTCTATTAAAATAGGAGATCATTGTTATCATGGCCTATGTGATTTGGGTGCTAGTGTGAGTGCTATCCCGTTTACTTTATATCCAGAAATTATGAATGATATTGCACCTGCTGAGATAGAAGACATTGATGTTACTATTAAGCTTGCTAATAGAGAAACTATCACACCACTTGGGATTGTTAGAGATGTTGAAGTCTTGTGTGGGAAAATAAAATACCCTACTAATTTTCTAGTTCTTAGTTCCCCACAAGATGAATTTTGTCCCGTTATATTTGGTAGACCTTTCCTGAATACGGTTAATGCTAAGATTGATTGCACTAAGGAAACTATTAGTGTAAATTTTGGTGATGTGTCTCATGAGTTTAATTTCTCCAAATTCCATAGACAACCTCGTGATAAAGAATTACCTAGTAAGGATGAAATTATTGGTCTTGCTTCTATTGTCGTGCCTCCTACTGATCCGTTAGAACAATATTTGCTAGACCACAAAAATGACATGTATATGAATGGAAGAAACAAAATGGATGATATATTCTTTAAACAAATGCCTATTTTGAAACACAATTTGCCTGTTGAGACTCTTGGAGATCCTCTTCCACCCAAGAGTGATCCTGTGTTTGAGCTTAAGCAATTGCGTGATACATTGAAATATGCTTACCTTGATGAAAAGAAAATATATCCTGTTATTATTAGTGCTAACCTTTCAGAGCATGAAGAAAAGAGATTATTGAAAACTCTGAGGAAGCACCGTGCCACTATTGGATATACTCTTGATGATCTTAAGGGCATTAGTCCCACTCTATGCCAGCACACGATTAATATGGAGCCTTATGCTAAGCCAGTTGTCGATCACCAGCGACGATTAAGTCCTAAGATGAAGGAAGTGGTAAGAAATGAAATATTAAAGCTTCTGGAAGCAGGTATAATCTATCCTATAGCTGATAGTAGATGGGTAAGTCCTGTTCATTGTGTCCCTAAGAAGGGAGGCATTATTGTTGTCCCTAATGATAAAAATGAACTTATCCCACAAAGAATTATAACAGGTTATAGGATGGTAATTGATTTTAGAAAACTAAACAAAGCTACTAGGAAAGATCATTACCCTCTACCATTCATTGATCAAATGCTAGAAAGATTATCAAAACATACACATTTCTGTTTTCTAGATGGATACTCTGGTTTTTCCCAAATACCTGTGTCACAAGAGGATCAAGAAAAAACTACTTTTACATGCCCTTTTGGTACTTTTGCTTATAGACGTATGCCTTTCGGTTTATGCAATGCACCTGCTACCTTTCAAAGATGTATGACTGCTATATTCTCTGTCGGTGCAACAAACATTGCCGTTTGTCGACCGAGCTCGTGCCCAGGCGTACTGACGATCATACATCCAGCACCAATGCATGACACGAAATCAAGCTAGAGAAGTCGCTCTTCATGAGATCAAGGAGAGCATTAAGAAACACAAGACATCAGGATATCACCTTGGCAAGGCCTCCCTTGCCGGGCAGGAGAGCCTGGCTAGGTCGAGACCGCCCTGAGGACAAGTCCAAGTTTGCCCCGGCAGGCCTGCCGGGGCCGCCAAGGTGAAGCCCTGCCAAGCTCTTTCAACGAGGAATCCCCACCAAGACGCCACCGCTCCACCTCATCACACCCAAGTCACTCATCCATGCGGTGTCAATGAGTTAAGCAACCAGGTGTATCCTCTCGAGCACATGGCAGCATCAAGGAGAAGAGATTAGCTTTATTGACACCCGTCCAGGAGGCGTGTCAAGCTGATAAGAAGAGGCAGATCAGCGGCGTAACAGGCTTGCCGGGATTCACCCTTGACACGACACCTAGCAGTGCATTAAATGCACTTTGTCCTAACTACTAGAGTTAGGTATGATGGCACTGTTAGCTATCTAATCACACCCAAATGACTATTTTGCCACTGTGGTTGCCCCTTAGCCTATAAAAGGAGGCCCGAGGCAACCTAGCAAAGGGTTCGAAGACTTCGACCCCCAGCATTTGTAAGCTCATGTTGCTTTCCCCAAGGAATCCTTGCCGGGCCAGAGCTTGTCGAGCCTTCTTCCACCTCCAGATTAATCCACCAAAGCAGGAGTAGGGTTTTATGCTGCAAAGCGGCCCGAACCTGGGTAAAAGAGAAGGAGTCCATTGCCGTGTTGTCCCCCACTGCTTCTGCTCTTTGTGCAACGTGGCCGTCCCCATGCCGAACCACAAAGGGGCACCTCAGCCCCATAGGTGATCGTGCTTCCACGCCGACATTTTTGGCATGCCAAGTATGGGGGTGTCGCTTGTGCGAACCAGAAGCAGTGACCAGCGCGTCAATCTTCATCGACCTTCATCCTGCATGGCTCCCAAGAAGAAGAGCGGAGCTGGAACGCATCCTTCGTCCTTGAAGGCTTCATTTCCCGTAACTGCGGGCACCACGGGCACCGCGGCTGCGGCGGACGGAACCGGCGAGGCGGGCGGGGCAACTAACATCCCTGCTGCGGCTGGAGCAGGGGCTGCAGGCACGACCCAGCCTGCTTAGCATGCCGCCGATCAAGTTCTCGCCGGTGCGTGATACGTCTCCGGCGTATCTACTTTTCCTAATGCTTTTGCTCTTGTTTTGGACTCTAATTTGCATGATTTGAATGAAACTAACCCCGACTGCCGCTGTTTTCAGCTAAACTACCATGGTGTTGTTTTTTGTGCAGAAATAAAAGTTCTCAGAATGGAACGAAACTTTTTGGAGAATTTTTATACAATAAAAGAAAAATACTGGAGCCAAGAACCACTGGAGGGGGGGGGGGTCCCTGGGTGGGCACAACCCACCTGGGCGCGCCCCCCTGGTGGCCCCACAGACCCTGATTCCAACTCTATAAAATCCTATTTTTGGAGAAAAAATCAGGGAAAAAGAATTATCGTGTTTCACGAGACGGAGCCGCCGCCACCTCCTGTTCTTCATTGGGAGGCCAGATTTGGAGTCCGTTTGGGGCTCCGGAGAGGGGGATCTTTGACCTTCGTCATCACCAACCCTTCTCCATCGCCAATTCCATGATGCTCCCCACCAGGAGTGAGTAATTTCTTTGTAGGCTCGCTGGTCGGTGAGGGTTGGATGAGATTCATCATGTAATCGAGTTAGTTTTGTTAGGGCTTGATCCCTAGTATCCATTATGTTCTGAGATTGATGTTGCTATGACTTTGCCATGCTTAATGCTTGTCACTTTGGGCCCGGGTGCCATGATTTCAGATCTGAACCATTTATGTTTTCACCATTAGATCTATGTTCTAGATCCGATCTTGCAAGTTATATGCACCTGCTACGTGTTATGATCACAAACCCCGGAGTGACAATAGTCGGGATACTTTCCGGTGATGACCGTAGTTTGAGGAGTTCATGTACTCACTATGTGTTAATGCGTTGTTTCGGTTCTCTATTAAAAGGAGGCCTTAATATCCCTTAGTTTCCTTATGGACCCCGCTGCCACGGGAGGGTAGGACAAAAGATGTCATGCAAGTTCTTTCCATAAGCACGTATGACTATTTACGGAATACATGCCTACGTTATATTTATGAACTGGAGCTAGTTTTGTATCGCCCTAGGTTATGACTGTTATATGATGAATATCATCCAACGAATTCACTAATCCAATGCCTATGAATTTCCCATATATTGTTCTTGCTAAGTTACTACTGCTGCTGTTACTGTTACAACTGCTACAAAATCATTGCTATCACTGTTACCGTTACTGTTACTATTATCATTGCTATCAAAACTATCATATTACTGTGCTACTGATTACCTTGCTGCAGATAATTAATCTCCAGTTGTGGTTGAATTGACAAATCAGCTGCTAATACTTGCAAATATTCTTTGGCTCCCCTTGTGTCGAATCTATAAATTTGGGCTGAATACTCTACCCTCGAAAACTGTTGCGATCCCCTATACTTGTGGGTTATCAAGACCTTTTTCTGGAGCCGTTGCCGGGGAGCATAGCTATATTTGTTGAGTCATTTGGGATTATTATCTATTTATCACTATGAAGAATCTGAAGGATACCATGACTAAGATTTTTTCCTCCAGGACGAGGGGAGGTAAGGAACTGCCACTACACACTGCACTTGATTCACCTTCTATTTTGAGTAGACTTGCAACACCATCACTTGCTATTAATCCTGATATGTCGCAAGTTATTAATGATGCTACTTCTGCTATAAATGCTACTCATGATGATGCTAGTACCTTGCTTGATGATAATATGCCACTAGGTGAATTTCTTTATGAACAAATTGCTAGAGCTAAAGATATTGAGAATGCTGAAACTGATGAAATTATTGAAACTGATGAAGTACTTGAAACTGAAAATCTTGAAACACCTATTAGTCCTAGCTCTCCCAGATATGAATTGCCTAAGATACCTGAAGGTTATGTTATGGATGAGGAGACAACTAGATATTTTCTTGCTTGCAATGATAGAGATGATCTTAAGAAGTTATTATGCAAACTGAAAGAAAAATCTTTGAATGCCAGAATGAAATGTGATCCTAAGTTTGCTACTTCACCTATCTTTGTTGATGATAAGGATTATGAATTCTCTGTCGACCCAGAGTTAATTACTTTGGTTGAATCTAATCCTTTCCATGGCTATGAAACTGAGACTGTTGTGGCAAACCTTACTAAATTGAATGATATAGCCACCCTATTTGCTCATGATGAGAAGATTCACTACTACTGTATTCTCAAATTATTTTCATTCTCATTAAAGGGTGATGCTAAGATATGGTACAATACTCTTGCTCCTGGTTGTGTGCGTCCCAGGATATGATTTATTACTTCTCTGAAAAATATTTTCCTGCTTATAAGAAACAAGCTGCCTTACAGGAAATATTTAACTTTGTGCAAATTGAAGAAGAGAGTCTCCCACAAGCTTGGGGGAGGCTTCTCCAATTGCTTAATGTTTTGCCTAATCATCCTCTTAAGAAAAATGAAATACTTGATATCTTCTATAATGGATTAACCTATGCTTCTGGAAACTTCTTAGATAGTTGTGCTTGTTGTGTTGTCAGGGAAGGAACTGTTGAGCAAGCTGAGGAATTATTGAATAATATATTGAAAAATTATGATGATTGGACTCTTCATGAACCACCGTCTAAACCCACTCCAAAGAAGAGGGTTATCTTAATCTAAGTCCTGAAGATATGCAAGAGGCAAAGAAATCTATGAAGGAAAAAGGTATTAAAGCAGAGGATGTTAAAAATTTACCTCCTATTGAAGAAATACATGGACTTGATGCACCACCACCAAAGGTGGTAGAGGTAAACTCTTTAATGAAATTTGATGAAAGTGATATCCCTTACAATAAACATCCTAGTCAATGCCTTTATGAGTTTGACAACTACATTAGAAAACAAGATCACTTCAATGAAAATGTTATGAAACAATTGAAATACAACTCCAATATGATTGCTCGCTTGAGTGACTTGTTGTTTAGAATCTTCAATGATGTTAGAGGTGTAGGAAAACATTCCTCTATAGTTCATACTCAGTTAGAACAAGTTGCTAAATCTCAAAGAGAATTTCTTGATGAAATGAATAATAATATGAATGATCATGCTATAAGAGTAGTGACTAGAGGAGGTAGAATGACTCAGGAACCACTTTATCCTGAGGGACACCCTAAAAGAATTGAACAAGACCCTCAAAGAATTAACATTGATGCACCTAGTCCTTCTAGAAAGAAGAAGAAAAAGAAAAATGATAGGACCTTGCATACTTCTAGTGAACCTGAAGTAGAAAAACCTCCTGATAATGATAATGAAGTTTCTATTTCTGATGCTGAAACTCAATCTGGTAATGAACATTCATCTAGTGATAATGAAAAGGATAATGATGATGTTCATGAAGACACTCAATCAGACAATGATAAACAACCAGATAATGATGTTGAAATAGAACCAGCTGTTGATCTTGATAACCCACAACCTAAAAATAAAGATATGATAAAAGAGACTTTGTTGCTAGAAAACATGGAAGAGAAAGAGAACCATGGGTTCAAAAGCCCATGCCCTTTCCACCTAAATCAACTAAGAAGAAAGATGATGAAGAATTTGAACGCTTTGCTGAAATGCTTAGGCAGTCTTTTTGCGCACTCGCTTGATTAATATATTAAAGATGGCCCCTTATGCAAAATATATGAAAGACATCATCACTAATAAGAGAAAGATACCGGAAGATGAAATCTCCACCATGCTTGCTAATTATTCTTTTAAGGATGGAGTACCTAAAAAACTTGGAGATCCGGGAATACCAACTATACCTTGCTCCATCAAAAGAAATTATGTCAAAACTGCCTTGTGTGATCTAGGAGCTGGTGTTAGTGTTATGCCTTTCTCTTTATATAAAAGACTTGATTTGAATAAACTCACACCTACTGAAATATCTTTGCAAATGGCTGACAAATCAACTGCCATACCTATCGGTATTTGTGAGGATGTGCCCGTTGTTGTTGCAAATGTTACTATCTTAACTGACTTTGTTATGCTTGAGATGCCCGAGGATGACAACATGTCGATTATCCTTGGTAGACCCTTTTTGAATACCGTAGGGGCTGTTATTGATTGCAATAAAAGCAAGGTCACTTTTCATATCAATGGTAATGAATATACGGTGCACTTTCCGAAGAAACAATTCCAAGTGAATGGTATTAATGTTATTGAAAAATCTCTGACACTCACTATTGGAAGTTTTCAACTACCTCTACCTACTACCAAAAAGAAATATGAAATGCTTATTGTTGGGGACATGCATATCCCCGTTGAGGGAACTTAGTGTTTTACGAAAGTTCTTCGGTTTCATGCTAATCGGAAGTGGTTGTTAATAAGACTTGATCAACCTTATTAATGGATCAGTTTTTAGAGGTATGAAGTTGATGAATTTAGTAAGCACAACCTTCTGTTCTCAACTTCTGTTTTCTGTTTTTGTTAGTTAAACAAAATAAAATGCCAAGTTTTGTCTGTTTTCTGAATTTCTCGTGCAATAAAAAATGACCCAAAAATAAAAGTTCTCAGAATGCCCTGAAAATTTAATACGATTTTTTCTGAATATTTCTTAATGTTTAGTGCAAATAACATCAAAGGGGGGGGTGTGCACCAGGTGGGCACAACCCACCTGGGCATGCCAGCAACCCCAGGTGTGCCCTGGTGGGTTGTGGTCCCCACATGGGCCCCCTCACTTATCTCTTTAGCCCATTTCATCACCTACCTCCAGAAAAAAAATCACCATTGCTCTCTCTCTCTCTCTCTCTCTCTCTCTCTCTCTCTCTCGTGTTCTTGCTCTCAAACCCGCGGATTTCAATCTCTTTGCTCGAAGCTCCGTTTCCAAAACTGTTTTGGGGGATTGCTACTTGGTATGAGACTCCTCCATTGCTCCAATTAGTTTTGCTTTAGTGGTTTATATTTTGAATAATTAGCTACTCTTGGTGCTGCTGTAGATGAGCTTGCATGTTGAATTCTTAGAGTTCTAAGTAATTTGATGCTTAATATGGCCTCTATGGACCCTTCTGAGTAGTTGCTATCAATCTTGGGAAGTTTTGTTGACAAAAATTTTGTGGACTATTTTTTTTTAGAATTTTGTTCATAGGAATAAGATGAGTTTCTTTGGAAGGATTTTTTTGAGGAGGAGGTCCTCGGAGGCATCGTTTAGCAGTGGCTCAACTCGTCGGTCTTATGTTGAACCAAGTGCAAGTTTAGTATGGGATGCCGCTATCAAATCTTGCCTATGGCCGAGCGACGATTTCATGATGAGTGCAGGTATTAAAGAAGAATTTGGGCAATATATTCACAACGCCGAGCTCGGTCCCTACATTGAAGATAAGTGCAACCAACATCTCAGCCTCACAGAATCATTCACTAAAGAATTTAAATTCCATCCTCGTGAGTCTAGAGTTTTGTTTAAACTTTATGACCGTCCAATTACCATGCCTCTAGACGCGTTTAGTGGTGTGTGTAAAATTCCGTTTTGGGGTTCGCTGGACGAGCCACCAAGATCTGAGTATGAGTCATTTTTGACTAGTCTTTGCTACGGTGAGGATAGAGGAGTGACACAAGGTAGAATAAAAAGTATTCATTTCCCATCAATTCAATACTTTGCATTGTTTAATGGAAAATGCATCATAGGCAAACAAGACTGTAGTACACTATGTGCTCCTGACTTGAGCCTCATACACACTGCTCTCACCGGTATTAAATGTTATAACCTTGGAGCGATTGTTGCACGTAGACTGCAACACAACACTGGTAGTGGATATTTTTATGGTGGGATTTATGCTTCATGTTTAGCAAAGGAGCTGGGTGTATCACCTTGGCCTAATGACCCTATCCTACCCACTCAGTACTTAAACTTTGAGGCCATGAAGCACCATAAGTTCCTTAAGGGTGAAATCAATGATTATACTTATAACTTGCGGTTCAATAAAAATTCTGTTGTGCATACCTTTTTGCCTGCGCCTGCTCTCTTTGATTTTCACAGCAAATGAAGGTATTATGTTTTTGAGAACGAGGCCCGTGCGCACAACGTTGAGGTCGTGGCTGCTCGGCAAGTCGAGGAGGTTGCACCAAGAGCCTCCGTGAGCTACCACTCTGACTATTATGCAAGCCACGGATGGTGATTACCAAGCTAGGCCAAAAGCCTAAGCTTGGGGGAGTACGTATTTCCACCGGCATTATATTCATGTTCACACATTACATTCCAGTTGTCGGTGTCCACACTTTTTCATTGTATTATCCATGCTAGATTTATTTTCTCGCTTTCTTCTTGTGTGTTTGAAAAAACTTTGAAAAAAAATCCAAAAAAATGTTTGTTGCTTCTTTTCGGTTTTTCTTTCTAGTTTAGCTAGTTGTAGTATTAAAAAGAAAACCCAAAAAGATTTCCTTATTCTTCTTTTGCTTGTTGGGAGCTCTCCCGCGTAAATAATTTTTCTCATTTTTGTTCTTTTTCTTTAATTTGCTTTCTTCAAGAAAAAAACTAAAAACTCAAAAAATATTTCAGTGTGTTTCTCTGAGATTCTTTTAATTTATTGAGTCATACCAACGAGAAGACCACGATGAAAATGTCGAGTGGCTCTCATATGCATTGATATTGATATAATAAAGAGCCCATATTACCTTGTCTTCTCCTTTTTGAATAAAATGTTTGCAGATTCCAGCTTAGTCCACGACACTCTTGCACTATTATTATTTTCATATCATTCGGTCGTGCAAGTGAAAGGAAATAATGACGATATTTGATGAACTGGTTGTGGCAGAGAGAAACGGGTATGAACTCAACTTGTTCTGTTTTTGTAAATATGTTTAACCTAGTATCCATGATTCAGCCTATTATGATCAAACATGTTTGCAATGAAAATTAGAGATTATAGTTTCTCATGCCATGCTTAAGTAGCTAGGAGTGGATAATGATTTATCTTGGATTTTGACATGCATTAAAATGATTGTGATGTGGTATGATGATATGGTATCCTCCTCTGAATGTTTCAAGTGGCTTGACTTGGCACATGTTCATGCATGTAGTTGAATCAAAACCAACATAGCCTCTATGATATTTATGTTCATGGTGTTCATATCCTACCCATGCTAGTATCCAATGTTACTTATGCATAATGCATGTTCATGACCATTTTTGCTCTCTAGCTGGCCGCTTCTCAACCTATTTGCTATCCTTCACCTGTACTAAGCGGGAATACTGCTTGTGCATCAAAATCCTAGAACCCAAGCTATCCCAGATGAGTCCACCATATCTACCTATATGCGGTATTACCCTGCCGTTCTAAGTAAATTTGCATGTGCCACCTCTAAAAACTTCAAATAAACATCCATTTTTGTGTGCCTGGATTGTTCATAGAGCGACAGGAGGTAGTCGGTATCTTCCATGCTAAGCTGGTTATTCTCATGATGAGTGTTTATTCACTCGTCCTTGCACGAGAGGGGCGGTAATAGTGATTCCCAGTCCTGAAATCGAAAATCGCAATTAATTAAACAAAACTCCCCCAGGAATGATGTTGGTATGGACGGTACCCATGGATTCGGCTAGCCGTGGAGTGTGTTTGTTGATTGAGGGGGAGTAAACCTTTACTTTTATCGCTTGGGAACCGCCACTAATGTGTTTAGCATGGAAGATATCGATAACTAATGGTCGCGAAGTAAACAGGAAGGATGCATTTCTCAAAAATTCATTTTATCTCTGTTTAAAAAATCTAAGCTCTGGCACCGCTGCAAATCACTGCTTCCCTCTGCGAAGGGACTATCTATTTAATTTTATGTTGAGTCATCACCTTCTCAAATAAGCGCCAGATCTGAGAGCACTATTGTCATCCTCATGCATTGTGTATAGCTAATGTTGGATGCATCATGGCTGGATCTTTTCTACCATGAATTACAATGTTTAGTCGCTGCTTGAACTTTGGAGGTGCTCTACATTTATGTTTTGCGGTCTCAGAAAGGGCTAGCAAGATACCACTATTGTCATATTATATCACGATTGTTTTTACAAAGTGTTGTCATTTGAGATATTTTATTATTGCTCGCTAGTTGCTTATGCCATTGATATGAGTTAATATATTTTTTAAGAGTTATTGTCAACATGGTTAGTCATAATCTTTGCTGAAAACCTGGGTGCTACTTAAGCTTATTTATGTAAACAAGAGCAAAAGAGTTCGTAAAAGTTTTTATTTTTCACTTTCAGTTTATCAACTGAATTGCTTGAGGACAAGCAAAGGTTTAAGCTTGGGGGAGTTGATACGTCTCCGGCGTATCTACTTTTCCTAATGCTTTTGCTCTTGTTTTGGACTCTAATTTGCATGATTTGAATGAAACTAACCCGGACTGACGCTGTTTTCAGCAGAACTACCATGGTGTTGTTTTTTGTGCAGAAATAAAAGTTCTCGGAATGGAACGAAACTTTTTGGAGAATTTTTATACAATAAAAGAAAAATATTGGAGCCAAGAACCACTGGAGGGGGGGTCCCTGGGTGAGCACAACCCACCAGGGCGCGCCCCCCTCCAGGCGTGCCCAGGTGGGTTGTGCCCACCTGGTGGCCCCGCAGACCCTGATTCCAACTCTATAAAATCCTATTTTTGTAGAAAAAATCATGGGAAAATAATTATCGCATTTCACGAGACGGAGCCGCGGCCACCTCCTGTTCTTCATCGGGAGGCCAGATCTGGAGTCCGTTTGGGGCTCCGGAGAGGGGGATCTTCGATCTTCGTCATCACCAACCCTTCTCCATCACCAATTCCATGATGCTCCCCACCGGGAGTGAGTAATTTCTTTGTAGGCTCGCTGGTCGGTGAGGAGTTGGATAAGATTCATCATGTAATCGAGTTAGTTTTGTTAGGGCTTGATCCCTAGTATCCATTATGTTCTGAGATTGATGTTGCTATGACTTTGCCATGCTTAATGCTTGTCACTTTGGGCCCGGGTGCCATGATTTCAGATCTGAACCGTTTATGTTTTCACCATTATATCTATGTTCTAGATCCGATCTTGCAAGTTATATGCACCTGCTACGTGTTATGATCCGCAAACCCCGGAGTGACAATAGTCGGGATACTTTCCGGTGATGAACGTAGTTTGGGGAGTTCATGTATTCACTATGTGTTAATGCTTTGTTCCGGTTCTCTATTAAAAGGAGGGCTTAATATCCCTTAGTTTCCTTATGGACCCCACTGCCACGGGAGGGTAGGACAAAAGATGTCGTGCAAATTCTTTCCATAAGCACGTATGACTATTTACGGAATACATGCCTATGTTATATTTATGAACTGGTGCTAGTTTTGTATCGCCCTAGGTGTTATATGATGAATATCATCCAAAGAATTCACCGATCCAATGCCTACGAATTTCCCATAAATTGTTCTTGCTAAGTTACTACTGCTGCTGTTACTGTTACAACTGCTACAAAATCATTGCTATCACTATTACTGTTACTGTTACTATTATCATTGCTATCAAAACTATCATATTACTGTGCAACTGATTACTGATACGTCTCTAACGTATCTATAATTTTTGATTGTTCCATGCTGTTATATTATCATTCTTGGATGTTTTACACTCATTTTATAGTCATTTTATATCATTTTTTGGTACTAACCTATTGACATAGTGCCCAGTGCCAGTTGCTATTTTCTGCATGTTTCTTACATCGCAGGAAATCAATACCAAACGGAGTCCACATGCAGTGAAACTTTTTGTGGATTTTTTTGGACCAGAAGACATCCAGTGGGCCGGAGAAGCACCTGGGGGTGCTCCGAGGGGAGCACAACCCACCAGGGCGCGCCTGGAGGCCCAGGCGCACCCAGGTGGGTTGTGCCCACCTCGGTGGCCTCCCGCACCGCCTCTTTGCTCTATAAATACCCCAATATTCCAGAAATCCTAGGGGAGTCAACGAAAATCAATTCCAGCCACCGCAAGTTCCAGAAACACCAGATCCATTCTAGACACCATCTCGGAGGGGTTCATCTGTCCATTGGTGCCTCTCCGATGATGCGTGAGTAGTTCTTTGCAGACCTTCGGGTCCGTAGTTAGTAGCTAGATGGCTTTCCCTCTCTCATTTGATTCTCAATACAATGGTCTCTTGGAGATCCATATGATGTAACTCTTTTTGCGGTGTGTTTGTTGGGATCCGATGAACTTTGAGTTTATGATCAGATCTATGTTTTTATCCATGAAAGTTATTTGAGTCTTCTTTGATATCTTATATGCATGATTGCTTATAGCCTCGTATTTCTTCTCCGATATTTGGGTTTTATTTGGCCAACTTGATCTATTTATCTTGCAATGGGAAGAGGTGCTTTGTAATGGGTTCGATCTTACGGTGCTTGATCCCAGTGACAGAAAGGGAAACAACACGTATGTATCGTTGCTATTAAGGATAACAAGATGGGGTCTATTTCTACATAAATAGATCTTGTCTACATCATGTCATCGTTCTTATTGCATTACTCCATTTTTCCATGAACTTAATACACTAGATGCATGCTGGATAGCGGTCGATGTGTGGAGTAATAGTAGTAGATGCAGGCAGGAGTCGGTCTACTAATCTTGGACGTGATGCCTATATAATGATCATTGCCTGGATATCATCATGAGTATTTGAAGTTCTATCAATTGCCCAACAGTAATTGTTTCCCACCGTTTGCTATTTTTCTCGAGAGAAGCCACTAGTGAAACCTACGGCCCCCGGGTCTCTTCTTTAATATATTTGCCTTTGCGATCTATTTTTATTTGCTTTTGTTTTCAGATCTATATTTCCAAAAACCCAAAAATACCTTGCTGCACTTTATTTTATTTTGCATTTATTTGAGATCTATTTATCCAATCTATTACAACTTTCTCCGATCCACTAACCAATTCTGGCGCTGTTGCCCGAAAGGGATTGACAACCCCTTTAATACGTCGGGTTGCGAGTATTTGTTATTTGTGTGTAGGTGCCGTTCACGTAGTGTTGCGTGGTTCTCCTACTGGTTCGATAACCTTGGTCTCATCACTGTGGGAAATACCTACCATCGCTGTGCTGCATCATCCCTTCCTCTTTGGGGAAATACCGACGTAGTTCTAGCAGACATCAATTACCTTGCTGCAGATAATTAATCTCCAGGTGTGGTTGAATTGACAACTCAGCTGCTAATACCTGCAAATATTCTTTGGCTTCCCTTGTGTCGAATCTATAAATTTGGGTTGAATACTCTACCCTCGAAAACTGTTGCGATCCCCTATACTTGTGGGTTATCAGTGCGGGTCACGGAGACACACAGTTTCCTCCCGCTCACCCCATCGGTGTGCTCAACCAACGCGACATCGACGTCCACTTCGGTGCGGGCCGAGATCCATTGGCAGCACCGCCTGGTGGGGCGGAGGCAGGACATGCGCTCCGTCCCACGTCGGGCGAGCGCAACAACACCCCGAGCGGCGCCGTTGACCCCCAACGACCACGCCCACACGGGAAGGGCCCGGCTGACCAAGAGCCTGGTCAACAAGAGTAGCTTTGGCCGCAGCAGGTTCCTATGGCGACCGGTCCAGGACGGCAAGAGCCCGACGGCGCACCTTCTGGTTCATCCAGAAGTCGAGCGGTGTCGCGCTCTGCCTCCCACGCCATGCCAGAAACGGTGGCTGAAGTAGTAGCGAGAGCTCAATTACTATTGGACTTCCCTCCAGCAGCAGACAGGATGGATGAATGGAGAGCTACCATTCAAAGCCTCCTCGGGTTCGCTGAGGGTAACAAGCTACCCTGCGTGGAACCGTCGCGACGCCCACAGGCGACACTGGCGACTCCCACTGGTGGCCAAGACAGAAGGACCGCTCATACCGTGCAGTCCCCGCCGCGTCAACCCTCCCAAGGGCAGCCGCGGTAAACTCAGTGACCGCCCGACGATGATGAGCACGATGAGGCATCAATGGCCTCGTCTGATTTGCAACTCCAGCGTGATCAACGTCAAGTGGTGAGGGAAAGGAAGAAGGAAGACGCTCGCGTCACCATTGAGCGGTGTCGTGAGCCACGCCGTCAGTCCGACAGGCGCAACGGGGCTGACGTTGACGAGCCCACACCCAGTGCTGGCGGGTACCTACCTTACGAGGTAGGGTGCCCTGCCTACACGCGGGAGCTGCGGCAAGTTCAGTGGCCATCGTCTCACACCTTCAAGCCTGACCTACCGGAGAAATACGATGGAAAACTGAACCCGGCAGAGTTCTTGGGCATCTATAAGAGCACCGTTCAAGCTGCCAGGGGAAGGGATGAAAATGTGCTCGCCAACTACTTTCCACTAGCCCTCAAGCCAAACGTGAGGTCCTGGCTGATGCACCCGCCAAAGGATTCCATTTCCTCCTGGGCCGACCTGTGTAACGAGTTTGTGGGCGCCTTCACTGGCGGCCATCAAGAACCAGGACGACCTAGTGACCTGCAAACCTACGGCCCCCGGGTCTCTTCTTTAATATATTTGGCTTTGCGATCTATTTTTATTTGCTTTTGTTTTTAGATCTATATTTCCAAAAACCCAAAAATACCTTGCTGCACTTTATTTTATTTTGCATTTATTCGAGATCTATTTATCCAATCTATTACCACTTTCTCCCATCCACTAGCCAATTCTGGCGCCGTTGCCTGAAAGGGATTGACAACCCCTTTAATACGTCGGGTTGCGAGTATTTGTTATTTGTGTGCAGGTGCCGTTCACGTAGTGTTGCGTGGTTCTCCTATTGGTTCGATAACCTTGGTCTCATCACTGAGGGAAATACCTACCGTCGCTGTGCTGCATCATCCCTTCCTCTTTGGGGAAATACCGACGTAGTTCTAGCAGACATCAATTACCTTGCTGCAGATAATTAATCTCCAGGTGAGGTTGAATTGACAACTCAGCTGCTAATACTTGCAAATATTCTTTGGCTCCCCTTGTGTCGAATCTATAAATTTGGGTTGAATACTCTACCCTCGAAAACTGTTGCGATCCCCTATACTTGTGGGTTATCAGTGCGGGTCACGGAGACACACAGTTTCCTCCCGCTCACCCCATCGGCGTGCTCAACCAATGCGACGTCGACGTCCGCTTCGGTGCGGGCCGAGATCCATTGGCAGCACCGCCTGGTGGGGCGGAGGTAGGACATGCACTCCGTTCCACGTCGAGCGAGCGCAACAACACCTCGAGCGGCGCCGTTGACCCCCAACGACCGCGCCCACACGGGAAGGGCCCGGCTGACCAAGAGCTTGGTCAACAAGAGTAGCTTTGGCCGCGGCAGGTTCCTATGGCGACTGGTCCAAGGCGGCAAGAGCCCGACGGCGCACCTTCTGGTTCATCCAGAAGTCGAGCGGTGTCACGCTCTGCCTCCCACGCCATGCCAGAAACGGTGGCTGAAGCAGCAGCGAGAGCTCAACTACTATTGGACTTCCCTCCAGCAGCAGACAGGATGGATGAATGGAGAGCTACCATTCAAAGCCTCCTCGGGTTCACGGAGGGTAACAAGCTACCCTGCGTGGAACCGTCGCGACGCTCGCAGATGATGCTGGCGACTCCCACTGGTGGCCAAGACAGAAGGCCCGCTCATACCGTGCAGTCCCCGCCGCGTCAACCCTCCCAAGGGCAGCCGCGGCGAACTCAGCGACCGCCTGACGATGATGAGAATGATAAGGCATCAATGGCCTTGTCTGATCTGCAACTCCGGCGTGATCAACGTCAAGTGTTGAGGGAAAGGAAGAAGGAAGATGCTCGCGTCACCATTGAGCGGTGTCGTGAGACACGCTGTCAGTCCGACAGGCGCAACGGGGCTGACGTTGACGAGCCCACACCCAGTGCTGGCGGGTACCTACCTTACGAGGTAGGGTGCCCTGCCTACACGTGGGAGCTGCGGCAAGTTCAGTGGCCATCGTCTCACACCTTCAAGCCTGACCTACCGGAGAAATACGATGGAAAACTGAACCCGACAGAGTTCTTGGGCATCTATAAGATCACCGTTCAAGCTGCCGGGGGAAGGGATGAAAATGTGCTCGCCAACTACTTTCCACTAGCCCTCAAGCCAAACGTGAGATCCTGGCTGATGCACCTGCCAGAGGATTCCATTTCCTCCAGGGCCGACCTGTGTAACGAGTTTGTGGGCACCTTCACTGGCGGCCATCAAGAACCAGGACGGCCTAGTGACCTGCAAACCCTCTTGCAGAAGGAGGGAGAAATTCTACGCAAGTACTTGCAGAGGTTCAGTCGATTCCACTGCAACATTCCCAAAATACACCCGGCAGCTATGATCGCCGCATTCCATAGGAATGTGTGCAACCGCAGAATGCGGGCAAAGATGAATGTTCAGTTGCCCAAGACTGTCAGTGAACTCTACACACTGGCGGACAAATGTGCTCGTGCTGAAGAAGGGAGAAGGCTTCCCAGGGAAGAGGTTGGCGTTGAAGTCGATTCGGAGGACGATGACAACGCTGCCGCTCCCAGGAAGAAGAACAAGAAACGCAACAAGAAATGGAAGGAGAAGGCAGTGATGGCCGTCGAGAGTACTGGAGATCTCAGCGCCGGCAAGAAGGCGAAAGTTGAGACGCCCGACAAGGAAGTCGACACTTGCGATGATTGCCGGGCGGCAGCGGCCTCTAAGAAGATCGGCAAGACCGACGGGCCATACTGCAAGATCCATCGGACCAAGGGTCATGATCTGCAAGACTGCAAGCAAGTCGAGCAGTTGGTAGAGAAACAGAAGGCCGAGTATGAAAGGCATGACAAGGAGAAAAACCAGAATGGCACTGGCGGGAAGGGCTGTGGCGGTCACAACGGATACCGCGGCAAGTCTGATCAGCAGAAAGAAAAACCCGCCAGAGGCTGTGAAAGGAAAGAAAATGAAAATGACAGTGAAGAGGAAGATGATGAAACCAGCGAACAGGAGTTCCAGAAGGCTACTGAAGCGATGTGCATTGGCGGGGGTGCATCTTTGCACTCCTCTCACCGCCAGCTCAAGTAGTGGGCACGTGAGGTTAATGCGGCAGAACCAGTACCAAGCGCTCGAGAACCACTCATGTGGCCCCGCACGCCCATCATTTTTGACATAGAGGATCATCCAGACCGCATCACTGCGGTAGGATGTTTGCCATTGTTGGTCTCACCAACAATCCGCAACCTCAAGCTCACTAAAATGTTGGTTGACGGTGGGGCAGGCTTGAATCTGATTTCTCCAAGTGTGCTGAAGAAACTCCAGGTTCCAATTGAGGATTTGAAGAAGACTGGCACTTTTCAAGGGATCAACCAAGGAAGGAGCCAGCCAAAAGGGAAAATTACCTTGCCGGTAACATTTGGCGGGGAAATAAACTTTAGGACAGAAAAGATTGTGTTCGATGTTGTTGAACTTCCCCTGCCATTCAACGGGATTCTTGGCCGGCCTGCTCTGGCCAAGTTTATGGTGGCATCCCACTACGCCTACTACACGTTGAAGATGCCTGGTCCTATGGGAGTCATCACCATCCCGTCGGACAAGACAGACGCAGTTATCTGTGTGGATAAGATGTATAGAGATGCGGTGGCAGCAGAGGCCGTCGAGGCCCCGGCGCCCGCCAAGATGGAGAAGAAAGTCAAGGAAACCGACAAGAATCTTGTCTAGGACTCCAGGAAGCGCATCTCTTCGGAGTATGCGGCACCCGGCAGCGACTTGCTGGAAAGTTCAACAAGCAAGAGGTCCAAGGCTGTTCCCCCGGCAACCAAGAAAGTTCTGGCGTGATAAGATGGCACTGATGGTACCTTCACCATTAGTGCTACCCTTGACGACAAATAGGAAAGCACGCTCGTTACCTTCCTGCGGGCGAATGTTGATGTGTTTGCCTGGCAACCATCTGATATCGCCGGTGTTCCCAGCGAGGTAATCGAGCACCACCTTGCTGTCTATCCCCATGCCCGCCCCATCAAGCAAAAAGTCTGGAAGCAGGCCTTGGAGAGACAACAGTTCATTGCTGAGGATATCAAGAAGCTAGAAGCTGCGGGTTTGGTCCAAGGTGTGTTGCATCCGACTTGGTTACCTAATCCAGTGGTGGTGCACAAGGCTAATGGGAAGTGGAGACTTTGCATCGACTTCACTAACCTAAACAAGGCTTGTCTGAAGGATCCCTTCCCCTTGCCGCGCATCGATCAAATCATTGATTCCACCTCTGGATGTGATTTGCTTTCCTTTTTGGATGCATACTCTGGGTACCACCAAATCTTCATGGCCAAGGAAGATGAAGAAAAAACCGCTTTCATCACCCCATGTGGCACATATTGCTTCGTGCGTATGCCCTTCGGGTTGAAGAACACTGGTTCTACATTCGCAAGGGCCGTACAGATTGGGTTTGAGCCATAGCTGCACAGGAATATTGAAGCATACATGGATGATATCATGGTCAAAACCAGAGATAGATCTTCACTCATAGAGGATCTTGAAGAAACTTTTGCAAACTTGCGAAAGATGAACTTGAAGCTTAATCTAGAGAAATGTGTATTTGGCATCCCGTCTGGCAAGCTCCTTGGGTTCTTTGTGTCTCAGCGAGGGATAGAAGCCAACCCCGACAAGATCAAGGCAATAGAACAGATCCAAGCCCTGAAGACAGTAAAAGATGTGAGGCGTTTGACTGGCTGTGTAGCCGCATTGAGCAGATTCATTTCTAAATCCGCTGAGCACGCCTTGCCATTCTTCAAAATCATGAAGAAGGCTGGTCCAGTAAAATGGACCCCAGAGGCCGAGACTGTGCTGCGGGATTTGAAAGCCTACCTTTCCCCTGCTCCAACCTTGGTCGCACCCAAGCCACAAGAGCCATTGCTGTTATACCTGGCGGCAACAAATCAAGTGGTTAGTGCAGCCTTGGTGGCACAGAGGGAGGTGGACAGCGGAGAAGCTATTGCGGCAGAACCTACCAATACAGAGCCACTCCATCACCGACAAGATCTACTGGCGGCAACGAGGGGAAACAATAGATCAACGCTGACAAATAGGAGGGTGTGGCAAGAAAGAAAATGGTGCAACGACCAGTTTACTTTGTCAGCTCCCTCTTGTAGGGAGCAAGATCAAGGTACTCTGGGGGTCCAAAAGCTGATCTTCGGCCTTATCATGGCCTCAAGGAAGCGGCACCATTACTTCAAGCACATGAGATCACTGTTGTGACTCGCCTCCCACTACAGCGTATCTTGAGGAACCCCGAGGCCACCGGCAGGATAGTAGAATGGGCTCTGGAGCTGTCAAGTTTCGCCCTGAAGTTTGAGAGCACACCAACTATTCAAAGCAGAGCGTTAGCAGAATTCATAGCAGAATGGACGCCAACTCTAGACAAAGAACCTGTGGAAACTATCCTCCCCAGCAAGGAGGCCCCGAAGGAATGGATCATGTACTTTGATGGTGCTTTCTCACTCCAAGGTGCTGGCGCAGGAGTATTACTCATTGCACCCACTGAAGAACACCTCAAGTATGTCAATCAAATGCATTTCCCCAGGGAAGACACCACCAACAACACGGCTGAATATGAAGGACTCCTTGCCAGGCTCCGGATTGCTGTCGAGCTAGGAATCAAGAAACTGATCATACGCGATGACTCCCAACTTGTCGTGAAGCAGGTGAACAAGGATTATCAAAGCCCGCTGATGGAAGCATACGTGGAGGAGGTGAGAAAGCTGGAAGAGCACTTCGATGGGTTGCAAATAGAGCACATACCCCGTGTGGAAAACAGTATCGCTGATCACCTGTTGAAATGCGTGACACAGAAGCTTCCTGTGGAGCTGGGTACTTTTATACTCCATCTCACCCAGCCCATAGTTTCTCCCTCAGCCTTGGCCAGAAAACGAAGGAAACTCAACTCCGACAAGCATTTCCCGGCAGAGCTCCTCGGAGCCGCTGGCGAAAAGGCTGCCGGGGGAGGTCCTGCGCTGGATAAGGAGCCGCACTCTCAAGCTGAAGCCCAGGTTCTTGCCATTGAAGAGAATGCTCCCACAGCTGAAGAGATGTCTTTAGTCCTTGTCGTCGAGCCCCAGGCTCCAGGATGGACACAACACATAGTCCAATTCTTGCAAACTGGAGAACTTCCTGACGATCCAGAGCAATCTGAGAAAGTAGCCCAGCAGTCAAGTATATACCAGTTTGTGGACAACATTATGTACAGAAAGAGGCCGAACAACATGAAGTTGAAATGCATCAGTCAAGAGAATGGACTAGAGCTGTTGGCAGAGATACATGGAGGTGCATGTGGCTCACCTCTGGGATCAAGAACACTTGTCGGGAAAGCTTTCCGGCAAGGATTCTACTGGCCCACCGCCCTTCGGGATGCAACTGAGCTCGTCACCAAGTGTGAAGCATGCCAGTTCCATTCCAAGAATATCCATCAGCCAGCTCAAGCCTTGCAGCCATCCCTTTATCCTGTCCTTTCATGGTCTGGGAGCTCGACATCTTGGGCCCATTTCCCCGTGCTACCGGGGGCTTTGAATTCTTGTACATTGCAATTGACAAGTTTACAAGGTGGCCCGAAGTGGAACCAATGAGAAAGGTGACGGCATAGTCAGCTATCAAGTTCTTCAAGGGACTGGTGTGTCGTTTTGGAGTGCCCAACAGGGTAATCACCGACAACGGCACCCAGTTTACAAGATGCGCCTTCATGCAGTACATCCAGAGCCTTGGAAGCAAGGTCTCTTTCGCCTCCGTCGCCAATCCAAGGAGCAATGGGCAGGCTAAAAGGATGAACGCAGAAGTTTTGCGAGGGCTGGAAAACAAGAACCTTTGATAGACTGCAAAAATGCGGCAGGCGCTGGATTGACGAGTTACCGGTGGTTCTTTGGTCAATCAGAACGACACCAAATCGGGCTACTGGCCAGACTCCCTTCTTTCTGGTATACGGGGCAAAAGCAGTGCTCCCCACGGAACTCATATACGGATCACCTCTGGTACTTGCGTACGATGAAGTAGCGCAAGGGCAACTACGGCATGACGATGCCATGCTCCTCGAGGAGAACCGTGTCCGGGCGGCTATACGTGCTACATGATACCAGCAGGCCTTGCGCCGCTATCACAGCCGCATGGTCCAAGCCCGGAGCCTTGAGGAAGGTGACCTTGTCCTTAGGCACATTCAGTCTGCCAAGGGTTCCAACAAGTTGACACCAAAGTGGGAAGGCCCTTACCGGGTAGTACGTGTCACCAGACCCGGCGCAGTCTGTCTGGAGACTGAAAATGGCATGCCAATGCAAAACTCATGGAATATTTAGCATCTTCATAAGTTCTACCCGTAAGGCACGGTTGCCGGGTCTGGTCCCGGCAACCTATTTTGTACAAGCATAGTCCCCTGGACTTGTAACCCTTTGTACAAAGCCAGGCGAAGACCCTGTGCAAAGATAATAAAACGAAGCGTTGACACAACACTTGCATGCATGCTTTCTTAAGTATGGTTTTTCTAAGGTAACTAATCCATTTAAGGAGGATCATATGCTGTTTTCTCCCCTGTACTGACAACAGGGCCCCTGCCACAGATGAACTCCCCGAAGGGAAGAAGTGAGAACCGCCTAGCATATTGATACCCGGCAGCTCCTTCTTGTCGGATCGATAAGAAGGACAGCGAACACATATAAGTTTCCCTCGTCATCCACAAATGCGTTCTTGTATGGAAAGCTTGTGCGTAGGAAAACCTTGTTGCTCTCAACATCTGTGCTCCCATCCTTTGATTCGAAGGTTTTCTTCAGTCAGGATGGTTGCAGTAGCATTTGGAGGGGAGTTGGCGAGGGGCCGGTCTCCTTCCACGCTCCTAACCCGTCAGACTGGGTCCAGCGGTAGCAACGGGAGGGACCGGCAAGGTGTGTTACCGGGGAACCTTGTTTACTTGGAAGTATTGAAGGGCCATCCCTCAGCATGGACATGATACATGCACAAGTACCCGGAAGGCATTTCTTTTTTCATTAATACGCGGATAAACAAGTAGGAACCTTACAAGATACAAGCATGGATGGAGGGTTACATAATTTGGACTAAAGTTTGGCAAGTGCCTACATCTTTTGTTTTGAAAAAAGATAAGTTCCCCATGCCTTTCTTGTCCCTCTCCTCCTAGGAGTTGTGTCAAGAAGGAAAGAGGGCAAAAGGAGCGCCTGGGCAGAAGCCCAGCCCGACCCCGTCAGGACCAGCAGGACGCAACCTGACAAGATCGGGAGGCATCCCCCCGACAAGGAAGAAGAGGCCAGGGATGGAGAGAGCGGCTAGGCGATGCCCCGGTCACCACTGCCAGGACCAGAGGAACACGGCAGGAGGGACCCCGGTAGGGAAGACGAAGCCGGAGTCCATGAGGAAGCCTGCAGGGGTCCAGCTGGAGGATGCGGAGACACCTACGCCCAACCCCCCGGCAAATCGCTTTGCCGGGGAGAAGGACAGGTGCCGATGATGGTGCCGCCGATGCCTAGCTGACGATGATGGTGCGTCCAATGCTCATCTGGAGTCCGAGCCACTGTCCTCCCTCTCAGCGCCGTCGTCTTCACCGTCAGTGTCCTCTTCATCGCTGTCGCTCGAGGAGGAGCTTTCGTCGTCGGTCGAGCTCTCCGCGCAGCACCCTAGGTGAGCACCCGAGCTCCCGAAGACCTTGATGGAGAGCAGGTCAGCCTCCATTAATTTAAAATGGAGGACGTGCCCCTCCGCCAAGCTATGGGCACGTGCAAAGGTTTTCCAGCCACGCCGGAGAAGCATGACATGAGGTGCGGGGAACTCCACGTCCACCCGCATGTTGCCATTACAGCAACCCCTCATGTGTAACTTCAACCCGTGCGGCTATTCAACCTCCATTACCCTTGCAAAAGGGGTGGGGAGCCAAAGATGGCTGCACGGGGGCTCACGCAGCCTAACAAGGAACTCCAACGCCATGTCTCCAACATGGCCCTCCAGTAGAGCCAAAGCGGCTGGGGGAGGAGTGGCCGATCCACCGCCACGTCCTCCTCGGCCCCAAGCGCCGCGCCAGCCGCGACCACGTCCCGCGGCTCCGCCTTGTGCACTGGATCCTACCCCTGCGTCCCCAACAGGGGCAGGGATACGGTGTCGAGAGGAAGCCCTTGTCGCCGCTGCCGGAGCTCGACCGCGCCCTCTTCCCCTCACCATGGTGGAAGAAGGGCACAAGAAGAAGAAGAAGATGCGTGGGTGAGCCTTTCCGTTCTCCTCCACGCTCCCTTTTATAGCGGAGCGTGGCAGGGGGCTGGCTCCCCACCACTCTGTGGTAACCGCCCTTCTCCTCCAATCCGGTTCATCTACGTCACTGACGACGTCCAGATTTGCCGGCCGCCCTCCTGTGCCAATCCATGGCGCCACGCCTTCCACCACGGCACTCATTCCCGCGCCCTGCGCGTCCGCCACCAACCCTATGCAATACATGCGGCGTACGTGGCGGTAACGTCAGGAGTAGTGGTATGAGTAAAATGGCAGTTACCTCCCCGAACCGCGCAAATGCTTCAATCAACTCCCCGTAAACGTGGGTGTCCCACGATCCATTACATGGGTAGTCCCACGTCGCTCAGCACGACCCGCGGGGAAACTAGAAACTGATTCGATTCCTGAAGAAGCAAAGAAGATCTCAGAAACAGGGAACCAGCCGCATCTTGGTCAGGATGCACGCCTACGCAGTGTTAGGACCTACCCCAATGATGCCTGGCAGCACGTGTCAGCCAGGCCTGGGGGCTACTGTCGGTGCAACAAACATTGCCGTTTGTCGACCGAGCTCGTGCGCAGGCGTACTGACGATCATACACCCAGCACCAATGCATGACACAAAATCAAGCCAGAGAAGTCGCTCTTTGTGAGATTAAGGAGAGCATTAAGAAACACAAGACAACAGGATATCACCTTGGGAAGGCCTCCCTTGTCGGGTAGGAGAGCCTGGCCAGGTTGAGACCGCCCCGAGGACAAGTCCAGGTTTGCGCCGGCAGGCCTGCCGGGGCCGCCAAGGCCAAGCCCCGCCAAGCTCTTTCAACAAGGAATCCCCACCAAGACGCCACCGCTCCACCTCATCGCACCCAAGTCACTCATCCATGCGGTGTCAATGAGTTAAGCAACCAGGTGTATCCTCTCGAGCATGTGGCATCATCAATGAGAAGAGATTAGCTTTATTGACACCCGTCCATGAGGCGTGTCAAGCTGATAAGAAGAGGCAGATCAGCGGCGTAACAAGCTTGCCGGGATTTGCCCTTGACACGATGATACGTCTCCAACGTATCTATAATTTTTTATTGTTCCATGCTATTATATTATCTGTTTTGGATGTTTTATATGCATTAATATGCTATTTTTATATTATTTTTGGGACTAACCTATTAACCTAGAGCCTAGTGCCAGTTTCTGTTTTTCCTTGTTTTTGAGTTTTACAGAAAAGAAATATCAAACGGAGTCCAAACAGAATAAAACTTTACAATGATTTTTCTTGGACCAAAAGACATCCACGGAGCTTGGAGAGGAGGTCAGAAGAGTCCCGAGGGGCCCACAAGTCCTCAGGGCACGCCCTAGGGGGGGCGCCCCCTGGCTTGTGGACACCTCGGGAGTCCCCCAACCCTAATTCTTTCTCTATGAAATCCCAAATATTCCCAAACCAACAGAAGCGTCCACCAAAATACTTTTCCGCTGCCGCAAGCCTCTGTTCCCATGAGATCCCATCTTGGGGCCTTTTTCGGCACCCTGCCGGAGGGGGATTCGATCACGGAGGGCCTCTACATCAACCTTGCTGCCCTTCTGATGAAGCGTGAGCAGTTTACCACAGACCTACGGGTCCATATCTAGTAGCTAGATGGATTCTTCTCTCTCTTTGATCTTCAATACAATGTTCTCCTTGATGTTCTTGGAGTTCTATCCGATGTAATATTGTTTTGTGGTGTGTTTGTCGAGATCCGATGAATTGTGGATTTATGATCAGATTATCTATGAATATTATTTGAGTCTTTTCTGAACTCTTTTATGCATGATTAAATATCTTTGTATTTCTCTTCAAATTATCGTTTTGGTTTAGCCAACTAGATTGGTTCTTCTTGCAATGGGAGAGGTGCTTAGTTTTGGGTTCAATCTTGCGGTGTCCTCACCCAGTGACAAAGTAGGGATAGCGAGGCACGTATTGTATTGTTGCCATCAAGGGTAAAAAGATGGGGTTTTCATCATATTGCTTGAGTTTATCCCTCTACATCATGTCATCTTACTTAAGGCGTTACTCCGTTCTTATGAACTTAATACTCTAGATGCATGCTGGATAGCGGTCGATGTGTGGAGTAATAGTAGTAGATGCAGAATCATTTTGGTCTACTTGACATGGACGTGATGCCTATATTCATAACCATTGCCTTGGATATCGTCATAACTTTGCACTTTTCTATCAATTACCCACCGTATGTTTTCTTTCAAGAGAGAAGCCTCTAGTGAAACCTATGGCCCCCGGGTCTATTTTCCATCATATACTTTCAGATCTATAAACCAAAAAACCCAAAAATACCTTGCTACAATTTATTTTTATTTACTTTAATTTGCCTTTTTATTCATCTTTTATACCTATCTCTATTAGATCTCACTCTTGTTCTAGACCGTGAAGGGATTGACAACCCCTTTCACTACAAAAAAAAGACACATCCGTGACATTTTGGGCCGAACGAATTTTTTTTCTGTCATGCTTATGACACTTCTATGACGATAATTGTGACAAAAGCACGTATCCTCATAGATGTGGTGGGCTCCTACTTCTATGACAAAAAATCATTACAGAAAATGGGCTTTTCATCCTGGGCGGGCCAGGGACGCACCTGCATGACATTCTTTGGGCCGTCCATGACGGAAAAAATCATGGTAGAAGCGAGGGCGAGGAAAATATCGGGGAGTTCCCGGTTACGATGGGTGGTCGGGGCCGAGCGATGCACGGAGATTTGCATGTTTCTCTCGTGTACGCGCGTGTGTGCGAGGCATTGGCTAACTGAACCCGAGCGATCGCACGTTACTGAACCCGAGCGATTGATCCCTTGGTTGTTAACTGAACCCGAGCGATTCATTCGCTGCTGACTGAACCCGAGCGATTCCTTCACTGCTGCTGCTAACTGAACCCAAGCGATTGATCACTGCTGCTGCTTACTGAAGCCGATCGAGCCCCCGTGCGAGACATAGCCAACCGGTGTTGGGTTGCTTCTCGATGAATAGTGACCGTTGCTACCATGCGCGCGGTACGTAGAACGAGTCGAGACATGGTGAGTCGAGCCAGTTGGTTGGTTGTGGATGAACAGTTCCCGGTGGGGGTTGGATGAACAGGACCCCGTGGTAGTAGGTCGTTGCCGCTGGATGAACAGGACCCCGAGGAGGCCGCCGCACCCCAGCCGGTTGGGGGTGGATGAACAGGACCCCATGGAGGCTCTATGAACAGTAGTCGGTGGAGGCTAGATGAACAGTAGCTGGTGGAGGCTGGAGGAAGTCGACGGTGGATGAACAGTAGCCCGTGGAGGCTGGAGCGAGGCAGTAGACTGTGGATGAACAGGACCCCGTTTCGACCGTAGGCGCTCCAACAGAAGTCTGTTTCCTCCATTTTGCAGTACGCCACACCCCTACCGATCAACAGGACCGCGTTTCGACCGTAGGTACTTGAACAGAAGTCCATTTCCTCCGTTTTATGGTATGCCAGACCCTTCCCGATGAACAGGACCCCGTTTCGACCATATGTGGTCGAACAGAAAGCTGTTTCCTCCGTTCTGCAGTACACCAGACCTCATTTCGGCTGTTCCATCCAAGCCGGCTGGCTTCCGATGAACATGACGCATTCTGTTCCCTCCCGATGAACACGACGCAGTTTCTCCGTTCTGACCCAGCCGGTTGGCTGCCGATGAACAGGATGCCATCGTTGTACGCGCGTCGGCTTCCTCCCTCGCCACCGGCGACCACCAGCGGAAGGTATCCGGCCGGATCTGTATCAACCGGAGAGAAGAGAGAGAGAGAGAGAGACAAAGATAGTGGACACCGCCGTCTTGTTTAGATCTAGAGAGGGTGAGAGAGTGAGAAGAAGAGAGCAACACTAGCAAGTAAGTCTCGAAGTGGACTAGTGGAGTAGTAATTGTTTTTCTCTCCATAGCGATCGTTTTAAATTGAATACGCATGGAGCCATCTTTTCATTTAACATACCAGTAAAAAGAAACTCGATCAATAACCGCGCCACCGCGTTCAGGTCGCACTTGGTATGGCTGACACTTGGTCCCAGACCCCACATTAAGTGGAGGACTAGATGTCTCAAATTGTCACGTTAGCTGCCTGTTCATGCGCAAATGCGCTCCACCGTGAGTGTACCCGCGCGTGTGCGTGAGGGGAGAGTGAAGTCCGATTTATAAACCTTGAGGTTGTAGAGCTAGTCAGAAACAAACCCTCACCTTTAAATCCCTGAAGTTTGTACCCTGTCCTCTGTAATCCCGGTCATTTTTAACCTTAAGGGCATGTGCGGTTCAGGGGGTTTTAACGGGGATTAATAGGGATTGTGGGGGATTAAATCATGTACAAGCCAAATTCCCCTCCATTCCTCTCCAAACCCCTTGGGAGGAGGTTGAACCGAACAAGGCCTAAGACTAACCACAGTGTGAGTAACTTCAAGAGTAACATCGGGTCCAACTCAACAAATTCGCCTATGTGGCAACTAGTTAATGAGGAGAGAGGTAAATTGAGTAACTTAGACTAGCCACAGTGGGGAGTAACTTAGACTAGTAACATGCATATATTATTAGCCTATGTTACTACCTCTATAGTGGGGAGTAACATATATGTGGTGTCATGCAACACTTCATTTATTAGGTTGTAGACTCTTCTGGCCTTGATATGTGTGATGTTACTCATACTACTAGTAACTAGCTATGTCACCACATGACTCTTTTTTTTCATTAATTACTTACCACATCATCTATTTTGCCTAGATATGTGTGATGTTACCACCTATAGCTAGTTACTCATTCTATGAGTAACATCACACATACCAAAACAAAATGACTCTGTAACCTAATAAATGAAGCTTTGCATGACACTACACGTGTGATAACCACTGGAGCAATCCACTCAGGTTGTACGTAAACATGTTCATACCCTTCATTCATGATTTTTAGTACAAATAGGATGTACATGGCGATGTCATCCTCATACCAGCCACTATTGATGGATGGCCACGCAGCGTCGCTGTGCTGACCTGCAACTGCAACCCGAGTTGTGCATGCAGCAACTACGACTGCAATGGAGTACTAGACGCACAAGGCATGTTGTTGGTGCTGCTTCATGACCTACCGAGTCGTCTAGATGAGCGCGCGGTAATGGCCATCACCTACGGAATGAAGGACGTCATTCTTTTGCCACATGCTGGCAATCACAAAGGTGGTGACTTACTTTGCGGGGTTGTCAGAGACGGAGTCCGTCGTCCCACTCCAGCGACGGACAGCGCTCACCCGAGAGCACGAACATGGACGCAAATTCGTGCAAACACGGCCGGATTTCATATAAACATGACAGATTTCATTACATTTACATTAAATAAGCCGTGCTAGTCCGGAGCTAAAGGTAGAATTAATATACCTAATTTAAATGGTCATCGGCCGATCTCTTTGTCCTCCTCCAGCATCCGGCTGAAGAAGAATCGTGCAAGACACCGGTTGTTTTCACCGGCGTCGCCTCGGTGATGGCCTTCATGGGATACAATCGGTGGCGGCCTCCCGTATTCTACTTCTCCTCAATGATGGCGGCGGGCGGGGACGTGCTGGCCGTCACCTCGTCAACATCCGCGTAGCCACGTCACCTCGTCGACATCCGCAGCGGCTTCTTTCTCTGCCTGCATGGCGTGGCTATGCGCGTGTCGATGGCGGATGTCGCAGTCGTAGGCACTGGAAGCGTTGTACGACGCGGCAGCGTCGAGGGCAGCGACAATGCCTGTGCCGCCGTGCTCCCCGACAAGCCGGTGTGGAGCAACTCGGTACTCTTCCTCGAGCTGGATTGGAGCGGCCAGCTGCGGAACCACGCGTTGGCTTAAGACGGCAACTGGTTCCGTCGGGCTAGGCGAGGTAGGTGGAGCAGTGAGCTGCCTCGCTCGTAACTATCGGGCTCGGCGGGCCACCCAGACGGCTTTTATGCCAGAGAACTGCTCTTCCTGCTCATTGGATGCCGCCAAAAGAGTGGAGAAAATGGTGGAAGGAGGAGCTTGGCCGGCGTCCCGCTCCTGAGCGGACGTGTGGCCGGAGTGGGTTTCTGGCATTCCACGCGGGTTTAAATGTAGGTGTTTGAATGCGACGAGGAGGCGGGTATAGCTGGGAGCGCAGTGGGCGGCGCCCTCGGCCGACGCGCCGCTTCAATGGCGGACGTAGTGGAGGGTAACTTATAGACCCATTTTTCATTGGGAAGCGCTAAGTGATGGTAACATATCATGTTACTCTGTTTGCCTCTCTCCTCATTAACTACTTGCCACCTCACCATTTTTGCTTATATGGCATCTATATACTACCTATGTTACTCCCACTATGACCAGCCTAAGAGGTCGCGTCCGCCCTAACCCCCTTGACCGTGGACCTTGATCGTGTACGTCCGACTTTGAGCACAACATTATCCTTAATAGACCTTGATGGTGTACGTCACCTTGTGTCCAGATCTGAGATGCCATTGCCGTGTACTAGATGAATGACTCCAAGTTCGACCCCCGTGATGCTAGGTGCGAGTCGAGGAACACTGTTGGAGAGACCCCCCTCATAATTTTCCTACATTGGTCGTTTGATTCATAGGATAGAATGCTATAGGAATTTTTCCTATGAAATCATGTGTTAATTGGCAATCTAGCATCCACTCCAACTTTTTTTCACTTCCTTTGTTTTTCCTGTGTCAAACACTATGTTAATGCTATGGGATTGAAGTGGACATGCCACTCCAATCCTTTATTTTTCCTATTCCTGCGTTTTAAGTTCCTGTGAATGAAAGAAAAGAAACGGAGAGAGTACTTGCTCTAAATGATGTGCCACTTCAAGAGCTGCCTATATTAATTAACCATGCTCTAAAAAGGTGGCCCAGCTTAAGGTGAGTAGGTGACCGTGCGCTTGACTCTTCGCCTCTTCCGGAAGTCGAACAATGATGATGGTACTACAGTATATATACTTCTGGCAATCTGACACCGAATGAACTGCTGCATGTCCACCGCTTGTATAAAACCCACTATAATTGTAAGCAAAAGCTTCTCGTGCTGCGAGCCACCACGCGCGCGTGGGCGGGTGAGGGAGTAGCAAGCAAGCTTCTCGTCGTTCTGCGAGTTGACAGGACACATCAAAGTTATTTAGTACTCTCTCCAAAAAGGGCTGACCATGTCCATGGCTACCATCCCGTGCTCCATCTACATACACGATTCACGTGCCATCGAGGAGAAAAAATATTGTGTAGTACGTGCCATCGAAGTGCACGACTCACTTACGCACTGGACCTTGATGCTAGATGTCCCGCATGTTGGCAAAAGGATGAACAAAGCTCACGTCAAAAAAGAGAGTGGAAGAACAAAGATTCCCAACGACCGAGAAGGATCAAGGAACCTCGCGGTGGAGCGTCTGCACTCATAACATTTTATATTATTCAGTGATATAAAATCAACCAAATCTCTCCACGTTTAACCGAAAGAGTTCGAAACACATCATACATGGCCCACCTCACGCATTCACCATATTCCTCGGCCTCCGTGCGACACCTAGTTATAGTATATCCAGCAGCCCGTCGCTTCTCGCTCCTCGTTCTGATAGCCCGTGCGACACCTAGTTATAGTACAACCGAAAGAGTACTTGCTCTTTGAGCAAAGGGCCTCCCTAAGCAAGCATTAATTTCCTGGGCATGCTTCTTTCTACTCAATGTTGCATGCACTTTGAGCATGTTGTCAACTCCACTGCTAGCTTGGTGGCTCATCTTGCAATTGACACCGACCCATTGCAGCACTCCTGCAAGGCCCAGAGGTTAATTTGAGAACAACTACCTCGAGGTTTAATTTGACAGACATGACTTATAAGTTGACAGAGGTCATATCACTTTTTTTAGAAACATGTCGTAAAGTAACGCAATAGACCTTCGATTAACATGTGTTCAAAAAACAAAAAATGTCGAAAATTACAAAACAAAGACCTCGAGGTTCAACTAATAGGACAAAGCGCAGTAAAGGTTTAATTAAACCTTTGCAGTAACCCATCCAACTAGTTAATATTGAGTCCACTTCCCATCCAGTCACCCATCTGATGACTACTCCAGCCTCAGCACCGTTAACTTGAGAGTTCTGTTAGATGAGCTATCGGTAGGGAAGCTGGTCCTTGCTGATATAGGATGCCTCTTCGTATCCTTTATGGCCCACCGGGATGACCGCCTGTTGCCACCCAATGGCCAATGCCACGTCCCCCGCGAATGTAGAAGCTTCCCTCCCTCGTCTAGCTGCTTCCCGCGTTTTCCCCTCTTTTTTGCCGCCTGCCCACCTATAGAACCGCCTCGCACCAGCCAATTCCTCTCCAAACACCTAGCGAGGCGGTTGAACCGAACAAGTCTCAAGTCTAGACTTGTTTCTAGTGGATTCATTGATGTGGCACCGGAAGGGTGTGATAGCTGACTCTGGCAAAATAATTGACTACCACGTTGGCATAAATGAGCATGGGGCCCACTTGTCAGCGTGCTAGACGGATGAAGTAACACAAAACAAAATGGAGCGCAAAAGGGTGCGAATCAATTGGCTCACATGTGATGACCACTGGAGCAATGCACTCAGATTGTACGTAAACAAATTCGTGCCAACACGGCCAGATTTCATTACATTTACATAAAAAAACGGGTTTCCACGTGGAGTAGGTTTCTCGAATTCCACGCGGGTTTAAAGTAGGCGTTTAAATGCAGCGAGGAGGCTCGTTCAGCCGGGCGTGCAGCGGGCGGCGCCCTCGGCCAGCGCACCGCTTCAATGGCGGATGCAGTGAGAGGTCGCGTCCGCCCTGTGCCGCCTTGACCGTGGACCTTAGTACATTAGTCGTTTGATTCATAGGATTGAATCCTATAGGAATTTTTACTAGTATGGAATCACGTGTACTACTATAACATTTCATTAGAAATCTAGAATCCGCTCCAACTTTTTTTTCACTTCCTTTCTTTCTCCTGTGGCATCAAACACTCAGTGCTAATACTCCTTTGTTTTTCCTATTCCTGCGTTTTAAGAATCCTAGTACTTGCTCTAAATGATGTGTGAATCAAAGAAAAGAAACGGAGGGAGTACTTGCCCTAAATGATGTGGAATTCCATTCCTCTTGGTTAATGTGTAATTCTCTATATGTACAGTCTTTCACGGACGGAGGGAGTAGGTTGAGCACTTGAGCATGAGCATGTGTGTTGCGCCGTGTGCTGTGTGACGCATGGATGCGTACATGCATGTGTACGTGTGAGTGTTGCATGCATGCATGCATGCATGCATGAGGCTTCTACTCCCTCCAATTGACATGTTCATATTTCAAGCTTCATTAAAACATTGCATGCAAGAATTAAGAGAAAACTAACCGAGGCATGTAAAAGTTCTGGTCTTTTGTTCTTCATGCATGCACGCATGTATTCCAATTAATACATTCGTAAACACAATTTTCTTGAGGAAAATGAGCCCATTATTGAGTACTACTTTTGGAAAAAAATCTTCGGGCACTCATCATTTACTACTACCTTGGTTGATGATTTTTTTATTGACCTGCATATTAACCGGAAGGAGGGAGTAGGTACTAGTACTAGTAGTACTCCTACATAATTGGCGCCGGGTGCCTTGGCCAATGGTTCTTGTTGTTGGACAGGATGAGAGTAGAGGCATAGGGATACTGTAGATAGGAAGTCTTGGTGATCCATTATTCCCCATCTCGGTCAGAGAGAACTACTTATTCACCTAGTCAGTGAAGTGACAATACACGCTACAGCAGATGGGACACTTAATTAATAAGCTGAGCTAGAGTGTTGGTGTTACTAAATCAGCCTTACCCTGTACTGCCATCATGTTTGCTAGTGGAGCACGCTTTCGCAAATACGCCTACGCAACTCTCTCTTCCATTAACCGACATATGGGCCCTCTTGTGGTAGACCCACATGTCATTGGCTTAACTATTTACACTCCGAAGGACGGAGGGCCACGGAGGGTAGTCCGAAATTATTAGGCCGGACAAAACTAAGACCCTGCTTTTTCGCTTAGGTCTATTGGCATTGCGTTTACTCATTGGGTGAATTAACTTACCGAGAAAGAAGGGACTGCATGCAAGTGCGACGGTCAAGACTACATGCAAGGAGGAGAGACGGGGCTGCATGCAACCGTAGTAATTAATATAAGCAGCCAATGCATGCCTGATTTAAGGGGTCTTTCTCTCTTTCCCATACCCAGCTGTGTAGGCGGAACCGATTACGTTCTGTAACTGCCCAGAGTTATTTTTGCCTTGGTCTTAGAGATTCTGACGGATGTAGTACTATTTAGTACTCTCTCCAAAAAGGGCCGACCATGTCCATGGCTAATCCCTCCGTCTAGGTGTATAAGTCATAGGTTGTGCACCGTGACCAAGGCGAAGGAAAAAATGAGAGATTTTAATGCTTATTCGCTAATTAATAGCATTGCATGCAATGAACTGACCACTGCATTTCATGTTTGAAAGTCTAAGTCATTGATGTCATACACGCCTCACATCTCTTATTGGTTTTGCACCTTCATAGAATGATGAAAATCCCCGCTAAAAAGGCGCTTTGCTTTCTGCTAATCCAGTCTACCGTTCTTGTTTTGTGCGTTAAATTGTTAAGTGCCATGATTAAGATATAATTAACCAATGCATGTAAAACATTCTTGTTTAGTGTTGTAGTACTCCTCACGCATGCATGCATTGCGATTAGCCCTTCATCCATGCGTTGCGATTAGTAATGTATTCTTCGAGGTTGCCTTTGACTATTGATAAGATTTTATATAATTTGAAAATTATATCATTCGAAGATCCTTCACGTACGAAATTGACGGCATGCTTTGAGCAACTTGCATGTTAGTTAGTCTCGAAAAACGCTTTAGGCCCTATATATACATCGACAGACAGAGTACATGATACTAGCAAACGCTCACCATCTAGTAGTTCATTGGTTGGTTTCGATTTTTCAATTGAGTAGTGCTAGTACACTTGATGCTGTGCTGCTACCATCCAATATTCACGTGTGGTGGTTTCTAGAATAAAAAAAGGGGTAGTACTTACTGTGGGGAAGGTGAAGTGATGGTTGCTTCGTCCGAGCAACTTAGTACTCTGGGAATATTGGAGTACCAGCGGATTCAATGAAAGAGTGAAATGATGGTTGCTTCGTCCGAGCAACTTACTGTGGCGAAGGTGGGGCTCTGTAATTTGACTGCTCACTAGACATTATTACTGCGCCGCAGCAACCGGGTTGAATCTCCCCTGCAGTTGTGCACTCAATATTGGTGCATGGCAGGTGGAGCCAGATGAGGGATGTCCCACATGTCGGCAAAACAAAGTTGAATGGTTGCTGGCATTGCTATCAATCTTTTAGGATTTGTTTATTTGTACGCATAATTTTCCAGCATAATGAAATTGTACTCTAATGCTATGAAGGTTCCAACTTTGGTTCCTGCAGAAAAAAAGGTTTCAACTTAGGATTCATGTGTCCTCTTGCCTCAAGATTGTCTCATTACAACATTCCATCAAATACAAATGAAACTACCATGGCTGCTAATGCATCTCAATGATTCGTAGATCAGCGCCAATATTCACATCACAACTGAAGACAAAGTTGTGAGACGGTGTACAAATAAAGAAAAATGGAGTATAATTGATCGATGCTGTTCGTAGGCATGGCTTCGTTTCCTGGCCACGGTGTTCATTGGTTGGCAGCTAGTTTCATGCAGCTCTGTAGCCAAGAAAGAGGTGTATGGAGGACATCACAATCCAATCATTTTGTGCAGTTCCACTAAAATTGAGCTGATCATCCCTGTTTGCAAAGATATTCAGTCAGTGTGGTTACAATAATAGTGGAACTAGATGATGAAACATAACACTCACAAATAGAAGCCGATCACCTCTGCGATCTCTCTTTAAGACTAACTACTTGTTGGAGAAGATTAGGCTCGGAGTTGGATGAGGAGGATGGCAAAACCAATTGTCGGTGTACTAAGTATTGGGCCACTAGTACCCCGTACTTGTGCACAGGCAGTTGTAGCCATCCTCGCGGCAAGGCTTGCCGGGAACAGTTCAAGGTCGCTTCAAGCCACCGAAGGAATCATCAAGTCAGAAATCTGAGGATCAGCAGATAAGAAGAGCTGGAATCCGAAGGCCAGCTTCCCCGGCAAGATCTTGCTGGGGTGGCCTGCGGAGCCCGGCAAGGATTGGCGCCCGGCAAGGCTTGGCGCCCGGCAAGTTTCGGCGCCTGGCGAGATTCTGCCACTGTGCCACCGCTCCAGCATAACGACAAAGCCTGACATTCTGGGTCCTTCTCTGGATGCGTGGCAACGCGCCAGTGGAGGAGAGCTTAAGCGGTGCTGATGGGATGGCCCCTTTTTCCATCCCCAAGAAAGTGAGGACACCTAAACGGACACCTCACGGTGCATTAAATGCGCTTGTCCTAATCCGTCAGGGGTTAGGTATGATACCCTGTAGCTACTTTACACCTCAATGTATGTACATTTTGCCACTGTGGAGACCCCTTTGAGCATATAAAAGGAGGCCCAAGGCAACTGCTACAGATGAGGGGAACTTCTGGCCCATTCTGCATGCGTAGCTGCTCTTTGAACGTACTGTTCACTGCGAGCGCTCCTGAAGACTGGGCTCAAGAACATCAATAAGAACACAAAGCAGGAGTAGGGTTTTACGCTGATCAGTGGCCCGAACCTGGGTAAAAACTTCCCACGTCGATCATTGGTTCTGCTCTTTGCGTATACCTCTCCCCCCGCCGAATCGTAAAGGGGTCTCTCGGGATCCCATAGGTGTCGTACCCCGACATCTTTGGCGCGCCAGGTAGGGGGATTGAAGGTTGCATGAACCTGATCTAGTGATCAGCGCCTCAGTTTCTTCATCATCATGCCGCCCAAGAAGAAGAGCGCCGCGATGGCACAACCGTCCACGTCCGTTTTGCCTACACCTTCGCGTACGGGCGACGGCGTGGGTGCAGAAGGAAGAGGACTAGAACCCCCACGGCGTTCTGGTGATCCGAGCCAGGCGAGCGGTATCGTTCGCAGTGGCAGTGGTAACCTGCACGCCGCTGGATCTAGAGACGGTGCTGTGCTGCCTACGGGTGGCACAACGAACTCCAGAGACCGGAGGGCGCCTGCTGGAGCCCCTGCGCCGGCGCAAGCCTCACGACCTACCCAGGTCGTGCATGACAAGCGACGTCATGGCGCTGGTGGTTCAGGGCGTCCCCATGAAAAGATTTCTGCGCATCAATCCCAAGATGCGCAGGGCCAGCATGCACACCGAGCTACCGGCGAGGGTGGCGTGCGGTCGCCAGACCGTGGTGGTGCTCCTTCTAACATGGTTAGGAGTCAGAGCACCTCACGTACCTCGCACCTGTCGCCGCCGCCTACGCCAGCGGAAGCCTTGGCACGTGCGCAGCTACTCCTCGATTTTCCTCCTGCCCCGGAGAAGATGGAGGAGTGGCGAGCTACTATCCAGAGCCTTATCGGCTTTGCCAACAAGGATGGACCGCAAGAGGCAGGGCCCTCGTAGCGGAGGCCCATCGATCCGGCGCGAGCCGATGTGGAGAAAACCGGAGGTGGTGCAACCACGGTGCACTCCCCTCCGCGGCACCAGCGGCGGCCGACAACTCAGCAGGTCGACCGCCGTGAAGAAGTTTCCACGGCGTCATCCGATCCACGGATGCGCCGCGATCAGCGTCAAGTTCTCCAGGAACGAGGCAAGGAGGACGCTCGAACTACCATCGAGCGGCGACGGGAAGCGCGCTATCAGTATGATAAGCGCGCGGGGCCGGCTGTCGACGAGCCTGCGCCAGGGGACGTAGGAGACTTGCCTTGTGAGGTAGGGACTCCAGCGTTTACCCGTGAGCTGCGGCAAGTCCGGTGGCCCAATTCCCGAACCTTCAAGCCGGAGGTCCTGGAGAAATATGACGGTAAGACCCATCCCTCGGAGTTCCTGAGCATCTACACCATTGCGGTGCAGGCTGCCGGGGCCCGAGATGACAAGATACTTGCCAACTACTTCCCGTTGGTGCTCAAACCCAACGTCAGGTCATGGTTGATGCATCTGCCGGAGAATTCTATTTCTTCCTGGTCAGATCTGTGCCATCAGTTTGTTGGTGCCTTTGTTGGAGGCCACCAAGCTCCTGGCCAAGAGAGTGATTTGCACATCATCCCTCAGAAGGAGGGCGAGTCCCTGCGCAAGTTTATGCAGAGATTCAGCCGGGTGCAGTACAATATTGCTGACGTTCATCCTGCCGCTGTCATTAGCGCGTTCCACCAGAACGTGCGTAACCGCAGAATGCGGGAGGAGGTGGCAATGAACAAGTTCAGGAGTATTGCCGAGCTTTACGCTTTGGCCGACAAGTACGCTCGAGCTGAAGAGGGGAGGAGACTCCCTGGCAAAGCTGTTGGCGCGGCGGGCGAATCCGAAGAAGAAGATGCCGCGGCCCCGTCAAGGAAAGGCCGGCGGCGGAACAGGAAACGCGGAGGCAAGGCCGTGCTTGCTGTCGAGGAGTCCGACAACCCCGGCGCCGCCAAGAAGGCCAAGGTTGGTGACCCCGGCAAGGATCTTGCCGGGTGCCCTTCCTGTCAGGCCTTGGCGGCTGCCGACAAGTCGGAGAACTCCGGCAAGCAGTATTGCAAGATCCATCGCACCAAGGGCCACGATCTCCAGAACTGCCGGCAAGTTGAGCAGCTTGCCGAGAAGCAGAGGGCCGAATACGAGAGGCGAGATAAGGAGAAGGCCCAAGATGGTGCTGATGGATCCGGCAAGAAGCACGGTGGCCGAGGGGGTCGTCGCGGCAAGGCCAAGCAGTAAAAGGATAGGCCCGCTCGGGGCCGGGACAAAGAAGAGGATGATGATGAAGAAGATGATGAATCCAGTGAGCAAGAATTCCAGAAGGCTACGGAGGCCATGTGTATCGATGGGGGTGCCTCGCTGCATTCTTCCCACCGCCAACTCAAACAGTGGGTGCGCGAGGTCAATGCGGCAGAGCCGTCCCCAGATGCATGTAGGCCCCTGAAGTGGTCCAGCACGCCTATCATTTTCGACGCCGAGGATCACCCTGATCGCACAACTTCGGTCGGGTGCTTGCCATTGTTGGTCTCGCCAACGATTCGCAACCTCAAGGTGACGAAAATGTTAGTTGGCGGCGGGGCTGGCCTAAACTTAATCTCACTGGACGTGCTCAAAAAGCTCCAAATTCCCGATGAGGACCTCCAAGAAACGGGTACGTTTCAAGGGGTCAATCCGGGAAGAACTCAGCCTAAGGGCAAGATTACGCTGCCGGTAACATTTGGCAGCGAGCTCAACTTCAGGACTGAGAAGGTGGTGTTTGATGTCGCCAAGATCCCCATGTCATACAATGGGATCCTTGGTCGGCCAGCGCTCGCTAAGTTCATGGCGGCATCACACTACGCGTACAACATTCTGAAGATGCCTGGGCCGTTGGGCGTCATCACTATCCATTCCGATAAGAAAGATGCGCTCATCTGTGCCGACCAACTTTACCGGGAAGCAGTTGCAGCACCTGCTCCTGCCGCTGGAACTCCCGGGGGGAAGAAGAAGACCGGCAAGAACCTTGGTGTGAACTTCGGCAAGCGCACCTCCTCGGAGTACTGCGCTTCCATCAAGGACGCACCAGAGAGTTCCACCGGCAAGAACAAAAATCTAAGGCTGCTCCGCCGGAGACCAAGAAGGTGCCTGTCAGAGAGGACGGAACGGGGGGAACTTTCACCATAAGTTCCACCCTAGATGACAAATAGGAAAGCGCGCTCATTGCTTTCCTACGGGCGAATGTCGACGTATTTGCATGGCGACCGTCTGACATCCCCGGTGTTCCCAGGAAGGTAATTGAGCACCACCTTGCTGTCTGTCCTCATGCGCGGCCCGTCAAGCAAAGGGTTAGGAAGCAAGCTTTGGAGCGGCAAGAATTCATTGCCGAAGAAATTAGAAAGCTGGAGGCGGCAGGACTGGTCAAAGGAGTGCTTCATCCAACCTGGTTGGCCAATCCGGTTGTAGTGCGGAAAGCAAATGGGAAATGGAGGCTTTGTATCGATTATACAGATATCAATAAAGCTTGTCCAAAAGATCCCTTTCCCTTGCCGCGCATCGACCAGATTGTGGATGCCACCGCTGGTTGTGATCTCCTGTCCTTCCTTGATGCCTATTCAGGGTATCATCAGATTTTTATGGCAAAAGAAGATGAAGAGAAGACCGCATTTATCACCCCATGTGGTACGTATTGTTTCATACGAATGCCTTTCGGGTTGAAAAGTGCCGGTTCGACATTTGCTAGAGCAATCCAAATTGGTTTTGAGCCTCAACTCCATAGAAATATGGAGGCGTATATGGATGATATAGTGGTCAAAACCAAAGACAAAGCGACACTCATCCAAGATTTAGAAGAAACATTTGCAAATCTACGCAAGATCAACTTGAAGTTCAATCCTGAGAAGTGCGTGTTCGGTGTTCCTTCCGGCAAGCTCCTCGGATTTTTTGTATCTTGCCGGGGAATCGAAGCGAACCCCGACAAGATCAAAGCTATTGAGCAAATTGAAGCGCCGAGGCGCGTCAAGGATGTGCGTCGTCTTGCCGGCTATGTTGCTGCTCTAAGCAGGTTTATTTCCAAATCTGCTGAGCGCGCCCTGCCCTTTTTCAAAATTTTGAAGAAGGCAGGTCCAATGAAATGGACTCCGGAGGCGGAGGCTGCGCTGCAAGATTTGAAGAAATACCTTTCCTCTCCGCCGACGCTAGTCGCGCCTAAACCACAAGAGCCGTTGCTGCTGTATCTGGCAGCAACAAATCAAGTGGTTAGTGCTGCACTAGTGGCACAGAGAGAACTGATGAGGAAGCAACACCAGTGGCAGGACCGCCAGATGGCGCGGCAAGATCTTCCCCGGCAAGGGTTGATCCCGGCAAGACAGGATCTGCGCAGATAGAAGAATTAGTGCAGAAGAAGAAGATGGTGCAGCGCCCAGTTTATTTTGTTAGCTCTCTTTTACAAGGAGCTAGGTCAAGATATTCTGGTGTGCAGAAATTGTTTTTCGGCCTTCTTATGGCCTCGAGGAAGCTGTGCCATTACTTTCAAGCACATGAAATCACCGTCGTCACTCGCTTCCGTTGCAACGGATTTTGCAAAATCCAGAAGCAACCGGCAGGATCGTGGAGTGGGCGTTGGAATTGTCCAGCTTTGGCCTCAAGTTTGAAAGCACTTCGACGATTCAGAGCAGGGCCTTGGCAGAGTTCATTTCAGAATGGACCCCAACGCCAGATGAGGAAGCTCAGGAAACAACTCTCCCCGGCAAGGAAATCGATCAACAATGGGTTATGTACTTTGATGGAGCTTTCTCGCTGCAAGGCGCCGGTGCTGGCGTGCTGCTTGTCGCACCCACTGGAGAGCACCTCAAGTACGTAGTCCAAATGCACTTTCCCCGGGAGAGTTCGACCAACAACACTGCAGAATACGAGGGTTTGCTTGCCGGTCTCAGGATCGCGGCAGACCTTGGTATCAAAAAGCTCGTCATCAAAGGCGATTCACAACTTGTCGTCAGGCAAGTTAACAAGAGTTATCAAAGTCCATTGATGCAAGCCTACGTGGATGAAGTGAGGAAAATGGAAGAGCGCTTTGACGGTCTGCAAATGGAGCACGTTCCCCGTGCCGAGAACAGTGTTGCTGACGACCTGTCAAAGCGTGCCGCCCTCAAGTTGCCTGTGGAACCAGGAACTTTTGTGCTCCAATTGACTCAACCATCTGTGGTGCCATCGATGCGGCAAGAAAAGAGAAGAAAGTTGAACTCTGGCCAGTACTTCCCGGCAGAGCTTCCCGGACCCGCCGGCAAGGAAGTTGCCGGGATCGACATGCCTGCCGGGGAACAATAGGCTCCGGCAGGGCCTCAGGCCCTTGCTGTCGAGACAAACGTTCCCCCGGCAGAGGAGATGCCTTTAGTCCTAGCTGTCGAGCCTCAGGCTCCACCATGGGCGCAACACATTGTCCATTTCCTTCAGACAGGTGAACTCCCTGAGGAACAGGAAGAAGCAGAGAGAGTAGCCCGTCGGTCTGTTATGTACAAGTTCGTCGATGACGTCCTGTACAGAAAGAGACCAAACGGTGTGAAATTGAAGTGTATTCCTTGGGAGGATGGACTAGAGCTGTTGGCAGAGATACATGGAGGCATATGTGGCTCTCACATAGGGTCAAGAGCGCTTGCCGGGAAAGCATTCCGGCAAGGTTTCTTTTGGCCCAACGCTCTCCAGGATGCAACTGCACTAGTAACCAAGTGTGAAGCGTGCCAGTTTCATTCGAAGAAATTACATCAACCAGCTCAAGCTCTTCAGACAATCCCTCTCTCCTGGCCATTTTCGGTCTGGGGGCTCGACATACTGGGCCCTTTCCCCCGTGCTACCGGGGGCTTTGAGTACTTGTATGTTGCTATCAACAAGTTCACAAAGTGGCCGGAGGTGGAAGCAGTGAGGAAGGTGACAGCACAATCAGCCGTCAAGTTCTTTAAGGGAATTGTTTGCCGTTTCGGTGTGCCCAACAGGATCATCACCGACAACGGCACGCAGTTCACAAGTCGCACCTTCATGCAATACGTCCAAGACCTTGGCGGCAAGATTTGTTTTGCCTTTGTTGCTCACCCGAGAAGCAACGGCCAAGCGGAGAGGGCCAATGCTGAAGTGCTGCGTGGTCTCATGACCAGAACCTTTGACAGGCTGAAAAGGTGCGGAAGACGCTGGATTGATGAGTTTCCGGCGGTTCTTTGGTCAATCAGAACGACACCAAATTGAGCCACCGGCCAGACACCTTCGCTCTGGTCTACGGAGCGGAAGCAGTTCTTCCCACGAAACTCATATACGGATCACCTCGAGTGCTCGCTTATGATGAGCTTGAGCAAGAGCAACTGCGGCAAGATGACGCTATGCTCCTTGAGGAGAATCGTCTTCAGGCTGCTGTGCGAGCTGCACGCTACCAGCAAGCTTTGCGCCGCTATCATAGCTGCAAAGTTCATGCCCGAAGCCTTGCGGAAGGCGACCTTGTTCTTCGGCGGATCCAGTCCGCCAAGAATTCAAACAAGTTGACGCCAAAGTGGGAAGGCCCTTATCGGGTAGTACGAGTCACCAGGCCCGGCGCTGTCCGCTTGGAGACCGAAGATGGCGTTCCAGTGAGCAATTCCTGGAATATCGAACATCTTCGCAAGTTCTACCCATAAGGCGCGGTTGCCGGGGGCTCCCGGCAACCACCCTTTTGTACAAGTCTTGCCGGCAAGGCATGTGATCCTTTGTACAAAGCCAGGCACAGACCCTGAGCGCAGATGAATAAATTTAAGTGTTGTACATTCCCTTATTGATTCCCATGTTCATATTTATATATGCATGTTTGTCTAAGATGTTGTATGACACCTACTCTCGATAAGTTCTAACGAACCGCCAAGGTTTCATGTCTTTATTTTCTCTTCTTTCTTTTTCTCAAAAGACAGAAGGATTCCTCGCGTGCACATTTGCCGAGGGGGGGGGGGAGGGAGATATGAATACCAGTTGGCAACGTTCGGAATCGACGCTTGCCGGAGGAAGGACAAAGACAGAAAGCTAAGTCCTAAAAACTCAGAGCAAGTTTTTCTTTTATTACAAAGTTATTTCCTTGGACGATTCCGACTCTTGTATGGAAAATCTGCACGCGAAGGAACCCTTGATTGTAATCGGTCGCGCCCTTATTTTGTTGCGAGCCCGCTCAACAATTTAAGTGGCTGTACTGAGAACACCAAGGAGTCTTGCCGGCCGCTGCACCTCCAGCAGGCTGCTGAAGTCCCGCACCCAGCGCTTGCGGTAGGATGCGCGCCGGCAAGTTTTTCAGTAAGCGTAGGGTGAACTCCATACATAAGGGAATCAGACAAGGAAAATAGCAAGCATGAACCTAAACATAGGCGAGTTATATTTCATTCATGAGTTGCCGCAGTTCTAACTTGAGACTTAATTGTCTTTTACATGGAATGACGACGGCAAGAAAAGGGGGAGCACTCAATCCCTGCGCGGGCCTTCGATCCTTTTGATGGAGTCCACCTTCTCAAGGATAGGCACGATGCACTCTTCAAGCGCCTCAACATTTGCGTCCCTTGGCAGATGGCCGAGCGCGTTGGAGAGGTCGATGCCGGGGTTGCTGTGCACCACTTTGATGAGCACCTTGCGGAGGACGGCCCGGCAAAGCCGGCGAGTCTCGTTGGCCAATTGGGTCGCCCGGCTAGACTGGAGCACCCTCAAGGTGTTGATGATGCGTTCAAAGAACATCGTCAACCTGGCACTTGGAGATATTCTTTCCTCGGAAGAATACTTGAAGTTCGACAGGCCCATGGTTGACAGTTCTGCCGTAAGCTTCTCCACGGTTGCGATGAGACGTCCAGTCCAGATCTCCACTCCCTTTTCGTAATCAGCTTGAGCTTCGGCGGCGCTCTTGAGCAGGTTCCTCTCTCCTTGGAGATCCTTGAGTAGAGCCTTCTCATGGGCCCTGCCGGCCTCAAGAGACTTCTGCAGCGTGGTCAGCTTCAGCTCCAGAACCGCAATGTTATCAGCCGCAGAGGAGAGCTGCTTGGTTTTGTCGGACAGGGCAACTTGCATCTCCGCCAAGGAGTGGAGGGTTTTTTCCCTGTCACCCTTGAGTGTCGAGAGCTCCTTGCCGTGCTCTTCGAGATCTGTTTCCAGCCTCTTCACCTTGTCGCTCAGCTCGTTCTTGGCGGCCTCTGCAGCTTCGGCAGCATCGACGGCCTCCTTGAGCTTGTCGGCATGACTTGCAGTCAGAGCTTCGAGCGCCTCCTTATGTTTTTGCTCCAGCTCCTGAGTCCGCCGCGCGACAAGATTCTTGATATCTTCATCTTTGCTGCGAAGCTTGGCGGCGAGCGCCTGCTCATGTGCGGTGAGATCTTCCTCATGTGCATCAAGAGCAACGCGGCGCCCCGTCAGGAGGGCATCTTCGGCAACAATCCTTTGAGCAGCTTCATCATGCGCCTTCTCCATATCGGATTGCTTCAGGAGGATCTCAGTCCACTGCTGGCTCACTTGTTCCCGGCCGGCAACTAACTCTTGGAGGGCCTCGGCGTGCTAGATCTGCATTTGTGCGACGCGCCTTTGAAAATCTGCTTCGGCCGCCTCAACAACTGCCATTCTGGAGTCCGCCTTGTCTTTCCGGGCGCGATGGAGAGCCTGGAGCTTGTGGAAATTCTCGCCCATGGCCTGAAGGAGCTGATCCTCTTCAGATTTGCCGCTGCTAGTGCTGGGATCGTCAACAACTTCGAGCCCGGCAGCAGCGATGATTTCTTCAAAAACTTCTCCTTCGGCTGGTGCCCCAGTGCTTGCCGTCCCCGGCAAGTTGACGAACAGGTTCTCGCCAACCTTGAGGTATTTGCTGGATGAGGGGCCTTTAGATGTTGATGGCTGGTCTTCAGTGGCCGCCTCACCAGTGGCAGGGGGCACTGCGGCCGGTGCAGCGCCTGGCACTCCTACGGCAGGAATGCCGTCAGTGCGGTCCTCAGCCTCCTTGTCGCCCCCTTCAGTAGGTTCCCTGGCGGGTTCCTCTTGTGCAGTCTTGGCGGCCTCCCCGTTAAGAGCACCACCAGCCTCGACAGTGTCATCCTTGGTGGCCTTGCTGGCAGCGATCTTGTCTGCTTCGGCAGCGGCGTCCCTGGCGGTCTCCTCGATGACAATGTCGACATCCATGTGGTCCATCACAGGGAACTCTGAAGGACGAAGGAGGAAAACAGAATAAGATCGAGATTGAAGTTTGAAGCGACTAAAGACGGAGAGATAAGGGAAAGAGTGACAAGCACTCTGAGGCAATCGAGTACCTGCGTCGAGCTGTTGGGAGGTGGCCTCGCCCCTCCCGGCAACTTTGGTTGCCGGGGTCCGTGCTTGCCGGCTCCTCCTCAATTAAGGTAGGCTCGTCGGTAGGATCTCTTGTCGGGGACGTGCTTGTGGGCGGCGCGGTCGATGGAGGTGGCATGACGGGGATGTCTTCCGACAACTCTCCTTGTTGCCGTTCTTCTCCTGCAAGCCCAAGAATATCAACGGCAAGAATGGAAGCCTCAGCACCCGCCAGCGGAAAAAGAACAGTAAACTTATGCTGGGGGCTGTGCTGGGGGCTGCGTTGAGGACTGGGCTCCGAGCTGACGACGATGGTTTCTGGCACGCTCGTGGAGCCTGCCGGGGGCTCGTCGCCCGTAGAAGTCTTTGACCTCTTCGCCATCCTCTCCAGCAATGTTTCTGTGTCACTGCAGAGACAATACAAGCAAGTTAGTGAGATCGATCCAAGATTGAAATATAAAAGCTGTGGCAAAGTACTCACTCTTCTTCCTCTCGCTCCGGGCTAAAACCGGAGATGTCGAAGTCGACCTCCGCTGCGATGTCTGAGTGGGGAGGCGAAGGAGGAGTCCTAGGCCGCTTGACTGCGGCAGGCGCCGGGGCAGCTTCCGGTGCGGTAGTACGAGACCCCCCTGCCACCCCAGCAGTGGCCGCTGGTGTGGGTCTCGCGCGCCGCGCAGGCTGTTGACGAGCCCCCTGCCGCGGTCCAGTCTTGCCGCCCACTTTCTTGCCGGGAGCCTCGCTGCTCGAAGAAGGCTGGCTTGCCGGGATGACAGATGCAGCCTTCCGAAGAACACGCTTCGTCTTCTTCGGGGCTGGGAGCTCTTCTTGCGTTTCTTCTTCGGCCGTGTCCTCGCCGGACGAGCTCTCAGCGGCTGCGCTGCTCTGTTCCCCGGCAACTTTGTCCTCCCCGACAGGTTTTATCTCCACTACTACTTCTGCGTCGCTGGCTTCCCACTCTGTGAAGCTGACGCTGCCGGCCTCCGCGGCGAGATTTGCCTCCTCCACCCTAGTAGCAATGTAAGCTACTTCTTGGTCGGTGGTGGCTCGAATGAAATATGACTCTTGCCGGACAGGTCTCTCCGTCAAGTCGTCAAAAAACTTCTGCGCTTCCTCCTCGGTTGGCTCGGCCCAGGTCGGGTCAAGACCGTGGGCGTTGAACATCGGCAGGAAGGCCATGATTGACCCCAAGGCAGAATTGTTGCACAAGGGGACAATCCTTGCCGGCAGCCGGTGCTTGTCTTCGCGCTGGAATAGTTTTTGACGGAGAGCGCCAAGCTGCATAGTGGTCAGATTGTTGTTTAGCCCGGGGCGCAATCTCATAACATCTGCCGCGTTCCTGTATTCCCAAGCTGGCCTTCCCCTGTTCTGCAAAGGGGCGATGTGGCGGCGGAGAAAGTCGAAGCCAATCATCTCCATCGTCAGCCCGGCAACCTTCAGGCGAAGGATCCTAGTGGTGGCGATTGTGAGCCTCTCGTCCTCCGCAGCGAGATCGCTCCAATCCTTGCCGCGGACCACTTTCTGTTGCCGGGGAAGACAAAACGGATGGGGATCTGCTTCCTGGATCCAGCACCATTCAGCCCGCCACTCATCCCACTTTTCGCGGTAAACTCCTTCTGGGTATATTTCCTTATTCCAAGCCCTTGGAATCCAGGCGATAGAACCAGAGAGGGCCTCTCCTTTTTGGATGCGAGGGAAGAAGTAATGGCAAAAAAGAGCAGAATTGGGAATCACGCCAACGAAGTTTTCACAGAGATGGGCAAATATGGACATGCAAAGTACCGCATTCAGCGTGAAATCAAGAAGACGAAAGCCGTATGTGTACATGATATCATTGAAGAAGTCGGAAAAGGGGGGACAGAGCCCGCAATAGAAATACGCTGTGAAGAAAGGGTATCTGTCCGATCCACCTTTGGAAAAAGCACCTAGGATTATGCGTGTGGCGGGGTGAGCTTGCGTCTCCTTCGCCCACATGCACTGGTACCGCCCCTTCAGAGCTTCAGCATCGAGCGTTGGGGGGAAGACGACAAGCCTCTTCCGCATCTTCGCCAGTTCGCTCTCTGGGACGTCGGCTTTTGCTTCCTTGCCCTTGCCTTTGCTGGCCTTGGGCGGCATGGTGGCTATGAGGGTGGAAGCCGGGGGTGGAGCGAGCGTGGAAGCGGCGTGCGGAAGAGGAAAAAGCTTCGCTCTGAGCTCGAGAAGAGGAAGGCGATGGCGACGGCCAGATTGAGAAGAAGAGGGGGGTAAATAGGCTTGTGCCTCTGCGACTTCTCCTTTTTATGGGGAAGGAGCGGGGCCGCCTCTTTTATTCCCCAATGTGAATGCGCCTCTATTGGCGCGTTGCAGTTGCAGCCTTTGGGGCACGCTTCCCACGTCACGCGCTCGATGCGTGTAGTGGGGGGCACAGTAAAACGAGATATTTACGAGCAGTTAATCCCCTGCCACGCGTGCCCGTGCACTGTTTGGGCCTAGCCCAACAACGCCTCGCACTCGTGTATGGCCTAGGCCCGGGGGCTCCTGTCGGTGTACTAAGTATTGGGCCACTAGTACCCCGTACTTGTGCACGGGCAGTTGTAGCCATCCTCGCGGCAAGGCTTGCCGGGAACAGTTCGAGGTCAGTTCAAGCCACCGAAGGAATCATCAAGTCAGAAATCTGAGGATCAGCAGATAAGAAGAGCTGGAATCCGAAGGCCAGCTTCCCTGGCAAGATCTTGCTGGGGTGGCCTACGGAGCACGGCAAGGATTGGCGCCCAGCAAGGCTTGGCGTCCGGCAAGGCTTGGCGCCCGGCAAGTTTTGGCGCCTGGCGAGATTCTGCCACTGTGCCACCGCTCTAGCATAACAACAAAGCCTGACATTCTGGGTCCTTCTCTGGATGCGTGGCAACGCGCCAGTGGAGGAGAGCTTAAGCGGTGCTGATGGGATGGCCCCTTTTTCCATCCCCAAGAAAGTGAGGACACCTAAACGGACACCTCACAGTGCATTAAATGCGCTTGTCCTAATCCGTCAGGGGTTAGGTATGATACCCTGTAGCTACTTTACACCTCAATGTATGTACATTTTGCCACTGTGGAGACCCCTTTGAGCATATAAAAGGAGGCCCAAGGCAACTGCTACAGAGGAGGAGAACTTCTGGCCCATTCTGCATGCGTAGCTGCTCTTTGAACGTACTGTTCACTGCGAGCGCTCCTGAAGACTGGGCTCAAGAACATCAATAAGAACACAAAGCAGGAGTTGGGTTTTACCCTGATCAGCGGCCCGAACCTGGGTAAAAACTTCCCGCGTCGATCATTGGTTCTGCTCTTTGCGTATACCTCTCCCCCCGCCGAATCGTAAAGGGGTCTCTCGGGATCCCATAGGTTTCATACCCCGACACCAATCTCCCTTTCTGCAGTCCCACAAAAATGTAAAAACGTTGCCCGTGTGACATTTTGGCGGAACTGCACAAAATACACTTAAGAAAAAAGTGATTTGTGCAGTTCACCAAAAGGTCGCAATAGCAACGAGGTGAAATGGATAGCCCTGTTTGCAAAAAGAGGTGGAAAGGAAACAATTACTGCCCAATAAAGGGTTGAAGACACATACGCCGACAAAAAAGAAGCATATTCCATGTCATAAGGAAAAGATAGCAGCATGGTGGATTATCAAAAACGGTAAGAGGGAGAGATTGCAAGATGGAAAGTACGGCGGACGAGCTACGTTTTGTGCAAAGAACTAGGGAAGATGCACATGCAGCAACGTGGGAAGATGGGCAGTGGAGCAAGGCCGGAGGGGATACCTGGGGTTCGTCGGGATGTAACTAGGAGGGTGGCGGCGGGCGGGATCTGCCCATACCGCGGCAGCGAGCAAGTGGCATAGGCCCTACCGCGCCGGAGCTTGGTCAGAGAGAACGGCGAGTACCGCAGATCAGAACGTGCTGCCTCAGCGCCGTCGAACGGAGAAACGATGCACATCCTCCCTTTCCGCCGGCGGATGGGATGCGGCCGGATCAGTGACCAACGGTGAGAGAGAGAGGCCACCGACGCCTTGTGTGAGATACTCTGAAGAGAGACAAACCACAGCAGGCAGGCTCCATTGTATATAGTGGAGCGGACTACTTTTTCTCCATAAAAATCATTTTATATTCTGTGTACGTGCCATTGAGCAATATAACTTTATTTAAAAATAATGCACCAACGCATCAAGTCGAACTTTATTTCGTGCATGCGTGGTACACGACCTCAGTAGGTAAACAACCGCTACACGCGCTTAAATTAGCATGTGGGCTACCAGTTTGTACAAAAATGAGCTCCATCGTGTGCCCGCGCGGGTGTGGCTGGGCACGAAGCGTGAGTACGTGCACCTATTCTCTTCGTGTACGTACACCACCTACACGGGTTTGTGTGAGAGGTACAAACCTAGAGAGAGATAGTGTTTGGGTTCGTGAGTGTTTTTTTGGGGGGGGGGTGCGTGAGAGATAGACAGGGAATATGTGTCGATGATATTTCAAACAAAAAATGTAACATATGCAATGTGTGTGAAACAGAGGCCTGGATATATCATATATAGAGGGGGCGATCCACGAGAAGAGAGTGGGGGTATCATCAGCATGAGGTATCCATAGAATCGAAGAGAGGGATGAAGTGTGTGTGTGTGTGTGCGATCGATAAAGAGTGCCATCAAATTTGTGTGTGCCCATGTCAAAGATATAGGGTGGCTGGCCTACTGGAACATGAGAGGGGACAGGTGCAATTTGTCTCTGTGGCATGTATACCTACCTACAACGTTCGACTATCGGTGTGTGTGTGTGGGTGGGGGGCGGGGGCAGAGACCTAACTATAGAGGTAGAATGGCTGGTATATGTGTGGAGGAGGAGAGAGACCTACTTTATGTATTGAGGGAGATTGATCGGCATCCATGCATATGTGTAGGAGAGGAATAAGGTTGGGAGAGAGACAGAGCTAGAGTGTCGGAGGGGTTGGTGGTGGAGTTGCTTCTCACAAATGGTGGGAGAGGCCTGCTAGACAAATGGAGGGCACACCTGCAATATCAATAAGAGAGGGGATGCCTGCCTCTCTGTGCACGTGCGTGTGAGAGGCGGGTCAGGAGGAATGCACGAATGATGAGGGGGGGTGATATGGCTGTGGTAAGCAGACATAACTACATAGGAAGATCAATCGTCCTTTGTCGGAGAAAGGGAGAGACATAACTTGTGAGGTACGTCGATCGATGCGTGGGGAAAAAGAGTTATGTTCGACCTAGGTATATGTAGGGAGATCGATCGGTATACATGCATGCATGCGTTAGAAGCAAATAAGGCCCGGAGAGAAGGATAAAAAGAGAGGGATGCAGCTAGGAGGTGGTGCGAGAGGCCTACTATATCGAGGGGGAAGGAGTGTACGAGTATGAGATCGATGAAAAGAGGGGCGGGAGTGAGGCATGGACGATGAGAAGAGAAGAGGGAAAGCTTGTGTTTGTGGTAGGCACACCTGGCTAGAGAGGTATATCGATCGGTGTGTGCCGGAAAGAAGGAGCTGGGGGGCCTACACACACTGTGGGTGAACGACCTAAAGTGAAATGATGAATGTGCGCGATGGAGCTAGAGAATGCTGAGGGAGGGTGAGAGGGAGGCGGGCGTGTGCATGCATGAGAGAAAGTTAGCGCTAGCTACAAAGATAAGAGGATTGTGTGGGTGTAAAAGACGAATAGAGATCATAATTCATTATAAAAGTGGATTCGGATATTTGAAGAAGATATCATAGTGTTTTAAACCGACGCATGCATGAATATATATAATGGTGATACGCATGGTGTGGTTATGAACATGTTATACTACATATAATATATAGAACATTTATTTGAATTTGTGATAATGTGTGGCTTTTGCAGCTCAGGGCTAAATACTTGTCATAATGTAGGGGGCGGGGCACTATACTTTGTGTGATAAACACAGTGTACGTATGAAACATGGTTTAGATTATGAAGATCTAGTTAGTACATCAAATGTACTATTATTTGGAATCAACATCAAGTGTATTCAAAATTTTGAATTCGAGTTCATATAGTACACATAGTTCATATCTATCTCTATAGTAATCATGTGGTGTGTTGTTAAGATAATACACGAATGATGGTTTAAGTTGGCAACAATCATGATTGTAGATTCATATTCAAATAGAAAAACGAATTCAAATTTAGTTCGAATTGCAGCGGTAGTATAGACATTTGGAATGCACTAAAATGTTCGTATGAGTAGGTTACATGCATTATACAGCCAGCGAAAAAATTTAATTGGACATAACATGGATTCATAGCTTTGAATAGCATTTGTACAGTAAAACGGGACAAGACTCTCTTTGTGTGGTGTGAATAGTTAATTTTTTTTTGTTTTTTTCATTGAGGAAAGTGCGAATTGATTTGGTACGTACATTATTACACGTTAGGCTTGTCCCTAAAATTCAACCCACGCCTTTTTATCCCGAAAATTCAGATATCGCGCTCCCAAAACTCGCGCCTTCACAACCCGCGCCTTGCTATCCCGAAATTACAATGCGCGCAAAAACTCCCTCCAGCTGCCAAATCCCGACACGTGAAATCCCCCTTCTAACCCTGAGCCGAAAGGGCCGGTAGTTCAAATCGGCGGGGCTACTTTTGTAACACACCCTACATTTTGGACAAGCGCGTCCCTAAGTCATGGTTCCCCCCCTCCCATCACCTCCTTTTCGCCATTCGAAATCCCAGGCCGCCATAACCTCACTGCTCCAGTCGCGAAACCCAACCCTCCTCTGTCCGCCACCCCACCGCTGCCCAGCCGGAGCCTCTTCCCCAATGACGTCGTCCACCGCAACAGCTCGACGTCCCTCATCCACCTCCCCGGATGAGGATCCGTCGTCGATCTTGTCGTCCCGTCGGTTCAGCCGACCCGTCCTCCACCTCCAAGGAGCTGCTTCGATGATCGCCTCGTCTATCGCCGCTGATCCATGCCCACAGCACCGCCTTAACCTGCTCCACCGGAACCGCAACATCCTCACCGACTCCTCGGACGAAGCTAAGGCCTACTCAGCGCCACCAAAGAGGTTGTACAGTCATCGCATCGCACCTTCTCCTTAACTCGACCTCCCGACTTTGACGGTGCTCGATCCCGCACCCCCATGGCGCGGCTACCTTGAAGCTGGCACCGCGGGCGACACCTCCACGGCGGCTCTCCCCCAGTACGAGGCTCCTCGGTGGTGGCGTCCATACCAGCCGGATCTGCTGCTGCTGCTCCGGCTCTCGCTCGCTCACGCTGCTGCTGCGGCTCCGGCTCTCGCTCGCACTGCTGCTGCTGCTGTCCGGCTCTCGCTCGCTCGCGCTGCTGCTGCTCTGTCTCTCGCTCGGTCGTGTTGTTGCTCTGCTCCCCCCTCGCTCGTGCTGCTGCTCTGCTCTTGCTCTCGCTCGCGCTGCTGATGCTGGTACACGGGCTGCTGCTCTGGCTCTAGTTCACGCTGCTCCTCCAGGCGCTGTTGCTCCGGCTGCTATCTGCTACCGTGTTCCCCGTTGATCGCCTGCTGATTTAGATCACCGTTTCTCTACTACTAGTGCTCGAGCGGCCTAAACTACATGTGAAGTGCCTCTCTGCTAACAGTGCGTTCAGTTTCGACAGTAACATTCAGATTCCAAAGTAAATTTCAGTTTCGACAGTTAAGTTCAGAGTCAACAGTTTTTACCTCATCTGTTGTAGTCAGGTGTTTTTTGGTGATGTTAATTTTACATCTATCACTTTTTGGTAATGTATTTTACATCATCTATTGGAGATGCTATTAGAATCCCACTTGAGATTAATGATGTTTGTCTTGTACTGCTTCAGCCTTGGCGTCTTACGGCTCGCCAGAGCTGCTCCAACGACGGAACCATCCATCACAACAGAGTAGTGCCCTGGACACCGTCTACAGACGCCTCAGATCTTCCTCCGCACCTCCGACAGCCACCTCTGCCGCAACTTCTTCAGCGACCAACCCAATGATGCTGAGGTCGACACGGCTACGGCAAAGAGGTTGTACACTTGTCGCATCACTTATTACTCTACATTCATGTCGATCCATTAGGGCTATTTTGGTTTAAAGGAAAAAGTGAAGGAAAAACATAGCAATAGGAAATTTTCCTATGGCCTCTACTATTCAATTATTCATGCATTTCGTTGACAGGAATGGAGCAAAACATCCACCTGGATACTTTTCAAAATCCTATGCATGAAAACAAGACCAAGTGCATTAGTGGCAGAATAATATTCTAACTGTACACACTTTCATATGGTTTCACTTTAATTTGGCCATGTTTCTTTGCATTCCTCTGCTCTTCCAATTCCTGTGAACCAAACACCCAAGTTGACAGAAATCCTGTGTTTACAAATGCTCTGTTTCCCACGTGCATTCCTATCCTATTCCGGTGTTTTTCCTATCCCTGCGTTTTTAGAATCCTGCAAGCCAAAGGAGCCCTTACAGAATTACTTCAGTTACAGATAGGTGTCGAAGAAAACTTTGTGTGGTTTGTCATGCTCCTGCCGCGACGTCGTCCACCTCACCTGAGCTACTCCATCGACAGAAGCATCCACCATACCAGACATCACCACTCCTGACCATCTTTCGCCGCCTCAGATCTCCTTCCTTGCCGCCGGCACCCACCGCAACTGCATCACCATCATCGACTCAGCAAATAAACCTGAGGAGTACACAGGTCCACAAGAGAGGTCGCACTCTTTTGTTTCTGCTTATGTAATGCATTGCTTAATATTACCTACTACTTTATCGTCCTGTTCACCTCTTAGACTCCAAGTCAGGTCCAAATTAATGTTAAAACTTGAGTTTTAAAATTCCTTGTGGGGCACATATCGAGGCAGCAATGAATAGTATCTCTGTCCATTATCTGGTTCACATAGGGTACGCCTATGTTCATCTTGGGTGGGAAACAAATAGTAAAGCAATCATCATTTGCCTTTTTATTAAATTAAAGCTATCATCAGCCTGCTATCATTATTTTTGGATCCATCCACTGGTTGTTACCATCACTCTAGATTTCTGCATGCTCTCCTTACATAATCTCACTATATTTTTTTCGTATGCATGTTAGATATTGTACACAGTCATGCTGAACATGTAGAGAAAAAGAGAAGAGTTTTGCGCGGCAATACAATGTCATGCAGACATCACTCATGGTGGGTTCAATGGCAAACCCTCCCTCCCCCTCCAGATTGTAATCCAGAGGAAGATATCTGTTCTGAGGCGGATTCAGACGCAACTGACCACTCCTATTTACCCCCCAAGGTGTTTGCTCTAACTTGGCACAATGATGTTGGTCATACCATGCATATGTTGCCTTGCAGTGCCTACTTTCAACATCATATATGTCATTTGCTTAGTTTAGACATGTTCTGTAATGCCACCTGTTCAGTTTCTATATCATATATGAGAATTATGCAATCTCATCTCTTTTAGCCAGCCATAATATATGTGAAATATGCAATGCCATCCTGTTTAACCAGGCATCATATATTTGAATGATATCTTGCCAATCCTTTTCTTCATTACATTTCCATTTGTCGACAATGTTTGTACATTCAACTACTCTTCCTGTGAATCAGCCATTTGAGTGGGTGATGGAAAAATCTAGAGTGAAAACAAGGTCTTCGGAGCAGACAGTGCTACCTGTCGAAGCAGATCTCTTGCTGGGTCCCGATAGCTCCTCAGAGATGGATTTAGAGACATATGACCAGTCCTATTCCCCCACCGAGGTGTATGTTCTAACTTGGCATGGTTATACTGCTCATATCATGCATATGGTGTGTTGCATTTCATAGTTTAGACATCATATACACAATATTCAACACCATGTTCTTAGTTCAGACATCATATATGCGAATGCCCTCTGCTTAGTATATAAATCACATATGTGAATTAAATCATGCGATCCTGATTACTTAGATAACATGTATGTGAATTATGTCATGCGAACCTGTTAACTAAAGACATCATATAATTATCTCATGCCATCCTGTTTAGTTAGTCATCATATCTTTGAATTATGTCATGCTATGCTATCCAGTTTAGATAGACATCATATATGTGAAATTATGTCATGCTATCCTTTTTAGTTAAACAATATACATGTGAACTATTTCATGCCCTCTTTTTTCCACACTATCTATTGCATCTGTCTCTCATACAAGGTCTGTACATTCAACTACGTTTCTTGTTTTATCAGCCATTTGAATTGGAGCGGGTGATGGCAGTATCTAGCGGAGTAAAAACACGGTCTTCAAATAAAACAGTGCTACCTCTTGGTGGAGATAGCACCCCGGTTGTACATGTACAAGAATCAGCCCCACCACACATAACCCAGACTCTCGCAGATTGTACCCCTACTGCGATGGACAGAGAACCAGCTTCACCCAATCTAACCCCAACCCCAGCAGATAGTAACCCAGTTCCTGTTGACACAGCACCATCTCCACCATAGAGCTCCCAAACAAGAGCAGTTAGTAAGGCAGCTCCAGTGCCCAAAGTGCCAGTACTACCACGGCAAACCCCAACTCCACCAGTTAGTACACCTATTCCTGTGGAGGAAGCACAACCAGCCATTCGTAGTTTAGCATCTATCGCATTTGATGTTGTTAAATCCTATGTGCGTATCTTCCCATCATGGAAATATTATACTGAAGATGAAGGAAAATGCCAGTTGCAAGTGTTTGTCCAGGAGTTATGTGTAAGTAATGTTATTCATGGCAATTACTTTGCTTTGTCCCATATATTCTACCTCCATGATGGTTATAATACATCAAATGTTCCCATTTTTCTCTATAGAGAAGGACGGATTTGGAAACTCAGGATGAGGTAACCAGTGCTAATACCTCTGCTATCTTCAAGAATGCTTGGTGGCAGTATCGGAATTACCTAAAGAAAACGTACTTCACTGGCAAAGAAACTCATCAAATTCCCTTACGTTCTCTTGAGACACATTTACGGGACGATGACTGGGAACGCCTTGTTCTATACTGGTCCCGAACCAAGAATGTGGTAAAGTATATGAGCTCATTTTTTATTTTTAAGTACTATATGCCTGCGTCTTACTGTACTCTGTTCGTGTAGAACAAGTGCTTAAACCTGAAGAACAACTGTTCTCATTTAAGATTCCATTGCTATCGTGCATACTGCTTTGCTCTTGTATCACTGTATTTACTCATACAAACTTACTTTTTAATTGAAGGATCCAATCGAAACTCCAATGGCACAATAGGTATGTTTAAGCATGTTTCTTTCACAGTTTTGCTCTTCTAAATAGCTCTGTTGATTTCAATTTCAATTGTGTATACAGTTGACTTCTCATATCATGCACATTACTAGCATCACAACAGAGCCAATAGTGTTGTTGTACATGTAGACCCGTGGTACCCATCTGAAATCTTGTTGTGCCATGTAGTTTCCCACGCTTTATATTCTTTCAATGCTGCTTTGTCTTGAACTAATATGATTTGAACCGTGTCTCTATTTTGATTTGGCAAGACAATGCAGTGACCATAGGACATAGATATATGTTTGTTTGATGCTTTTATTATGTACTACTTGGCAATAGAAGACTTGGTAGTTTAATCCTGTCCACCTTACTAATGAACTGGTTCACCGAAATGAGTTTCATATACTACATGCTAAACCTGTTATGTGTCTGCTTGTTTCTTCTTTTAGAATGCTGACAGAATATTGGGGAAGAGTACCTTATTAAGCAATGGTAAAGGAAGTAATGCAGATAAGGTTCAGGATAGTGAGACATCCTTGTTGGACTCCAACAAAGCTGATAAAACAGCTAAGGAAAACTATCTTGAAGACAGTGAGACAACCCCAAAGTCCTGTCTTGCTGTAGTGTTTGAGTTACTGGCCACTACCGCTGGCACAAGCTATTCGAACTCACTGTCTGAATCAGTTTGATTTCTTGAGTCTCAACTACAAGCTGAAAGACATCGATCAACTATGCTGCGACAAGAAGCCGAAGGACTGCGAAAGTCCCTGGAGAATTCAGATGCATATTTTCTGGTGCAACAACAAGCGTTGGAGGATTTTAGCGCCAAACAGGAGAAAGCTAATAAGCTTGCTAAGCTTTTTGCTAGCATGGTGGATACCTAGGATAACGTTTCTTGAGCTCTTCTGAAGTTGTTTCAGTTATGGACTTGTTTTGCTGCATCGTTTATTTGCACTGGTGGCCAATTTAGACGGCCAGTGTATGTAATATGCTGCTTTGTTCCCTATATTTGCACTGGTGGCGAACTTTGATGCCCAGTGGATGTAATATGTGTAATAGCCATAATAGCCTAGCGTTAGTTGCTTGCTTATTTATTTCCTTATTGTCTTGTTTAGTTGTTTGCTTGTAGCCACTGCAGTTCTTTTTCCGCATTTTTCTAGTGGTCAGAATAACCTATTTTTATAACTAGGCCACAATAACCATGGGCAACATACGGACCGTTGTAACCATGGTCCTGCTACCAGCTGTAGTGACCATGGGCCTCCTACGGGCCATAGGATCCATGGGCCTTCTATGGGCCGTAGGATCCATGGGCCTTCTACAGGCCGTATGATCGATTGGCTAAACATGGGCCGTACTATTCGTGGACCAATAACGGTCCGCAAAATGGGCTGTAAACGGGCTAGAGTGGAAATCGTCTATTTATGGCCTGACCATAACGGGCCGTTAATAGGCCAAAATGTATAACCAGCTTAATTCTATCGATAGGCATCACGGGTCGTTAATGGGTCATATTTGACGACGCTATGAAAACAGCCTGACGGGTTAACGGGTCACAAACGGGCCGACTGTAACCACGGGCTGAATTTGGCCCACAAGCGGACGTAAGTAACCGAATGCTGGAAATGAGCCCAAAAATAAATGCCCCTTAGAAGGCCGAAAGTTAACACGGGCTTGAAACGGCCCAACGGAATAATGGGCCGTTGATGGGTATAAAGCGATACACTGTTCATAATGGGCCAGTTTCACCATGGGCCTTTAATGGGCCTAGAGTTACAAAGGGCCTCGTATGGGCCGAAAGACGTCATGGGCCATACATGGGCTGGAAGTTACAATGGGCTGGAATCATATTGGACGGCCCAGATGATGCTACTGGGCCTAATTTGGATAAGCCATAACGGGCCGTGAGTTAGCGGGCTGTAAATGGGATATATGCGAACGGGCCGTTAACAGCCTTTCCGTGGGCCAGCCCGCTACCTTTTGACGAAGTCAAACAGGCCAGCCTTTTCACCCGAATGGGCCTCTGTTGGGCCGTGCCACGTGTCGACGTATCATAGGCGCCTCCGATCCAATGAGTGGATGACATCTGTCCCAACGGTGAGCCGACATGTGGTTCGTCTGGCCATTGAGAATTTTACACGTGGAAAATCCCCATTGGTCCGGGCTGTTAACGGTTTATCGGATCCAAACCGGAACCCGATAGCTTAACGATGACCCGTTATGGTGGATGCCATGTGTCGGTTACCCTTGACGAAAGCACTTCCATGGCGCGCCATTTATCGTCATGGAAGTGGACACTTCTGTGATGATAATTTTGGTATTGTCATGGAACACTTCTACGACAGTACAGGTATGACTATCTTGATTCTGTCATAAAATCATCATGGATGTACATGCATGACAGAAAACATGACCTACTATGACAAACACGTATCATCACGGAAGTGGTTTTTTTTGTAGTGTTTTTCGCGTTGAGTGCAAGTGTTTGTTAGTTTGTGCAGGTGCATAGATTGGAGACTTGCTTGTACCTCCTACTGGATTGATACCTTGGTTCTTAACTGAGGGAAATACTTATCACTACTTTGCTGCATCACCCTTTCCTCTTCAAGGGAAAAATCAACGCAAGCTCAAGAAGTAGCAGGAAGAATTTCTGGCGCTATTGCCGGGGAGGTTCCACATCAAGCATACCAAGTACCTATCATAAACTCTCATCTCTTGCATTACATTATTTGCCATTTGCCTCTCATTTTTCTCCCCCCCCACTTCTAAAATGTTTTCAGAAAAAACACAAAAATATTTGCCCTTTTTATTTGCCTTCTTTTTCGTTTGCCTTGATATCTTACTTGGTTTGTTTGCTTGTTCGCTTGGAATAATTGTGTATTTATTGATCAGAAAGCAAAAAGTTTTTGGATCCTCACCCACTTGCTAATCTTTTTAAGAGATCTAATTATGATGAACCAATTGCTAGTGAGTTGAGTGCACTAGATTATCTTTATGAAGTTTTGCTTGAAATTCGTGAATCTAAAAATTGTGATGAAGTGTTAAAAGAAGAATTTTTTGAAGTGATTCACAATAGCTCCTTGGATGAAAAGCATGATTGCAATGGTGTTATTAATTCTATTAATGTCAATTATGCTAATAATATGCAAAACCCTAAGCTTGGGGATGCTTATTTTGCTATGTCCACTACTTGTTGCAATGATCATGATTGGGGAGATTTTTCTTACGATCTTGAAAATTTATTTAAGCCTCATGATGAATATGATATTGATAATAATGCTTGCAATAATATTGAAAGTGAGTTTGGAAGAGTGTCAATTCTAGGTAATAATGATCCCACTACTTTGGAAAATGATCAATCTCATGAAATTTTTGATAAAAGTGGGCTTGGAAAGGTCATGACTTTATTTGATGATCCCACTATTTTGGAAGAGTGTCAACTTTGCATGCATGTGGATCATGTAGAGAATATGTTATGTGATAGCTATATTTTTGAGTTTGAATATGATCCCACATGTAATTATTATGAGAGAGGGAAATATGGTTGGAGAAATTTTCATGTTACTAAATTACCTCTCCACATGTTGAGATTGCTATTGCTTCTTTCTTCTTCCTCGCATATGCTAGTTATTGCTTGTCTTGATAATTTGTTTTCCTATAAAATGCCTATGCATAGGAAGTATGTTAGACTTAGATGTGATTTTCACATGCTTTATGATGCTCGTTTTGTGCTTCAATTGCTATCTGTCATGTGAGCATCATTAAAATTATCAATGCCTAGCTAAAAGGCTTTAAAGAAAAGCGCTTGTTGGGAGATAACCCAATATTTTTGTTTTCTGTTTTTATGATAATACACATTATTACCTCTATAGTAATTGTGTTTTTGTGTTTTTAATTAGTGTTTGAGCCAAGTAAAACCTTTGGGATACTTTGGTATATCGTGATTTGATCTTGCTGAAAAACAGAAACTTTTGCGCTCATTGCCAGAATTTTTTTAAATCATAGCAATGTGATTTTGATCTGAATTTTTTACAAAAGATTGATATATAAATTTCCTATGTTTTCGTAATGTTTCAGAATTTTTGGAGTTACAGAAGTATATGAAGTTTACATATTACTACAGACTATTCTGTTTTTGATAGATTCTGTTTTCTACGTGTTGTTTGCTTATTTTGATGAATCTATGGGTAGTATCGGGGGGTATGAACCATGGAGAAGTTGGAATACAGTAGATATTACACCAATATAAATAAAGAATGAGTTCACAACAGTACCTAAAGTGGTGATTTATTTTATTATACTAACGGATCTCATGAGTTTTCTGTTGAGTTTTGTGTTGTGAAGTTTTCATGTTTTGGGTAAAGATTTGATGGACTATGGAATAAGGAGTGGCAAGAGCCTAAGCTTGGGGATGCCCAAGGCACCCCAAGGTAATATTCAAGGACAACCAAGCATCTAAGCTTGGGGATGCCCCGGATGGCATCCCCTCTTTCGTCTTCAATCCATCGGTAAATTTACTTGAGGATATATTTTTATTCACCACATGATATGTGTTTTGCTTGGAGCGCCTTGTATGATATGAGTCTTTGCTTTTTAGTTTGCCACAATCATCCTTGCTGTACACATATTTTGAGAGGGGCACGCATGAATCGTTAATTTATTAGAATACTCTATGTGCTTCACTTATATCTTTTGAGCTAGGCAGTTTGTTCTAGTGCTTCACTTGTATCTTTTTAGAGCACGGCGGTGGCTTTATTTTATAGAAATTTTTGAACTCTCATGCTTCATTTATATTGTTTTGAGAGTCTCTAAACAGCATGGTAATTTGCTTAGGTTATGAATTTAGTCCTAATATGATGGGCATCCAAGAGGGATATAATAAAAACTTTCATATAAAGAGCATTGAATACTATGAGAAGTTTGATTCCTTGCATTTGTTTTGAGGTATAAAGATGGTGATATTAGAGTCATGCTAGTGAGTAATTGTGGATTGATAGAAATACTTGTATTAAAGTTTGTGATTCCCGTAGCATGCACGTATGGTGAACCGTTATGTGATGAAGTCGAAGCATGATTTATTCTTTGATTGTGAAAGTGCTAGTTATCGACTAGGGGGGGTGAATAGGCGATTTTTATGAAAGTCTTCAAAGACTGATGTCTTCGAAGACAAACAACTGAAATGATCCTATATGATATGCAGCGGAAGATAAACTACACTAGACAGGCCATAGTTAAGTAAGCAATACAACGAAAGCACGAAGACAAATAGCAGCTAGGTAGAACAGATCGTAATAGGAAGACAATATGAAGCCAATTATGCAAACAGAAAGATTGTCTTCACACAGTGAAGCCAAATAGGGCAACCAAGCAATGACTTCATGAAGCTAAACAGTAAGTAAGGGGAAGTGATAGAACCAGTAGCTTGACGAAGACAAGGATTTGGTAGACCAGTTCCAGTTGCTGTGACAACTGTACGTCTGGTTAGGGAGGCTGAGATTGAACTCAGAAGACCACGTCTTCACCTTATTCCCCTTGAGCAAAGGACACTTAGTCCCCGCCCAATCACTCAGGTAAGTCTTCAAGGTAGACTTCCAAACCTTCACAGACTCCGCTCACCGGCGATCCACAATGACTCTTGGATCCTCAGAACATGACGCCTAACCGGCTGGAGGATACACAGTCCTCAAGTGTAACAAGTCTTCAGGTCATGCGGACAGAAAGACTTCAGTGATGCCTAACACTCTTTGGCTCTGGGTGTTTTGGGCTTTGTCCTCGCAAGGATCTCTCTCTCAAAGGCTTCGGAGGTGGGTTGCTCTCAAACGACAAAAGCCGTGCACTAACTCTGAGCAACCACCAATTTATGGTGTAGGGGGTGGGCTATTTATAGCCAGGAGGCAACCCGACATGATATGTCCGAAATGACCCTGGGTCACTAAGGAACCGACATGTGTCCAATGGTCGGATTTCAAACACACGCAGCAGCTTGGCTTGGGCTACAAGCAAAGCTGACTCATCCAACTCTGGATAAGATTTTCTCTCATTGTCTTCGCTTGAAGACATAGGATTTTGGTTGAGCATCACATCATTCTTCTGACTTTGTTCACTTGGACCCCACTTAACAGTACGGTGGTTCCTATGACTCAAGAAGGAAGAAAATGAAACTACGAAAGAAACTATGTCATCGCACTCCATAGTCTTCAAGTGGATGTCTTCACACGTCATTATCTTCGACGTGAATGTCTTCACGAACCACCATTGTCTTCAATGTCTTCATACATTTTTAGGGGTCATCTCTGGTAGGAAAACCGAATCAATGAGGGACTACTACCTGTGTTATCCTGCAATTCTCACAAACACATTAGTCCCTCAACCACGTTTGTCGTCAATACTCCAAAACCAACTAGGGGTGGCACTAGATGCACTTACAATCTCCCCCTTTTTGGTGATTGATGACAAACTAGTTGAAGTTTTCAACAGGGATACAAATATGTGTAAGTTACAGAACGTGGTTATTGGCTTCATGAAGTTGAAAGGGCTCCCCCTGAAGATGTGCATATAAGTAATTTGCCTTTGAATGCAAATGCACATGGCAGGTTCTGCTTTGTGGAGATCTTCTTCAACTCATGAAGACAATTCATCATGCATATAAAAATGTAGTGAAGATAATGACATGCACAATGAGAAATGGGCGTCTGCAGTATGCGGAATTTATCATCGCAATAAAAGGTAGCATCAAAAGTGGCAGACGACCATCAAGGTTTAAGGGTTACAACTCAAAACCAATAATCTATAAACCCATATAGACCCGCTTGAAGACTATCAACTCATAAGCTTCTCCCCCTTTTGTCTGGAATGGCCAAAAAGGAGTGAAGACATAGAGTGTCTAAGCGTTCCCATGTGGTGTTGGTGTAGATGTTGGGGCTGCAGGGTCGACGGTGGAGTTGGGCGGTGCAGAGGGGCCTGATGCAGAATCCTGATGCAGTGAAGCCATCGCTGGTGAAGTGGCGTCGTCCTCTTCATCAATGACTCACGCAACAATACTTGGAGCCGAAGATGAATATTCAGAATCTTCATTGGAGGGAGTTGGACGCAACTTGCTGACGGTGGGGGCCTGGAGTTAAACTTGAAGCGTTCAGTGAAGCCTTCTGCTTGGAGATCGTCTTCAGAACAGAGCATTGTGAGGCTCTTCCAGGCACGCAGACAGGCTTCATGAGCAACAAAGGAGTTCTTGGTAGCAAGGTTGCGAATGCGGTTGACATCAACGAGGAGACTTTGCATCTGGCGCTTCATCCAATCATGATGCCTATCCTGTTTTTGATGAAGAGATACAAGAAGCTCTCGGTCATTCAGCACACGAGCATGCTTCTGAGGCCTTTGGGCAACTGTGTTGGCTGTAGCATCAGTGTTGGCACGATGCGGCAGCCGAAGCTGACCAGCAAGAGGACCAACAGGAGCAGAAGGATTAGGCACATGGACACCTGCAAGTGGTTGAGTGAAGCTTTGGAAGGCAGCATTGTCTTCACGAACAGGCTCCTTGGCAGGCCCAGGATATATGGCTTCATGAGACATGTCCACTTCAGGCAGAAAGACAACATGGTTGTGCGCTGAAGCTTGATAGTTGATGGTGGAGTGAAGCCTAATCAGCCGCATGACCCATGGAGCATAGAACTTGAGGCCAAACAGATCAATGCCAGAAGCGGCCAGCTGACGGATGAAGAAGTCCTGAGTATTGAACCTGATGCCATTGATGATATAGAAGACCAATGTCTTCATAGTGCCTTCAAGCTTGGCATGAGGAGAATGCCCTTTGATTGGCCATAGAGTATGCCTCAGTATATGATAGATAGTGTGGGGCAGATACTCGAGGTCATTGACAAGAAATTCCTTGGGGTATTCAGCATCAACATGCAATGGCTTCATCATGCTGAGCATTTGACTCATGTTGGGCTCAGGCTTCTGGAAGATGCTCTGCAATTCTTGTTCATAGCGCTTACAACCTGGCTCATACAGATCACCAGGAGTGGGCAGTGAAGTTAGCTCGATGATGTCTTGAGCTTTGGCTTCGTGATGTACATCACCTGACATCCACTCAAGGACCCATGTCCTCGGATCCCTGTTATAACCTGATATATGGAGAGTGGCAAAGAATTGCAGCAGTAGTTCTTCATTCCAATGCTCCTTGTCAATGACAAATGAGAGCAAGCCAACTTCACAGAAGCAGTCAAGAGCTTCCTCAAGGCAGGGGAGTCCAGCAATGGCATCACAGCACAGGCGCTTGTGGGCTTTGGCTTCTACGTTTGAGGCCTTTGCTCCACATGATAGTCATACTGGGGACCAGGAGCAACTGGAGGCGTCATAATGGGCCACTTGATGCTGATGAGCTCACCTTCACGATTGAAGGCCCTTGCCATTGTATGTGGAACAAGTTGAGCAGCAGCAACATCCGAGGAGGATGGCTGAAGATCTTCTGTGGCTTCAGGGGCTTCAGATTGATGGGTGTCTTCAGGAGGAGCATTGACTTCAGCCATGACAACCTCATTGGCTTCAGTAGCAGTGGCAGCAGCATCATCAGATGCATGGGCTTTAGTGGTTTCAACAGCTGGTGGATCAGTCACAATCACATCTTCATCTTTTGTTGTTTCAACAGTAGGGGGAATAACTTTAGACTCTTTTTCTTTATCATCGGCTGATGTAGCCGGAATATCTTCAGCCTCCTTGGCTTTAGACTCTTGAGCAGTGACTGAAGGGATGGCTTCAGGGAACACTTGACGTTCTACTGAGCTTGTGGCTTGCACATCCTCTTCAAGAATACTCGACATGGAGACTGAGGGCCTAGGGCCTCTGCGAAGCCTTCGGAAAGATGGCGATGCCTGTGGTGAGGGAGTGGTCTTCTCCATGTCTTCAGGAGTGTCTTGCGGGGTCTCAATCATGGGTGTAGCGACTTGAGCTGGTGGTGTGCGAGGAATGACCTCATGGAGCGGAGTGTTGGGGTGATGCTCTTCCCAGAAATCATCTTGTGTGATTGGCGTCGTGGGACCGCCAATGCTAATCTATTCACTGCTCGTGGGAGCAGGCGATGATACCGACTTGGGCATGATTTGGGGGAACTGAGGAAGGACTTCATCATCAACTACATTGTCTTCACGACCAATGTCTTCAGCTGCGGTGATGTCAGCAGCTGGAATGTCTTCAGACACATGAGCCTCTGTGGGAGCAGGCTCGTGAATAACCAGACAACGCTCGCGGTTGGAGGATGCAGGAAGGGCAACCGAAATGGGTTCAACAAGCAGTGGCTCTCCAGGAGCAGATGAGGCAGTTTGTGCTTGGTCCCTTCTTGAAGCCTTAGAGGGCTTTGTCTTCAACCTCTTTTGTGAAGGAGCGGCATCAGAGGCTTCTTGATGCTTTCGCTTCTTGGCCTCAGCCTGCTTTGTCTTTTTCTTTTCAGAAGCAGCTGATGGGACCTTTGGCTTTGAGCCAGTCATACTGGCAGGGAAGACAATGCTTGGTCTTTCCTGCCTTGGAGCTTCGGTGTCAGCTTCATCAGGTTTCTTCTGCTTGGCAGCCAGTTGGGGATCAATTCCAGGACGCCCAAGGGCCTTTCTCTTCATAGCCTCATTGTTAGCCTGTACACACTTCTCTGCATAGAACTTCATGTGCTCCCTAGAGCCTTTGGCTTCAGTGCGACGCTGATGGAATTCATCCTTGAGATCTGCCATCATCTTCTTGAAGTTTTGAACTTCAGTGACACTGAGCTTGGCCGAATGCTTCTTGAATAGAGCCTTCTCATGGTCTATTTTGTTCTTCAGCTCAACAATCTTTTGAGCAATAGCAAGCTCTTTGGCTATGCAGCCCTGGAATGTGACACTGATGTCAATTGGCAGCTGCTGGTCATCAATGTTGAGAGAAGAGTCTTCAAACCACTCGTTGATGAAGTTATTGAGTATGTCAGCATCAAAGAGAGGCAAATCTTTGAAGATTTTAGCCTCCTGCTTGCTCTTGGTTAGCATTTCCAGAGCATCATCAGCAAGATCTTCATCACTGGACAGATCTATGACATCCTCTTCATTGTGCAGGATGCTTACTGGTGTGAGGCATTGCCCAGAAATCTTCTTGGGCTTCTTGGACTTCTTGGAGATGCGAGATAAGTCTTCAGACTGCACACTGGATTCAGGTGGCGCAGATTGCAATGGATTCACACTTGAAGCTTTTGGTGCAGCAGAGGACTTTGAAGCCTTTGCCTTCTTCTTTGGCTACGGGGGCTCTGGAACTTCAGCATGTTCCTCTTCCTCAACAGCATCTTCAACAGTGGCCCTTCGAGCAGTGATATGTGTGAGAAGCCCATCGAGTCCATTGAAGGGGCCAATGAGATTCTGTTCAGCTTCTTGACTGCCATCTGGCCTTGGAGCAGTTGGACCTGGGTTGAAGTCAATCCCAAGTTCCTTCTTGTTTTGTACTACAGAAGCCCTTGCAAACTGAAGATTGGCTTCAAACAGATCATCTTCACGACACCATCGAAGACTTGATGGGTCGGCATTTTCAGGCATTGGCCCACGGACCATGCAAGGATAGAAGTCTTTGGCAATGGCTTCAGCCTTGGTCTTGGGAAGAAGATTGCAGTATACAATATCAGCCCACGGTGGCCTCACAACATTCTTCTTTGCATATTCTGGAGTAACAAAGTGATACTGAAACCATTGTTCTGCCCAATATCTTCGAATCCATTAGACACGAGTTTTGCGTTGTGTATAGGATTCATCTGGATCTGACTTGTACATCTCATATAGATCTGGTGGCAAGTCCAAAGCAGTGTTGTTCCGGCGCTGCCTGCCACCCTTCTTTGCAGATTTGCCAGATGCCATTGGATTCAGACTGAATGGCTTCACAACTGTGTTTGGCTTCAGTCGGATGGTCAGACAGGAGCTGGCTTCAGGTGATTCAATGTGATGCTGTAAGAACTCTGCAAATGAATGCAGACTATGAGAACCAAGGGATTCTCCCACGGACATGTATTTGTGATAGCATTAGAGATGCGAGGGAAGGGGAAGAGGTCATATGCATTCTCAGAAGATTTTGAAGATAAATCAGTTTGAAGACATTGACCTCATAGCGCGAAGACATTCACTTATCGATGTGAGTTGGTTCCAGATTTGTACGAATCCATGAATAAGTACAAGTGAGGAATCTAACTAGTTGTGATGCATAAGTGAACATACTTGCAAATTATGAGATGCAGAAAAGGAAAGATCCAGATTTGGAAGTGTAAAAACAACTTTTGGAAGATGTGGATAGATCAATGGATCAAATAAACGGTAAAAAGTGAATTATTATTTACCGCACGAAGAACTGCTAGACGAGAAGGAGGGAGGCCGAGCAGTCCAATCTCCCACGCCCTAACTTGGTGGCGGAGGACACCTATGGCGGCGGCGGGGAGAAGATATCCGCGGCCGCCGTGAAGACGATGTCGGAGAAGTCACGGCAGCGAAGCGCTTCGTCTCCGGCGACGACTGATGCTAGCGGTGGCGCTAGGGTTTGAGCGAGATGGCGAGGGGAGAAGAGATAATTGTAACACCCCCTCTGTAATGAGCTACAGTAACCCTCAATGATTAAGCTAATCTTTTGCTAAACAATGCTTGATCACCCTTGATTCAAATATCATTTGAATTTCCACTTTAAAATCAAATTCAAATTTGCAAGTGAAATTTGAAGTTGCACAAAAGTTGCTGGAAAAATGTTCACCACTTAGAAAAATTCCCTAACTAATATTTGTTAAGGAAAACAACATCACCATCAGGCTAAGGTGGGCCATAGCAATTTAAAATAGTGCAAAAGGGCATTTTTAAATGCTTTTCTATTTGTATAAAATTCAAATAAAGTCAATTGGCCCCAAACTTTTTCTGTCACTGCCATAAATTGCAACATAATTGTTGGGCCAATTCCCACATTTTTGCAAAATGAAATGGTGGCTCATATATTTGTTTTGCTCTCTGGTTAGAAGAAAACAGAAAAGAGAAAAAGACACAAAAGGAAAAAAGGCCCAGGGCAGCTGAGCCTAAGTCAGCCGAAACGGCCCAGCCCGCCGCCTGTCTTCTTCCACCTCCTGCTCACTCCCCCCTCGCTGTCGCTCTCCCCTGCCTCGCCAGCACGCATCGCAGCCGGCCCTCCCTCCTCATCGCGCGACAACGCGCCGCTACAGGGTGCTTTGGAAGGGATAAGGGCCCCTTCCTGCGCCCCTGGCTCTCCTCTCGCCACTCTCTCTTTCTCCCCCTCTCTCAGCCCCGCTCGACCGGCGCCGCCATGAACGCGCCGTCGCCGTAGCCATCGCTACCCTCCTCTCGCCGTTCCAGGCACTCCGGCGGCTTCCTCGAGCTCGGTTGCATTGACCTCGCCCCTGGATCGAACTGCAGGAGCCCCACCAACACCGCCTCGACCTCTTCTTCCCCGGCGCCGTCCACCACGGCCGCCGCCGATTTGGTCATCTCCGACCACCACCGGCTTCCCCGAGCCTTCCCGTCAACGCTGTGAGCGCCGCCTCGCAACCCCTCTCTCTCTGCCGTCTCCTATCGTCGTTTTAGCCGTGGCTGAGCTTGCATGCTCTGACCACCGCCACCGCACCTCCTGCTGCTGCTGTAGTGCCGCTCTGGCTCAACCGAGCGCGCCGCCGAGTCCGTGCCGTCGCGTAGCTGCCGCCTGTTCCATCCTTTCGTCTCGAACGCGTGCCGCTCCACCGACCCGTCGAGCGCCCGAACGCCACCGCCACCCAGCTCAATTCCGCCGCTGCTATGCTACACCCCCGCGCCATCCGCGACCACCATCGGACGCGGCGCTCGACGCCCGTTCGAACAAGACTAAAATCATGCCAAATGGTGCATCACAGCGGGATTCCGGCGAACTCCGGTGAGGTTCCGGCCGTCCCCGCCACGTCTCGCCTCAACAGTGGCCGGTGCCGACGTGGCTGCCTCGTGGCACCGCGGCCCCGCCTCTTTGCCGCTGACAAAGGGCCCCACTGGGCCCCTTTGACCGGGTCAATGCTGACTGGGCGGCCCCGTGTCATTGACATGTGGGTCCCGCCGCAAATTAACTATTTTTATAAATTAAGTAAAAGGTTAATTAATCTATTAATTAACTAACTAACTAATCAGTCACTGACAGTGGGCCCAGTAGGTTAATTAGTGCATTAGGTTAATTTTAAAAGCTCTGTTAGCCCCACTGTCAATGACAGGTGGGTCCCAGGCGTCAGTTTGACTGGTCAGCTAACCAGTTGACTGATGATGCTGTACTGATGTCATGCTAACGTCATTAATCTTTTCTGTCAATTTTAATAATTAAATTAATTCCAGAAAATGATTAAATCTTTAGAAAATCATATAAACTAAACCGTAGTTCAGATCGAAAAACTTTATACATGAAAGTTGCTCAGAACGACGAGACGAATCCAACCGTGCCATCTGTTTCCGTGTTGGGACCCTCTATGGAGGTGAACCCGCAACTTTTAGCCTATTTCCGGTAGATGAATAGTGCATATATACCGGTTAATAAATCCAACTTAAATCCTAAAATAACTAAAATGATTTAGACATGTCTTTAGGCAACCCTGCACTGCATGTTAGCTTAGCATACTCTGTGTTGCATATTTTTGCTGTGTATTTATCTGTTTCTTCCCCCTCTTCTCTCTCGGTAGACCCCGACATCGACGCAGTCCCCGAGACTGACGCAGCTCCGGAGATCGACGACCTCACTGACGACTCTGCCTTTGCCGCCGAGCAACCAGGCAAGCACCCCCCTTTTAAGCATACCAATATCGCCTATTATTTCTCTCTCATGCTTGGATTAGAAATTGCTGCTGCTACTGTTTAACCTATTCTGATGCATAGCCTGTTTATTGTAACCTGCTATTGAAACCTTACCTGCTTATCCTAAACTGTCTAGTATAGGCTGGGTAGAGACCTACCAGAGACCCCACTTTGTCCCTAGTTGCCCCGCTGGATTATCAGATGACTCGATCAACGGGATCGACAGCCAGACCTCGGCACTGCACAACACCCCCCTTAGTTGTACGACACTGCAGCGTCACCATCGAGTGCCGAGGGTGATACCTCGTATAGCACTCCTGATGTTAACTCTGTAGAGTAGCTATTTGGTCGTGGTCTTCGAGGGTGATTCCTCCTTCTCCACTTCTGATACGACCCTGTCGCGCAACACTTCAAGTGTGAACCTCGAGGGTGATTCCTCCTAAGTTCACCTTGACGGTTACATCGAGTGGGCATCCGTCGAGGGTGATACCTCGGATTCCCCTGATGTTATGGACACACGGTTACTATGACTTTACCCCTGAACCTTGTTAGAAATGGGTCGGCCCCGAGGGGACCCGAGGGAGTTACTTTTACTGCAGGACTGGAGGGACAAGTGGTACCGCCTAGTAGAGGTGGACCTGAGTTCCCGACAGTCTTTTGCAAGACGGGTTGACCTGGACGGTGCCCGAGTGATGAATACGGGGCGTGGCCGGGCATTCTTGGTCCTTGCCACAAGTCCTCAAGATGGGGCGATGGGGTCACATCGATCGTGAGTCTCTGCTCATTACCGCACTACCAACACACTACGATTTGGATATTTGATCTGAGTGGGCCTTTGGCCCGATAGCACTAACCATCACATGGGTATAAATATGGGTACTCTACATCATGGCATTAGCCAAAAGCTCTGTCAGACGTCCAGTTCAGCATTGTGGCACAGTTGGATTGTGCCGACCATTCGAGGCGGTGCTGGTATCCACCCTGCACACAACGACCCGGAGTGCACAGGGCGATGGCCCAAGACCCCTGAGCGCTTTGGTTGTAGACCGGCGAGGACCTCTCTGCTGAGTTTTAGGTAGGGCTGTGGTGTGTCGTTTGGCCGAGGCTGGGCATGCCCCAGAAAAGTGTGTCCGACCGGAGTTAAGCGAGCGTGGTGGGTAAGTTGGTGCACCCTTGCAGGGAAGAACTAATCTATGCATAGCCGGATCCTCGGTAACGGACGCTCGGAGTTGTATCCCGATCGATACAATTAGAACTAGATACTTGTGATGAGAAATGGATATTATGGCTCTGGGATTGCTTTCTCGCAGGGAGTCGAGAAAGGATCTCTGGCCGAGGTTGGTACTGATTACTACTACTACTTTATGTTGTACTAATCTACACTCTTCTAATGCTGCAAGACCGCTGAAGATGCTAGTCTTCGATAGGACTAGGCCTTCTCTATATTCTGGCATTTCTGCAGCCCAGTCCACATATACAGCCTCCCTTTAATAATGTTGCATATGTAGTGTAGATCCTTGCTTGCTGAGTACTTCAGATGAGTACTCACGGTTGCTTTGCTTTCTTTTTCCCCCTTATCCTTTTGATGCAACCAGATGACGGAGCCCCTGAGACAGCTACCCCGCCGACGATCGCTACTACTACCCCGAGGGTGGATACTACTACGAGTTGGCCGACGACCAGGAGTAGGTTCGAAGGGTCCCAGGCAGGAGGCCTGCGCCTTTCGATCATAGTGTTTTCTTTTGCCCCACCTTTTAAGGGCCTATCCGTGTTTTCTTTTATATCTGTACTCAGATATCTCATGCTTCCGCTGATGCTTCTACGCAAGCTTATGTATTCGAGCCCTCGAGGACCCTGGCTTGTAATATAAAGCTTGTATGACTTTATTTATGTTTTAGAGTTGTGTTGTGATATCTTCAAGTGAGTCCATAGGCTTGATCGTGTGCATTTGCGTGTATGATTAGTGCATGATTAAGCCGGGGGCGTCACAATAATGATCGCACAGGTGGAGTATTTATAAGGTAGAGGGACGGTGCAGTGTAATTACTCAGGTGCCCCTGGCGGTTCACATCTGAAGGACACGTGGCAAGCATGGAATAGATTGAAAGTTGTGCCACAACCCCACGCGCGCCTGGTTTGTAGGGTGGTCGTTCCGGCTTCTCTGGTGTTTAGGCAAAAAGGATAAAGATAATAAAAGCAGTTTTAAATGAGTGTCTCTGTATCTTCAGCTGACAAGGACACAGTGAAGACAATCAACACGTGTCAATAGAATGCATATGAAGAGACAGAGAGAATTTGAGAGATAAGCACAGAGGAGGTTAGGGTCCGATCACATTCACTTAGCACAGAAAAATGGCAACTTGAAGACATAGCTATAAGTGAATGCTGTAGAGGACAGAACACACACACACACACACACCACACACACACACACCAACACACACACACCACACACCACACACACACACACACACACATATATATAATATATTATATATATATTATATTATATATATAATAATATATATATATATATATATATATAGATATATGATTCGTGAAGACCAAATCGAACAATGCGAAGATAAAACATGAAGACATGGCAATGTTGAGGACAAACCAACTTTGAAGATAATGTAACATGACGCCAAACGAAAATCTTCAAGAGAGGTTGGTGGTGGCGTTAGCCACCGTATAGGAAGTATTAGAACCAGACACGGCGCACAATTATCATGGGGCTCTGAAGTCAAATTCCACATTAATGTATTCACACTTAGAGGGTGCGTCTTCATGAATTGAAGACATACATTACTTTGTGTGTTGAGCACCTAAGTCATCAATATGCATAAGCGTTAGGATGTGTGTCCTTCATAGGACATTCGAGGATTCTAAGATATTTAGCTCACACCGCAGCTTGCAAAACCTTTTCTCATCCAAGGGCTTCGTGAAGATATATGCCAATTGCTCTTCAGTGTTGACATGAATGATACCAATGTCTTCCTTCAACACATGATCTCTGAGAAAATGATGACGGATCTGAATGTGCTTTGTCTTCGAGTGCTGAACTGGATTGTGAGCAATCTTGATGGCGCTTTCATTGTCGTAGTAGAGGGGCACATGCTTCATGTTGATGCCATAGTCCTTGAGGGTTTGCTTCATCCAGAGAAGCTGAGCGCAGCAAGATCCAGCAGTGGAGAGTGATACACAGTTCTGCTTCTTTGAAGACCAGCAGACAAGAGATCGTCCAAGAAAGTGACATGTGCCTAATGTAGACTTGCGATCAACCTTGTCACCAGCATAATCAACATTTGAGAATCCAACTAGATCAAACTTTGAGCCCTTTGGATACCATAATCCTAGCGTTGGGGTGTGAGCCAAATATCAAAGTATTCGCTTCATGGCGAGGTGATGCGATTCCTTTGGTGCCGCTTGGAATCGGGCACACATGCAAACGCTAAGCATTATATCTGGCCTAGATGCACATAAGTACAATAAAGAACCAATCATGGAGCGGTATACCTTTTGATCGAACACTTTACCATTGTCGTCGGAGCCCAATTGACCTTTGGTTGGCATTGGCGTCGTGTACCCTTTGCAGTCTTGCATTCCAAACTTCTTGAGGCAATCTTTGAGGTATTTTTCTTGTGATATGAAGATGCCATTTCTCTGTTGACGGATTTGAAGACCAAGAAAGAATTTCAGCTCTCCCATCATGGACATCTGATATTGCTCTTGCATCATATGTCCAAATTCATCACTGTATCTCTTATCAATGCAGCCAAAGATAATGTCATCCACATAGATTTGGCATACAAACAATTCTCCATCATATGTCTTCGTGAAGAGAGGGGGATCAAGAGAACCAGGTTTGAAGCCTTTGCTCTTCAGGAAGTCTTTGAGTGTGTCATACCAAGCGCGAGGTGCTTGTTTGAGGCCATACAGTGCCTTGTTGAGTTTGTAGACCATATCAGGACGCTTTGGATCTTCAAAACCAGGTGGTTGAGCTACATACACTTCTTCTTCAATTTTGCCGTTGAGGAAGGCACTCTTCACATCCATTTGATACAGAAGGATGTTGTTATGGTTAGCATAGGCTAGCAGTATACGAATGGCTTCAAGCCTAGCCACAGGAGCAAAGGTTTCATCGAAGTCAATTCCTTCCACTTGTGTATAGCCTTGGGCAACTAGACGAGCTTTGTTTCTGACAACTTGACCATGTTCATCTTGCTTGTTGCAATAGATTCATTTGGTGCCAATAATATTGTGCTTGCGAGGATCAGGACGTTTGACTAGCTCCCAAACATTATTCAGCTCAAATTGTTGAAGCTCTTCTTGCATAGCTTGAATCCATTCAGGTTCCATGAAGGCTTCATCAACTTTCTTGGGTTCAGATATTGAGACAAATGCAAAGTGCCCACAAAAGTTTGCCAGTTGCGTAGCTCTTGATCAAGTAAGGGGACCAGGTGCATTGATGCTATCGAGAATCTTCTCAATTTGAACTTCATTGGCCATGCGAGGATGAGCTGGGTGAAGACTTTGCTCTTGCTGATTGCTATCTTCATCTTCAGCCTTGTCTTCAGGCTGAGCATTGTCTTCGTGTTGATTGGGTGCTGAAATGATGATTTCCTCTTCAGTCTGTTCCTTGGTGGGTATGATTTCTCCAGTACCCATTAGCTTGATAGATTCACTAGGGGAAGCTTCATCTAGCACATTTGGCAGGTGCTCTCTTTGCGAGCCGTTAGTCTCATCGAACCACACATCTACAGTTTCAACCACTTTATAGTGAAATAGGTTGAAGACTCTGTAGGTGTGCGAATCCTTTCCGTAACCAAGCATAAAACCTTCATGTGCTTTCGGTGCAAATTTGGAAGTGTGATGTGGATCCTTGATCCAGCACCTGGCACCGAAGACTTTGAAATAGCTAACGTTTGGCTTCTTACCAGTCAGGAGTTAATAGGATGTCTTCTTGAAGAACTTATGAAGATAAACTTTGTTGATGATATGGCAAGCAGTATCAATGGCTTCAGGCCAGAACTTTCTTGGAGTCTTGTACTCATCAAGCATCATACGAGCCATCTCAATAAGGGTCATGTTCTTGCGCTCCACGACACCATTCTACTAAGGTGTGTATGGAGTAGAGAGCTCATGAGTGATGCCCAATGTATCAAGATATGTGTCGAGGCCAATATTCTTGAATTCTGTGCCATTGTCACTCCTGATGTGCTTGATCTTGATGCCATAGTTGGTCATGGAATGGTTGGCGAAGTGTCTGAAGACATCCTGCACTTCAGTCTTATAGAGAATTATGTGCACCCAGGTGTATCTTGAATAGTCATCAACAATAACAAAGCCATAAAGATGTGCAGTGGTAGTAAGAGTAGAGTAGTGAGTAGGGCCAAATAAGTCCATGTGTAGCAGTTCGAAGGGGTGTGATGTAGTCATGATTGTCTTCGAGGGATGCTTGGCCCTAGTCATCTTCCCGGCTTCACAAACACCACATAGATGATCCTTCTTGAACTTGATGCCCTCGACGCCAATGATATGCTTCTTCTTCACGAGAGTGTGCAAGTTCCTCATGCCCGCATGTCCTAGCTTTCGAGGCCAAAGCCAACACTTTCAAGCTTTTGCTATAAGACATACAACAAGCTGTGGTCCTGCGGAGAAATCTACCATATACAGATCACCTCTTCGATCACCTTCGAAGACTAGAGATTTATCAGTTTCCATAAGCACAAGGCAATGATATTTTCCAAATATCACAATCATGTTTAGATCACAAAGCATTGAGACTGATTATGTTGTATCCAAGGGATTCAACAAGCATCACTTTATCCATGTGTTGATCCTTTGTTATAGCAACTCTACCTAGACCCAATACCTTGCTTTTACCAGTGTCAGCGAATGTGATGTGGCTTTTAGTAGATGGACGTAGGGTTGAATCCATGAGAAGACTTCGATCACCAGTCATGTGGTTAGTGCATCCACTGTTCATTATCCACTCAGTAGCTTTCGGAGTTGTACCCTACAGTGCAGTTAGCGGGATAGGCTTCATCAAGAGTATTGTGAAGCACAAACATATGACAAACAAGCATACTATCAAAGTTAAGATTCTTGGATGGTAAGATAGGATGCTCATCAACAAACCCTGGGACGAAATAAAGGGTAAGACTATTTTGGCACTTTATCCTGCGTCCCACAAGATGTTTTAGGTCCCCAGCATTGTCTTCAGAAGTCTATGATTTCCGGCTGGAGACCTTTCCCTGCAAGAGAAGTTAATTCTTCTTAACCACCCACACCTTAAGGGGTGGCTTAGAAGCAATGAGTCTAAGTGCAGCATCTGAGAACTTTGGCTTTGAAGCCCTAGCAAATAGTTTTGCAGGAGGTGAATAGTACTCAAAAGAATATGCAGAAAAGTTCTTTGATCTGTGAGCATAGCGGTTAGATGAAACACGCTCATATTCATGAGTCTGATGATAATTTCCCTGCAAAACATTGGCGTTAGGGTGACCTTGTGAGGTCCTCTGTCTGTATGAAGCCTTTGGGCCATATGAAGCCTTTAGTCTGGGGTTTTTCTTCTTCCCTGGTGGTGTCATGATGACATTCACAGGAAGTTTCTCAAGACAACTCTTAGGTACCCAGATCTTCTTCAAAGGGGGACCATTCCTGTAGTTAGTACCAATAAACCTGTCAAACGCTTCACCATTCTGATTCTTAAACAGCTTATAATTGGAGTTAAAGGACTCATCAATGATAATGGGGTTAGCACAAGTGAAGCCAGATAAAGTAGATGGATCTAATGAAGGACCCTTTGCAGCAACCCATGTGGTTTTGGGGTACTGCTCAGGCTTCCAGTAAGAACCATCAGCATTCATTTTCCTCTCGAAACCAACACCCTCTTTCCTAGGGTTTCGGTTCAGAATCTGTTTCTTGAGGACATCACAAAGTGTCTGATGCCCTTTGAGGCTTTTGTACATGCCTGTTTCAAGCAATGTCTTCACCCTGGCATTCTCATCAGCAATAGTAGTGGTATCCTCAGAAGAGGGGTTAGTTACCACATCAGTAGTTGAAGATATTGCAACTTCAGAAGTAGTAGAACATTCAGCAACAGAGACATCATTATAACGCTCAAGACATTTTAAACATGGTGGTACAAAATCTTCCTGAGCGGAACTGATTTGTTGAGCGAGTAGTGAATCGTTCTCCTTTTGAAGATCTTCATGAGACGCTCTCAGTTTCTCTATATCTTGATTCCTTTGAAGATAATCATAGGAAAGCTTCTCATGAGTGGTTGAGAGGGTTTCATGACGACTTTAAAGTTCCTCATACTTAACACGAAGATTTTTGATGTCTTCGATTAAGGACTGAGTTCGATTCATTTCCTCGTCCAATAGGTCATCGCTTTTGTCTAGCAATTTTTGAATGTGTTCCATAGCAGTTTGTTGTTCAGTTGCAATTTTAGCAAGAGTCTTATAGCTGGGTTTGGACTCACATTCAGAGTCATCTTCACTGGAGGTTTGAAAGTAAGCATCGCATGAGTTTACCTTGGCACCTCGAGCCATGAAGCAGTAGGTCGGAGCAGAGTCATCCTCATCATCGGCTTCAGTGTCGGCGGCGTGACCAATATCTTCAATGTTGAAGATAGACTTGGCGACGAATGCCGAAGCTAGAGCCAGGCTTGCCACGCCTGAATCAGACTCCTCCTTAGACTCCACCTCTACCTCCTCAGAAGCAGACTCCTCCTCTGAATCCATCTCCTTGCCAATGAATCCACGAGCCTTGCCAGATGAGCTCTTCTTGTATGATGAAGACTTTGATGAAGACTTCGAAGAAGACTTTGAGGATTTCTTCTTCTTCTTGTCGTCAGAATCATATTCCGTGCTCTTCTTCTTTTTCCTGGCTTCCTTGTCCCATTGAGGACATTCAGATATGTAGTGGCCTTGCTTCTTGCATTTGTGGCATGTTCTCTTCTTGTAGTCACGAGAGGAAGCCTCGTCATTCTTGGAACTGGAACTTGAAGACTTTCCGAAGCGATTGTTCTTGGAGAACTTTTGGAACTTTCTCACAAGCATTGCTAGCTCTTTGCCAATGTCTTTAGGATCACCAGAACTGTAGTCAGGTTCTTCTTCAGATGAGGAAACCGCTTTTGCCTTCAAAGCACGGGATCGGCCATAGTTGGGGCCATAAATATCTCTCTTCTCACACAGCTAGAACTCATGTGTGTTGAGCCTCTCAAGTATATCAGACGGATCGATATCTCTGAAGTCAGGGCATTCTTGAATCATCAGGGCCAAAGTGTCAAATGAGTTGTCAAGTGATCTCAGTAGCTTCTTCACAATTTCATGCTTGGTGATCTCAGTAGCACCGAGTGCATGAAGCTCATTTATGATATCAGTGAGGCGATCGAACGTGAGCTGGACATTCTCATTGTCATTTCTCTTGAAGCGGTTGAAGAGATTGCGGAGTACATCAATCCTTGAGTCTCTCTGAGTTGAGATGCCTTCGTTGAACTTGGACAGCCAGTCCCAGACTAGCTTCGAAGTTTCCAGAGCACTCACATGGCCATACTGTCCTTTGGTCAGATGACCACAGATGATGTTCTTGGTGGTTGAGTCCAGTTGCGCGAACCTCTTGACATCAGCAGTGGTGACACCTTCACCGACCTTGGGAACGCCAGTCTTGATGACATACCAGAGGTTGATGTCAATGGCTTCAAGATGCATGCACATCTTATTCTTCCAGTAGGGGTAATCAGTGCCATCCAAGATGGGGCACGCAGTGGAGACCTTGATTATCCCTCCAGTCGACATAGCTAAAACACCAGGTGGTTAAACCGAATCACACAGAACAAGGGAGCACCTTGCTCTGATACCAATTGAAAGTGCTAGTTATCGACTAGAGGGGGGTGAATAGGCAATTTTTATGAAAGTCTTCAAAGAGTCTTGTCTTCGAAGACAAACAACTGAAATGATCCTATATGATATGCAGCGGAAGATAAACTACACTAGACAGGCCATAGTCAAGTAAGCAATACAACGAAAGCATGAAGACAAATAGCAGCTAGGTAGAACATATCATAATAGGAAGACAGTATGAAGCCAATTATGCAAACAGAAAGATTGTCTTCACATAGTGAAGCCAAACAGGGCAACCAAGCAATGACTTCACGAAGCTAAACAGTAAGTAAGGGGAAGTGATAGAACCAGTAGCTTGACGAAGACAAGGATTTGATAGACCAGTTCCAGTTGCTGTGACAACTGTATGTCTGGTTAGGGAGGCTGAGATTGAACTCAGAAGACCACGTCTTCACCTTATTCCCCTTGAGCAAAGGACACTTAGTCCCCGCACAATCACTCAGGTAAGTCTTCAAGATAGACTTCCGAACCTTCACAGACTCCGTTCACCGGCGATCCACAATGACTCTTGGATCCTCAGAACATGACGCCTAACTGGCTGGAGGATACACAGTCCACAAGTGTAAGAAGCCTTCAGGTCACTCAGACAGAAAGACTTCAGTGATGCCTAACACTCTTTGGCTCTGGGTGTTTTGGGCTTTGTCCTCGCAAGGATCTCTCTCTCAAAGTCTTTGGAGGTGGGTTGCTCTCAAACGACAAAATCCATGCACTAACTCTGAGCAGCCACCAATTTATGGTGTAGGGGGTGGGCTATTTATAGCCAGGAGGCAACCCGACATGATATGTCCGAAATGACCCTGGGTCACTAAGGAACCGACACGTGTCCAACGGTCAGATTTCAAACACATGCGGCAGCTTGGCTTGGGCTACAAGCAAAGCTGACTCATCCAACTCTGGATAAGATTTTCTCTCATTGTCTTCGCTTGAAGACATAGGATTTTGGTTGAGCATCACGTCAGTCTTCTGACTTTGTTCACTTGGACCCCACTTAATAGTACGGTTGTTCCTATGACTCAAGAAGGAAGAAAATGAAACTATGAAAGAAACTATGCCTTCGCACTCCATAGTCTTCAAGTGATTGTCTTCACACGTCATTATCTTCGACGTGAATGTCTTCACGAACCACCATTGTCTTCAATGTCTTCATACATTTTTAGGGGTCATCTCTGGTAGGAAAATCGAATCAATGAGGGACTAGTACCTGCGTTATCCTGCAATTCTCACAAACACATTAGTCCCTCAACCACGTTTGTCGTCAATACTCCAAAACCAACTAGGGGTGGCACTAGATGCACTTACAGATTGTCTTCCTTATGAGTGGCGGTCGGGGACGAGCGATGGTCTTTTCCTACCAATCTATCCCCCTAGGAGCATGCATGTAGTACTTTGTTTCGATAGTTAATAAATTTTTGCAATAGGTATGCGAGTTCTTTATGACTAATGTTGAGTCCATGGATTATACGCACGCTCACCCTTCCACCTTTGCTAGCCTCTCTAGTACCGCGCAATTCTCGCCGGTGCATTAAACCCACCATATACCTTCCTCAAAACAGCCACCATACCTACCAATTATGGCATTTCCATAGCCATTCTGAGATATATTGCCATGCAACTTCCACCATTCCGTTTATTATGACATGCATCATCATTGTCATATTGCTTTGCATGATCATGTAGTTGGCATAGTATTTGTGGCAAGGCTACCGTTCATATTTTTTATACATGTCACTCTTGATCATCGCAAATCCCGGTACATCACCGGAGGCATTCATATAGAGTCATATTTTGTTCTAGTATCGAGTTGTAATTCTTGAGTTGTAAGTAAATAAAAGTGTGATGATCATCATTATTAGAGCATTGTCCCATGTGAGGAAAGGATGATGGAAGCTATGATTCCCTCACAAGTTGGGATGAGTCTCCAGACTTTACAAAAAATAAAAGAGGCCAAAAGAAGCCCAAACAAAAAAAAGAAGAAAAAAAATGAGAGAAAAGAGAGAAGGGACAATGTTACTATCCTTTTTCCACACTTGTGCTTCAAAGTAGCACCATGATATTCATGATAGAGAGTCTCCTATTTTTTCACTTTCATATACTAGTGCGAATTTTTCATTATAGAACTTGTCTTGTATATTCCAATGATGGGCTTCCTCAAATTGCCCTAGGTCTTCCTGAGCAATGAGTTGGATGCACACCCACTTAGTTTCTTTTTGAGCTTTCATACACTTATAGCTCTAGTGCATCCGTTGCATGGCAATCCCTACTCACACACATTGATATCTATTGATGGGCATCTCCATAGCCCGTTAATATGCCTAGTTGATGTGAGACTTTCTCCTTCTTTTTGTCTTCTCCACAACCACCATATTCTATTCCACCTATAGTGCTATATCCATGGCTCACGTTCATGTGTTGCGTGAAAGTTGAAAAAGTTTGAGAGCACCAAAACTATGAAACAATTGCTTGGCTTGTCATCGGGGTTGTGCATGATAAAATACTTTGTGTGATGAAGATGGAGCATAGCCAGACTATATGATTTTGTAGGGATAACTTTCTTTTGCCATGTTATTTTGAGAAGACACGATTGCTTTATTAGTATGCTTGAAGTATTATTGTTTTTATGTCAATATTAAATTTTTTTTGAATCTTATGGATCTGAATATTCATGCCACAATAAAGAAGATTACATGGATAAATATGTTAGGTAGCATTCCACATCCAAAATTATGTTTTTATCATTTACCTACTAGAGGACGAGTAGGAATTAAGCTTGGGGATGCTTGATACGTCTCCAACGTATCTATAATTTTTTATTGTTCCATGCTATTATATTATCTGTTTTGGATGTTTTATATGCATTAATATGCTATTTTATATTATTTTTGGGACTAACCTATTAACCTAGAGCCCAGTGCCAGTTTTCTGTTTTTCCTTGTTTTTGAGTTTTACAGAAAAGGAATATCAAACGGAGTCCAAACAGAATAAAACTTTACGATGATTTTTCTTGGACCAGAAGACATCCACGGAGCTTGGAGAGGAGGTCAGAAGAGTCCCGAGGGGCCCACAAGCCCTCAGGGCGCGCCCTAGGGGGCGCCATCCTGGCTTGTGGACACCTCGGGAGTCCCCCAACCCTAATTCTTGCTCTATAAAATCCCAAATATTCCCAAAACAAAAGAAGCGTCCACCAAAATACTTTTCCGCCGCCGCAAGCCTCTGTTCCTCTGAAATCCCATCTTGGGGCCTTTTCCAGCACCCTGTCGGAGGGGGGTTCGATCACGGAGGGCCTCTACATCAACCTTGTTGCCCTTTCGATGAAGCATGAGTAGTTTACCACAGACCTACGGGTCCATAGCTAGTATCTAGATGGTTTATTCTCTCTCCTTGATCTTCAATACAATGTTCTCCTCGATGTTCTTGGAGTTCTATCCGATATAATATTCTTTTGCGGTGTGTTTGTCGAGATCCGATGAATTATGGATTGATGATCAGATTATCTATGAATATTATTTGAGTCTTTTCTGAAATCTTTTATGCATGATTAAATATCTTTGTATTTCTCTTCGAATTATCAGTTTGGTTTGGCTAACTAGATTGGTTCTTCTTGCAATGGGAGAGGTGCTTAGTTTTGGGTTCAATCTTGCGGTGTCCTCACCTAGTGACAAAGTAAGGGTAGCGAGGCACGTATTGTATTGTTGCCATCAAGGGTAAAAAGATGGGGTTTTCATCATATTGCTTGAGTTTATCCCTCTACATCATGTCATCTCTCTTAAGGTGTTACTCCGTTCTTATGAACTTAATACTCCAGATGCATGCTAGATAGCGGTCGATGTGTGGAGTAATAGTAGTAGATGCAGAATCATATCGGTCTACTTGACACGAACATGATGCCTATATTCATAATCATTGCCTTGGATATCATCATAACTTTGCGCTTTTCTATCAACTGCTCGACAGTAATTTGTTCACCCACCGTATGTTTTCTTTCAAGAGAGAAGCCTCTAGCAAAACCTATGGCCCCCGGGTCTATTTTCCATCATATATTTTTAGATCTATAAACCAAAAAACCCAAAAATACCTTGCTGCAATTTATTTTTATTTACTTTAGTTTGCCTTTTTATTCATCTTTTATACCTATCTCTATTATATCTCACTCTTGTTCGAGACCATGAAGGGATTGACAACCCCTTTTTCGCGTTGAGTGCAAGTGTTTGTTAGTTTGTGCAGGTGCATAGATTGGAGACTTGCTTGTACCTCCTACTGGATTGATACCTTGGTTCTTAACTGAGGGAAATACTTATCTCTACTTTGCTGCATCACCGTGTCCTCTTCAAGGGAAAAAACAATGCAAGCTCAAGAAGTAGCACACGACACCTAGCAGTGCATTAAATGCACTTTGTCCTAACTGCCAGAGTTAGGTATGATGGCACTGTTAGCTATCTAATCACACTCAAATGACTGTTTTGCCACTGTGGTTGCCCCTTAGCCTATAAAAGGAGGCCCGAGGCAACCTAGCAAAGGGTTTGAAGACTTCGACCCCCAGCATTTGTAATCTCACGTTGCTTTCCCCAAGGCATCCTTACCGGGCCAGAGCGCGTCGAGCCTTCTTGCACCTCCAGATTAATCCACCAAAGCAGGAGTAGGGTTTTACGCTACGAAGCGGCCCGAACGTGGGTAAAAGAGAAGGAGTCCATCGTCGTGCTGTCCCCCACTGCTTCTGCTCTTTGTGCAACGTGGCTGTCCCCATGCCGAACCACAAAGGGGCACCTCTGCCCCATAGGTGATCGTGCTTCCACGCCGACATTCTCTGATTTTTGTGAAAAGATTGTTGAGGTTTTCATGGATGATTTTTTCGTTTACGAATCTTTTGATGATTGCTTAAGCAACCTTGATCGACTTTTGTAGAGATGTGAAGAAACTAATCTTTTCTTGAATTGGGAGAAGTGCCACTTTATGGTAAATGAAGGTATTGTCTTGGGCATAAAATTTCCGAAAGAGGTATTGAAGTTGATAAAGCTAAAGTTTATGCAATTGAGAAAATGCCATGTCCTAAAGATATCAAAGGTATAAGAAGTTTCCGAGGTCATGTTGGTTTCTATAGGAGATTTATTAAAGACTTTTCTAAAATTTCTAGGCCTCTTACTAATCTCTTGCAAAAAGATGTTCCATTAATTTTTTGATGATGATTGTGGAAGCATTTGAAATACTTAAGAAAGCCTTAACCTCTGCACCTATTGTTCAACCACCAGATTGGAACCTACCCTTTGAAATTATGTGTGATGCTAGTGATTATGTTATTGGTGCTGTTCTAGGACAAAGAGTTGATAAGAAATTAAATGTCATCCATTATGCTAGTAAAACTCTGGACAGTGCTCAAAGAAATCATGCTACCACTGAAAAGGATTTTTTAGCAGTTGTGTTTGCTTGTGATAAGTTCAGGTCTTACGTAGTTGATTCTAAAGTAATTGTTCACACCAATCATGTTGCTATTAAATACCTTATGGAAAAGAAAGATGCTAAACCTAGACTCATTAGGTGGGTTCTTTTGCTACAAGAATTTGATTTACATATCATTGATAGGAAGGGAGCTGAGAACCCAGTAGCTGACAACTTGTCAAAGTTAGAAAATATTCTTGATGACCCACTACCTATTGATGATAGCTTTCCCGATGAACAACTAGCTGTCATAAATGCTTCTCGTAATACTCCTTGGTATGCAGACTATGCCAATTATATTGTTGCTAAATTTATACCACCTAGTTTCACATACCAACAGAAGAATTTTTTTTTCTTTGATTTAAGACATTACTTTTGGGATGATCCACATCTATATAAAGAAGGAGTAGATGGTATTATTAGACATTGTATACTGATATGTCTCCGTCGTATCTATAATTTTTGATTGTTTCATGCCAATATTCTTCAACTTTCATATACTTTTGGCAACATTTTATATTATTTTTGGGACTAACATATTGATCCAGTGCCCAGTGGCAGTTCCTGTTTATTGCATTTTTTTGTTTCGCGGAATATCCAGATCAAACAAAGTCCAAACGTGATAAAAATTTACGGAGAATTATTTTGGAATATATGTGATTTTTGGGAAGCGGAATCAACGCGAGACGATGCCCGAGGGGCCCACAAGATCAAGGGGTGAGCCCCCTACCCAGGGCGCACCTGGCAAGCATGTGGCCACCCCGTAGGTCGGTTGGAGGTGTCCTTCAGCCACAATGAAGCTTATATCTGCATAAAAATCATGTTAAAATTTCAGCCCAATCGGAGGTACGAAACTCCGGATATTTAAGAAGCGGTGAAAGGCCACAAAATGGGAACGAGAAACAGAGAGAGATCCAATCTTGGAGGGGCTCCCGCCCCTCCACCACCATGGAGGCCATGGACTAGAGGGGAAACCCTCCTCCCATCTAGGGGGTAAGTCAAGGAAGAAGAATAAGGATGGGGGCTCTCTCCCCCTCTCTCCCGGTGGCGCCAGAGTGCCGCCGAGGCAAGGATCGTGACCGCGATCTACACCAACAACCTCGCTACCATCAACACCAACTCTCTCCCCCTCTATGGAGCAGTGTAGCACCTCTTCTCCCTGCTTAATCTCTACTTAAACATGGTGCTCAATGCTATATATTATTATCCAATGATATGTGGCTATCCTATGATGTTTGAGTAGATCTGTTTTGTCCTATGGGTTGATTTATGACCGTGATTGATTTGAATTGTATGTTTTATTATTGGTGTTGTCCTATGGTGCTCTCCGTGTCGCGCAAGCGTGAGGGATCCCCGCTATATTGTGTTGCAATATGTTCATGATTCGCTTATAGTGGGTTGCGTGAGTGACTGAAACACAAACCCTAGTAAGTGGGTTGTTGCGTATTGGAGTAAAGAGGACTTGATACTTAATGCTATGGCTAGGTTTTACCTTAATGATCTTTGGTAGTTGCGGATGCTTGCTAGAGTTCCAATCATAAGTGCATATGATCCAAGTAGAGAAAGTATGTTAGCTCATGCCTCTCCCGCATATAAAATAGCAATAATGATAACTGGTCTAGTTATCGATTGCCTAGGGACAAATAACTTTCTTGTGACAAAAAGCTCTCTACTAAAACTAACTTAATTGTTTCTTTATCTAAACAGCCCCTAGCTTTTATTTACGTGTTCTTTATTATCTTGCAAACCTATCCCTATCACCTACAAAATAGTTCCATACTTGTTCTAGATAAAGCGAACGTTAAGTGCGCATAGAGTTGTATCGGTGGTCGATAGAACTTGAAGGGAATATAAATTCTACCTTTAGCTCCTCATTGGGTTCGACACTCTTACTGATCGAGAAAGGATACAATTGATCCCCTATACTTGTGGGTTATCAAGACCTTTTTCTGGCGTCGTTGCTGGGGAGCAATAGCGTGGGTGAATATTCTTGTGTGTGCTTGTTTGCTTTATCACTAAGTAGATTTTATTTTCTGTTCTATGTTATTCTCTATCTTTAGTTATGGATATGGAACATGAAATACCAAAAAAATTAGTTGTTCTTGCTACTCATGGAGACGGGGAACCTCCTAAAACCCTCGATGCTCGTTATGTGGAGAATATTAAACACTACTTTGATAATCCTGAGAAAACCCCATTCAACTTGATAATTGGATCAACATGAATACTTTACGGATTATCGCTTCACTCAAAAAGGGAAACTGTTATGGGATCAAATTGAAATGTTGCATTGGTATGCTTGGAATTTATGCTTGAGATATGATTATACTTGTTACTCTAGGATAAAGGCTCCACACCTTCCCTTTCGTGTGAATTTAATGATAATGAAACCTTGGCTTCTTATGCTAATGGTATATATGATTACTATGATATGGAATGAATAGAAGAATTTGTTGCTTTTAAGGGTGCTTATGAAATTGAATCTTTGTTTGAAAAGTATGAAGATTGTGATGATGCTGTTTACAGATCTAAATTTTTTGCTATACTGAAATATTGCTATGAGAATTATAAATATAATACCGATATTGATGATTTTATTGAGAAAGTCTCTGCCGTCCAAGAAGAGACTAATGTTTTGCAGAAATCTAAGGAAGAAGAAATTGATGACACTATGAGCTCATTGGATGAAAAAGATGAGGAGGAGAGCGAAGAACAAAGGGAGGGAGAGCGGATTAGCTACCCGTGCCCACCTTCTAATGAGAGTAACTCTTCAACTCATACATTGTTTAATTTCCCTTCGTGCTTACCGAAGGATGAATGCTATGATAATTGCTATGATCCCGTTGATTCGTTTGAAATATCCCTTTTTGATGAATTGATGCTTGCTATGCTTGTGGCCATGATGCCAATATGAATTATGCTTATGGAGCTGAACTTGCTATAGTTCCTTATGTTAAGAATGAAATTGTTGCTATTGCACCCATGCATGATAGTCCTATTATCTTTTTTAATTCTCCCAACTACACTATATCGGAGAAGTTTGCGCTTATTAAGGATTATATTGATGGGTTGCATTTTACCACTACACATGATGCTTTTGATAGATATAATATGCATGTGCTTGCTGCTCCTACTTGCAATTATTATGAGAAAGGCACTACATCTCCACCTCTCTATGTTTCCAATAAGATAAAATTGCAAGAAACTGTTTATATTATGCATTGGCCTTTACTTGATGTGCATGAATTGTTCTTTTATGACATGCCGATGCATAGGAAGAGAGTTAGACTTTGTTGTTGCATGATATATATTACTTTGTGCTCACTACTAAATTACAAATCATTGTTAATTCAAATTGGCCTTGATATACCTTGGGATCCGGGTGGATCAATTACTTGAGCACTTTATGCCTAGCTTAATGGCTTTAAGGAAAGCGCTGCCAGGGAGACAACCCAGAAGTTTTAGAGATTCATTTACTTCTGTTGTGTGCTTTTATAAAGTTTAAAAACAAAAAATATAGAGGGGAACCTAAAAAACCTTTTTCAAAAAGAGAAGCGATTGGAAGGTTACACATTGGAGAAGTGAGGGTGGACCTTGAACACTTGTGTTCATGCTCATGGAAACAATGTAGACTTTTTCATGGAAGTTTCTCACAAAAACAATTATCCCCTAGTACAAATCCATTGTATTATAAAAATAATGTGCGAAGATTTGCCTTTAGGATGATTAGATTGCTTGTTTGGTATGTGCAGTACAAAAACAGAAACTTTGGCTATAGTGCATGATTTTTCATTTTTTACTGGAATGCCAAAAGTTTCTGAAATTTTTACACGGTACTGCTTTGAATTTTTTAATTTTGTCATAATTTTTTGAGTTACAGAAGTATATGTACCATCTGCATCTTTACAGACTGTCATGTTTACACAGATTGCTGTTATAGTTTCATTATTTGCGTATGTTTGAAATCTTGTTGAGCCCCCTTTGACTTGGGGCCATAGAATTGTGATAGCATACAGTGGCTAATGTTTGATTGTACTATACAATAATGTTATAGCAGGACATGATGGGATTTAATGTTATATGTACTAACCCCGCTAATAAAAAGTTTGGTTAAGTTTTGTGTGGATGAAGTGTTCGAAGATCAATAGGTATTGATATGAGAAGAATGAGGAGAGGTAATAGCTCAAGCTTGGGGATGCCCGAGGCACCCGAAGTAAATATTCAAGGAGACTCAAGCGTCTAAGCTTGGGGATGCCCCGGAAGGCATCCCATCCTTCTTCAACAATTATATGTATGTTTCGGTTTTTGTTTTGTTCACATGATATGCGTAAATTCTTGGAGCATCTTTTGTGTTTATTTTTCCCTTTTCTTTTATGCACCATGCTTGTATGAGATAGTCCTTGGTTGATTTATAGAATTCTCTTTGCACTTCACTTATATCTTTTGAGTATTGCTTTATAGAATGCTTCATGTGCTTCACTTATATCATTTGAAGTTTGGATGCCTGTTTCTCTACACATAGAAAACCGTTATTTGTAGAATGCTCTTTTACTTCACTTATATTTATTAGAGCGTGATCTTTTATAGAAAGAATTAAACTCTCTTGCTTCACTTGTATCTATTTAGAGAGTCAACAGGAATAGGTCATTCACATGGTTAGTCATAAAATCCTACATAAAACTTGTAGATCACTGAATATGATATGTTAGATTCCTTGCAATAGTTTTGCAATATAGAGATGGTAATATGTGGGAGGTACTAGTGAATGATTGTGGTTTAGCAAGAATATTGGTGTTAAGGTTTGTGATTCTCGAAGCATGCACGTATAGTCTCTCTTTATGCTAAGAAGTTGGAGCATGATTTATTATTGATTGTCTTCCTTATGAGTGGCGGTCGGGGACGAACGATGGTCTTTTCCTACCAATCTATCCCCCTAGGGGCATGCGTAGTAGTACTTTACCTCGAGGGCTAATAAACTTTTGCAATAAGTATGTGAGTTCTATATGACTAATGTGAGTCCATGGATTATATGCACTCTCACCTTTCCGCAATTTGCTAGCCTCTTCGGTACCGTGCATTGCCCTTTGTCACCTTGAGAGTCGGTGCAAACTTCGCTGGTGCATCCAAACCCCGTGTGATTTGATATGCTCTATCACACATAAGCCTCCCTATATCTTCCTCAAAACAGCCACCATACCTACCTATTATGGCATTTCCATAGCCATTCTGAGATATATTGCCATGCAACTTGCATCATCATATACATGACTTGAGCATTCATTGTCATATTGCTTTGCATGATCGTAAGATAGCTAGCATGATATTTTCATGGCTTGTCCGTTTTTTGATATCTTTGCTATGCTAGGTCATTGCATATCCTGGTGCACTGCCAGAGGCATTCATATAGAGTCATATTGTTCTAGATATCATAATATTGAGTTGTAAGTAAATAAAAGTGTGATGATCATCATTATTATAGCATTGTCCCAGTGAGGAAAGGATGACAGAGACTATGATCCCCCCACAAGTCGGGATGAGACTCCGGACGAAAATAAAAAAAAGAGAGAAAAAAGAGGCCAAAAAGAGCCCCCCCCCCGCCAAAAAAAGAGAGAAGGGGCAATGTTACTATCCTTTTCCACACTTGTGCTTCAAAGTAGCACCATGTTTTTCATATAGAGAGTCTCCTATGTTGTCACTTTCGTATACTAGTGGGAATTTTTCATTATAGAACTTGGCTTGTATATTCCGATGACGGGCTTCCTCAAATGCCCGAGGTCTTCATGAGCAAGCAAGTTGGATGCACACCCACTTAGTTTTCAGTTTGAGCTTTCATACACTTATAGCTCTTAGTGCATCTGTTGCATGGCAATCCCTACTCCTCGCATTGACATCAATTGATGGGCATCTCCATAGCCCATTGATTAGCCTCGTCGATGTGAGACTTTCTCCTTTTTTTGTCTTCTCCATATTAATCTCTACCATCGTATTCTATTCCACCCATAGTGCTATATCCATGGCTTGCGCTCATGTATTACGTGGGGGTTGAAAAAGCTGAAGCGTGTTAAAAGGTATGAACCAATTGCTCGACTTGTCATCGGGGTTGTGCATGATAAATACTTTGTGTTAAGAAGATGGAGCATGACAAGACTATATGATTTTGTAGGGATAACATTCTTTAGCATTAATATTTTGAAAGACATGATTGTTTGTTGGGATGCCGGAGTATTGATGTCTTTATATCAAATTATAGACTATTGCTTTGAATCATTCATATCTTAATATTCATGCCATGATTAGACTACATGATCAAGATTATGCTAGGTAGGATTCCACATCAAAAATTATCTTTTTTGTCATTTACCTATTCGAGGACGAGTAGGAATTAAGCTTGGGGATGTTGATATGTCTCCGTCGTATCTATAATTTTTTATTGTTTCACGCCAATATTCTACAACTTTCATATACTTTTGGCAACATTTTATATTATTTGTGGGACAAACATATTGATCCATTACCCAGTTCCAGTTCCTGTTTGTTGCATGTTTTTTGTTTCGCAGAATATCCATATCAAACGAAGTCCAAATGTGATAAAAAATTATAAAGAATTATTTTGGAATATATGTAATTTTTGGGAAGTGGAATCAACGCGAGATGATGCCCGAGGGCCCCACAAGCTCAAGGGGCGCGACTGCCTACCCAGGGCGCGCCTGGCAAGCTTGTGGCCATCCCGTAGGTTGGTTGGAGGTGTCCTTCAGCCGCAAGGAAGCTTATATCTGGATAAAAATCATGTTAAAATTTCAGCCCAATTGGAGTTATGGATCTCGGGATATTTAAGAAACGGTGAAAGGCCAGAAAACAGGAACGCGAAACAGAAGAGAAACAGAGAGAGATCCAATCTCGGAGGGGCTCCCACCCCTCCGCCACCATGGAGGCCATGGACCAGAGGGGAAACCCTCATCCCATCTTGGGGGGAGGTCAAGGAAGAAGAAGAAGGAGAGGGCTCTCTCCCTCTCTCTCCCGGTGGCATCAGAGTGCCGTCGGGGCAAGGATCGTGACGGCGATCTACACCAACAACCTCGCTACCGTCAACACCAACTCTCTCCCCCTCTATGCAGCGGTGTAACACCTCTTCTCCCGGCTGTAATCTCTACTTAAACATGGTGCTCAACGCTATATATTATTATCCAATGATATGTGGCTATCCTATGATGTTTGAGTAGATCTGTTTTGTCCTATGGGTTGATTGATGATCGTGATTGGTTTGAGTTGTATGTTTTATTATTGGTGCTGTCCTATGGTGCTCTCCATGTCATGCAATCGTGAGAGATCCCCGCTGTAGGGTGTTGCAATATTTTCATGATTCGCTTATAGTGGGTTGCGTGAGTGACTGAAACACAAACCCGAGTAAGTGGGTTGTTGCGTATGGGAGTAAAGAGGACTTGATACTTAATGCTATGGCTGGGCTTTACCTTAATGATCTTTGGTAGTTGCGGATGCTTGTTAGAGTTCCAATCATAAGTGCATATGATCCAAATAGAGAAAGTATGTTAGCTCATGCCTCTCCCTCATATAAAATAGCAATAATGATTACCGGTCTAGTTATCGATTGCCTAGGGACAAATAACTTTCTTGTGACAAAAAGCTCTCTACTAAAACTAACTTAATTGTTTCTTTATCTAAACAGCCCCTAGCTTTTATTTACGTGTTCTTTATTATCTTGCAAACTTATCCCTGTCACCTACAAAATATTTTTATACTTGTTCTAGGTAAAGCGAACGTTAAGTGCGTGTAGAGTTGTATCGGTGGTCGATAGAACTTGAAGGGAATATAAATTCTACCTTTAGCTCCTCGTTGGGTTCGACACTCTTACTTATCGAGAAAGGCTATAATTGATCCCCTATACTTGTTGGTTATCATATACTTGAGCATGAACAGGAACAAATCCTATAGAAGTGTCACTCCGAGGCTTACGGAGGACACCTTGCGAGAGACAGAACTGCACACAAGGTATTACAATCTGGGTTTTATCGACCTACTCTTTTCGAAGATGCTCGTAAGTTTGTTCTATCTTGCGATGAATGTCAAAGAATTGGTAATATTGGTAGACGTCAGGAAATGCCTATGAACTATTCACTTTTATTGAACCATTTGATGTTTGCGGATTTGATTATATGGGACCTTTTCCTTCCTCCAATGGATATACTCATATTTTAGTTGTTGTTGATTATGTTACTAAGTGGGTAGAGGCTTTTTCGACTAGTAGTGCTGATCACAACACTTCTATTAAAAATGCTTAAAGAAGTTATTTTCCCGAGGTTTGAAGTCCCTAGATATTTAATGATAGACGGTGGTTCACACTTCATTCATGGTGCTTTCAATAAATTGCTTGCTAAATATGATGTCAACCATAGAATTGCATCTCAAGTAATAGGGAAATAAAGTTGATCTTGCAAAAGACTGTCAACATGAAAGTGCGTTATATCGACTAGAGGGGGGGGGGTGAATAGGCGATTTTTACAAATTCGTCACTGAGGAATTTCAAGGTGAGGAAATTCCTAAGCGACGAACTACTTAGCAGCGGAATAAGTACTCAGATGCAAGCATAACAAAGCAGTAGCACAGTCATCATGATGAAATGAAAACAAGCACAGAGTGCGAGTAGCGTAAACACAGGATAAGCAGGCTGAAGACAAATTGACTGAAGAAATTGAACTCAGGAAATTGAGAAAGTCTTCAGTCAAAGTCTTCAAACCAAAATGATCAAATACATAGCAAGAATGTGAGGAAATGAAAGGGTTGAGGAAATAGAACCAGTAGCTCGGTGAAGACAATGATTTGGTAGACCAGTTCCAACTGCTGTGACAGTTGTACGTCTGGTTAGAGCGGCTAGGTATTTAAACCTGAGGACACACAGTCCCGGACACACAGTCCTCACCGTATTCTCCTTGAGCTAAGGTCACACAGACCTCGCCCAATCACTCGTGGTAAGTCTTCAGGTGACTTCCAAACCTTCACATACTCGGTCACTCGGCAATCCACAATTTCCTCTTGGATGCTCTAGACCATGACGCCTAACCGTCTGGAGGATGCACAGTCCTCAAAGGTAACAAGCGTTGGTTCCACACAGGAACAATCTCTTCAGTGATGCTCAATCACTTTGGGTTTGTAGGTGTTTGGGTTTTTGGGTTTTTCCTCACTTGATGATTTTCGCTCAAAGTCCTCGGAGGATGGGATGCTCTAAATGACAAGTGTCAATCTATCTCTCGGAGCAGCCAACCAGCTAGTGGTTGTAGGGGGCGGCTATTTATAGCCTAGGGAGCAGCCCGACATGATAAGACATAAATGCCCTTCAATGATATGACCGTTAGGTGGGTAGCATATTTGGACAGCTGGCGCGCAGCACAGCAACGGTCGGATATTTGAGTATCAAATTCCTCAGGGCTATCATGTTCCTCACTTGTAGGCAATCCGCACTGGCGAATTCCTAACTCCTCAGTCATAACAAATTCCTCAGAGAACAGAAGAACTTCGTCTCTGTCACTGAAGAACTTGACTAAACTGTATGAGATTTCCAATGGCTTCACTCGAAAGGATTGGGTAGGTGTAGGATTTTGAGTTGAGCATCACTTGGAAACTTTTCCTTAGTTTTACCTCGACCCCCTTTAACAATACGGTGTTTCCTATGACTCAAGAAGAAGAAAATGAAACTACGAAAACAAAAGTCTTCTCGCTTCATAATCCTCGCATGAATATCAAGTCTTCAGGGTCACACCAATTTCTTCACATTCAAAGTCTTCAAGAAAACCAAAGTCTTCAGTTGAAGACATTCATTTTTAGGGGTCGACATTCATCGTAAATAACAAACTCCTCATAGACTTATAGACCTATGTACACTCACAAATGCATTAGTCCCTTAACCTATAAGTCTTCAATACACCAAAATCACTAAGGGGCACTAGATGCACTTACAATCTCCCCCTTTTTGGTGATTGATGACAATATAGGTTAAGTTTTCAACGGGGATAAACATATGAAGTGTAAATACTGATATTGAGGAATTTGATTGCAAGATATAGAAGAACTCCCCCTGAAGATGTGCATATTTGTGGAATTTGCTTTGAAACAGCAAATGCACATTGTTGAGTAATATCATGGAGATCTCCTCCTATATCTTGAAATTCATACACGCATTTAACATATGATATGAAGAATTTGAAATGCATGATGAGATATGGTGTCTGACGAAATTCAGCATGCGTGCATTAAGGTACTTGAGGAAATAAGCATGCAGAAAGCAGTTCAAAATATCAGACCACCATAGGACTTAAGTTTACAACTCATCAGAGCAAACACCTCAGAAAAGCAAGAGTTGTAACTTAACAGAAATATAGCCCATATATAAGACCCGCTTGAAGACTAACTCAAATTTCTCCCCCTTTGTCATCGAATGACCAAAAGGGACGAAAAATGAGGACTAACGCCCCTGAAGAATATCATCATGATGTCGATGGAGGAGCGCCAGCATTGTTGGGGTCGTCCGTTGAGGTAGGGCCTGTCGCAGTGTCGTTCAAGTCTTCAGCTTCATCCGTCTCGTGCGATGAAGAATATGAACTGGCAACAAGCTGAGGAACTTTGACTTTCTTGAATTTCTTCGAAGGTGGCTGAGACCAGTCAAAGTCCTGTTGGAAGCCCATCTCCTTGAGTTCTTCAGCACTATGAAAATTAGACAGAATCGCCCAAATGCGGTCAAAGACTTCATGCAAGTAGTAGTGATTCTTCTTCACAGTATTTTGAGTGACTGTCATGTTCTGAAGAATTGCACCAAACTGACGCTTGACCCACTTGTGATTTCGATCAACTTTCTGATGAAGACTAAGGAGAAGTTCACGATCAGTCATCACACGCGGAGCTGTGGCTTGAGGATGATGTTCTGAAGCTTTGGCGGCAGAATCTTGAGTTGCAGAGTCATCATTGGTGGAATAGGAAGTAGCTTTGCGAAACTGTCCATCCAATGGGCGAGTACCTTCATCAATAATAGCAGCCTTGCCCTTCTCGTCAGCTGAGGAAATAGTCCGTTTGAGGACTTCGGTAGGGGGCAAATAGCTGAGATGATTTTGAAAATCAGCCTTATAATGAATTGAAGACCTTGATCTGATGAATCTCATGATCCAGGGAGCATAAGGCTTCAACTCAAAAGGTGACAGAGCAGCATTGGCCAAAGTCCTCATGAAGAAATCGTGGTAGTTGATAGGAATACCGTGAATGATATTGAACAGCAGATTCTTCATAATGCCAACAACTTCTTCATCATCAGAGTTGTGGCCCTTCATTGGACTGAGGGTTTTGGTCAAAATGCGATAAACTGTCCTTGACACATAGAGCAATTCCTTGACGAGGAATTTGGTCCTTGGAGCTTGGCCAGGCTTCAAAGGCTTCATAAGCACTTGCATCAGATGATCAGACAGTTCAGGTTCAACATAGAGAAGCCTTGCACCTTCAGTGGGAGGACAGACTGGAACGGCATGAAGCAATTCAGAGGTCGGTGCTTTGAAATGAGTATTATCGGTCATCCAGTCCAATACCCATGAATTGACATCATCAACATTTCCAGTAATGTGCAGCGTGGCGAAGAATTGAAGAATGAGTTCTTCATTCCAATCGCAGATGTTGGTGCAGAAATTGAGTAACCCAGCGTCATGAAGAACACTAAGGACTGGTGTGAAGCAGGGCAGAGATTCCATATCTACATGAGGAATTTGCTCATGTTCAAAGATCTTATCCTTATCAACCAACAATGAGGAGTAGAAGTTCATCTGGCTTGCAGTCCAGAAGCGCTTGCGACGAAGACGAGCAGAGTCATAGGGATTGTAGTCAGTGAAGAATATGTGCTCATTGAAGAAATCCTCAGCATTAAACTTCTGCTTCTTGGAGTGAGGGTTCTGTGGCTTGGGCTGAAGATTAACAGTTGAAGTCTTCATAGCCTCTTGAGGTATAGCCACTGGAGCCACAGACTGAGGAATTTCAGCAGCAGCCTTGGCCTCCATTTCTTCAGACATATGTACATCAGCGCTAGTGACTGGAACTTCTTCAGGAATAGAATGAAGTGAAGCTTGATGTTCATCAGAGCCTGTATGAATTTCTTCAGTTTGCACAGGGGACTGAGGAACATGATGTAGAGGGGTTGTCAGAGGTGAATTGGGGTGATGACTTTCCCAAAAGTCATCATTCAGAATAGGTGTTGTAGACCCAATATCCACATCCTCATCTTCTTTAATTCCTTCGACGCCTGCCTCTTCAGCTGTGAACTGAGGCATGGGCGATGATACCAGTGGGGTTGAAGAGAAAGTATCCACTTCAATTTCTTCATCCATCTGCTCTGTCGAAGCAGCAGAAGGATCTTCTTCATCAGATTTACTTGGAATTTCATATTCCTCACCAAAGGGAATGATCTCCTTTGATGGCATGCTTGATATTGGAATAGCATCAATTGGGTTTTCAGATGAACTCGTCAAAGTCTTCAATTTCTTGGGAGCTGAAGACTCTGAAGATGCAGATGCTTTCCTTTTCTTCACAGCTGCGCGCTCTGCAGCCTTGGTTTTCTTCGCTTCTGTTGCAGAAGGAAGATTGATGCTTGTCATCGGTGCAGGAGGAGCAGAGGAAATAGGTTGAATTTCTTCAGGCACAACTGATGCAATTGCCCTGGCTTGTTCAGATTCCTCAGGCACAGTAGCAGATGCTTCAACTGGCCTGGATTGCTCTTCAGGCGCAATATTGGAGGTTGCCCTGGCAATTTCTTCAGAGACTGGAATTTCTTCAGCAGTTCTGGCGCTTTCATTTTCTTCAGCAGACTGAACAGATGTTCCAGTCTGAGGAAATTTGGGTTGCGATGAAGCTGCAACACTTGGAGTAAATCCTTTTGCCATTCTGACGAATCTGACTTTGGCACCTAGCCAATCTGCACGGAATGCATGAAATTCATCACTGAGTGTTTTGATCTCAGCCTGCATAGACACAAGTTCTTCAGGAGACATTTTCACAACATTGTTCTTCAGAAAATGCTCCTTCTTGTACTGAGCCTTCTTCACCTGCCTGGCCTTTTCAAATTTCCATTTCTCTTCATTTATGAAGGCCGTCAACATGTGACTTTGACCAGGAGTGAGGTTTAATTCAGGCAAAGGTGTATTTGGATCCTTGTGCCATAGATCGATGAAATCAAGGATCTTCCTTGGATCCAGCATGAGGGGCACAGCACTGCCTTTGGCTCTAGCGGCCCTTTGTTGTCGATCTCTGATGATCTCAGCTAATTCTTCATCATCAGCTTCGTCTTCGCTTGACGGAACCTGAAAGGCGACCTGCTTCTTGTGAGGACTTGGTCTTGTGCCTCGTCCAGCAGTGGCCTTTTTCTTCAGCAAGGTCGGAGTTGTTGAAGACTGAGGTGGAGCTGAAGAACTTGCAGAGACTCCTGAAGCAATTGAGATTCCAGTAGTCCTTTGGCATGTGGCAAGATGCACAGGTGCTGAGGACATTGTAGGAGCAGCTAAGGATTTTGCAACTGAGGGAGTTGGAGCTGCTTTAGAGGAATTTGCTTGAGGAACAGGCCGTGAGGACTTTGAAGAGCTTGGCCGTGAGGGCATTGCAGCTGAGGAACTTGTCTTGACAGCTGATTTCTTCAGCATAGCCTTCTTAGGCTTGATAGCAGAGGCCTCAGCGGCGGCAGCAATAGAATCTTCATTGAATTTCTTCACTGCCTCTTTAGCCACTTTGGCCAGCTTGGCTTGACGCTTAGCCCACTCCTGAGGAAATTCCTCACCTCTTCTGATGCTAGTGGGATCAGCTTCTTGGCCAGGAGCCAAAGGAGGTCTTGGACATGGAGGGTTAACAGCGAATTTCTTCATGTACTTGGGAGTGACATAGCGATATTCCCTCCATTCTCTTGCCCATCTCCTCTCAATCTTCTGAATGCGCACTTTGCGCTGATTTTTGCTCTCCTTGCCATGAGTTGCTTCATCAGGAGTACAATATTCATCATAGATGTCATCAGGGATCTCAAAAGCAGTATTTGTTTCTGGCCTCTTTCCTCCCTTCTGAGGTCTTTTACCATCAGCCATTTTCTTCACTTGAGGATTTTGAACAATCGAATTTTCTGATGAGGTATGCAATTTTTCTTCAAGGAACGCTGCAAATGAGTTAAGTTGATGAGAACCTAGAGATTCAGCAGCGGACATGTGTACCTGTGAACAGAATATAGGTGCGAAGAATTTGGTGAGGTCATATGCGTTCTCCGAAGTTTTTCAAAAGTATCAAGTTTGAGGAAGATGACCAGGGTTGTCTTGAGGAATTTCACTAAGCATTTTTGACTTAGGTTCCAGAGTTGTGTAGATTGAAAAATCCACACAATTGAGGAATCTTGAAGAAAAACGTTGCTTAGAGAAACTGATCAAGGACAGAAGCAAGTTGGTGTTTAAGAGCATGAAAGTTGAAGAATAAACACCTTTTGAAGATTTTGTGGAAATCATCATAATCAACAATGGCAGTAAAAATAAATTTTATTTACCCTTGATGAAGAACACGACAAACTGAGAGTAGCAGTGGAGATGTTCGTCCGTTCAGATCTTCCACGCCCTAACTTGGCGATGGAAAACGGCTACGGCGGCGGCGGAGTGAAGATTTCCGCGGCCGGCGTGAGTACGACGGCGACGAGGTCGAGGCAGTGAAGCTCTTCCTCACCGACGACGATGGAGTGTAGCGGCGGCGCTAGGTCTGAGAGCTCGAGCGAGGGAGTAAGATCGAGCGGGGTAAATGAGCTCTGAGGAGGGCGAGGGGTATTTATAGCCGAGGTGAAAAAACCGCTTGTCCGAAGAAAATGGATGAACGTGCCCCTGACCCTTCTCATCCTAGTGACATGTGTCACCCACGTACTGTGAAGTGGAGATCGTGTTAGATCGTGGGTGAATAGATTAATCTTATCGAGGGATATGGAACGGTTTGAGCGGCAAAAGCCAAAAATTCAGATAAGAATATTTTAATGTTTCGTTCGCAAATTCTTCAGCTGTCAAGGACACAGTGAAGACTTTGAATGGGTTTCAAATAGAACGCACATGAAGAATTTGTGAACGGACTGGATTGAGTTTAGCACAGAGGGGGAACGGGTCCGATCACATTCACTTAGAAGAAAAATAACTTGAAGAATTAGCAATAAGTGAATGTTGTAGAGGATAGAAAACTCAAATACATATATATAGTCAATGAAGAACACAGACGGAAAGAGTGAAGATTTTGCAAAGTTGAAGAATTTGAAAATTTGAAGAATTTGCACAATGATGAAAAACACAAATTTCGAAGATTTTCAACTTTTTGTGGTGGCGTGACCCACCGTGTAAGAATGATGATTTCAGACACCGCGTACAATTGTCGTAGGGCTCTGAGAATCAAATTCTTCATTAATTTCTTCACACTTAGAGGGTTAGTCTTCATTGATTGAAGAAAAATGTTTCTTCGTGTGTTGCACATCTAAGTCATCAATTTGCATAAGTGTTAGGATGTGTGTCCTTTTCAAAGGACATTCGAAGATTCTAAGATATTTAGCTCACACCGCAATTTGCTAAATCTCTTCTCATCCAAGGGCTTTGTGAAGATATCCGCTAGCTGTTCTTTAGACTTCACGGGATCAATAGAGATGTCACCCTTCAACACATGATCTCGAAGAAAATGATGACGAATCTAGATGTGCTTTGTCTTCGAGTGCTGAACTGGGTTATGAGCAATTTTGATGGCACTCTCGTTGTCGCAGTAGAGTGGCACATTCTTCACATTTATGCCATAGTCCTTGAGGGTTTGCTTCATCCATAGCAATTGAGCACAGCAAGAACCAGCAGCAATATACTCAGCTTCAGCAGTAGAGAGTGATACGCAGTTCTGCTTCTTCGAGGACCAACATACTAAGGATCGTCCGAGGAAATGGCATGTGCCTGAAGTTGACTTGCGGTCCACACGATCACCATCATAGTCAGAGTCAGAATATCCGATGAGATCAAAAGCCGAGCCCTTGGGATACCATAATCCAAGTGTTGGAGTGTGAGCTAGATATCGAAGAATATGTTTCACAGCCTTATGGTGTGATTCCTTCGGTGTAGCTTGAAAACGGGCACACATGCAAACACTAAGCATAATATCCGGCCTAGATGCACATAGGTACAATAAAGAGCCAATCATGGAGCGGTATACCTTTTGATCGAAGTCTATTCCATTTTCATCAGTGCATAGATGGCCATTTGTGGGCATAGGGATTTTGACGCCTCTGCATTCTTGCATACCGAATTTCCTCAGAACGTCCTTGAGGTATTTCTCTTGAGAAATGAAGATGCCATTGCATTGTTGACGAATTTGAAGGCCTAAGAAGAATTTCAATTCCCCCATCATGGACATTTGATATTCCTCACTCATCATGTAAGCAAATTCGTCACTGTAATGTTGGTTAGTACAGCCAAAGATAATATCATCAACATATATTTGGCACACGAATAATTCATCATCATAGGTTTTGGTGAAAAGAGTTGGGTCGAGTGAACCGGGTTTGAAGCCTTTCTTCATGAGGAATTCCTTCAAAGTGTCATACCACGCCCGAGGGGCCTGCTTGAGGCCATAGAGGGCCTTATTGAGTCTGAAGACTTTGTCTGGATGCTTAGGATCTTCAAAACCTGGGGGTTGAGCAACATATACTTCTTCCTCAAGCTTACCATTGAGGAATGCACTTTTCACATCCATTTGATATAAGATAATATTATGATGGTTAGCATAAGCAAGCAATATGCGAATAGCCTCAAGTCTAGCAACAGGTGCAAAAGTTTCATCGAAATCAATTCCTTCAACCTGTGTGTAGCCTTGAGCTACAAGACGAGCCTTGTTCCTCACCACTAGGCCATTTTCATCTTGCTTGTTGCGGTAGATCCATTTGGTACCGATGATATTATGCTTGCATGGGTCCGGTCGCTTGACAAGCTCCCATACATTGTTCAACTTGAATTGATGTAATTCCTCTTGCATTGCTTGAATCCATTCAGGCTTCAGAAATGCCTCATCAACTTTGGTGGGCTCTGTGATGGAGGCGAAAGCAAAATGCCCACAAAAGTTAGATAAATGTGAAGCTTTTGAGCGAGTCAGAGGACCTGGTGCGTTGATGTCGTTGATGATTCTCTCAATCTGTACTTCATTTGCAACGCGAGGATGAGCAGGTTGACGACTTTGATTTGGCTCAGCATTTTCTTCAGAGCCATTTTCTTCAGTTGCGCCAGCATGCTATTCTTCATGTTCTGGAATGATTTCTTCAGCAGATTCTTCAGTAGGAATGACATCCTCAGTAGCTTTGAACTTGATGGTTTCCTCAGGCGTCTTTTCATCTAGCACAGGAGGTAGGTGCTCTCTTTGCGAGCCGTTAGTTTCATCGAACCGCACATCTACAGTTTCAACAACCTTGTTGTGATAGGTGTTGAAGACCCTGTAGGTGTGCGAGTCCTTTCCGTATCCAAGCATAAAACCTTCATGTGCTTTCGGTGCAAATTTAGAATTGTGATGAGGATCTCTAATCCAACATTTAGCACCGAAGACTTTGAAATAACTCACATTGGGTTTCTTGTCAGTGAGGAGTTCATATGAGGTCTTCTTGAAGAATTTGTGAAGATATACCCTGTTGATGATGTGGCATGCAGTATCAATTGCCTCAGGCCAGAAGTGATGAGGTGTCTTGTATTCATCAAGCATGGTGCGAGCCATCTCAACAAGAGTCCTGTTCTTGCGCTCCACAACGCCATTCTGCTGAGGAGTGTATGGGGCAGATAGCTCATGCGTAATACCAAGTTCATCGAGATAGTCATCAAGACCAGTATTCTTGAACTCGGTCCCATTGTCACTACGTATATGCTTGATCTTCACACCAAAATTCGTCGAAGCCCTTGAGGAAAATCGTCTGAAGACTTCCTGCACTTCAGTTTTGTAAGTAATGACATGCACCCATGTGTAACGAGAATAGTCATCAACAATGACAAAGCCATATAGAGACGCTGCATTTGTTAGTGTGGCATAATGAGTAGGGCCAAAAAGATCCATATGAAGCAATTCAAAAGGACGAGAAGTAGTCATGATAGTCTTCGAGGGGTGCTTGGCTCTGGTCATTTTTCCAGCCTCACAAGCCCCACAAAGATAATCTTTGAGGAATTTGACACCCTCGATGCCAATGACGTGCTTTTTCTTCACGAGCGTGTGTAAGTTCCTCATGCCAGCATGACCCAGTCGTCGATGCCATAGCCAGCCTTCTGAAGCTTTAGCAAGTAGACAAGTGGCAGGCTGTGGTCCTGCAGAGAAATCAACAATATACAAGTCTCCTCTCCTAAAGCCTTCGAAGACTTTGGAATTGTCAGATTCCATGAGCACTAAGCAACGATATTTGCCAAAGACAACAACCATATTAAGATCACAAAGCATTGAGACAGACATGAGGTTGAATCCGAGGGACTCGACAAGCATGACTTTATCCATGTGTCGATCCTTTGAGATTGCAACCCTACCTAGACCCAATACCTTGCTTTTGCCTTTGTCAGCGTAGGTGATATGCTTCAAGTGTGATGGAGATAAAGGAGTGTTCATCAGTAAGCTCTTGTCACCGGTCATGTGATTTGTACATCCACTATCGAGGACCCACTCAGTAGCTTTGGGTAAATCATCCTACAGATGAATTAGTGCATCTTACGAACTCATATACTTCAGAGTGAAGAATATGACATCAAATTCATCAGACATATTTCATCAATTAACCAACATATGTATATATAGCAATGTGAGGACGTGAGAAATGAATAAATCATTTCTTCATGATTAGCTTGCGTCCTTTCAAGCATTTCAGGTCTCCAGCAAATTTTTCAGACGATTTAGTTCGTCTGGAGACTTGACCCTGCATAAGAGATTAGTTCTTTTTCTTCACCACCCACATCTGGAGGGGTGGCAAAGAGTTCATCATTCTGCGAGCTCCATAAGAAAAAGGTGGCATTGAAGCCAGAGCACTTCGTTTCACATAAGAGGGGTTAGGGTAAGCATATGAATAAGCAGAGAAATTCTTCGAGGACTTATGAATATAATGATTTGAAGAATAATGCACATATTCATAGCCCTTAGGCTTTCCCTGCGAAACAGAAGTGTTAGCACGATGATGTTCATGTGAGGACTTGGATCCATGTGAGGAATTTGATCCATAAGAGGACTTGGATCCATATGAAGACTTTGGTCCATAAGAAGAATTTGATCTGGGGTTCTTATTCTTCACAGGTGGTGTCATGAGGACATTCACCTGAAGACTTTCAAGGCACCTTTTGGGAACCTAGATTTTCTTCATAGGGGGACCATTCCTGCAGTTAGATCCAACATATCTAGCAAATACCTCACCATTCTGATTTTTGAACAGTTTATAGTTGGAGTCAAATGACTCATCAGATGAATATGAGGATTCACAGGTAAATCCAGATAAAGTGGATGGATCCACGGGAGGTCCCTTCGCAGCAACCCATGAGGTTTTGGGATAGTGCTCAGGTTTCCAGTAGGTTCCATCAGCATTGAGTTTCCTCTCAAAGGCAATACCCTCTTTCCTAGGGTTCCTGTTCAAGATCTGCTTTTTGAGCACATCACAAAGAGTCTGATGCCCTTTGAGGCTTTTGTACATGCCTGTCACATACAATTCCTTCAACCCTGCATTTTCATCAGTGATACTAGTGGTATCCTCAGATGAGGAATTTGTGACCACAGAGATAGTTGAAGAATTTGCAGCAATAGAAGCATTTGAACATTCAGGTGAAGAATTAGCAGTTTCACGTTCAATGCATTTCAAGCATGGTGGAATAAATTCTTCCTGAGCGGAACTGATCTGTTGAGCAAGCAAAGAATCATTTTCCTTCTGAAGATCTTCATGACTCACCCTTAGCTTCTCAAGATCTTGCTTTCTTTGAAGAAATTCATAAGAAAGCTTCTCATGATCGGCTAAGAGAGTTTCATGACGACCTTGAAGGTTGTCAAACTTAGACTGCAGTTGCTGAAGATTATCAGTCAGTGTTTGAGTTCGATCCATTTCCTCACCTAACAGATCATCACTTTTGTCTAGCATATTTTGAACCTTTTCCAAAGCCTTTTGTTGTTTAACAGCAATATTAGCAAGTTTGGAATAGCTGGGTTTGAGGTTTTCATCAGATTCATCCTCACTTGATTCAGAGGAGGGATATTTGAATACCTTGGCACCTTTTGCCATGAAGCAATAGGTGGGAGCATAGTCATCATTGCCGTCATCAGCAGTGTTGGGGAAGCCATTTTCCTCAGTGTTGAAGATGGACTTGCTAACATAAGCAGTAGCGAGGGCTAGGCTCGCCACACTAGAGTCTGACTCCTCAGATGCCTCCTCTTCCTCATGTTCCTCAGATTCAGCTTCAGAGTCCATTTCCTTGCCAATGAATGCCCGAGCTTTCTTGGAGCTGCTCTTCTTGTGAGATGAAGACTTTGAAGATTTTGACGATGAGGACTTTGAAGATTTCTTCTTCTTCTTAGAGTCATCTGAACTATCATCCTTGTATTTCTTCTTCTTTGATTCCTTCTCCCACTGAGGACAATCAGTAATGTAGTGACCAGGTTTCTTGCATTTATGGCAAGTTCTCTTCTTGTAGTCACGGGATGAGGAATCTGATTTCATGTCATCACCTCTTGAGGATTTTCCAAATCGGCCACGTCTAGAGAACTTCTGGAATTTCCTCACGAGCATTGCTAGCTCCTGACTCAGTTCTTCAGGATCACCAAGGCTGCTACCAGAATCTTCATCTTCAGATTCAGAGACTGCCTTGGCTTTCAGTGCACGAGATCTACCATAGCTCGGTCCGTAGAGATCTATCTTCTCAGCTAGTTGGAATTCATGAGTATTTAGCCTCTCGAGGATATCAGCAGGATCAAGTGACTTGTAGTCTCCACGTTCTTGAATCATCAGTGCCAGTGTATCGAATGAAGAATCGAGTGACCTCAGCAATTTCTTCACCACCTCATGGTCGGTGATGTCAGTGGCACCCAGTGCTTGAAGCTCGTTTGAGATGTTAGTGAGGCGATCAAAGGTTTGCTGAACATTTTCGTTGTCGAGTCTTTTGAAGCGGTTGAAGAGATTGCGAAGAACGTCAACTCGAGAGTCACGTTGAGTTGAGACTCCTTCGTTGACCTTGGACAGCCTATCCCAGATAAGCTTAGCTGTCTCCAAAGCACTCACTCTGCCATACTGCCCTTTGCTCAGATGGCCACATATGATATTCTTCGCTTGAGAGTCGAGTTGCTTGAATCTCTTCACATCAGCAGCGTTTACGGAAGGAGTGACAGAGGGAACGCCATTTTCCACAACGTACCAGAGATCGTTGTCAATTGCCTCAAGATGCATGCGCATCTTGTTCTTCCAGTAGGGGTAGTCCGTCCCATCGAAGGTAGGACACCCAGCCGAGACCTTGATCATGCCTGCAGTCGACATAACTAAAACTCCAGGTGGTTAAACCAAAATCACACAGAACAAGGGAGTACCTCGCTCTGATACCAATTGAAAGTGCGTTATATCGACTAGAGGGGGGGTGAATAGGCGATTTTTACAAATTCGTCACTGAGGAATTTCAAGGTGAGGAAATTCCTAAGCGACGAACTACTTAGCAGCGGAATAAGTACTCAGATGCAAGCATAACAGAGCAGTAGCACAGTCATCATGATGAAATGAAAACAAGCACAGAGTACGAGTAGCGTAAACACAGGATAAGCAGGCTGAAGACAAATTGACTGAAGAAATTGAACTGAGGAAATTGAGAAAGTCTTCAGTCAAAGTCTTCAAACAGTAATGATCAAATACATAGCAAGAATGCGAGGAAATGAAAGGGTTGAGGAAATAGAACCAGTAGCTCGGTGAAGACAATGATTTGGTAGACCAGTTCCAACTGCTGTGACAGTTGTACGTCTGGTTAGAGCGGCTAGGTATTTAAACCTGAGGACACACAGTCCCGGACACACAGTCCTCACCGTATTCTCCTTGAGCTAAGGTCACATAGACCTCGCCCAATCACTCGTGGTAAGTCTTCAGGTGACTTCCAAACCTTCACATACTCGGTCACTCGGCAATCCACAATTTCCTCTTGGATGCTCTAGACCATGACGCCTAACCGTCTGGAGGATGCACAGTCCTCAAAGGTAACAAACGTCGGTTCCACACAGGAACAATCTCTTCAGTGATGCTCAATCACTTTGGGTTTGTAGGTGTTTGGGTTTTTGGGTTTTTCCTCACTTGATGATTTTCGCTCAAAGTCCTCGGAGGATGGGATGCTCTAAATGACAAGTGTCAATCTATCTCTCGGAGCAGCCAACCAGCTAGTGGTTGTAGGGGGCGGCTATTTATAGCCTAGGGAGCAGCCCGACATGATAAGACATAAATGCCCTTCAATGATATGACCATTAGGTGGGTAGCATATTTGGACAGCTGGCGCGCAGCACAGCAACGGTCGGATATTTGAGTATCAAATTTCTCAGGGCTATCATGTTCCTCACTTGTAGGCAATCCGCACTGGCGAATTCCTAACTCCTCAGTCAGAACAAATTCCTCAGAGAACAGAAGAACTTCGTCTCTGTCACTGAAGAACTTGACTAAACTGTATGAGATTTCCAATGGCTTCACTCGAAAGGATTGGGTAGGTGTAGGATTTTGAGTTGAGCATCACTTGGAAACTTTTCCTTAGTTTTACCTCGACCCCCTTTAACAGTACGGTGTTTCCTATGACTCAAGAAGAAGAAAATGAAACTACAAAAACAAAAGTCTTCTCGCTTCATAATCCTCGCATGAATATCAAGTCTTCAGGGTCACACCAATTTCTTCACTTTCAAAGTCTTCAAGAAAACCAAAGTCTTCAGTTGAAGACATTCATTTTTAGGGGTCGACATTCATCGTAAATAACAAACTCCTCATAGACTTATAGACCTGTGTACACTCACAAACGCATTAGTCCCTTAACCTATAAGTCTTCAATACACCAAAATCACTAAGGGGCACTAGATGCACTTACACAACAGATCTAGGAAAATTTGTCTAAGAAACTTGATGATGCACTATGGGCTTATAGAACTTCTTATAAAAATCCTATGGGTATGTCTCCATATAAAATGGTTTATGGAAAAGCATGTCACCTACCTATTGAATTAGAACATAAAGCTTATTGGGCAATTAAAGAACTCAACTATGATTTTAAACTTGCCGGTGAAAAGAGGCTATTTGACATTAGCTCACTTGATGAACAGAGAACCCAAGCCTATGAAAATGCTAAACTGTTTAAAGAAAAGGTCAAAAGATGGCACGACAAAAGAATACAAAAGCGGGAATTTAATGTAGGTGACTAAGTATTGCTATACAATTCTCGTTAAAGATTTTTTCAGGAAAACTTCTCTCCAAATGGGAGGGGCCTTACATTATCGAAGAAGTTTATCGTTCCGGTGCTATCAAGATCAACAACGCCGAAGGCACTAACCCGAAGGTGGTGAATGGTCAAAGAATCAAGCATTATATCTCAGGTACGCCTATAAATTTTGAGACTAACATTATTCATTCCATAACACCGGAGGAGTACATAAAGGAAACCTTTCAGATCGCTCGAGAACCCTGAAAAGGAATAGGTATGCGATATAGTAAGTAAATGATGACCCACAAGTATATGGGATCAATTGTAGCCTTTTCGATAAGTAAGAGTGTCGAACCCAACGAGGAGCAGAAGGAAATGACAAGCGGTTTTCAGCAAGGTAATGTCTGCAAGTACTAAAATTGTAAGTAGCAGAGTAGTTTGATAGCCAGATAATTTGTAATGAGCAAGTAACAATAGTAGCAACAAAAGTGCAGCAAGGTAGCCCTATCCTTTTGAGGCAAAGGACAGGCCAAAACGGTCTCTTATAATAAGCAAAGCGTTCTTGAGGGTACACGGGAATTTCATCTAGTCAATTTCATCATGTTGGTTTGATTCGTGTTCGCTACTTTGATAATTTGATATGTGGGTGGACTAGTGCTTAGGTGTTGTTCTTACTTGAACAAACCTCCTACTTATGATTAACCCCCTCGCAAGCATCTGCAACTACGAGAAAAGTATTAAGAATAAATTCTAACCATAGCATTAAACTTTTGGATCCAATCAGTCCCTTACGGAATAGCGCATAAACTAGGGTTTAAGCTTTTGTCACTCTCGCAACCCATCATCTAATAACTACTCCACAATGCATTCCCTTAGGCCCAAATATGGTGAAGTGTCATGTAGTCGACGTTCACATGACACCACTAAGGGAATCACAACACACATACTATCAAAATATCGAACACATATCAAGTTCACAAGATTACTTGCAACATGATTTCTCCCGTGACCTCAAGAACAAAAGTAACTACTCACAAATGTTAATCATGCTCAAGATCAGAGGGATATTAAATAGCATATTGGATATGAACATATAATCTTCCACCAAATAAACCATATAGTAATCAACTACAAGATGTAATCAACACTACTAGTCACCCACAAGCACCAATCTATAGTTCCGGTACAAAGATTGAACACAAGAGAAGAACTAGGGTTTGAGAGGAGATGGTGTTGTTTAAAATGTTGATGGAGATTACCCTCCCCAAGATGGGAGAGTTGTTGGTGATGATGATGACGATGATTTCCCCCTCTGGGAGGGAAGTTCCCCCGGCGGAATCGCTCCGCCGGAGGGCAAAAGTGCTCCGGCCCAAGTTCCGCCTCGAGACGATGGCGCTTCATCCCGAAAGTCCTCTCCTCATTTTTTCTAGGTTAAAATGACTTATATACCAGAAGATGGGCACCGGAGGTGGGCCGAGGGGAGCACAACCCACCAGGGCGCGCCTGGGCTCCCTGGCGTGCCCAGGTGGGTTGTGCCCACCTGGTGGGCCCCCTCTGGTATTTATTAGCTCCAATATTTCTCATTTATTCCATAAAAATCCTCGTAAAGTTTCAGCTCATTTGGAGTTGTGCAGAATAGGTAGCCTGACGTAGCTTTTTCAGGTCCAGATTTCCAGCTGCCGGAATTCTCCCTCTTTATGTGTACCTTGCATATTATGAGAGAAAAGGCATTAGAATTGCTCTAAAAAGCATTATTATGAATAAAAACATCATAAATAATAGTAGGAAAACATTATGCAAAATGGACGTATCAACTCCCCCAAGCTTAGACCTCGCTTGTCCTCAAGCGAAAACCGAAATCGAAAAACATGTCCACATGCTTAGAGAGAGAGGTGTCGATAAAAACAAAATACGGACATAGAAGCATCATGTAATTTTATTATATCAGCAACAAACTTTTAGCATAAAACTTTTATCATAGAACTTTTATCATAGACTTCTCATGAATAAGTAACAATTCATCACACAATCGAAGTATAAAGCATAAACTCTATTAGAAACGAACAAACTATGTTCTCAGTCAACTTTGCAACTACAATTCATCATCTTTTCAGGAAGGGTCACGTATCAGAGCCTTTAGGCAAGTCCACATACTCAACCATCATATAGTCTTCTATGATTGCTAACACTCACCGCATACACATGAGCAAAACATTTCAACCGGACACATAGAAAGATAGGGGCTTATAGTTTCGCCTTTCAACGTATTCACCTCAAGGGTGATGTCAACAATAATAACTCATGCTGCCCATATTCAACTGGACATATGTGCCTAGATCTTTCCTCACTAAATGATGCTTGCCAAAGGAGAAAGATAAAAGGAAAAGGGAGAAGAACTTTGACTCTTGCATAAAAGTAAATACATAAAAGTAAAAGATAGGCCCTTCGTAGAGGGAAGCAGAGGTTGCCATGCGCTTATTTGTTTGTATGCTCAACCCCTTAATGCAAAAGAATGTCACGTTATATTGCCCCTTGTGATGGCAACCTTTATTATGCAGTCTGTCGCTTTTATTCTTCACCATCACAAGTTCGTACAACGCTCAATTTCCTCTTACACTAAATGATCTCACACTTTTAGAAGCAATTTTTATTGCCTTATTGCACCGATGACAACTTACTTGAAGGATCTTACTCAATCCATAGGTAGATATGGTGGACTCTCGAAAATAAGATTTGGGTTTAAGGGTTTTTTTGGGTGCACAAGTAGTATCTCTACTTAGTGCGGAATTTTTGGCTAGCAAAGATGGGGGCAAGCACCACATGTTGAAGGATCTATGACAATATAACTTCTATGTGAATATGAACAAACATAAATCATTAAGTTGTCTTCCTTGTCCAACGTCCACAATTTTGGCATATAAAATTTTGATGGGGGCTCACAATCACAAAAGATTTCCATGATAGTGTATTTATATGTGAATCTTCTCTTCCCTTATTAATTCTTTCATGAGTTGCATCATTGACTAATGCTATGTTTGTCAATCTCTAATAAAATTTTCTACTTATACTTTTCCTTATGTGGTGTTATTACCTACCATAGGATTAGCATATGATCTTTTCATTTATTTCCTTTCTCTTTATTGAAACATGAAAGTAAAGAAAGCAAAAACTCAAACTAAACTTTATTATATATCTCGCACACGATTACAAGGATAGATCACTAAGCAAACTCTCGAAAAGAAAGGATTGAACTAAACTTTTATTCATCTAAAGCAAAAGATAACCATGGATCGAAATAAGAAAAGTAAAGGCAAAAGATAGTGGGGTGATACGATACCGGGGCACCTCCCCCAAGCTTGGCAGAAGCCAAGGGGAGTGCCCATACCCGATACTCAATTTTATTTTGGTGATGAAGAAGGAGGTGGTGGTGATGATGAAGTAGAAGCGATCTTGTCCTCGGGTTTCCATGGCAGGGGCTCACCATTATAAGAGGAGGAGTGAGTCTCATGGGTCCTGCAACTGGCAGCCAAACTCATACCTTTAGACCTTGCCTCATATTCAAAGACTTGGTTTTGGAGATCGTAGATCTGGCTCTGGAGGAAGTTGATTTTGTCGGGGTACGACACCTATGGGATCCCGAGAGACCCCTTTATGATTCGGCGGGGGGAGAGGTATACGCAAAGAGCAGAACTAGTGATCGACGCGTGAGGTTTTTACCCAGATTCGGGCCGCTGATCAGCGTAAAACCCTACTCCTGCTTTGTGTTCTTATTGATGTTCTTGAGCCCAGCCTTCAGGAGTGCTCGCAATGAACAGTACGTTCAAAGAGCAGCTACGCATGCAGAATGGGCCAGAAGTTCTCCCCTCTGTAGCAGTTGCCTTGGGCCTCCTTTTATATGCTCAAAGGGGTCTCCACAGTGGCAAAATGTATATACATTGAGGTGTAAAGTAGCTACAGGGTATCATACCTAACCCCTGACGGATTAGGACAAGCGCATTTAATGCACCGTGAGGTGTCCATTTAGGTGTCCTCACTTTCTTGGGGATGGAAAAAGGGGCCATCCCATCAGCACCGCTTAAGCTCTCCTCCACTGGCGCGTTGCCACGCATCCAGAGAAGGACCCAGAATGTCAGACATGTTACTGTGCCGAAGCTGTGGCACAGCGGCAGAATCTCGCCAGGCGCCGAATCTTGCCGAGCGCCAAGCCTTGCTGGACGCCAAGCCTTGCCGGGCGCCAAGCCTTGTCGGGCCCTAAAGGCCATCCCGGCAAGGATCTTGCCGGGGAGGCTGGCCTTCGGATTCCAGCTCTGCTTATCTGCTGAACCTCAGATCTCTGACTTGATGATTTCCTTGATGGGTTGAATCGACCCCGAGCTGATCCCGGCAAGCCTTGCCGCAAGGATGGCTACAACTGTCCGTGCACAAGTACGGGGTACTAGTGGCCCAATACTTAGTACACCGACAGGAGCCCCCGGGCCTAGGCCATACACGAGTGCGAGGCGTTGTTGGGCTAGGCCCAAACAGTGCACGGGCACGCGTGGCAGGGAATTAACTGCTCGTAAATATCTTGTTTTACTGTACCCCCCACTATGCGCACGGAACGCGCGACGTGGGAAGCGTGCCAAAAAGGCTGCAAACTATCTCGCGCCTATAGAGGCGCATTCATATTGGGGAATAAACAAGGCGGCCCCGCTCCTTCCCCATAAAAAGAAGTCGCAGAGGCGCAAACCTATTTACCCCCCCTTCTTCTCAATCTGGCCATCGCCATCGCCTTCCTTTCCTCGAGCTCAGAGCGAAACCTTTTTCCTCTTCCGCCCGCTGCTCCCGCGCTCGCTCCGCCCCCAGCTTCCGTCCTCATAGTCGCCATGCCGCCCAAGGCCAGCAAAGGCAAGGGCAAGGACAAGGAGGCGAAAGCCAAAGTTCCGGAGAGCGAACTGGTGAAGATGCGGAAGAGGCTCGTCGTCTTCCCTCCGACGCTCGACGCCGAAGTTTTGAAGGGGCGATATCAATGCATGTGGGCGAAGGGAACGCAAGCTCACCCCGCCACACGCGTAATCCCAGGTGCTTGCTCCAAAGGTGGATCAGACAGATACCCCTTTTTCACTGCATATTTCTATTGCGGGCTCTGTCCACCGTTTTCCGATTTCTTCAACGACATCATGTACACGTACGGCTTCCGCCTTCTTGATTTCACGCCGAATGCCGTACTTTGCATGTCTATCTTTGCTCATCTCTGTGAGAATTTCGCTGGCATGATCCCCAATTCTGCTCTTTTCCGCCATTATTTCTACCCTCGTATCCAAAAAGGAGAGGCTCTCTCTGGATCTATTGCCTGGATTCCAAGGGCTTGGAACAAAGAGATATACCCAGAGGGAGTTTACCGCGAAAAGTGGGACAAGTGGCGGGCCGAATGGTGCTGGATCCAGGAAGCAGATCCTCATCCTTTTTTTCATCCCCGGCAACAGAAGGTGGTCCGCGGCAAGGATTGGGGCGATCTTGCCACAGAAGACGAGAAGCTCACAATCGCCACTACCAGGATCCTTCGCTTGAAGGCTGCCAGGCTGACAATGGAGATGATCGGCTTCGACTTTCTCCGCCGCCGCATCGCCCCTCTGCAGAACAGGGGAAGGCCAGTCTGGGAGTACAAGAATGCGGCAGATGTCATGAGACTGCGCCCCGGGCTGAACAACAATCTGACCGCTATGCAGCTTGGCGCTCTCCGCCAAAAGTTATTCCAGCGCGAAGACAAGCACCGGCTGCCGGCAAGGATCGTCCCCTTGTGCAACAACTCTGCCTTGGGGTCAATCATTGCCTTCTTGCTGATGTTCAACGCCCACGGCCTTGACCCGACCTGGGTCAAGCCAAGCGAGGAAGAAGCGCATAAGTTCTTTGACAATTTGACGGAGAAGCCTGTCCGGCAAGAGTCAGATCTTATCCGCGCCACCACTGATCAGGAGGTAGCCTACATCGCTACCAGAGTGGAGGAGGCGAATCTTGCCACGGAGGCCGGCAACGTTGGCTTCACAGAGTGGGAAGCCAGCGACGCAGAGGTGGTAGTGGAGGCAAAGCCTGCCGAGGAGAACAAGGTTGCCGGGGAAGAAGGCGGCGCAGCCGCTGAGAGCTCGTCCGGCGAAGACACGGCCGAAGAGGAGACGCGAGAAGAGCCCTCGCCCCCGAAGAAGACAAAGCGTGTCCTTCGGAAGGCTGCTTCAGGCATCCCGGCAAGCCAGCCTACTTCGAGCGGCGAATCCCCCGGCAAGAAAGTGGCCGGCAAGACTGGACCGCGGCAGGGGGCTCGTCAACAGCCCGCGCGGCGCGCGAGACCCACACCAGCGACCACTGCTGGGGCGGCAGGAGAGTCTCGTACTACCGCGCCGGAGGCTGCCCCGGCGCCTGCCACAGCCAAGTGGCCTAGGACTCCTCCTCCGCCTCCCCACTCAGACACCGCAACGGGGGTCGACTTCGACATCTCCGGCTTTAGTCCAGAGCAAGAGGAAGAAGAGTGAGTATTTGCCACAGCTTCTACCTCCCAATTTGCATCAATCTTACTGACTTGCTTGTATTGTTTCTGCAGTGACACAGAAACCTTGCTGGAGAGGATGGCGAAGAGGTCAAGGACTTCTACGGGCGACGAGCCCCCGGCGGGCTCCACGAGCGTGCCAGAAACTGTCGTTGTCAGCCCGGAGTCCAGTCCTCAACACAGCCCCCAGCACAGCCCCCAGCGTAAGTTCATCGTCCCTTTTCTGCTGGCTGGTGCCGAGGCTTTCATTCTTGCCGCTGATATCTTTGGGTTCGCAGGAGAAGAACGGCAACAAGGAGAAGATATCCCCATTGTACCTCCTTCAGCGACTGCTCCGCCCACAAGCACATCCCCGGCAAGAGATCCTGCCGACGAGCCCGTCCTGATTGAGGAGGAGCCGACAAGCACGGACTCCGGCAACCCACCCCCGGCAACCGGAGTTGCCGGGAGAGGCGAAGCCACCTCTCGACAGCCCAACGCAGGTACTCAATCGCCTCAGAGTGCTTGTTATTCTTTTCCTCTTATCTCTTTATCTTTAGTCACTTCAAAATCCAAACCTCGATCTTATTCTGTCTTCCTCCTTCGCCCTTCAGAGTTCCCTGTGATGGAACATATAGACGTCGACGTCGTCATCGAGGAGACCGCCAGGGATGCCGCCGCTGAAGCGGATAGGATCGCTGCCAGCGAGGCCACCAAGGATGACGTTGCCGGGGCTGGTGATGCTCTTGACGGGGAGGCCGCCAAGACAGCACAAGAGGAAATCGCCGAAGAACCTGCTAAAGAGGGCGATAGGGAGGCTGAGGACCGCACTGACCGCATTCCTGCCGCAGGAGCGCCAGGAGCTGCACCGGCCACAGAGCCCCCTGTCACTGGTGAGGCGGCCACTGAAGACCAGCCATCAACATCTGAAGGCCCCTCATCCAGCAAGTATCTCAAGGTTGGCGAGAATCTATTCATCAACTTGCCGGGGACGGCAAGCACTGAGGCACCAGCCGAAGGAGAAATTTTTGAGGACATTATTGCCGCTGCCGGGCTCGAAGTCATTGATGATCCCAGCGCTAGCAACGGCAAGTCTGAAGAGGATCAACTCCTTCAGGCCATGGGCGAGAACTTCTGCAAACTCCAGGCTCTTCATCGCGCCCGAAAAGAGAAGGCGGACTCCAGAATGGCAGTTGTCGAGGCAGCCGAAGCGGATTTTCAAAGGCGCGTCGCACAAATGCAAATCTGGCACGCCGAGGCCCTCCAAGAGCTGGTTGCCGGCCAAGAACAAGTGAGCCAGCAATGGAATGAGATCCTCCTGAAGCAATCAGATATGGAGAAGGCACATGATGAAGCTGTTCAAAGGATTGCTGCCGAAGATGCTCTCCTGACGGGGCGCCGCGTTGCTCTTGATGCTCACGAAGAAGATCTCACCGCACGTGAGCAGGCGCTCGCCGCCAAGCTTCGTAGCAAGGATGAAGACATCGAAAATCTTGTCGCACGGCGGACCCAGGAGCTGGAGCAGAAACACAAGGAGGCGCTCGAAGCTCTGACTGCAAGTCATGCCGGCAAGCTCAAGGAGGCCGTCGATGCTGCCGAAGCTGCAGAGGCCGCCAAAAATGAGCTGAGCGACAAAGTGAAGAGGCTGGAAACAGATCTCGAAGAGCACGGCAAGGAGCTCTCGACGCTCAAGGGGGACAGGGAAAAAACCATCCACTCCTTGGCGGAGATGCAAGTTGCCCTGTCCGACAAGACCAAGCAGCTCTCCTCTGTGGCTGATAGTATTGCGGTTCTGGAGCTGAAGCTGACCACGCTGCAGAAGTCTCTCGAGGCCGGCAAGGACCGTGAGAAGGCTCTACTCAAGGATCTCCAAGGAGAGAGGAACCTGCTCAAGAGCGCCGCCGCTGCCCAAAGTGAGTACGAGAAAGGAGTGGAGATCTGGACTGGCCGTCTCATCGCCACCGCGGAGAAGCTTACCGCAGAACTGTCAACCATGGGCTTGCCGAACTTCAAGTATTCTTCCGAGGAAAGAATATCTCCAAGTGCCAGGTTGACGATGTTCTTTGAAAGCATCATCAACGCGTTGAGGGCGCTCCAGTCCAGCCGGGCGACCCAACTGGCGAATGAGACTCGCCAGCTTTGCCGGGCCGTTCTTCGCAAGGTGCTCATCAAGGTGGTGCACAGCAATCCCGGCATCGACCTCTCCAGCGCGCTCGGCCATCTGCCAAAGGATGCAAATGTTGAGGCGCTTGAAGAGTGTATCGCGCCAATCCTTGAGAAGGTGGACTCCATCAAAAGGATAGAAGGCCAGCGCAGGGATTGAGTGCTTTCCTTTTATTCTTGCCACCATCATCTCATGTAAAAGACAATTAGGTCTCAAATTAGAACTGCGGCAACTCATGGATGCAATATAGTTTGACTATGTTTAGGCTCATGCTTGCTACTTTCCTTGTCTGATTCCTTTATGTATGGAGTTCATCCTACGCTTACTGAAAAACTTGCCGGCCCGCAACCTGCCGCGAGCGCTGGGTGCGGGACATCAGCATCCTGCTGGAGGCGCAGCGGCCGGCAAGACTCCTTGGCGTTCTCAGTGCAGCCACTTAAATCGTTGAGCGGACTCGAAACAAAATAAGGGCGCAACTGATTACAACAAGGATTCCTTCGCGTGCAGATTTTTCATACAAGAATCGGAATCGTCCGAGGAAATAACTTGGTAATAAAAGAAAAACTTGCTCTAAGTTTTTAGGACTTAGCTTTCTGGCTTTGTTCTTCCCGCAAGCATCGATTCCGAACGTCACCAACTGGTATTCATATCTCCCTCCCCCCCCCCCCCCGCAAATTTGCACGCGGGAATCCTTCTGTCTTGAGAAAAAGAAAGAAGAGAAATAAAGGATGAAACCTTGCGGTTCGTTAGATCTACCCGGGATCAGGTGTCATACAATATCTTAGACAAACATGCATATATAAATATGAACATGGGAATCAATAAGGGAATGTACACACTTAAATTTATTCATCTGTGCTCAGGGTCTGCGCCTGGCTTTGTACAAAGGATCACATGCCTTGCCGGCAAGACTTGTACAAAAGGGTGGTTGCCGGGAGCCCCCGGCAACCGCGCCTTATGGGTAGAACTTGCGAAGATGTTCGATATTCCAGGAATTGCTCACTGGAACGCCATCTTCGGTCTCCAGGCGGACAGCGCCGGGCTTGGTGACTCGTACTACCCGATAAGGGCCTTCCCACTTTGGCGTCAACTTGTTTGAATTCTTGGCGGACTAAATCCGTCGAAGAACAAGGTCGCCTTCCGCAAGGCTTCGGGCATGAACTTTGCGGCTATGATAGCGGCGCAAAGCTTGCTGGTAGCGTGCAGCTCGCACAGCAGCCTGAAGACGATTCTCCTCAAGGAGCACAGCGTCATCTTGCCGCAGTTGCTCTTGCTCGAGCTCATCATAAGCGAGCACTCGAGGAGATCCGTATATGAGTTCCGTGGGGAGAACTGCTTCCGCTCCGTAGACCAGAGCGAAGGGCATCTGGCCGGGGGCTCGATTTGGTGTCGTTCTGATTGACCAAAGAACCGCCGGCAACTCATCAATCCAGCGTCTTCCGCACTTTTTCAACCTGTCAAAAGTTCTGGTCCTGAGACCGCGCAGCACTTCAGCATTGGCCCTCTCCGCTTGGCCGTTGCTTCTCGGGTGAGCAACAGAGGCAAAACAAATCTTGCCGCCAAGGTCTTGGACATACTGCATGAAGGTGCGACTTGTGAACTGCGTGCCGTTGTCGGTGATGATCCTGTTAGGCACACCGAAACGGCAAACAATTCCTTTGAAGAACTTGACAGTCGACTGCGCTGTCACCTTCCTCACTGCTTCCACCTCCGGCCACTTTGTTAACTTGTTGATAGCAACGTACAAGTACTCAAAGCCCCCGGTAGCACGGGGGAAGGGGCCCAGTATGTCGAGCCCCCAGACCGAAAATGGCCAGGAGAGAGGGATTGTTTGAAGAGCTTGAGCTGGCTGATGTAATTTCTTCGAATGAAACTGGCATGCTTCACACTTGGTTACTAGTGCAGTCGCATGCTGGAGGGCGGTAGGCCAAAAGAAACCTTGCCGGAATGCTTTCCCGGCAAGCGCTCTTGACCCTATGTGAGAACCACATATGCCCCCATGAATCTCTGCCAACAGTTGTAGTCCATCCTCCCGAGAAATGCACTTCAATTTCACACCGTTTGGTCTCTTTCTGTACAGGACGTCATCGACGAACTTGTACATAACAGACCGACGGGCTACTCTCTCGGCTTCTTCTTGTTCCTTAGGGAGTTCACCTGTCTGAAGGAAATGGACAATGTGCTGCGCCCATGCTGGAGCGTGAGGCTCGACAGCGAGGACTAAAGGCATCTCCTCTGCCGGGGGAACGTTTGTCTCGACAACGAGGGCCTGAGGCCCTGTCGGAGCCTGTTGTTCCCCGGCAGGCGTGTCGATCCCGGCAACTTCCTTGCCGGCGGCTCCGGGGATCTCTGCCGGGAAGTACTGGCCAGAGTTCAACTTCCTTCTTTTTTCTTGCCGCATCGATGGCGCCACGGATGGTTGAGTCAATTGGAGCACAAAAGTTCCTGGTTCCACAGGCAACTTGAGGGCAGCACGCTTTGACAGGTCATCAGCAATATTGTTCTCGGCACGAGGAACGTGCTCCATTTGTAGACCGTCAAAGCGCTCTTCCAATTTCCTCACTTCATCTACGTAGGCTTGCATCAATGGACTTTGATAGCTCTTGTTAACTTGCCTGATGACAAGCTGTGAATCACCTTTGATGACGAGCTTTTTGATACCAAGGTCTGCCACGATCCTGAGACCGGCAAGCAAACCCTCGTATTCTGCAGTGTTGTTGGTCGAACTCTCCCGGGGAAAGTGCATTTGGACTACGTACTTGAGGTGCTCTCCGGTGGGTGCGACAAGCAGCACGCCAGCAACGGCGCCTTGCAGCGAGAAAGCCCCGTCAAAGTACATAATCCATTGCTGATCGATTTCCTTGCCGGGAGAGTTGTTTCTTGAACTTCTTTGTCTGGTGTCGGGGTCCATTCTGCAATGAATTCCGCCAAGGCCCTACTCTGAATTGTCGAAGTGCTTTCAAACTTAAGGCCAAAGCTGGACAGCTCCAACGCCCACTCCACGATCCTGCCAGTTGCCTCCGGATTTTGCAAAATCCGTTGCAACGGAAAGCGAGTGACGACGGTAATCTCATGTGCTTGAAAATAGTGGCGCAGCTTCCTTGAGGCCATAAGGAGGCCAAAAAGTAGCTTCTGCACCGCAGAATATCTTGACCTAGCCCCTTGTAAAGGAGAGCTAACAAAATAAACTGGGCGCTGCACCACCTTCTTCTTCTGCACAAGTTCTTCTGTTTGCGCAGATCCTGTCTTGCCGGGATCAACCCTTGCCGGGGAAGATCTTGCCGCGTCATCCGGCGGTCCTGTCGCTGGTGTTGCTTCCTCATCAGCTTCTTTCTGCGCCACTAGCGCAGCACTAACCACTTGATTTGTTGCCGCCAGATACAACAGCAACGGCTCTTGTGGTTTAGGCGCGACTAGCGTCGGCGGAGAGGAAAGGTATTTCTTCAAATCTTGCAGCGCAGCCTCCGCTTCCGGAGTCCATTTCATTGGACCTGCCTTCTTCAAAATTTTGAAGAAGGGCAAGGCGCGCTCAGCAGATTTGGAAATAAACCTGCTTAGAGCAGCAACACAACCGGCAAGACGACGCACATCCTTGACGCGTCTCGGCGCTTCAATTTGCTCAATGGCTTTGATCTTGTCGGGGTTCGCTTCGATTCCTCGGCAAGATACAAAGAATCCGAGGAGCTTGCCGGAAGGAACTCCGAACACACACTTCTCAGGATTGAGCTTCAAGTTGATCTTGCGCAAGTTTGCAAATGTTTCTTCTAAGTCTTGAATAAGCGTTGCTTTATCCTTAGTTTTGACCACTATATCATCCATATATGCCTCCATATTTCTATGGAGTTGTGGCTCAAAACCAATCTGGATTGCTCTGGCAAATGTTGAACCAGCACTTTTCAACCCGAAAGGCATTCGTATAAAACAATACGTACCACATGGGGTGATAAAGGCGGTCTTCTCTTCATCTTCCTTTGCCATAAAAATCTGATGATACCCTGAATAGGCGTCAAGGAAGGACAGGAGATCACAACCAGTGGTGGCATCCACAATCTGGTCGATGCGCGGCAAGGGAAAGGGATCTTTTGGACAAGCTTTATTGATATCTGTATAATCGATACAAAGCCTCCATTTCCCATTCGCTTTTCGCACTACAACCGGGTTGGCCAACCAGGTTGGATGGAGCACTCCTTTGACCAGTCCCGCCACCTCCAGCTTCTTAATCTCTTTGGCAATGAATTCTTGCCGCTCCAAGGCTTGTTTCCTCACCCTTTGCTTGATGGGCCGCGCATGAGGACAGACAACAAGGTGGTGCTCGATCACTTTCCTGGGAACATCGGGGATGTCAGACGGTTGCCATGCAAACACGTCGACATTCGCCCGCAGGAAAGCAACGAGCGCGCTTTCCTATTTGTCATCTAGGGCGGGACTTATGGTGAAAGTTCCCCCCGTTCCGTCCTCCCTGGCAGGCACCTTCTTGGTTTCTGGCGGGGCAGCCTTGGACTTCTTGTTCTTGCCGGTGGAACTCTCTGGTACGTCCTCGACGGAAGCGCAGCACTCCGAGGAGGCGCGCTTGCCGGAGTTCACGCTAAGGTTCCTGCCGGTCTTCTTCTTCCCCCTGGGAATTCCAGCGGCAGGAGCAGATGCCTTGATGGCAGGTGCTGCAACTGCTTCCCGGTAAAGTTGGTCGGCACACATGAGCGCATCCTTCTTATCGGAATGGACAGTGATGACGTTCAACGGCCCGGGCATCTTCAAAACATTGTATGCGTAGTGTGATGCTGCCATGAACTTAGCCAGCGCTGGCCGACCAAGGATCCCATTGTATGACATGGGGATCTTGGCGACATCAAACACCACCTTTTCGGTCCTGAAGTTAAACTCGCTGCCAAATGTTACCGGCAGCATGATCTTGCCCTTAGGCTGGGTCCTTCCCGGATTGACCCCTTGAAACGTACCCGTTTCCTCGAGGTCTTCGTCGGGAATCTGAAGCTTTGTGAGCACATCCGGTGAGATTAAGTTTAGGCCGGCCCCGCCGTCAACTAACATCTTCGTCACCTTGAGGTTGTGAATTGTTGGGGAAACCAACAATGGCAAACACCCGACCGCAGTTGTGCGATCAGGGTGATCCTCGGCGTCAAAGATGATAGGCGTGCTGGACCACTTCAGAGGCCTACACGCATCGGGGGATGGCTCTACCACATTAACCTCCCGCATCCACTGTTTAAGTTGGCGGTGGGAAGAATGCAGCGAGGCACCCCCATCAATGCACATAGCCTCCGTAGCCTTCTGGAATTCCTGCTCACTAGATTCATCATCTTCCTCATCATCATCTCCTTCTTTATCTCGGCCCCGAGCGGGCCGATCCTTCTGCTACTTGGCCTTGCCGCGGCGACCCCCTCGGCCACTGCATTTCTTGCCGGACCCCTCAGCACCATCTAGGGCCTTCTCCTTATCTCGCCTCTCGTATTCGGCCCTCTGCTTCTCGGCAAGCTGCTCAACTTGCCGGCAGTTCTGGAGATCGTGGCCCTTAGTGCGATGGATCTTGCAATACTGCTTGCCGGAGTTCTCCGACTTGTCGGCAGCCACCAAGGCCTGACAGGAAGGGCACCCGGCAAGGTCCTTGCCGGGGTCACTAACCTTGGCCTTCTTGGCGGCGCCGGGGTTGTCGGATTCCTCAACAGCAAGCACGGCCTTGCCTCCGCGCTTCCTGTTCCGCCGCCGGCCTTTCCTTGACGGGGCCGCGGCGTCTTCATCTTCGGAGTCGCCTGCCGCGCCAACAGCCTCACCAGGGAGTTTCCTCCCCTCTTCAGCTCGAGCGCACTTGTCGGCTAGAGCATAAAGCTCGGCAATACTCCTGACTTTGTTCATCGCCAGCTCTTCCCGCATTCTGCAGTTACGCACATTCTGGTGGAACGCGCTAATGACAGCAGCAAGATGAACGTCGGGAATGTTGTACTGCACTCGGCTGAACCTCTGCATAAACTTGAGCAGGGACTCGCCCTCCTTCTGAGGGATAATGTGCAAATCACTCTCTTGGCCAGGAGCTTGGTGGCCTCCAATGAAGGCGCCAACAAACTGATGGCACATATCTGACCAGGAAGAAATGGAATTCTCCGGCAGATGCATCAACCACGACCTGACGTTGGGCTTGAGCACCAACGGGAAGTAGTTGGCAAGTATCTTGTCATCTCGGCCCCCGGCATCCTGCACTGCAATGGTGTAGATGCTCAGGAACTCCGAGGGATGGGTCTTTCCATCATACTTCTCCGGAACCTCTGGCTTAAAGGTTCGGGAATTGGGCCGCCGGACTTGCCGCAGCTCATGGGTAAACGCCGGAGTCCCTACCTCATAAGGCAAGTCTCCTACGTCCCCTGGCGCAGGCTCGTTGACAGCCGGCCCCGCGCGCTTATCAGAGTGATAGCACGCTTCCCGTCGCCGCTCGATGGTTGTCCGAGCATCCTCTTTGCCTTGTTCCTAGAGAACTAGACGCTGATCACGGCGCATCCGTGGATCAGACGACACCGTGGAAACTTCTTCATGGCGGTCGACTTGCTGAGTTGTCGGCCGCCGCTGATGCTGCGGAGGGGAGTGCACTGTAGTTACACCACCTCCGGTTTTCTCTGCATCGGCTCGTGCCGGATCGATGGGCCTCCGCTGCGAGGGCCCTGCCTCTTGCGGTCCATCCTTGTTGGCGAAGCCGATAAGGCTCTGGATAGTAGCTCGCCACTCCTCCATCTTCTCCGGGGCGGGAGGAAAATCGAGGAGCAGCTGTGCACGTGCCAAGGCTTCCGCTGGCGTAGGTGGCGGCGACAAGTGTGAGGTACGTGAGGTGCTCTGACTCCTAACCAAGTTAGAAGGAGCACCACCACGGTCACGCGACCGCGCACCACCTCCGCCGGTAGCCCGGTGTGCATGCTGGTCCCGCGCATCTTGGGATCTATGCGCAGAAACCTTTTCGTGGGGACGCCCCGAACCACCAGCGCCATGATGTCGCTCATCTTGCACGACCTGAGTAGGTCGTGAGGCTTGCGCCGGCGCGGGAGCTCCAGCAGGGATCCCTAGAGTTAGTTGTGCCACCCGTAGGCAACACAGCACCATCTCTAGATCCAGCGGCGTGCAAGTTACCACTGCCACTGCGAACGATACCGCTCGCTTGGCTTGGGTCACCAGAACGCCGCGGGGGTTCTAGTCCTCTTCCTTCTACACCCACACCGTCGCCTGTACGCGAAGGTGCAGGCAAAACGGACCCGGACGGTTGCGCTGTCGCAACGCTCTTCTTCTTGGGCGGCATGATGATGAAGATGATGAAGAAACTAGGGCGCCGACCACCAGATCAGGTTCACGCAACCTTCAAGTCCCCTACCTGGCGCGCCAAAGATGTCAGGGTACAACACCTATGGGATCCCGAGAGACCCCTTTACGATTCGGCGGGGGGAGAGGTATACACAAAGAGCAGAACCAGTGATCGACGCGTGAGGTTTTTACCCAGGTTCGGGCCGCTGATCAGCGTAAAACCCTACTCCTGCTTTGTGTTCTTATTGATGTTCTTGAGCCCAGCCTTCAGGAGCGCTCGCAATGAACAGTACGTTCAAAGAGCAGCTACGCATGCAGAATGGGCCAGAAGTTCTCCCCTCTGTAGTAGTTGCCTTGGGCCTCCTTTTATATGCTCAAAGGGGTCTCCACAGTGGCAAAATGTATATACATTGAGGTGTAAAGTAGCTACAGGGTATCATACCTAACCCCTAACGGATTAGGACAAGCGCATTTAATGCACCGTGAGGTGTCCGTTTAGGTGTCCTCACTTTCTTGGGGATGGAAAAAGGGGCCATCCCATCAGCACCGCTTAAGCTCTCCTCCACTGGCGCGTTGCCACGCATCCAGAGAAGGACCTAGAATGTCAGACATGTTACTGTGCCGAAGCTGTGGCACAGCGGCAGAATCTCGCCAGGCGCCGAATCTTGCCGGGCGCCAAGCCTTGCCGGATGCCAAGCCTTGCCGGGCGCCAAGCCTTGCCGGGCCCCAAAGGCCATCCCGGCAAGGATCTTGCCGGGGAGGCTGGCCTTCGGATTCCAGCTCTGCTTATCTGCTGAACCTCAGATCTCTGACTTGATGATTTCCTTGATGGGTTGAATCGACCCCGAGCTGATCCCGGCAAGCCTTGCCGCGAGGATGGCTACAACTGTTCGTGCACAAGTACGGGGTACTAGTGGCCCAATACTTAGTACACCGACAGATTTGCTCGTTGAAGGAGAAGACGATGTCCTTCATGGACTTGCCCTCCACCTTGAGATCATGGGTGTAGTCCGCGATCATGAGGTGATTGGCATTGAGTCCACGTTCCACCATCCCCTTTCACCGGAAAATGTCCTGCTCCACAGCTTCAAGCCTAGCCTCTACGGATCCAGTCCCCTTGGGGCCTTGCACATCGCAGATGTGGAGCACCCCCTCACGCATCTGAATAGCTTGAGGGTGCTGCATCACCTCCCGCAGATATGGGTTGATGACGTTCTCAAAGAACTTGTCCTTGGAGGAGCTTGAAGCAGCCATGGTAGATTAGATCTATCAGAAAACAGCAAGGAAAAGAAAATAGGAGATTTCTCCCCGATACGGAGGTCAATAGGTTCGGGGAGTATATAAAGATTTTTTTATCTTGGGAAACAAGCAAACGGAAGAAAAACAAAGTCTGGAAGGTACCCGAGGTGGGCACAACCCACCTGGGCGCGCCTGGCCCTGGTGTCTTGTGCCCACCAGGTGTGCCTTCCTGGTTGCTTCTTATTTTTCTAATTTTCTAAATATTCCAAAACTGACAAAAAATATTATTGCGGATTTTTCGGAGTTCGTTTACTTACCGTATCACATACCTTCTCTTTTTCATGATTCTGGAGTGTTCCGGAAGGACTCTTTTATGTGTTCTTCCGGTGTCATAGTTTGGATAATATTACTTTCAACATTAATGGGCGTACCTGAGATATAATGTTTTATTTGTTGCCCATTAACAACCTTCGGGTTAGTACCTTCGGCATTATTTATTTTGATAGCTCCAGACCGATAAACCTCCTCGATAACATAGGGTCCTTCCCATTTGGAGAGGAGTTTTCCTGCAAAGAATCTGAAACGAGAGTTATACAAAAGAACATATTCTCCAACTTTGAACTCACGCTTTTGGATTCTTTTATCATGCCATCTTTTAACTTTTTCTTTAAATAACTTGGCATTTTCATAAGCTTGGGTTCTCCATTCATCTAATGAGCTAATATCAAATAGCCTCTTTTCACCAGCAAGTTTGAAATCATAGTTGAGTTCTTTAATTGCCCAATATGCTTTATGTTCTAACTCAAGAGGCAAATGACAAGCTTTTCCATAAACCATTTTATAAGGAGACATATCCATAGTGTAACACCCCAAAAATCGGGTTATCGATTTTTTTGCTGTTATTCCTTCCTAGCTTTCCTCTCCCGAATTTTTCCTCTGGAATCTGGTGAGTGACCAGGTGAATCCAGACAATCCTTAGCCTCTCCATGAATTTTACATGCTCTTGTGCCAGTCAAGTTCCCGTCTGTAAACCCCGAACCTCATTTAAACCCTAGTTCCAAAATATCGGAACTAGAAAACCTGCCTTTGTGTTTACAAAGGAGCTATCATTTTTCTTGCTCAGTTGATCGTCCCAAAATTACCAGAGATCACCCTTCACTCATAAACCCTAGATGTGCAAAAATATTGCCAAGTCATATGCAATATTTCTCATCTAGAATTAATTCCTTTTTCTGCCTTTCCGAGGAATTAAATCCAGAAAAATATCTATCCATCTCCAAAGTTCATGAAAACTTGTGGAGATATTCTATGTAATCATATTGAGCTCTCATAAAAATATTGGCCATAATTAAATAGGGGAAATTGCATTTTCCTATTTAAAGTCAACATTTCAATTTGGGGCCTTTCCAAAGGAACTACCATTTTGGTAGCTAGGAAAAATCCCAATTAATTTGGGGAGCTTATCCTATCCACATATTCACCATTTCCATCAAGATCACAAGTTCCACCAATTAAATGTTGAGCACAACATCCCTTTGCAAATTCTGTCCAGATTTCCTGTTTGCAAAGGAAGTGCTTGAATCCTTAATCCTTTTGGGCTGAAAATTTTCAGGGTGGTTAACATTTATAAATCATTCCTGGATACCAAAAACCAGCCCATTTCATCTAGCCAATTTCCCTCAGTAAATTATTTAAGTTTCTGTCCAGATTGTATCTCTATGAAGGAAGTACCCTCATAGATGATCAATTTGAGCTGAAACTTTTCCAGCTATCCTCCATGACCAAATCATCACTCTACGCCAAACATCATCCAAATCCATCTACCCATTTGACCCCTACTTCCTCATTTGCATTTCTGGCCAGGTTGGTGCTTTGTGAAGGAAGTACCAGCTTACCTTGCCCATTTGGGCTGAAACCTTGCCAAGTTAGTCACCCTGGCAGATAATTAACCCTGGCGCAAGATCTTGCCAAGAGAAGCACTGTGGTGGCCACTGCACATATCAAACACATTGCTGCCTGATGTTATTTGACTTCGGTGCGGTCACACCAGAGCTCACTGTTCGTGCTTGAGGGGTCAACTCGAACCAGAGAAGGACGGGGAAGACACTAGACATCATTTGGTAGCGAGTGCGTCAATGCACCACCGTGGCCACATGGTGACCACGGGCAGAACAGGACGAGCGGGCGCTCTGTGCTCAAGAGGCTTCGGGAGCCCTCTCCGACGGGCTCCGGCTTGTCCAGAGGCGTCAGCAAGCTCCCCACCGAATTCGTGCATCATCTGGAATCCTCTCCGCCTCGTCCCGAAGCTCGTAGTTGCCTCTGCCGCCTTCGAGTCTTCACCGGAGCATCGCCGCTTCGTCGTGCTTCTCGGTGCTTCGGCCACCATCGCGAGACCCCCCTCCCTCGGCTATAAATAGCGTTTCTTCGAGCCCCCTCTGCATCACCAGCAAGCCCAGCCCCTCCCAATCCTCCTAGCTGAGCTCCCTGAGCTCCCCCCCCCTCCGCCATGGCAGTGGCTCTGCCGCCGCCCGTCCTCTTCGAGCTAGCCAGCTTCGGCCTCCCCCTCCTCTCCATTCCAGTCCTCGGACTCCCTCGTGGTTCACCGAGCTGCCACCCCCTCCAATTTCTGCCGGAGCAGCTTGTGCCCGCCACCCCAAGCGCCGCCATGGCTGTCTCCTCTGCCGCCCGTGACCACCTCCCCTCCGAGCTCTCCTAAGTTTCCCGACGGCTGTATCCGGGCGCGGGGCAGCGCCTCGAGCTCGCCAGGCTCGTCTGCGGGCCCAGGCGGAAAGGGGAGCACCGGCGACGGGCACGGCCAAGCGGCCAGCGGCCTCCTCTGTTTCCCTACCATGTCAGGATGAAGAAGATAGGGCAGAGAGAAGAAGTCAACGTGGGGGCCCACCTACAAGTGACCAACGGCGGGCCCGGCCGGTTCTAAGTGGAGGCGCCCTCTGCACAGTACGCTTCTCAGTTTCGAAATCGTATTTCCAAAAATACGTTTTCTAATTCCCAGCCGGCGGCCAAACTGTTTAATTAGTGGACGTTCACTCGTTAAGCGCTACAGTGGACACTATTCTGCCTGTTTCTGCGCCTAACGAACGAACGGCCGCAACTTCGCAACCGTAACTCCGATTGAGGTAAAACCAACGCCCACGTCTTCAGATCGTCGAGCCCGTTCTGATGGCATCATTTTCATAATGTTTTAACACTGTGAAAATGACCATTTTGCCCGTGCCCTTCGATCAGCCCCTCCGAGAGAGAAACTTTTCCGGCAAATCTTCTTGAGTTTTATCGCACTTCCACCCGGCGTATTCCTCTACCCCAGGCAAGCCAGCCTCTTCCATGAGCTCCGGACTTGCGTGATGACTTTGCTTGCACCCTGTGTGTTCATTGTAGTACATCTCTATCACCTGTTAGTCTGCACTAGCATATACCTGTAACGTCATCTGTATTAGATGTTAGCATTACTTCTCATCTAATATCATGACTGGTTGTCATGCCACATCTTGCCATGCTAGTAACCATATTTTGAATACCGTTATTATGTTAGTGCCATGATTAGATCTCGTGCCATGCTTGTCAACGTTGTTATGACTCTGCTATGATGTTGTTAAATGGTTGTTCACACTTATAACTGTTAAGCTAATGGTGGGATGATGGAGATACAATGATAACCCTAGTCGGTTGATCAGAGTCACATGTCCGGGCTTATCCGTACAACCACATTTGCCGGTATGGGACGGCCTTGACTTGGTCTGATCGCGTGCTCTTTCACCGGTACCGCTCGACAGGGAGGGTTATGCGCACGCGCTGCCCTGGCCCGGTAGGCGGCGATAACCCTGTGAGCCCAGTTGAGTTGTTTGGGTACCCGTCCCCGTTTGGGACAGTTTTGTTTGGCCACGACGGTGGCAGGTGTCAGGAGTGACACAGGGGCGACCCAGGGCAGGACTCCGGGGGAGGATGAATGCTGGTGGTACGATGGGAGAGTCACGGGTTAGACAGGTTTCATTGGAGCAACGCTGGTCCACCCGAATGGGATCACGAGGTCAGTGCTCCATAGTGTGGGTAAAGTGCGCAACCTCTGCGGAGTGTAAAATCTATTCGAATAGCCGCGTCCATGGTATTGGACAGCCCGTCCAGACCTCCCTAGGTGATCAACCGTAATAATGATAAAAACGGTGGAAGAACCGGTCCTGCATAGACATCAGATGTTGTCCGGAATATGATATGATAGCCATGGGATGGCTATGGAAGAGATGGTCAGATGACCGAAAGACTTGGATTTGGATCAGGTTCAGATTGGATCATGACATTATTCGGAATATGGATTATTTACTTGATGCATGCTTTACTCTACTGTACTTTACTTCAGTAGTTATTTTGCTAGATAACCCCGTTATGTCGTGATGATCAATGCTGCTAGATGTTTAAACATGCCAGATAATCTAGCTACGCCATGATGATTAATAATGCTAGATAGGTATGCTATGCCATGCTTGATTCGTGTTCTCCTGTTAATTCCATGCCATGTTTAGAATAAATTCTTGCATAGCATAGGGCTTGCTTTGTCATCTGCTTGTTTGGATGCTATGTATTTGGTTGTCTTGCGAGTACATTCAAAGTACTCACCTGGCCTTGCACGTGGCCAGTTGCAGGAGAAGATCCATCGTGCTAGATTGTAACCCAGCCAGTCCTGTGAGTTATGGAGCCCAGCCAGAGACGTTGATGCCGCCGAACCAAGACTTTCGCTGCCATTTTAGATAGCCTTGGAGCTATGTAATATTGTTGTAAGCAACAGTATTGTAATACTCCATTTAATAAAGCCATTTTGTGCCTAGAATTATTGTATCATGTCTTTGACGTGCGTCAGGTCTTATCCTGGGGCTGGCGTGCGTCGGCCCTCTATCGGGGTGCCACAAGACTTGGTATCTGAGCCAGGCTGGCTATAGGTTACCCTAGCACCAAACCACCCCTATCTTTTATCTGATAGTGAGCCCAATAGATTTGACCTATCCCTGGCATCCGACACGGCCACTGTTGATCAACAGGTGGCGCAGTCAGAATGGACGTGTCCCTGCTCAGCTGTCCACCCGCCCAGCCGTCCCTGGATTGGACCGCGATCCTACCTCGCTGTCGGCCGTGCCGGCGTATCTTCTACCCGGCACGAGAAGGATCCAGGCTGGTGTGTTCCAGCCGACTGCCTATTGAACCCCCCTGCGACCCGTAGCTCGCTTCATTCAGTAAGCCAGATCCCCGCAAGAGAACTCAGGCCAGTATCCGCAAACCAGCAGCCATGGCTAGTTCTTCCAAAATGCACAAGATCCATAGCCAAACCATGGCCAAAGGTTATGACGGATTTCCGCCTATCCTTTCCAATATGCTCACCCAGGCCCTTGGCTGTAATACTACCCCAGTGTATTTGGTGTTCCAATCGGAACCCGTCCCTCACCTTTGCCGGTATGAGGCGAAGGTGCTTCTCCGCCCAAGTCCAGCAAAGGATGGGAAGCCCTTGGTTTTTAAGGGCAAACCCATGCCCACCTCTGCTTTGGCCGTCCAGACAGCTGCTGCGGAAGCCATCACCCGTATTCACTTCCAGTTTCCGCAAGTAGCGGAGATGAGGGAGTTCCGCTATTTTCCCGCTTCGTCCGAAGCAGGCTGCGAGTTCTTCAGCGTAGTTGGAGAAGCCGACCCGGCAGTAGCTCGCCTGGTTTAGCTCATTGATGCCCAGGGATTGCTAATTGCCGGCATTATCCGAGAGTTCCAACCCATTGACCATGACACCACCCGGGTTGTTACGGAAGCATACCGTGATGCCCGTCAAGCTGCATCCCAGACCACCCTTCCCCTGCTGCCAAACCCAGTGCCACCTTCTCAACTAGTGCCACCCTCACAGCCAGTGCTACCCTCGCAGCCCGTGAACCCATGGCAACCTGGCATCGTCCACCCAAGTTATGTTGCCAGAGCTATTCGTCATCTTCGTCGTCGAGATGTGTTCCGCCAAGTTCCAGCCACAACCCAAGCAGTTGTGCCCCAACCCATTGTGGTGTCCGACGATGAAGATGGAAGTTGGCTCAGCCTGCGTCCCCCAGGAGAGCCCCAGCAAGAGTAGGCCCATTTGTGGCTCTGGCAGTGAGTGTAGCCAGTTGAGGCCGCAAGTGTGTGTGTTGCGAAGACTGTTTCTTCGTCCTCGTCTAGGATTAGGATCCTGTAGTTCGGAGTGAGTTGTTGCTGTTAGCTGCTTAGTAAGGTTGTGCGTTGTTGTATGCTTGTATTGCTTGTGCCTGTGTGCGGTTGTAATATTATGTATGCTTGTTTGCTCTGTGTGTTTAGTTTATCTGCCTCTGTGTTAAGCAGAAATGTTTAACAGAGCTGGCAATGGATTTTAACAAGATTTTAGTCAGTAGAGCACTTACGCCTAATAACATTGGACTCGCCCAGAGTCCCTAAGAAAATGCGAGCTAGTGTAGGTATATGTATACCAGGAGTACATACACCCACTAGCATTAAAACACCTTAGTGTAATCTGCTCAATATGTTTCTTTCCTCTTTTTGTACTTTGCTACGATGTGCATTCCCATGTGCTTGCATATTAGTCTGAATTGATTACATGTGAGCAATGTCTGCACGCCAAGTTCTTTCTCCTGAGTACAGCCACCGCAGTACTCGGGTAGAATGCAAAACCGCCCATCCATACCCATCTATGGTTACTCCATTTTCCAGTTTTCCCGAACCTAGTGTTCTGGAAAACCAGCTCTATCCAATAAATTTTTTCCCGGTCCTCAAGGTCTTTTCCTAGAACTCGGTTGCAATCTCGGAGAAATTCTGAGAAATTTTATTGCAGCACAAACCGTTACAACTCTTCCAATCTAAGATCTAAACCCTGATTCTACCTCAACCCTCACTCGTTGTGGATGTCGTTCAGCGAGGAGCAACCAGCAGTGTGGCCTCCACACTGGTAGAGCTCCGCCGACCACGCCGCACTAACCTCAGACCCAACGGCGCCTCTGTCACCATCTTGTGCGATGCTGACCAGCCACCCCCTTCGCCCCGCCGCAGCCCACGCTTATGCCGCCGGCCTAAGATGGTGTAGATGATCACCAACCACCGCTCGGTTAGCGGCATCCCGATGATCATCGAGGATCATCGCACACAGCAGCAGCGAGAAGCCAACCAATGCTGCCAGCAGACTCACCATGAGGATAGTGATCAGCTCCGAACCCATGTCCGCCATTGACGCCTTGCCTCATGCTCCTGTAACCAGAAGGAGAAGAGGAAGAAGAGGTGAGGTAAGATGCGAGGTGGAGGAAGAAGAAGACTGCGGTCGTTTTTATAAGCCCGAGTCCGGTGTACGGTGAGCGAGGTCCAGGAGAACCGCGCGTCGCTCGATCACCGGCGTCCAGGAGGCGAATCCGCGAGCAGTGCCGACCAGCGCTGGCCCGCGATGCGAGTGCTCTATGCGTTGGTTCCGTGCACGCCGCGCACTATCGCCCTAGGGTGCTTTAGGCCCAGGAGCTAGGCGTCCGCAGTGCCTAGCCGCACTCAGGACATTGCGGGAGCGAGAGAGAGACGTTGGCTGGAGAAAGAAGAAGGAGGCTGCCAATGGGCCCTAGGCCCACCTGCCAGCGAGAGAGGCCACTGTTCACTGTGGTATCCCGAGCATTTTTGGAAGAAGGAAATTCTGCTTTTTATAAAAATGTCAGGGCTACCCAGCGGCCCCTACCCGTGGAGTAAATCCCGCGATATCCGTATCTCGATCTGGGTGTACCAGTTTTCGGTACCTTTAACTTGGTTGTTTTCAACCACAGGGTTAAAACTCAACCCAGAGGTTTTTTTTCCAGGAGGCGTAATTTTTGTTCCGACCTAACCCTAGGAATCTCGAGGACGAGATTCTCTTAAGGGGGGAAGGTTTGTAACACCCCGAAAATCGGGTTATCGATTTTTGTGCTGTTATTCCTTCCTAGCTTTCCTCTCCCGAATTTTTCCTCTGGAATCTGGTGAGTGACCAGGTGAATCCATACAATCCTCAGCCTCTCCATGAATTTTCCATGCTCTTGTGCCAGTCAAGTTCCCGTCTGTAAACCCCGAACCTCATTTAAACCCTAGTTCCAAAATATCGGAACTAGAAAACCTGCCTTTGTGTTTACAAAGGAGCTATCATTTTTCTTGCTCAGTTAATCCTCCCAAAATTCCCAGAGATCACCCTTCACTCATAAACCCTAGATGTGCAAAAATATTGCCAAGCCATATGCAATATTTCTCATCTAGAATTAATTCCTTTTTCTGCCTTTCCGAGGAATTAAATCCAGAAAAATATCTATCCATCTCCAAAGTTCATGAAAACTTGTGGAGATATTCTATGTAATCATATTGAGCTCTCATAAAAATATTGGCCATAATTAAATAGGGGAAATTGCATTTTCCTATTTAAAGTCAATATTTCAATTTGGCAGCGAGTGCGCCGTGGCACCACCGTGGCCACATGGTGACCACAGGCAGAATAGGACGAGCGGGCGCTCTGTGCTCAAGAGGCTTCGGGAGCCCTCTCCGACGGGCTCCGGCTTGTCCAGAGGCGTCAGCAAGCTCCCCACCAAATTCGTGCATCGTCTGGAATCCTCTCTGCCTCGTCCCGAAGCTCGTAGTTGCCTCTGCCGCCTTCGAGTCTTCGCCGGAGCATCGCCGCTTCGCCGTGCATCTCGGTGCTTCGGCCACCATCGTGAGACCCCCCCTTCCTCGGCTATAAATAGCGCGTCTTCGAGCCCCCTCTGCATCACCAGCAAGCCCAGCCCCTCCCAATCCTCCTAGCTGAGCTCCCTGAGCTCCTCCCTCCGCCATGGCAGTGGCTCTGCCGCCGCTCGTCCTCTTCGAGCTAGCCAGCTTCGTCCTCCCCCTCCTCTCCATTCCAGTCCTCGGACTCCCTCGTCGTTCACCGAGCTGCTGCCCCCTCCAATTTCTGCCAGAGCAGCTCGTGCCCGCCACCCCAAGCGTCGCCATGGCTGTCTCCTCTGCCGCCCTTGACCACCTCCCCTCCGAGCTCTCCTAAGTTTCCCGACAGCTGTATCCGGGCGCGGGGCAGCGCCTCGAGCTCGCCAGGCTCATCGGCGGGCCCAGGCGGCAAGGGGAGCACCGGCGACAAGCACGGCCAAGCGGCCAGCAGCCTCCTCTGTTTCCCTGCCGCGTCGGGATGAAGAAGATAGGGTAGAGAGAAGAAGTCAACGTGGGGGCCCACCTGCAAGTGACCAACGGCGGGCCCAGCCGGTTCTAAGTGGAGGCGCCCTCTGCACAGTACGCTTCTCAGTTTTGAAAGCGTATTTCCAAAAATACGTTTTCTAATTCCCAGCCGGCGGCCGAACTGTTTAATTAGTGGACGTTCACTCATTAAGCGCTACAGTGGACACTATTCTGCCTGTTTCTGCGCCTAACGAACGAACGGCCGCAACTTCGCAACCGTAACTCCGATTGAGGTAAAACCAACGCCCATGTCTTCAGATCGTCGAGCCCGTTCCGATGGCATCATTTTCATAATGTTTTAACACTGTGAAAATGACCATTTTGCCCGTGCCCTTCGATCAGCCATTCTGAGAGGGAAACTTTTCCGGCAAATCTTCCCGGAGTTTTATCGCACTTCCACCCGGCGTATTCCTCTACCCCAGGCAAGCCAGCCTCTTCCATGAGCTCCGGACTTGCGTGATGACTTTGCTTGCACCCTGTGTGTTCATTGTAGTACATCTCTATCACCTGTTAGTCTGCACTAGCATATACCTGTTATGTCATCTGTATTAGATGTTAGCATTACTTCTCATCTAATATCATGACTGGTTGTCATGCCACATCTTGCCATGCTAGTAACCATATTTTGAATACCGTTATTATGTTAGTGCCATGATTTGATCTCGTGCCATGCTTGTCAACGTTGTTATGACTCTGCTATGATGTTGTTAAATGGCTGTTCACACTTATAACTGTTAAGCTAATGGTGGGATGATGGAGATACAATGATAACCCTAGTCGGTTGATCAAAGTCACCTGTACGGGCTTATCCGTGCAACCACATTTGCCTGTATGGGACGGCCTTGACTTGGTCTGATCACGTGCTCTTTCACCTGTACCGCTCGACAGGGAGGGTTATGTGCGCGCGCTGCCCTGGCTCGGTAGGTGGCGATAACCCTGTGAGCCCAGTTGAGTTGTTTGGGTACCCGTCCCCGTTTGGGACAGTTTTGTTTGGCCACGACGGTGGCAGGTGTCAGGAGTGACATAGGGGCCACCCAGGGCAGGACTCCGGGGGAGGATGAATGCCGGTGGTACGATGGGAGAGTCACGGGTCAGACAGGTTTCGTTGGAGCAACGCTGGTCCACCCGAATGGGATCACGAGGTTAGTGCTCCATAGTGTGGGTAAAGTGCGCAACCTCTGCAGAGTGTAAAATCTATTCGAATAGCCGCGTCCACGGTATTGGACAGCCCGTCCAGACCTCCCTAGGTGATCAACCATAATAATGATAAAAACGGTGGAAGAACCGGTCCTGCATAGACATCAGATGTTGTCAGGAATATGTATGATAGCCATGGGATGGCTATGGAAGAGATGGTCAGATGACCGAAAGACTTGGATTTGGATCAGGTTCAGATTGGATCATGAGATTATTCAGAATATGGATTATTTACTTGATGCATGCTTTACTCTACTGTACTTTACTTCAGTAGTTATTTTGCTAGATAACCCCGTTATGTCGTGATGATCAATGCTGCTAGATGTTTAAACATGCCAGATAATCTTGCTACGACATGATGATTAATAATGCTAGATAGGTATGCTATGCCATGCTTGATTCGTGTTCTCCTGTTAATTCCATGCCATGTTTAGAATAAATTCTTGCATAGCATAGGGCTTGCTTTGGCATCTGCTTGTTTGGATGCTATGTATTTGGTTGTCTTGCAAGTACATTCAAAGTACTCACCTGGCCTTGCACGTGGCCAGTTGCAGGAGAAGATCCGTCGTGCTAGATCGTAACCCAGCCAGTCCTGTGAGTTATGGAGCCCAGCCAGAGACGTTGATGCCACCGAACCAAGACTTTCGCTGCCATTTTAGATAGCCTTGGAGCTATGTAATATTGTTGTAAGCAACAATATTGTAATACTCCATTTAATAAAGCCATTTTGTGCCTGGAATTGTTGTATCATGTCTTTGACGTGCGTCAGGTCTTATCCTGGGGCTGGCGTGTGTCGGCCCTCTATCGGGGTGCCACACATAGGATTTGTATATGTTGTTCTATAAGCCCAAAGTGCATCATCTAATTTCTTAGACCAATTCTTCCGGGACCTATTGACAGTCTTTTGTAAGATTAATTTTATTTCTCTATTGCTAAGTTCAACTTGACCACTAGACTGAGGATGATAGGGTGACGCAATTCTATGGTTAACATCATACTTGGCAAGCAGTTTACGAAAAGCACCATGAATAAAGTGTGAAACACCATCAGTCATTAAATATCTAGGGACTCCAAACCTTGGAAAAAAAAACTTCCTTAAGCATTTTAGTAGAGGTGTTGTGATCAGCACTACTGGTTGGAATAGCTTCTACCCACTTAGTAACATAATCAACAGTAACCAAAATATGAGTATACCCATTAGAGGAAGGAAAAGGTCCCATGAAATCAAATCCCCAAACATCAAATGGTTCAACAGCAAGAGAATAATTCATAGGCATTTCTTGACGCTTACCGATATTACCTATTCTTTGACATTCATCACAAGATAAGACGAACTTACGAGCATCCTTGAAGAGAGTAGGCCAATAAAAGCCAGATTGCAATACCTTATGAGCAGTTCTGTCTCCCGCATGATGTCCTCCATAAGCTTCGGAGTGACATTTCCATAGGATGTGTCCCTATTCATGCTCAGGTACACAACGTCTAATAATACCATCTACTCCTTCTTTATAAAGATGTGGGTCATCCCAGAAGTAATGTCTTAAATCATAGAAGAATTTTTTCTTTTGTTGATATGTAAAGCTAGGTGGTAAATATTTAGCAACAATGTAATTAGCATAATCAGCATACCAAGGAGTGTTATTAGAAACATTTATTGCAGCTAACTGCTCATCAAGAAAGGTATCATCAATAGGTAGTGGGTCATCAAGGACATTTTTCAAGCCTAGACAAGTTATCAGCTACGGGATTCTCTGCTCCTTTTCTATCAGTAATATGCAAATCAAATTATTGTAGCAAGAGAACCCACCTAATGAGTCTAGGTTTAGCATCTTTCTTTTCCATAAGATATTTTATAGCAGCATGATCGGTGTGAACAGTCACTTTAGAATCAACAATGTAGGATCTAAATTTATCACAAGCAACACAACTGCTAAGAATTCTTTTTCAGTAGTAGCATAATTTCGTTGGGCACTGTCTAGAGTTTTACTAGCATAATGGATAACATTTAGTTTCTTATCAACTCTTTGTCCTAGGACAGCACCAACAACATAATCACTAGCATCACACATAATTTCAGAAGGCAAGTTCCAATCAGGTGGTTGAACAATAGGTGCAGTAATTAAGGCTTTCTTGAGTGTTTCGAAGGCTTCTAAACAATCATCATAAAAAAAGAAAGGAACGTTCTTTTGCAAAAGATTTGTAAGAGGCCTAGAAATTTTAGAAAAGTCTTTGATAAATCTCCTATAGAAACTAGCATGACCAAGGGAACTACGAATACCTTTGATATCTTTAGGACATGGCATTTTCTCAATTGCATCAACCTTAGCTTTGTCCACCTCAATACCTCTTTCAGAAATTTTATGGCCCAAAACAATACCTTCATTAACCATAAAGTGGCACTTCTCCCAATTCAAGACAAGATTTGTTTGCTCACATCTCTGCAAAACTCGATCAAGATTGCTTAAACAATCATCAAAAGACTTCCCATAAACAGAAAAGTCATCCATGAAAACCTCAACAATCTTTTCACAAAAGTCAGAGAATATAGCAGTCATACATCTTTGAAAGGTAGCAGGTGCATTGCATAAACCAAAAGGCATACTTCTATAAGCATAAGTTCCAAAGGGACAAGTGAAAGTGGTCTTTTCTTGATTAGGTTGAGAAACAGGTATTTGTGAAAAACCAGAATATCCATCAAGGAAACAAAAATGTGTGTGCTTTGACAACCTTTCTAGCATTTGATCAATAAAAGGCAAAGGGTAATGATCCTTTCTAGTTGCTTTGTTTAATTTTCTAAAATCAATTACCATTCTATAGCCTGTAACAATTCTTTGTGGGATGAGTTCATTTTTATCATTAGGAACAACAGTAATTCCTCCCTTCTTAGGGACACAATGAACAGGACTTACCCACCTACTATCAGCTATGGGATAGATTATACCTGCTTCCAGAAGTTTTAATATTTCCGTTCTTACCACTTCTTTCATCTTCGGATTTAACCGATGTTGGTGATCAACAACGGGTTTAGCATCAGGTTCCATATTAATTTTGTGCTGACATAGAATGGGACTAATGCCCTTAAGATCATCAAGAGTATATCCAATAGCAGCTCGGTGCTTCCTTAGAACTTTCAATAGTCTTTCTTCTTCATGTTCTGAAAGGTTAGCACTAATAATAACAGGATATATCTTTTTCTCATCAAGATAAGCATATTTCAAAGTGTCTGGCAATTGTTTTAATTCAAACACAGGATCACCTTTAGGTGGAGGAGGACCTCCTAGAGTTTCAATAGGCAAATTGTGTTTAAGCAGAGGATGTTGTTCAAAGAATATCTTATCTATTTCATTTCTTTCATGCATATGTAAATCATTTTCATGGTCTAGCAGATATTGTTCTAAAGGATCAGTAGGAGGCACAGCAATAGAAGCAAGACCAATTATTTCATCCTTACTAGGCAATTCTTTTTTATGAGGTTTTCTACTAAACTTGGAAAAGTTAAACTCATGAGACTCATCACCAAAACTGACACCGATAGTTTGTTTCTTACAATCTATTTTAGCATTAACGGTGTTCAAGAAAGGTCTACCAAAGATAATGGGACAAAAATCATCTTGTGGGGAACCAAGAACAAGAAAATCAGTAGGATATTTTATTTTCCCACACAAGACTTCAACATCTCTAACAATCCCAATTGGTGATATGGTGTCTCTATTAGCAAGTTTAATAGTAACATCTATGTCTTCTATCTCAGCGGGTGCTATGTCATTCATAATTTCTTGATGTAAGGTAAAGGGAATAGCACTCACGCTAGCACCTATGTCGCATAAACCATGATAACAGTGATCTCCTATTTTGACAGAGACAACGGGCATGCCAACAATGAGTCTACGAATATCTGACTTACCAGGTTTGACAATTCTAGTAGCTTCATTACAGAAGTAAATAACATGCCCATCTATGTTTTCTCCAGTAGATCCTTAACCATAGCAACACTAGGTTCTACTTTGATTTGTTCATCAGGTTTAGGTGTTCTAATATAACTTTTATTGACCACAGTTGAAACTTTAGCGTGTTCCTTTATCCTAACAGGGAAAGGTGGTTTCTCAATATAAGCAGTAGGAACAACTGGATCAACATTATAAATAATAGTTTCCTCTTTAGCTGGTACCGATTCTTTAATTTCCTTTTTAATAGGTGTGTGATATTTAAACCAATTCTCCTTGGGGAGATCAACATGAGTAGCAAATGATTCACAAAAGGAGGCTATTATCTCAGAGTCAAGTCCATATTTAGTGCTAAACTTTTGAAAAGCATCGGTATTCATAAAAGATTTAACACAATCATACTTAAGCTTAATACCTGACTCTTTACCTTCGTCGAGTTCCCAATCTTTAGATTTGCATTTAATTCTTTCCAAAAGATCCCACCTGAATTCAATGGTCTTCTTCATAAAGGAAGCAGTACAAGAAGTATCAAGCATGGATTGATCATCACGAGAAAGCCGAGCATAAAAGTTCTGAATAATAATTTCTCTTGAGAGCTCATGATTGGGGCATGAATATAACATTGACTTAAGCCTCCCCCAAGCTAGAGCGATACTTTCTCCTTTATGAGGCCAAAAATTATATATGTAATTCCGGTCACCATGAACTAGATGCATAGGATATTTTTTTGGTGAAACTCCAATTTCAATCGATTTCAATTCCAAGATCCAATATCATCACATAGCCTATACCATGCCAATGCCTTTCCCTTCAAAGATAAAGGGAAACCTTCTTCTTAACTTCATCCCCGGGTAAACCTGCAAGCTTAAACAATCCACAAATTTCTTCCACATATATCAAGTGCATATCAGGATGTTCGGTTCCATCTCCTGCATAAGGATTAGCTAGCAGTTGTTCTATCATACCCGAAGGAATTTCATATTCAATATTTTCAGTAGGTGCAGTAGGTTGAGGGGTAACTAATTGTGGTTCTGGTCGAGGTGAAGGTACCCCGAACAGACCCCTCAAAGGATTGTTTTCCATAGTAACAAGTGACAATAAATTTCAGCACGTAGTAATAATTTTTCCTTACCAATTTCCACTTACCAAAAGCGCTTCACTCCCCGGCAATGGCGCCAGAAAATAGCCTTGATGACCCACAAGTATATGGGATCAATTGTAGCCTTTTCGATAAGTAAGAGTGTCGAACCCAACGAGGAGCAGAAGGAAATGACAAGCGGTTTTCAGTAAGGTAATGTCTGCAAGTACTGAAATTGTAAGTAGCAGAGTAGTTTGATAGCTAGATAATTTGTAACGAGCAAGTAACAATAGTAGTAACAAAAGTGCAGCAAGGTATCCCAATCCTTTTGAGGCAAAGGACAGGCCAAAACGGTCTCTTATAATAAGCAAAGCGTTCTTGAGGGTACATGGGAATTTCATCTAGTCACTTTCATCATGTTGGTTTGATTCGTGTTCGCTACTTTGATAATTTGATATGTGGGTGGACCGGTGCTTAGGTGCTGTTCTTACTTGAACAAACCTCCTACTTATGATTAACCCCCTCGCAAGCATCCGCAACTACGAGAAAAGTATTAAGAATAAATTCTAACCATAGCATTAAACTTTTGGATCCAATCAGTCCCTTACGGAATAGCGCATAAACTAGGGTTTAAGCTTCTGTCACTCTCGCAACCCATCATCTAATAACTACTCCACAATGCATTCCCTTAGTCCCAAATATGGTGAAGTGTCATGTAGTCGACGTTCACATGACACCACTAAGGGAATCACAACATACATACTATCAAAATATCGAACACATATCAAGTTCACATGATTACTTGCAACATGATTTCTCCCGTGACCTCAAGAACAAAAGTAACTACTCACAAATGATAATCATGCTCAAGATTAGAGGGGTATTAAATAGCATATTGGATCTGAACATATAATCTTCCACCAAATAAACCATATAGTAATCAACTACAAGATGTAATCAACACTACTAGTCACCCACAAGCACCAATCTATAGTTCCGGTACAAAGATTGAACACAAGAGATGAACTAGGGTTTGAGAGGAGATGGTGCTGTTGAAGATGTTGATGGAGATTACCCTCCCCAAGATGGGAGAGTTGTTGGTGATGATGATGATGACGATGATTCCCCCCTCCAGGAGGGAAGTTCCCCCGGCGGAATCGCTCCGCCAGAGGGCAAAAGTGCTCTTGCCCAAGTTCCGCCTCGAGACGGCGGCGCTTCGTCCCGAAAGTCCTCTCCTTATTTTTTCTAGGTCAAAATGACTTATATACCAGAAGATGGGCACCGGAGGTGGGCCGAGGGGAGCACAACCCACCAGGGCGCGCCTGGGCTCCCTGGCACGCCCAGGTGGGTTGTGCCCACCTGGTGGGCCCCCTCTGGTACTTATTGGCTCAAATATGTCTCATTTATTCCATAAAAAAAGCCCCGTAAAGTTTCAGCTCATTTGGAGTTGTGCAGAATAGGTAGCATGATGTAGCTTTTTCAGGTCCAGATTTCCAACTGCCGGAATTCGCCCTCTTTGTGTGTACCTTGCATATTATGAGAGAAAAGGCATTAGAATTACTCCAGAAAGCATTATTATGCATAAAAACATCATAAATAACAATAGGAAAACATGATGCAAAATGGATGTATCAGTAAACCAACTCCAAAAGTTCCATAAAAGCAATTTTATTCCATTTTGGAATATTTAAAAAAATTAGGAAAATAATAAGTAGTCTGGAAAGCGCACGAGCATGCGACAAGCCTGGGGGGCGCGCCCTACCCCCCTGGACACGCCTCCCGTGCTTGCGGTGCCCTTGTGCGCCATCCGGACTCTGTTTTCTCCTAGATTACTTGTTTTTCATGGTAAAAATTAATTATATAATCTCCCGGAGGTTTTGGCCACCGTATTGCGACAATATTCTCTGTTCTTATTTTGAGCTATTTTTCTGACAGATCTGAAAGTATGTCGTCACAAGATTCAGATGCAGAGAGCTATGTTTCCCACTATGTTGAAGATCCAAGGATCTTTGGGGACATTTATCCCTATCTATGGTCCACGGATGAGGAGCAAGATTTCAACTCGGAGGAGGCGAAAGATGCGAGCTCAGATGAAGATGATGTCCCACTACCTCAACCAGGGGATATGCATGTGGAGTTCAAGAAGTCCAGCCTTCCACACATAGTAAATGAATCTAAGATCAAATTTATCCCGTCCCATTTTTTGTTGGAAAGCAAAGAGGCATTATGTAAAAATATATTAAAGCTTGAGCAAGAAAACGATGATTTGAGGGAGGAAAATTTCATCCTCAAATGTAAGCTGGAAAAGCTTTCTGCTACATCATCAACTTCATCACCACCACCTCCGAAGAAGGAGACTTGAGTACACGGGTATGGGCACTCCCCTTGGCTTGTGCCAAGCTTGGGAAAGGTGCCCCGGTACCGTATCACCATCACATCTTCATCTTAGTTTGATACTTTTGCTTAAATCATGATATAGTAGAATAAAAGTTTTAGTATGATCTAGTCTTTAAGTTTTTGCTTCGTGATCTATCCATGTAATCGAGTATGAGGGTTATATAATAAAGATTAGTTTTGAGTAGAGAGTTTTACTTTCTTGCTTTGATCTTAGAGATGGAAAAGAATAAAGGAAATAAAAGATTATATAATAATATTACGGAGAGTGATGACTTCACATATAAGAAGTATAATGCAATTAATGGGAAGTAATAAGGAAAGAGAGGTTTCACATATAAATACACTATCTTGGACATCTTTTATGATTGTGAGCACTCGTTAAAATATTATATGCTAATAAGTTGATGTTAGACAAGGAAGACAACGTAATGGGTTATGTTTTCTTATATCCGAATACAAGTTATAATGTCATGGATCCTCCAACATGTAGAGCTTGCTTTCCATCCCATGCTAGCCAAAAATTTGCACTAAGTAGAGATACTACTTGTGCATCAAAAACTGTTAACCCAGTTTCATGTCATGAGAGTCCACTATATCTACCTATGGGTTGAGTAAGATCCTTCAAGTAATGTGACACCCCCGGCTTAATCGTGCACTAATCATACACGCAAACATGCATGATCAAGCACAGGGACTCACAGGAAGATATCACAACACAACTCTAACCCAAATTAACGGAGATCCACAATATTACAGACCAGGGATCCAAAGATCCGAATACATAAGTCAGTCATACAAATAATATCTGAGTACAGACATAGTTAGACAAGTTTTGCCTTAAGAAGGCTAGCACAAACAACGACTCTAGATCGAAAGGCGTAGGCCTCCTGCCTGGGAGCCTCCGATCCTACTCCTGGTCGGCTGGCTCGATCCAGTAGTAAGTGCCATCTGGACCCTCCTGGTAGTTAGCTCCTGTGGTGGCATCTGGCTCCGGGGCTCCATCGTCTGATGTATCATCAAGTAGGGGAATATGGGGGAAAATAAGTAACAAAGCAACCATGAGTACTCATCCGATGTACTCAGCAAGCAAGGATCTACACTACATATGCAACATTATCAAAGAGGAAAGGTTGTATATGTGGACTGGGCTGCAGAAATGCCAGAATAGAGAGAAGGCCTAGTCCTATCGAAGACTAGCATCTTCACGGAGCCATCCTCTTGCAGCAATAGAAGAGAGTAGAATAGCATTTTATTAAGCAAACATGTTGAAGCAAGCCTAGAGATCCTTCCTCGACTCCCTGCGAGAAAGCGATCCCGAAGCTTCAATTAAGTAACAAGTATCCAGTTCAAGTAGTAGATCGGGATACACAAACTGAACGTCCTTTATCGTAGGACCAGCTATCGATAGATCATACCCAACATGCTCGATCACCTCTGGCCGGACACACTTGCTGGGTAATGCCCGGCCTCGGGAGATCAACACGAAGCAGCGCCCTACCTAGGCTCAGCAGAGAGGTCAGCACGCCGAACTAACCTATGCACCCAGAGGTCTTGGGCCATCGCCCTGGGCACCCTGCGCGTTGCGTGGCTGGCCGGGGTGCAGGCGCGACACTGAAATCGTCAGTGAAGTATCCAGCCCAATCCCGGCGATCAGCCCGCACGGTGAAACGTGACGTCTGAAGAGCTTTTGGGAGAAACATACATCACAGAGAGCCCCATAAACCATTATCCCGCATGGTGGTAGTGCGTATAGGGCACGTCGACCCACTCAGATCACAAACCCAAATCCAATAGGCTCATTTAGTATCACGTGGAGACAATCAGAGTCTCTGATGCTCCGCCACAATATCACACTCGAGTGCCCTTCCGGCACACCCGACATCATAGATCCCCTGCGGGTACCCATCAGGGTCGACCCGCCTATAACAAAGGTCAAAGTAACCGTGTGGTCATAACATCAAGGGGGAAACCCCGAGGAATCACCCTCGGTGAATTCCACTCGATGAAATCATCAGGGTGAACGTATGAGGCATCACCCTCAAGGTTCACACTGAGGGGTTGCACGACAGAGTCGTATCGGAAGTGGAGAAGGAGGAATCACCCTCGATGACCACGACCGAACAGCTACACTGCAGAGTATTCATCAGGAGTGTGTTACGAGGTATCACCCTCGGCACTCGAGAGTAACTATGCAGAGTCGTACAACTAAGGGGGGTGAGGTGATGTGTCGGTCTCTGATCGACGATCACATTGATCGAGTCATCGATGATCAAGCAGGGGCAACAAGGGAAAGGTGGTGGGGGTCACTGATGGTTCACTACCAACCTACACTAAGCAGTTTAACATAGGAAGGTAAGGTAACATTAAACATGTTACAAAAGCAGGCTATGCATCAGAATAGGAGCAAACATTAACAGTAGCAAAATCTAATGCAAGCAGGAGAAATGGAATGAGTGATATCTGGATGCTCAAGGGGGGGCTTGCCTGGTTGCTCTGACTAGAGAGAGGGATCGTCAACGGGCTGCTCGTCTATAGCGTGGTCGTACCCAGCTGCAACGTCGTCGGTCTCAGTGTCTATCGAGAGAGAAGGAGGGGGAGAGAAACAATAAATCCACGGCAAAAATGCAAACAGTATGTATGACATGCCTAAATGCTATGCAGAGGTGTTCTACTGCCTAACTAAATGATTTAGTTAATTTAGGAATTTATCCGGATTTATTTAATTAAAGTTGGACAGTATTCATTTACTGAAATCGGTCTAAAAGTTCCATGTTCATCTAGCTAGGGGCATCTGACAGGAATACGGAGGGCGTATTCGGGTTCGTATCGAAATTCTGAGCAACTTTCATATATAAATTATTTTCATCGAAGTTACGGATTATTTTATATGATTTTCTAAAGTTTTAATCATTTTCTGAATTTAATTATTTATTTAAATTCAAATTATCCAAAATAGTGAATGATGACATCAACATGACCTAGGTGTGACATCAGCAGGTCAACAGGGGCTGACCAGGGTCAAACCTGACCTGTGGGTCCAGTGGGACCCACATGTCAGTGACAGAGCTAATTAATCAGGGTTAATTTAATTTAACTAAACTAATTAGCAGGTGGGGCCCAGCAGTCAGTGGCTAATTAGTGATTTAATTAACTAATTAACTAATTATTGTTTTTATTTTAATTCATTTAATGGGGTGGGGCCCATATGTCATAGACACAGGGGCGCCCAGTCAGCAGTTGACCTGGTCAACAGGTCAACTGGGGCCCAGGGTCAGTGGCACGGGGCGGGGCCCACGGCGCCAGGTCAGCACGCTGGCCGGAGCAGTGCCGGCGAGCTCGCCCGCGACGGCGAAACTCTGGCGAGGCTCGGAAAGGGCGCATAGGGCACCATTCGAGGCGTTTTCGGTCGCGTTCGATCGGGGAGACGACGCCGCGTCGACCTACGGCACTGGCGTGAGGCGGGGCAGCCGGAGATGAGCACTACGGTGGCAATGGAGGACGGCGGTGTTCGGGTGTGGTGGCGAACGGCGTTGCGGCGTGCTTGCGAGCGAGCCAAAAGGCTAGGCGTGGCCTACGCGGTGCGGCGAGTGCGTTGGTCACGCACGGGTGATCAAATGGTCACCGGAGAAGTGTCGGCGAGCAAACGAGGCGGCGGTGGGTCCAGGATTCGTCGGAGCAGTGGCTACGGGCGGCTAGAGGGGGCAGGGGAGGGCGTGTCACCCGCAGGATCTCACCAGGGAGGCGTGGGGACTGGGCAGTGGGCTCGGGGTGGACCGGTGCCATAGATCGACGGCGAGGTCATGCGGTGGCCGAGACGAAGGCGGGGTCGAATGCGGCGTCGGCTTTGCTTCCCGGTCCCAATCCGGTGTCGAGGAAGAAGAGGGGGACCATGCTGGAGCTCCTGGACTTGACGGGGCGTCGAACGAGTGCCGGTGGCCACGGCTAGGCCGGAGCCATGGCGGCGGCGGCATTCGGCTGCGACGGGGCAGCGAGGGAGAGGGCGAATGGAGCGGCTAGGGTTCATCCGCGGGGTCGAGGGGCGGCCCTTGTAGGCGTCCGCGGCGTGCGGCGTGCACTGTCGAGCGTAGGCGAGGGGGGTCCAGGTGCGCGTGCGCGTTCGACAGCGAGGGCGCGGGTGAGCAGTGAGGTAGGGGACGACGCCAGGTGGGCTGGGCCGCACTGTAGCAGTAGGCCTAAGTGCACAGTAGAGCTTTTAGGCCTTTTCTATTTTCTCCTTTTCTGTTTCTTTTCTTTTCTGTTTTGCTAAATGTTTGGGCACTAAATGAATTTTGTAAAAAGTGTGACCTAGTCCATAAATCACAGTGCATTATATCCTAACACCAAAAACTAGTTTGGGCAAAACATAATTTCATATTTAATTTAGATTAAATAAAAGACTATTAAATATTGTTTTCAGCCACTGTTAGAGAATGTTTGAGTTACTTAATTAATTTATTAAATGTTGGTTACAATTTTAGAATAGTCTCTGGAATATTTATTGAACAGTTTAGTTTCAGTGTTTGAACAACTTTTATTTTCCACTTTAATTTAATTTGAATCTTTGAGTTAGGAGTTGAAATGCAATATGATGCAAATGATGATTAGGCACTGTTAATCATGCTGACCTGTCATTATCAAAAGTGATTATTGTGGCTAATGACATGGGGTGTTACAATTCTCCTCATCTATCAAGAATTCTCGTCCCGAGAATTAAGAGGAAGACTGAAAGAAAGAGGGGTATTCTTCACGAAGATGATCCTCGCGTTCCCAAGTGGCTTCATCTTTGGAATGATTCGACCACTGAACTTTGAGGAATTTGATTGACTTCTGACGAGTCCAGCGTTCAGCTTGATCAAGAATACGGATGGGATATTCTGGATAAGACAATCTTCCCACAATTCAAGCATTTCGTGATCCACAGCTGGAATAGGATCCTTGAAGCAGCGACGGAGTTGGGATACATGAAAGACATCATGCACTTGAGAAAGATTGGGCGGCAATTGCAACTGATATGCCACTTCTCCTCGACGGACAAGAATACGGAACGGGCCAATGTAGCGAGGAGCTAACTTGCCCTTGATTCCGAACCGATGAGTGCCTTTCAACGAAGTGACGCGGAGGTAAGCTTGCTCGCCAGGTTGATAGACCATTTCCTGGTGCTTTCGGTCATAGTTGCTCTTTTGACGAGACTGAGCAGTTTTCAGATGTTCACGGACGATGCGGACTTGTTCTTCAGCTTGCTGAACAAAGTCCGGTCTGACGAGTGAGCGTTCCCCAGTTTCTGACCAATTCAGAGGGGTTCGACACTTATGTCCATATAGGACATCAAACGGTGCCATCTTCAAACTAGCTTGATAGCTATTGTTGTAAGAGAATTCGGCATACGGGAGAGATTCCTCCCATTTCTTACCGAAGGAGATGACGCAAGCTCGAAGCATATCTTCAAGCACTTGATTAACTCGTTCGACTTGACCCTGTGACTGAGGGTGAAAGGTGGTGCTGAAAGACAGATGAGTTCCCATAGCTTCTTGGAAACTATTCCAGAATCTGGAGGTGAAGAGGCTGCCACGGTCCAAACTGATCTCCAACAGAACACCGTGGAGTGACACAATGCGGGAAACATACAAGTCTGCTAACTGACTAGCAGTGATTGTCTCCTTAACTGGCAGAAAGTGAGCAACCTTTGAGAACCAGTCAATGACAACAAAAATAGCATCATGACCCTTCTGAGACCTGGGAAAACCAGTAATGAAATCCATTTGGACTTTGTCCCATTTCCATTCAGGAATTTCAAGGGGTTGCAGAGTTCCAGCAGGCCTTCAATGTTCTGCTTTAATGCGCCAACAGACATCACACTCAGAAACATAACGAGCAATGTCTCGCTTCATATTAGGCCACCAGTATCTCTGACAAATGTCACGGTACATCTTTGTGCTACCAGGATGAATTGACAGAGGAGTGTCATGAGCTTCTTTCATAACATGTTCCCTCTCATCCTTGAACTTAGGTACGAAGAGATGGCGTTGGAAGAATAGGATCCTATCATCATCAAGATGGAATTCTGACGGTTTTCCTTTTTCGAGGTATCACTTAATCCTTTCAACTTCAGAGTCATACCATTGCATAGTCTTGATGCTGTGTTCTAAATCTGGTTCGACAACCAGGGTATTGAGATAACCCTGTGGAACAATATGGAGGTTCAATTTGCGAAGTTCTTCATAAAGGAGAGGTTGTGCTTCCTGAACCATAAGATTGTTGCAATAGGCCTTGCGACTCAAAGCATCGGCCATTACATCAGCCTTGTGAGGGGTATATGAGATATTCATATCATAATCGGCAATTGTTTCGAGCCATCTTTGTTGATGAAGGTTCAGATCTAGTTGAGTATATAGATACTTCAAACTCTGATGATCCGTGTATATCTCGCATCGGTTTCCGAGAAGGTAATGTCGCCATAGCTTCAGGGCATAAATAACCGTAGAAAGTTCAAGATCATGCACTGGATAATTCTCTTCATGAGGACGCAATTGTCGAGAGGCATAAGCAATCACCTTACGCTCTTGCATTAGGACACAGCCTAATCCTTGACGAGATGCATCACAGTATATCACGAAATCCTTTTGGGAATCCGGGGGCGCTAGCACTGGGGCAGATGTTAACTTGTCTTTTAGTGTCTGAAAGCTTTCTTGACATTTTTCTGTCCACTCAAATTTAACACCTTTGTGGAGCAGATTAGTAAGTGGCTTTGCAATCTTGGAAAAGTTCTCAACGAATCGACGGCAATAACTAGTGAGTCCGAGAAAACTTCTGACTTGCTTGACATTCTTCGGGGGAGTCCAATCAAGAATAGCCTGAACTCGCTCGGGGTTAACAGCAATGCCATTCTTGGAAATCACATGACCAAGGTAGGTCACCTCGGATAACCAGAACTCACACTTGGAGAATTTAGCATACAACTGATGTTCTCGTAGCTTCTCCAATACAAGCAGAAGATGTTCAGCATGTTCTTCTTCATTCTTGGAATATATAAGGATATCATCTAAATAAACCACAACGAATTTTTTGAGGTAATCCATGAAGATATAGTTCATCAACCAGGAGAAAGTGGCTGGTGCATTGGTTAAGCCAAATGACATGATAGTGTACTCATAAGAGCCATATCGAGTAACAAAGGCAGTCTTCGGGATATCCTCTTTGCGAACACGGATCTGATGATAACCCAACCTCAAGTTGAGTTTTGAGAAGACAGAGGATCCAGCAAGATGATCATAAAGATCATTGATCTGGGGCAGTGGGTATTTATTCTGGATTGTGGCTTGGTTAATGGGCCGGTAATCCTGAACCAATCGGTTAGTTCCATCCTTCTTCCTAACAAAGAGCGAAGGTGCTCCCCAAGCAGAGGAACTAGGGCGGATGAAACCTTTCTTAAGTGACTTGTCAATTTCTTCCTTAAGCTCGAGAAGGTGGTGCGGAGGCATCTTATAAGGACGCTTCACAATAGGGACAGTGTCAGGCTTCAAGTCAATGACAAACTCGACAGCTCTAGCCGGGGGTATTCCTGGAAGTTCTTCGGGAAAGACGTCCGGAAAATCTCGAACGACAGGAACATTCTCGATTCCTTCCAGAGGTGAGGCGTTCAAAGCATTCAGAGCATATATCTGAGCTTCAGCGTCCCGTGTAATGCGGGCGGTATAGTTCACTATCTCATCGGAGGGGTGAAGAAGTTGGATAACTTTAGTGGCACAATTGATCGAAGCAATGTGAGCTTTCAACCAATCCATTCCGAGTATAAGGTCTATGGTGGAAAACTTCAGGATAATGGGCGAAACAAGGAATTCCAATCCCTTAATTTCAACGGGAACATTGTGTGCCATCATAGAAGTTTGACACTGGCCTCCAGGGGTGCGGATTACTACTGGCAAATTCATCTTTTGAAATGCAATGTAATGCGATATTGCAAATGCTTCTGACATGAATGAATGCGATGCTCCTGAATCAAATAATACAGAAGCGGGTACTGAGTTAACAAAAAGGGTACCCATCACAGTAGCAGGTTGATCCTGGACTTCTTCAATATCAATGTTGTAAGCATGTCCACGACCATGTGCAACAGACCCAGTATTATAGTTGCGGGTCTGATTGTTGCCACGACTATTGCCACGGCCAGTATGAGGAAAAGCCAACTGATTCTGAGTCTGGCGGTAGTCTTTAGCAAGGTGACCTGGTTTGCGGCACTTGAAGCACACACCATCTTTAGGATGAAGAGGAGCATTGTTTTGAATAGCTTGAGCTCTTGGCTGCCTCGGTGGTGGAGGAGGCAGGCGTGGTGCAGCATAGTTGTTCTTTGGCGCAGAGGCATTTGGACGAAACACGTTGTAGGGAATCCAGACTCGACGCTTCTGTGCTGAGCCCGAAGATGAGCCAGCATCACGATAGCGCTTCTGCGAGTCCTTGTGCTTCATCTGAGCGGTCTCAACCATAATAGCCTTGTTCACAAGAGTTGAAAAGTCATTGAAGTCTTGAGCAGCAAGGGCAAGCTCGAGGTCTGGGTGGAGTCCATTACGGAACTTCTCTTGTCTACGGGCATCTGTGGCGATGTCTTCTTCAGCATAGTGGGAGAGGTCAAGAAATTCTCGCTGATAAGCTTCGACAGTCTTGTTGCCCTGAGTGAGGTTGCGGAACTGGGTCTTCATCCGTTCCATAATTGCCTGAGGGATATAACGGGCACGGAAAGCAGCCTGGAACTCATACCAGGTAATGACTGTTCCAGCAGGCAGTGTACGCTTGTGTGTGTCCCACCACTGAGCAGCGGGTCCTTTTAAGAAAAAGGATGCGAAGGTGACAAAGTTGGCAGGGGCGACATTAGCAGACTCCATCTCGTGAGTGATGTCGCGAAGCCAGTCATCGGCATCTAGTGGCTTGTCAGAGTTGCGGAAGTGAGTGGGGTTAAGTCGCATGAACTCCAGCAGTGTTATTGAAGGAGGGTTCTGGTTCTGGTTGTTCTGATGTGGAAACTGAGCCATGATCCCAGTCATGAACTGGCGGTTGAGCTCAAATTGTTGCATCATAGCTGCCATATAGTCTGGCGGTGGTGGGCGTTCAGGGGCACCACGACCACGACCACCTGGTCTAACCATCCTGCTAAGTATCAACAGGGGGTAGTTTAGTAAAAGCAATTGCGAGCGTTTAGCGACAAGCATGATGTAACTCGACAACAATTAAGCAGTGTAACAGATACATAACAGTAGTCAATTAAGACATACAGATCCATACACATAGTCGGGTACATGCGGACAGCATAACATCGCAAATTTAGAACTAGACATACTAGGCGGCGCGCAGGCACGCGGTAAGGAAGTACACAACGAGACATAGCAAAGGCTACATCAACGTCGGGGAAAACCACTGAAACAGGGCAACTGCGAGTGCGGACGACGAGTGTTCGTCACGGTAGGATCCTGCGCTCCATGTGCACTCTGATGCAGAACCCGGTCTCGAGCTGTAAGAAGAGGTCCACGTGTAGGTGTGTGACCTCCAACAGCAGGCCAATCAATACCAGCATACATCTGAGTCCTGCGCGGATAAAGGATGTGCTCCGGGTGTATCCCTGCATGAACAACAAGTAGCAACTGCGTCATAGCATCGTAGAGACGTGCTCGAGTGGCAACCAACTCGACGGCAAGAGCCCGAACGGTGCGATCCAGAGCCTGAGTGCACTGAATCAGAACGCGCGGGTCGTAGCGACGAGGCTCGTACGGGGCACAAATAGCTGTGTAGTATCCAGTAGCATCTCCAGCAGGGGCATACGGAATGTATCGGAACTCATAGTCATCCAAGATATCGCTGAACTCTCCTCGAAGACGTGCGACAGCAGAGTAGGCGGCATCATGGACTGCCATCTCAATCGTCACGCCAATACCGTGGAAAAGGTGTAGCTCAGTGTCTGAGTCATCTTGCTGATCATAGATACGAACATCAGCATGGTACTGCTCCTGGTTGAACTCGCGGTAATCCTCGTAGACCATGTACTCGGGGTACCAGCGGTAGCCAAGTCTGGTCAGGAGGGCGATCAGGACAGCTAGAAACCCAGGGGCATCACGAGCCCAAGTGTGAAGCACAAGCTGCGTCGTAGGACGTGGTGGAAACAAACGATCCATCTGAAACAGAGGAAATTCAGGTTTTTCAAATGACAATGAGAAGTTTAACACAACTCGGAGAGAAAGGTTAAGCAAAACAATGGAAAGGAAAATGATTATCAGACTAATCAGATCAATGACAGGGAAATCGCACAGATATCCAGCTCTCCGGGTAGACGGGATTTACGAGATCCTAAGTGTCGGTGTTAGTAAAATTTATTTAACCCGAATAGAAGAGAGATCAGAGTCCCAGAGTATAGACTAGGAATAAAAGATCCTAATACCACCTAGTTGGCGACGTGGGCCCGTAAGCCACACAGCCAAGTTAGTAAATTAGTTTTTTGATTTCTAGACTCAACTTTGGCCAAGGAATTTGGAAGGGTGCTTCCTACAGGCAGTCGGCTCTGATACCAACTTGTGACGCCCCCGGCTTAATCGTGCACTAATCATACACGCAAACATGCATGATCAAGCACAGGGACTCACGGGAAGATATCACAACACAACTCTAACCCAAATTAACGGAGATCCACAATATTACAGACCAGGGACCCAAAGATCCGAATACATAAGCCAGTCATACAAATAATATCTGAGTACAGACATAGTTAGACAAGTTTTGCCTTAATAAGGCTAGCACAAACAACGACTCTAGATCGAAAGGCGTAGGCCTCCTGCCTGGGAGCCTCCGATCCTACTCCTGGTCGGCTGGCTCGATCCAGTAGTAAGTGCCGTCTGGACCCTCCTGGTAGTAAGCTCCTGTGGTGGCATCTGGCTCCGGGGCTCCATCGTCTGATGTATCATCAAGTAGGGGAATATGGGGAAAAAGAAGTAACAAAGCAACCGTGAGTACTCATCCGAAGTACTCAGCAAGCAAGGATCTACACTACATATGCAACATTATCAAAGAGGAAAGGCTGTATATGTGGACTGGGCTGCAGAAATGCCAGAAAAGAGAGAAGGCCTAGTCCTATCGAAGACTAGCATCTTCACGGAGCCATCATCTTGCAGCAATAGAAGAGAGTAGAATAACATTTTATTAAGCAAACATGTTGAAGCAAGCCTAGAGATCCTTCCTCGACTCCCTGCGAGAAAGCGATCCCGAAGCTTCAATTAAGTAAATAGTATCCAGTTCAAGTAGTAGATCGAGATACACAAACTGAGCGTCCTTTACCGTAGGACCGGCTATCGATTGATCATACCCAACACGCTCGATCACCTCTGGCCGGACACACTTGCTGGGTAATGCCCGGCCTCGGGAGATCAACATGAAGCAGCTCCCTACCTAGGCTCAACAGAGAGGTCAGCACGCCAGACTAACCTATGCACCCAGAGGTCTTGGGCCATCGCCCTGGGCACCCTGCGTGTTGCATGGCTGGCCGGGGTGCAGGCGCGACACTGAACTCATCAGTGAAGTATCCAGCCCAATCCCGGCGATCAGCCCGCACGGTGAAACGTGACGTCTGAAGAGCTTTCGGGAGAAACGTACATCACAGAGGGCCCCATAAACCATTATCCCGCGTGGTGGTAGTGCGTATAGGGCACGTCGACCCACTCAGATCACAAACCCAAATCCAATAGGCTCATTTAGTATCACGCGGAGACAATCAGAGTCTCTGATGCTCCGCCACAATATCACACTCGAGTGCCCTTCCGGCACACCCGACATCATAGATCCCCTGTGGGTACCCATCAGGGTCGACCCGCCTATAACAAAGGTCAAAGTAACCGTGTGGTCATAACATCAAGGGGGAAACCCCGAGGAATCACCCTCGGTGAATTCCACTCGACGAAATCATCAGGGTGAACGTATGAGGCATCACCCTCGAGGTTCACACTGAGGGGTTGCATGACAGAGTCGTATCGGAAGTGGAGAAGGAGGAATCACCCTCGATGACCACGACCGAACAGCTACACTACAGAGTATTCATCAGGAGTGCGTTACGAGGTATCACCCTCGGCACTCGAGAGTAACTATGCAGAGTCGTACAACTAAGGGGGGGTGAGGTGATGTGTCGGTCTCTGGTCGATGATCACATTGATCGAGTCGTCGATGATCAAGCAGGGGCAACAAGGGAAAGGTGGTGGGGGTCACTGATGGTTCACTACCAACCTACACTAAGCAGTTTAACATAGGCAGGTAAGGTAACATTAAACATGTTACAAAAGCAGGCTATGCATCAAAATAGGAGCAAACATTAACAGTAGCAAAATCTAATGCAAGCAGGAGAAATGGAATGGGCGATATCTGGATGCTCAAGGGGGGGCTTGCATGGTTGCTCTAGCAAGAGAGAGGGATCGTCAACGGGTTGCTCGTCTGTAGCGTAGTCGTACCTAGCTGCAACGTCGTCGGTCTCGGCGTCTATCGAGAGAGATGGAGGGGGAGAGAAACAATAAATCCACGGCAAAAATGCAAACAGTATGTATGACATGCCTAAATGCTATGCAGAGGTGTTCTACTGCCTAACTAAATGATTTAGTTAATTTAGGAATTTATCCGGATTTATTTAATTAAAGTTGGGCAGTATTCATTTACTGAAATCGGTCTAAAAGTTCCATGTTCATCTAGCTAGGGGCATCTGACAGGAATACAGAGGGCGTATTCGGGTTCGTATCGAAATTCTGAGCAACTTTCATATATAAATTATTTTCATCGAAGTTACGGATTATTTTATATGATTTTCTAAAGTTTTAATCATTTTCTGAATTTAAATATTTATTTAAATTCGAATTATCCAAAATAGTGAATGATGATGTCAGCATGACCTAGGTGTGACGTCAGCAGGTCAACAAGGGCTGACCAGGGTCAAACCTGACCTGTGGGTCCAGTGGGACCCACATGTCAGTGACCGAGCTAATTAATCAGGGTTAATTTAATTTAACTAAACTAATTAGCAGGTGGGGCCCAGCAGTCAGTGGCTAATTAGTGATTTAATTAACTAATTATCTAATTATTGTTTTTATTTTTATTTGTTTAATGGGGTGGGCCCCATATGTCATAGACACAGGGGCGCCCAGTCAGCAGTTGACCTGGTCAACAGGTCAACTGGGGCCCAGGGTCAGTGGCACGGGGCGGGGCTCACGGCGCCAGGTCAGCACGTCGGCCGGAGCAGCGCTGGCGAGCTCGCCCGCGACGGCGAAACTCCGGCGAGGCTCGGAAACGGCGCACAGGGCACCATTCGAGGCGTTTTCGGTCGCGTTCGATCGGGGAGACGACGCCGCGTCGATCTACGGCACTGGCGCGAGGTGGGGCAGCCGGAGATGAGGACTACGGCGGCAATGGCGGACGGCGGTGTTCGGGTGTGGTGGCGAACGGCGTTGCGGCGTGCTTGCGAGCGAGCCAAAAGGCTAGGCGTGGCCTACGCGGTGCGGCGAGTGAATTGGTGACACGCGGGCGACCAAATGGTCACCGGAGAAGCGCCGTCGAGCAAACGAGGTGGCGGTGGGTTCGGGATTCATCGGAGCAGTGGCTACGGCCGGCTAGAGGGGGCAGGGGAGGGCGCGTCACGCGCAGGAGCTCACCGGGGAGGCATGGGGACTGGGCAGTGGGCTCGGGGTGGACCGGTGGCGTTGATCGATGGCGAGGTCGTGCGGTGGCCGAGACGAAGGCGGGGTTGAATGCGGCGTCGGCTTTGCTTCCCGGTCCCAATCCGGTGTCGAGGAAGAAGAGGGGGACCACGCCGGAGCTCCTGGACTTGACGGGGCGTCGAACGGGTGCCGGTGGCCACGGCTAGGCCGGAGCCATGGCGGCGGCGGCGTTCGGCTGCGTCGGGGGAACGAGGGAGAGGGCGAATGGAGCGGGTAGGGTTCATCCACGGGGTCAAGGGGCGGCCCTTGTAGGCATCTGCGGCGTGCGGCGTGCGCTGTCGAGCGTAGGCGAGGGGGTCCGGGTGCGCGCGCGCGTGCGCGTTCGACAGCGAGGGCATGGGTGAGCAGTGAGGTAGGGGACGGCGCCAGGTGGGCTGGGCCGCGCTGTAGCAGTAGGCCTAAGTGCACAGTAGAGCTTTTAGGCCTTTTCTAAATGTTTGGGCACTAAATGAATTTTGTAAAAAGTGTGACCTAGTCCATAAATCACAGTGCATTATATCCTAACACCAAAAACTAGTTTGGGCAAAACATAATTTCATATTTAATTTAGATTAAATAAAAGGCTATTAAATATTGTTTTCAGCCACTATTAGAGGATGTTTGAGTTACTTAATTAATTTATTAAATGTTGGTTACAATTTTAGAATAGTCTCTGGAATATTTGTAATTTATTGAACATTTTAGTTTCAGTGTTTGAACAACTTTTATTTTCCACTTTAATTTAATTTGAATCTTTGAGTTAGGAGTTGAAATGCAATATGATGCAAATGATGATTAGGCACTGTTAATCATGCTGACCTGTCATTATCAAAAGTGAATACTGTGGCTAATGACATGGGGTGTTACAAGTAAGTTGTCATTGGTGCAAAGCAACAAAAATTGCTCTCTAAATATGTATGATCTTTTAGTGTGAGGAAAATAAGCTTTATACGAATTTGTGATGGGGAAGAAATAAAAGCGACGGACTGTATAATAAAGTTCTCTATCACAAACGGCAATATAAAGTGACATTCCTTTGCATTAAGATTTTGTGCATCCAAATAAAAGGCGCATGACAACCTCTACTTCCCTCTGCGAAGGGCCTATATTTTATTTTTAATACCTATCTTTATGTAGGAGTCATGGTGATCTTCACCCTTCCTTTTATTTTTCTCTTTTTGGCAAGAATTATGTGTTGGGGAAAGATCTAGACATTCATATCCAATCGTATGTAGGTGATCATAAGTTATTATTGTTGACATTACCCTTGAGGTAAATGGTTGGGAGGCAAAACTATAAGCCCCTATCTTTCTATGTGTCTGATGGAAGCTTTGATCTCATAAGTATCGCGTGAGTGTTAGCACTTATGGAAGACTAAATGATGGTTGAGTATGTGAACTTGCTAAATAAAAGCTCTTACATTGACTCTTTCTAACATTACGACAAATTGCAATCGCATCAATGACTGAGATCATAGTTTGTTAGTTTTCAATGAAGTTTATGGTTCATACTTTACCTTGTGAACGAACTATCACATTTGCATGAGAAATTATATGACAAAATATATTGTTGTTCTAATGACAAGCATGATGCCTTCATGTCCGTATTTTGTTTTATCGACACCTCTATCTCTAAACATGTGGTCATGATTATCGATTTCGGCTTTCGCTTGAGGACAAGCAAGGTCTAAGCTTGGGGGAGTTGATACGTCCATTTTGCATCATGTTTTCATGTTGATATTTATTGCATCAGGGACTGTTATTTCACTTTATGATACAATTCTCATGCCTTTTCTCTCTTATTTTACAAGATTCACATGAAGAAGGAGAATGCCGGCAGCTGGAATTCTAGACCGGAAAGGAGCAAATCTGAGATCCCTATTCTGCACAACTCCAAATGTCCTGAAACTTTACGGAGAATTATTTTGGAATATATAAAAAATACTAGGTGAAGAAATACTAGGAGGGGACCCACCAGGTGGTCACAAGCCTGGGGGCGCGCCCTACCCCCCCCCCCCAGGGCGCGTCCCCTGAGATTGTGGGCCCCCTGGCCAGCCTCCCGTGCCCATCTTCTGCTATATGAGGTGTTTTGACCTAGAAAAAAAAATAAGAGGAGGGCTTTCGGGACGAAGCGCCACCGTCTCGAGGCGAAACCTGTGCAGAAGCAATCTAGGGCTCCGGCGGAGTGATTCTGCGGGGGAAACTTCCCTCCGGGAGGGGGAAATCAAAGCCATCATCATCACCAACGATCCTCTCATCATGGGAGGACCAATCTTCATCAACATCTTCACCAGCACCATCTCATCTCAAACCCTAATTCATCTCTTGTATTCAATCTTTGCCTCAAAACCTCAGATTGGTACCTGTGAGTTGCTACTAGTGTTGATTACTCTTTGTAGTTGATGCTAGTTGGTTTATTTGGTGGAAGATCATATGTTCAGATCCTTAATGATATTCAATACCCCTCTGATCTTGAACATGAACATGTTTTGTGAGTAGTTACTTTTGTTCCCGAGGACATGGGAGAAGTCTTTTTATAAGTAATCATGTGAATTTGGTATTCGTTCGATATTTTGATGAGATGTATGTTGTATTTCCTCTAGTGGTGTTATGTGAACGTTGACTACATGACACTTCACCATGATTTGGGCCTAGGGGAAGGAATTGCGAAGTAGCAAGTAGATGATGGGTTGCTAGAGTGACAGAAGCTTAAACCCTAGTTTATGCGTTGCTTCGTAAGGGGCTGATTTGGACCCACATGTTTAATGCTATGGTTAGATTTATCTTAATTCTTCTTTCATAGTTGCGGATGCTTGCGAGAGGGGTTAATCATAGGTGGGAGGCTTGTCCAAGTAAGGACAGCACCCAAGCACCGGTCCACCCACATATCAAACTATCAAAGTAGCGAACGCGAATCATATGAGCATGATGAAAACTAACTTGATGATAATTCCCATGTACCCTCGGGAGCGCTTTTCTTTATATAAGAGTTTGTCCAGGCTTGTACTTTGCTATGAAAAGGATTGGGCCACCTTGCTGCACCTTTTATTACACTTGTTACTCGTTATGAATTACCTTGCCACCAAACTATTTGTTACCGACAATTTCAGTGCTTGCAGAGAATACCTTGCTAAAAACCGCTTGTCATTTCCTTCTGCTCCTTGTTGGGTTCGACACTCTTACTTATCGAAAGGACTATGATTGATCCCCTATACTTGTGGGTCATCACCGCACTACTCAGCGATAGTACCGCTCCAGCGGTACTGCCCCAGTTCAGTGTTATCCTCACTTCCACTTGTTGTTTACGTTCTGTAAATGGGCGGTAGTAGAGCGGCAGTTCAGCGTGGTAGTACCGCTCCAGTGGTACTGCGGCCTTGACTGCTGCCCCACTACTACAGGTTTTCTGGGTGTGCTTCAACTAAGCAGAAGTACCGCTCGTGCGGAGCGGTAGTACCGCTCCAGTGGAACTACCGCTGTTTCTCTACCGCACCGAATACCGCTTATAATTTGCTCTTTGGATAGTTCTATCTTTCGAGCGGAAGTAGAGTGGTAGTTGTTAGCAATAGTACCACCTAGAGCGGCACTACCGCCCTGCCTTTCTCTACTACCGTTGGTTCCATCTGCAGTTCAATACTTAGCGGTAGTACCGCTGGTGAGAGCGGTAGTACCGCTCCGGCGACACTACTGCCTCCCTGACCTGCTCAGTTGAACTATGCACCTTGAATTTACGTGCTAGCGGAAGTACCGCTTGCTTGAGCAGTACTACCGCTTGTGCACGGGCTGTGAGTGCCTAACGGATGGATTTCATCCCCCACTATAAAAGGGAGTCATCTTTCCCAAGTTGACTCACCTCTTCCTCCCCAAGCTTCATTATTGCTCACACGCTCATTCTTGCCTGATCTCTCTCCCTAGCCAATCAAACTTGTTGATTCTTTAGGGATTGCTTGAGAAGGCCTAGATCTACACTTCCACCATGAGAAATTTGATCCCCCCGCAAATCCCTTGGGGATCTTGTTACTCTTGGGTGTTTGAGCACCCTAGACGGTTGAGGTCACCTTGGAGCCACACTCCATTGTAGTGAAGCTTCATGGTGGTGTTGGGAGCCTCCAATTCGGTTGTGGAGAGAGCCCCAGCCTTGTTTGTAAAGGTCCGGTTGCCGCCTTCAAGGGCACCACTAGTGGAATCACGACATCTCGCATTGTGTGACAACGTGAGGAGAATACGGTGGCCCTAGCGGTTTCTTGGGGAGCATTGTGCCTCCACACCACTCCAATGGAGACATACTTCCCCTCAAAGGGAATGAACTTCGGTAACACATCCTCGTCTCCACCGGCTCCACTTGTGGTGATCTCATACCTTTACTTTGTGCAAGCTTTACTTGTGTTGTTTATCTTGCTTGCTTATGTTGTTGTTATTGCTAGCATCATATAGGTTGCTCACCTAGTTGCATATCTAGACAACCTATTTGTTGTAAACCTAATTTGTTATGAAAAGCTAAAATTTGGTAGTTGCCTATTCACCCCCCTCTAGTCAACCATATATATCCTTTCAGCGCTGGTTGCACCCGTTGGAGGAGATTCGGGCCAGGTGTGCTGCTCGTGTTGTTGTCGGCCTGCCTCCGGATTCACCGGAGCCGGAGGAAGAGGAGGAGGCTGCCATGGAGCAGGAGGAGCCGGAGCCAGTGGTGGAGGCGCATTCGAGGAGGAGGCGGTGGCAGGTCCGGTGCGTGGGAGCTTCGACATGGCCAACGCCATGGCAGAGTTTGAGGTGGCCCAGGCAGAGGAGTTGGTGGAGTAGCAGGCCCTCCTCGAGTCCTTCGAGTCAGAGCATGAGGTGGAGGATGAGGACAAGTCAAACATGCGCATGACCTCCAATGACCACGAGGCCGAAGGCTCCGGCACCAACTTCGTCGACATCTTAGACGATGAGGACGAGTAGTTTAGTAGTTAGTAGTAGTAGTTTACGTAGATCATGCCTACTATAGTTGTTTGAGAAGAAACTTGAGGTATGCCCGGTTAATGCTAGTGGGCGCATCCAGACGTGTCTGCGGGTGTATAGGAGCTCGGATATTCCAAATGTGGTTGTAGATGCTCTTAACTCGCTTCAAGATTGAGGCAACCACCATAGACGAACTGCTTTTGATGGGGACATCACCTCCCACTATGTGAATATTCTACCTTAATGAAGCACACAAGAACATTAAACTTGAGATTCAACCCCTAGTGGGTTAAGTTATAGTCACCCTCCTAACCATACAACCACATGTTGGTTCACGTATATGAATAATAGGTTGTTTGGAATCATACAGATTTAAATGGGATTAAAATCTCAAAAAGTAGGTGATACCCGATTGTTGCAGGAATTGGTCGCTATATATTTTGATGAAGTTGGAACATGAATATTTGATTATTTTATTGATGAAAATTATTTATAGAATATAAGTAGTGTGACAATTTTTACATGCATGGTTGCATATTGTGGTGGATTTTTCATGCATGGTAGTATGTTGAGGTGACCTTTTTTCCATGCATAGTTGCATGCTAAGATAAAAAGTAGTGGACGCCACTCTCTTAGGCATGTAGGATATTCAAACTGGAGTGAACCTATGATATTTGTACTACCTAGAATTTTTTTTGCGAAAAGGATCAGATCTATTATAAAGATTCATCGGGAGTACAAAGCGCCTCAAACATAATAAAAATTACATCGAGGTCCATGGACCACCAAACAACCATTGTCGCCGCCAGAACAAGCCACGACGCGCTGATGACCCACACGTATAGGGGATCTATTGTAGTCCTTTCGATAAGTAAGGGTGTCAAACCCAACGAGGAGCAGAAGGAAATGACAAGCGGTTTCCAGCAAGGTATTTTCTGCAAGCACTGAAATTATCGGTAACGAGTAGTTTGATAGCAAGATAATTTGTAAAAAGTGACAAGTAGCAATAGTAACTAAGGTGCAGCAAGGTAGCCCAATCCTTTTTGTAGCAAAATACAGGCCAGAACGATCTCTTATAATAAGCTAAGCGTTCTTGAGGACACACGGGAATGTCATCTAGTCACTTTCATCATGTTTGTTTGATTCACGTTCGCTACTTTGATAATTTGATACGTGGGTGGACAGGTGCTTGGGTGTTGTTCTTACTTGAACAAGCCTCCCACTTATGATTAACCCCTCTCAAAAGCATCCGCAACTATGAAAGAAGAATTAAGATAAATCTAACCATAGCATTAAACATATGGATCCAAATCAGCCCCTTACAGAATAGTGCATAAATTCGGGTTTACGCTTCTGTCACTCTAGCAGCCCATCATCTAATTAATACTGCACAATGCATTCCCTTAGGCCCAAATATGGTGAACTGTCATGTAGTCGACGTTCACATAACACCACTAAGGGAATTAACAACATACATATCATCAAAATATCGAACGAATACCAAATTCACATGATTACCTATGACAAGACTTCTCCCATATCCTCAAGAACAAAAGTAACTACTCACACATCATATTCATGTTCAAGATCAGAGGGGTATTAAATAGCATAATAGATCTGAACATATGATCTTCCACCAAATAAACCAACTAGCATCAACTACAAGATGTAATCAACACTACTAGCAACCCACAAGTACCAATCTGAGATTTTGATACAAAGATTGAATATAAGAGAGATGAACTAGGGTTTGAGATGGTGCTGGTGAAGATGTTGATGATGATTGATCCTCCCATGATGAGAGTGTTGTTGGTGATGATGATGGCTTCGATTTCCCCCTCCCGGAGGGAAGTATCCCCGGCGGAATCGCTCCGCCGGAGAGCAAAAGTGCTCCTGCCCAATTTCCGCCTCGAGACGGCGGCGCTCCATCCTGAAAGTCCTCTCATTATTTTTTTAGGGAAAATGGGCTTATATACCAGAAGATGGGCACCGGAGGCTAGCCAGGGGCCCCACAAGCCACCAGGGCGCGCCTGGGGGGTAGGCTCGCCCTGGTGCCTTGTGGGCACCTGGGTGGCCCCCTCCGGTACTTCTTTGCTCCAGTATTTTTTATTTATTCCAAAATAAATCTACTAAAAATTTCAGCTCATTTGGAGATGTGTAGAATAGGTATCTCTGACGTAGCTTTTTCAGGTCCAGAATTCCAGCTACCGGCAATCTCCCTCTTCATGTAAATCTTGCATATTAAGAGAGAAAAGGCATTAGAATTGCTCCACAAAGTGTTATATTGATTAAAACACTATTAATAATAGTAGTAAATTATGATGCAAAATGGACGTATCAACTCCCCCAAGCTTAGACCTCGCTTGTCCTCAAGCGAAAGCCGATATCGATAATCATGTCCACATGTTTAGAGAAAGAGGTGTCAATAAAAACAAAATACGGACATGGTAGCATCATGTTCATTATTATAACAACAATATTTATTATCATAAAACTTCTCATGAATGAGTAACAGTTCATCACAACAACAAATTATAAGGCATAAACTTTCTTGAAAACTAACAAACTATGTTCTCAGTCAACAATGCAATTGCAATTCATCATATTTTCAGGAAGGGTCTCATGTCGGAGCTTTTTAGAAAGTCCATATACTCAACCATCATCTAGTCTTCTATGATTGCTAACACAACAACATATATATGGAGCAAAAAGTTTCAGCCAGACACATAGAAAGATAGGGGCTTGTAATCTCGCCTCCCAACTTATTCACCTCAAGGGTGATGTCAACAATAATGACTCATGATCACTCATATCCTGGATATATGTGCCCAGATCTTTCCCCACCACATGATGCTTACAAAAGAGAAAAGTAAAAAGGAATAGTGGAGAACACTATTGACTCTTGCATAAAAAGTAAATACATAAAAGTAAAAGATAGGCCCTTCATAGAGGGAAGCAGAGGTTGTCATGCGCTTTTTGTTTTTGGATGCAAAAGCTCTTAGTGCAAAGGAACGTCACATTATATTGCCCCTTGTGATAGCAACCTTTATTTTATGCATTCCGTTGCTTTTATTTATTTACCATCATAAGTTCATACAACACTTATTTTCCCTTATACTAAAAGACCATACATATTTAAGAGCAATTTTTATTGCCTTATGCACCGATGACAACTTACTTGAAGGATCTTATTCAATTCATAGGTAGGTATAGTGGACTCTCATGACATGAAACTGGGTTTAAGGTTTTTGGATGCACAAGTAGTATCTCTACTTGGTGCGGATTTTTGGCTAGCAAAGATATTGGGCAAGACCACATGTTGGAGGATCTATGACAATATAACTTCTATGTGAATATAAGCAAACGTAATTCATTACGTTGTCTTGTCCAACGTCAACAATTTGGCATAAAATACTTAATGGGGGCTCACAATCGTAAAAGATTTCCAAGATAGTGTATTTGCATGTGAATCTTCTCTTCCCTTATTAATTTTTTCATGAATTGCATCATTGACCAATGCTATGTTTGTCAACTTTCAATAAATTTTACCACTTATACTTTTCCTTATGTAATGTCATTACTTTCCATAAGATTAGCATATGATCTTTTTCATTATTTTCATTGCTAGGATTGAAACATAAAAGTAAAGAAACAAAAATTCAAACTACTCTTTATTATATAACTCTCTACTCGATTACATAGATAGATAGAATGCGAAACTAGCACTCAAAAATAGATCATACTAAACTTTTATTCAACTAAATCATGAAATAACTAAAGGATCGAACTAAAATAGGTAAAGATAATAAAATGATGGTGATACAATACTAGGGCACCTCCCCCAAGCTTGGCACAAGCCGAGGGGAGTGCCCATACCCGTGTGCTCAAGTTTCTTTCTTCGGTGATGGTGGTGCTGATGAAGTGGCGGGCTTGTCCTCCGGCTTCCATGGCATAGGTTCACCATCATAAAAGGATGCACGAGTCTCCAGAGTCCTGAAACTTGCAGATAAACTCATACCTTTGAATCTTGCCTCATACTCAAAATTTTGGTTTTGAAGATCATAAACTTGGCCTTGGAGATAACCACTCATTCGTTGAGCTTGAAGACAATGTCCTTCATTGAATGGCCATCCACCTTGTGGTCACGGGTGAATTCCGTAATCATGGAGTGGTTCACACTAAGTCCACATTCCACCATCCCTTGGCACTTGAAGATCTCCTGCTACATCGCCTCGAGCCTGGCCTCCATGCTTCCCGTCTTCTTGGGCCCTTGAGCGTCCCAGATGTGGAGCACCCCCTTACTCATATCAATGGCTTGAGGGTACTTCATCACCTCCGGTAGGTAGGGGTTGATGACCTTCTTGTAGAACTTGTCCTTGGAAGAGCTTGGTGGAGCCCTGGCGATCTAGATCTGTCAAAAAAATAGCACAAAACAAGAACAGGGGATATTTCCATGATGCGGTGGTCAAAACGTCTGGGAGTATATATAAAGAATTTTTATCTTGCAAAACAAGTATTCCAGAAGAAAACGGAGTCAGGAAGGCTCACGATGGGCCCACAAGCCACCAGGGGGGCGCCTGGGGGGGTGGTAGGCGCGCCCTGGTACCTTGTGGGCACCTGGGTGGCCCCTTGGGTGTTTCTTATTTTTGTATTTTTTCTAATATTTCAAAACTGACAGAAAGTATTTTTATGGAATTTTCGGAGTCGGTTTACTTATTGTATCACGTACCTCTTCCTTTTCAGGGTTCTGGAGTGTTCTGGAAGATCTCTTTTATGTATTCCTTCGGTGTCATAGTTTATATAATGTTAGTTTGAACATTAATAGGCGTACCTGAGATATAATGCTTAATTATTTATGCATTGAACACATTCGGATTAGTGCCTTCGGCATTATTGATCTTAATAGCTCTAGAGCGATAAACTTCTTCGATGATATATGGTCCTTCCCATTTGGAGAGAAGTTTTCTTGCAAAAAATCTAAAACAAGAATGGTACAATAGAACATACTCATCCACTTTGAATTCCCATTTTTGAATTCTTTCATCATGCCATCTTTTAACTTTTTTTAAACAATTTGGCATTTTCACAAGCTTGGGTTCTCCATTCATTTAGCGAGCTAATATCAAATAACCTCTTTTCACCAGCAAGTTTGAAATCATAATTGAGTTCTTTAATTTCCCAATATGCCTTATGTTCTAACTCAAGAGGTAAATGACATGCTTTTCCATAGACCATTTTATATGGAGACATACCCATAGGATTTTTATAAGCAGCTCTATAAGCCTATAATGCATCGTCAAGTTTCTTAGACCAATTCTTTCTAGATCTATTGACGGTCTTTTGCAAAATTAACTTTATTTCTCTATTGATCAATTCAACTTAACCACTAGATTGAGGGTGATAGGTGTTGGTGCAATAATTTGCCTCCTTATGTTTTCGAGCTTGTTGACATAAACAGTATGGGACTTATGTGTTTGCTAGTGCACACAGAGTAACAGGTCCCTGGAATCATGAGGAGTTTGATGCAAATGACGAAGATAATCCTCTGTGTGGCAGTGAAGGTTATCACCGAATATTATGATAAAAAGAGTGACCCCTCAAAAATTGCTGATGCAAAGCAATTGGTTTGGTGCTTGTCCGAGGGAAGTGACTACGACCAAGAAGATTGAAGACGAAGTGAAGATGTAGCATTTATTTCGTTGTTTCTCTTCTCTTTATTGAGTCACAGGACCACCGTACTATTAAGAGGGGTGTAGCGTTCGAAGCTTTGATTTTGTGATGCTAAACCCAAGTCCTACGAAAGTTGCGAGAGAAATCTCTTTGTGTTCCGAGCAAATACTTGCCAGCAAGAGACTGTGATCTTCCTCGCTGTGAGAGATTTGTCTCTGACCAAGGAGTTAGCATTACTTGGTCCACAAGTAATGTTACCATTGCTCTTTGAAATCCGATCGTTGTAAACGTGTCGGTTGGCCATTGGCTGGACCGCGTGTCCAAAATGGTCATTTCCCACCCGGGAAGGTCGCGGCTATAAATAGCCACCCCGTGCCGGCGTTGTCCGGTGGCTGCTCCATTTGATTGTGAGAAGATTGTTGGGCAACCCCCTCTCCCGAGTGATTTGAGTTTAAAATCCACCGAGAGAAAACCCCTAGAGCCAAAAAATTAGATAGTGGTTCAGCATCACTCGAATCTAAGTCCAGTACGCTCTGCCTATTACTCTTGAGAGCTGCAAACTCTCTAGACAGTTAGGTGTCAATTTCTTCAGAGACCAAGAGTAATTGTGGTTTTCTTAGAAGAAGTCTGTAAAGGTTCGGAGATCCCCTCAAGTATCTACCACAAGTGATCGACATTGGTTGATGAACCAATTGTCGAGGAGAATAGGGCGAAGAGAGTTTATCTTCCATGTTAAGTCACAACCCCTCCAACCAGACATAGTCCTTGTGCAGAAGGACGAACTGGTCTACCAAATCCCTTGTCGCCATCGAGCATCACTGGTTACATCTGCTACTTCTCTTTTCATTCGATTTGTTTCAATCATGTGATTTGTCTCGATGCATGCTCTTAGTTTCCATTCACTAGTTTTTTCTCGCTCACTGTACTCTGTTTACATTCGCTCCACTACTGGGTTCCGAGAGTTTTGATATTTTCGAAGAAATTTTAAAACTCCCATTCACCCCCCCCCCTCTGGTAGACATACTTCGTTCCTACAATTGGTATGAGAGCAATGTACTCCTTGACTCTGCTCATTTTGGTCTAACCACCTTGGAGTTTAAGTATGTCTTTAGTGAGCTACAAGTCACATCTCAAGATTCCCATCTTTGATGGGACGAACTATCCCTTCTAGAAAGAGAAGATGAAGATCCATCTCTGAGCTATTGACGATGATATGTGGAACGTGGTGCAGAATGGAATCGCGGTTGAAGAGCCCCAGGTCCCCACTAACCACGAGAAGAGACTCATTCAGTTGGACGCACAAGCTAAAGATGAAATTGGTAGCCATCTATCTCGTGCTCAATTTCTTCAGTAGCGTCAGTGTGAAACTGCAAAGGAATTGTGGGACATTCTCAAGAAGATTAATGAGGGTGTTTCAACTCAGAAAGAAGCTCGCATTGATACTCTTTGGGCGAAGTTCAATCAGTTCAAGCAAATCAGAAATGAAAGCTGTCAGCAAACCTTCGATCATCTGAGTGACATTGCAAATGAGCTGCAAGGTCTCGACGCCAAAGATATCACTGACCGTGAAGGTGTGAAGAAACTGCTCTGATCTCTTAATAGTTCCTTCGACACTCTAGTTCTGATGATTAGGGAGCGAGCTAATTTCAAATATCTCGACTCTGCTGATATCATGGAAAGGCTAAACACCCACGAGGAACAAGAAGAAGAAAAGAGAGATCTCTATGGCTCAAGTCACCGCAAAAGTCATGCTCTCAAGGCTGTAGCCGATTCTTCCTCAGAAGGGAATGTTGAAGAAGATTCAGATGACCCAGAAAGGATCAGCAAAGATCTCGCATTGATCACAAAAAGATTCCAGCGCCTTCACAGGAAGAACCAGTTCAGAAGAAGGGATCCAGCAACTCAGGCAGTTCAAAATCGTCATCAAAACCTACTGGAGATTACACCTGCTTCAAGTGCAAAAAGCCAGGACATTTCATTTCGAACTGCCCTCTCTGGGAAGCTGAAATCCGTGCCAGTGGAAGATATGATTCAGGAAACTGCCATGGCAAAAGCAAGAGCAAGAACTACGACTCCGATGATGAGAAGAAAACGAAGAAGTTCTTCAAGAAGAAGGACAGCTCCACCTCCAAGTCTTCGTCAAGATCTTCCTCAAGGAATACTTCCAAGTCCTCCTCCAACCGCAAGAATATCTCTCGCAAGGTGTCGTGGTTTTGTCACGGCAGATGTCCTAGTGTGAGGACTTAGTCGTGAGGCCAACGCATCTAAGTGGTAGCTTGAACGGGGTTGAGCGGGACGAGAGACGCGAGATTTTACCCAGGTTCGTGCAACACCCCCAGTGGTTAGCCACAGTAATCCCCTTTTGTTAATGCCATGTCATCATGATCAACAGTGCTTAATCATCATTAGTAACATATCCCTTTCCAAATTCAAATTCAAATGGAAATTCAAAATGAAAGGGCAAATAAAAGTTGTTCAAATTTGATAACTAAAATGTTCATAAGGTTGTAAATAATCCAGAGACTATTCTAAAATTATAATCAACATATAATAAATTAATTATGTGCCTCTAACAGCAACAAAACAGAGGTATTTAATCCATTTTCATTTATTTAAAATCCAAAAGAAAACATTTGGACTCAAAACCTTTTTATAACAGTGGCATATAATGCACTGATATTATTGGACTAAGTCTCATATTTTACAAAAGTCTTTTGGAATGAAATTAAAAGGCAAAACAGTAAAGAAAAAGAAAAACAGAAAAGAAAAAGAAGAAAAAGAAAAAGGCCTAGTCTACTGTGCACATGGGCCCTAGTCACTACAGGCGCCGGCCCAGCCCAATCTCCCCCTCTCCTTCTACCTCTCTCCTGTTGTCGCCCGCGCAGCACCCGCGCACACTGGCCCCCCTCCTCGCAGCTCGACACCGCGCCCCGCCGTTCGCCCCGGTGGTTAAGGCCCCCCATCCCCTGCGGAAAACCCTAGCCTCACTGGTCACTCTCTTCGCCCCCCTTTCCCCTCGCACGAGCTCGCTCGAGCTCGGCCGTTGACACGCCGCCGTCGATTTCGCGCACCGGAGCCACCTCGAGCCACGCCAGCATGCCCAGCAGCTCCGTCGCCCTCCCCTACCTCATCTGCGCCACTGGATCAGAGCCGTGGGGCATCACCGTCGTCGCCCGCGCTGTTTCCCTCCGTCAGCATCCGCGACGAGCCGCCGCATCGATCTGCTCGCTCCGACCGCCCCAGCTCCCCTGAGCCCCTCCGCGAGCCTCACAGTGAGCTCGCCTTTCTCCCCGACCTCTTAGTGCTTTCCCCCGTGCCCCGTTGTCGCGTTTTCGTCGTGGCCGAGCCATCGCCGCCGCGGATGTGCTCGTCGCCATCGCCTCCTGCCATTCTGTAACCTGCAGCCTAGCCTATCAGGTGCGCTCGAGCGCCAGCTATCTGAAGAGCACCTCGGCTCGCACTCTCATGCCCCCTAGCCCCATCCCTTGCTACGGCCGTGGCCGCGCCGCCGCCTGGCTCGTCGTCCGGCCAACCCCGGCAAGCTCTCGCCTGCCCGACACCTCCACTGGATGCGTGACTCCGCGCCCGACCGAACGGTCCTAGCCGCGCCCCAAACGGCGGCTCGTAGCGCACTCCGGCGGGACGCCGCCGTGTTCTGTGGCGCCGGCGTTTAGACATCGACCGACACTGTTCATGGGCTCATGCGTCAATTAGTTAATTAGGACGCTAATTGCTGTTTAAACACTAACCTGACCACTAACAGTCACTGACATGTGGCCCCACTGGCTAAATAACCCTTCGGTTAGTATGAGCCTATGGCATGTGGGGCCCAAACATTGTAGCGGTTAAATTAGCACTAATACACTCTTGTGACACTGACTGTTGGGTCCCACCACTAATTAAACTAGTTTAATTAATCTGTTAATCTAAACACTCACTAACCACTGGGACCCACGGCATTGTTCACCCTCTGACCAGTCAACCATTGACTACTGACTCAGCAGTCAACAGGGCCCACACGTCAGCCACTGCTGACTGGGCGGTTGACTTGTTCAACCTGGCCCACTGCTCAGCTACTGTGTGCACTCTGTGTACACAGAGCTGAGTACCCGTAGCATTTTTCCAATTTAATTTTGAATTTAAATTAATTCCAGAAAATTAATAAAACTTTAGAAAATCATATCTTATAAACCGTAGCTCAGATGAAAATACTTTCTACATGAAAGTTGATCAGAATGACGAGACGAATCTGAATACGCAGTCCGTTCATCCGCCGCACGTCCCTAGCATAATGAACATGCAACAATCCACCTCCGTTTCATTTGCCCAAAAATGCCAAACTTCGAGAAAACATTCCCGGATGTTATTCCTCTTCGTCTGTATCACCGAGCACTGCGATAGGTCACCCCTAGCACCGCGTATCATTATGATTATGTTTTGTGATGCTTTGTTTGCTCCATATTTACTGTTTCTTCCCCCTCTTCTCTCCGATAGACTACGAGACCGACGCCACTGCTGCCCCGATCGACTACGGTGTTGACGACCCCTCCTTCTCGACTGAGAAACCAGGCAAGCACCCCCCCCTTTTGAGCATACCGATATCGCCTATTCTTTCTCTCTCATGCTTGCATTAGAAATGATGCTGCTACTGCTTTACCTATTCTGATGCATAGCCTGTTTATTGTAACCTGCTATTGATACCTTACCTGCTTATCCTAAACTGCTTAGTATAGGCTGGGTAGAGACCTATCAGTGACCCCACTTAACCCGACTACCCCGCTGGATTATCAGAAGACCCGATCAATGGGATTGAAGACCAGGCCCCGGCACCGCACATCACCCCCCGTAGTTGTAACGACACTACAGCGTTACTATCGAGTGACGAGGGTGAAACCTTGTGTAGCACTTCTGATGTTAACTCTGTAGAGTAGCTATTCGGTTGTGGTCATCGAGGGTGATTCCTCCTTCACCACTTCCGATAACGATGCCGTCGTACAACACCTCAAGTGTGAACCCAGCGAGGGTGATTCCTCCGAGTTCACCTTGACGGATATATCGGGTAGGAATCCAACGAGGGTGATACCTTGGATCCCCCCTGATGTTATGGACACACGGATATTTGGACTGTACTATTGTTACTTGGAAAGGCGGGTCGACCATGAGGGGTACCCGCGTGTGATGAGAAGACGGGTTGCCTGGATGGTGCCCGAGTGATGAATACGAGGCGTGGCCGAGCATTCTTGGCCCTTGCCGCAAGTCCTCGAGACGGGGCGACGGGGTCACATCGATCGTGAGTCTCTGCTTGTTACCGCACCCCCAAGGTACTAACGATTTGGATATTTGATCTGAGTAGGCCTTTGGCCCGATAGCACTAACCATCACACGGGAAAAGTTATGGGCACTCCGCATCATGGCATCAGCCGAAAGTTCTGTCAGATGTCTAGTTCAGTATTGTGGCATGGTCGGATCGTGCCGACCATCCGAGGCGGTGCTGGTATCCACCCTGCACACAACGACCCGGAGTGCACAGGGCGATGGCCCAAGACCCCTGAGTGCTTAGGATGTAGACCGGCGGGGACCTCTCTGCTGAGCTTTAGGTAGGGTTACGGTGTGTCGTTTGGCCGAGGCCGGGCATGACCCAGGAAAAGTGTGTCCGGCCGGAGTTAATCGAGCGTGGTGGGTAAGTTGGTGCACCCCTGCAGGGAAGAACTAATCTATGCATAGCCGGATCCTCGGTAACGGACACTTGGAGTTGTATCCTGATCGATACAACTAGAATTGGATACTATGGCTCTGGGATTGCTTCTCGCAAGGAGTCGAGAAGGGATCTCCGGACGAGGTTGATGACTGTATGGCTCTGGGATTGCTTTCTCGCAGGTAGTCGAGAAAGGATCTCTGGGTGAGGTTGAGACTAAATGATACTACTACTTTATGTTGTACTATTCTACACTCTTCTAATGCTGCAAGACCACTGAAGATGCTAGTCTTCGATAGGACTAGGCCTTCCCTCTATTCTGGCATTTCTGCAGCCCAGTCCACATATACAGCCTTTTCCTCTGATAATGTTGCATATGTAGTGTAGATCCCTGCTTGCTGAGTACTTCGGATGAGTACTCACGGTTGCTTTGCTTTGTTTTTTCCCCATATCCCTTTTGATGTAACCAGATGACGGAGCCCCGGATACAGCTGCCCCACCGACGATTGCTACAACCACCTCGAGAGTGGTTATTTCTATGAGCTGGCCGACGACCAGGAGTAGGATCAGAGGGTCCCAGGCAGGAGGCCTACGCCTTTCGATCGTAGTGTTTTTCTTTTGCCCCGCCTTCTAAGGGCCTTTCTGTGTTTTCTTTTATATCTGTACTCAGATATCTGATGCTTCCGCTGACGCTTGTACGCAAGCTTATGTATTCGAGCCCTCGAGGCCCCTGGCTTGTAATATAAAGCTTGTATGACTTTATTTATATTTTAGAGTTGTGTTGTGATATCTTCCCGTGAGTCCTTAGGCTTGATCGTGTGCATTTGCATGTATGATTAGTGCACAATTGAGCAGGGGCGTTCACAGTTCGGCCCCTCACGATGGAGGTAAAAGCCTACATCCTCCTTGATTGATATTGATGATGTTGACGATCTTGGTTACAAGGGCGGTGTTTTGCTACCTCTATCTCGAGAGCATCTACTTTGATCTTGTCTAAGACTTGTCTGTCTAAGTCCTGTCTATTTTTTCCTGGCCCTCTTGGGGTGCCCTGCCCCTCCTTATATAAGTTGAAGGGGCGGGTTACATGTAGAGTCCTAGTAGGATTAGGACTAGTCTATCTGGACTTATCGCGGGCGACTTATCACAGGCGACTTATCGCAGGCGACTTATCTCTGGCGACTTATCTCTAGCGACTTATCACAAGTGACTTATCTCAGGCGACTTATCTCTGGTGACTTATCACAGGCGACTAATCTCTGGCGACTTATCTCTGGCGACTTATCACAGGCTCCTTATCGCTGGCTTCTTATTCTTCAGAGATGACTTAAGTTTAGAGGTTACTTAACCTTATGAGCCGGGTCTAGCCGTGGGTAATTCCCCCGACATTAGCCCCCAGATTAGCTTGAATTTATTCATGCTAAACTCCTGAAATAAGAATATGTAAAGAGACCAGCTCACTCAAAAAGACCAATTTTAGTTCATTGACCAGCTCCTAAAAAGTCTGAATCTCTGTCATATCAATATGCTGATGTTGGTTCCTTGCAGAAAAAATAACCCTTATGATATTTTTTAGCTTATCTTCAAATGCCTTGGCTTGATAAAAAGAAAATTCGTCTGATGTTGTGCCAACTTTCAATACTTCAAACTTTGATGAAAAATCCTTATGATGTTAAATTAACTTGTCTGAATAGCCTGGAGGAGATAATCTTTGCAAATTCTTCCACCAAAAAATATAAGACCTGGTTCACTCATAACTGAGAATTTGAAGGTATTCCTTCCTTATATCCATATTACCTGTAGCCCCCAAGTCTTAAGAGGGGAACGATGTGATAGCTTAAGACTTGCTTCAAATATAAATGTTGCAACTCTGGAGAAATCCGGGTTGCTCGTCTGAGTTACCAGTCATAAATTGAATGTTCCACATATGTAGCCCCCAAGTACTGGGTTGTCTTGCCTGCAGCAACCTGGGACTTGTAATTGCCTTATGCTCATAAAACTTCAACCAGTGTAGCCCCCAAGGGCCAGGTCATTATGCAATAATGAGCAGGGACTTTTGCAGATTTGATTATATAAACTTGAGGAGCCATGTGTAGCCCCCATGGGCCGGCTCAGTAAGACAATACTGGGTTGGGACTTAGAAAATGATGAAAGGGCGGCTCATCTCCTTGAGATAACCGGGTTTGTTGACAATATGATGATTTGAAAAGCAACTTGCATTAGCCCCCAAGTGCCGTGGTGCATGCTTGCAGTGACATGGGACTTGCATACTTGATGTAATCTTGATTTGAATAATGTAGCCCCCAAGTGCTAGGTCGCATACCTGCAGCGACTCAGGACTATTCCTTCCATTGTAGAATAAAATCATATCCACTGTCTGGATGAACCATGCTCCTTGTTGTATGCTGGTATTTTTGAATGAGGGAATAATAGCCATTTTGCTCAAGCAGTTTTGAAAACCTCAATCATCCAATATTGGTTATGATAACCATAATAAAAATCCAGCCATATTGGCTATTTAAGATTTGAATAATATAACCCGGTATGAAAACCGGTTCCTGCAATATAAACCAGTATATCCATGCATATATGATGCATGCTATGATGATGCAATGTATGATGATATATATTTACGATGATAGATTATAATAATGTCGACTTTCAAGGCTCGACATAAGACCGGCTTTTAAGGCTGAGTCTTGCTTCAATGAAGCTGGCATGAAAACCGTTCCTCCCGTAAGCCGGCTCTCACGTGATATATCTCGCCGTTTTAACCTTGACTAGTTTAGGGTCATATAGATTGACTGTCAAGAGTACGGCGAATCACATAGTAGAGTAGCAACAAGTAGACAAGGTGAGTTTATCCACACTTTCTGTAAGCCGGCTCTCACGTGACAAAAACCGTCATTTTAACCTTGACGAGTTCAGGGTCATAAAAGATTGACTGTCAAGAGTACGGCGGGTCACCTGTTGGAGTAGCAAGTTGCAAACAGGCAGGTTTAACCCATATAGTGGAGTTTATTTGCCGATCAAGAGGGTAAGATAGCTAAACTCGGTGAGTTGGAAGCCCCCATGTGACTTTATGATCAATTAATAAAGACTCATACCCAGTAAATATGGGATGAAACGACAGAGGCCCCAAGTTTCGGGGATGCCGACTTTATTACGTTGATCATAATATGATAAGCCAATATGGCAGGATACCCATGTTTGAACCGCGCATCATGGCAGCAAGTTCTCTTTGGCAAGCTTTAATTTTTCTGAGAACTCAAACTTGCGAGAGATGGATTCCTCTTGAACCGGATGTTGAGCCGGATATTGAGAGCTCAAAACTTTGTGAGAGACAGATTTCCCTTGAGCCGAATTTTGAGCCGAACTTTTCTCTGATAACCTGGAATGCTTCTTTTGAGCCGGAAACTTTTCTAATTGCCCGGCACTCTTTGAGCTGGAAATTTTCTGACAATTTTTAAATTTTCACCAATGTGGTAGCAGTCTCCGGGACCAGGTTGACATCCTTGAAATGACCGAGGTTTTTGAATTTCGTTGAAACCAGCCAAATTTGCTGAGTCATGTCTATGTAGCCCCCGAGTCTTAAGACGACTCGAGGAGTTGGCTTGAGATTCTTCATACTTGACCGTGATATAAACCGGCATAGAGTTGAATAGTGAAACACTGAAAAGTGTTGAAGCTGGAGGCGAGGTAGCGAGTTGATAATCCTCGCGACACCCATTGTATATCCTTGGCGTTTATAATGCAATGTGAATCCACGGAAGGTTGAGGTCGACCGTGGTGGGTTATAAATGATCCCTTATAAGTTGTTTCAATAATCCGGCCGATGGTTCGTCCCGGCTGTTTGTTGAAATTAACCAAACCGCAGCGGCGGTGACTTGTGCGCCTGTCCATTGAATCATCCGGTAAAGGCCGAGGTTGATAACAAATCATTTTTTGCTTCAGAGTTGTTAGAGTAAACTGGGCCGCAGGAGCGGCGACTTGTGCATGTCCATTGGGCAGCTTGTGTGAGCAGATGTGGCTCTGATTTGTTGATGTATTGCAGGAGTCGACCGTGGCATTAGAAGACTGTGCGGACGTGTGAGTCGGTCGCGGCTTTGTAAAACTGTGGGAACGTGCGAGTCAGCCGCGACATCATTAAGCCGCGCGGACGGGCGAGTCAGCCGCGTCGTGTTGATGTAGACTAGGCCGCAGAGGCGGTGGCTTGCACACACATTTGTTGAACAATGCGGTACAGTCGGATACTGGCGCATGATAATATTGGCGCGAGCTTTATATCCGTGGCATGATGATCACTCCTGCAGTGAATAATTGTCCTGCATAGAAAACATCGCGAGCCAGAGTAATTGTTCTTTAAAGAATAAAAATGTATCAATAAAAATTGACTGGACAAATTTCACCCGATTTGTCCGGACGATAGGTGATCCGTAGCGTCCGTATATAACCTGGTAATGGTACGGGCCATCCAATGTAATCATAGTACTCTGGTGATCAGCGGTGTCACATGGGAATGTTATCTTTCAGTACTGCTGTCCCCATGTGAGAGATAATTTTACAGTCCAGCAACCAGCCAACCATCCTGTGGCAAAGCGGAGCGGGGCGGCTTGACCGTGCAAGGAGGTAGCGCGAGGCACAGCCATGATGGCGAGGTGGGTCAACTTGCGGTCGCAGCGACTCGCAGCAACAGAGGAGGCTCGAGGCTGAGCCGGATTGAGGCCGTGGCGGCGACTCGGATTGAGGCCACGGCGGCGACTCGGATGGAGGCTACCGGGGAGGCAACCGCTGAGGCAGGGCCGCTCGGTGGTGAGGCGCGTGGAGGCAACCGCTGAGGCAGGGCCGCTCGGTGGTGAGGCGCGTGGAGGCAACCGCTGAGGCAGGGTGCAGATGGAGGTGAGTGTGGCCAGAGCGCGGGGCGTGGCAGCTCAATGAGTCTGAGATGGTGGCTTGGAGTAGCAGAGGCGAAGCGGCTGTGGAAGCAGTAGGCCGGCTCAGGCCAAAACCGTGGCCGCGACAGTGGCAGAGGCTGGTGGATCAGCGGGGACAGCTCAATGCAATGGCAGAAAAGAGCAGCGGTGGCTAGCCGGCTCACGGGCGCGGCAGCAGACTGGGTTGAAGGCGGCCGACGGAAACAAATGTAAGGCCGCACCGGCGGCTGAGGCGACGAGGGCGACTCAGTGGAATCTTGACGCGAGGGCATCTCGAAGCCATGTATGATGGAGCGATGAAAGTAGGTCGCGGCTTGATGCGTAGTCAAGGTGGGTCAATGTGCCGGTGTGAGCAAAGCAGAGGCGAGGCCACGGTGGCTTGGAAGGCGACGGCTTAACAGCCATAGCGGGGGCGCCTCAACGACGCGGCCGTGGCGAGCCACAGTGGAAACCACCCGACGGCTGGGGTGACTCATGCCAGAGGCCAGGCAAGGCCATCCGACGACCGGGACAACTCGAAGGCGGTGAAGTGGGCGGCGACTCGAAGCGGGACAAGGCCATGATGGCAGCAGGGCAGCTTGTCGAGGCTGCGAAAGCGACGGAAATGACTCGCGTCGGAGGCGAGGTGAGACCGGGGTGGCTTGGCGCGACGACGGAGAGGCACCGGCGACTTAGCACAAGGCCGCGGAGGCAGCGGCTTGGAGCAAAGGCCGGGGCGGCTTGACGGGGTCAGGGCGGGTCACAGCAGCTGCTCGGCGAAGGTGACGGCCATGCGGCGGATGCACCGACTCAGAACCGCATCAGCGGGGGCGGCTGCTTGGCGACCCACGGGTGGAGAGGCGGCAACTCGAGGCCGTAGGCGAGGCTACGGTGGTGCGAAACTACAGAGGCGGCTCAAAAATTTGACTCGAGAGGGACACCAGCAAGGCAAGGCCGTGCCCATGGCGGAGGAGGGCCCGCGAGGCGAGGTAGAGGTGAGGCGAGTTGGAGGCGACGATGACCCGGCGGACGGGCAGAGCAGATCGGCGGAGGCAGCGACTCACAGCGGCTTCGGCGACTCGCAACAACGGAGGCTGCGGCTATAGTAGCGGTAGTTTGAGGCAACAGGGGCCACTCGGTGGCCTGTCCAGCAGAGGCGAGGCCATGGCTCGAAACAGCCGGTGGGGCAAGGTCCGGCCGCAGAAATGGGACGGCGAGGCGGGTCAATGGCAACGGAGGCCGAGTCCGTGTTCACGCCCGTCGTGGCCGGCTTGAGGCCGAGTCCAACTCCTTTTCTTTCTTTTTCAACGTCGTATAGCTAATCACTTCGTGGTTCATGTGAAGAGGCAGTAGTACTTGAGTTGTCTCTGTCGGCTACAGTCCATGCGGGTGACAAGGCCGATTTGGAGGAAGCCGGCGGCTCGCAGACGAAGCTGAACAGGGGCAGCCGAAGGAGAGGTTGTGGTGGCGAGCTGGGAGACGACTGAGCCAACCCGAGACGCGGCGGCAGATTAGAGGCGTCCTGTGGAGGTGGCAGGTGACTTGGCGAAGCAGGGCTGCGGCAGCCTCGTGGCGGATGCGGCTTACAGCAGTGCAAAGCTGGCCACGGCGGCGGCTTGAGCCTGAGGCCGGGCGCAGAGCAAAGCTGGAATGAGGCCGCTGCGGCTCGGTGCGGCTGCAACTACGGAGGCCCACGATGAGGCAGAGCAAGGTGGCCCGCAGCCGATTCGGGGCGGCTCTCGGCGACCGAGGCGGAGGCGGAGTGCAGCGGGTTGAATCTGTTGTGTAAACCAACTAGAACAGCAGCCCAGAGCTGAAGAGTTGAGACCGTGGCAGCGCGAGGCGGAAACGAAGGCGAGCCCGGCTTAGCGCGGGCTATTCGAGGATGAAACTAAGATGGCAAGGCCTGCCCGCGGTGGCTCGAGGCGAATCCGGCGAGGCGCAAAGGCGAAGACCGGTGGTTCCGCAGTGACAGGATGGCTCGACGACGAATCGAGGCAAGCCGGCCCAGAGCGACTGTGGCGATGAAGGCCGCGGCATTTCAGAAGGTGAGACGGGGCCATGAAAGCGGCTCGATGACAATGGCTTGAGGCACTCGTAGCAGCGACAGAGGAGTCCGAGCCAGTGGTCAATCCGCTCCGGGGTCGTCTTCCATCAGGACTTGGAATTTTTTATGCTGTAGCGCAATCTTGTCGTCTTCCATCTTCCAATGTAAGTAAATTTTCAGGTCGATGTACGTGGTCCTTTGCTCGATCTATTCCGCGGATGCTCTTGACGGATTGCAGTTGGTCTTGTATGGCGACTGCAGCAGAAAATTTCACAACTAACACGTGGAATCTATTGTTGATGTGGAGCTTTCAACGCCAGCTCCTCATCATCCGGATGATCGCGATTTCCCAATCCCTAAGAGGGCTCCCTCAAGAACACAACACCACCATGCGTGGCCTCACGGTGGGCACCAACTGTCATGGTTTTGTCACAGCAAATGTCCTAGTGTGAGGACTTAGTTGTGAGGCCAACGCATCTAAGTGGTAGCTTGAACGGGGTTGAGCGGGACGAGAGACGTGAGATTTTACCCAGGTTCGGCCCCTCACGGTGGAGGTAAAAGCCTACATCCTGCTTGATTGATATTGATGATGATGACGATCTCGGTTAAAAGGGCAGTGTTTCGCTACCTCTATCTCGAGAGCATCTACTTTGATCTTGTCTAAGACTTGTCTGTCTAAGTCCTGTCTATTTTTTTCCTGACCCTCTTGGGGTGCCTTGCCCCTCCTTATATAAGTTGAAGGGGCGGGTTACATGTAGAGTCCTAGTAGGATTAGGACTAGTCTATCTGGACTTATCGCGGGCGACTTATCATAGGCGACTTATCATAGGCGACTTATCGCATGCGCCTTATCTTGCGAACTTATCTCTGGCGACTTATCACAGGCAACTTATCACAGGTGACTTATCTCCGGCGACTTATCACAGGCGAGTTATCTCTAGTGACTTATCACAGGCGACTTATCGTTGGCTCCTTATCACTGGCTCCTTATTGCTGGCTTCTTATTCTTCAGAGATGACTTAAGTTCAAAGATTACTTAACCTTATGAGCCGGGTCTAGCCGTGGGTAAATCCCCCGACACAAGGCCAAGGCGTACATCGGCAAGGAGATGTACTCCGATGAAGAAGAATCATCTGATTCCGAAGAAGCTGATAAATCCGATGAGGATTCTGATTCCGGCATGGCTGGCATAGCATGTGCCTCCACCCCTACATCAAACTTCCTCAACAATCGTTCAAGTGATGATGAATCTCCTGCCTACTGCTTCATGGCCAAAGCCTCGAAAGAAAAGGTATCCTCCAAACATCACAAAGTTCACTCAAGTGATCAATATTCTTCGGATGAGGATGACCATGCTAAACTGATCAAAATTACTAATATTCAACAAAACTCTCTTGAGAAAATTGAGAAAACCCTCAGGAAATCTGAAGGGTTGTTGGTTGAGGAGATGGAGAAAAATCATTCATTGACTAAAGAGTATTCCACTCTCAAGTCACGAATGGAAGAACTATCAACTCATCATGATTTTCTCTCGGCTGACCACGAGAGATTGACTTATGATTACCTGAAAAGGAAATAGGAACTCGAGTTGCTGAGAGAGGCTCATGATGACTTGATCAGAGAAAATTCTCTTCTCACCCAACAACTCAAAGATAAACCTGAGGTGTTTATACCACCTTGCTTGAAATGCCTTGAACGCAACAATGCTGAATCAAATGTTGAATCTTCTGTGAATGCTAACCCCTCTGTCGAAGATAATGATTCTGTGTCTGATGAGAATGCTAGGTTGAAGGATCTTATTCAGACAGGAATGTTCAAGTCTCTCAAAGGGCATCAAACCCTTTGTGATGTTCTGAAGAAATCCATTCTTCACAAAAATCCCAGGAAAGAAGGTATCGGTTTTGAAAGGAAACTGAATGAAAATGGCTTCTACTGGGAACCTGATCAATATCCTCGCACTGTGTGGGTGCCTGCCAAGAGCAAAACGCTCGATCCAGCCTTACTTTCGGGATATGACTCTCCTATCCCTGAATATTCTCATGATGATTCTCTGGACAACTATAAGCTGTTCAAAAACCAACATGGTGAGATTGTTGATCGCTATATTGGACCTAACAGCAGAAATGGCCCCCCAAAGAAAGCTATCTGGGTGCCAAGGAAAACAATCGAAGCATTGCCTTTTACTTCTGTACTAACCATGCAGGCAGAAAATGCTCATTACTTCTGTAAAGAAGTTCGACAGAATGAGTACATGCATACCTCATTCAATCACTATACTCATTCATCTGGAAAGAATTTCAATGCCTACTCTTTCGATTGTGCTCGCATTGCTTCAAGTAACAATTATGGCTATCGAAAGAAATCATATACTGCTCGCTCTCTTGTTTCGAAGCCACCTGCAAAGATGTGGGTGGTTAAGAAAGCCTAATTCTTCTGCAGGACTATGTCTCCGGGTGTACCGAATGGATAATGGATAGTGCATGCACTAGTCATATGACCAGAGACAAGTCGTTGTTTGTCGACCCCAACTTAACTGCTTCATCTTTGAAGTATATCACTTTTGGCGACAACAACAAAGGAAAGGTAATTGGGTTAGGTAAAATTGCTATATCCAAAGACAAGTGCATTGATGATGTTTTACTTGTTCAGTCTCTTGGATTCAATCTCATGTCAGTTGGCAAACTTTATGATCTTGGCATGCTAGTTCTATTTTCCATATCCAAATGCATTGTCTTTATGGCCTCTGGCAATTCATTCGTCTTCGAGGGAAATAGAAAGGGTGATTTATATATTGTGGATTCTCTAAGGGTCCCTGTCGGGGCACGACACCTATGGGATCCAAAGGGACCCCTTTACGATTCGGCGGGAGGAGAGGTATACGCAAAGAGCAGAACCAACGATCGACGCGTGAGGTTTTTACCCAGGTTCGGGCCGCTGATCAGCGTAAAAGCCTACTCCTGCTTTGTGTTCTTATTACTGTTCTTGAGCCCAGCCTTCAGGAGCGCTCGCTGTGAACAGTATGTTCAAAGAGCAGCTACGCATGCAGAATGGGCCAGAAGTTCTCCTCCTCTGTAGCAGTTGCCTTGGGCCTCCTTTTATATGCTCAAAGGGGTCTCCACAGTGGCAAAATGTACATACATTGAGGTGTAAAGTAGCTACAGGGTATCATACCTAACCCCTGACAGATTAGGACAAACGCATTTAATGCACCACGAGGTGTCCGTTTAGGTGTCCTCACTTTCTTGGGGATGGAAAAAGGGGCCATCCCATCAGCACCGCTTAAGCTCTCCTCCACTGGTGCGTTGCCACGCATCCAGAGAAGGACCCAGAATGTCAGACTTGTTACTGTGCCGAAGCGGTGGCACAGTGGCAGAATCTCGCCAGGCGCCGAATCTTGCCGGGTACCAAGCCTTGCCGGGCGCCGAGCCTTGCCGGGCGCCAAGCCTTGCCGGGCTCCATAGGCCATCCCGGCAAGGATCTTGCCGGGGAAGCTGGCCTTCGGATTCCAGCTTTGCTTATCTGCTGATCCTCAGATCTCTGACTTGATGATTTCCTAGGTGACTTGAATCGACCTCGAGCTGTTCCCGGCAAGCCTTGCCGCGAGGATGGCTACAACTGCCCATGCACAAGTACGGGGTACTAGTGGCCCAATACTTAGTACACCGACAGTCCCTCAGTCCAAACTTGTTTGCTTGCAAAAGCAACCGAAGGATGGCTGTGGAACCGAAGACTTGGTCATGCATGTATGAGAAATTTGCAGACTCTCGTGAAGAAAAATCATCTACGTGGCATTCCTGATGTGAAATTCGACAAGGATAGTCTCTGTGGTGCGTGTGAGGCCGGTAAATTGGCCAAGAAGCATCATTCATCGAAGACTTTCATGAACACAACAAGACCTCTAGAAATTATTCATATGGATTTATTCGGACCTCAAAACTATGCAAGTTTCGGAGGCAGTCATTATGGTCTGGTCATTGTTGATGATTTCTCTTGTTACACTTGGGTATTCTTTCTCGAAGATAAAACCTGCACCCAAGACATCTTCAAAAGATTCGCCAAAGAAGTCCCAAAATGAATATGATGTGTGAATTAAGCATGTCAGAAGTGACAATGGTACTGAGTTCAAAAATACTCATATCGAAGATTTTCTCGACGAAAATGGTATAACTCATGAGTTCTCCGCCGCATACACTCCGCAACAGAATGGAGTTGTTGAGCGAAAGAATAGAACTCTCATCAAAATGGCGAGAACAATGCTCAGTGAGTATAAAACTCCTATTCGCTTCTGGGCTGATGCTATTAACACTGCTTTTCATCTTGTGAATCGTGTTTATTTTCACAAGTTCCTTAAGAAAACTTCATATGAGCTTATCACTGGCAAGAAACCAAATGTTTCTTATTTACGTGTTTTTGGTGCACCTTGCTATATTCGTGACATGAATCATAATTCCAAGTTTGCACCTAAGGCACATGAAGGTTTTCTTCTTGGTTATGGCTCGAACTCGCATACTTATCGTGTCTATAACTCTCACCACGGGAAAGTTATGGAAACGGTAAATGTGTGTTTTGATGAATCTAAAGGCTCCCAAAAGGAGCGCCTGCCTATTGTGATAGATGAACCATCGATTTCGGATGCTATTCGGCAAATGGCCATTGGGAGCGTTAGGTCAATTGAAGGAAATGTTCATGTCTCTTCCGATGACGATGATGCCCCCATGACTCAAAGCAGAACACGCCAAGCCACTGCCGAAGAAAATGCCATTCCGAGCACAAATGACAGCCATAATGCAAATGCCATCAAAATGGCAATCCGATGAAAATGGCGACACAAATGCTAATCCCGATGTTGATGCTGAGGAAACTAAAAATGATCATCAACATGAAAATCTTCATCCTCGAGTGGCTAATCGAGTTGATCCTGCATTAATTCTCGATGATCTCGAGAATCCAGGTTATCGACCCACAACTCGTTCTCGCACTCATTTGGCTAACTACTGTGGTAGTTTCTTGTTTGTCTCATTAACAGAACCTACCAAGTATGAAGAAGCCATGAATGAGCTGGATTGGATGAATGCCATGCAAGAAGAGTTGGTGCAATTTGAATTGAATGATGTATGGGAATTGGTCGACAAGCCGAATCCTAAGGAGCACAATATCATTGGCACAAAATGGATTTTCCGGAATAAGCAAGATGAAAATGGCATTGTTGTGAGAAACAAAGCACGTCTGGTTGCTCAAGGGTATACACAGGTAGAAGGTATTGATTTCGGTGAAACTTATGCTCCTATTGCCCGCCTTGAGGCAATTCGTATTCTTCTCGCTTATGCAAACTACAATGATATCTTTCTTTATCAAATGGATGTGAAAAGTGCTTTCCTCAATGGTGAAATTAATGAGGAAGTTTATGTTAGGCAGCCACCTGGCTTTGAAAATCCTCAGTTTCCTAACAAAGTTTTCAGGTTGAAAAAGGCTCTATATGGGCTGAAGCAAGCCCCTCAAGCTTGGTATGATACCTTGAAGAGGTTTCTGCTCGACAAAGGGTTCAAGCCAGGATCCACTAATTCCAATCTTTTCACACGCGCTATTGATGGTGTTCTTTTCGTGAGTCAAATTTATGTGGGTGATATTATTTTTGGCTGTACTAACAATGCTTGCAGTTTGGAGTTCGGGCGAATGATGTCTGAGAAATATCAAATGTCTATGATGGGTGAACTTAAGTTCTTTCTCGGACTACAAATTCATCAACAGGACAATGGAATTTTCATATCTCAGGAGAAATATCTGAGAGATTGTCTGAAGAAGTTTAAAATGCAAGATTGCAAACTAAAGGGCTACAAAACTCCAATGCCCACGAATGGTAAGCTGGACGTAGATGTGTATGGTAAGGATTACAATCAGAAGGCTTATCGTTTGATGATTGGTTCTTTATTCTACCTGTGTGCATCCAGACCTGATATTATGTTGAGTGTTTGTATGTGTGCCCACTATCAAGCTGCACCGAAAGAATTGCATCACCAAGCGGTCAAGCGTATTCTGAGATATTTGGCTCACACCCCCACCTTAGGTTTGTGGTATCCTAAGGGAGCACAATTTGATCTCGTTGGATATTCAGACTCAGATTACACAGGTGACCTGGTTGACAGGAAATCTACTTCGGGGGCATGCCATTTCCTCGGTAGATCATTGGTATGTTGGTCGTCAAGGAAGCAGAATTGTGTATCTCTCTCTATGGCTGAGGCCGAATATATTGTTGCTGGCGCTTGTTGCACTCAGTTATTGTGGATGAAGCAAACTGTCGGTGTACTAAGTATTGGGCCTTTAGTACCCCATACTTGTGCACGGGCAGTTGTAGCCAAGCCTGCAGCAAGGCTTGTCGGGGAAAACAGTTGGAGATTAGTTCAAGGGTGTCAAAGGGACACTCAAGCCAAGAATCAGAGGATCAGGAGATAAGAAGAGCTGAAGACCGAAGACTACGCCCCCATCAAGATCTTTCCGAGGTGGCTTGCAAAGCCCGACAAGATTTTGCGCCCGGCAAGATTCTATCACTGTGCCACCGCTTCAGCACAGTAACCAGCCTGGCATTCTGGGCCCTTCTCTGAATGCGTGGCAAGGCACCAGTGGAGGAGGGCTTAAGCGGTGCTGATGGGATGGCCCCTTTTTCCATCCCCAAGAAAATGAGGACACCTAAACGGACACCTCACGGTGCATTAAATGCATTTGTCCTAAACCGTCAGTGGTTAGGTATGATAACCCTGTAGCTACTTTACACCTCAATGTATGTACATTTTGCCACTGTGGTGACCCCTGTGAGCATATAAAATGAGGCCCAAGGCAACTGCTACAGGGGACGGAGACTAGAGAGAACACTTCCGGCCCATTCTGCATGCGTAGCTGCTGCACGAACACATTGTTCATCGCAAGCGCTCCAAGAACTGGGACGAAAACACTGATAATAAATCAAGGCAGGAGTAGGGTTTTACACTGATTAGCGGCCCAAACCTGGGTAAAAATCCCCTCGCGTCGATCGTTGGTTCTGCTCTTTGTGCATACCTCTCCCCTTGCCGAACCGAAAAAGGGATCCCCGCGATCCCATAGGTGTCGCACGCCGACATCTTTGGCGCGCCAGGTAGGGGGAAGAAGGTTGCGCAAACCTGATCCAGTGATCGGCGCCTCAGATTCTTCATCATCTTCATCACCATGCCACCCAAGAAGAAGAGTGTCGCAACGGTGCTACCATCTACGTCCGTTTTGCCCGTGTCCTCGCGTACGGGCGACGGCGTAGATGCAGAAGGTAGAGGTTTAGAGCCTCCACGGCGTTCTGTTGATCCAAGCCAGGCGAGCGGCATCGTTCGCAGCGGTGACAGCAACCTGCACGCCGCTGGATCCAGAGATGGGGCTGTGCTGCCTACAGGCGGCGCAGCAAACTCCAGAGATCGGAGGACACCTCCTAGGACTCCTGCGTCGGCGCAAGCGTCGCGGCCTTCACAGGTTGCACGCGACAAGCAGCGCCATGGCGCTGGTGGTTCGGGACACTCCCATGAAAGGACTTCTGCGCATCGATCCCAAGGTGCGCAATCCCAGCATGCATGCCAAACTGCCGGTGGAAGTGGCGCGCGGTCGCACGATCGTGAAGGTGCTCCTTCTAACATTGTTAGGAGTCAGAGCACCTCACGTACCTCGCACCTGTCGCCGCCGCCTACACCAGCGGAAGCTTTGGCACGTGCGCAGCTGCTCCTCGATTTCCCTCCTGCTCCGGAGAAGATGGAGGAGTGGCGATCTACCATCCAGAGCCTCATCGGCTTCGTCAACAAGGATGGGCCATAGAAGGCAGGGCCCTCGCGGCGGCGGTCCATCGATTCGGCGCGAGCCGATGGAGAGAAGACTGGAGGCGGTGCGACCATGGTGCACTCCCCTCCACGACAGCAGTGGCGATCGACGACCCGGCGGACCGATGACCGTGATGATGATTCCACGGCATCGTCCGATCCGCGGATGCGCCATGATCAGCGTCAAGTTCTTCGGGAACGAAGCAAGGAGGACGCTCGAACTACCATCGAGCAGCGACGGGAAGCGCGCCATCAATCTGATAAACGCGCAGGACCTGCTGTCTACAAACCTGCGCCAGGGTACGCAGGCAACTTGCCTTACGAGGTAGGTGTTGGGGATCGTAGCAGAATTTTAAAATTTTCTACGCATCACCAAGATCAATCTATGGAGTCATCTAGCAACGAGAGAGAGGGGAGTGCATCTACATACCCTTGTAGATCGCGAGCGGAAGCGTTCAAGAGAACGGGGTTGATGGAGTCGTACTCGTCGTGATCCAAATCACCGATGACCGAGCGCCGAACGGACGGCACCTCCGTGTTCAACACACGTACGGTTGGGAGAGACGTCTCCTCCTTCTTGATCCAGCAAGGGGGAAGGAGAGGTTGATGAGGATCCAGCAGCACGACGGCGTGGTGGTGGAAGCAGCGGGATCTCGGAAGGGCTTCACCAAGCACCAACGAGAGGGAGAGGTGTCACGGGAGGAGAGGGAGGCGCCAGGGGCTGGGGTGTGTCCTCCCTCCCACCCCTCCACTATTTATAGGGGGAAGGGGAGAGGGGGCCGGCCCCCTCAGATCCAATCTGAGGGGAGGGGCGGCGGCCAAGGGGGTGGCTTGCCCCCCAAGCCAGGTGGAGGCGCCCCCCCCACCCCTAGGGTTCCCAACCCTAGGCGCAGGGGAGGCCCATAGGGGGGCGCACCAGCCCACCAGGGGCTGGTTCCCTTCCCACTTCAGCCCATGGGGCCCTCCGGGATAGGTGGCCCCACCCGGTGGACCCCCGGGACCCTTCCGGTGGTCCCGGTACAATACCGATTACCCCCGAAACCTTCCCGGTGGCCGAAACTGGACTTCCTATATACAATTCTTTACCTCCGGACCATTCCGAAACTCCTCGTGACGTCCGGGATCTCATCCGGGACTCCGAACAACTTTCGGGTTACCGCATACTAATATCTCTACAACCCTAGCGTCACCGAACCTTAAGTGTGTAGACCCTATGGGTTCGGGAGACACGCAGACATGACCGAGACGACTCTCCGGTCAATAACCAACAGCGGGATCTGGATACCCATGTTGGCTCCCACATGCTCCTCGATGATCTCATCGGATGAACCACGATGTCGAGGATTCAATCAATCCCGTACGCAATTCCCTTTGTCTATCGGTACGATACTTGCCCGAGATTCGATCGTCGGTATCTCGATACCTTGTTCAATCTCGTTACCGGCAAGTCTCTTTACTCGTTTCCGTAACACATCATCCTGTGAACAACTCCTTGATCACATTGAGCTCATTATGATGATGTCCTACCGAGTGGGCCCAGAGGTACCTCTCCGTCACACGGAGTGACAAATCCCATTCTCGATTCGTGCCAACCCAACAGACACTTTCGGAGATACCCGTAGTGCACCTTTATAGCCACCCAGTTACGTTGTGACGTTTGGTACACCCAAAGCACTCCTACGGTATCCGGGAGTTGCACAATCTCATGGTCTAAGGAAAAGTTACTTGACATTGGAAAAGCTTTAGCAAACGAACTACACGATCTAGTGCTAGGCTTAGGATTGGGTCTTGTCCATCACATCATTCTCCTAATGATGTGATCCCGTCATCAATGACATCCAATGTCCATGGTCAGGAAACCGTAACCATCTATTGATCAACGAGCTAGTCAACTAGAGGCTTACTAGGGACATGTTGTGGTCTATGTATTCACACATGTATTACGATTTCCGGATAACACAATTATAGCATGAATAACAGACAATTATCATGAACAAGGAAATATAATAATAACCATTTTATTATTGCCTCTAGGGCATATTTCCAACAGTACTGTTGGGGATCGTAGCAGAATTTTAAAATTTTCTACGCATCACCAAGATCAATCTATGGAGTCATCTAGCAACGAGAGAGAGGGGAGTGCATCTACATACCCTTGTAGATCGCGAGCGGAAGCGTTCAAGAGAACGGGGTTGATGGAGTCGTACTCGTCGTGATCCAAATCACCGATGACCGAGCGCCGAACGGACGGCACCTCCGTGTTCAACACACGTACGGTTGGGAGAGACGTCTCCTCCTTCTTGATCCAGCAAGGGGGAAGGAGAGGTTGATGAGGATCCAGCAGCACGACGGCGTGGTGGTGGAAGCAGCGGGATCTCAGAAGGGCTTCACCAAGCACCAACGAGAGGGAGAGGTGTCACGGGAGGAGAGGGAGGCGCCAGGGGCTGGGGTGTCTCCTCCCTCCCACCCCTCCACTATTTATAGGGGGAAGGGGAGAGGGGGCCGGCCCCCTCAGATCCAATCTGAGGGGAGGGGCGGCGGCCAAGGGGGTGGCTTGCCCCCCAAGCCAGGTGGAGGCGCCCCCCCACCCCTAGGGTTCCCAACCCTAGGCGCAGGGGAGGCCCATAGGGGGGCGCACCAGCCCACCAGGGGCTGGTTCCCTTCCCACTTCAGCCCATGGGGCCCTCCGGGATAGGTGGCCCCACCCGGTGGACCCCCGGGACCCTTCCGGTGGTCCCGGTACAATACCGATTACCCCCGAAACCTTCCCGGTGGCCGAAACTGGACTTCCTATATACAATTCTTTACCTCCGGACCATTCCGGAACTCCTCGTGACGTCCGGGATCTCATCCGGGACACCGAACAACTTTCGGGTTACCGCATACTAATATCTCTACAACCCTAGCGTCACCGAACCTTAAGTGTGTAGACCCTACGGGTTCGGGAGACACGCAGACATGACCGAGACGACTCTCCGGTCAATAACCAACAGCGGGATCTGGATACCCATGTTGGCTCCCACATGCTCCTCGAAGATCTCATCGGATGAACCACGATGTCGAGGATTCAATCAATCCCGTACGCAATTCCCTTTGTCTATCGGTACGATACTTACCCGAGATTCGATCGTCGGTATACCGATACCTTGTTCAATCTCGTTACCGGCAAGTCTCTTTACTCGTTTCCGTAACACATCATCCTGTGAACAACTCCTTGATCACATTGAGCTCATTATGATGATGTCCTACCGAGTGGGCCCAGAGGTACCTCTCCGTCACACGGAGTGACAAATCCCATTCTCGATTCGTGCCAACCCAACAGACACTTTTGGAGATACCCGTAGTGCACCTTTATAGTCACCCAGTTACGTTGTGACGTTTGGTACACCCAAAGCACTCCTACGGTATCCGGGAGTTGCACAACCTCATGGTCTAAGGAAAAGTTACTTGACATTGGAAAAGCTTTAGCAAACGAACTACACGATCTAGTGCTAGGCTTAGGATTGGGTCTTGTCCATCACATCATTCTCCTAATGATGTGATCCCGTTATCAATGACATCCAATGTCCATGGTCAGGAAACCGTAACCATCTATTGATCAACGAGCTAGTCAACTAGAGGCTTACTAGGGACATGTTGTGGTCTATGTATTCACACATGTATTACGATTTCCGGATAACACAATTATAGCATGAATAACAGACAATTATCATGAACAAGGAAATATAATAATAACCATTTTATTATTGCCTCTAGGGCATATTTCCAACAGTACTGTTGGGGATCGTAGCAGAATTTTAAAATTTTCTACGCATCACCAAGATCAATCTATGGAGTCATCTAGCAACGAGAGAGAGGGGAGTGCATCTACATACCCTTGTAGATCGCGAGCGGAAGCGTTCAAGAGAACGGGGTTGATGGAGTCGTACTCGTCGTGATCCAAATCACCGATGACCGAGCGCCGAACGGACGGCACCTCCGTGTTCAACACACGTACGGTTGGGAGAGACGTCTCCTCCTTCTTGATCCAGCAAGGGGGAAGGAGAGGTTGATGAGGATCCAGCAGCACGACGGCGTGGTGGTGGAAGCAGCGGGATCTCAGAAGGGCTTCACCAAGCACCAACGAGAGGGAGAGGTGTCACGGGAGGAGAGGGAGGCGCCAGGGGCTGGGGTGTCTCCTCCCTCCCACCCCTCCACTATTTATAGGGGGAAGGGGAGAGGGGGCCGGCCCCCTCAGATCCAATCTGAGGGGAGGGGCGGCGGCCAAGGGGGTGGCTTGCCCCCCAAGCCAGGTGGAGGCGCCCCCCCACCCCTAGGGTTCCCAACCCTAGGCGCAGGGGAGGCCCATAGGGGGGCGCACCAGCCCACCAGGGGCTGGTTCCCTTCCCACTTCAGCCCATGGGGCCCTCCGGGATAGGTGGCCCCACCCGGTGGACCCCCGGGACCCTTCCGGTGGTCCCGGTACAATACCGATTACCCCCGAAACCTTCCCGGTGGCCGAAACTGGACTTCCTATATACAATTCTTTACCTCCGGACCATTCCGGAACTCCTCGTGACGTCCGGGATCTCATCCGGGACACCGAACAACTTTCGGGTTACCGCATACTAATATCTCTACAACCCTAGCGTCACCGAACCTTAAGTGTGTAGACCCTACGGGTTCGGGAGACACGCAGACATGACCGAGACGACTCTCCGGTCAATAACCAACAGCGGGATCTGGATACCCATGTTGGCTCCCACATGCTCCTCGAAGATCTCATCGGATGAACCACGATGTCGAGGATTCAATCAATCCCGTACGCAATTCCCTTTGTCTATCGGTACGATACTTACCCGAGATTCGATCGTCGGTATACCGATACCTTGTTCAATCTCGTTACCGGCAAGTCTCTTTACTCGTTTCCGTAACACATCATCCTGTGAACAACTCCTTGATCACATTGAGCTCATTATGATGATGTCCTACCGAGTGGGCCCAGAGGTACCTCTCCGTCACACGGAGTGACAAATCCCATTCTCGATTCGTGCCAACCCAACAGACACTTTCGGAGATACCCGTAGTGCACCTTTATAGCCACCCAGTTATGTTGTGACGTTTGGTACACCCAAAGCACTCCTACGGTATCCGGGAGTTGCACAATCTCATGGTCTAAGGAAAAGTTACTTGACATTGGAAAAGCTTTAGCAAACGAACTACACGATCTAGTGCTAGGCTTAGGATTGGGTCTTGTCCATCACATCATTCTCCTAATGATGTGATCCCGTTATCAATGACATCCAATGTCCATGGTCAGGAAACCGTAACCATCTATTGATCAACGAGCTAGTCAACTAGAGGCTTACTAGTGACATGTTGTGGTCTATGTATTCACACATGTATTACGATTTCCGGATAACACAATTATAGCATGAATAACAGACAATTATCATGAACAAGGAAATATAATAATAACCATTTTATTATTGCCTCTAGGGCATATTTCCAACAGTCTCCCACTTGCACTAGAGTCAATAATCTAGTTACATTGTGATGAATCGAACACCCATAGAGTTCTGGTGTTGATCATGTTTTGCTCGTGAAAGAGGTTTAGTCAACGGATCTGCTACATTCAAACCCGTGTGCACTTTACAAATATCTATGTCTCCATCTTGAACATGTTCACGTATGGAGTTGAAGCGACGCTTGATATGCCTGGTCTTCTTGTGAAACCTGGGCTCCTTGGCAAGGGCAATAGCTCCAGTGTTATCACAGAAGAGAGCCATTGGACCCGACGCATTTGGAATGACTCCTAGGTCGGTGATGAACTCCTTCATCCATACTGCTTCGTGTGCTGCCTCCGAGGCTGCTATGTACTCTGCTTCGCATGTAGATCCCGCCACGACGCTTTGCTTGCAACTGCACCAGCTTACTGCTCCACCATTCAAAATATACACGTATCCGGTTTGTGACTTGGAGTCATCCGGATCTGTGTCGAAGCTAGCGTCGACGTAACCCTTTATGACGAGCTCTTCGTCACCTCCATATACGAGAAACATATCCTTAGTCCTTTTCAGGTACTTCAGGATGTTCTTGACCGCTGTCCAGTGTTCCTTGCCAGGATTACTTTGGTACCTACCTACCAAACTTACTGCAAGGTTTACATCAGGTCTGGTACACAGCATGGCATACATAATAGACCCTATGGCTGAGGCATAGGGGATGACACTCATCTCTTCTATATCTTCTGCCGTGGTCGGGCATTGAGCCGTGCTCAATCTCACACCTTGCAATACAGGCAAGAACCCCTTCTTGGACTGATCCATATTGAACTTCTTCAATATCTTATCAAGGCATGTGCTTTGCGAAAGACCTATGAGGCGTCTCGATCTATCCCTATAGATCTTGATGCCTAATATATAAGCAGCTTCTCCAAGGTCCTTCATTGAAAAACACTTATTCAAGTAGGCCTTTATACTTTCCAAGAATTCTATATCATTTCCCATCAGCAGTATGTCATCCACATATAATATGAGAAATGCTATAGAGCTCCCACTCACTTTCTTGTAAACACAGGCTTCTCCATAAGTCTGTGTGAACCCAAACGCTTTGATCATCTCATCAAAGCGAATGTTCCAACTCCGAGATGCTTGCACCAGCCCATAGATTGAGCGTTGGAGCTTGCATACCTTGTCAGCATTCTCAGGGTCGACAAAACCTTCCGGTTGCATCATATACAACTCTTCCTTAAGAAAACCATTAAGGAATGCCGTTTTGACGTCCATTTGCCATATCTCATAATCATAGTATGCGGCAATTGCTAACATGATTCTGACGGATTTCAGCTTCGCTACGGGTGAGAAAGTCTCATCGTAGTCAACCCCTTGAACTTGTCGATAACCCTTAGCGACAAGCCGAGCCTTATAGATGGTCACATTTCCATCCGCGTCAGTCTTCTTCTTAAAGATCCATTTATTTTCTATGGCTTGCCGATCATCGGGCAAGTCAGTCAAAGTCCATACTTTGTTTTCATACATGGATCCTATCTCGGATTTCATGGCTTCAAGCCATTTGTCGGAATCTGGGCCCGCCATCGCTTCTTCATAGTTCGAAGGTTCACTGTTGTCTAACAACATGATTTCCAGGACAGGATTGCCGTACCACTCTGGTGCGGAACGTGTCCTTGTGGACCTTCGAAGTTCAGTGGTAGCTTGATCATGATCATTATCATTAACTTCCTCTCTAGCCGGTGCAGGCTCCACAGAAACATTTTCCTGTGCTGCGCTACTCTCCGGTTCGAGGGCCATCTCATCAAGCTCCACCTTCCTCCCACTTACTTCTTTCGAGAGAAACTCTTTCTCTAGAAAGGATCCATTCCTGGCAACAAAGATCTTGCCCTCGGATCTTAGGTAGAAGGTATACCCAATAGTTTCCTTAGGGTATCCTATGAATACGCATTTTTCCGACTTGGGTTCGAGCTTCTCTGGTTGAAGTTTCTTCACATAAGCATCGCATCCCCAAACTTTCAGAAACGACAGCTTAGGTTTCTTCCCAAACCATAATTCATACGGTGTCGTCTCAACGGATTTTGACGGTGCCCTATTTAAAGTGAATGCGGCAGTCTCTAAAGCATAACCCCAAAAGGATAGCGGTAAATCGGTAAGAGACATCATAGATCGCACCATATCCAATAGAGTGCGATTACGACGTTCGGACATACCATTACGCTGAGGTGTTCCAGGCGGCGTGAGTTGTGAAACAATTCCACATTTCCTTAAGTGCGTGCCAAATTCATGACTCAAATATTCTCCTCCACGATCTGATCGTAAGAACTTTATTTTCTTGTCACGTTGATTCTCAACCTCACTCTGAAATTCCTTGAACTTTTCAAAGGTCTCAGACTTGTGCTTCATCAAGTAGACATACCCATATCTACTCAAATCATCGGTGAGGGTGAGAACATATCGATAACCACCGCGAGCCTCAACACTCATTGGACCACACACATCAGTATGTATGATCTCCAATAAGTTGGTTGCTCGCTCCATTGTTCCGGAGAACGGAGTCTTGGTCATCTTGCCCAAGAGGCATGGTTCGCATCTGTCAAATGATTCATAATCAAGAGACTCCAAAAGTCCATCTGCATGGAGTTTCTTCATGCGTTTAACACCGATATGACCAAGGCGGCAGTGCCACAAGTATGTGGGACTATCGTTATCAACCTTGCATTTCTTGGCATTCACATTATAAACATGTGTAACATCACGTTCGAGATTCAATAAAAATAAACCATTCACCAGCGGGGCATGACCATAAAACATATCTCTCATATAAATAGAACAACCATTATTCTCAGATTTAAATGAGTAGCCATCTCGCATTAAGTGAGATCCAGATACAATGTTCATGCTCAAAGCTGGTACTAAATAACAATTATTGAGGTTTAAAACTAATCCCGTAGGTAGATGCAGAGGTAGCGTGCCGACGGCGATCACATCGACCTTGGAACCATTCCCAACACGCATCGTCACCTCGTCCTTTGCCAGTCTACGCTGATTCCGCAGTTCCTGCTTTGAGTTACAAATATGAGCAACCGCACCGGTATCAAATACCCAGGAACTACTACGAGTGCTGGTAAGGTACACATCAATTACATGTATATCATATATACCTTTGGTATTGCCGGCCTTCTTGTCCGCCAAGTACTTGGGGCAGTTTCGCTTCCAGTGACCGTTTCCCTTGCAATAAAAGCACTCAGTCTCAGGCTTGGGTCCATTCTTCGACTTCTTCCCGGCAGCTGGCTTACCGGGCGCGGCAACTCCCTTGCCGTCCTTCTTGAAGTTCTTCTTACCCTTGCCCTTCTTGAACTTAGTGGTTTTATTCACCATCAACACTTGATGTTCCTTTCTGATCTCTGCCTCCGCTGACTTCAGCATCGCATATACCTCAGGAATGGTCTTTTCCATCCCCTGCATGTTGAAGTTCATCACGAAGCTCTTGTAGCTAGGTGGAAGCGACTGAAGGATTCTGTCAACGACCGCGTCATCCGGGAGATTAACTCCCAGCTGAGACAAGCGGCTGTGCAACCCAGACATTTTGAGTATGTGCTCGCTGACAGAACTATTTTCCTCCATCTTACAGCTGTAGAACTTATCGGAGACTTCATATCTCTCGATCCGGGCATGAGCTTGGAAAACAATTTTCAGCTCTTCGAACATCTCATATGCTCCGTGATGCTCAAAACGCTTTTGGAGCCCCGGTTCTAAGCTGAAGAGCATGCCGCACTGAACGAAGGAGTAATCATCGGTGCGTGTCTGCCAAACGTTCAAATCGTCTGGCAGTGCTGGGAGAGCAGGTGGGTCACCTAACGGTGCTTCAAGGACATATGATTTCTTGGCAGCTATGAGGATAATCCTCAGGTTACGGACCCAGTCCGCATAGTTGCTACCATCGTCTTTCAGCTTGTTTTTCTCTAGGAACGCGTTTAAGTTGAGGGTAACATTAGCGTTGGCCATTTGATCTACAAGATAGATATGTAACATTTAGACTAAGTTCATGACAATTAAGTTCATCTAATCAAATTATGTAATGAACTCCCACTCAGATAGACATCCCTCTCGTCATCTAAGTGATTACATGATCCGAATCGACTAGGCCGTGTCCGATCATCACGTGAGACGGACTAGTCATCAACGGTGAACATCCCCATGTTGATCGTATCTTCTATACGACTCATGCTCGACCTTTCGGTCTCTTGTGTTCCGAGGCCATGTCTGTACATGCTAGGCTCGTCAAGTCAACCTAAGTGTATTGCTGTGTAAATCTGGCTTACACCCGTTGTATTCGAACGTTAGAATCTATCACACCCGATCAACACGTAGTGCTTCGAAACAACGAACCTTCGCAACGGTGCACAGTTAGGGGGAACACTTTCTTGAAATTTTAGTAAGGGATCATCTTATATATGCTACCGTCGTTCTAAGCAAATAAGATGCAAAAACATGATAAACATCTCATGCAATCAAAATAGTGACATGATATGGCCATTATCACTTTGCTCCTTTTGATCTCCATCTTCGGGGCTCCATGATCATCATCGTCACCGGCATGACACCATGATCTCCATCATCATGATCTCCATCATCGTGTCTTCATGAAGTTGTCTCGCCAACTATTACCTCTACTACTACGGCTAACGGTTAGCAATAAAGTAAAGTAATTACATGGCGAATTTCAATGACACGCAGGTCATATAATAAATTAAGACAACTCCTATGGCTCCTGCCGGTTGTCATACTCATCGACATGCAAGTCGTGATTCCTATTACAAGAACATGATCATCTCATACATCACATATATCATTCATCACATCCTTTGGCCATATCACATCACAAAGCACTTGCTGCAAAAACAAGTTAGACGTCCTCTAATTGTTGTTGCAAGTTTTTACGTGGCTGCTATAGGTTTCTAGCAAGAACGTTTCTTACCTACGCCAAAACCACAACGTGATATGCCAATTTCTATTTACCCTTCATAAGGACCCTGTTCATCGAATCCGATCCGACTAAAGTGGGAGAGACAGACACCCGCTAGCCACCTTATGCAACTAGTGCATGTCAGTCGGTGGAACCTGTCTCATGTAAGCGTACGTGTAAGGTCGGTCCGGGCCGCTTCATCCCACAGTGCCGCCGAATCAAGATAAGACTAGTAACGGCAAGAAGATTGACAAATCAACGCCCACAACTACTTTGTGTTCTACTCGTGCAAGATACTATGCATAGACCTAGCTCATGATGCCACTGTTGGGGATCGTAGCAGAATTTTAAAATTTTCTACGCATCACCAAGATCAATCTATGGAGTCATCTAGCAACGAGAGAGAGGGGAGTGCATCTACATACCCTTGTAGATCGCGAGCGGAAGCGTTCAAGAGAACGGGGTTGATGGAGTCGTACTCGTCGTGATCCAAATCACCGATGACCGAGCGCCGAACGGACGGCACCTCCGTGTTCAACACACGTACGGTTGGGAGAGACGTCTCCTCCTTCTTAATCCAGCAAGGGGGGAGGAGAGGTTGATGAGGATCCAGCAGCACGACGGCGTGGTGGTGGAAGCAGCGGGATCTCGGAAGGGCTTCACCAAGCACCAACGAGAGGGAGAGGTGTCACGGGAGGAGAGGGAGGCGCCAGGGGCTGGGGTGTGTCCTCCCTCCCACCCCTCCACTATTTATAGGGGGAAGGGGAGAGGGGGCCGGCCCCCTCAGATCCAATCTGAGGGGAGGGGCGGCGGCCAAGGGGGTGGCTTGCCCCCCAAGCCAGGTGGAGGCGCCCCCCCCCCACCCCTAGGGTTCCCAACCCTAGGCGCAGGGGAGGCCCATAGGGGGGCGCACCAGCCCACCAGGGGCTGGTTCCCTTCCCACTTCAGCCCATGGGGCCCTCCAGGATAGGTGGCCCCACCCGGTGGACCCCCGGGACCCTTCCGGTGGTCCCGGTACAATACCGATTACCCCCGAAACCTTCCCGGTGGCCGAAACTGGACTTCCTATATACAATTCTTTACCTCCGGACCATTCCGGAACTCCTCGTGACGTCCGGGATCTCATCCGGGACTCCGAACAACTTTCGGGTTACCGCATACTAATATCTCTACAACCCTAGCGTCACCGAACCTTAAGTGTGTAGACCCTACGGGTTCGGGAGACACGCAGACATGACCGAGACGACTCTCCGGTCAATAACCAACAGCGGGATCTGGATACCCATGTTGGCTCCCACATGCTCCTCGAAGATCTCATCGGATGAACCACGATGTCGAGGATTCAATCAATCCCGTACGCAATTCCCTTTGTCTATCGGTACGATACTTGCCCGAGATTCGATCGTCGGTATACCGATACCTTGTTCAATCTCGTTACCGGCAAGTCTCTTTACTCGTTTCCGTAACACATCATCCTGTGAACAACTCCTTGATCACATTGAGCTCATTATGATGATGTCCTACCGAGTGGGCCCAGAGGTACCTCTCCGTCACACGGAGTGACAAATCCCATTCTCGATTCGTGCCAACCCAACAGACACTTTCGGAGATACCCGTAGTGCACCTTTATAGCCACCCAGTTACGTTGTGACGTTTGGTACACCCAAAGCACTCCTACGGTATCCGGGAGTTGCACAATCTCATGGTCTAAGGAAAAGTTACTTGACATTGGAAAAGCTTTAGCAAGCGAACTACACGATCTAGTGCTAGGCTTAGGATTGGGTCTTGTCCATCACATCATTCTCCTAATGATGTGATCCCGTTATCAATGACATCCAATGTCCATGGTCAGGAAACCGTAACCATCTATTGATCAACGAGCTAGTCAACTAGAGGCTTACTAGGGACATGTTGTGGTCTATGTATTCACACATGTATTACGATTTCCGGATAACACAATTATAGCATGAATAACAGACAATTATCATGAACAAGGAAATATAATAATAACCATTTTATTATTGCCTCTAGGGCATATTTCCAACAGTACTGTTGGGGATCGTAGCAGAATTTTAAAATTTTCTACGCATCACCAAGATCAATCTATGGAGTCATCTAGCAACGAGAGAGAGGGGAGTGCATCTACATACCCTTGTAGATCGCGAGCGGAAGCGTTCAAGAGAACGGGGTTGATGGAGTCGTACTCGTCGTGATCCAAATCACCGATGACCGAGCGCCGAACGGACGGCACCTCCGTGTTCAACACACGTACGGTTGGGAGAGACGTCTCCTCCTTCTTGATCCAGCAAGGGGGAAGGAGAGGTTGATGAGGATCCAGCAGCACGACGGCGTGGTGGTGGAAGCAGCGGGATCTCGGAAGGGCTTCACCAAGCACCAACGAGAGGGAGAGGTGTCACGGGAGGAGAGGGAGGCGCCAGGGGCTGGGGTGTGTCCTCCCTCCCACCCCTCCACTATTTATAGGGGGAAGGGGAGAGGGGGCCGGCCCCCTCAGATCCAATCTGAGGGGAGGGGCGGCGGCCAAGGGGGTGGCTTGCCCCCCAAGCCAGGTGGAGGCGCCCCCCCCACCCCTAGGGTTCCCAACCCTAGGCGCAGGGGAGGCCCATAGGGGGGCGCACCAGCCCACCAGGGGCTGGTTCCCTTCCCACTTCAGCCCATGGGGCCCTCCGGGATAGGTGGCCCCACCCGGTGGACCCCCGGGACCCTTCCGGTGGTCCCGGTACAATACCGATTACCCCCGAAACCTTCCCGGTGGCCGAAACTGGACTTCCTATATACAATTCTTTACCTCCGGACCATTCCGGAACTCCTCGTGACGTCCGGGATCTCATCCGGGACACCGAACAACTTTCGGGTTACCGCATACTAATATCTCTACAACCCTAGCGTCACCGAACCTTAAGTGTGTAGACCCTACGGGTTCGGGAGACACGCAGACATGACCGAGACGACTCTCCGGTCAATAACCAACAGCGGGATCTGGATACCCATGTTGGCTCCCACATGCTCCTCGAAGATCTCATCGGATGAACCACGATGTCGAGGATTCAATCAATCCCGTACGCAATTCCCTTTGTCTATCGGTACGATACTTACCCGAGATTCGATCGTCGGTATACCGATACCTTGTTCAATCTCGTTACCGGCAAGTCTCTTTACTCGTTTCCGTAACACATCATCCTGTGAACAACTCCTTGATCACATTGAGCTCATTATGATGATGTCCTACCGAGTGGGCCCAGAGGTACCTCTCCGTCACACGGAGTGACAAATCCCATTCTCGATTCGTGCCAACCCAACAGACACTTTCGGAGATACCCGTAGTGCACCTTTATAGTCACCCAGTTACGTTGTGACGTTTGGTACACCCAAAGCACTCCTACGGTATCCGGGAGTTGCACAACCTCATGGTCTAAGGAAAAGTTACTTGACATTGGAAAAGCTTTAGCAAACGAACTACACGATCTAGTGCTAGGCTTAGGATTGGGTCTTGTCCATCACATCATTCTCCTAATGATGTGATCCCGTTATCAATGACATCCAATGTCCATGGTCAGGAAACCGTAACCATCTATTGATCAACGAGCTAGTCAACTAGAGGCTTACTAGGGACATGTTGTGGTCTATGTATTCACACATGTATTACGATTTCCGGATAACACAATTATAGCATGAATAACAGACAATTATCATGAACAAGGAAATATAATAATAACCATTTTATTATTGCCTCTAGGGCATATTTCCAACAGTAGGTTGTCCAGCATTTACCCGTGAGCTGCGGCGAGTCCAGTGGCCCAATTCCCGAACCTTCAAGCCAGAGGTCCCGGAGAAATATGATGGCAAGACCCACCCGTCGGAGTTCCTGAGCATCTACACCATTGCGGTGCAGGCTGCCGGGGGCCGAGACGACAAGATACTTGCCAACTACTTCCCGTTGGTGCTCAAACCCAACGTCAGGTCGTGGTTGATGCATCTGCCGGAGAATTCCATTTCTTCTTGGTCAGATATGTGCCACCAGTTTGTTGGCGCCTTTGTTGGAGGCCATCAAACTCCTGGCCAGGAAAGTGATTTGCATCTCATCCCCCAGAAGGAGGGCGAGCCTCTGCGCAAGTATATCCAAAGGTTCAGTCATGTGCAATACAGCATCCCGAATGTTCATCCTGCCGCCATTATCGGCGCGTTCCGTCAGAATGTGCGTAACCGCAAGATGCGGGAAGAGATGGCGATGAACAAGATCAGGGATATCATCGAGCTTTATGCTCTAGCTGATAAATGTGCTTGGGCTGAAGAGGGAAGGAGACTTCCCGGTGAGGATGTTGGCGCAGGGGGCGACTCTGAAGGCGAAGATGTTGCCGCCCCGACAAAGAAGGGCCTGCGGCGAAACAAGAAGCGTAAAGGCAAGGCCGTGCTTGCTGTCGAGGGATCCGGCGACCCTGGCACCGCCAAGAAGGCCAAAGTTGGCGACCCCGGCAAGGAAGTTGCCGGGTGCGCCTCCTGTCAGGCCTTGGCGACTGTCGACAAGCCGGAAGGCTCTGGCAAACAGTATTGCAAGATCCATCGCACCAAGGGCCATGATCTCAAAAATTGCCGGCAAGTTGAACAGCTTGTCGAGAAATAGAGAGCTGAGTACGAGAGGCGAGACAAAGAGAAGACCCAAGATAGTGCTGAGGGGTCCGGCAAGAAGCGTGGTGGCCGGGGGGGTCGCCGCGGCAAGGCCAAACAACAGAAGGACAGGCCCGCTCGCGACCGTGACAAGGAAGAGGGTGATGATGATGATGAAGAAGATGATGAGTCCAGTGAGCACGAATTTCAGAAGGCTACAGAGGCCATGTGTATTGACGGAGGTGCCTCGTTGCATTCTTCCCACCGTCGACTCAAACAGTGGGTGCGTGAGGTTAATGCAACGGAGCCATCGTTTGATGCACGTAAACCCCTGAAGTGGTCCAACATGCCTATCATTTTTTACGCCGAGGATCACCCTGATCGCACAACTGCGGTCGGGTGCTTGCCATTGTTGGTTTCACCGACAATCCGCAACCTCAAGGTGACAAAAATTCTAGTTGACGGTGGGGCCGGACTGAACCTAATTTCACCAGACATGCTCAAAAAGCTGCAAATTCCTGATGAAGATCTCGAGGAAACGGGCACGTTTCAAGGGATCAATCCAGGGAGGACCCAGCCAAAAGGCAAGATAATGCTACCAGTAACATTTGGTAGCGAGCTCAACTACAGGACGGAGAAGGTGGTGTTCGATGTCGCCAAGATCCCCATGTCATACAATGGGATCCTCGGCCGCCCAGCGCTGGCCAAGTTCATGGCGGCATCACACTATGCATACAATGTGCTGAAAATGCCCGGGCCGTTGAGCGTCATCATTGTCCACTATGACAAAAAGGATGCGCTCATCTGCGCCGACCAACTCTACCGAGAAGCAGTCACAGCACCTGCCATCAAGGAATCTGCTCTTGCCGCTGGAACTCCCGGGGGGAAGAAGAAGACCGGCAGGAACCTTGGCGCAAACTCCGGCAAGCGCACCTCCTCGGAGTGCTGCGCTCCCATTGAGGATGTACCAGGAAGTTCCACCGGCAAGAACAAGAAATCCAAGGCTGCTCCACCAGAGACCAAGAAAGTGCCCGTCAAATAGGATGGAATGGGAGGAACTTTCACCATAAGTTCCACCCTTGATGACAAATAGGAAAGCGCGCTCATTGCCTTCCTGCGGGCGAATGTCGATGTGTTTGCATAGCGACCATCTGACATCCCCGGTGTTCCCAGGGAGGTAATTGAGCACCACCTTGCTGTCTATCCTCACGCGCGGCCCGTCAAGCAGAGGGTGAGAAAGCAAGCCTTAGAGAGGCAAGAATTTATTGCCGAAGAGATCAGGAAGTTAGAAGCGGCAGGTTTGGTCAGAGGGGTGCTTCACCCAACGTGGTTAGCCAATCCAGTTGTAGTGCGCAAGGTGAACGGAAAATGGAGGCTGTGTATTGATTATACAGATATCAATAAAGCCTGTCCAAAAGATCCTTTCCCCTTGCCGCGCATCGACCAGATTGTGGACTCCACTGCTGGTTGTGATCTGCTGTCGTTCCTTGATGCCTACTCAGGGTATCATCAGATCTTCATGGCGAAAGAAGATGAAGAAAAGACCGCATTTATCACCCCATGTGGTATGTATTATTTTATACGAATGCCTTTCGGGTTGAAAAGTGCTGGTTCTACATTTGCGAGAGCGGTCCAAATTGGTTTTGAGCCTCAGCTGCATAGAAACATGGAAGCATACATGGATGACATAGTGGTCAAAACCAAGGACAAAGCGACACTCATACAAGATCTAGAAGAAACATTTACAAATCTGCGCAAGATCAATTTAAAGCTAAATCCTGAGAAGTGCGTGTTTGGCGTTCCTTCTGGCAAGCTTCTCGGGTTCTTTGTGTCTCAGTGAGGGATCGAGGCGAACCCCGACAAGATCAAAGCTATTGAGCAAATTGAGGTACCAAGACGCGTCAAGGATGTATGTCGTCTTGCCGGCTGCGTTGCTGCCTTAAGCAGGTTTATCTCCAAATCTGCTGAGCATGCCCTGCCCTTTTTCAAAATTTTGAAGAAGGCAGGTCCAATGAAATGGACTCCGGAGGCGGAGGCTGCGCTGCAAGATTTGAAGAGATACCTCTCTTCTCCGCCGACGCTAGTTGCGCCTAGGCCACAAGAGCCGTTGCTGTTGTACCTGGCAGCGACAAATCAAGTGGTTAGTGCTGCGTTAGTGGCGCAGAGAGAAGATGAGGAGGAGGCAACGCCAGCGGCAGGACCACCAAGTGACGCGCCGGAATCATCCCCGGCAAGGACTGGTGCCGGCAAGACAGGATCTGCGTAGTCAGAAGAACCAGTGCAAAAGAAAAAGATGGTGCAGCGCCCAGTTTATTTTGTTAGCTCCCTTTTGCAAGGAGCTAGGTCAAGATACTCTGGTGTGCAAAAGTTGCTCTTCGGCCTTCTTATGGCCTCGAGGAAGCTGCGCCATTATTTTCAAGCACATGAAATTACCGTCGTCACTCGCTTTCCGTTGTAGCAGATTTTGCGAAATCCAGAGGCAACCGGCAGGATCATGGAGTGGGCATTAGAATTGTCAAGCTTTGGTCTCAAGTTTAAAAGTACTTCAACAATTCAGAGCAGAGCCTTGGTGGAGTTCATTGCGGAATGGACCCCGACACCAGACGAGGAGATTCAAGAAACGACTCTCCCCGGTAAGGAAATTGATCGAGAATGGGTTACGTATTTTGACGGAGCTTTCTCGCTGCAAGGCGCCGGTGCTGGCATGCTGCTTGTTGCACCCACCGGAGAGCACCTCAAGTACGTAATCCAAATGCATTTCCCCCGGGAGAGTTCGACAAACAACACTATGGAGTACGAGGGGCTGCTTGCCGGTCTCAGGATCATGGCAGACCTTGGTATCAAGAAGCTCATCATCCGAGGCGATTCGCAGCTTGTTGTCAGGCAAGTTAACAAAAATTACCAAAGTCCATTGATGCAAGCTTATGTGGATGAAGTGAAAAAAATGGAAGAGCGCTTTGATGGTGTGCAAATGAAGCACATTCCTCGTGCCGAGAACAGTATTGCTGATGACCTGTCAAAGCGCGCTGCCCTCAAGTTGCCTGTGGAACCAAGAACTTTTGTGCTCCATTTAACTCAACCATCTGTGGCACCATCAATGAGGTAATAAAAGAGAAGAAAGTTGAATTCGGGACAGTACTTTCCGGCAGAGCTCCCTGGAGCCGCCGGCAAGGAACTTGCCGGGATCAGCGACAAGCCTGCCGGGGAACGACAGGCTCCGACGAAACCTCAGGCTTTCGCCGTCGAGACAAATGTTCCCCCAACGGAAGAGATGCCTATAGTCCTAGCCGTTGAGCCCCGGGCTCCAGCATGGGCACAGCACATTGTCCATTTCCTTCAGACAGGAGAACTCCCCGAGGAGCAGGAAGAAGCGGAAAAAGTAGCCCGTCAGTCTACTATGTACCAGTTCGTCGATGACGTTCTGTACAGAAAGAGACCGAACGGTGTGAAATTGAAGTGTATTCCTCGGGAGGATGGACTAGAGTTGTTGGCAGAGATACATGGAGGCATATGTGGCTCTCACATAGGATCAAGAGCACTTGTCGGGAAGGCATTCCGACAAGGTTTCTTTTGGCCCACTGCTCTCCAGGATGCAACTGCACTAGTAACCAAGTGTGAAGCGTGCCAGTTGCATTCGAAGAAATCGCATCAGCCAGCTCAAGCTCTTCACACAATCCCTCTCTCCTGGCCATTTTTGGTCTGGGGGCTTGACATACTGGGCCCCTTTCCCCGTGCTGCCGGGGGCTTTGAGTACTTGTACGATGCGATCGACAAGTTCACAAAGTGGCCGGAAGTGGAAGCAGTGAGAAAGGTGACAGCACAACCAGCCGTCAAGTTCTTTAACGGAATAGTTTGCCGTTTCGGTGTGCCCAACAGGATCATCACCGACAACGGCACGCAATTCACAAGTCGCACCTTCATGCAGTATGTCCAAGACCTTGGCGGCAAAATTTGTTTTGACTCTGTTGCTCATCCGAGAAGCAACGGCCAAGCGGAGAGGGCTAATGCTGAAGTGTTGCGCGGTCTCAGGACCAGAACTTTTGACAAGCTGAAAAAGTGCGGAAGGTGCTGGATTGATGAGTTGCCGGTGGTTCTTTGGTCAATCAGAACGACACCAAATCGAGCCACTGGCCAGACACCCTTCGCTCTGGTCTACGGAGCGGAAGTAGTTCTCCCCACGGAACTCATATACGGGTCACCTCGAGTGCTCGCTTATGATGAGCTTGAGCTTGAGCTTGAGCAGCTGCGGCAAGATGACGCTGTGCTCCTTGAGGAGGATCGTCTTCAGGCTGCTGTGCGAGCCGCTCGCTACCAGCAAGCTTTGCGCCGCTACCATAGCCGCAAAGTTCATGCCTGAAGCCTTGAGGAAGGCGACCTTGTTCTTCGATGGATTCAGTCCGCCAAGAATTCAAACAAGTTGACGCCGAAGTGGGAAGGCCCTTATCGGGTAGTACGAGTCACCAGGCCCGGCGCTGTCCGTCTGGAGACCGAGGATGGCATTCCAGTGAGCAACTCCTGGAATATCGAGCATCTTCGCAAGTTTTACCCGTGAGGCACGGTTGCCGGGGGCCCCCGGCAACCACCTTTTGTACAAGTCTTGCCGGTAAGGCATGTAATTTTTTGTACAAAGCCAGGCGCAGACCCTGTGCGCAGATGAATAAGATTAAGTGTTGTACATTTTCTTACCGATTTCTATGTTTATATATATATATATGCATGCTTGTCTGAGATATTGTATGACACTTGTTCCCGGTAAGCATTAACGAACCGCCAAGGTTCCATATTTCTATTTTCTCTTCTTCTTTTTCTCAAAAGATAGAAAGTTTCCTCGCGCGCACGTTTGCCGGGGGGGAAGGAAGATATGGATACCGGTGAGCGATGTTCAGAATTGACATCTTACCGGAGGAAGTACGGCGACAGAAAGCTAAGTTACAAAACTTTGAGCAAGTTTTATTTTATTATGAAGTTATTTTCCTTAGATGATTTCGGTCTTTGTATGGAAAACCTGCACGCGAAGGAACCCTTGTCGTAATCGGTTGCGCCCTTATTTTGTTTCGAGTCCGCTCAATAGTTTAAGTGGCGGCACTGAGAACGCCAAGGTGTCTTGCCGGCCGCTGCACCTCCAGCAGGCTGCTGAAGTCCCGCACCCAGCGCTCGTGGCAGGTTGCTCACCGGCAAGCTTTCAATAAGCGTAGGGTGTGCTCCATACAGAAAGAAATCAGACAAGGGAAATAGCATGCATGTACCCAAACATAAGCAAGTTATATTACATCAATAAGTTGCCGCAGTTCTAACTTAAGATTTAATTGTCTTTGGCATGGAATGGTGGCGACAAGGGAAAATGAGGTAGCTAGTCCCTGCGCTGGCCTTCGACCCTCTTGATTGAATCTACTTTTTCAAGGATAGGCGCAACAAGCTCCTCAAGTGCCTTGAGATCTGCATCCTTCGGCAAACGATCGAGCACGTTGGTGAGGTCGACGCCAGGGTTCTTGTGCACCACCTTGATGAGCACCTTGCGGAGGACGGCCCGGCAAAGCTTGCGGGATTCATCGGCTAGTTGGGTCGCTCGGTTGGACTGGAGTAGCTTCAGAGCATCGATGATTCTTTCAAAGAACATGGTCAACCTGGCGCTCGGAGATTCCCTTTCTTCGGAAGAATACTTGAAGTTTGGCAGGCCCATGGTTGACAGCTATGCTGTGAGCTTCTCCGCAGTGTCGACAAGGCGTTCGGTCCAGATTTTCACCCCCTTCTCATAGTCGATTTGGGCGGCGGCAGCGCTCTTAAGCAAGTTCCTCTCATCTTGGAGATCTTTGCTCAGAGCCTTCTCGCGGGCCCTGCCATCCTCAAGAGACTTCTTCAGCATGGTCAGCTTCAGCCTCAGATCGGCAATGATATCGTTGGCTGAAGATAGCTGCTTGGTCTTGTCGGATATGGCAACTTGCATCTCCGCCAGGCTATGGAGAGTTTTCTCCCTGTCACCTTTGAGCGTCGAGAGCTCCTTGCTGTGTTCTTCAAGATCCACCTCCAGCTTCTTCACTTTGTCGCTCAGCTCGTTCTTGGCGGCTTCTGCAGCCTCGGCAGCATCGACAGCTTCCTTGAGCTTGCCGGCGTAATCTACAGTTAGAGCTTCGAGCGCCTCTTTGTGCTTCTGCTCCAGCTCCTGGGTCCGCTGCGCGACAAGCTTCTCGATTTCTTCATCTTTGCTGCGAAGCTTGGCGGCGAGTGCCTGCTCGCGTGCAGCAAGATCTTCCTCGTGAGCATCAAGCCCAATGCGACGCTCCGTCAGGAGAGCATCTTCAGCAGCAACTCTTTGCGTAGCTTCCTCTTGCGCCTTCTCTAGGTCAGATTGTCTCAAGAGGAGCTCCGTCCAGCTTTGGCTCACTTGTTCCTGGTTGGCAGTCAACTCTTGAAAGGCCTCGGCGTACTAGATTTGCATTTGCTCAATGCGCTTTTGAAAATCTGCCTCAGCCGCTTCAACAACTGCGGCTCTGGAGTCTACCTTCTCCTTTTGAGCACGGTGGAGCGCTTGGAGCTTGCGGAAATTATCGCCCATGGCCTGAAGGAGCTGATCTTCCTCAGATTTGCTGCTACTGGCCCTTGGTTCGTTGACGGTCTCGAGCCCGGCAGCAGTGCTGATTTCTTCATCAAAAGTTTCCCCTCCGGCCGGTGCCCCAATGTTTGCCGTCCCCAGCAAGTTGACGAACAGGTTTTCGCCAACTTTGAGATATCTACTTGATGAAGGGACTTCGGATGTTGACGGTTGATCATCAGCAACCGCCTCACCGGCAGCTAGGGGCTCTGTGGCCGGCGTAGCGCCTGGCGCTCCTGTGGCAGGAATGCTGTCAGTACGGTCACCAGCCTCCTTGCCGGCTCTTTCAGCAGATTCCTTGGCGGGTTTCTCCTGTGCAGCTTTGGTGGCCTCGTCGGCAGAGGTACCGCAGGCCTCGACGGTGGCATCCTTGGCGGCTTCGCTAGCAGTGATCTTGTCAGCTTCGGCGGCAGCATCCCTGGTGGTCTCCTCGATAACAGCATCGACGTCCATGTGTTCCATGACAGGGAATTCTAAAGGACGAAAGAGGGAAACAAAATGAGATCAAGATTGAAGTTCAAGAAGACAAAAGAAAGAGATAAAGGAAAGGATGGCAAGCGCTCTGAGGCAATCAGTTGCCTGCGTCGAGCTGTTGAGAGGTGGCCTCGCCCCTCCCGGCAACCTTGGTTGCCGGGGAAAGGTTGCCGGTGCCCATGCTTGCCGGCTCCTCCTCAATCAAGATAGGCTCATCGATAGGATCTCTTGCCGGGGATGCGCTTGTGGGCGGCGTGGTCGACGGAGGTGGCACGATGGGGGCATCTTCCAATAACTCTCCCTGTTGCCATTCTTCTCCTGCAAGCCCAAAGATATCAGTGGCAAGGATAGAAACCTTAGCGCCCACCAGCGGAAAATGAGTAATGGACTCACGCTGGGGGCTGTGCTGGGGACTGCGTCGAGGGCTAAGCTCCGGGTTGATGACGATAGTTTCTGGCGCACTTGTGAAACCTGTCGGAGGCTCGTCGCCCGTGGAAATCTTCGCCCTCTTCGCCATCCTTTCTGCCAAGGTTTCAGCATCACTGCGGAGACGAGACAAAACAAGGCTATGAGATTAATCCAAAATTTGAGAGATAAAGGCTGTGATAGGATACTTACTCTTCCTCTTCTCGTTCCGGGCTGAAGCCGGAGATGTCGAAATTGACCTTCGTTGCAGTGTCCATATGGGGACATGGAGGAGGGGTCCTGGGTCGCTTGGCTGTAGCAAGTGCAGGGGGTTGGCGTGGCTCTGCCGCCTCGGCCTCCGATGCGGTTGTGTGAGACGCCTCTGCCGCCCCAGTAGTTGCCGCAGGTGTGTGTCTCGCTCGCCGCGCAGGTTGCTATCGAACTCCTTGCCGCGGGGCAGTCTTGCTGACCGCCTTCTTGCCGGGAGCCTCGCTGCTCGAAGAGGGTTGGCTTGCCGGGATGCCAGAGGCAGCCTTTCGAAGAACACGCTTTGTCTTCTTCGGAGCTGGGGGCTCCTCCTGCGACTCTTCTTCGACTGCGTCTTCGTCGGACGAGCCCTCAGCGGCCGCGCTGCTCTGTTCCCCGGTAGCCTTATCTGCCCCAGCAGGATTTTCTTCCATCACGACTTCTGCATCACTGGTTTCCCATTCTGTGAAACCGACGCTGCCGGCCTCCGCGGCAAGATTCGCCTCTTCCACCCTAGTAGCAATATACGCCACTTCTTCATCAGTGGTAGCACGAATGAGGTTCGTCTCTTCCCGGATGGCCCTCTCCGACAAGTTGTCGAAGAACTTTTGTGCTTCCTCCTCGGATGGCTCGGCCCAAGTCACGTCAAGACCATGGGCGTTGAACATTGGCATTGTGGCGATGATCGACCCTAGGGCGGAGTTGTTGCACAAAGGGATAATTCTTGCCGGCAACCGATGTTTGTCCTCGCGCTGGAATAGCTTGTGGCGGAGAGCGCCAAGCTGCATGGCAGTCAAATTATTGTTCAGCCCGGGGCGCAGCCTCATGATGTCCGCTGCGTTCTGATACTCCCAAGATGGTCTTCCCTTGTTTTGCAAAGGGGCAATGCGGCGGCGAAGGAAATCGAAGCCAATCATCTCCATTGTGAGCCCGGCAGCTTTCAGACGAAGGATTCTGGTGGTGGCGATCATGAGCCTCTCGTCTTCCACGGCGAAATCGCTCCAGTCATTGCCGCGGACCGCCTTCTGCTATCGGGGCAAACAGAACGGATGGGGATCTTTTTCCTTGATCCAGCACCACTCGGACCGCCATTCATCCCACTTCTCTCGGTAAACCCCATCTGGGTATATCTCCTTATTCCAAGCCCTTGGGATCCAGGCGATAGAACCAGAAAGGGCCTCCCCTTTATGGATGCGAGGAATAAAGTAATGGCGGAAGAGGGCAGTGTTGGGAACTACTCCAGCAAAGTTTTCGCAAAGATGGGCAAAGATGGACATACACATTACGACATTCGGCGTAAAATCAAGAAGATGGAAGCCGTATGTGCACATAATATCATTGAAGAAATCAGAGAATGGAGGACAGAGCCCGCAATAGAAATAAGTGACGAAGAAGGGATATCTATCTGGTCCGCTATTGGAACAAGAACCTGGAACCACGCGAGTCACGGGGTGAGCCTTCGTCTCCCTCGCCCACATGCACTGGTGCCGGTTCTTCAGAGCTTTCGCGTCGAGCGTCGGGGCGAAGACGACGTACTTCTTCCGCATCTTCACCAGCTCGCTCTCCGGGACATCGGCTTTCGTCTCCTTGCCCTTGCCTTTGCTGGCCTTGGGTGGCATGGCGGCTGTGAGGGCGGAAACCGAGGATGGAGCGGGTGCGGAGGCAGTGAGCGGATGAGGAGAAGCTTTACTCTAGGCTCGAGAGAAGGAAGGCAATGGCGGATACCAGATTGGAAAGAAGAGGGGGGTAAATGGGCACCGTCTCTGCAGTTTCCTGTTTATGGGGAAGGAGCGAGGCCGCCTCTTTTACTACCCAATGTAAATACGCCTCTACAAGCGCACTGCGGCTGCAACCTTTTAGCGCACACTTCCCATGTTGCGCATTCAACACGCGCAATGGAGGGGCGCAGCAAGCAGGATAATTGCAAGCAGTTAACCCCAGCCACGCGTGCCCGTGCACTGTTTGGGCCTAGCCCAACAACGCCTGGCACTCGTGTGTGGCCTAGGCCCGGGGGCTCCTGTCGGTGTACTAAGTATTGGGCCTTTAGTACCCCATACTTGTGCACGGGCAGTTGTAGCCAAGCCTGCGGCAAGGCTTGTCAGGGAAAACAGTTGGAGATTAGTTCAAGGGTGTCAAAGGGACACTCAAGCCAAGAATCAGAGGATCAGGAGATAAGAAGAGCTGAAGACCGAAGACTACGCCCCCGGCAAGATCTTGCCGGGGTGGCTTGCAAAGCCCGGCAAGATTTTGCGCCCGGCAAGATTCTATCACTGTGCCACCGCTTCAGCACAGTAACCAGCCTGGCATTCTGGGCCCTTCTCTAAATGCGTGGCAAGGCACCAGTGGAGGAGGGCTTAAGCGGTGCTGATGGGATGGCCCCTTTTTCCATCCCCAAGAAAATGAGGACACCTAAACAGACACCTCACGGTGCATTAAATGCATTTGTCCTAAACCGTCAGTGGTTAGGTATGATAACCCTGTAGCTACTTTACACCTCAATGTATGTACATTTTGCCACTGTGGTGACCCCTATGAGCATATAAAAGGAGGCCCAAGGCAACTGCTACAGGGGACGAAGACTAGAGAGAACACTTCCGGCCCATTCTGCATGCGTAGCTACTGCACGAACACACTGTTCATCGCAAGCGCTCCAAGAACTGGGACGAAAACACTGATAATAAATCAAGGCAGGAGTAGGGTTTTACGCTGATTAGCGGCCCGAACCTGGGTAAAAATCCCCTCGCATCGATCGTTGGTTCTGCTCTTTGTGCATACCTCTCCCCTTGCCGAACCGAAAAAGGGATCCCCGCGATCCCATAGGTGTCGCACGCCGACATAGACTCTGAAGGATTATGGCATCAAGGTCAAGAATATTCCTGTATATTGCGACAATGAGAGTGCGATCAAAATTTCACACAATACAGTGCAGCATTCTTGCACCAAGCATATTGCCATTAGACATCATTTCATTCGCGATCATGTTGCTCGAGAGGATATGTTAGCAGTCATGTCAAAACTGAAGATAATCACGCTGATATTTTCACCAAGCCTCTCGATGAGAAAAGATTCTGTGCATTACGGTGTGAGCTAAATATTCTAGATTCTGCAAACGTTCAATAAGCTGGACTCGGCACCCGTACCAACACTTCCACATCTTAGAAGGAATGGGTGCACAACACTCGAAGAGTTTGAAAATTTTGACAAAGTGAAATTTTCTTTCTAAGAGTGAATACATTAACGAAGAACTAGACTAACCGGGTGCCACGATAATTGTGTGATGCTCGGGGTCATACAGTTCTTATACGGTGGGTCACACCACCACATTTTCCCTTCGTTGAGTTGACTTTCGGTTGAAGGATTTTGTGTTAGTCTGAATGTATTTCACTCATAGCTTTTCTCTCGGGTGTTTGTGTTTCTTTCTCTGAATGGAATGCCTAGGACCCTGTTGTGATGCCCAGATAATTAAGCTACAGTAATCATCCATTAATGGTGCCATGTCATCACATTACTGTTCTTAATCTCGTGATGATTCAATCCCGTTCGAATTCAAGTAAAACAAATAAAGTTTTTAGATGTCAAAACTAAAATGTTCTTAATGTTGCAAATAATCACTGAGTAATTGTCATGTTGGAACCAACCTCTTTTGGATTCCCAAAGTGCCCCTGGAATTTTATTTAGTGGTCCAACAACATTTAAAATTGGCCTTTTCAATTTCTAAAAATGGTTAGACAACTCCTTTTGGCCTCAAACTTTTTGTGACTCCTAGAAATAATGTGCTGGATTTATGTGACAAGTCTCATATCTAACCAAACTCATTTAGTTTTACAATTAAATAGGAAACAGTAGCTAAAATTGAAAACAGTAAATAAAATGTGAAAAAGGAGAAACAAACCAAAAAAAACAAATGAAAAAGGCCCCCCTGGGCCGAATGGCCCAGCTGGCCATCCCAGCCGCCCCCCTGGCCTATAACCCCACTAACCCCCGAAACCCTAACTCTCCACCTCCACTATCCCCCACTCCCTTCAATCCCCTCTCACCCCCTTCCCCGATCTGGATCGGACCAGCCACCTCGGCGCCCGACGCCTCGCCCCGCGCCCCGCCGCCGTTCGCCATCGCCGGCGCCGCCCGACGCCCGCCTCCTCAACCCTCCCTCCTGCGTGGATCTGTTCGGGGGCAATCGACGCCCCCGACGCCCTGCGCCCGCGCCGACGCCGGACCCCGCCGTCACCATCCCCGCCCGTCGCCCGCGTTCGCCTCCTCGACCCCCTCCCCGATGGTCCTCCCCGTGCCTCGCCGCCCCCACTCCCCATCAACGTGGGTGAGGATCCTCCTCTTCCCCCTCTGCCCCGATGCCCCCCGGGCCATCCTCCCCCTCAGCTCCCCGCTCACCGCGGTCGCCGCCGTCCCCGCCCGTGGTCGACGCGCCCCAGCCGCGCCTGTTGCGCGCTCACCGCACCTCCTCTCCCCATCGCTCGCGCCCGACCACCTCTCGCCCGCGCCCCTGGTCGCGTCTCGGTTGCGACCAGCGGCCGCCACGCCTCGCTCATCCTGCACCTCCCCTGCTCACCCGCGTCAGCGCCCTGCTCGCAGCCGCGTCGGCTGCGCCATGGCCTCCCCCTGGTACACGCGCGTGCGTGCATAGCCAAGAACCTGGTGGGCCACTACCATGTGGACCCCTCCCTGTTTAAAAAAAAGGAACATAAATGAAAATTGGAAAACGAAAATAATTAATAAAATCAAATAATTAATTAATTAGTTATTAACATAATTAATTAACTTATTTAATTCTGCTTAATTAACCTATTTAATTAAACTAATTAAGTCACCCCTGTTTACTAATTAAACTATATGGATTAATTGGTTTAACCTAAATACTCTATGACAGGTGGGCCAAGTAGTTAATTAATTTAAATTAGGTTTAAATTAACTCTGTTTAAACCCACTGTCTATGACAGGTGGGTCCCCCACATCAGTTTGACCAGTCAATGCCCTGTTGAGTGCTAATGTCAGGCTGGCGTCATAATTTTGTTTTTCTCAAATTAAATTATATTATAACAATTTCAAGATATTTTTAAATCTTTGAAAAATAATATAAAATAAACCGTAACTCCGATGAAAATACTTTGTACATGAAAGTTGCTCAGAAAAATATGATGAATCTGAATACGCTCTCCGTTCATCTGTCACGTGCCCCTAGCATAGCAAACATGCAACTTTCCCCCTCCGGTTCGTCTGTCCGAAAATGCCAAACACCGGGAAAACATTCCCGGATGTTTTCCCCCTTCGCCGGTATCGCGTAGTACTACGTTAGAACACCCTAGCTTTGCTTATTGTCATGTCATGCATCTGTGTGCTTTGTATTTACTGTTTCTTCCCCCTCTTCTTCTCCGGTAGACCCCGAGACCGCAGCTGATGCCACTGTGATCGACTACGTCACCGATGACCCTTCCTCCCTTTCAGCGGAGCTTCCAGGCAAGCCCCCCCTTTGATCACTTCGATATCGCCCATTCCATTCTCTCTCATGCTTGCATTAGATTTTGCTACTATTATTGTTTGCTCCTATTATGATGCACAGCCTGCTTTTGTAACCTGCTCATTGTACCTTACCTGCTTATCCTAAACTTCTTGGTATAGGTTGGTTGGTGATCCATCAGTGACCCCCACCTTGTCCCTGTTGCCCCTACTTCATCATCGATGACTCGATCAACGTGATCGATGACCAGAGACCGACACATCACTTCACCCCCTTAGTTGTATGACTCTGCATAGTTACTATCGAGTGCCGAGGGTGATACCTCGTAACGCACTCCTGGTGATAACTCTGTAGTGTAGTTATTCGGTCGTGGTCATCGAGGGTGATTCCTCCTTCACCACTCTCGATATGAATCTGTCATGCAGCCCCTCAAGTGTGAACCTCGAGGGTGATTCCTCCTACATTCACCTTGATGATTACATCGAGTGGAATCCACCAAGGGTGATTCCTCAGGGTTTCCCCCTTGATGTTTGGACACACGGTTACCTTGACTTTACTTGAGACCTTTGTGAAAGTCGGGCGGGCCCGGAGAGCACCCGCAAGATGTTACGGTGGCGGCTGGCTGTTTAGCGGTATCACCCAGGAGGGGGTGGTAGCTCTGGACTTGTCCCGACAGCCGTCCCTTCATTTAATAATGCACTAACAGGTTTGGGTATTTGTTCTGAGTTGGCCTTTGGCCTTTACGCACTAACCACCACGCGAGAATAGTTATGGGCCTCGACGTCGTAGTATCAGCCAAAGCTTTGTCAGACATCCAGTTCAGCATTGTGGCACGGTCGGATTGTGCCGACCATCCGAGGTGGCGCTGGTATCCACCCTGCGCACAACGACCCGGAGTGCAACGGATGATGGGCCCAAGACCCCGGAGTGCTTAGGATGTAGACCGGTGGGGACCTCTCTGCTGAGCCTAGGTAGGGTTGCGACGTGTTGATCTTCCGAGGCCGGCATTGACTCAGGAAAGTGTGTCCGGCCAGAGTAACCAAGTGTGTTGGAAAACGTGGTGCACCCCTGCAGGGAAGTTATCTATTCGAATACCGTGTCCACGGTAATGGACGTTCAGACTTGTATCCTGATCTATTATAACTAGAAATGGATACTTGAGACATGTGATGGATATATTGGCTCTGGGGTTGCTTTCTCACAGGGAGTCGAGGAAGGATTTCTGGGCGTTAATACTACAACATGTTTGTTAAATATAAACTGCTATTCTATACTCTTCTAAATGATGCAAGATGCTTGGAGCTGCTTGAAGATGCTAGTCTTCGATAGGCTAGGCCTTCCCCTCTATTCTGGCATTCTGTAGTTCAGTCCACAGATACATACCTTCATTTGATACCAATGCATACTTAGTATAGATCTGATGCTTGCGAGTACTTTGGATGAGTACTCACGGTTGCTTTGCTACCCCTTTTCCCCCTTCTTTCTTCTTTCCGGTTGTTGCAACCAGTTGGTGGATCCCAGGAGCCAGATGCCACCCCCGACAACTACTACTACTACCCCGAGGGTGCCTACTACTACGTGGAGCCCGCCGACGACCAGGAGTAGTTAGGAGGTCCCAGGCAGGAGGCCTTGCCTCTTAGATTGTTGATGTTTGTGCTAGCCTTCTTAAGGCAAAACTTGTTTAACTTATGTCTGTACTCAGATATTGTTGCTTCCGCTGACTCACTTATGTATCGAGCTATGTATTCGAGCCCTCGAGGCCCCTGGCTTGTAATATGAAGCTTGTATGACTTTCATTTGTGTTTAGAGTTGTGTTGTGATATCTTCCCTTGAGTCCCTGATCTTGATCGTACACGTTTGCGTGTACCTATTTTCCCTCTATTCTATCTCTTCCAGTCTATGTTGTTCCATTATGAATGCTCAATTTCATCTGGTAACAAAACTTTATCTGGTCTCCTTGACCACGTTAAAGGTTCGTTCTGAACTTAATTCGATTTGGCGAAAGCTGTCCAAAATTTGGGGTTTCCCGTCCAAGTCAGGACCATGATCTTTGATGATGGTTGCCACGTGCTATTCATCAACTGCCATTCTTCCTGGACCGTTGAATCGCAAAAGTCCTTTCACGGTAGCCGTCTGATCAGATTCACCCGATGCGGTTATTTCCCCTCGCATATATATACCACATCACCACCGCTCCCTCGTCCACTTCTCTTATTTGCCTCCGTCACTTTTCGAAGCCCTACCGCACTACTCCTCCTTGAGCTCAATGCCGTCGATCTTCTTCGCTGCTTTGCCACCGAAAAGAGGTCACTGGAGTCATCCCTCGCTGCCGCGGATCATCCTCCTCCCCGCGCCGCCGTAGCTGCTGCACATCACCGAGTTAGGGTATGTGTAGTGCGAACTCGTTCTTCTATCCATCCTGTTCGAGTTCTTCCACGGTAGAAATCTCATGTATTTACTGCATTTATCAGATCTTTTACTGCTAGGTAACTTGTGTGGATGTGGTTTGTAGATGTCCCTCGCATCTGAAATATTTCAGATCTAGGGTTTGTGTTATGTCTCGCACGAATGGAATGCTTAGCATGTTGACTAGTATATTCTTTGAATCTACTAGTCTGTTCTACACATTTCTTTCATTCGAAACATTTCTCAAAGTCTGCGTCTAATTCTTCTTCAAAACATTTTTGTTCGCAAAATCTTCGCTGTGAGCATTCGTAACCCTGTCCCCATTTTCCCTCGCGTCTATCCTTATTCACAGGTGTATGCAGTCAGTTGAGGATTCTGCTCGACCAGTGACCATGGCTGATGGAGAAGATGTTATTTTGGGCATAGCAGATGAGTCCAAAGCTCCGAATGCAAAGGGCCCAACGGTAGGCCCAGCAACCAGCAAGAGAAAGAGAACTGAACAAAATGCTGATGATCAAGAAGAAAATGCTCCGAAGAAGAAGGGTGGCATCCAACCATATGCAAACACATCTGAATACATCTCCCATGATCGTTATAATACTGTTCCTGGAGAAACAAAGCATCACAGAGATAAGCGTCTGCAATGGATTCGACGCCACTGGGTGCGCAAATGGTTCAATTATGAATTGATTCATCCTCAGTTTGCTCAGAACTTTGCATTTCATCCACCATGGGGTGACTGCCGGGAAATTGGTCTCCTCAAACCAACTGATCCCTAGGAGAGACCTCCACCGCCACCAAATGCTCATGAGTCTTCCCTTTGCACACCCGAATCATATTCTGATGAGCTTGCTAAGTGTCAAAAGAATGCCATCAAGCGAGCAAAAAGGGAAGAAAAGAAAAAGGCTCGTGAAGAGGAAAACTGTCGCCTTCTTCAAGAAGATGTGATGAAGAAAAAGGCTGAAGGAAAATCTGAAGGTCGCTCTAAACGCAAGCATGATCCCAGTTCTGCTGCCTCTAAGCGAAAGAGTGTTCCAAAGAAAAGAACAGTTGATTCAGGCAGAAGTGATTCTTCGGATGAAGATGATCCTCCACTCACAAAGGATGAAGTTGCTGCTACTCTCAACGAGCAAGTGAATATCACCACTTCAATGGTATTGCCTGATCTTTGGGTCCCTACTGCACCGAAGAAGATCACTTCCAGGAAAAATCCACCTACAACTGTCACTATGCAGCAGCATGTGAATTTGACTCCTCATCCAGAAGCTATCAATCTGAAGGATTTGGTAGTTGACACCCCTGCGAGTACTGCAAAGCCAGGCGAACGGATTCCCAAGCCTGAGTAGAAGAAAATCAAGGCGCCCACTACCGAGCAAAGTGCTCCTCAAGATACTGCTCCGAAGGAAAAGGCAGCTAAGTTTGCTCCAACATTAATTCAGCCGTTAGCTTCTAAGCCTCCTTCCGAGCAAATTCCAGTGCAAACTGCTCCAACTGCTCCATCTGATGCTCCTCACTACTACAATCATGTGTTCATCATGGAACAGCTTGGTAAATTTGTGGACAATCCATTCGATGGTGAACTGACCTCTCTACCTAACCCTCCTGAAGTTATTTCTCAGGCCACTACTGTTGTTGAAGAAATGAGAGACGATGCAGTTGAAATCAACACACTTTCTGCCGAACTAAATGAACTTGGCAATCGAATGAAAACTGCTTCTTCAAAATTTGTCATTTAAGCACTCAAAGATTCCTACAAGGATATCAACCGTGCCCTGACTCTCCTCCGGCACAGAAGGTTGCGTTTTCACATAGATCTAGATGAAATTGTTCAGAAGATCTGTCTTCAGCATCAATCAAAGGTTACTGGCTACAATGATCTCATCAAAGGCCACATTGATCAATCGGCACAGCAAACTAAGAGGTGCAGAAAGAAAATTGCGAAGAAAAATGTTCCTCCTGCTCCAACAAACAAGTCACCTGACCGACCAGATGCTCAGCCTCAGAAAGAAAAATCTCCTGAGCAGGTTATTCATTCGCCGCCCCTAGTCAAAGTCTCGGATGCTCCTCCCTCGCCAAGGCCAACTGAATCAGTGACTGTGCCCTCCCCTATTCAAGCCGATATTCCATCTCAGCAAAATGTTTCTGAGGAAGGTGAAATCCCTCACTCCGAGCCCCAAGCTTCTCCAGCTCATGATTCACCAAAGGTTTCGGCCCCTCCAACTATTCAGCCACAACCGATTCCAGTGGAAGAACCCCAACCACCTCCAGTGCTTGATTCGGCCCTAGTGCCTACTGTCTCTACAACTCCCTCTGTTGTGCCACCAGTCTGATCACGATTCAAGTTGTCTATCGACACCACTCCAAGAATACAAGATGCTGGTCCCTTCGAACAAAAATTTGTTTCTGCTCGCCATACTGACTCAGTGGTATATGGTGATGAATTTATCACTCCTGAAGATGAATTCAAATACCCATACCCTCATGAAGAACTACCTTTGTTCTCGGCAGGAGCTGGCGCCAAAGGTCCTCTTTGCAATCAGAATGCGCATCCCCAATTCTTTCAAGATAGTCCATATGATGGGCCGCGCACTTCTGAATCGCCTCGCTTCTAGAAAAAGGAACATGCAATCTATTACACTCGGGTCCTCTATGACAACAAGAAGATATTCCCGCATGAATACCCGGACATCCCAGCTATGAAGAATATTGGCTGCTTCAATCAGTTAATACAAGATCTGGAAGATTTCTGTCTCACCAAAGTATTTGAATTCAAACATCCTTGGAACAGAGAGATTATTCCTCGGTTCTATGCTACACTGTACATCTCTGGTGATGAATCTGACAGCTCAAAGTGGATCATGGAGTGGATGACCAAAGGCAAACGCATCAAATGCACCTCAACTGATTTTGTTTCGCACTTCCATTTCCCTTGCTTTGAGCATGGTGCCCATGAAATTCGAGTGCACAACATTGATGTCATTTCAGATGAAACTTTTTGGTGCACTATGGATGAAGAAAAGATTCGTGATTACACTGGTCCTCCCAGGCCTGAGCACTTAACATTCGAGAATCAGACATTATATCACATGCTCTCTTACACTATTTTCCCTCTGGCCGGGATGAATACAGATAAATCCATCTTAGATGTTCTTCGGAATCCTATCTATGCAATCTCTGAGCGATATATCTTCGATGTTGAGGATATGTTTCTGCGTATTCTAAAGGATTTTGCTCAGTATCCCAACTGCGTCAAAGTTTATGTGCCATGGATCCAAAAGTGGTTGATCATGCTATGTGCACAGTGTATCTAGCGAAGCAAAGTCACAAAAGCTTCATACCTCCTATTCGTGATACTTTGCAAATTATGGAAGATATTTCTTCGAGTAAATTGCCCGCGTCAAGCCCTCGGGATTATCACAAGACATTCGATGGGCCATGTCTACCTCAGCACGACCGGATGACTTCACTTCAACCTCCATCGCAACTTGAAGTCAGTTTGCGTACACAACAACTGCTGCTGTAGCACATTGCTGAGGATCGACGAGAAAAAGAACTTCTTGCCTCCGAGCTAAATGCTCTCAACAATCAAACAAGGATCATGCATCTGATTGCTGATGAAAACAAGAGGCTCTGGAAATTACTTCACAAGTTCTTTACCGAGAGACAACTCCTGAATGTCAATCTCAAAGAGCTCTATGATTATATTGACAAAGGCTTCTCTATTGAAGATTTCCAAGATCGCAGTACTCCTCTACCTGCTCAAGAGCCAACCACTGATCTTCTACATCTCAAGCTTCACAAATTGCTTGAAGAATCTGAAGCCACCTCACCAATTGTGAAACATGCCAAAGGAAATGTGCTTTCCCGTGTTCCTCATGAGGCTGGCACAGATATGCCATCGTCTTCTCAGCCCCAAGCTGTTATCCCTGAAGGAAAATCAACTGCTGCTAAAGCCGAAGCCAATCCTATCACTTCCAAAGATGAAATCACCTCGGGCAGTTCTTCTGGAGATGCCATCGAGTGAACCAAGTTCTGCGCTTTTGCACTCATGTTATTCGTCACCTTTTTGACACTAGTTGACAAAAAGGGGGAGAATTACAGCGAGTCTCCATAGATTTGATTTCTGTGCTTCTTTGGTTTGGTTTCGTGCAAGTCTAAAACTTTCGGTTTAAGCCTATCAGTTCTAAGTTGTAAAACTTCTGTGTTGTAATGTTAATAACCCCGCCTGCTGCACTATTTCTCTCGAAGCATTTGTTTTGCAGGTGGAATTATTATCGGAAGTTATGAATGATTGCACTACGATCTCGATGGATTATATGTCATCAGTGTGAATCATTGTCTCGAATGATTGAAATTTCATCTGTATACTTCAATATTTGCAGGAGAATTAATCTCATATCTTTATCCCTGCATACATTTAGGGGGAGTCTATTTCATCATCGGGCAAAGTAACACTTGTTCACTCTTGTTCGAATTACTTTTCACTTATCTATCTTCACTTCGATGATTATCTGTTTTGTCAACAATCGTCCAAAAGGGGGGAGATTGTTGGTGCAATAATTTGCCTCCTTATGTTTTTGAGCTTGTTGACATAAACAGTATGGGACTTATGTGTTTGCTAGTGCACACAGAGTAACAGGTCCCTGGAATCACGAGGAGTTTGATGCAAACGACGAAGATAATCCTCGTGGCAGTGAAGGTTATCACCGAAGATTATGATAACAAGAGTGACCCCTCAAAAATTGTTGACGTGAAGCAATTGGTTCGGTGCTTGTCCGAGGGAAGTGACTGCGACCGAGAAGATTGAAGACGAAGTGAAGACGTAGCATTTATTTCGTTGTTTCTCTTCTCTTTATTGAGTCACAGGATCACCATACTATTAAGAGGGGTGTAGCGTTCAAAGCTTTGATTCTGTGATGCTAAACCCAAGTGCTATGAAAGTTGCGAGAGAAATCTCTTTGTGTTCCGAGCAAATACTTGCCAGCAAGAGACTGTGATCTTCCTCGCTCTGAGAGATTTGTCTCTGACCGAGGAGTTAGCATTACTTGGTCCTCAAGTAATGTTACCGTTGCTCTTTGAAATTCGATCATTGTAAATGTGTCGGTTGGCCATTGGCTGGACCGCGTGTCCAAAATGGTCATTTCCCACCCAGGAAGGATGCGGCTATAAATAGCCACCCCGCGCCAGCGTTGTCCGGTGGTTGCTCCATTTGATTGTGAGAAGATTGTTGAGCAACCCCCTCTCCAGAGTGATTTGAGTTTAAAATCCACCGAGAGAAAACCCCTAGAGCCGAAAAATTAGATAGTGGTTCAACATCACTCGAATCTAAGTCCAGTACGCTCCGCCTATTACTCTTGAGAGCTGCAAACTCTCTAGACGATTAGGTGTCAATTTCTTCAGAGACCAAGAGTAATTGTGGTTCTCGAAGAAGAAGTATGTAAAGGTTTGGAGATCGCCTCAAGTATCTACCACGAGTGATCGACATTGGTTGACGAACCAATTGTCGAGGAGAATAGGGCGAAGAGAGTTTATCTTCCGTGTTAAGTCACAACCCCTCCAACCGGACATAGTCCTTGTGCAGAAGGACAAACTGGTCTACCAAATCCCTTGTCGCCATCGAGCATCACTGGTTACATCTGCTACTTCTCTTTTCATTCGATATGTTTCAATCATGTGATTTGTCTCGATGCATGCTCTTAGTTTCCATTCGCTAGTTTTTTCTCGCTCAATGTACTCTGTTTACATTCGCTCCGCTGCTGGGTTCCGAGAGTTTTGATATTTCCGAAGAAATCTTAAAACTCCCATTCACCCCCCCTCTGGTAGACATACTTCGTTCCTACAATAGGGGGATGCAATTTTATGGTTGACATCATATTTAGCAAGCAATTTACGGAAAGCACCATGAATAAAATGTGAACCACCATCAGTCATTAAATATCTAGCGACTCCAAACCTCGGGAGAATAATTTCTTTAAGCATTTTATTGGAAGTGTTATGATCAGCACTACTAGTTGGAATAGCTTCTACCCACTTAGTATCATAATCTACAACAACCAAAATATGTGTATACCCATTAGAGGAAGGAAAATGTCCCATATAAACAAATCCCCAAACATCAAATGGTTCAATGACAAGTTAATAATTCATAGGCACTTCCTGACGTCTACCAATATGATCAATTCTTTAACATTCATCACAAGATAAGGCAAACTTACGAGCATCCTTGAAAAGGGTAGGCCAATAAAAACCAGATTGTAATACCTTATGTGCAGTTTTGTCTCCCGCATGGTTGATGACCCACAAGAATAGGGGATCAATCGTAGTCCTTTCGATAAGTAAGAGTGTCGAACCCAACGAGGAGCAGAAGGAAATGACAAGCGGTTTTCAGCAAGGTAATGTCTGCAAGCACTGAAATTATGAGTAACGAGTAGTTTGGTAGTAAGATAATTTGCAACGAGCAAGTAAAGGTAATAGTAACAAAAGTGCAACAAGGTAGCCCAATCCTTTTGAGGCAAAGGGCATGCCAAAACGGTCTCTTATGATAAGCAAAGCGTTCTTGAGGGTACACGGGAATTTCATCTAGTCACTTTCATCATGTTGGTTTGATTTGTGTTCGCTACTTTGTTAATTTGATATGTGGATGGACCGGTGCTTAGGTGCTGTTCTTACTTGAACAAACCTCCTACTTATGATTAACCCCCTCGCAAGCATCCGCAACTACGAGAAAAGTATTAAGAATAAATCTAACCATAGCATTAAACTTTTGGATCCAAATCAATCCCTTACGGAATAGCGCATAAACTAGGGTTTAAGCTTCTGTCACTCTCGCAACCCATCATCTAATAACTACTCCACAATGCATTCCCTTAGGCCCAAATATGGTGAAGTGTCATGTAGTCGACGTTCACATGACACCACTAAGGGAATCACAACATACATACATCAAAATATCGAACACATATCAAGTTCACATGATTACTTGCAACAAGATTTCTCCCGTGACCTCAAGAACAAAAGTAACTACTCACTAATGATAATCATGCTCAAGATCAGAGGGGTATTAAATAGCATAATGGATCTGAACATATAATCTTCCACCAAATAAACCATATAGTAATCAACTACAAGATGTAATCAACACTACTAGTCACCCACAAGTACCAATCTATAGTTCCGGTACAAAGATTGAACACAAGAGATGAACTAGGGTTTGAGAGGAGATGGTGCTGTTGAAGATGTTGATGGATATTGACCTCCCCAAGATGGGAGAGTTGTTGGTGATGAAGATGACGATGATTTCCCCCTCCGGGAGGGAAGTTCCCCTGGCGGAATCGCTCTGCTGGAGGGCAAAAGTGCTCCTGCCCAAGTTCCGCCTTGAGACGGTGGCGCTTCGTCCTGAAAGTCCTCCTCTTATTTTTTCTAGGTCAAAATGACTTATATACCAGAAGAGGGGCACCAAAGGTGGGCCGAGGAGGGCACAACCCACCAGGGCGCGCCTGGGCTCCTTGGCGCACCCAGGTGGCTTGTGCCCACCTGGTGGGCCCCCTCTGGTAGTTATTTGCTCCAATAATTCTTATTTATTCCATAAAAATTCCTCATGAAGTTTCAGCTCATTTGGAGTTGTGCAGAATAGGTAGCCTGACGTAGCTTTTTCAGGTCCAGATTTCCAGCTGCCGGAATTCTCCCTCTTTGTGTGAACCTTGCATATTAGAGAGAAAAGGCATTAGAATTACTCCAAAAAGCATTATTATTCATAAAAACATCATAAATAACAGTAGGAAAACATGATGCAAAATGGACATATCAACTCCCCCAAGCTTAGACCTCGCTTGTCCTCAAGCGAAAACCGAAATCAAAAAACATGTCCACATGCTTACAGAGAGAGGTGTCGATAAAAACAAAATACGGACATAGAAGCATCATGTATATTATTATAACAGCAAAAAACTTTAATATAAAACTTTATCATAGAACTTTTATCATATAACTTCTCATGAACAAGTAACAATTCATCACAACATCGAAGTATAAAGCATAAACTCTATTGAAAACCAACAAACTCTGTTCTCAGTCAACTTTGCAACTACAATTCATCATCTTTTCAGGAAGGGTCACGTATTAGAGCCTTTTTTTTGGCAAGTCCACATACTCAACCATCATATAGTCTTCTATGATTGCTAACACTCACCGCATACACATGAGCAAAATGTTTCAACCGGACACATAGAAAGATAGGGGCTTATAGTTTCGCCTCCCAACATACTCACCTCAAGGGTGATGTCAACTATAATAACTCATGCTACTCATATCCAACTGGATATATGTGCCTAGATCTTTCCTCACCACATGATGCTTGCCAAAAGAGAAAATAAAAAGGAATAGAGAGAAGAACTTTGACTCTTGCATAAAAGTAAATACATAAAAGTAAAAGATAGGCCCTTCGCAGAGGGAAGCAGAGGTTGCCATGCGCCTCTTAGTGCAAAAGAACGTCATGTTATATTGCCCCTTATGATAGCAACCTTTATTATGCAGTCTGTCACTTTTATTCTTTGCCATCACAAGTTCGTTCAACGCTCAATTTTCTCTTACACTAAATGATCCAACACTTTTAGAAGCAATTTTTATTGCCTTTTTGCACCGATGACAACTTACTTGAAGGATCTTACTCAATCCATAGGTAGGTATGGTGGACTCTCAAAATAAGATGTGGGTTTAAGGGTTTTTGGATGCACAAGTAGTATCTCTACTTAGTGCGGAATTTTTGGCTAGCAAAGATGGGGGCAAGCACCACATGTTAAAGGATCTATGACAATATAACTTCTATGTGAATATGAACAAACATAAATCATTACGTTGTCTTCCTTGTCCAACGTCAACAATTTTGGCATATAATATTTTGATGGGGGCTCACAGTCACAAAAGATGTCCAAGATAGTATATTTGCATGTGAATCTTCTCTTCCCTTATTAATTCTTTCATGAATTGCATTATTGACCAATGCTATGTTTGTCAATCTCCAACAAAATTTTCTACTTATACTCTTCCTTATGTGATGTCATTACTTACCATAAAATTAGCATATGATCTTTTTTATTTATTTCCTTTCTTGTTATTGAACATGAAAGTAAAGAAAACAAAACTCAAACTAAACTTTATTATATATATCTTGCACACGATTACAAAGATAGATCACTAAGCAAACACTCGAAAAGAAAGGATCGAACTAAACTTTTATTCATCTAAAGCAAAAGATAACTATGGATCGAACTAAGATAAGTAAAGGCAAAAGATAGTGGAGGTGATACGATACCGGGGCACCTCCCCCAAGCTTGGCACAAGCCAAGGGGAGTGCCCATACCCGATTACTCAATTTTCTTTTGTTGATGAAGAAGGAGGTGGTGGTGATGAAGTAGAGGGTTTGTCTGCCTTTTTCACCAACTTATTTTGAAGGTAAAAATTATCTATCCTTAACTCTTCATTCTCCATCTCAAGCTTTATTATCCCGTTGCATAATGCCTCCATGCTTTCATGCTTGAAACGAGGAGGGGCTGGTTCATCTTCATCTTCTTCATCGGAAAACCATATATAGGGATAGGTATCCTTGAAGATATTTTTATCTAAAGGCTGATAAGAAACTGGACACTCCTCCTCGGAATCTTGAGATGACATATTTTCAGATCTGTCAGGAAAACAGCAAGAAAAGAAGAACAGAAGATTTCTCCGCGATACGGTGGTCAATAGGTTCGGGGGGTATATAAAGATTTTTTATCTTGGGAAACAAGCAAACGGAAGAAAAACGGAGTCCGGAAGGTACCCGAGGTGGGCACAACCCACCTGGGCGCACCTGGCAAGCCAGGCGCGCCCTGGTGTCTTGTGCCCACCAGGGGTGCCTTCCTGGTTGTTTCTTATTTTCCTAATTTTTGTTATATTCCAAAATGGACAGAAAATATTTTTGCGGATTTTTCGGAGTTCGTTTACTTACCGTATCACGTACCTCCTTTTTTTCATGATTCTGGAGTGTTCCGGAAGGTTTCCTTTATGTGTTCTTCCGGTGTCATGGTTTGGATGATATTGCTTTCAACATTAATGGGCGTACCTGAGATATAATGTTTTATTCTTTGCCCATTGACAACCTTCGGGTTAGTACCTTCGGCATTATTTATCTTGATGGTTCCGGATCGATAAACCTCCTCGATAACATACGGTCCTTCCCATTTGGAGAGGAGTTTTCGTGCAAAGAATCTGAAACGAGAGTTGTACAAAAGAACATATTCTCCAACTTTGAACTGACGCTTTTGGATTCTTTTGTCATACCATCTTTTAACTTTTTCTTTAAATAACTTGGCATTTTCATAGGCTTGGGTTCTCCATTCATCTAGTGAGCTAATATCAAATAACCTCTTTTCACCAGCAAGTTTGAAATCATAGTTGAGTTCTTTAATTGCCCAATATGCTTTATGTTCTAACTCAAGAGGCAAATGACAAGCTTTTCCATAAACCATTTTATACGGAGACATACCCATAGGATTTTTATATGTTGTTCTATAAGCCCAAAGTGCATCATCTAACTTCTTAGACCAATTCTTTCGGGACCTGTTGACAGTTTTTTGTAATATTAATTTTATTTCTCTATTGCTAAGTTCAACTTGACCACTAGACTGAGGGTGATAAGGTGATGCAATTCTATGGTTAACATCATATTTACCAAGCATTTTACGGAAAGCACCATGAATAAAATGTGAACCACCATCAGTCATTAAATATCTAGGGACTCCAAACCTTGGGAAAATGACTTCCTTAAGCATTTTAATAGAGGTGTTGTGATCAGCACTACTAGTTGGAATAGCTTCTACCCCACTTAGTAACATAATCAACAGCAACCAAAATATGTGTATACCCATTAGAGGAAGGAAAAGGTCCCATGTAATCAAATCCCCAAACATCAAATGGTTCAACAACAAGAGAATAATTCATAGGCATTTCCTGACGCTTACCAATATTACCAATTCTTTGACATTCATCACAAGATAAAACAAACTTATGGGCATCCTTGAAGAGAGTAGGCCAATAAAAACCAGATTGCAATACCTTGTGAGCAGTTCTATCTCCCGCATGATGTCCTCCATAAGCTTCGGAATGACATTTCCGTAGGATTTGTCCCTGTTCATGCTCAGGTACACAACGTCTAATAATACCATCTACTCCTTCTTTATAAAGTTGTGGGTCATCCCAAAAGTAATGTCTTAAATCATAGAAGAATTTTTTTCTTTTGTTGGTATGTGAAGCTAGGTGGTATATATTTAGCAACAATATAATTGGCATAGTCAGCATACCAAGGAGTGTTATGAGAAACATTTATTGCAGCTAATTGTTCATCAGGAAAACTATCATTAATAGGTTGTGGGTCATCAAGAGTATTTTCTAACCTAGACAAGTTATCATCCACGGGGTTCTCAGCTCCCTTTCTATCAGTGATATGTGTCGTGGATTTAACACGGCAGATGCCCTAGTGAAAGGACTTAGGTGTGGAGCCATCACAACTAGGTTAGCTTGAAGGGGTTGAACGGGACAAAGGACACAAAGGATTTACCCAGGTTCGGCCCCCCGAAACGAGGAAAAAGCCTATGTCCTGCTTTTAGTTGTATTGCTTGAGTTTCGATCACAAGGGAGCGAATATGCTTGACCTAGTTCTCGACTTGTTGTTTCTTGAGTTAACACGCCGCCGGGTCTCACCTTTATATACAGGTTGATGCCCAGCGGCTTACAGAGTCCTGGTCGGCTCACACAACGTGACCGGCTCGGTTTCTAACTAAACCTGCCTTACAGAGCAAGTTAGCCTCGGACGGCTCACACCTTCGGGTCTTGAATCACCTCCAGGTCTTGGGCCTCCAGTAAGCTTGCTTTATGAACTGCCATCCATAGGTCTTGGACCTCTTGGGCCTTCTTCACAATAAGTCGCCAACGATATAACCCGGCCCCTCCTGGGCGGGTCACACTCAGAGTTATATCCCCAACATTAGGCCCCAGGTTGATTTGAATTTGTTCATATCAATCTTCACTCCTTCACTTAACGATCCGTACCGGTGCTAATATCTTATGCAGATCACCATAACCCGCCATGACCTCATGTAAACAGAAACATCATAACCCGCCATGACGTCATGTGCATTAATTCCGCACAAGATCCAGAATATCTTCAACGGATCCTTATCTTTAATAGGCTTCCCGAAAATCGAGGCGCTTGCATTGCTTAGCATAATCATTTTACCTCCTTATAAATAGGGACAGGGGGCCTTCTTTTTCATTTTTACCCCTGCTTCTGCCGCTTCTTCTTCCTCGCGACGACCGATGCCTCCGGAGCTCCGCCGCCCCGGTCGACTGCATCAACCTTGGCCGCTGCATCAACCTGATCTCGACCAGAAAACGGCGGTGCCCCTCCGCTGTTCATCAGCATCTCCAGGTACCCATCTCCTTTTTCCTCATATCTGCATTAGGGTTTCTGCTGTTCTTCGGTGTTCGTCGGCGTTCATCACCCTTATCTATAGTTCATCGACCATGCCACCTTAGTAGGACCAAAACGCGATGCTAAAGTCACGCTTTATTCCCCTTTAATATCCGCCATCAAATACGGATCCACTTGCTGCTATTGAGATTCACTCCCCACACTTGTGGTTCGTCCCCTGTTTTTAGGGCTAGTAACTTTCTCCTGTTTCTGTAACGGCCGTAGATCCAAAATTATAGGCAGAATCTGTGAAACTTGTTTGTTTAGCACTTAGTGAAAATTTATCCAATCCCCATATCTTGCGACCATCGGCTCGACTACTGTTGTATGGGCGGCTCAACTAATACTTTGTAACTCGCCAAATAAATTGTTTAAACCGCCAGTACTTATCCAGGCTTGACATTATTCGGCTCGTACCTCGCCAGTTTAACCATGCTACTTTCCTTTCTGCAACCATTAAGCGGCTTACCAAACCTTGCATATAACCAATTTTGCATAATAACTTTACTTTGCTCAACCATCGGGCGGCTCATCATCACAAATTTGACCCGCCATGATTTCTTTTCTAGGTTCTCACCGGATCAAAATGACGAAGACCGTCACCTCCTGCGACTGGGACATTTCCAATGTCACAGAACAGACTCTCCAAGAGTTTGTTGCCATGGGCATTTTACCATCTCAGGATGTCATCCATTGGCGAGTTCCAGGGGCTGAGGTTCCACCTCAACCAAAGGAAGGAGAAGTTATAGTTTTCTCTGATCATATGCTCTGAGGTTTCTCACCGCCCGGCTCAAAATTCTTCCGTGACGTCCTGAATTTCTATCAGCTTCACCCTCAAGACATCGGACCCAATTCAGTTTCCAATATTTGCAATTTTCAAGTCTTTTGTGAAGTATATCTTCAAGAGGAGCCCAGCGTTGACCTCTTCAGAGAGTACTACTACTTGAACCGCCAAACAGAGATGACAGACGGGCCCAGCATTGAACTTGGTGGAATTTCTATCCAGAGGTGAAGAGACGCCGTCTTTCCTGCAGCTGTACTTCCCAGTCACCCCAAAGACTGGAACCAGACTTGGTTTTATTGCCAAGACACCTCTCCGGCGGGTGAAAATCCTCTGCCGGGTTTCCGTATGCACCGGCTCAACCCCAGGCACCCACTTCCAGACCGGATCAGCTCTGCCAAATGAGCCAAATATGGACCCACTTTTACTAAGATAAGAGCCTTGATTGCAAACGGCTTGACCGGTATTGACCTGGTCCAATGCTGGGTTAGCTGGAGAATCATGCCTTTAAGCTGCCGCCCCGGCTTAATGTGCACATACACAGGCGATGTGAATGACCCCTTGCGGTACAACTCAACACCCCTTGAAGAGAAGGACATCAACGAAATGACCAAGTCTTTACTTGGAGAAACTCTAGAAGACTGCAGCAAAACGGGGCTGAGCCCCTTCTATACTCTTAACCCGGCTCCAGATGTAAGTAGTTGAAGCCCTTTTTACTTTATTCATTACTCTCATATGCTGCACTTGCCTTATTATCTTGCTTTCTTCAGGCTGACTCTCCCTTTTGGAACAAGAAGCTTCAAGATAAGCCGGCCAAAAAGGCTAGGGGAAAAACCAAAGCTCCCAAGAAACCCGCCAAGAAGAAAGTAGATGCCACAAATCAATTTACTCTGGATGATGAGTCAGAGGTAGAACTTGACTCCATTGGCTCCTTTTTTGTATATCTTATTGACGCTGACCCCTCTCAGGATGACGCGGAGACCAGCCAGGCAGATGCCGTAGAGGTAACTATTATTTCCTCCGACTCAGAGCCTTTGCCAAGACAGAAAATTAGGCACGTGACCCGGAAAGTAAGGTTTTCTCACCCTTTAGCTTACTTGGATCCAAACTTCATTTTGAAGAAACAACAGCATGAAGCTCGGCGTACAACCCGGAACAGCGGAGGGGGAGACCTTCATGCCGGCTTACCCAATACACCGGCCCCTCGCAAACGCCGAAAAGAGGTGCTGCAGAATTTGATCCTCTCCTTTCCCAAGGCGGGTCTTATCCGTCAACCACTTAATCTTTCCGACTCAAATTATCAGGGAACCTCTCACTCATCCTCCAGCGACCCTATTGGAACTCAGATACCTCTCTTCAAAGTTGCCCCTGGGTGAGAACATTTGACTTCTTTGTCTTTTAACACCTTACCAACTGATATATTAACATCTTCATATGTCTTACTTTCAGTGGTATAGCCAAACCCAGCAAGAAATTGAAGATGAACAAGCCAGCCGAAGACCCCAAGGTTGCTGAGCCGGAGAAACAAACCATATCTGAATCTTCTCATCAAACCCCTGAGGCTGCTGCTAATGACCTGCCTCCAGAGACTCACGACGTCACGGTGGATCCAATGGGTGTTGACCCATCCAGCGCTAAGCCGCCCAGTCCCATAAAACCTGCTGAAGAGCCTCCTTCTCAACAAACTGCTGAGGATGTCATCATTACTGGCACTGGTTACGCTGAACCCGGGAACCCCACCATTCTGGCCAAGCATTCTGCCAAAGAGGAGTTAATTGAAAAGAGCAAGGACAAATTTGATGTTGCAAATTACTCACACTTGGGCGTCAGTGAATTATACTCTGGTTATCTGAGCCAGCTGCATACTGGTCGTGATCTGGAGGCGGATTTAGTCAAGACATTGCGACAGAAATATGAGGTATGAACATCTGTTTCCTTTGCATATATAGTCATCCAGCCCCCAAGTCTTATCCGTAGGAAAAGATATATTTGAGTAGGGTTAAGACTTGTTCATATGTTTCTGCAATCTCTAAAGTGATAGCCCTCATAAGCCGGCTTATCTTGATAAAGATGAACCGGGTTATTTTCATTACCTTGAAAGAAAAATCCAAACCATAGCCCTCATGAGCCGGCTTATCTTGACAAATATGAACCGGATCATTTCCATTAGTTTGAAAGAACTCCAGACCATAGCCCTCATAGGCCGGCTTATCTTGATAAAGATGAGCCGGATCTCAGAAAATATAAATACGAAAAAGAGCTTCCACACACATTAGCCCCCAAGTGTCAAGTGCTTTGCTTGCAACGTGCTTGAGACTTGTATATAGATTGTGTCCTGACAAATATGTTTATAATTGTTTACCTCTGACTTGCAGGAGGCCTTGAATCAGGCTGAGTCCTAGTTGGTAGATTTAAAGACCAGGCTTGAGCATCAAGAAGCTGAAACATGCAAGGCTGACTCCAAGTTTCAGTTTAGCTTGAAAGAGAACGAGAAGCTTAAAACCGGATTCTCCACAGAGAGAGCCGCCTAGGAAAAGGAAAAAGTTGCTTTACTACAAAGAGCAGAGACTGCCGAATCTTCTGTGAAAGAGACCACTTCAGAACTAAGTGGCTTAAAACGCCATATTTCACAAATGACAGCTGCTATCTTTGGTAAGTAACTTGGGATGTTTTGACCATTTCCAATTTTAACTTTAACTCGCCTGGCGGCTTATCTGCGCACTTATTCAACAGGCTCCAGGAGTGCCAACCTTGGCCAAGACATGTTGGTGAAGCTGAAGGCGGTTTATACTTTGGTGGAGCAGCTGTACACAGGCACTCAGCGAACCATAGCAGCTACCTCGCACAGTAAACAACCACCTTCACTCATCAGGGAGGTACTGGACAAACTATCTTTCATGCCCCAGAAAATTGAAGAGATTAAGCGATCATCAGCCCGAGCTGGTGCCATCACTACTTTGAGTCGGGCGAAAGCATGGCAAGCAGAGCTAGACCCGGAGGAGATGACCACTGGCTGTCCGAGTCTCAAAGAAGATGGGTCTCCCTTTGATGCAAGCGACTTTACCAAATGTGTAAAGGAGATGCGCCCACTGGCAAGCAAATTGGTTGAAGAGACAGATTTGTCCAAGTACCAGGCAGCTTACACGATGGAGAACTCCAAAGTGAAAGCGCCGGCTTATGAGGTTGTGGATCTTATTCCTCCAATACGTAAGCATACTTTTGCTCCTGACATTGATCCGTCCACACTTATAGATGATGAAGCTGTGTTCAAAGCCTTAACTGGCATCGACTGGACATCACTTGACTTCCAGACAATGGACGAAGAAGAAGAACCGGCGCAGGATAACCCGGAGGCTTCAACTCACCAGGACCAAAACAGCTGATCCAAGGGGCGGCTCTCAGACCGCGGCGTAGAATTTCTTTTTGAAAAATCTTGTGGGCTTGGGAAAGCCTTGTAATAGGCTAGTTGAAACAATGATCTGTCATGCCATCGTGCATGTGGTATCCTTCGAATGTTTAAACCGCCGAGCTTGATTTTTATCACCCGCTACTTGTGCGTATAATATTATCAGTCATGTGGATCAAATCAAGCATCATCATACTTCCTGTACACAAGGAAATAGCATATGCCCTGGCGGTTTACGCCAGGGCAGGTCACAAATATCTTTGAGAAAACCCTGATATAATAGTCTGATAAAAAAGACTAAAGGCTATTGACACCGGAAATATACCGGCGACTTAAAGTCGAGGACAGGGCGGGTTAGAAAAACCCTAAATCTCTATTCAAATATGCAAAGTCATACCTTTAGACTGACATCATAATGATGATGTAATGATTGTGATCCAGCATGGGTTTTAACCCGTACACATGAAAGATCATGATTTGAATTTATTCCAGGCGAATCATCCTGGCGACTTAAAGTCTGCTTATCATGGCGGGTTATTAACCCAATATGCTCAAGTATGAGTCATAGAATTAAGGCTACATGACCTGGATTGCAAAGCCATATGTTAATATGGAAAAAAGGATATAAATCCAAAATTTTCAAAAAAAATAGAAATCCAGAAAAACAAGGCTTTCATAGGCCGCCAAGCCTAAAACTCAAGTGCTTTCATGGGCCGCACAGCCACTGAGTTAATCCTAGCTCACTGTAAGCCGGTCCTCACATGACAAATCACCATTTTAACCTTAACAAGTTCAAGGTCTTATTAAAAGATTGATTGTCAAGAGTACGGCGGGTCATTCCTGGATTACCTGGGCGGAGTAACAACGACATACAGGCAGGATAACACGGAATTTGGTGTTTACACCTGGCTAGGAAGCCGATCAAGAGGGTAAGCATAGCTATGCTCATTGAGCAGGAAGCCCCCAAATGACCAATAAGATGGCAGGTAGGCCGGATCAAGAGGGTAAGCATAGCTATGCTCATTGAGCAGGAAGCCCCCAAGTGACCAATAAGATGGCAGGTAGGCCAGATCAAGAGGGTAAGCATAGCTATGCTCATTGAGCAGGAAGCCCCCAAGTGACCAATAAGATGGCAGGTAGGCCGGATCAAGAGGGTAAGCATAGCTATGCTCATTGAGCAGGAAGCCCCCAAGTGACCAATAAGATGGCAAGTAGGACGGATCAAGAGGGTAAGCATGGCTATGCTCATTGAGCAGGAAGCCCCCAAGTGATCTTATGAACAAACAATAAAGGCTCAAATTCATAGAAGTGAAACGACAGAGGCCCTGAATTAGCAGGGATGCCGGCTTTATTATAGTGATCATAATATGTACACTGAAGAAAAAGTATATACAGCATAAGAGCCGGTGGCTCAGGTGTAATAAGGCCGAAGATGAGCAATGTTCCATGGTCGGCGGGTCTCCTCCTCCGATGTGCGTGAATCCTTGTGTTCTCGAATATCAATGAGGTAGTATGACCCATTGTTAAGGTTTTTGCTAACCACAAAAGGTCCTTCCCAAGGCGGGGATAACTTATGCATATCTGTTTGATCTTGGATTAGCCGGAGCACCAAGTCGCCCTCTTGAAAGGTTCTGGTTTTGACTCTGCGGCTATGATATCGACGCAGATCTTCCTGATATATTGCCGAATGAGCCACCGCAAGGTCACGCTCCTCATCCAACATATCAAGAGCATCCTGACGTGCTTTTTCATTATCAGCTTCAACATAAGCCGCCACGCGGGGCGAGTCATGACGGATATCGCTTGAAAGAACCGCCTCAGCCCCGTAGACCATGAAGAAGGGCATGTAACCCGTTGATCTGTTGGGGGTGGTATTAATACTCCAAAGCACTGAGGGTAACTCCTCAACCCAACAACCTGGCGTTCGCTGCAATGGAACCATAAGCCGGGGTTTTATACCTTTCAATATTTCCTGATTGGCCCTCTCAGCTTGACCATTAGATTGCAGATGAGCCACTGATGAGACGTCAAGACGAATATGCTCTCGTTGACAGAACTCTTTCATAGCACCTTTGGACAGATTAGTGCCATTATTAGTTATGATACTGTGAGGGTAGCCAAAACGGAAGATTGCCTCTTTCATGAATTGAACCGCCGTTGCTGCATCACACTTACTGACCGGCTCTGCTTCAACCCATTTTGTAAACTTGTCAACCGCCACCAAGAGGTGGGTCTTTTTGTCCTTGGACCTCTTAAAAGGTCCCACCATATCCAGCCCCCAGACTGCAAATGGCCAAGTAATTGGAATCATCCTCAATTCTTGAGCCGGCACATGAGCTCGTCTAGAAAATTTCTGACAGCCATCACACTTGCTAACCAGATCCTCTACATCAGCATGAGCCGTCAACCAATAAAACCCATGACGAAAAGCTTTAGCTACAAGGGATTTAGAGCCGGCGTGATGGCCACAATCTCCTTCATGAATCTCCCTTAAAATCTCACGGCCTTCTTTAGGAGAAACACAGCGTTGGAATACACCTGTGATGCTGCATCGGTGTAACTCACCATTGACAATGGTCATGGACTTAGACCGCCGGGTTATCTGTCTGGCCAAAGTTTCATCCTCCGGCAACTCGCCCCGGGTCATATAAGCCAAGAACGGCATCGTCCAATCAGGAATAACATGAAGAGCAGCCACCAACTGTGCCTCCGGATCAGGAATTGCAAGGTCCTCCTCTGTCGGTAGCTTAACTGAAGGGTTATTCAATATATCAAGAAAAACATTGGGGGGTACCGGCTTACGCTGAGACCCCAGCCGGCTTAAAGCATCGGCCACCTCATTCTTTCTGCGATCAACATGTTCCACTTGATAACCCTTGAAATGACCAGCAATACTGTCAACCGCCCGGCGATAAGCCGCCATGAGCGGGTCCTTAGAATCCCAAGTTCCTGAGACTTGCTAAGCCACCAAATCTAAGTCGCCAAAGCACCTTACCTGGCTTAAATTCATCTCTTTGGCCATCCGAAGACCATGGAGCAGGGCCTCATACTCAGCTGCATTATTAGGACAAGGAAACATCAACCTTAAAACGTAGTAAAATTTGTCACCTCGCGGGGAAGTCAAAATTACTCCAGCCCCCGAGCCTTCTAGCTGTCTGGATCCATCAAAATGAATAGTCCAATACGTATTATCAGGCTTCTCCTCAGGCATCTGCAACTCTGTCCAGTCATTGATGAAATCCACAAGAGCCTGAGACTTGATAGCTATCCTAGGCATATATTTCAAACCATGGGGTCCAAGCTCAATGGCCCACTTGGCCACTCGGCCTGTGGCTTCTCTATTTTGAATAATATCCCCTAAGGGAGCAGAACTGACCATAGTAATGGGATGACCAAGGAAATAGTGCTTCAACTTGCGACTAGCCATGAACACCCCATAGACTAACTTCTGCCAATGTGGGTACCTCTGTTTAGACTCAATTAAGACCTCACTGACGTAATAAGCCGGCCTTTGAACTGGATATTCCTTACCCGTTTCTTTCCTTTCCACTACAACTGCCACACTGACGGCTCTGCTGTTAGCAACCACATATAAGAGCAAGGGCTCCTTCTCAACAGGAGCGACAAGAACCGGCGGCTTAGCTAACTGTTTTTTAAGCGCCTCGAACGCCTCATTGGCAGCATCACTCCAGATAAAATGATCTGTTTTCTTCATCATCTGGTACAGAGGAATAGCCTTCTCTCCCAGGCGGCTTATAAACTGGCTTAAAGCTGCAATACGACCCGCCAAATGCTGGACATCATTAATGCACGCCGGCTTAGCCAATGAAGTAATAGCCTTGATTTTCTCCGGGTTAGCTCCAATACCTCTCTCAGAGACCAGAAAACCTAAGAGCTTGCCTGCAGGCACACCAAAAACACATTTGGCCTGGTTAAGCATCATCTTGTAGACCCGGAGGTTATCGAAGGTCTCCTTCAAATCATCTAGCAGAGTCTCCTTCTTTCTGGACTTCACAACAATATCATCCACATAAGCATGAACATTGCGTCCTATCTGGTTATGAAGACAATTCTGAACACAACGCTGATAAGTCGCCTGGGCGCTCTTGAGCCCAAAAGGCATAGACACATAGCAGAAAGCTCCAAAAGGCGTGATGAAAGCCATCTTCTCTTGGTCTTTAACTGCCATCTTGATTTGATGATAACCAGAATAAGCATCTAAGAAACTCAAACGCTCACAACCCGCCGTAGCATCAATGATCTGATCAATGCGGGGAAGAGCAAAAGGATCAAGTGGACAAGCCTTATTAAGGTCTGTATAATCCACACACATATGCCAAGTGCCATTCTTCTTAAGTACCAGCACTGGGTTAGCCAACCACTCAGGGTGAAAAACTTCAACGATCAACCCGGCTGCTAAGAGTCGGGCCACCTCTTCTCCAATGGCCTTGCGTCTCTCCTCATTAAAACAACGAAGGAACTGCTTGACCTGTTTAAACTTGGGATCAATATTGAGAGTGTGCTCAGCGAGTTCTCTGGGTACACCCGGCATGTTTGAAGGCTTCCATGCAAAGATGTCCCGGTTCTCACGGATGAACTCGATGAGCGCGCTTTCCTATTTCGGATCCATATTAGCACTGATAACGAACTGCTAAGATGAGTCGCCAGGGATAAAATCATCCTGTTTGGTGTCATCTGCCGACTTAAACTTCAGCAAAGGGTCATGCTTTGTGGTTGGTTTCTTCAAAAGGGTCATATCCGCCGGGTCAACATTATCTTTATAAAACTTCAGCTCCTCTGTAGCACAGGCAGATTCAGCATAAGCAGCATCACCTTCTTCATGTTCCAAAGCTATTTTTCTGTCCCCATGGACTGTGATGGTACCCTTATGACCCGGCATTTTGAGCTTCAGATATACGTAACAAGGCCGTGCCATAAACTTGGCGTAAGCCGGCCGTCCAAACAAAGCGTGGTAAGGACTTTTGATCTTGACCACTTCAAAGGTTAATGTCTCTGCCCTGTAATCATGTTCATTGCCAAAGGCTACTTCCAAAGCAATCTTACAACTAGATAAGTTGACTTACCGGGCACCACCCCATGAAAGACTGTAGAAGACGGCTTAAGATCTTTGTTCGTCAAATTCATACGGCGGAAAGTATCATAATAGAGGATGTTGATGCTGCTGCCTCCGTCCATAAGCACCTTAGTGAACTTGTAACCTCCAACCTGAGGGGCTACCACCAAAGCCAGCTGACCCGGATTATCGACCCGGGGTGGGTGATCTTCACGGCTCCATACAGTCAGCTGCTCTGGCCATCGTAAGTACCGAGGCACTGCCGGCTCAACTTCACTTACCTCTCGTTTATAAAGCTTCTGATCTCGCTTGCAAAGGCTGGTAGTGAAAACATGATATTGGCCACTATTAAGCTGCTTTGGATTACTCTGATACCCTGACTGCTGTTGCTGGTTATCCTGACTATGCTGCTGGTTATAATTGCCCTGACTGCCCTGACCTTGAAATCCGGAACCTGAGCCGCCACCTCCAAAGCCGAGCCCGTACGAGCCAGATCCTGACCCACCATGCAGGCCATTATTATTGTGGTGGTCCTGATGAAAGCCGGAACTCTTACACTCCTTCATGATGAAACAATCTTTCCACATGTGAGTCGTCGGTCTATCGGGACGACTATGCTTTGGGCAAGGATGGTTCAACATCGCCTCAAGGTTAAACTTTGGTCCTCCAAACCGGGGTTGTGGTCTTCCCTTACGGCGCTGACTGTCATTCTGCACATTTGTATTGGCCACAAAATCTGACCCGCCATCATGTTGCTTGCGCTTACCATTGTTACTTTGGTTCTGCCCCGTCATATGTTGTGGCTGTCCTTTTCCGTTGCCTTTCTTCTTCCCCTTGTTGGATTTCTCCTCATCAGACCCCGGGTCTTTAGTATTGTCAGAGTCGGCGTATTTGATGAGAGCCACCATGAGCTCTCCCATATCATTGCAGTGACGCTTCAGCCGCCCTAACTTTTGCTTGAGAGGGGTGAAACGGCAATTTTTCTCCAGAATTAGGACAGCAGAACCGGCGTTGATGCTATCCAATGAGTGAATAATAGTGGACACTCGACGGACCCAATGGTGGGCCAACTCATCCTCGCGCTGGACACAAGCGTCTAAGTCGATGATGACAGAGGCTGTTTGCACGTGTCTTTGAAATTCTGAATAAAACGTGCTTTCAACTCCGCCCATGAATTGATAGAATTAGGGGGTAATCCCTTCAACCAGGTTTGAGCCGGCCCGTCCAACATCATGGTGAAGTATTTGGCGCACACAGTGTCGTTAATGTCTAACATCTCCATAGCCAGCTCATAGCTCTCAATCCAAGCCTCAGGAGGTTGATCAGCCGTGTAATTGGGCACCTTTCGAGGGCCCTTGAAGTCCTTAGGCAACCGCTCATTGCGAAGAGCCGACGCTAAGCATGGCACACCCACTGTCCTGGAAGTCATCCCGGCTTCTACAGACGTTGAAGGGTTACGCTAAAGCTGTTGATGAGCCGCCAACTGAGCCGCCAGCTCTGCCTCTTACCGTTCCATGGCCTGATCCATCAGGGCCTGAACATTATTATCAACACGTGGCGGGTCATGCCCATGAGGCGGGTTACGGCGCCGCTCACTACTGGAAACCGCCGGCGATTCAATGCGCCGGCTATAACTTCGACTAGGGCGTGGAGTTGAATGAATCTGCTCACGGCTATATGAGTAAGCCGCTTGCTGAGCCACGGCCGTCTGAAGGAGTTGCACAGCGTTATGGGTTTCTATCGCAGCTAGGGACTAGCCTTCAACCGAAAGAGCCGCCAGCTGTGAAGCCGCAGCAATTATGTTATCCAGCGGGTTAGAATAATGACCCGGAGGTGTCGGCGCTTGTTGAGGCGGGGTCACATTCAAACGGGGCGGGTCAGCGATGCAGGGCTGAGCCGCCGCCCCAGTTGCGGGCACCTCCACGGCCCGGGTCACACCGGGCGGGTTACTCGTCCCTGCTCCGGGTGTAGTAAAGAGGTTTCGCCCCTCAAACTGCAGAGGTAGGCGACTCTGGTGTCTCCTCCGAAGAATAGCATTTGATGCATTCTGATCAAAGTTTAACCGGAAAGTTTCTGCTTGAATCCGTTGTGACTCAGCCTCTAACGTAGCTCGCTCTGTTGCCATCCTGGCATTCTCGGCATTAAGATCCTCTTTAGCCTGAGCTACCTCGTCCCGCAGCTTCACAACTTCCACCTTATGTTGTGCCTGAGTCGCCGGGGTTACCTCTGCCGCCAATAGAGTCGCCAAAGCATCCAAGAGCTCGGATAGCACCTGAGCCGGTGGGCGCACAGAGCCACTCGCCCCGGCCGTCGTAGCGGCCGTTGAACCGGAGGTCATAGCCGCAGCCGTCGATGAATTCACCATTTGTTGCGTACCGTCCATGAAGATAGCAACCCTGCTCGGCGGCTCATAGGAGTCCGGAATACTGTCACCATCGGAACAGCCCCCAAGCCCGCCATCTTGCAGTTGATAGATTGACTCGGTCTCGCCGGTTGAAGACTCATCACCTGAATAGATGGACGTCTCTCCACCAGACACAGAACCTTCCTCAAGATCCGCCCCATGGATAAAGCCTATGAATGCACACTTCTGGGCGGGTTGGACCTTGGCGGGTCTCGCGCGCCGAGCCATCTCAACGGCATCAGCGCAGGCATCCGGCTCAGGATTTGACTCACCGATCTTGCCGATGAAGACTTGAATTCCGCCGAAGGGGACCCAATACCCATACTCGATTGAATCGGCCTCAGGACTCCAGCCAGCATCATCGATGTAGATCTTGCCACGGCGGCTCTTAGTCATCCGGCCCACGGCGTATCCCTTGATCCCTGAAAAGCTGCCCTTCAAGAACTCAAAACCACCGTGCTCTGGCCCCATGGTGGGTGCCAACTGTCGTGGATTTAACACGGCAGATGCCCTAGTAAAAGGACTTAGGTGTGGAGCCATCACAACTAGGTTAGCTTGAAGGGGTTGAATGGGACAAAGGACACAAAGGATTTACCCAGGTTCGGCCCCTCGAAACAAGGAAAAAGCCTATGTCCTGCTTTTAGTTGTATTGCTTGAGTTTCGATAACAAGGGAGCGAATACGCTTGACCTAGTTCTCGGCTTGTTGTTTCTTGAGTTAACCCGCCGCCGGGTCTCACCTTTATATATAGGTTGATGCCCGGTGGCTTATAGAGTCCCGGAGCCGGCTCGGTTTCTAACTAAACCTGCCTTACAGAGCAAGTTAGCCTCGGACGGCTCACACCTTCGGGTCTTGAATCACCTCCAGGTCTTGGGCCTCTAGTAAGCTTGCTTTATGAACCGCCATCCATAGGTCTTGGACCTCTTGGGCCTTCTTCACAATAAGTCGCCAACGATATAACCCGGCCCCATTTGGGCAGGTCACACCTCGGAGTTATATCCCCAACAATATGTAAATCAAATTCTTGTAGCAAAAGAACCCACCTAATGAGTCTAGGTTTAGCATCCTTCTTTTCCATAAGATATTTTATAACAGCATGATCGGTGTGAATAGTCACTTTAGAATCAATAATGTAAGATCTAAATTTATCACAAGCAAACACCACTGCTAAGAATTCCTTTTCAGTAGTAGCATAATTTCGTTGAGCACTCTCCAGAGTTTTACTAGCATAATGAATAACATTTAATTTCTTATCGACTCTTTGTCCTAGAACAGCACCAACAGCATAATCACTAGCATCACACATAATTTCAAAAGGCAAGTTCCAATCAGGTGGTTGAACAGTAGGTGCAGAAATCAAGGCTTTCTTAAGTGTTTCAAAGGCTTCTACACAATCATCATCAAAAACAAATGGAACATCCTTTTGTAAAAGATTTGTAAGAGGCCTAGAAATTTTAGAGAAGTCTTTAATAAACCTCCTATAGAAACCAGCATGACCGAGGAAACTACGAATACCTTTGATATCTTTAGGGCATGGCATTTTCTCAATTGCATCAACTTTAGCTTTATCCACCTCAATACCTCGTTCAAAATTTTTATGTCCCAAGACAATACCTTCATTAACCATAAAGTGGCACTTCTCCCAATTCAAGACGAGATTAGTTTGCTCACATCTCTGCAAAACTCGATCAAGGTTGCTCAAGCAATCATCAAAAGAAGTTCCGTAAACGAAAAAATCATCCATGAAAACCTCAACAATCTTTTCACAAAAGTCAGAGAATATAGCAGTTATACATCTTTGAAAGGTAGCAGGTGCATTGCATAAACCAAAAGGCATACGTCTATAAGCATAAGTTCCAAAAGGGCAAGTAAAGGTGGTTTTCTCTTGATCAGGTTGTGAGACAGGTATTTGAGAAAAACCGGAATATCCATCAAGAAAGAAAAAATGTGTGTGCTTTGATAGTCTTTCTAACATTTGATCAATAAAAGGCAGAGGGTAATGATCTTTTCTAGTAGCTTTATTTAGTTTTCTAAAATCAATTACCATTCTGTAGACAGTGACAATTCTTTGTGGAATAAGTTCATTCTTATCATTAGGAACAATGGTAATACCTCCCTTTTTAGGGACACAATGAACATGACTTACCCATCTACTATCAGCTATAGGATAAATTATACCTGCTTCCAGAAGCTTCAGTATTTCTGTTCTTACCACTTCTTTCATTTTAGGATTTAAACATCGTTGGTGATCAACAACGGGTTTAGCATCAGGCTCCATATTAATTTTATGCTGACAGAGAGTGGGACTAATGCCCTTTAAACCATCAAGAGTATATCCAATGGCAGCTCGGTGCTTCTTCAGAACCTTCAATAATCTTTCTTCTTCATGTTCTGAAAGGTTAGCACTAATAATAACAGGATAAATCTTTTTCTCATCAAGATAAGCATATTTCAAAGTGTCTGGCAATTGTTTTAATTCAAACACAAGATCACCTTTAGGTGGAGGAGGACCTCCTAGAGTTTCAATAGGCAAATTGTGTTTAAGCAGAGGACGTTGTTCAAAGAAAATCTTATCTATTTCATTTCTTTCATGCAGATGCATATCATTTTCATGGTCTAACAAATATTGTTCTAATGGATCGGTAGGAGGCACAGCAATAGAAGCAAGACTAATTATTTCATCCTTACTAGACAACTCTTTATTATGATGTTTTCTACTAAACTTGGAAAAATAAAACTCATGAGACTCATCACCAAAACTAACACTGACAGTTTGTTTCTCGCAATCTATTTTAGCATTAATGGTGTTCAAGAAAGGTCTACCAAAGATAATGGGACAAAAGTCATCTTGTGGGGAACCAAGAACAAGAAAATCAGTAGGGTATTTTATTTTCCCACACAAGACTTCAACATCTCTAACAATCCCAAGTGGTGTGATGGTGTCCCTATTAGCATGTTTAACAGTAACATCTATGTCTTCTATTTCAGCGGGTGCTATATCATTCATAATTTCTTGATATAAGGTAAAAGTAATGGCACTCACGCTAGCACCTATGTCTCATAAACCATGATAACAACGATCTCCTATTTTAACTGAGACAACAGGCATGCCAACAACGGGTCTATGTTTATCTTTTTCATCGGGTTTGGCAATTCTAGCAGCTTCATCACAGAAGTAAATAACATGCCCATCTATATTTTCAACCAAGAGATCTTTAATCATAGCAACACTAGGTTCTACTTTGATTTGTTCAGCAGGTTTGGAAGTTCTAATATAACTTTTGTTGACCACAGTTGAGACTTTAGCATGTTCCTTTATCCTAACAGGGAAAGGTGGTTTTTCAATATAAGCAGTAGGCACAACTGGATCAACATTGTAAATAATAGTTTCATCTTTAGATATTACTGGTTCTTTAATTTCTTCTTTGATAGGTGGGTGATATTTAAACCACTTCTCCTTAGGGAGGTCAACATGAGTAGCAAATGATTCACAAAAGGAGGCTACTATCTCAGAGTCAAGTCCATATTTAGTGCTAAACTTTTCAAAAGCATCGGTATTCATAAAAGATTTAACACAATCATACTTGAGCTTAATACCTGACTCTTTACATTCGTCGAGCTCCCAATCTTCAGAGTTGTGTTTAATTCTTTCCAAAAGATCCCACTGGAAGTCAATAGTCTTCTTCATAAAGGAACCAGTACAAGAAGTATCAAGCATGGATCGATCATCATGAGAAAGCCGAGCATAAAAATTCTGAATAATAATTTCTCTTGAGAGCTCATGATTGGGGCATGAATATAACATTGACTTAAGCCTCCCCCAAGCTAGAGCGATACTTTCTCCTTCGCGAGGCCAAAAATTATATATATATATATATAATTCTGATCACGATGAACTAGATGCATAGGATAAAATTTTTGGTGAAATTCCAATTTTAATCGATTCCAATTCCAAGATCCAATATCATCGCATAGCCTATACCATGCTAATGCTTTTCCCTTCAAAGATAAAGGGAAAACCTTCTTCTTAGCTTCATCTCCGGGTAAACCTGCAAGCTTAAATAATCCACAAATTTCATCCACATATATCAAGTGCATATCAGGATGTTCAGTTCCATCTCCTGCATAAGGATTAGCTAACAGTTGTTCTATCATACCCGAAGGAATTTCATAACCAATATTTTCAGTAGGTGCAGTAGGTTGAGGGGTAACTAATTGTGGTTCCGTTCAAGGTGAAGATAACCCGAACAAACCCCCTCAAAGGATTGTTCTCTATAATAACAAGTGACAATAAATTTCATCACGTAGTAATAATTTTTCCTTACCGATTTCCACTTACCAAGAGCGCTTCACTCCCCGGCAACGGCGCCAGAAAAGAGCCTCGATGACCCACAAGTATAGGGGATCAATCGTAGTCCTTTCGATAGTAAGAGTGTCGAACCCAACGAGGAGCAGAAGGAAATGACAAGCGGTTTTCAGCAAGGTAATGTCTGCAAGCACTGAAGTTATGAGTAACGAGTAGTTTGGTAGTAAGATAATTTGTAACGAGCAAGTAATGGTAATAGTAACAAAAGTGCAGCAAGGTAGCCCAATCCGTTTGAGGCAAAGGACAGGCCAAAACGGTCTCTTATGATAAGCAAAGCGTTCTTGAGGGTACACGGGAATTTCATCTAGTCACTTTCATCATGTTGGTTTGATTTGTGTTCGCTACTTTGATAATTTGATATGTGGGTGGACCAGTGCTTAGGTGTTGTTCTTACTTGAACAAACCTCCTACTTATGATTAACCCCCTCGCAAGCATCCGCAACTACGAGAAAAGTATTAAGAATAAATCTAACCATAGCATTAAACTTTTGGATCCAAATCAGTCCCTTACGGAATAGCGCATAAACTAGGGTTTAAGCTTATGTCACTCTCGCAACCCATCATCTAATAACTACCCCACAATGCATTCCCTTAGGCCCAAATATGGTGAAGTGTCATGTAGTCGACGTTCACATGACACCACTAAGGGAATCACAACATACATATCATCAAAATATCGAACACATATCAAGTTCACATGATTACTTGCAACAAGATTTCTCCCGTGACCTCAAGAACAAAAGTAACTACTCACTAATGATAATCATGCTCAAGATCAGAGGGGTATTAAATAGCATAATGGATCTGAATATATAATCTTCCACCAAATAAACCATATAGTAATCAACTACAAGATGTAATCAACACTACTAGTCACCCACAAGTACCAATCTATAGTTCCGGTACAAAGATTGAACACAAGAGATGAACTAGGGTTTGAGAGGAGATGGTGCTGTTGAAGATGTTGATGGAGATTGCCCTCCCCAAGATGGGAGAGTTGTTGGTGATGATGATGACGATGATTTCCCCCTCCGGGAGGGAAGTTCCCCCGGCGAAATCGCTCTGCCAGAGGGCAAAAGTGCTCCTGCCCAAGTTCCGCCTCGAGACGGCGGTGCTTTGTCCCGAAAGTCCTCCTCTTATTTTTTCTAGGTCAAAATGACTTATATACCAGAAGAGGGGCACCGGAGGTGGGCCGAGGAGGGCACAACCCACCAGGGCGCGCCTGGGCTCCCTGGCACGCCCAGGTGGGTTGTGCCCACCTGGTGGGCCCTCTCTGGTAGTTATTTGCTCCAATAATTCTTATTTATTTCATAAAAATTCCTCGTGAAGTTTCAGCTCATTTGGAGTTGTGCAGAATAGGTAGCCTGACGTAGCTTTTTCAGGTCCAGATTTCCAGCTGCTGGAATTCTCCCTCTTTGTGTGAACCTTGCATATTATGAGAGAAAAGACATTAGAATTACTCCAAAAAAGCATTATTATGCATAAAAACATCATAAATAACAGTAGGAAAACATGATGCAAAATGGACGTATCAATGGTATCCTCCGTAAGCCTCGGAGTGACACTTTCGTAGGATCTGTTCCTATTCATGCTCAGGTATACAACGTCTAATAATACCATCTACTCCTTCTTTATAAAGATGTGGGTCATCCCAGAAGTAATATCTTAAATCAGAGAAGAATTTTTTCTTTTGTTGGTATGTAAAACTAGGTGGTATAAATTTAGCAACAATATAATTAGCATAGTCTGTATACCAAGGAGTATTATGATAAGCATTTATGACAGCTAGTTGTTAATCGGGAAAGCTATCATCAATAGGTAGTGGGCCATCAAGAATATTCTCCAATCTAGATAAGTTATCAGCTACGGGGTTCTCAGCTCCCTTCCTATCAGTAATATGCAAGTCAAATTCTTGTAGCAGTAGAACCCACCTAATGAGTCTAGGTTTAGCGTCTTTCTTTTCCATAAGGTATTTAATAGCAGCATGATTTGTGTGAACAATTACTTTAAAATCAACAATGTAAGATCTGAATTTATCACAAGCAAACACAACTTCTAGAAATTCCTTTTCAGTAGTAGCATAGTTTCTTTGGGCACTGTCTAGAGTTTTGCTAGCATAATGGATAACATTTAATTTCTTATCAACTCTTTGTCCTAGAACAGTACCAACAACATAAACACTAGCATCACACATAATTTCAAAAGGTAAGTTCCAATTAGGTGGTTGAACAATGGTTGCAGAGGTTAAGGCTTTCTTAAGTGTTTCAAAGGCTTCTACACAATCATCATAAAAAACAAATGGAACATCTTTTTGCAAGAGATTCGTATGAGGCCTAGAAATTTTAGAGAAGTCTTTAATGAACCTCCTATAGAAACCAAAATGACCAAGGAAACTTCTTATACCTTGAATATCTTTAGGACATGGCATTTTCTCAATTGCATCAACTTTAGCTTTATCTACTTCAATGCCTTGTTCAGAAATTTTATGTCCCAAGACAATACCTTCATTCACCATAAAGTGGCACTTCTCCAATTCAAGACAAGATTAGTTTGTTTACATCTCTGCAAAACTCGATCAAGGTTGCTTAAGCAATCATCAAAAGAAGTTTCCTAAATGGAAAAATCATCCATGAAAACCTCAACAATGTTTTCACAAAAGTCAAAGAATATAGCAGTCATACATATTTGAAGGGTAGCAGGTGCATTGCATAAACCAAAAGGCATACGTCTATAAGCATAAGTTCCAAAAGGACAAGTAAAAGTGGTTTTCTCTTGGTCGGATTGCGATACAGGTATTTGAGAGAAACCAGAATATCCATCAAGAAAGCAAAAATGTGTATGCTTAGACAATTTTTCTAACATTTGATCAATAAAAGGTAAGGGGTAATGATATTTTCTAGTATCTTTGTTTAGTTTTCTAAAATCAATTACCATCATATAACCAGTTATAATTCTTTGTGGAATAAGTTCATTTTTATCATTAGGGACAACGGTAATGCCTCCTTTCTTAGGGACACAATGAATGGGACTTACCCATCTACTATCAGCTATGGGATAGATTATACCTGCTTCTAGAAGCTTTAATATTTCAGTTCTTACCACCTCCTTCATCTTAGGATTTAACCGTCGTTGATGATCAACAACTGGTTTAGCATCACACTCCATATTAACTTTATGCTGACATAGAGTGGGACTAATGCCCTTAAGATCATCAAGAGTATATCCAATAGCAACACGGTGCTTCCTCAGAGTTTTTAATAATCTCTTTTCTTCATGCTCTGAAAGGTTAGCACTAATAATAACATGATATATCTTCTTTTCATCAAGATAAGCATATTTCAATGTATCAGGCATTTTTTTTAATTCAAACACAGGATCACCTTTAGGTGGAGGAGGACCTCCAAGAGTTTCAACATGCAAATTGTGTTTAAGGATAGGTGTTGATCAAAGAACATCTTATCTATTTCATTTCTTTCATTCAAATGCATATCGTTTTCATGGTTAGCAAATATTGTTCTAACGGATTAGTAGGAGGCACTGCAATAGAAGCAAGACCAATAATTTCGTCTTTACTAGACGATTCCTTATCATGAGGTTGTCTATGAAACTTAGAGAAATTAAACTCATGAGATACATCACCAAAATTAACACTGACAGTTTCTTTAGCGCAATCAATCTTAGCATTAACAGTGTTCAAGAAAGGTCTACAAAATATTATGGGACAAAAATCATCTTGTGGAGAACCAAGAACTAGAAAATCAGTAGGGTATTTTATTTGTTCACACAAGACTTCAACATCTCTAACAATCCCAAGTGGTGTTATAGTATCTCTATTTGCAAGCTTAATAGTAACATCAATATCCTCTATTTCAGCAGGTGCAATATCATTCATAATTTTCTTGATATAAGGTAAACGGAATAGCACTCACACTAGCACCCAGATCACATAAGCCATGATAACAATGATTTCCTATTTTAACTGAGACAACAGGCATGCCAACAACAGGTTTATTCTTATCTTTATCATCGGGCTTAGCAATTCTAGCGGTGTTTATTGTGTACATCATGTAATTAAGCCTTCCCCAAGCATGAGCGATGCTTTCTCCCTCACGAGGCCAAAAATTATATATATAATTCCGATCACGATGAACCAGATGCATAGGATAAAACTTTTGATGAAATTCCAATTTCAACTGATTCCAATCCCACATGTCGATATCATCACATAGCCTATACCATGTCAATGCCTTTCCCTTCAAAGATAAAGGAAAGACCTTCTTCTTAACTTCATCTCCGGGTAAACCTGCAAGCTTAAATAATCCATAAACTTCATCCACATAGATTAGGTGCATATCAGGATGTAATGTTCCATCTCCTGCATAAGGATTAGCTAGCAGTTTCTCTATCATACCCGAAGGAATCTCATAATAAATATTTTCATTAGGTGTAGTAGGTTGAGGAGCAACTCTTTGTGCTTCTGTTCGAGGTGAAGATACCCCGAACAAACCCCTCAAAGGATGGTTTTCCATAGTAACAAGTAACAGTAAATTTCAACACGTAGTATAAATGTTTCTTTACCAAATTCCACTCACCAAAGGCACTGCACTCCCCGGCAACGGCACCAGAAAAGAGCCTTGATGACCCACAAGTATAGGGGATCTATCGTAGTCCTTTCGATAAGTAAGAGTGTCGAACCCAACGAGGAGCAGAAGAAAATGACAAGCGGTTTTCAGCAAGGTATTTTCTGCACGCACTGAAATTATCGGTAACGAGTAGTTTGATAACAAGATAATTTGTAACAAGTGACAAGTAGCAATAGTAACTAAGGTGCAGCAAGGTAGCCCAATCCCTTTTGTAGCAAAGGACATGGCTGAAAGGTCTCTTATAATAAGCTAAGCGTTCTTGAGGACACACACGAATTTCATCTAATCACTTTTATCATGTTTGTTTGATTCGCGTTCGCTACTTTGATAATTTGATATGTGGGTGGACCAGTGCTTGGGTGTTGTTCTTACTTGAACAAGCCTCCCACTTATGATTAACCCCTCTCGCAAGCATCCGCAACTACGAAAGAAGAATTAAGATAAATCTAACCATAGCATTAAACATATGGATCCAAATCAGCCCCTTACGAAATAGTGCATAAAATAGGGTTTAAGCTTCTGTCACTCTAGCAACCCATCGTCTAATTACTACTCCACAATGCATTCCCTTAGGCCCAAAGATGGTGAAGTGTCATGTAGTCGCCGTTCACATAACACCACTAAGGGAATCAACAACATACATATCATCAAAATATCGAACGAATATCAAATTCACATGATTACTTATGACAAGACTTCTCCCATGTCCTCAAGAACAAAAGTAACTACTCACATATCATATTCATGTTCAAGATCATTGGGGTATTGAATAGCATAATAGATCTGAACATATGATCTTCCACCAAATAAACCAACTTGCATCAACTACAAGATGTAATCAACACTACTAGCAACCCACGGATACCAATCTGAGGTTTTGATACAAAGATTGAATACAAGAGATGAACTAGGGTTTGAGATGAGATGGTGCTGGTGAAGATGTTGATGAAGATTGATCCTCCCACGATGAGAGGGTTGTTGGTGATGACGATGGCTTCGATTCCCCCCTCCCGGAGGGAAGTATCCCCGGCGGAATCGCTCCGCCGGAGAGCAAAAGTGCTCCTGCCCAAGTTCTGCCTCGAGACGGCGGCACTCCGCCCCGAAAGTCCTCTCACTATTTTTTCTAGGGCAAATGGGCTTATATACCAGAAGATGGGCACCGGAGGCTGGCCAGGGGCCCCACAAGCCACCAGGACGCGTCTGGGGGGGTGGGCGCGCCCTGGTGCCTTGTGGGCACCTTGGTGGCCCCCTCTAGTACTTCTTTGCTCCAGTATTTTTTATTTATTCCAAAATAAATCTCCGTAAAATTTCAGCTCATTTGAAGATGTGCAGAAAAGGTATCTCTGACGTAGCTTTTTCTGGTCCAGAATTCTAGCTGCCGGCAATCTCCCTCTTCATGTAAATCTTGCATATTAAGAGAGAAAAGGCATTAGAATTGCTCCACAAAGTGTTATATTGATTAAAAACACTATTAATAACAGTAGGAAATCATGATGCAAAATGGACGTATCACGCGCCGTTGTCGCCGCTCCCATACCGGCGCCGGCCTGACCTTGTCGATGACAGTCGAGAAGTTTTCGTGCACGTGCCCCTAAGGACCAGCGCCCTGGAGCCACAGTCGTTGCCTTTGAATCCTTGAATAAATATGAAGAACCAGACATCAAATATTGCCGTTGCGTACGCACAACGAGAAACCCTAACCTCGCCGCCCCAGGGAGTTGGCAGGAATCTACGCCGGAGCTCCGTCTAATTCGTCACAACGGATGAATTTGAGGAGGATCGGAGCCCGAAAGACTTACTCGAAAAAGGAGCGCCGCTATCCGTCCAAACGTCGCTCCAGTGAGGACTAAAACCCTACCTATCTACTAGGAGGAGCCGAGACACCAGGAATCTCCTCCCCGCCACTGGCCGCCGGAGGGGCAGGCGGAGGGGAGGCGAGTCCACGGGCTTGCCGCCAGAGATGAGAGGAGGAAGGCTTTCCCAAGCTGCCTTGGGAGAGAGGAAAGAAAAGCTGAATTCTAGGGTAGCTTTCTTATACTGATTTTGTACTATCTAGAGTTCATAGGAGCTTTCATGGGTTTCAAAAAGTTTACTTCGTTGAGGCGGAGACCTAGGGACAACATCAAGCTATGCTATGCTCATGACGCGGCGGCGGTGGATGTAGGAGAAAAAGATTTAGGCACTCGATTTTGAATGTTTTCCTATTTTTCTGTAAGGGTGTGTTTGTAAGGACTTAGACCTCATGCGAAAGGCAGCGCCGACATTACCTACTCCTTGTTTCTTGCACTCAGGGCGTGTACAATGGTTCTATCTTAGAAATGTCAAATAGGATAAATGATTAGGTGAAGGAGAGAGAAACCATAAAAAAAAGTTTGTCTTTTCTTAATTAAGAGATGATCTCTTAACACAATTTCTCTCACCACATATTTAGGGATATCTAGTTACAGATAAGACCAAGAATGTACATATGTTTTTATTGTCTTAGGGCATGTGCAATGGTTGATAAGTTAGTTTTATCTTAAACCTTGCATGTGATTTGGATATGACAATAAAAGCATGTCTACAATGAGTTATCTCTTAGTCTTATCTTCCATAACTAGTCTCTACTCCTAATGGAGCAGTTGGTAGTCTCGCTTCCAGGTTTTTTTTCGTCCCACCTCCCATGGTTTTTTTGGTACCTCCTCCCACCTTCGCTGGTTTTTTTTCGTAGATTTTTTTCGTCCCCTCCCCCCACTTCATCGGTTTATTTTCGCGTCACCCTCTCACACAACGAAAGAAATCTGAACATATCAGAACTTTCCATACTGGTGCAAGTTATATTTAGTAATGTAGAATCAATCACGAACAATCTCTAAAGATCAAATCTAAATTAATTAACCTTACCTTAAATCACTCAATCACATTAATTGATTTTCAGAAAAATCGCTCAATCACATTAACCTTACCTTAACTCACGGATGATAATCAATCTCCAAACAAAGGAAACAATACATCGATGGAGCAGTAAATAAACTCCCTTTCTTATGACATGTATATGATCTTCCCTTACCTCTCCGTTGTCGAGCGTTCTTGATTCTCGAGGCCGATGCTTGGGCTGCGTCACTGGGTCGCGACGGTGCCGGAGGACGAGGACGGCGAGGCCGGGTGCCGCGGCACCGCGTTGGCCGCGGCCGGTGAAGGGGGCGAAGAAGGGCGGCTTCCCTGGCCTTGGGAGTTGGTGCGGTGGAAGCGGCACTTGAAGGACCCGGCGTGGGTGGCCGGCGCGCAGACGCACTTGGAAGCGGGCCCGTGGCCCGCGCCGGACGGCGCCGACGCCGACCCGGGCCACCTCCTCCCCGTATTCTTGGAGCTGTGGCTGGCCGATTTACATGAAATTAATTCCCTCAGTTATGGTGGCAAATATAATACACATAATCCATATTGTTATGCACTAGCGTGTGTGTGTGTGTGTGAAATAGATGGATTATGGTCCCGTACCCAATAAGATGGATATGTATGTGTGTGTTAGAGAGAGAGAGGGAGAGGGGGAGAGAGAGTGAGGAATAGGGAGGGAGAGAGTGTGTGTGTGAGGATTTGATGGTAAAAAAGGTCGCCAATGTCACTTGATATGTATGAGAATATTAATATTGAACTCTTAAAGTTAATGTGGCCCCGTTGCAACGCACGGGCGTTCTTCTAGTAATTCCTAAAAACTTGGTGAGATAAATTGTGCTAGGGATCATCTCTTAAATAAGAGAAGACAAACTTTTTCTTATGATGTCTCTCTCCTCCACCTTGGTTTTATCAACTACTGTACATGATCCCTCACCAACCTTTCTTTCTTCCTTTTCGCCAAGTTCCCCTATACAACACATTGACAATTCTGTTCTGTCAGGCAGAACGGCTCATCATGGACAAGTTGCCTAACGAACAATCTTTGCCCACATCCGACAACATTCGCTCATAGCGAAAGGTCGCACTTGTATACACATTATTGACTTATAGCACAATTCTGAAGCGTACAAAATAAGGCCACAGTGCGGCTGCTCCATGCCGAGTCCATTTTTGCCACTTCCACAAGTTCAGGGGAAACCTTCACAGATTACATACACAGAGATGAGAGCTACACAAGTCAAAAACTCCACACGACCAGCAACAATGGAACGAACAACAAATCCACCAACTATACATACGGCGGTTGGTTCACTGCGGAACATCATCGGATGGGCCGTCTCTACTTACTGGCCGTCCGAGCCCGTGTGCCTTCGTAGCGACAGTGTCAGAAGAACCGCCTCTTCAGGTTCCTGGCCGTCGCTTGGTAGGAGCTCATGAGGAGCCCAACACCTATGCCAACTCCAACACAGACTCCCAGGCCAATCCCGACGCCAACTCTAACACCAGCGTTGAACCATGTGAGTTGCCCGTCGTCATCGTCAGAGTACCAGCCTTCAGGGTATGCCCTGGTTCCCATGTTCATGTCACTCTCGTCTTCATCACACATAGCCTGCCAAAGAGACACTAATTAACTAACCGAAGTTTTAGGGGTTCAATAGACAAGAAACTAGGAATCACCCAAGCATGCTGTTCCAACTGAAGTGTGACAAAGCAAAAGACCCCAAGATAATGTCAGTAATAGACACGGCATCAAATGTTGTAATACCCTGACTTAGCAACAATTTCCCACTGTCTCTGAACCTTGAACGCAACAAGATTATCTGAAACAGCAAGACTGAAACAAAAACTCATGGCACCTAGTACCTGTGACAGATCTCCCTGCTCTAGCTTATCCATCACCTGACACTGACAGACTCACACAAATCATCAAAGGAAAACGCTATGAAAAAGTTACCAAGAGACGGCTGGAAAGTAGACCTAAGCTATAACAGGTGTAATTCTCCATGCTTTGAAGTTTCAAATCCTTATTAACATATGACATGAGTCTGGTTGCAAAGTGAATGTGGCCACCTTTGTTGCATTGTTAGGTAATATCATAACATAAAAATACCTTCTTGATCCAATTTTGAAGAGGGAGCACATGGCAATCAGGCTACTAAAGGATAATAGCAGCATCCCTACACCACCAGATCCTATCTTACTACATAATATGCCACTTGATACTCTTTTTAAGATGAGATCTACATGTATGATCTAACGCATGATCACATGGCAAAAAGATTAAGTTGCGTTCAACTTTATAATACTCCAAGTTACACTAGCCAACGCAGAAATAAATAATAGGCTATGTGGCTAGGATTTCCATCCATATAGAATATATTTATCAAATGTACCGACAACACTAATACTAAAAATAATAATCAACATGACACTTCTAAATATTGTTTTAAATCTACAAGAGTACTTTGCAACAATAGGCAAAAATACATAAATTCAAAAGTTTAGTAAAAGACATTTTACCAGAATACCAGTCATAATCAGTTAACAACAGAAAGTTACAGGGAGGGTGTAACATCTAAAGCAGCTTTCCCATTTTCGGGCGTAGCGATAGCACAGTTAGCGACAAATGTTTGCTGAAAAGCAAGGCAAATTTGCAACCACAAACACCCTGAACGAGCAAAGCAGTTACAATAACGAGACACTACTATATCTATATGTGATAAAAGTGAGACTGGGGCTATGCCCCCAAATGCTAGAGCACTAGTACATGCATATATAGGAAGAACTGGAAGAGAAGTCCACACATAATCTGGCTATCAGAGCATTTGCCTGTCACCTGGCGCCAATCAATAGTTCAAACAAGTAGGCACACAACCACATTCTGCAGCCTATGCATATACTAAATTGTTAGGATCCCTTTTTGTTGCCAAAATTGTTCATATAGCAAAGCTATATCCCTTGTAGGTCGTACTAATCAGTAAGATGGAGCAACTAATGTTGTCGAATTTTGATTAGCTCACCGTCAAAGGCGCCGATCGCCGGCGAACCAACCCGCCAGCAGCCTCTTCCGGGGTGGCCAGCCGCAGTGCTCGCGTGAGAACGGCGGGCTCGCCTGCGCAGTACCCGGCAACATAGACCTCAAAGGCCGAGGCTGAGGCCGCCGCTGCATCGGCGGGGACGCAGTCGATCGCCCAGGCAGGGGAATCGGCCTTGGCGTCAGGGCACCGTCGAAGGGTGCCTCGGAGGAGGGCCGCGTCGCGGTGGTCTGCAACCTCGAAGGAGGCGTCGGGCGGGGGTAGGCGCGCGGCCGCGGTGGAGACGTAGGTGGCCTCGCCAGAGACTGGGTCGCGGCGGTCGAGGCGGAGAGGGAGCGAGGAGGGGGAGGCCTCGGCCCCGGCGTGGTGGATGGCCAGCGAGAGCCGTGGCGGGGCGGCAGCTCCGGAGCCGCGGGGCGATAGGCGCACGTAGAAGAGGCGGACCTCGAGGCAGCCGCCGGCGTCCGACGACGGCTGGTCCATGCGCGCTGCGCGAGGTGGGAGGCGTGGAATTAGCTTAGGGTTCCGCCATTGGGAGGCTTAAAGGTGGAGACGAATGCGGTTAATTGATTTTGAGATTACAGAAAGCAATTTACTGGTGTAAATAAATAGGTAAGGTAGTTAATTAATCACTGATGAGTGGGCCTAGATTGGGACGGACTGGGCCTTTCACGGACCGCTCGCTGTAGTTACCAAAGCAGAACGCAGTGGAAAGGCGAGGAGGAAGGGACTATTTCCACGCGAAATCCACCACGATGAGCGGCGGCGGCCGGAAGCCGGTGGGCGACGATGCGGAGGTGGAAGCGCTGCTCCGGGCGGCGCAAGACGCCGTGCTGCTCAAGCTCCAGGCCAACTCCCACCTCGTCTCCTCGTCGTCCTCCGCCGCCTCGAACCCTCTTGCTCTCGACGAGGGGCCCGGTCCACTGGACGACGACCTCGCCCGCCGCCTCGACGCGCTCAGGTCCCGCCCGCCGGCGCCGAAGCGGCCCGATGCTGCCCCCGCCCCTGCCCCTGCAGCCGGCGGGATGGACGAGATGGAGGCACGGTTCGCGGCGCTGAAAGGCGCGGCGGTTTGCCCGGAGAAGGAGACGAGGGTGCGGCTGGAGGATCTGGCAGGGAAATCGGACGAGGTGGAGAAGGTGATGCGGTGGGCGATGGACGCCGCGCGGCTCGACGTCGCCACTGCCGGCAGTGATGCCAGCAACGCCGACCACAAGGAAGAAGAAGACAAGAGCAGCAACGCCGAGGACAAGGAAGAAGAAGACAAGAGCAGCGCCAGTAGCGAGGAGGATGAGGAAGAGAGACTGGAACTGGAGGAGAAGAGGAAGGAGGAGATGATGAGCAAGAAGAACAAAGCCAAGAGCAGGTGGTTCTTCTTTTGATCCTACATGTATGTTTGATCTCATATCATCACATGGCTACATGTGTTTGATCTCATGATCACAAGCAAAGAATCCAGCAAGTGAATCCAATAGGATTATCTGTAATGGAGATTATGAGCTTGCATTGCTATCTCTGTGATGAACATGAAAACTTGTGCAATTGCTATTGATATTTCCTGATAGAAGTCTTTGAAAAGATTTTAAAACCGATTCTGTTCTTTCCCATCATAATATACAGATAAATCTGTGTTTATAATGAACTTTGTACCCTAGAATAAGATGTATACAAATAAATATATGTTGATAATTAACTTTGCTGAGTCATCTGGTAGCAAATTCAGTTTCAGATAGCAGACCTTCAGCGCAAGGGAAATCAAGTGTCTCACTCATAAGCAGTGAAAAAAAAACATAACATACAGTCGTAACTAATACACGCAACAAACAAGTCAACAAGGTCTGTTCATGTCAATCTTAAACACAACCGATAAGCTCATCATCTTGATCAAACATCTGGCACGGAGTCGACAGAATGGATTTACTGGGTCTGGGTTCATAGATAGACAACAGACGTTACATATCCTCAGTGACCACAACGACAAGCTACATGCATTTCAGCCTGGGTGGAGTACAAAGTATCACAGGAATGCTCAACACAGGAACGACAACGCCAGCCACCCTAGAGAGAGAAGCTTCACTTTCCACTGCAACAAAAAAAAAGAGATTGCAGAATTTAGAGGCCTTGTTGCTTGCGATTATACAGGAGCAAAAACATGGATTCAATGGTTCATGGCTCTTTCACTTACGTGTTCATCATCAGAGTTATGTTGTCGCCTTTCAAGAGTATCCTTCCTGCCAATTTCCAACATAGATATTAGATATACTAGAACTTATGAGATAATGTTTATCCCTAGTGCTGTTGCGCTAAAGCTTGGTTACAAATGTACTAACCCAACGATTTCCTGGTATTCTTCTTAATGTTGATTTCCTCAGCATCCTCGAGAACCAGGTTCATGTACTCATCAAAACCCTGCAGAACACACAAACAATATAAAAACCCAGCATTCCTCAATACGACACAATAAAGCACACATGTACACAAACCATTCAAACAAATGAAAAAGGATATTGTAAATTGACTGCATGTAAAATCTGTTATTGGCATGCTTCAGTACTTCACCAACATAATGGCATCTCTTTTCATTACATCAGTACCACCACCAACTTGTCTCATTGAGATGATTAATACAGGCAAATCTAATATACCACCAAATAATCTGTTATTTCTTCTCACAGGTTCAAAAGCAAAAGTTTGAGAAACTGACAAGGGACATGGCAACAAAAGTCTGAGAAACTGATGAGGGTATGGCATCAAAAATATGACAGGCACAACAATGAAGAAACCATGAGACCATGTGGTGCACTTATTACGATGCAACTCGAACATGTAAACTGGAAAGAAATGCAAACACAGCTGAAGCAGCATAGGCACATCACATTGTAACCTTATCACTCGTCAGTAGAGCAAACCATGACAAGAGAAAAATCTTACCGAAGCCTTAGGCAGCAACCTATGCTTCAGTTTTAGAAAATGTGTAGGATGAAAGATTTAGTGCGATTTAAAATAAAGGCATTTTTAGGCCCCTGGACTATATACTTAGTTGTCCAAACACAATCACCGATACACATCATATTCATCATACTTGTCCAAACACAATCACCAATACGCATCATATTCGTTACCAGTGGGGAGGAAGGGGGGTTGCAAGTCTTCAGGGTGATTCAAAACAACACATAAAGTGATAAAAAATCACGAGACAAGACACACCAAACACAAATATTTGGCTAACAGTAAGTTACAAAGGGAAGGTCCTGAACATGGGGCAAAGTTACGACACGCTAATTTCCAAGGCTAAAACTATTATATTATTGATTGAGTAAGCACACTTGTGGTTACCATCCATCACCAACAACTATTTCTTTGTCTAGATCGCAATCAAATTACCACAAACCTACACCGATGATATTCACAACTCAAAAAACAATGCCCATGCCACTATGGTCCCAAAAGGAACACATCTAGAAAACATCTTCTGCAAACACTTCAGTATCTAGTATGGTGAAGTTCTGACCGGGCACATGGATAGTGCTATTACTTGTTTGTGGTTCCACAAGGAACCAAGTAACTACTTGTTCCTTGATTTTAAAGGTCAAGATTGGGTTGGTTTCAGTGTTACAAAGAAATAGATATACACTGTAACAGTAAAGCTTCAAACTAGGTTATGTCCCTCTTCACAGACAAGAGGAAAACTGATCTATCAGCTAGCTACTGTGTGTGTGTGTTGGGGGGGGGGGGGGGGGGGGGGGGGTCATAGTGTTCACAGATGCAGCAGCAGGTTATTCCTGAATCAAGAAAAGCAAGACTAATCCTACAAGTTACACAAAGAAATGCTAGATTTGACCTCATCTATTAGCAGCTAGTTAGCATCAATTTAGATGCTTAAAGAGTGCATATCATGTTGGCTGTCCAAGCACTTAATTGATCTTTGCTGTTGAGCATGCAGATTTATTTGCAAGTGTTTACCAATTCTTGAGAAAAGACGCCAACACATTTCTTCATGTTGGCTTTTAACAAAACAAACAAACAGATGTGTTCTGCTAAGTTATCGGTGTTATCATTATATTAGAGTATTAATCAATTCACCCCCACTTGCTTAGATACAAGTAATACATGGAAATAATTTACCCTCAAAGCCACATGGTATGCAGATACACAGTTACATTACACTTAACATACATGCGTACGACCACAGAGGGATTGGTAAGGCTAAATTCTATCAATTTGAACAAGAAATCAGTGAAGGAACTTACGATGATACGACCCTCGATCCGCATATCCTTCTGCTCGAAAAGCCAGATCTGGATGCGCGCTTTCTGCACCAAAATTATAACCAAATTAGCTCAAGCCAACCGTCCGCAACCCTAAAACGTAAGGCGGAAAAAAGTGGACGAATTGTTATTTCTCCTCAGCCAACACTTACGCTCTGGAGGAACCGAAAGATGAGGTTCTGCCGTCGCGCACCAACGATTCGCCGGCCATCGCAGCAGCGGGAAACAAAAGCGCCAAAACGTTAGGAAACAGATGTAAAAAGAGGAGGAGAGCATATGCGTGCGAGGGGATAGGGGAGCGTACGATGGGCTGGGTCATGATACGCTGGACCTTGGTGGACGCCATGGCTGCTGCTGCGGCGTGAGCTCCTCCTCCGGCTGGAAGTGTCTAGAAGCTTCTCGAGGTACGCGCGTGTGGGCAGGCGGAGCGCGGAGGTAAAAAACCCTAGATACGCCGCAGAGGAAGGGGGAGACGGCAGGGTTTTGTTTTCGCACGGGGCGCGAGAAGAGGCGGCAGCAGGGGTACCTCAAGATTGGTGCAAGGCTTCCGATGAAGGGTCCGGATCAGAGAGGAGCTGTTTGGGCTAGGCCGCCACGCGCTGGGCTGGGCTCGCTATCTTGGCAGTGATTTCATTAAGGCCTTTCCAAGAACATGTCCCGTTGTACGCTAAAAGTTTTAAAATTTCCGCTTATACCAAAAAAAAAAAACTTTGGTACTATGCTGTCAAAATGAAAAGTCTAGTAATATATCACAAAAATGTTCATAAAAATATTTTTTTGCAGAAAGGCCAAAGGCCGTATATTAAATAACACATACCCTAACAAAAACTCTTACAGAAATTGAGAAATACATTCAAATCCTTGGGATGCCATAGTCTTCTTCCTTGCCATGAGCAAAACTCGTTTTCGCCTATGGGTCTCCGCCTCGGCGGAACAAACTTGTTTGAATCTAGGAGCTTGTAGAAGTAGCGGGCAAAAAGTCGTTGATGTAGACCAGAAATTGCCGGCGACAGTAGTCGTAACAAATTGTTAGAAAATAATAGTTAATTTTTCATAATAAAAAGGGAAACTACTACTCATGTATTCTTATTTCATTTTTTTGGGTGTGGAAAGCACTTCTACTCATGTATATAATGGTGGAAGATTGCGGCCGACGCTAGCTGATTTTAGAGCGTGCTCATTCGGTGCATGTAGAAGATCTGCTAGATCGGTTTGTGCTCTCAGGTTGCCAAATTAGATGGTGTGTGTTGATGCGAGATCAGAGCAAATCATTAAGTTTGTAGCGGTAGCCACCCTAGTTGCCATGCAGGTAGCTTTGGGTTGATCCATGCACTTTTTTTGTCGAGTCCTGTTGAATAATATAATAAAAATGGTTGTGTGCATCGGTTGATGCAGAGAGGCGGGGGGTAGTCCAGCTTTAAAAAAAAACACAAATCTCTACTACTTAAAAAGAACGTTAGGTTCCCGTTTCACCTTTCTTCCCGCCACCTCTTGGTCCAATCTTCCCCGTATGATAATCAATCACCTTAATTTACTTACCTTCTGAACCAATTCCACTTTAATTTACTTGCCAAATTCTCATCAAAACATAAGATAAATCACGGGCATGATTTGATAAATATTTATTTATGCAATCACATTAATATTGGCAGGTAAATCATAAGTCAACGTACTAGAATATTTATATCCCGTTGCAACACACGGGCATTGTCTATTATATCTCTACTACTTAAAAAGAACGTTAGGTTCTCGTTTCACCTTTCTTCCCACCACCTCTTCGTCCAACCTTCCCCATATGATAATCAATCACCTTAATTTATTTACCTTCTGAACTAATTTCACTTTAATTTACTTGCCAAATTCTCATCAAAACATAAGATAAATCACGGGCATGATTTGATAAATATTTATTTACGCAATCACATTAATATGGGCAGTTAAATCACAAGTCAACGTACTAGAATATTTATATCCCGTTGCAACACACGGGCATTGTCTATTATCTCTACTACTTAAAAAAAATGTAAGGTTCCCGTTTCACCTTTCTTCCCACCACCTCTTCGTCCAACCTTCCCCATATGATAATCAATCACCTTAATTTACTTACCTTCTGAACCAATTCCACTTTTATTTACTTACCAAATTCTCATCAAAACATAAGATAAATCACGGGCATGATTTGATAAATATTTATTTACGCAATCACATTAATATGGGCAGGTAAATCACAAGTCAACATACTAGAATATTTATATCCCATTGCAACACACGGGCATTGTCTATTATATAAATTAAAAATAGAATAGCGTTCCTTTTCCTGCCAGGCGGAGTGCTTCGTCCAACATTTCATATTTTTCCTGATGATCATTCCTTGAAAACCGCCTTAATTGTCTCGTATTTTATTGGCTTACCAAATAAACTATATTTCCTTTGACAAGTCAATAAGTGATTACAAAACAAAAAAATCATGACAGAATTTGGTAAATATTTATTTACACAATCATATAATACGAAATTATGGGCTAATGTACTAGAATATTTATACCCCGTGGCAATGCACAGGCAAATACCTAGTTATGTTAAAAAGTTCACCCGGTTCCTCGAACAAGCCATGAAGGCGTGAGATGGTTTCATTACCATTTCGACCACGGCTAAAGTTGTCTTTGACAATTGACATACATTTTTATCAAATAATTGCTGGTGTGAATCATCTCAATGGAGCAAAGGGTTGGAGTGGAAGACAAGTTTAGAGGCAAAGGCAATGCATCGTACATGTAGTTGCTTGACCTGTCTCCATGCAATACTGCGATGTGAAAACCGTTTGGGGACGGCACGGCAGCTGTCTCTACCTGTTCCCGCCATCTTCCTTCCCGCCATCGTCTTTCCCGCCAACTTCTTTCCCGCCACCCCTTCTGTTCCCGCCATCTTCTTTCCCGCCATCTTCTTTCCCGCCATATTTCTCTTCTTGACTTATAAAACCCCCCTCCCATACAGAATGGGAACTATCCTATTGTCTATCTTGAAATTGCTGGCTAACCTCAGAAGACATTTCGACATACTCGGATGGAAACTACGATCGAAAGGATAATGAGGATAATTGGACATCTTGACGAGACTACAATGCACTGCTTACCACCCTTCTGTATGGGAGGGGAGGGGGTGGGGGTTACATAATCAAGAAGAGAAATATGGCGGGAAAGATGATGGCGGAAACAGAAGGGTTGGCGGGAAAGAAGATGGCGGGAACAGAAGGGGTGGCTGGAAAGAAGTTGGCGGGAAAGACAATGGCGGGAAGGAAGATGGCGGGAAAGGGTTCCAATCATCTTTAGGGAGGACGACTGGAACTAATCATCTTCAGGAAGGACGACTGGAACTAATCATCTACTAGGAAGACGATTAGTCCCAGTCGTCTTGCCCCAAGCCGAGGCCATATTATTTTCAGAAAATAAAAGTTTGGCATATTATTTCTGAAAATTAATTAAAAAATGTATTATTTAAAAAAAATTAGCCATTGCTTGCAGCTCAGGGGATCAGCGAGCTGTTCATCTCTGCTACAGAGCTCCATGTGCCACTTCCACAGTTGCTACTGATCAGTGTAGCATCTATGAGCAGTATATACGTACTTTTTAGATAGTGGAAATCAACAGTGTGAGGCGATTAAATGAGTAATCAAGGCATGAAGGCAGCAAGATGTTTGAGTTTTTCTTTTTCAAACACAATGAGATGGCCGAGATTGTCCATATCTAGTCCTACACCAACCAGTTCATCTAGAAGCAAAACGTAACAAGGACAAGGTAAGCAATTCGAGCGTTGCATTTGATCCACGTAAACGACCATGAGGTTCCGACTCTATTTATTTATTTCGGGTACTTTCTCATCTGTCCGTGTGAAATGAAATGAGGAGGAACTCTGAACTTGTTTCAAATGAAATGAAACAAAGTAAGCCACTTGACAAAAAGTAAGTTCTATGAATAGGAGTGATTGATTGGCACTAGTGTCCTTGCTAGCTAGCAGTAGCAGTAGAGGGCCACATTGCTCTAAGGGGAAGCTGCAAAGAGAGCCCCAATGGTGGCAAATGGGGCCAAGCAAAGAAGAAGGAAGGAAGGAGAGTGGACTGCATTACAAGAAAGGGTGACATCTTAACCTTCCCGGACTAGCTTAGCCTAACCAACCATTGATACAGAGCACTAAGCGCACAGTGTATGTTCAAAGGCTCCCTCCTCCCTCTAGCAGCTGGAATCGAATCGATTTGTCGCAATCTTTATTTTATATTATGGAGACAGTGGCCATCAGCGTAGGCCCTCAACCTCAACAGTGTTGGCCCTGGTGTTGCTCCTTACTCAAGCTATGTGCTAATCATTTCGTAATCTGCTTTGACAAAAAGGTCCCCGGTTGCTACAGTGGTCCCCTAAATCAAGCACCTCTGATGGGCCTCATTAACCATAACCACCTTTAGTTTAGTCCACTAATGGTGCCCCTGGAGGTTAGCGTTAGAAATTAGTGGCAATGTTTTAAGACCAAGGAGGCTTGTGCTATGCACTATTAAAGTTCCGCATCGGGCGTCGGTGCTTCCACGCTTCGGGCATTTTAGCATTCCCGACCATGGCAGAAATCGAACTATGTCATGTGAAAATCATAAAACCGATGCAAAAGTCTTACATTTATTGAAATCCTTGGTTCCAATCTTCCCACAAACTAAATTTCATTTCATGAGGTGCCATTCAAGTTACCAAAAAGAAGACACTGATTTCTACATTTTCCAGTACTCTGCAAATTGCATGATTAACTAATCTGTTCAATGCGATCCACATCAAATTTGTAATCAGTGTGTGAGAATGAGGTTTCCATTAGACTCTACTCCATGAAGTAGGACTAGAACTCGTACAAAGGTAATAAAGATCGTCCTCCCTCTTGTTTGTTTAGTCAATTCACCTAGATGGATTGCTATCCATCTAAGCAAAAATAGAAGGAGAAAGAGAGGCTAGAGCTTGAGCTAACTCACATCAGAGATGGTGAGTAATTAGCCTCACCGGTCAAATCAATCGCACAGCATCCATGCCTAGTTCTAGTCCTGTGCCGTAGAAAAACGTTATTGGCACAAAGATAACTAATATAAGCAATAATAATTACTGGCTACTAGTACTTTGTGACATTGACCTGCTAACACACATATCCATGAACTATGTATTTCTTTGCCACTGGCACTGATATTTCATCGTCTTTGTACAAGCATTGAACCAGTAGCCACTAGGCAGTCCAATTCCACCCCCTGCATTTTTGTGCAAAAAATATAAATGCAATTGATTTTGATCAAGTAATATCACTTCCATTCAGAAAACCAATCTGTATATTAAGCAAGAAGGTTTCGAAAGGTTGACTTCGGGCACCCTGAAATTGGCGATATCTAAGTAGCCCAAGGGGGCATTTTTCATTTCTTAGTTCTGAGAGACACCTGAAATACACATGGGGTGCACAAGAAACTGAAAGTCATAATAACTGGAGCTAGCTTGCAACAGAAGAACAATAATATTAAGTCGCGGACGCAAGATGACTCCAAAAATAATTGAAAGCAACAATTGGACATGTTGGCCAGTTGCTCTGAAAATCCATGCACCTATTCATCATAGCCCTTCGCGTAGCTAGCTTATCTGCGACGTGTCCAAACCAGAGATTCATTCAAACAAGGAAAAACGAGAGAGCATCCCAATATTCAAAAGGTTATTGACCACATGCATGCTTGCTTCCACTGCGTGTCTTTCTGGTGAAGGGCCCTTCTCATCAAGTTCTCCGCCTTTTGATCTGATTGTCTGCAGATGTTTGTAATGTGGACAACACAATTTGCGTTGATCCTACTTCATCTCTCTCCCTCTATCATTCTTTGATTTGTTATCGAACAACCTGGACGAGCTGAAACAATTCTTGGAACTGATGCTTCACCCAACTGATCATGTCCTTTTTTGTCATATATATATTGGAAATATGTTTTCATTTTTTTCTTCTAATATCGAGAGGCCCAAATCCATTCAGGAGTGGTTAACTTATTGGTGAAATAACTATCAGTGAAAAGGAAAAATGTGTCCATCCGATAGTAGTTAACTAATCGCTGAAATAACGATCGAGAAAACAACAATCTTGCTTCCCTCGGTTAACAAAACAACAGTCTTGCTCATCACATGCATTCATCATCATGCAGTAGCAAGAGGCCAAATTCAGGCCACCGCCTCGAGCAAACTAACAATATCTCAATCTTGGCCCCATTTAGATTTCCCATTCGTTTCCTGCAATCCAAACAGACACTTAATAACTTATAGATATAACTATGATCTTTTGATTCTTGATCTTTTTTAAAGATTTTTTTACGAAGGCAGGATCTCTTGATGAGCACATAGATATAACTAACCTAATCTGTTTCACAAACTTCAATGGATTCAGAGACACATCACTGATGTGTAACACCTTACATGACCGTGCAAGTCTTCCTTGAACTAGTTGCCTGTCAGTTAGTTACCTACAGATGTAGATGTAGACATAGACCACCCGCAAAAAAAAAGGATGTAGACGTAGACGGGGTATGATGTATCTACGTGTGTAATTTTCTCCTCAGCTCAATTAATTGCTCATTGATACTTGGCGATTCGTTATGGATGACATCCACATCAATCTACGTTGCATGAATCTGCAGGGGATTATTATTACTCAATGAAATGATGTAGTACAATTCCGTGGATGTACATCGTTTCCTGAAAATTCAGTGGCGCTGCAGGTGAAGTCGCAGACAATGATCCTGCAGAGAATGATTCAGAGACAAGTTAGACCGAATTAATGCGCACTGCACGGTGAGGAGCAAGGAACCGTGTTGAAGCGTCGCGCGTGCGCGATGGCCGAAAGCGCCGCGGCCGCGGGGAGGGCGACCGGCGTCGGAGATGGGCCAGTACCAGCGACGTCGGAGGTACATGATTGAGAGAGAGAGAGAGAGAGGGGGGAGGGCCGGGAGCAAAGTGTAAGACTGTTCCTTGGATCACAAGTTTCCTAGTCCAAGTCGATTTTTTAACCAATATATATAGTCATGTACGCTGTGCTAAAACAACAATACAAGCAATAGTTTTATTTATCTATCGTGGTATCAGTTTTTCGATCATAGGGTTTAGGGTATGGCTCCACCCACCCCATCACCGTCGCCGCCGCCCGGCTACTTCGAGCGCCGGGCTGCTATCATCGCCAGAGCCGCCACGGCGGCGGCCTCTTCTTCCTCTACTCTTTCCTTAGCACCACCAACACCTCCTACTACTCTTCTGGCTGCACCCATGTCGCTCGCCGACACCATCACCGATGTCAGCCCTTTCATCTCCATCGTCCTCGACCTCGCCGCCCACAACTATTATCATTGGCGCCAACTCTTTGATCTACACCTGGGACGCTGCAACCTCCACTCTCACGTCGCCGCCAAAAGTCCTCCTCGCCCTCATGATCCTCAATGGGTGAAAGACGATCTCGCGATTGTTCAGTGGTTCTACACCCGCATCACCACCGAGATCTTCAACATGCTTGATCACGACGGCGCCACCGCCGCCAACATCTGGGGCTCTCTTCGCCAGCTTTTTCAGAGCAACAGCGACGCTCGGAAAAATGCTCTGCACACCGAGCTTCGTAACCTGACCCAAGGCGATGCCCCGGTAAATCTTTTCTGTCAGCGTGTCAAGGCCATCGGCGACGAGCTTCGCGAACTCGGTGATCCCGTCAGCGACACACAGCTCATCAACATCATCGTCGTCGGGCTGAGTGAGGATTTCGACAAGCAGGCCTCCTTCATTCCCATGATGCGGCCTCCTCCAACCTTTGCCGAAGTCCGCTCCATGTTGCAGCTCGCGGCGGACACTCAAGCTCGCAAGGACTCTCGCCCACAGGTCTTCCATGCTGCGGCTCGTCCTCCTACGCCGTCTCCATCAGCGCCTCCCCCGCCTGCTCCGGCCGCCAAGCCGCCACCGACGCCATCGGTGCAGCCACCTCCAGGCTGGCGCCCCAGTCCCAACTACCGCGGCAAAAACCCCATCTACAGGCCGCCCTCGACACGCTCGGCGCCTCCTTCGACACCGCCGCCTTCAAACCCTGCGCCGGCTCCGAGTGCTCTACCTGCGGCTCCATCCTGGCGTCCTCCGCATGATCCCTGGACCGGGCTTGTCCAGGCATGGGCTATGCCCTGGTCTGCCCCGTCCCCCCTTGGCGCTACACCTGCCTACACCGGTGCTTGGCAACCCGGCCTTCGTCCGCATACTGGTGCCCCTGGGTTGCTCACCCCTCGACAGCCGGCAAACGCATATCATGCCGCTCCACCGTATGCTCCTTACGGTGCTTCCTCGCCCTCTCCTGCTGACGGAAGTCTCTACTACATGCCCTCGCCGGCTCTCCTGCCTTCACCGGCATATCAGGCGCCGCTGCTACCCACACCATCCTCACCTGCACCGCCGAGCTGGGATCAAGCCGCCTTTCTCCAGGCCATGAACAACTTTGCTGCCCAAGGAAACTCAGGTACGGATTGGATTTTTGATTCTGGTGCCTCTAGTCATATGTCTGCATCAAGTAATTTCCTTTCTTCTTGCACTCCTCCGTTTTCTTCCATTACTCTTGCTGATGGTTCATCTATTCGCATATACTGTGTAGGTCAGGCTCAACTTCCCTCTCCCACTAAACCACTTCTTCTTCACGATATTCCTGTTGCACCTGCTCTTATTAAAAAACTTAATTTCTGTTCGCCAATTTACTCGCGACAATATAGTTTCCGTTGAATTTGACCCTTTTGGCTTGTCTGTGAAGGATTACCAGACCAAGGCCGAGATCGCCTACTTTAATAGCTCCGATGAACTCTACTCTCTTCATGATGTCCCTGCCGCCGCTCCTCCTACATCCATGGTGGCCTCCATCGACCTTTGGCATCGTCGTTTGGGTCATCCCAACCCTGCTGTTTTAGCATCTATGCTTAGTGAATTTTCCATACCATGTAATCGTGATTCCCACAATTCTTCGTTTTGCGAGTCTTGTCAGTTAGGCAAACATGTGTGTCTTCCCTTTAGCTCCTCTAGTTCTTCTAGTGCTTATCCTTTTGAATTAATACATTGTGATTTATGGACATCACCCGTTGCAAGTGTTTCTGGTTTTAAATACTATCTTGTCATACTAGACGATTTTACTCACTTTGTATGGACCTTTCCTCTCCGCAACAAATCCGATGTTTACTCTCTTTTTCTAAATTTTCAGCGCTATGTTTCTGTCCACTTCTTCCTCCCTATTCGTTTCATTCAGTGTGACAACGGCCGTGAGTTTGACAACATTCAAAACCGTACCTTCTTCTTAACACATGCCATCCTTCTTCGCTTCTCTTGTCCCTACACTTCTCCTCAAAACGGTAAAGCTAAGCGTTCTCTTCGCACCATCAATGACATTGTTCGTACACTTCTTGTTCAGTCCTCCATGCCGTCAAAATTCTGGGCAGAAGCACTCCACACAGCCACCTTTCTTCTCAATATTCGCCCCTCCAAAACTAATCCAAATATCACTCCCTGTTACTCTCTTTTCCTTTGCCATCCCAATTACTCCGAGGTTTGTGTTTTTGGCTGTCTTTGCTTTCCAAATGCCTATGCCACCTCTGAAAATAAACTTTCTCCACGATCTATCCCATGTGTCCTTCTTGGTTTTTTCGCCGAACACAAAGGTTACCGCTATCTTGATTTGCACACTGGACGGGTACACGTGTCTCGCCACGTTACATTCGCCGAACATATTTTTCCTTTTGCTCACCGCACCGACACACCATCAATCATCCCTACCTCCGCCGCCACCTCTTCTCCCCGTCCATTCCACCTCTACACCCCTATCACGGCAGCCCCACCTATCGCACCTACTGTCACGACAGCACCACCCAACCCGCCATCCAACACCCAGACACCACCTAACCCGCCATCCAACACCCAGACACCACCCAACCCGCCATCAAACACCCAGCCACCACCCAACCCGCCATCACCCAACCCGCCAACACCCAACCCGCAACCACAAAACCCAACACCACCCCACCCACCGTCCGCATCTTCTCCTACACCAGACACCCCCGTTTCCATCCTACCAGCTAAAGCTGTTCCTACCATCGCCCCTGTCAATGATCATGGCATGCGTACTCGCGCCAAATTAGGTTTTCGTCAGCCCACAGATCGCCTCAACCTACATGCTACCACATCTCTCTCTTCCATCCCCAGAACTTACAAAACTGCTCTTCTTGATCCGAATTGGGCTGCTGCCATGCAAGAAGAATACGATGCTTTAATTCAAAACAATACTTGGCAGTTAGTTCCTCGTCCTTCCAATACAAATATCATTTCTGGAAAATGGGTCTTTCGCCAAAAATTCAACTCTGACGGGAGCATCTCCCGCTATAAAGCCCGCTGGGTCTGTCGTGGTTACTCTCAACAATATGGCATTGATTATGATGAAACATTCTCTCCTGTTGTCAAGCCCAGCACCATTCGTACTGTTCTTAGCATCGCTATTTCCTCTGCATGACCCATTCATCAACTAGATGTAAAAAATGCTTTCCTCCATGGTTCTCTTCAAGAGACCGTCTATTGTCAGCAATCTCTTGGTTTTGAAAATTCTTCCTATCCAAATCATGTCTATCTTCTCCAAAAATCTCTTTATGGTCTCAAACAAGCTCCACGAGCATGGTTTCAACGTTTCTCTTCTTTCATCCAAACGATAGGTTTCACTTCTTCCCTTTCTGACACTTCTCTCTTTGTGTACCAGCACAATTCCGAAACTCCCTACCTCCTTCTTTATGTAGATGATATCATTCTCTCTGCATCTTCTCAAACCTTTTTAGATCATATTATTACCCTCCTTCATTCTGAATTCTCTATGACTGATCTTGGTACTCTTCATCACTTTTTGGGCATTGCTGTTCTTCGTGATTCTTCTGGCCTTTTTCTTTCCCAACGTCAGTATACTCTTGATCTTCTTAATCGTGCTGGCATGCTTAACTGTGAGTCCTCTCGCACCCCTGTTGATACCAGTTTCAAACTATCCGCTGATGGTGAACCTTTCCATGATCCTACTTTTTACCGTAGTCTAACCGGGGCTCTCCAATATCTCACTATCACTCGTCCTGAAATTTCCTTTGCCGTTCAACAAGCATGTCTCCGTATGCATGATCCACGGCTTCCGCATTATAATCATGTCAAACGTGTTCTTAGGTATTTGAAAGGTACTCTTGATCATGGTCTTCACATCAATAAGTCCACTCCTCATTCTCTCACCGCATACTCTGATGCAGACTGGGCTGGTTGTCCAGACACTCAACGATCCACATCCGGTTTTTGTGTTTTTTTGGGTAACAATTTGATTTCTTGGTCCTCAAAAAGACAGGTTAGGGTCTCCCGCTCGTCCACTGAAGCTAAGTACCGTGTTGTGGCACATGCTGTCACTGATACTATTTGGGTTCGTCAGTTGCTCTCAGAACTGCACCGACCGATTGAGCAGGCTACTATTGTATATTGTGATAATATTTCAGCTGTTTACATGTCTGGAAATCCTGTTCAGCATCGCCGGACCAAACACATTGAGATTGATATTCACTTTGTTCGAGAGAAGGTGGCTCTTGGACAAGTTCGGGTGCTCCATGTTCCTACTACGGCTCAATTTGCTGACATCTTCACCAAAGGACTTGCTACTAAGCCATTTCAAGACATACGTTCCAGTCTCAATGTCATCGAGCCTCCCATGCCAATATATATAGCCATGTACCATGTGCTAAAACAATAATACAAGCAATAGTTTTATTTATCTATCACAAAGGACGAGCTGAAGGGGACCAAAGGTTGCTTTTTTTGGGACCCGGCCCCCCTGCAGACCATCTTTCTGCTTCCTGTTAACTGTTAAGAGCATCTCCAACAGACGCCCAATATTAGCGTGGTGCCCAAAAAATCGCAAGTTTAGCGCGCGCGGAGTTAAAAATAGCACTCCAGCGGACGCTGCATAATAGAGCACGCTGTAAAAAGTGTTCAGCGCGCCGGAATAAACTGGACCGCAGGCTGTATATTTAGCGCGTGAGCTCCAGCGCGCTGAACTTCCCACACGCGCTGAAAAGTGTCCCGTGCGCCCGCGGCCGCAGTCGGCCTCCTCGCGTGCGCCCGCCGCCGGCCTCCTCACGTGCGCGCGCCAGCCCGCCAGCCGGCCACGGGCGGCGGGGCGCGGGCGCGGCCACGACCACGACGGCGGCGAGGCGGGGAGGAGCGCGGCCACGGCGGGGCGGACCGCGGCCACCGCCACGGGCGGCGGGGCGCGGGCGTGGCCACGGCCACGGCGGCGGCGGGGCGGCGAGGAGCGCGGCCACGACGGGGCGGACCGCGGCCACGGCAGGGCGGAGCGCGGCCACGGCTACGGCGGGGCGAGCAGGCCATGGCGGGGGGCGGAGCGTGGCCACGGCCACGGCGGCGAGCAGCGGCGGGGCGTGGCCATGACCATGGCGGCGAGCAGGCCACGGGCGCACGTGGTTAATTTTGGGCGTCTGCTGGAGATGCTACTGTTGCTAGCTAGGCAGTATATTTTTGGGCGTCTGCTGGAGATGCTCGATCATCCGGCGCGCTAAAACGCTATTTTGGCGTTGTAAAAAAAATTTAGCGCGCGGGTCGGTAGGGCGTCTGTTGGAGATGCTCAAGATTTTTCATAAAAGGATCAAGACTTTTCATGCAGATTTCTCTTGAAAATGGAGGTTTGATTATTCGAAGGAGGAAACCCGACTGAAAATCAGATGAGTGAATACTACTTGGTACGTATACTGCATTAGTATTATTATTACTGTCTTTTTCTTAGAACTCACAAACATTGCTACTGTTTTGTAATTGGTTATGTGTAAAAATGGTTTTCAAACTGGAAGCGAGATATAATTAATTATGATGATCTAGCTAGCCAGGCAAAGAAAAAGGGCTCATGGCTGTTTTGCTCTAGACAATGGCAATTAGGAGATGTCTTATGTTTCTTATCAGAAAGAGATGGCTTAAGCTCTTGGGAGTTGCTTAGGACTGGGTGCATTTTCCTTTTCTCTCAGTTAGTTCCAGGAGAGATCTCCGATTTGAACAAAGCTGTTTTTCACCTAATCTCTGGCTGAAGCTAGCCTTGTTGCAATTAATATTTTTTTATATAAAAAAATGCTAATCTCATACATAACCAGAACAAATCAAGACTGACAGGATGCCTAAAATTATTCGGTTGCACTGCACAAGCACAACCAGCATTGTCTCACCAGATCATCTAGTCCATCACAAAAGTACATGCTCTCCCAGTACAAGATTGCATTGACTGATAATTCAGGCTGGTATTTATTAGCAGCTAGCACTGCACACAAGCATTGCTGCTTTGATCAATAATTTCTGAACAGGGCCACCTACTGCTGCTGATATTAGTAGCTCATCAAGGGATTAATAACCCAAGTTCGATGGAGCATAATCAAGTAGGAAAGATAATTAGCCAGCAATACTGATGGATCACTGTGACAATCAATGAGATCATCGGCCAGGGAGAATCTTGCTTTTTGGCTGCAACCGGTGGATCGATGGGAACTGCTCACGAAATAAACCGATCGATCGATCGGTCGGGATCGTACAGTTGATGTGAGATCTATGGTTGCAAGGAGATTTGAAGGGGACGTCTCCTACAGTTGGCCCTGTGCGCTGTCCATACCATCATGGACGTCCATCTCCGGCGACACGCCCTTGTCCCGGCAGCTGCCGCTGGGGCCGCCCGGCGACGTCGATGACATGTGAGGCCCATGTCACTGGGGTGAACTTCAACTTTCATGCTGAATTGCGGAGTACACTGCTGCATGACAACGATTGTGTGAACAGGCACAAAAAACCTAGCTTAATAAGTTTCTTTAGGAAGAAACAAGTTAACTTAGCTAGATTTCCTGTGTGTGTGATTGTTTTGTAAAGCATAACTACAAAGAAAACAAAACAAGTTTGCTCTGGTTTTTCCAATAAAAATATGAAATGATTTTTTTTTTTGCGGGTGATGAAATGATCTTGATACACTCTGGAGCTGAACTACCCCAGACCGTCTATTAATCAAGCACCTGAAAAAACGATTCGCGTCAGTCACTTACGATTTAGGCCATCAGATCAATATCCAATTGTTAGACATGTGCCGCCGCTGTTTATGTTCTTCCTCCCCTTCTTCTTCCTCCACACGATTGATACGTCTCCGACGTGTCTATATTTTTTGATTGTTTCATGTTATTATATTATCAATCTTATATACTTTATATGTCATTTTATATTATTTTTGGCACTAACCTATTAACGTAGTGCCTAGCGTGAGTTGCTGTTTTTTGCATGTTTTTTTGGTTTTACAGAAAATCCCTACCAAACGGGGTCTAAACGCTACGAGACTTTTTAACGGTTTTTTCTGGACCAGGAGGGACCCTAGAAGCTTCGCGGAAGGACCAGAAGCCAGACGAGGAGGCGACAAGATAACAGGGTGCGTCCTGATGTCTTGTGGGCCCCTCGTGGCCCGTTCTGACCTAATTCCAGCGTTATAAATTCCCAAATATTTTAAAACCAACAGAGGAAGCTACAAAACAATTTTTCCGCTGCCGCAAGTTTCTGTTCTCCCGCGATCCCATCTGCAGGCCTTTTTTGATAATCTGTCGGAGGGAGAATCGATCACGGAGGCCTTCTTCATCAACCTTACTACCTCCATGATGATGTGTGAGTAGTTCCCCACAGGACCTAAGGGTCCATAGCAGTAGCTAGATCTCTCTCTCTCTCTCTCGCTCTGATCTTCAATACAATATTTTCTTCGGAGATCGATTTGATGTAATCTTTTGCGGTGCGCTTGTTAGGATCCGATGAATTGTGGGTTTATGATCAGATTGTTCATTGAAAGTAATTGAGTTATTTCTGAACTTTATTATGTGTGATTATTATAGCTTTGTATTTCTCTCCGATCTATCTATTTAGTTTGGCCAACTAGATTGATTTATCTTCAGTTGGAGAGGTGCTTTGTGGTAGGCTCAATCTTGCGGTGTCCTTACTCTGTGACAGGAGGAGTAGCGAGACACGTATTTGTATTGTTGCTACTAAGGGTAAAATGGCGGGGTTTGATCATATTGGTTGGTCTTATTTTGTCTACATCATGCATTAGTCTGTTTGTCATGAACTTAATACGTAGAGAGGCAAGCATAGAAGCACTTTCGAAGTGGAGTAATAGTAGTAGGCGTCAGTAAGTTTAACGGTCTACTTGTCACGGATGTAATGCCTATGTACTGATCATGCCATGAATAATATCATAACTATGTGCTTTTCTATCAATTGCCCAACAGTAATTCGTTTACCCACCATTTGCTATGTTCTCGAGAGAGATGCCTTTAGTGAAAGCTATACCCCGGGGTCCATCTAAATCATATTGCTAAAACCCTAATTTCCTTACTGCAATTTATTTACTTTTATTTACTTTTGAAATTTATATATCTCGCACTATCATAATTAATCCTTGCATTTGACGAGTACAAGGGGATTGACAACCCTCTTGCCCACGTTGGGTGCTGATACGTCTTCAATTATTTTTTTCGGACTAATCTATTAACCTAGTGCCCAATGTCAGTTGTTGTTTTTGCCTGTTTTTGGTTTTCCAGAAAATCAGTACCAAACCGAGTTCAAACGCTACGAAACTTTTTGACGATTTTTTTCTGGACATAAGAGATCTTGGAAGCTTCGGGAGGAGACTAGAGGACATACAAGGAGACGGCAAGGTGAAAGCGCAGGTTTACTCCCAGAGGTGGGGTGAACGGGAGACTTTTAGAAATCCGTCAAACTCTGGTAAATTTGACGAAGATCAGAGTGAAGAAATAAAAACGCGAGGAAACTAATTCAACACAGTAACAAAAAGCATACATACAAGATACATACAGGTGAACATGTAATTATACAAGCATGAGAAGATGGACTAAAGAAAGGAAAAACAACATGATGGAAGTCTTCAGTTCAAATTCTTCACAGGATAGATCACAAATTCTTCAGCAGCAGAAATACGAAAGATAAGAGTGAGGAATTTGAAACCAGGTAGACTCGATGAAGACACTGTTGGGAATCGTTGCATGGAAAACAAAAATTTCCTACGCTCACGCAAGATCTATCCATGGAGATGCATAGCAACGAGAGGGGGAGAGTATGTCTACGTACCCTCATAGACCTAAAGCGGAAGCGTTTGACAACGCGGTTGATGTAGTCGTACACCTTCACGATCCGTCCCGATCAAGTACCGAACGTACGACACCTCCGCGTTCAGCACACGTTCAGCTCGATGACGTCCTCGCCTTCTTGATCCAGCAAGAGGGGCGAAGTAGTAGATGAGTTTCGGCAGCACGACGGCGTGGTGACGGTGTTGGTGAAGAACAATTTCCGCAAGGCTTCGCCAAGCACAACGGAAATTATGACGAAAGATAAACTAGAGGGACGGGGGTTGCCGGCACACGGCTTGGTGTTTCTTGATCTATCTTAGGTGCTAGCCCTGCCCCTCTATTTATATGTTGAGCCTTGGGGTCGAAACTTGGAGTAAAAGCCTCCTCAAAGTCGGTTTTACCCGCAAGGAAGAGTCCTTCTCGGACTTCCAGGACCAGATGCCATAATCCTTGGCGTCTGGCCCAGGGCCAGACGCCAGGGTCTCCGGCGTTTGGCCCCCTGGCCTCCGCAAAACTCCTTTTGCACCGACCTAAAGCCCCATGGGCTTTACCCCTTGGCCGAACCATATCATCCTATATATCAATCTTTACCTTCGGACCATTCTGGAGCTCCTCGTCATATCCGTGATCTCATCCGGGACTCTGAACAACATTCGGTCACCAACATACATAACTCATATAGTACTATATCGTCAACGAACGTTAAGCGTGCGGACCCTACGGGTTCGAGAACTATGTAGACATGACCGAGACACCTGTCTGGTCAATATATTGGCTGCTACATATTCTACGAAGATCTTTATCGGTCGAACCTTATGACAACATACGTAATTCCCTTTGTCTATCGGTATGTTACTTGCCCGAGATTTGATCGTCGATATCTTCATACCTAGTTCAATCTCGTTACCGGCAAGTCTCTTTACTCGTTCCGTAATACATCACCTCGTGACTAACTCCTTAGTCGTTTGCTTGCAAGCTTATGATGTGTATTACCGAGAGGGCCCAGAGATACCTCTCCGATACTCAGAGTGACAAATCCCAATCTCGATCTATGCCAACCCAACAAACACCTTCAGAGATACCTGTAGAGCATCTTTATAATCACCCAGTTACGTTGTGACGTTTGATAGCACACAAGGCATTCCTCCGGTATCCGGGAGTTGCATAATCTCATAGTCGAAGGAATATGTATTTGACATGAAGAAAGCAATAGCAATAAAACTGAACGATCATTATGCTAAGCTAACGGGTGGGTCTTGTCCATCACATCATTCTCCTAATGATGTGATCCCATTATCAAATGACAACTCATGTCCATGGTTAGGAAACCATAACCATCTTTGATCAATGAGCTAGTCAAGTAGAGGCTCACTAGGGACACGATGTTTGTTTATGTATTCACACATGTATTTAGGTTTCCGATCAATACAATTCTAGCATGAATAATAAACCTTTATCATGAATAAGGGAATATAAAATAACAACTTTATTATTGTCTCTAGGGCATATTTCCTTCAGTCTCCCACTTGCACTAGAGTCAATAATCTAGTTCACATCGCCATGTGATTAACACCCATAGTTCACATCGTCATGTGACCAATACCCAATGAGTTTACTAGAGTCAATAATCTAGTTCACATCGCCATGTGATTAACACCCAAAGAGTACTAAGGTGTGATCATGTTTTGCTTGTGTGAGAAGTTTAGTCAACGGGTCTGCCACATTCAGATCCGTATGTATTTTGCAAATTTCTATGTCTACAATGCTCTGCATGGAGCTACTCTAGCTGATTGCTCCCACTTTCAATATGTATCCAGATTAAGACTCAGAGTCATCCGGATCGGTGTTAAAGCTTGCATCGACGTAACCCTTAACGACATACTCTTTATCACCTCCATAACCGAGAAACATTTCCTTAGTCCTCTTAGGTAACTAAGGATAATTTTGACCGCTGTCCAGTGGTCCACTCCTGGATCACTCTTGTACCCTCTTTGCCAGATAAGTGGCAAGACACACATCAGGTGTGGTACACAGTATGGCATATCGTATAGAACCTATGACTGAAGCATAGGGAATGACTTTCATTCTCTCTCTATCTTCTGCCGTGGTCAGGCTTTGAGTCTTACTCAACTTCACACCTTGTAATACAGGCAAGAACTCCTTCTTTGACTAATCCATTTTGAACTTCTTCAAAATCTTGTCAAGGTATGTGCTTTGTGAAAGTCCTATTAAGTGTCTCGATCTATCCCTATAGATCTTGATGCTTAATACATAAGCAGCTTCATCGAGGTCTTTCATTGAAAAATTCTTATTCAAGTATCCTTTTTATGCTATCCAAAAATTCTATATCATTTCCAATCAACAATATGTCATCCACATATAATATCAGAAATGCTACAGAGTTCCCACTCACTTTCTTGTAAATACAGGCTTCTCCGAAAGTCTGTATAAAACCATATGCTTTGATCACCTCATCAAAGTGTATATTCCAACTCCGAGATGCTTGCACCAGTCCATAGATGGATCGCTGGAGCTTGCACACTTTGTTAGCACCTTTAGGATCGACAAAACCTTCTGGTTGTATCATATACAACTCTTCTTTGAGAAATCCATTAAGGAATGCAGTTTTGACGTCCATTTGCCAGATTTCATAATCATAAAATGTGGCAATTGCTAACATGATTCGGACGGACTTAAGCATCGCTACGAGTGAGAAAATCTCATCGTAGTCAACCCCTTGAACTTGTCAAAAACCTTTTGCGACAAGTCGAGCTTTGTAGACGGTAACATTACCATCAGTGTCAGTCTTCTTCTTGAAGATCCATTTATTCTCTATGGCTCGCCGATCATCGGGCAAGTCCACCAAAGTCCACACTTTGTTCTCATACATGGATCCTATCTCAGATTTCATGGCCTCAAGCCATCTGTCGGAATCTGGGCTCATCACAGCTTCTTCATAGTTCGTAGGTTCGCCTTGGTCTAGTAACATGATTTCCAGTACAGGATTCTCGTACCACTCTGGTGCAGATCGTGTTCTGGTTGACCTACGAAGTTCTGTAGTAACTTGATCTGAAGTTTCATGATCATCATCACTAGCTTCCTCTCTAATTGGTGTAGGTATCACGGGAACGGTTTTCTGTGATGAGCTACTTTCCAATTCTAGAGAAGGTACAATTAGCTCATCAAGTTCTACTTTCCTCCCACTCACTTCTTTCGAGAGAAACTCCTTCTCTAGAAAGGTTCCATTCTTGGCAACAAAGATCTTGCCTTAGGATCTGTGGTAGAAGGTGTACCCAATTGTTTCCTTAGGGTATCCTATGAAGACGCACTTCTCCGATTTGGGTTCGAGCTTATCAGGCTGAAGCCTTTTGACATAAGTGTCGCAACCCCAAACTTTAAGAAACGACAGCTTAGGTTTCTTGCCAAACCATAGTTCATACGGTGTCGTCTCAACGGATTTAGATGGTGCCCTATTTAACGTGAATGCAGCTGTCTCTAATGCATAACCCCAAAATGATAGTGCTAAATCGGTAAGAGACATCATAGATCGCACCATATCTAATAAAGTACGGTTACGACGTTCGGACACACCATTACACTGTGGTGTTCCAGGTGGCGTGAGTTGTGAAACTATTCCACATTGTTTAAATGAAGGCCAAACTCATAACTCAAATATTCGCCTCCGCGATCAGATCGTAGAAACTTTATTTTCTTGTTACGATGATTCTCCACTTCACTCTGAAATTCTTTGAACTTTTCAAATGTTTCAGACTTGTGTTTCATTAAGTAGATATACCCATATCTGCTCAAATCATCTATGAAGGTCAAAAAATAACGATACCCGCCGCGTGCCTCAACACTCATCGGACCGCATACATCGGTATGTATTATTTCCAATAAGTCATTAGCTCACTCCATTGTTCCGAAGAACGGAGTTTTAGCCATCTTGCCCATGAGGCATGGTTCGCAAGTATCAAATGATTCATAATCAAGTGATTCCAAAAGCCCATCTGCATGGAGTTTCTTCATGCGCTTTACACCAATATGACCTAAACGGTAGTGCCACAAATATGTTGCACTATCATTATCAACTTTGCATCTTTTGGCATCAATATTATGAATATGTGTATCACTACAATCGAGATTCAATAAACCATTTACATTGGGTGTATGACCATAGAATGTTTTATTCATGTAAACAGAACAACAATTATTCTCTGACTTAAATGAATAACCGTATCGCAATAAACATGATCCAATCATATTCATGCTCAACGCAAATACCAAATAACATTTATTTAGGTCCAACACTAATCCCGAAGGTAGAGGAAGTGGGCGATGGTGATCTTATCAACCTTGGAATCACTTCCAACACACATCGTCACCTCGTCCTTAACTAGTCTTTGTTCATTTTGCAACTCCTGTTTCGAGTTACTATTCTTAGCAACTGAACCGGTATCAAATACCCAGGGGCTACTATGAACACTAGTAAAGTACACATCAATAACATGTATATCAAATATACCTTTGTTCACTTTGCCATCCTTCTTATCCGCCAAGTATTTGGGGCAGTTCCGCTTCCAGTGACCATTTCCTTTGCAGTAGAGGCACTCAGTTTCAGGCTTGGGTCCAGCTTTGGGCTTCTTCATGGGAGCGGCAACTTGCTTGCCATTCTTCTTGAAGTTCCCTTTCTTTCCCTCGCCCTTTTTCTTGAAACTAGTGGTCTTGTCAACCATCAACACTTGATGCTCTTTCTTGATTTCTACCTTCGCTGATTTCAGTATCGCGAAGAGCTCGGGAATCGTTTTCGTCATCCCTTGCATATTATAGCTCATCACGAAGTTCTAGTAGCTTGTTGATAGTGACTAGAGAACTTTGTCAATCACTATCTTATCTGGAAGATTAACTCCCACTTGATTCAAGCGATTGTAGTACCCAGACATTCTGAGCACATGCTCACTGGCTGAGCTATTCTCCTCCATCTTGTAGGCAAAGTACTTGTCAGAGGTCTCATACCTCTCGACACGGGCATGAGTCTGAAATACCAATTTCAGCTCTTGGAACATCTCATATGCTCCGTGGCGTTCAAAACATTTTTGAAGTCCCGGTTCTAAGCCGTAAAGCATGGCGCACTAAACTATCATGTAGTCATCATATCGAGCTTGCTAAACGTTCATAACGTTTGCATCTGCTCCTGCAGTAGATTTGTCACCTAGCGGTGCATCAAGGACATAATTCTTCTGTGCAGCAATGAGGATAATCCTCAGATCACGGAACCAGTCCGCATCATTGCTACTACCATCTTTCAACTTAGTTTTCTCTAGGAACATATCAAAATAAAATAGGGGAGCTATACGCGAGCTATTGATCTACAACATAGATATGCAAATACTATCAGGACTAAGTTCATGATAAATTAAGTTCAATTAATCAAATTACTTAAGAACTCTCACTTAGATAGACATCCCTCAAGTCATCTAGATGATACGTGATCCAAATCAATTAAACCATGTCCGATCATCACGTGAGATGGAGTAGTCATCAATGGTGAACATCTCTATGTTGATCATATCTACTATATGATTCACGTTCGACCTTTCGGTCTCCAGTGTTCCGAGGCCATGTCTGTACATGCCAGGCTCGTCAAGTTTAACCCGAGTATTCCGCATGTGCAAAACTGTCTTGCACCCGTTGTATTTGAACGTAGAGTCTATCACACCCGATCATCATGTGGTGTCTCAACACGACGAACTGTCGCAACGGTGCATACTCAGGGAGAACACTTATACCTTGAAATTTAGTGAAGGGATCATCTTATAATGCTACCGCCGTACTAAGCAAAATAAGATGCATAAAAGATAAACATCACATGCAATCAAAATATGTGACATGATATGGCCATCATCATCTCGTGCTTTTGATCTCCATCTCCAAAGCATCGTCATGATCTCCATTGTCACCGGCTCGACACCTTGATCTCCATCGTTGCGTCGTGGTCGTCTCACCAACTATTGCTTCTTCAACTATCGCTAACGCATAGTGATAAAGTAAAGCAATTACATGGCGTTTGCATTTCATACAATAAAGCGGCAACCATAAGGCTCCTGCCAGTTGCCGATAACTTTTACAAAACATGATCATCTCATACAACAACGTATATCACATCACAACATGCCCTGCAAAAATAAGTTAGACGTCCTCTACTTTGTTGTTGCAAGTTTTACGTGGTTGCTACGGGCTTCTAGCAAGAACCGTTCTTACCTACGCATCAAAACCACAACGGTGATTTATCAAGTTTGCTGTTTTAACCTTCAAAAAGGACCGGCCGCAGTCAAATTCGATTCAACTAAAGTAGGAGAAACAGACACCCGCCAGCCACCTTTATGCAAAACTAGTTGCATGTCTGTCGGTGCAACCGGTCTCATGAACGTGGTCATGTAAGGTTGGTTCGGGCCGCTTCATCCAACAATACCGCTGAATCAAAATAAGATATTGGTGGTAAGCAGTATGACGATCAGCGCCCACAACTCTTTGTGTTCTACTCGTGCATATCATCTACGCATAGACCTAGCTCTGATACCACTGTTGGGAATCGTTGCATGGAAAACAAAAATTTCCTACGCTCACGCAAGATCTATCCATGGAGATGCATAGCAATGAGAGGGGGAGAGTATGTCTACGTACCCTCGTAGACCGAAAGCGGAAGCGTTTGACAACGCGGTTGATGTAGTCATACACCTTCACGATCCGTCCCGATCAAGTACCGAACATACGGCACCTCCGCATTCAGCACACGTTCAGCTCGATGACGTCCTCGCCTTCTTGATCCAGCAAGAGGGGCGAAGTAGTAGATGAGTTCCGGCAGCACGACGGCGTGGTGACGGTGTTGGTGAAGAACAATTTCCGCAAGGCTTCGCCAAGCACAACGGAAACTATGATGGAGGATAATTGCCGGCACACGGCTTGGTGTTTCTTGATCTGTCTTAGGTGCTAGCCCTGCCCCTCTATTTATATGTTGAGCCTTGGGGTCGAAACTTGGAGTAAAAGCCTCCTCAAAGTCGGTTTTGCCCGCAAGGAAGAGTCCTTCTCGGACTTCCATGACCAGACGCCATAATCCTTGGCGTCTGGCCCAGACACCATGGGCCTCGGTGTCTGGCCCAGGGCCAGACGCCAGGGTCTCCGGCGTTTGGCCCCCTGGCCTCCGCAAAACTCCTTTTGCACCGACCTAAATCCCCGTGGGCTTTACCCCTTGGCCGAACCATATCATCCTATATATCAATCTTTACCTCCGGACCATTCTGGAGCTCCTCGTCATGTCCGTGATCTCATCCGGGACTCCGAACAACATTCGATCACCAACATACATAACTCATATAGTACTATATCATCAACGAACGTTAAGCGCGCGGACCCTACGGGTTCGAGAACTATGTAGACATGACCGAGACACCTCTCTGGTCAATAACCAATAGCGGAACCTGGATGCCCATATTGGCTCCTACATATTCTACGAAGATCTTTATCGGTCGAACCTGATGACAACATACGTAATTCCCTTTGTCTATCGGTATGTTACTTGCCCGAGATTCGATCGTCGGTATCTTCATACCTAGTTCAATCTCGTTACCGGCAAGTCTCTTTACTCGTTCCATAATACATCACCTCGTGACTAACTCCTTAGTCGTTTGCTTGCAAGCTTATGATGTGTATTACCGAGAGGGCCTAGAGATACCTCTCCGATACTCAGAGTGACAAATCCCAATCTCGATCTATGCCAACCCAACAAACACCTTCAGAGATACCTGTAGAGCATCTTTATAATCACCCAGTTACGTTGTGACGTTTGATAGCACACAAGGCATTCCTCCGGTATCCGGGAGTTGCATAATCTCATAGTCGAAGGAATATGTATTTGACATGAAGAAAGCAATAGCAATAAAACTGAACGATCATTATGCTAAGCTAACGGGTGGGTCTTGTCCATCACATCATTCTCCTAATGATGTGATCCCGTTATCAAATGACAACTCATGTCCATGGTTAGGAAACCATAACCATCTTTGATCAACGAGCTAGTCAAGTAGAGGCCCACTAGGGACATGATGTTTGTTTATGTATTCACACATGTATTTAGGTTTCCGATCAATACAATTCTAGCATGAATAATAAACCTTTATCATGAATAAGGAAATATAAAACAACAACTTTATTATTGCCTCTAGGGCATATTTCCTTCAGACACATCAATTTGGTAGACCAGTTCTGGTTGTTGTATCAATTGTACGTCTGGTTAGGGCAACTGAGATGAACTCAGAGGACACTTAGTCCTCACCGTATTTCTCTTGAGCCAAGGTCACTTAGACCTCGCCAAATCACTCGTGGTAAGTCTTCAAGGTAGACTTCCAAAGCCTTCACAGACTTGTTCACCGACACACCACAATTACTCTTGGGTGCTCAGAACATGACGCCCAACCGTCCGGAAGAATGACAGTCTTCAAAGGTAACAGGCGTCGGATCACATAGATCAATATCTTCAGTGATGCTCAATCACTTTGGCTCTGGTTGGGTTTTTCCTCAATTAGGTTTCTCTCAAAGTCGTGAGAGGATGGGTTGCTCTCAAATAACAAGTGTCAAGTTCTCTCTAGAGCAGCCAACCAACAAGTGGTTGTGGGGGGCGGCTATTTATAGCCAGTGGCAACCCAACATGAATTGTCATAAATGCCCTTCTCAGACATGACCGTTGTCAGGATAAGGATCCACTCGACAGCTGGCACGCGGCGCAGCAACGGTCGGAAATTTTAGCTCTCAATTTCGTCGGGGCACTTAATTTCCTCATGATAGGTAGATCGCACTGGCGAAATCCTAACTCCTCAGCATGACCAAATTTGTCAGCGACTAGATGAACTTCGTCACTGTCGCTAGCACGTCAGCTATTCCGGAGATTTCCAAAGGCTTCACTCGAAGCGGCTTGAGTATGTATAGGTTTGAGTATCACTTTGGAAATGTGAACTATGATTCACCTAGACCCCCTTTAACAGTACGATTTTTCCTATGACTCAAAATAAGAAGAAAGAAACTATGAAAACGAAGTCTTCAAGCTTCAAAGTATTCACATCAATTTCTTAAAAGGTCGTACCAATTTCTTCACTTGAAGAAATACATTTTTAGGGATCGTCTTCCATGGGTTAAACCAAATCTTCAGGGACCTATAACACCTGTGCACTCATAAACACATTAGTCCCTCAGCCCATTTATCTTCAATACTCCAAAACCACTAAGGGGGCACTTGATGCACTTACAATCTCCCCCTTTTTGGTGATTGATGACAAATTGATTAAGTTTCCAACGAGAGTAAATAATGAAAGTGTAAATATAGAGTATGAAGAAATTGGTTACAAGATATTGAGAAACTCCCCTTGAAGATGTGCATATGAAGAATTTGCTTTGGATTGCAAATGCACATGGCAGGATGAAATTGTGGAGATCTTGATGCGGAGCATCCTACGGTCATCCCCATGGACCTAGCTTCGTCTCCCACGACACCACATGGACCAATGACTAGAGCTCAAGCAAGGGCTATCGAAGCTAAGGTGAACTCGCTCCTCTCCGAACTAACACATTCCACATGTGAGACATGGCTACTACCTCAAGCAGAGACCTTGTGTGTGATCAAGTACTTGGAGGGAAGCCATGGAGAAACTACACCCAATGGACAAGATGGCGAGGAACAAGAGGAAGAGCTGCCAGGAATCCACATCCACCTAACGACCGGAACTCGTCGGACGTCCGACGCCTAGAAGTCCCACCAGGCAGAAGGCCAAGCAAGTGAGCACTACAGTGGTCGGATGACCGAGAAGGACCAGACGTCCGACACGCTCCAGCCACCGGACAGCCAGCCATCTCCAGAAATCCGGCACATCCATCACAGAACAAAAACAACAGAAATCCGAAGTCCACCGGACGACCGACGCACCCGACGTCCGACCGCCTCCGGATATCCGATGCCACCTGATCAGAGCCGAAATGTCGGAAGTCCGAGCATTACCGAACGTCCGGACCCTCGCGAGCCACCGGACGACCGGTAACGGTTCGGACGTCCGACGCCTGTCTGCGCACAGTTTCTCGGGTCGAAGCCCATGTACCCTTCGCTTCTCTAGACTATATTTACTCCTTCGCCCCCAACGTTTTAGGGTCAGCATTGTGATGGCTCATTTTGGAGATAGAGCCTTGCTCATTGATACGTCTCCGTCGTATCTACTTTTCCTAATGCTTTTGCTCGTGTTTTGGACTCTAATTTGCATGATTTGAATGAAACTAACCCGGACTGACGCTGTTTTCAGCAGAACTACATTGGTGTTGTTTTTGTGCAGAAATAAAAGTTCTTAGATTTGGACGAAACTTTTTGGAGAATTATTCCATAATAAATAAAAAATAATGGCACCAAGGACCACCGGAGGGCGGCCCTAGCTGGGCACAAGACACCAGGGCGCGCCCCCCCTCTAGCGCGCCCTGGTAGGTTGTGCCCACATCGTGGCCCCGCAGACCCTAATTCCAGCACTATAAAATCCTATTTTTGAAGAAAAAAATAGGGGAGGAAGTTTCATCGCGTTTCACGATACGGAGCCGCCGCCACCTCCTGTTCTTCATCGGGAGGCCAGATCTGGAGCCCGTTCGGGGCTCCGGAGAGGGGAATCTTCGGTCTTCATCATCACCAACCCTCCTTCATCACCAATTCCATGATGCTCCCCACCGGGAGTGAGTAATTCCTTTGTAGTCTCGCTGGTCGGTGAGGAGTTGGATGAGATTCATCATGTAATCGAGTTAGTTTTGTTAGGGCTTGATCCCTAGTATCCACTATGTTCTGAGATTGATGTTGTTATGACTTTGCCATGCTTAATGCTTGTCACTAGGGTCCGAGTGCCATGATTTCAGATCTGAACTGTTCATGTTTTCACCATTATATCTATGTTCTAGATCCGATCTTGCAAGTCATATTCACCTATTACGTGTTATGATCCGTAAACCCCAGGGTGACTGTAATTAGGATACTTTCCGGTGATGACCGTAGTTTGAGGAGTTCATGTATTCACTATGTGTTAATGCTTTGTTCCGGTTCTATATTAAAAGGGGGCCATAATATCCCTTAGTTTCCTTATGGACCCCGCTGCCACGGGAGGGTAGGACAAAAGATGTCATGCAAGTTCTTTTCCATAAGCACGTATGACTATTTACGGAATACATGCCTACATTATATTTATGAACTGGAGCTAGTTTTGTATCACCCTTGGTTATGACTGTTATATGATGAATATCATCTAACGAATTCACCGATCCAATGCCTACGAATTTCCCACATATTGCTCTTGCTAAGTTACTACTGACATTGCTACTGTTACAACTGCTACAATACTGTTAATGCTGTTACCGTTACCATTGCTACTGTTACCACTACTATCAAAACTATCATATTATTGTGCTACTGATCACCTTGCTGGAGATATTTAATCTCCAGGTGTGGTTGAATTGACAACTCAACTACTAATACTTACAAATATTCTTTGGCTCCCCTTGTGTCGAATCTATAAATTTGGGTTGAATACTCTACCCTCGAAAACTGTTGTGATCCCCTATACTTGTGGGTTATCAAGACCTTTTTCTGGCGCCGTTGCCGGGGAGCATAGCTATATTTGTTGAGTCATTTGGGATTATTATCTATTTATCACTATGAAGAATCAGAAGGATACAAAGACTAAGATTTTTTCCTTTAAGACGAGGGGAGGTAAGGAACTGCCATCTAGCTCTACACTTGATTCACCTTATATTTTGAGTAGACTTGCAACACCACCACATGCTATTAATCCTGATATGTTGCAAGTTATTGATGATGCTACTTCTACTATGGATGATGCTTATGATGATGCTAGTACCTTGCTTGATGATAATGTGCCCCTAGGTGAATTTCTTGATGAACAAATTGATAGAGCTAAAGATATTGAGAATGCTGAAACTGATGAAGTACTTGAAACTGAAAATCTTGAAACACCTATTAGACCTAGTTCTCCTAGATATGAAATGCCTAAGATACCTGAAGGTTATGTTATGGATGAGGAGATAGCTAGAGATTTTCTTTCTTGCAATGATAGGGATGATCTTAAGAAATTACTATGCAAATTAAAAGAAAAATCTTTGAATGCTAGAATGAAATGTGATCCTAAGTTTTCTTCTTCACCTATCTTTGTTACTGATAAGGATTATGATTCTCTGTCGACCCAGAGTTAATTACTTTGGTTGAATCTGATCCTTTCCATGGTTATGAAACTGAAACTGTAGTGGCACATCTTACTAAATTAAATGATATAGCCACCCTATTTGCTCATGATGAGAAGATTCCCTACTAGTATATTCTCAAATTATTTCCATTCTCATTAAAGGGTGATGCTAAGATATGGTACAATACTCTTACTCCTGGTTGTGTGCGTAGTCCCCAGGATATGATTTACTACTTCTCTGGAAAAAAATTCCTGCTCATAAGAAACAAGCAGCCTTACAGGAAATATTTAACTTTGTGCAAATTGAAGAAGAGAGTCTCCCACAAGCTTGGGGGAGGCTTCTCCAATTTCTTAATGCTTTGCCTGATCATCCACTTAAGAAAAATGAAATACTTGATATCTTCTATAATGGACTAACCGATGCTTCTAGGGACTTCCTAGATAGTTGTGCTGGTTGTGTTTTCAGGGAATGAACTGTTGAACAAGCTGAGGAATTATTGAATAATATATTGAAAAATTATGATGATTGGACTCTTCCTGAATCACCGCCTAAACCCACTCCGAAGAAGAGTGGTATCTTATATCTCAGTCCTGAAGATATGTAAGAGACAAAGAGAAGTATGAAGGAAAAAGGTATTAAAGCAGAGGATGTTAAGAATTTACCACCTATTGAAGAAATACATGGACTTGATACACCACCCCCACAGGTGGTAGAGGTAAACTCTTTAATGAAATTTGATGAAAGTGACATCCCTTACAATAAACATCCTAGTCAATGCCTTTATGAGTTTGATAATTACATTAGAAAACAAGATCACTTCAATGCAAATGTTATGAAACAATTGAAATACAACTATGATATGATTGCTCGCTTGAGTGACTTGTTATTTAGAATCACTAATGATGTTAGAGGTGTCAGAAAACATGCCTCTATGGTTCAAACTCAGCTAGAACAAGTTGCTAAATCTCAAAGAGAATTGCTTAGTGAAATGAATAATAATATAAATGATTTTGCTATTAGAGTAGCAACTAGAGGAGGCAAAATGACCTAGGAACCACTTTATCCTGAGGGACACCCTAAAAGAATTGAACAAGACTCTCAAAGAATTAACACTGATGCACCTAGTCCTTCTAAAAGGAAGAAGAAAAAGAAAAATGATAGGACTTTGCACACCTCTAGTGAGCCTGAAATAGAAAAACCTCCTGAAAATAATAATGATGTTTCTATTTCTGATGCTGAAACTCAATCTGATAATGAGCATTCATCTAGTGATAATGAAAATGATAATGATGGTGTTCATGAAGACACTCAACTAGACAATGATAAAGAACCAGATAATGATGTTGAGATAGAACCTGTTGTTGATCTTGATAACCCACAACCTAAAAATAAAAGATATGATAAAAGAGACTTTGTTGCTAGAAAACATGGAAAAGAAAGAGAACCATGGGTTCAAAAACCCATGCCCTTTCCACCTAAACCAACTAAGAAAAAAGATGATGAAGAATTTGAACGCTTTGCTGAAATGCTTAGGCCAGTCTTTTTGCGCACTCGCTTTACTGATATTTTAAAGATGGCCCCTTATGCAAAATACATGAAAGACATCATCACTAATAAGAGAAAAATACCTGAAGCTGAAATCTCCACCATGCTTTCTAGTTATTCTTTCTAGGATGGAGTACCTAAGAAACTTGGAGATCCGGGAATACCAACTATACCTTGCTCCATCAAAAGAAATTATGTCAAAACTGCTTTATGTGATTTAGGAGCTGGTGTTAGTGTTATCCCTTTCTCTTTATATAAAAGACTTGATTTGAATAAACTCACACCTACTAAAATATATTTGCAAATGGCTGACAAGTCAACTGCCATACCTATCGGTATTTGAGAGGATGTGCCCGTTGTTGTTGCAAATGTTACTATCTTAACAGACTTTGTTATACTTGAGATGCCCGAAGACGACAATATGTCGATTATCCTTGGTAGACCCTTTTTGAATACTGCAAGGGTTGTTATTGATTGCAATAAAAGCAAAGTCACTTTTAATATCAATGGTAACAAACATACGATGCACTTTCCGAAGAAACAATTCCGAGTCAATGATATTAATGTTATTGAAAAATCTCCAACACTCACTATTGGAAGTTTTCAACTACCTCTACCTACTGCCAAAAAGAAATATGGAATGCTTATTGTTGGGGACATGCATATCCCCGTTGAGGTAACTTAGTGTTTTACGAAAGTTCTTCGGTTTCATGCTAATCGAAGGTGGTTGTTAATAAGACTTGATCAACCTTATTAATGGATCATTTTTGAGAGGTATGAAGTTGATGAATTTAGTAGGCACAATCTTCTGCTCCCAACTTTTGTTTTCTGGTTTTCTTAGTTAAATAAAATAAAATGCCATGTTTATCCCATTTTCTGAATTTCTCGTGCAATAAAAAATCACCCAAAAATAAAAGTTCTCAGAATGCCCTGAAAATTTAATACGATTTTTTTCTGAATATTTCTGAATTTCTGGTATAAATAACATCAGAGGGGGTGCACGTAGTGACCACAAGACACCAGGGCGCGCCAGCAACCCCAAGCGCGCCCTGGTGGGTTATGGTCCCCACGCGGGTCCCCTCACTTACTTCTTTAGCCCATGTCATCTCCTACCTCCAGAAAAAAAATCACCATAGCTCTCTCTCTCTCTCTCTCTCTCGTGTTCTTGCTCTCAAACCTGTGGATTTCAATCTCTTTGCTCGAAGCTCCATTTTGGAAACTATTTTGGGGGATTGCTACTTGGTATGTGACTCCTTCATTGCTCCAATTAGTTTTTGCTTTAGTGGTTTATATTTTGAATAATTAGCTACTCTTGGTGCTGCTGTAGATGAGCTTGCATGTTGAATTCTTAGAATTCTATGTAGTTTGAATGCTTGATATAGCCTCTATGCATCCTTATGAGTAGCTGCTATCAATCTTGTGAAGTTTTGTTGACAAAAATTTTGTGGACTAAAATTTTCAGAATTTTATCTATAGGAATAAGATGAGTTTCTTTAGGAAGTTTGCCTCCAAGAAAAATGCTAAAGGAGTCATTGAGGAATCATCGGACAATGACCTCAACACTCCGAAAAGGGCGGAGGTGCAGCCATGCGAATGGCCGCATAATGCCTTCATGGAGGGGGCCGGGATTCATCAAGAGTTCACCCAATTCGTTGCAAATGCTGGGCTGACCGACTTCATCGCAGCTGAGTGTGATCAATACCACCTCCTTACAAATTCCTTTGTGCAAAATTTCCATTTTCTGAGTAGGAATAATCCTCTCGAGGTGTAGTTTAATTTATACTCTGAAACCCGTCAGATACCACTCACTGACTTTTGTCATATATGCTTGATCCCTTCTGATGGGGAAATAAGAGAGCCTAGACCTGCAGAGTTTGAGGACTTTTATCGTACTCTGTCAGTGGGAGATGAGAGAGGTATACCGAGTGCCACCACCAATAGTTTGCAGTTTCCTTCTGTGCATTACTTTGCTCTATTCATCGCTAAGTGTTTAACTGCTAGAGAGAAGGTCGGTGCACTCAGTGCTCCTGACTTCGCCATTTTACGTCGTTCACTACACAATGATCGCACTTTTATTCTAGGGGCTATTATTGCACGTCGTCTGCACCTCAACAGGACTAAGGAAAAAAATTCATGGTGGTATTTATGCTACTCGCTTAGCGAGCCACTTTAATGTACAGATACGCCAACATGGTTATCCTTTGTCCCGAGTTTATCTAGATCACCAGGCGATGGTGGCTGACCAGTTTACTGATAATGCTGACTCTCTTCATAATATTCGTTACAACCTGGTTTTTAGCATGGATTCTCGTGATATTATTCCGTTGCCTGCACCTGCTTTGTTTGATTCTATTGCCAGGGGCGGATACAGGATCATGCCAGCGGACTTTATTGCCTACCGGAATGCCCAGGCGGCGGTAGAGCAGGAGCCCCAGGAGTGGGATGCTCAGGTGCCGCCGCCGCAACACTTCGACATGGGACCGGATGGCTACTACGAATGGTGATTACCAAGCCAGGCAAAAAGCCTAAACTTAGGGGAGTACATATTTCCACCGACATTACATTCATGTTCACATGTTTCATTCCAGTTGTCGGTGTTCACACTTTTTCATTGTATTATCCATGCTAGATTTATTTTCTTGCTTTCTTCTTGTGTGTTTGAAAAACTTTGAGAAAACCCAAAAATATTTCTTGTTTCTTTTCGGTTTTTTTTCTAGTTTAATTAGTTGTAGTATTAAAAGGAAAACCCAAAAAGATTTCCTGATTCTTCTTTTTGCTTGTTGGGAGCTTTCCCGTGTAAATAGTTTTTCTCATTTTTGTTTTCCCTTCTTTAATTTGCTTTCTTCAAGAAAAACTAAAAACTCCAAAAAATATTTCAGTATGTTTCTCTAAAACTCTTTTCTTTTTATTGAGTCATACCAAGGAGAAGACCACGATGAAAATGTTGAGTGGCTCTCATATGCATTACTATTGATCTAACAAAGAGCCCAAATTACCTTGTCTTCTCCTTTTGAATAAAATGTTTGCAGATTCTAGCTTAGTCCACGACACTCTTGCACTATTATTATTTTCATATCATTCGGTCGTGCAAGTGAAAGGCAATAATGACGATATTTGATGAACTGGCTGTGGTAGATAGAAATGGGTATGAACTTAACTTGTTCTGTTTTTGTAAATATGTTTAACCAAGTATCCAAGATTCAGCATATTATGACCAAACATGTTTGCAATGACAATTAGAGATTATAGTTTCTCATGCCATGCTTAAGTAGCTAGGAGTGGATAATGATTTATCTTGGATGTCAACATGCATTAAAATGATTGTGATGTAGTATGATGATATGGTATCCTCCTTTGAATGTTTCAAGTGGCTTGACTTGGCACATGCTCATGCATGTAGTTGATTCAAAACCAACATAGCCTCTATGATATTTATGTTCATGGTGTTCATATCCTACTCATGTTAGTATTCAATGTTAATTATGCATAACGCATGTTCATGACTGTTTTCGCTCTCTAGCTGGCCGCTTCTCAACCTATTTGCTAGCCTTCGCCTGTACTAAGCGGGAATACTGCTTGTGCATCAAAATCCTAAAACCCAGGTTATTCCAGATGAGTCCACCATATCTACCTTTATGCGGTATTACCCTGCCGTTCCAAGTAAATTTGCATGTGCCACCTCTAAAAATTCAAATGAACATCTGTTTTGTGTGCCTGGACCGCTCATGGAGCGATAGGGGGCGGTCAGTATCTTCCATGATGAGTGTTTATTCACTCGTCCTTGCACAAGAGGGGCGGTAATAGGGATGCCTAGTCCCAAAATAAAAAATTGCAAATAATTAAACAAAACTCCCCCAGGATTGTTGTTGGTATGGATGGTACCCGTGGATTCGGCTAGCCGTGGAGTGTGTTTGTTGGTGGAGGGGGAGTAAACCCTTACTTTTATCGCTTGGGAACTGCCGCTAATGTGTTTAGCATGGAAGATATTGATAACTCTTGGTCGTAGCATTGACAGGAAGGGTGTACCTCCCAAAATTATATGTATCTCTGTTTTTAAAACTTTGAGCTCCGGCACCTCTGTAAATCCATGCTCCCCTCTACGAAGGGACTATCTATTTAATTTTATGTTGAGTCATCACCTTCTCAAATAAGCGCCAGATCTGAGAGCACTATTGTCATCCTCTTGCATTGTGTATAGTTAATGTTGGATGCATCATGACTGGATCTTTTCTACCATGAATTACAATGTTTAGTCGCTGCTTGAACTTTGGAGGTGCTCTGCATTTATGTTTTGTGGTCTCAGAAAGGGCTAGCAAGATACCATTATTGTCATATTGTATCATGGTTGTTTTGACAAAGTGTTGTCATTTGAGATATCTTATTATTGCTCGCCAGTTGCTTATGCTATTGATATGAGTTAATATAATTTTTAAGAATTATTGTTGACATGGTTAGTCATAATCTTTGCTGAAAACCTGGGTGCTACTTAAGCTTATTTATGTAAACAAGAACAAAAGAGTTCGTAAAAGTTTTTCTTTTTCACTTTTAGTTTGTCAACTGAAATGCTTGAGGACAAGCAAAGGTCTAAGCTTGGGGGAGTTGATACGTCTCCGTCATATCTACTTTTTCTAATGCTTTTGCTCTTGTTTTGGACTCTAATTTGCATGATTTGAATGAAACTAACCCGGACTGACGCTGTTTTCAGCAGAACTACCTTGGTGTTGTTTTTGTGCAAAAATAAAAGTTCTCGGATTTGGACAAAACTTTTTGGAGAATTATTTCAGAATAAATAAAAAATACTGGCACCAAGAACCACCGGAGGGCGGCCCATGGCTGGGCACAAGACACCAGGGTGCCCCACCCCCTCTGGCGCGCCCTGGTGGGTTGTGCCCACCTCGTGGCCCCGCAGACCCTAATTCCAGCACTATAAAATATTATTTTCGGAGAAAAAAATAGGGGAGGAAGTTTCATCGTGTTTCACGATACGGAGCCGCCGCCGCCACCTCCTGTTCTTCATCGGGAGGCCAGATCTGGAGCCCGTTCGGGGCTCCGGTGAGGGGAATCTTCGGTCTTCATCATCACTGATGTTGGCTTGAACTACATCGGTATTTCCCCAAAGAGGAAGGGATGATGCAGCACATCAACGGTAGGTATTTCCCTCAGTGATGAGACCAAGGTTATCGAACCAGTAGGAGAACCAAGCAACACTATGTAAACAGCACCTGCACACAAAGAACAAATACTTGCAACCCGACGTGTTAAAGGGGTTGTCAATCCCTTTCGGGTAACGGCGCCCGAAATTGGCAAACGGACATGAGATAAATTGTAGTAGGTTGGATAAATAGATCGCGAATAAAATAAAGTGAAGCAAAATATTTTTGGGTTTTTAGCAATATAGATCTGAAAATAAAAGTGGCAAATAAATAAAAAAGCAAATAGCAAAATAGATCTGAAAATATATGATGAGAAAATAGACCTGGGGGCCGTAGATTTCACTAGTGGCTTCTCTTGAGAAAAATAGCATACGGTGGGTAAACAAATTACTGTTGGGCAATTGATAGAACTTCAAATAATTATGACAATATCCAGGCAATGATCATTATATAGGCATCACGTCCAAGATTAGTAGACCGACTCCTGCCTGCATCTACTACTATTACTCCACACATCGACCGCTATCCAGCATGCATCTAGTGTATTAAGTTCATGGAGAAATGGAGTAATGCAATAAGAATGATGACATGACGTAGACAAGATCTATTTATGTAGAAATAGACCCCATCTTGTTCTCCTTAATAGCAACGATACATATGTGTCGGTTCCCCTTCTGTCACTGGGATCAAGCACCGTAAGATCGAACCCATCACAAAGCAGCTCTTCCCATGGCAAGAAAAATCGATCTAGTTGGCCTAAATGAACCAAAGATTCGAAGAAGAAATACGAGGCTATAAGCAATCATGCATATAAGAGATCAAAAGACTCAAATAACTTTCATGGATAAAAACATAGATCTGATCATAAACTCAAAGTTCATCGGATCCCAACAAACACACCGCAAAAAAGAGTTACATCAAATAGATCTCCAAGAGACCATTGTATTGAGAATCAAGAGAGAGAGAGAGGAAGCCATCTAGCTACTGCCTACGGACCCGTAGGTCTACAATGAACTACTCACGCATCATCGGAGAGGCACCAATGAGGATGATGAACCCCTCCGTGATGATGTCTAGATTGGATCTGTGGTTTCTGGAACTTGCGGCGGCTGGAATTGATTTTCATCGACTCCCCTAGGGTTTCTGGAATATTGGGGTATTTATAGAGCAAAGAGGCGGTGCGGGAGGTGGCTGAGGTGGGCACAACCCACCTGGGTGCGCCTGGGCCCCTAGGCGCGCCCTGGTGGGTTGTGCTCCCCTCGGAGCCCCCCTCAGGTACTTTCTTGGCCCAACTTGTGTCTTCTGGTCCAGAAAAAAATCACCAAAAGGTTTCGCTGTGTTTGGACTCTGTTTGGTATTGATTTCCTGCGAAGTAAAAAACAAGCAAAAAACAGCAACTGGCACCGGGCACTATGTCAATACGTTAGTCCCAAAAAATGATATAAAGTTTCTATAAAATGATTATAAAACATCCAAGAATGATAATATAACAGCATGGAACAATAAAAAATTATAGATACATTGGAGACGTATCAACATCCCCAAGCTTAATTCCTGCTCGTCCTCGAGTAGGTAAATGATAAAAACAGAATTTTTGATGTGGAATGCTGCCTAACATGTTCATCGCATATTCTTTTCTTTGTAGCATGGACATTTGGACTTTTATATGATTCAAAGCAATAGTCTAGTTTTGACATGATGATTTCAATACTCAAGCATATCAACAAGCAACCATGTCTTTCAAAATATCAACACTAAAGCAAGCTATCCCTAGCCCATTATGCTCAATCATTGATCCATTCATGAAACACACTCGCATATTAGCTACACCCAATGCTCAAGTACAATCATAGTGCCCCTTAGTTGGTGATTTATAAGAGAAGATGGAGACTCAAAATAAAATAAAAAATGCATAAAGTAAAAGAAAGGCCCTACGCAGAGGGAAGTAGGGATTTGTAGAGGTGCGAGAGCTCAAAGTGAAAAAAGTAGAGATAAAACATTTTGGGTGGCATGCTTTTCCTGTCAACGAAAACGATCGAGTAGTTCCCAATACTTTCCATGCTAGATATATCATAGGCGGTTCCCAAATAGAAAATAAAGTTTATTCCTTTTTCCACCATACTTTCACTTTCCATGGCTAGCCGTATCCACGGGTGCCCTCCATACCAACACTTTCCAAGGAATTTATTATTTGACAACATAAAGTAAATTCATTTTTCATTTTGGGACTGGGCATCCCTAATACCTTTTCCGTACTCTTGTGCAATGACAAGCGAATAAACACTCATCTTGAGAATAACACATCTAGCATGGAAATATATCAGCCACCCCCTACCGTTTCATGAGCGGTACGAGCACACAAAAGAGAAATTTATTTTGAAATTAGAGATGGCATATACAAATTTGCTTAGAACGGCATGAACATACCGCATATAGGTAGGTATAGTGGACTCATATGGCAAAACTGGTTTAAGGATTTTGGATGCACAAGTAGTGATCATACTTAGTGCAAATGAAGGCTAGCAAAAGATTGAGAAGCATCCAACCAAGAAACGAAAAATCTCATAAGCAAGCATTAAGCATAACTAACACCGAATAATGCACCACAAGTAGGATGTAATTTCATTACATAACTATTGACTTTCGTGCTTGCATAGGGAATCACAAACCTTAACACCAATATTCTTACTAAAGCATAATTACTCATCAACATGACTCACATATTATATCAACATATCGCAAAACTATTACAAGGAATCAAGTTTATTTTGTCCAATGATCTTCATGAAAGTTTTTATTATATCCCTCTTGAATATCTATCACTTTGGGACTAATTTCATGTGTTGCTTTTGATAGCTCAAACAAATCTAAGTGAAGAACATGAGCATAAAATTTTCTTCTCTCAAAATAATTTAAGTGAAGCAAGAGAGAATTTCTAAAAAAAAATTCCAACTCTCAAATAAATCTAAGTGAAGCATGAGAGCATTTCTTTAAAAATACTAAAGCACACCATGCTCAAAAAGATATAAGTGAAGCACTAGAGCAATTCCATAGCTCATAAAGATTTAAGTGAAGCATAGAGAGCAATTCTAACAAGTCATAGCATAATTTTGGCTCTCCCAAATAGGTGTGTCCAGCAAGGATTCATGACTAAAAATAAAAAGCAAAACAAGCAAAGACTCATATCATACAAGGCGCTCCAAGCAAAACTCATGATATGTGACGAATAAAAATATAGCTCCAAGTAAAATACCTATGGTCGTTAGAAGAAAGAGGGGATGCCACTCGGGCATCCCCAAGCTTAGTTGCTTGATTATCTTTGGATAATGGCTTGGGGTGCCATGGGGCATCCCCAATATTAGGCTCTTCTTACTCCTTATTCCTTCATCCATCGTAATCTCACCCAAAACTTGAAAACTTCAATCACACAAAACTTAACAAAACCTTCGTGAGATCCGTTAGTATAAGAAAACCAACCTTTACTTTAAGTACTGTAGAAAACCCATTCAAATTTTGTTCTTGCATTATATCTACTGTATTCTAACTTTACCATGGCTCATACCCCCCGATAAAAACCATAGATTCATCAAAATAAGCACACAATGCAAAGAAAACAGAATCTGTCAAAAACAGAACAGTCTGTAAAGATGAGAATTCTTCTCATACTTATGTAACTCCAAAAATTCTGAAAAATTAGGAAAACATAGTAAATTTGTATATCAATCGTTTGTAAAAAATTCAGAATTTTTAGTCACTTATGTGAATTTTAATTTTTTTTACTGGACACAAAAGTTTCTGTTTTCCAACAAGATCAAATCAACTATCACCAAAGCTATCCCAAAGGCTTTACTTGGCACAAACACTAATTAAAACACAAAAAACACAATCATAACAGTAGCATAATTGTGCAAACACTCAAAAACAGAAAGAAAAAGACAAAAATAAATTTTATTCATTGGGTTGCCTCCCAACAAGCGCTATCATTTTATGCCCCTAGCTAGGCATAATGCATAGATCTAAGAGTTGTCATCTTTATTTCTAGATCCATAAGATTCCCTCATGATTGATTCATATGGTGGCTTAATTCTTGTTCTAGGGAAGTGTTCCGTACCCTTTCTCAAAGGAAATTGGAATTTGATGTTCCCTTCTTTCATATCAATCACGGCACCTATAGTGCGCAAAAACGGTCTACCAAGAATAATTGGACAAGGCGAATTGCAATCAATATCAAGAACAATAAAATCTATGGGCACATAATTCCTATTTGCAAGAATAAGAACATCATTAATTCTTCCCATAGGCTTTTGAATAGTAGAATCCGCCAAGTGCAAATTTAAAGAACATTCTTCAATATCGGTAAGACCAAGCACATCACATAAAGATTTCGGAATTGTAGAAACACTAGCACCCAAATCACATAAAGCAAAACACTCATAATTTTTAATCTTGACTTTGATAGTAGGTTCCCATTCATCATGTAATTTTCTAGGAATTTAAATCTCTAATTCCAACTTTTCTTCCAAAGCTTTCATCATAGCATCAACAATATGTTTAGTAAAAGCTTTATTTTGTTCATAGGCGTGGGGTGAATTTATCATGGATTGCAACAAAGAAATACAATCAATCAAAGAGAAATTATCATAATTAAAGTCTTTGTAATCCAAAAGAGTGGGCACATCACTAGTTAAAGTTTTGACCTCTCCAAACCCACTTTTATCAATTTTCTCAACAAGATTTTCACCCTCCAAATTATCGGGACGCCTTTTAGCTAAAGTTGACTCTTCTTCAGTCCCTTTTTCATCAATTTTAATTTTACTAAACAAGGAATCAATAGAAGAAACACCAATCACTTTAAGATCTTCATCATTTTTATGAAAGCAATCACTGGAAAATGCTTTTTTTTAATTCTCTTCTAGCTCTAAGCATAGCGGTTCTTTTCTTACTTTCATCCATAGAAACATATAAAGCTTTAATTGATTCTTCAACCTTAGGCACAAAAATTTTCATCTTGATATTTTCTACATCATGAGAAATTCTATCAACGCTTCTAGACAAATCATCAATCTTACTCAATTTTTCTTCCATCGTAGTATTAAAATTCGTTTGAGCATTGATAAATTCTTTAATATTATTCTCAAAATCAGAGGTGTTCCTATTATTATTATTATAAGAAGGATTACCATAGGAATTACCATAATTATTAGAGGAATTACTAGGAAAAGGCCTAGGATTAAAATTACCTCTATAAGCATTGCTATTGAAATTGTTTCGAGAGATAAAATTCACATCTACGGCATCACTATTTTGCTCAATCAAAGTAGACAAAGGCACATCATTAAAATCAATAGGAGCACTTTTATTAGCAACCAATTTCATAAGAGCATCAACTTTTTCACTCAAATAAGAAATTTCTTCAACCGAATTAACCTTTTTACTAGTAGGAGCTCTTTCGGTATGCCATTGTGAATAATTTGCCATAATATTGTCTAGCAATTTAGTAGGTTCACCCAAAGTAATTTCCATAAAAGTACCACCCGCGGCGGAATCTAAAAGATTTCTAGAAACAAAATTCAATCCCGCATAAAAAATTTGTATGATCATCCAAAGATTTAAACCATGAGTAGGACAATCTTAGCATCAATTTCATTCTTTCCCAAGATTGCGCAACATGTTCATGCTCAAGTTGCTTAAAATTCATGATTTGCGTCCTAAGGGAAATAATTTTCGCGGGCGGAAAATACTTAGTAATAAAAGCATCTTTGCACTTATCCCAAGAATTGATACTATTGCGAGGCAAAGAAGAAAACCAAAATTTTGCACGATCTCGCAAAGAAAACGGGAATAATTTCAACTTCACAATATCATTGTCCACATCTTTTTTCTTTTGCATATCGCATAATTCCACGAATGTGTTAAGATGGGATGCGGCATCCTCACTAGGAGTACCGGAAAATTGATCTTTCATAACAAGATTCAACAAAGCGGCATTAATATCACAAGACTCCGCACTAGTGGCGGGAGGAGCAATCGGAGTGCTAATAAAATCAGTATTGTTGGTATTGGAGAAATCACACAACTTGGTGTTCTCTTGAGTCATCGTGACTATGCAACAAGATTGCACTCAAAAACAGATCTGACGAGAAAACGGCGAACGAAAAAGAGGGCGAATAAAACGACAATTTTTTGTGAAGTGGGGGAGAGGAAAACGAGAGGCAAATGGCAAATAATGTAAATTGCAAGGAGATGAGATTTGTGATTAGGAACCTGGTAGATGTTGATGATGTCTCCCCGGCAACGGCGCCAAAAATTCCTTTTGATGTTGGCTTGAACTACGTCGGTATTTCCCCAAACATGAAGGGATGATGCAGCACAGCAACGGTAGGTATTTCCCTCAGTGATGAGGCTAAGGTTATCGAACCAGTAGGAGAACCAAGCAACACTACGTAAACAGCACCTGCACACAAAGAACAAATACTTGCAACCCGACGTGTTAAAGGGGTTGTCAATCCCTTTCGGGTAACGGCGCCAGAAATTGGCAAACGAACATGAGATAAATTGTAGTAGGTTGGATAAATAGATCACGAATAAAATAAAGTGAAGCAAAATATTTTTGGGTTTTTAGAAATATAGATCTGAAAATAAAAGTGGCAAATAAATGAAAAAGCAAATAGCAAAATAGATCTGAAAATATATGATGAGAAAATAGACCCGGGGGCCGTAGATTTCACTAGTGGCTTCTCTCGAGAAAAATAGCATACAGTGGGTAAACAAATTACTGTTGGGCAATTGATAGAACTTCAAATAATTATGACGATATCCAGGCAATGATCATTATATAGGCATCACGTCCAAGATTAGTAGACCGACTCCTGCCTGCATCTACTACTATTACTCCACACATCGACCGCTATCCAGCATGCATCTAGTGTATTAAGTTCATGGAGAAACGGAGTAATGCAATAAGAACAATGACATGATGTAGACAAGATCTATTTATGTAGAAATAGACCCCATCTTGTTATCCTTAATAGCAACGATACATACGTGTCGGTTCCCCTTCTGTCACTGGGATCAAGCACCGTAAGATCAGACCCATCACAAAGCACCTCTTCCCATGGCAAGAAAAATCGATCTAGTTGGCCTAACTAAACCAAAGATTCGAAGAAGAAATACGAGGCTATAAGCAATCATGCATATAAGAGATCAAAAAACTCAAATAACTTTCATGGATAAAAACATAGATCTGATCATAAACTCAAAGTTCATCGGATCCCAACAAACACACCGCAAAAAAGAGTTACATCAAATAGATCTCCAAGAGACCATTGTATTGAGAATCAAAAGAGAGAGAGAGGAAGCCATCTAGCTCCTGCCTACGGACCCGTAGGTCTATAATGAACTACTCATGCATCATTGGAGAGGCACCAATGAGGATGATGAACCCCTCCGTGATGGTGTCTAGATTGGATCTGTGGTTTCTGGAACTTGCAGCGGCTGAAATTGATTTTCGTCGACTCCCCTAGGGTTTCTGGAATATTGGGGTATTTATAGAGCAAAGAGGCGGTGCGGGAGGTGGCCGAGGTGGGCACTACCCACCTGGGCGCGCCTGGGCCCCCAGGCGCGCCCTAGTGGGTTGTGCTCCCCTCGGAGCCCCCCTTAGGTACTTTCTTGGCCCAACTTGTCTTCTGGTCCAGAAAAAATCACCAAAAAGTTTCGCTGTGTTTGGACTCCGTTTGGTATTGATTTCCTGCGAAGTAAAAAAACAAGCAAAAACAACAACTAGCACTGGGCACTATGTCAATAGGTTAGTCCCAAAAAATGTATAAAGTTGCTATAAAATGATTGTAAAACATCCAAGAATGATAATATAACAACATGGAGCAATAAAAAATTATAGATACGTTGGAGACGTATCAATCATCAACCCTCCTTCATCACCAATTCCATGACGCTCCCCACCGGGAGTAAGTAATTCCTTCATAGGCTCACTGGTCGGTGAGGAGTTGGATGAGATTCATCATGTAATCGAGTTAGTTTTGTTAGGGCTTGATCCCTAGTATCCATTATGTTCTGAGATTGTTGTTGTTATGACTTTGCCATGCTTAATGCTTGTCACTAGGGCCCGAGTGCCATGATTTCAGATCTGAACCGTTCATGTTTTCACCATTATATCTATGTTCTAAATCCGATCTTGCAAGTCATATTCACCTATTACGTGTTATGATCCGTAAACCCCAGGGTGACTGTAATTGAGATACTTTCCGGTGATGACCGTAGTTTGAGGAGTTCATGTATTCACTATGTGTTAATGCTTTGTTCTGGTTCTCTATTAAAAGGAGGCCTTAATATCCCTTAGTTTCTTTATGGACCCCGCTGCCATGGGAGGGTAGGACAAAAGATATCATGCAAGCTCTTTTCCATAAGCATGTATGACTATTTACGGAATACATGCCTACATTATATTTGTGGACCAGAGCTAGTTTTGTATCTCCCTAGGTTATGACTGTTATATGATGAATATCATCCAATGAATTCACCGATCCAATGCCTACGAATTTCCCACATATTGCTCTTGCTAAATTACTACTGCCATTGCTATTGTTACAACGGCTACAATACTGTTACTGCTGTTACTGTTACCATTGCTACTGTTACCACTACTATCAAAACTATCATATTATTGTGCTACTGATCACCTTGCTGCAGATATTTAAGCTCCAGGTGTGGTTGAATTGACAACTCAACTGCTAATACTTACAAATATTCTTTGGCTCCCCTTGTGTCGAATCTATAAATTTGGGTTGAATACTCTACCCTCGAAAACTGTTGCGATCCCCTATACTTGTGGGTTATCACTCATCCACTTGTATGCCTACTCCATTGGAGACCAAGGCCTCCTAGGAGAAGATCCCCCAAGTGGATTCAAGACCCCCTTGTGGGAAGATCCCCTAGTGGATTCAAGACCTATTTCCTCATAGGATTGGGATGAACTTGTCACCTTTGTACCCTCCTTTGTTGTCCTTGGATCTTTGTTACCTCTTCGTGTATGTGGATCTAGCACATGTGTGATTGGATCAAGTCAATTTGAGTGTTTCCTCTTGTTTTCCCTTGTGTTCTTTGTGTGTTCTTCGTGTTCTCCAGGAATCCCCCTCGAAATCATGAAGGATCGGCCCCTAGGGTTCCACCCTACAACATCTTGGTATCATGAGCCATGGTTGATCACGAATTTGGAGTCCCTGCCCCCATTTTCTAGCCTAACTTTGTGTGTTTTTGTCCAATTTCGAAAATTCCCACAAAAATAGCCATACCAATTTTTTGTGATTTGTTGGTTTGATGAAGTTTTGTTGGATTTGATCCATGGATTTGATGTGTTTCAGGTGGATCTAGCTTTCCCACATCCTTCCCATCACTTCCATCCACGAAATTCGAGCAATTTGACCCTAAATTTTCTTTTTCCCACGAGTTCTTTAAGTTCATCCCGCAGCCCGAAATCGCCCAGGCACCAGACATCCGATGTTTACCGGACGTCCAACAGCCACCGGTCAGCCGTCCACTACCGGACGTCCCACGCTTCCTGACGAAACTGAAATTTTCCCGCCGAAATTTTTTAGCCACCACTCCTTCTCCCGCACCGCCACTCCAATTACCCATCATTGCATTTCAGCATAGCCGACTCCACATTTCCGCATAGCACCACCGTTTTCCGCTACCACCTCCAACAACTTTGACATCTTTGTTTTGAGAATTTGAGTTGCGGTTCCCGTTTACTTATGTGTTTTGGCTACTTAGAGCATCTCCATCTGTTCGCCCCCCCAGGGGCTTGAAATAGCGCCGCTTGGGGGCCAACCGGTGGTAAATTCGGCATGGGAAGCTCGGGTTCCCAGCCGACCCCCCAAGTTCGCCCCCAGCCGCCGATTTCGGCCCAAATTCGGCGCAAATTAGGCCCAAATTCGGCATGCTTCGGCACAAATTCAATACAAACTATTTTTTATCACATAGTTCATCACAGAAATCAATACAAATCAAATAGTTCAATGAAGCAAACTCATAATTCAAACACAAATTAAAACTCATAGTTCATCACACGTCGAACTAGGGATTGCCCTTGAGCCTCCATAGGTGCTCCACCAGATCGTGCTGGAGTTCTTGATGCACCTGTGGGTCTTGGATCTCCTGATGCATATTGAGGAAGGCAGCCCATGATGCCGATAGCTGGTGATCAACAGGACGCCCAGAGCAGCGAGGATTAGGAGGTGCTCTTCGTCCTGGGTGCCGGCCTCAGTTTCCTCCTCCAGCAGCGCCACGAACACCTCCTCGTTGTCGGAGTCCATCGCTGAACAAGCAAATTGCTAAACACCTGGTGGGCATGGTGGATGCGCAGCCGCCGGTATCCCCCCGCCTGCGTGGCCGGAGCGCTAGAAAGCTCTCCCAGGAGCGGGATGGAGGCTGCCGCGGCAAAACCCTCTCTTTCCAGCGGGGAAATGGCCTTTCTAGTGGCGGAGCAGAGGCTGTGGGCAGGTGGGCGGCGCCGGGATCGGCACGACGGCGAAAGGGGAAGTGGCATCCTACAGCGCGCGGGGTCGAATCTGGGCGGGGAAAAGTCGCTTGTCGCCTGACAGTGGTGGCCCACACACCGCTTTTCCTTCCGCCGGAGCCCCCAAGTGCCCCCCAGTGCACTGGGTTTGGCCTGGGATCGCCGGGCCAAAAAATGGGCCGAACCGGCGGAATTCGGCATCCTCGGGGGGCGACTGGGGGGGGGGGGTTCTGCGTCGGTAGAAAAAATGCGTCCTGGGGGGCCTGTTGGGGGCGCGAGTGGAGATGCTCTTAGGGACGGTTCGACACCGACATCACCACCGCTCATCTTCGCCACGGAATCATCATCGACAACAACCACTTCACCATTTTGACACCATCAACCATAAGCAAGGGCGGTAACCTCGACGACACCCTCGTACATTCTCTCTTGCCATTGCATTGCTAACCCCGAGCCCATTTTGCGTCACTTTCCTATCAAGACTAGCCATTTGAGTATTGCCGGCAATGTTACTTGTGCACATTAGTGACCATCGTTTCCCTTGCATACATACCATATCATCATCCTGGTATCATCATATCATCTCTTGTGCTACAAGTTTGTTCCCGCATATACATAATTGCTAGCTTGGTTTGTGCATTTTGCATAATGGCCAAAGGAAAAAAATATCAAAAGAGAGAAAAGCTTTTAAGCAAAAGAAAAGATAAGCAAAGAGCTTTTAAGCAAGTGCCATAACATCATACAATATTGCATACAACATTTCCTTACTCGATCATCTTGGATCATCATGAGAAACTCACCGGAACATCTTACATAATAGCATACTTGGGATAGGAAGTCATTACATTTTTGCTTTGTAGATTGTGCACAAGTATCGTATCCGCCTATTGAGCAATCGGGCTAGCATCTCTCTAGTGTTGTGCAACAAGAGCATTTTCCGTGGATTCCACATTTTGAGCTCATTACTTGGTTGCACGACCACATTTATCTATCCGTGCGTGTGTTTCCATGTGCCACATCTTGCTATTGGTCTACTTGTTGCACTTGCGAATTTGTGAATCTTTTTCAACATTATTGAATCTTGCTAACAATCACATAAATGTTGTGCCACCATCCTCACTAAGCTACTCCAAAAGCTTTACTTGTGTAGGTGTGAGAATAGACAAGATCCCGTACCAATTGTGCTATTCCCATAATACATTATCGAGATCATTGATCCATCTTCAACATCGAATAAGGTACATTTGGTCTAGTTCTTCCCTTTCTTCTACTCACATATTTGCTTGAGATGATGGATAGGACAACTACGTCTTTGAATCCACTCTTCATCGAGCAAGAAGAGGACCCGAACAACTACGTCACCAAGAATCGCCTATTCGGCGCACAACGAGCTTTGCATCAAGCGAATGAAGCATTGGGCGACCACATCGATCAACTCGTCACCGACTTGCGACAATATGAACAACGTACAAGAGACTACTTCGACACATCGATGGCATCTCTCAAGGAAGACCTATGAGCCATGATGGCCAATCGCTCTTCTACCACTTCATCATCCTCAAGACGGCGCCATTCAACTCGATATTCTTTGGACACGTCTTCGAATGCAAGTCCCCCACGAGATCGTCCACATCGTTGCCAAGACCATGAAGATCATCAAGCTTCACAAAACCATTTCATGGCAATGGTTTACAAGACCGCCTCCGGGAACGTGAATGACTACGTCGCCAAACTAATGATCAAGTGGAACAAGAGCAAGCTCCAGTACGCCAAGATCACCAAGAGAATCAAGATGACGACGCCCTTTTACAAGAGCGACAATGTCGTGAGGAACAAGCACTTGAAGCCCAACGTGCTCTACGTGAATCAACACAAGCCGTAAATGAGCGCAACTGCCAAGTGCATCTACAAGAAGAGGCCCTCCGACGAGAGTGACAAGAAGAAACCGCACGCCTTGAGGAAAGCCAAGAGATGAGGAACAATGCAAGAATTCCATGTCCTCCATGTCAAGTTCATCAAGAGGAGCACGAGGATAAAGAGGTTCAAGCACCTCCACCACGGCAAGAGCGTCATCAAAATCAAAGTAGACCCCCACGCATTGAAGAGCAACGCTACGGCAAGCTCAAGTTCACCATGCCTAAGTTCTCTGGCGGCACAGACCTTTCATGGGCATTGAAGGTCGACAAGATATTTCGTCTACATGATTATGAAGAGGAAAAGAAGATTGCCATGGCATCACTTGAGTTCCAAGAGTATGTCCTCATTTGGTGGGAGCAAGTTATCGAGCGACACTAAGAGAATGGCGAACCACCTATCAACACATGGAATCAAATGAATGATGTCATGTGAGCGCGCTTTGTACCTACGTACTATAGCCGCGACCTCTTCAAGAAATTGCAACTCCTCAAGCAAGGCACCAAGTCCGTTGAAGAGTATTACAAGGAAATGGAGATTGCAATGATACATGCCAATGTCACGGAAGATGAGGAGCAAACCATGGCACGTTTCTTGCATGGCCTCAACCATCCTATTAAGAAGATCACTGACTTCCAACCTTACTCGAACCTCCTCGAGCTAGTGCACCAAGCCACCAAGGCGGAGCAACAAGTACAAGACAACTACAAGTATGCCAAGTACTATTCCAAGACCTACGGCTCATACACTCAAACTTCAACGACTACGACGCCTTCTACCTCGACGAAACCTACACCAAGCAATGGCGACAAGTCAATTTACAAGAAAACTTCGACATCTTCAAGTCGTCCTCCTAATACAAGTAACTTCAAGCGGAGAGCTTTATCATCAACAACTCCACCGGATGAGACCGCCAAGACGAGTTCCATCAAATGCTTCACATGTTAAGGCCGAGGCCACAAGACATTTGAGTGCCCCACTTGGCGCACCATGATCGCAAACAATGACGGCACCTATGACTCCATGAGTGAGGAAGAAATGGAAGCGCTTGAGCATGTCGTGATGCACCGGCAAGTGAATGAAGATGAAGACAATCAAGTCTTTTGTGATAATGATTCGAGCCCCGCTCTTGTTGTCTCAAAGGTCTTGAGACTTCAACACCACCAAGAGGAAGACCAACGTTGCCACATTTTCCACACCAGAGCGGGCATCAATGGACGCTCCGTGAAGGTCATCATCGACGGAGGAAGTTGCCACAATTTAGCAAGTGAAGAGCTATGTTCCAAGCTACAATTGGTGATGAAGCATCCTCGTCCCTACAAGGTCCAATGGCTTAGCGACCCCGACACCATTCAAGTGGAGCATACCATTCAAGTCTCCTTCAAGATTGGCGCATACGAAAACACCTTGGAGTGTGATGTGGTTCCCATGTCCGTTTGCTACCTCCTACTTGGACGGCCTTGGAAATTCAACCGCGGCTTCATCCACAATGGTGAGCCAATCACTATAGTTTCAAGATGAAAGGGAAGGAGTACGTGCTACGACCTATGTTGCCAAGTCAAGTGATCGCTGACAAGCAAGCATCCGCCCATCATGGAGAGAATAGTGAGAGAGTGACCCACCAAAAAGAGAGTGAGTGACACAAGCCCAAATTGAGTGCCTCCCCAATGAGCGACAAGAAAAACTTAGTGCTATTAGCTACCAAAAGAGAGATGAGAGAAGTGTGAGAGAACCCATCTAGTGTCATCCACTATGTCCTATTGTGCAAAGATGAAGCGGCAAGGACTAACACGTCTCACCATCTACCTTTAGTGTTGTCTAATCTATTACAGGAGTTCGTGGACGTATTCCCCGATGAGCTTTCTCCAGGTCTACCTCCACTACGAGGCATCGAACACCGCATCGACCTCATCCCCGGTGCACCTTTACCGAACAAGGCACCGTACCGTGTCAACCCCGAAGAAACCAAGGAAATATAAAGGCAAGTACAACACCTCATTGACAACGGGCATGTACGTGAAAGCTTAAGTCCTTGTGTTGTTCTGGTTATTCTTGTGCCTAAGAAAGATGGTAGTTTTTGCATGTGTTCCGATTGCCATCCCATCAATGCTATCACTGTTCGTTATCGATACCCCATTCCTCACCTTGATGATATGCTATATGAGCTTAGTGGAGCCACCATTTTCTCTAAGATTGATCTTAAGAGTGGCTATTACCAAATTCGGCTTGTACGAGTGGCTAGTTATGCCATGGGCTTATCCGAAGCACCCGGCACATTCATGCGTGTGATGCATTATGTTCTTCGCAAATACATTGGCATATTTGTTGTGGTATACTTTGACGATATACTTGTGTTTAGCGAGTCTCTAAAAGATCATGTCACCCATCTTAGAGCAGTTTTACAAACTCTTAGAAATGAGCGACTTTATGCTAACATGGAGAAATGCACGTTTGGTGTCGACAAGCTTGTTTTCTTGGGTTTCGTTGTGTCTTCTAAGGGTGTTCATGTAGATGAAGCTAAAATTGATGCTATTAAAACTTAGCCACAACCAACCAACTTGCAACAAGTGCGTAGCTTTCTTGGTCTAGCCGGATTCTATCGTAGGTTCGTTAAGGACTTTAGCACTATTGCATCACCATTACATGCTTTGAGCAAAAAGAATGCACCATTTGTTTGGGGACCATCCCAAGATACCGCATTCCACAAACTTAAGAATTTGCTTACACATACTCCATTGCTAGCCTTACCCAACTTTGATAAAACTTTTGAAGTACATTGCGACACTAGTGGTAATGGCATAGTAGGTGTGTTAATGCAAGAGAAGTGCCCAATCGCATACTTTAGCGAGAAACTTTCCGGAGCGCAACTTAACTATCCCATTTATGACAACGAGTTATATGCCTTAATGAGATTATTGCATGCGTGGGAACATTATTTTTGCCCTTGTGAATTTGTCATCCATACGGATCATGAGGCGCTTAAAGGTCAAACTAAATTGAATAAGCGACATGCCAAATGGAGCGAGTTCATTGAATCATTTCCTTATGTTATCAAGTATATCAAGGGTAAGGAAAATGTTGTGGTGGACACTCTTTCCCACAAATGCATGCTTGTAACTCAACTTGAATTGAATGTCATTGGATTTGAGCACATTAAAGACTTGTATGCACATGATCCTACTTTTTCTATTCCTTATGCCAAATGTTTGATGCATACATCTTGGGAGCGCTATTACATCAAGGATGACTATCTTATGAGAGCTAAAAAGCTTTGTATTCCCGAGTCTTCTCTTTGTTTGTTACTTTTGCAAGAGGCTCATGGAGGACTTATGGGACACTTTGGACTCGACAAGACATTCGCTACGCTCTCCAAGAACTACTTTTGGCCCAAGATGTATCGAGACGTCTCCCGCTACACCAACTTATGCTCTATATGTCGCAAAGCTAAGTCTAAAGCTCAATCCCATGGTCTCTATATGCCACTTCCTATTCCGTATCACCCATGGGAAGATATTTGTATGGACTTAGTGCTTGGTTTGCCAAGAACGCAAAATGGCAAAGATTCCGTATTTGTTGTTGTGGACTGTTTCTCCAAGATGGCACATTTTATTCCATGCAACAAGATAGATGATGATTCACATGTTGCGAATCTCTTTTGTAGGGAAATCTTGCGTCTACATGGAGTTCCCAAGACTATCGTGTCGGACCGCGATGTCAAGTTCCTTAGCTACTTTTGGAAGACGCTATGCGCCATGCTCGGAATCAAGCTCCTATTCTCTTTGGCATACCATCCACAAACCGACGGCTAAACGGAAGTCAAAAACCGGATGCTATCTACTCTCCTACGCGTGTTGATCAAGAAGAACATCAAGGAGTGGGAGGAGTGCTTACCCATCACCGAGTATGCCTACAATAGCGCTAGGCATTCGACTACCGGCAAGTACCCCTTCGAGGTCGTCTACGGTTTCAATCCGTTGTCCCCATTGGACATTCTACCGCTACATCTACAAGAGAGCATCAACATGGACACAAGTGCGCGAGCAAGCTATCTCAAGAAGGTGCATGAAGATACAAGGAACACCATCGGGCGCCAAGTACACCGCCTCGCGACCAAGCTCAACATCAACAAGCACCCCATGCTATTCCACATCAGAGATCTTTCGTAGCTACACCTTCGCAAGAACCGATTCCCCAACGAACGCAAGTGCAAGCTTCTACCTCGAGCCAACGGACCCTTCAAGGTGATCCCACGCTACAACAACAATGCATACAAGATCGACATACCACGTGACAAGTACAACATGAGCGATATCTTCAACGTCAAGGATCTCTCTCCATGCCATTGTGATGAGGTTTTTGATCCGAGGTCGGATCTTTCCCAAGGGGGGGGGGGAGATGATGCGGAGCATCCTATGGTCATCCCCATGGACCTACCTTCGTCTCCCATGACACCACATGGAACAATGACTAGAGCTCGAGCAAGGGCTATCGAAGCTAAGGTGAACCCGCTCCTCTCCGAACTATCACATTCCACATGTGAGACATGACTACTACCTCAAGCAGAGACCTTGTGTGTGATCAGGTACTTGGACGGAAGCCACGGAGCAACTACACCCAATGGACAAGATGGCGAGGACACCGAGTGCAAGGACGAAGAGGAAGAGCTGCCAGGAATCTACAACCACCGGACGACCGGAACTCGTCGGACGTCCGACGCCTGGAAGTCCCACCAGCTAGAAGGCCAAGCCAATGAGTGCTACAGTGGCCGGACGATCGACAAGGACCGGACGTCCGACATGCTCCAGCCACCAGCCAACCGGCCATCTCCGAAAATCCCACACATCCATCACAGAACGAAAACAATAGAAATCTGAAGTCCACCGGACGACCGACCCACCGGATGTCTGACCGCCTCCGGATATCCAGCGCCACATGATCAGAGCTGAAATGTCAGAAGTCCAAGCATTACCAGATGTCCGGACCCTTGCGAGCCACCAGACGAGCGGTAATGGTCGGACGTCCGATGCTTGTCTGCGCACAGTGTCTCTGGCCGAAGCCCATGTACCCCTTCGCCCCTCTAGACTATATATATACTCCTTCTCCCCCAACGTTTTAGGGCTAGCATTGTGATATCTCATTTTGGAGATAGAGCCTTGCTCATCCACTTGTACCCCTACTCCATTAGAGGCTAAGGCCTCCTAGGAGAAGATCCCCCAAGTGGATTCAAGACCCCCTTGTGGGAAGATCCCCTAGTGGATTCAAGACCTCTTTCCTCATAGGATTGGGATGAACTTGTTACCTTTGTACCCTCCTTTGTTATCCTTGGATCTTTGTTACCTCTTTGTGTATGTGGATCTATGTGATTGGATCAAGTCAATTTGAGTGTTTCCTCTTGTTTTTTCCCTTGTGTTCTTCGTGTGTTCTTCGGGAATGCCCCTCCAAATCATGAAAGATCGGCCCATAGGGTTCCACCCTACAATAGATCTCCCACTATATCTTGGAATCCAATCATGCATGATCATAAGATATTGAAGAATTTGAATGCATGATGAAAATTGGTGTCTGACGAAATGCAGCATGCATGAGCATATATCATTGAGGATAAGCATATCAGAGCATGCGGATAAAAATGTAGTAAAAGAGTCAGACCACCAACAGTTATTTAAGTTACAACTCATCAAAGAGCAAATCAAATGAAGACCAAGAGTTGCAACTTAGCAAAAATAGCCCAATATAAAAGACCCGCTTGAAGATTAACTCAAATTTCTTCCCTTTGTCATCAAATGACCAAAAGGAGACTAAACTGAGGACTAATGCCCATGAAGAATATTATCTTGAGGAATCCGGAGGAGCACGAGCATTGGTGTCGGGGTCGTGAGATGCAGAAGGGATGGTTGTAGTGTCTTTAACCTCTTCATTTTCATCAGTAGAGCATGAAGGAGACACTGAGCTTGGGATGAGAGGAGGAACTTGCACTTTCCTAAACTTCTTCTTGGGCGACATCGACCAATAAAAGTTCGATCGAAATTCCATTGCAACAAGTTCGTCATCAGTCTTCATATGTGAAAATATGGCCCATGTCTTGTCAAATATCTCGTGGGCGTAGTAGTGGTTCCTGCGGACTGAATTATGCGTCACTGTCATATTGGCATGAATAGCAGCAAGTTGACGCCTTGTCCAGTCATGGTTTTGGTTGACCTTCCGATGCAGGGTGATGAGGAGTTCTCGGTCAGTCATGACCCGAGGTGCTTCAGGCTGAGGAATTTGCCTTGATGCCTTTGCCACAGTGTCTTGGCTTGTAGTCTCATCACCAGTTGATTGTGAGGCAGGTTGACGAAATTGTCCATCAAGGGGATGAATTCCTTCATCAATAACTGCCTTGGCTTTGCCAGGGACTGAAGAAATTGTGCTTTGAAGAATTTCAACCTCTGGCATAAAACTGGGATGATTCTGACAATCCGCCATGTAATCAATTGAAGACCTAGATCTAATGAATCTCATAATCCATGGAGTGTAAGGCTTCAACTCGAAAGGCAATCGAGCCACCGTGACCAAAGTCCACATGAATAAATCATGGATATTGATGGAAATCCCATGAATGATGTTAAAGAGTAGATTCTTCATGATGCCAACAACTTCTTCAGTGTCAGAATTTTGGCCTTTGATGGGACTGAGGGTCTTGGCAAGAATGCGTGACAGTGTCTTGGACTAGGGGGTACTAACCTAGTCGGCCCATGCTCCTCAGAATGGGCTGATGGGCCCTCATTCTTCTCGAGGTGGACTCCGGAAGCTGCATGACGGGGCATGATCAGGAATGCATCTGTCGAAGACTTGCTGTATACTCCAAGACTTCTCCTACTGTCTCCATGCCAAGATACCGACCTTGTAACCCTAGATACACTACCTAGCGTGTATATAAGCCAAAGGGTTTAGCCCGTAGAGGGGACATCAACACAATATCATTCACCTAGACCTAGAGTTAGAACACATCTTACGATCTCGAGGTAGATCAACTCTGTACTTGATACATCTTCATCAATATAAACAAGAGCCGGACATAGGGTTTTACCTCCATCGAGAAGGCCCGAACCTTGGTAAACATCATCTCCCTGTTCCTGTTACCTATGATCCGAGATCCATAGCTTGGGACCCCCTACCCTAAGGTCTGTCAGATTTCACACCAACACCGGTGCTTTCATTGAGAGTTCTGCTGTGAGATCGACAGAAGGATCGATGGCACATCTGCAGATCAATTGTGGTAATAGCCTTGGGAATGTCTATGTTCCCAGCCAACTTTTTGTGTTCGGCATCATGGTCTTCTGTGCCGACTCAATTGGCCATCTGGCCTCTGTCAAGAACTATGTCTCAGGTCAGATCATGACCTTTGGAGGCCTAGAGTACACCACGGATGCCCGCGGTGAACTCATCCTATCAGGCTGGACACCCGGCCGAGTTGTGGATCTGTCCGGCACCGAAGGTGTGACTCCGGAACCAATCTCATTCGAGGACGTTGGATCAGACTCCCCGGCATCTGATACATCTCCAACGTATCTATAATTTTTGATTGTTCCATGCTATTATATTATCCATATTGGATGTTTTATATGAATTATTATGCTATTTTATATCATTTTTTGGGACTAACCTATTAACGTAGTGCCCAGTGCCAGTTGCTATTTTTTTCCATGTTTTGTCTTTTATAGAAAATCAATACCAAATGGAGTCCAAACGGAATGAAACTTTTTGACAATTTTTCTTGGGCCAGAAGACAACTAGGAAGCTTCGGGAGGAGGCCAGAAGGTCCACGGGTGAGCGACAAGCTCACCAAGCGCGCCCTAGGGGGCGCCCTATGAGCTTTGTGGGCCTCCTGTGGCTCATCTAACCCTAATCTCAGCTCTATAAATACCCAAATATTCCGCATATACCAGAGGACACACCAAAAATACTTTTCCACCGCCGCAAGTTTCTGTCCTCGTGAGATCCCATTTGGAGACATTTTCCGGTACTCTACCGGAGGGGGACTCGATCACGGAGGGCCTCTACATCAACCTTGCTGCCCTTTCGATGATGTGTGAGTAGTTTACCACAGACCTACGGGTCCATAGCTAGTAGCTAGATGGTTTCTTCTCTCTCTTTGATCTTCAATACAATGTTCTCATCGGTGTTCTTGGAGATCTATTCGATGTAATCTACTTTTGCAGTGCGTTTGTTGAGATCCGATGAATCGTGGATTTATGACCAGATTATCTATGAATATTATTTGAGTCTTCTCTGAAGTCTTTTATGCATGACTAAGATAGCTTTGTATTTGTCTCCGATCTATTGATTTGGTTTGGCCAACTAGATTGATTTTTCTTGCAATGGGAGAGGTGCTTTGTATTGGGTTCAATCACTACAAAAAAATACACTTTCGTGATGATACGTGTTTGTCACAGTAGGTCACGTTTTCTGTCATGCATGTACATCCATGATGATTTTATGACAGAATCAAGATAGTCATACCTGTGCTGTCGAAGAAGTGTTCCATGACAATACCAAAATTATCATCACGGATGTTTCCACATCCATGACGATAAATGGCACGTCATGGAAGTGTTTTTGTCAAGGGTAACCGGCACGTGGCATCCACCATAATGAGTTGCCGTTAAGCTATCTCTGATTTGGATCCGATAACCCGTTAACAGCCCTGACCAATGGGGATTTTCCACGTGTAAAATTCTCATTCGCCGGATGATCCACATGTCAGCTCATCGTTGGGACATATGTCAACCCTACAATGGATGGAAGACGCCTATGATATGTCGACATGTGGCGCAGCCCAACAGTGGCCCATTTATGGTAAAAAGGCCGGCCCAGCTAAAGGCCCACCATATTTTTTCAGACACTAGTGGGCTGGCCCGTTAACAGCCTGCCATGTTTTGGGTCAAATTAAGGCCCATACCAGATCAGGCCCGTTGACAGCCTGTCGTGTTTTGGGCTAAATTACGGCCCATACCAGATCAGGCCTGTTAACAGGCCACTGTTCTTTTGGGCCCATTCTAAGCTGGGTTTGTATTTCAGCCTGTTAAATGCCCGTTTACCAGTTCAGCCCGATAATAGTTTTGGCCTGTTAGCGACCCGTGGTGCATCTGGGCCGTTGTCGGCCCGGTTTCACTTTAGGCCATTTAACGGCCCATGCAGAAACTGTGCTATTTCTTATCCGAAGTAACTTTAGGCCTCTTAACGGCCCGTAGTCTTCATGGATAAATTTCAGCCCAACTGGCCTATCGGCCTGTTAATGGCCTGTGTAATAGTTGGGCCTAATTACAGCCCGCGTTGAATCCGGCCTGCTTACAGCCCATCTGTTAATTACCCGGGACACTGCTGGGCCTACGGCCCGCGTTGATACCGGCCTGCTTAAAGCCCATAATTTTATTGGGCCAAATAGGGCCCAAGATTTATTTTGGCCTTTTAACGGCTCGTTCTATTTGGGCCAAACATGGGCCTAAGGCAGTTTCGGCCTGTATTGGCCCATGAATTTTTCGGCTCAACGCTAGCCCAATCTAGTTTTTAGCCTGTTAAAAGCCCATGGTATTCTCTGGCCCAGCTGGCCAGAACTTTACTCGGCCTGTTAAAGGCGGTATACTACTATACGTTTAGACCTGCTAATGGCCCAAGATGATTATATGCCCACGTTTTGGCCCATATATAGCGAGTTACGGGCCGGCCTAAAGACCGACAACATTGAGATCCATTGAAGCTTCCGGCCTAAATTACAGCATACCGACCAAGAATAAACCTAGATTATACAATAAAGAAAGAAATTACGGCGTATTACATCCACTTGGCATCAAAGTTCGCCACCTGTGATAATAAAGCGCAACGTGACCATGGATTACATACACTGAGCATCAAAGGTCGCCACCAGTGCATATAAACGCGCCGACAAAAGAATATACAAAATTGAGAGCACTTCAGAAGGCATTAGGCCTACCCTGGCGGTGCACAAAAAGCAGCAGAACAAGCTGATGAGACCTCAGTTGTGTCAATGATAGATGCTCTAACCGTAGCTGCGTAGCAAGAAAGCACGCATGGGTGTCCTCTGCGGCCTTCTTTACATCATTGACATCAAGTTGGAGCTGAGTTGAAGCAAGCCTTTCCACTTTAAGTTGAGACTGAAGAAGTCGAACTGATTGAGGCAGCAACTGCACAGAGGTTGTCTCACAGCTGCTGGTGAGTAGCTTCAACTCACTGTCTTCATCAAGACATGACCTTGGGGTCATCTCACTCTCTTCAAGATGGTTTGGCTCACTATCTTCCCTAAGTTCTGCCTGGCATAAGAGATACGACTCTAAAAGAGAAACAAGGAGACATGTAACAGGTTTCACAATTATATAAGCAAATAAATGGATCTGTTCTGCATAAGGAACATGTTTTTACAACTACAATTTAAAACTGGTAGTTGTTGCAAACATCCAATCAGATGTAAACACCAAAGTAAATAGCAGTGGAGGAAATGATGCCTATCCAAATCTATACTAGAACAAAGTTTGAAGGCTTGAGAAGGATGAACTTACATTACATGTTGACACGGGTTGGACAAAGCCCTTCTCCATGTTGATGGAAGGATAATTCAATAAATTCCCCAAAGAAACTTCTTTATAAGCATTGCCTTTATTCTACATTTTGTAAAGAGTAAATATAGATCGAATAATATTGGAAGAAATAGAGGATAATGAAGCTCAGGTGCAGAGTGATGATACATAATCAAATAGCAATTAATTAAGTACAGCGTTACAAGGCAAAAGGTACTGACAAGAGGAATGTAGACATCAACGTGTGTAGTGGCATTGGCTTTATTCAACATTTTGGTAAGAGTAAATGTAGATCTGATAATTTGGAGAAAGTGGAGGGCAGGGCAGATAAGATGCAGAGTAATGCTAGATAATCAACTATCTCGCAATGCAAGTACAATAATACTACCACTGTCCATTATTACTTCTCGCTCAAATGGATGTATCTAGCACTATTAAGTTCTAAATACATCCAATTGAGCAACAATTAATTCGATACATAGGGAGTACATGACAACAGGTACTTACATGAGCAATCCAAAACTTCATAACCATTGTGTTAATTCTACATTTATCTAAGAGTAAATATAGATCTTATAATTTCGAGCAAAGGGAGGATAAAGAAGCGAACATTTATAGTGATGCTACATAATCAAACAGCAATGAGTGTAAGTATGCTGACAAAGGGCAAGAGGTACTGACAAGAGCAATGCAGTGCCCAGTATTGTTGTGAGACCTATGATCCTTTGAGAAAGGAGATTCATCTGAAATTAGTTTTCATACAAGAGAGAAGGTAAGGCACATGCAGAAATTTAGGAGTTCAAATTTTAAATTGATATCATAGGCAGTACCTGACGCTGGGCTCTCTGCAGTTCTAATAGGGGTTTGACCAGTGGAGTAGGGGTAAAGTGTGGTACAGTTGGGCCTGTGTTTTCTGTGGCTGCTTATCTATCTGATTTAACAGGTATCACTACCTTTTCCAAATACCTAGTTTGTATTCCTTGAGGATCAGCACTCACCCTCTTCCTTTTGGACATCTATTACGAAAGAACAACATTTGACTGGAAAAACATAGTATGATGACACATGGAATAGGTACAGAAAATGGATAGGTATGGCATATACTCATATATGATGCTTAAACTAAGCAGATGTTGGTGTAACAAAGTACAAGTAATGCAAGAGGTCATATACAAAATATGTGCGACCAATACAACCTTGCCAAGTTAGAGCAAGCACCTTGATGGGTGAATAAGATAGGTCATCCTCCACCATGCCAAGTTTGTTAGCCAGTGGATTGTTCCACAATATTCCTCTCGTGCGCCCATTCTCATATTCATTTTGATCATGTTCAATACCTGACATGCATGAAAACATAAAAACAAGTGAGATTATCTTTGTAATGCAGAAGTGATTCTAATCCAATACTGCCTCCCTGTAAACCCCTTTGTGCTATCTCTGCAATTCTTCTGAGAGATGCCATGCATGCTGTAATTTGGTGTGTGCATTAATATAATGTGGCCTACTACTCAAAATATGAGAGCTCCAGAAGTGATGATACTTCACAGATGACAGCTTCAACATATAGTAAAGAAGAACAAGTCGACCTGACCTGACAGATTCAAAATATACTAAGGGAGAACAACTCAACCTGACCAGTCGACCGCAAATGTCTCTGCTACTCTTCCCAACAAGGAACATACTTATTAAAGAAGAGAAGAGGATCATGTTAAAGAAGAGCAAAAGAGCAAGCAGATTGAAGATATTACAAGTCTTTCTATACAATGTCTGTTGCCCACCCATGATGAACCAGAGCGCACGGAGAAATACTATTCCTTCTAGTCTCTCCATATGTGGCTCACATGCATTTCGAAACTAAAGTAGGAACATTTAGCTGACCAATTAAACATGTCTCAGTTTTACTAATATCAGCATAATATCAGGCTCGACTTTTTACAACTAAGCTTGTTTAGCTTGATGGGTGGAGCAGTGCTATTACGACACGAACCACGTAGGCTGATCGTGGTCATCATAAAATGGGGAAACCATAAGCATGATGAGTATAGTGTTGACCGTGGCAGTGGGATGGCAGATCTGAAGCTGCAAACCATGCAAAGGGTAGTTAGCAACCGATGTTTGCTTTGAAATAACAACTAAGATTTGGTATGGACAAGAAAGTACAGTCAACAAGTGACAAAGAAATGCAATTCTGCTGCCTCTCTATATGTCACGACATGCATTTGGAAACTCAAGTGGGACCTTTAGCCAACCAATTAAATGTGTCTGTTAACTAATATCAGTATCATATCACAATCATATTTGAACAACTAAGCTTTGGAATTATGAGTGTTGCGTTGTTTAGCTTGAAGGGTGGAGTACTGCTAGTATGACAGAAAGCACCTACGCAGATCATAGTAGGGTAGATAAAAGGGGAAAACCCTAAGCATCACGAGTAAAATCAGGAAAGTGGAACTAGCTGGACCATATGGGCTTGTATTGCCGGTACGGCAAGAGAGGGTTCGGAAAGGCTTCGGCCCCAAAAGGGGCAGCTCTATTCAACTGAAGGCACAATACTGTTACTATCAGTCTAGACTATCAAAGACGACATAGCTCCCAGCATTTCCCGGATATTATGGCAGACCATCTAGAATCGTTGAAAGCATCCATCTGAAGTGACCCAATTGACCTGTTGACTGCAAATGTCCCTGCTCCACTTCCCGACAAGGAACATACTGTACTACTCCCTCCGTTCTTAAATATAAATCTCTTAGAGATTCGAATGCGGACTACATACGGAGCAAAATGAGTGATTGTACACTCTAAAATATGTCTACATACATCTGTATGTAGTTCTTATTGGAATATCTAAAAAGACTTATGTTTTAGCGAAAAAGGCTTTCGGCCCGCTTTATAAATAAAGCAACGATGAACAACACCCGGTACAAATGCACGCCACCACAACACACGCACGCACCCAAGGCAGTTTAGGAACGGAGGAAGTAATATACTTATTAAGAAGAACAGAAGAGGAACATGATAACAAAGAGCAAGCAGATTTCTCTACTTTTTTTTTCTGTACTCTTATACTCTTATATATTATATATATATTATATCTATACTACTCTTATAAAAAACAGAGTTGGTGATGATGGTGTGCCTGCCATCCCGCAATATAGGCCGTCCGATTTATATCTGACGGATAGGAAGGAAACTATGGCAATTTTGCAAAAAGATACCCACACCCCTCTCCACATTTGCAAATAAGGCCTTCCCTCGTTCATCCTTTTCTCTCACAAGATAAACTACTCATACAAATGCATCTTGATATTACGTGCAACACACGGGCATCATGCTAGTACTCTTATAAAAAACAGAGTTGGTGATGATGGTGTGCCTGCCATCCTGCAATATAGGCCGTCCGATTTATATCTGACGGATAGGAAGGTTACTATGGAAATTTTGCAAAAAATACCCACACCCCTCTCCACATTTGCAAATAAGGCCTTCCCTCATTCATCCTTTTCTCCCACAAGATAAACTACTCATACAAATGCATCTTGATGTTCCGTGCAACGCACGGCATCTTGCTAGTTAGATAATAAAATGTGTGTTGCCCACCCATGATGAACTAGAGCGCATAGAGAAATGCAAATCCCTGCTGTCTCTCTATATGTGGCGCACATGCTTTTCGAAACGAATATAGGAACATTAGCTGACAAATTAAACGTTCTCTATTTTAGTAATATGAGCATCATATCAGATTCATATTTCAACAACTAAGCTTTGGAATTATGAGTGGCATGTTGTTTCGCTTGATGGGTTGAGGTCTTGAGGAGCAGTGCTAGCACGACACGAAGCACCTACGATGATGGTAGTGAATATAAAGGGGGAAAACCATAAGCTTTACGAGTATAGTGACCGTGCCATGGCTGATCTGAAGGTGCAAACTAGACAAAGGCTACTTCGCAACCAATGTTTGCTTTCAACTAGCCACTACGATTTGGTATGGACAAGAAAAGTACAGTAAACAAGTTACGATCTATTTTCCTGGTGAGATCAATAACTTAAGCAGATATGAAAGAGTACCACCTCTCTTGCAACGCCGTGTAGGCCCCTGCTGATACATTGAGGGTGCTGTGGGTGCGATGGCTGTCGGCGGCGCGGAAGAAGACTTTAGACGGCAGATGACCTGGTTGGGGGATAAGTCCTGTTGCCGTGGACGAGGCGGTTGTAGGAGCGGCAACGACAAGGTGGACGACGGCGCCGATGAAGCGAGAGGACGCGATGAAAGGATCCTGGTCCGGCGTCGTGGATGAGAGATGTCCATCTCTTGCAGTGGACGACGGGGTAGGGGTAGCGGCTCCAGCAAGGTGGAGGATGGGGTGGCGGACGGAGGAGGCTGGCCAGAGTGGGGAGGTTGCTATGGCGCCGACGGTGTATGAATGGGGAAATGGAGGGGGAGAGGGGATCTCAAACTTTGGGATGCGCTTGTCTGAAATGAGGGAAAGTTACGAACTTAGCCCCCGTTTAAAATTTTGGACATCTCGTCGGTTGGGGATAGGACGGTAATCTCGCATCTCCCCAATATTTGCCGGTAGCGATTTCGGGCGAGGAGAGGGTGTTTTGCCGCCCACGGTTGGCGCCCACGGTGTATGAACGGGGCTGACAGGTAGGGCGGTTGTGTCACGTCTGAGGGAAGTTACACATTTGCCCCTATTTAAAATATTTGCCTACATCAATTTCGGACGAGGAGAGTTTGTTTTGGCACCCACCGTGTATGAATGGGGAAATGGAGGGAGAGACACAGGTCTTTCGGACAAGCTTGAATCAAATGTGTTTGGTCGCCCACGTTTGGCGCCCACCATGTCTGAATGGGCTCAGAGGCGGTCGTGTCACGTCTGATTGAAGTTACTAGTCTACCCCTATCGACAGCAGTGGAAATCGGGTCGATTAGGATGTGAAGTGTCAGGGGTAGACAGTAATTTCCATCTCGCAAACACTTGCTTCAGGTAGCCTTTCACAAATGATAGTGGGTGTTTTGCCGCTTTGTTCAAAATTTGGGAGAATTAGCATTCACGTTTACCCTGGGCCCTGGCAACTAAATTCAAATCCAATTTGTATTCGATTACGAATATCCATACATCATTCTATGTTTTGTTATTTATTTCTTCAAAACCACGACAAAGATTTATTCCACCTTTATATATCAATATGATTTAGAAATGCCGTGATCTTCGAATTCAGTAGGTTGGATACACTTTGAGTCAAACAGTTATTTCATCCAATACAATATGCTCACATGAAAAACAGTTCACCTTATGTCAATCATACAAGTACCGAGGATTACCTCGCCTAAAAAATTCAGATCATTACAACACATGGACAACATAGGGGGCCTTACAACATAATCCATTCAGAGACATGACACAACATGCAAGTATACTAATCTAATGACAATTTCAACTGGTATCTAAAGAAGAACTAGGATTACCCTAGGCTTCAGATAGCAGAAGCAGCAGGACCTCCTTCGTCTTCAAATGCAACATTCTTACTTCCTCCAATTCTTGGGTTGCTTGCATAATGCGTTCAGCTAATTGCATAATTTCCAGCCTCAAGATCAAGATTACCTCATTCATGGCAGCCACACCATCTCTTTCCGCCTCTAGTAGAGCCTCAAGAACTATAATATATGTGCTCAGACTGCTCTCCAGCGGTGTTGCCTCTGAACTGCTACCATCTGGTAACATGGATGGCGCACTGCTTCCACAAATAGATTCTGGGTTTGTACATTGTGTCCTAATGTGAACGGCATCCTGAAAGGTTTCCGCTGGACATAAGTAAGAGATAGTTATCGCATGATCCAGGCAGTAAGCTTACATGGTAAACGACATATGAATTATTGCCGAGCATGGCAAGCTATATTTAAATGGTTCGAAGCAGCATCAGCCGCAATGGCATCTGCCAGTCCCATCTAGTTAGTTTTTGCTAGCTCGCTAGCTCATTTTCCTCAAAAAATAAAAAACTCTTTTGAACTATCATACCATTAGTGGACTTTAATCGGGACTAAATGGGACCCAGTTAACATCCCTATGAAAGGCAGTGTACCACCGCTATATTTAAGTTGCCAAGGCATCTAAGCAGCTGAAATAATCTGAGAAAGCACTTAACAGTGTGGCCTCATATAAACTACGAAGACAGTCTTGTGATGAAGTTCATAGGAAAAGTTAAGGAGTCAAATGAACTAGGCATGCATTTCTTTATGATAGTACAGCAGGCACTGCTGACATATTGGCCAACTCAGGTATAGCCTAACAAGTAACAAAAAAGCATTCGAGTCAAGCAATACAGCAAAGCAGACAACTGAACTATTTGTAATTCTGTAGGATTATAGGTTGAGGGCACAAGCCAAGAAAGCAGCCCACACGCATTACATTTCACATGTACTAAAACACACTGGCTTACCATATGTTGCTGTGAAGCCTCGCTGCTGTTGCAATGTTCTTTGAAGATATCATCAGCATCCCGTGGTTGCAAATCTAGTTGTTGTAGTTTATTCTGCATCCTCTATTTAGGTAAAATTAATTTTAGTCGCATGCACTGGTTCGAATTGATCATCAATGGTTCATCTAAACTAATGAAAGAAGGGTGTGTACTTACACGACAATATATGTGCTTCACTCTATTTTTATGCTTGTTCGAGGTGCCAGCCCCGAAAGAACAAATATTTTGCTTGATGGGGTTGGCAGCTCCATAATTAATAGAAGCATCAAATTAGTCATGCAACTTGGGAAGATCAAGAACACACAAAAAAGTAATGAATAGAGGCTCAGAGCAGTGATGTAATAGCTAGCATCACAAAATGTAGGGTAAAACGAACAAAAAGCAGCGGAACCACAAGCTAGTTTGCTGATGTGTAATTAAGCATAGAGAACATGAAGCAGTCTGATGTAACCAACAGGTGGCATCAGAACAACACCATTATCATAAATATAGCATGCAAGAAGTAAAATAGTTGGCAGTGATATCTAGGAAGTATAGTAATACTTAGGACAAAACAAAAGCATTGTAACTATATGTGCACTGGTTTGTAATTTAGCACATGTAACATGTTCACTGCCAGAAGTATGGCCCTACAGGTGCAAGCAGAATAACGCGTCTCATGAAAATTGAATGATGCCCTGAAGAAATTCAAAGGTGCGGTGCTTATGCTAAGAAAGTGAACATAGGCGCCGGCCGATGGATAATAGAACCTGATTCTCGGCGGCGTATGGGTATCGTTGTCATACTTGATAGCTAAGGATCGTCGATGGTGCTTGTGTTGCGGTTGAGTTTGGGCCGGTGTCGCCATTACTAAAGCGGCTCCAGTGCTTCGGTTGCGGCGCCTGTCGACATACAAGAAAGCTCATCTGTGGTAAGTGAACAGTTCCACGATAAAGAAGAGAAAAACCGAAGGAGTACAAGTCGAAATAACCTGATGAGGCTGCGGCGTCAGTAAAGCAGGGCCGGTGGAGTTGAATATGGCATTCGTGGAGCTGGTCCGGTGCAATGGATGAAGGCGTCGGCGAAGCACATCCGGTGCGGTGTACAGTGCTTTTGGTGAGGCGGATCTGTTGCGGCGGACGAGGGCTTGTATAAAGGGCCAGTGATGGGGCGGACGAGGGAGTCGGTGAAGGGCCTACACTGTGGTGGACGAGGGCACTGGTGAAGCAGATCCGGTGCGGTGGACCATGATGGCGGTCAAGGAGATCTGGAGCGGTGGACAAGCCAGTCGCTGAAGCAGCTCCGGTGAAGTGGTGAGTTGGCAATTGGGGTTTCCATGGTCCGGAAGGTAGATCCGGCGGGGTGTGAGGTCCACCGCTGCGGCGGAGGACTAGATTCGGCGGTTTGCGGTGGTTGGGGGGGGGGGGGGGAGGGGAAGGGGAGGGGCTCTGGGGAAGAATGTTGGGGGCAAAGAGGGGAAAACAATGGAGTTACCAAAGCAGCCCTTTTCCGTTCATGTGGCAGGGGTAAAACAGGAATATCGCAGGGCTAAACTTTCGGGCGCGAGATATTTCGATGTGAGCAGGAAGATTGAAAGCTTTTGGCGGCTGAAATTAAGTGTTCTGCTCTTGTACGGCCGACTATGATATCATGGCCGAGAATTTATTTGTTTTGCACGCAAAAGAAAGTGCAAGTTTCGAAAATCAATGTCTCCAACTCGAAACTTAGATTGTCCATTCAATTCAAATATGGATCATTGAGCTAGTGGAAGCAAATATCATCATATGGTCCAATTCAAATGAAATTCCAAATGTGTTTATCCTAAATATGATGACAAAAACAAAAATGTGTATGTGTATGAATAAAGTGGATGATTATAAGGTTTGAACATGCCCGTATGTGTATATCTCTAGGTTTGATATATGAATTTGAAATCACGAAATCCTGGCTTAAAAAATGTACCTCCATTTAAATGAATTACAAAAGCTAATGATGGAGTCGAATCCAAAATTCCAATCTTAGGTTTGTAATTCTGGTACTTCAAAGTATATCACGCATGTTCAAAAGTATCGTTATCTCATAGTCCAAACTGTGAAACAAATTGATCAACCATGAGTGCACACACTATTGACCATATATATATCTCAATTACGCTAAAGTCTCTCAAATATAGACCCCTCACTCTTTATCTGAAGCCACCCACCCCGTCCCCCCCACAAGTCATTCTCTCCCCCGGACACGAACACAGGAGCACATTAACACCCCTCTCTCTTCTAAGTCCGGACCCCAATATAGGTCTCTATCACTTTGTCTCTCGGGCATGCACACATCTCTTCCCCCACTCTCTAGGTCTCCCGGCATCTCTCTTTCCCAAGCACACGCACTATATAGAGTGTATCTTTCCCATACACACAAAACGTCACCCCCAAACGTCTATCTCCCTAGTTATGTGGTTCTCGCACACTCACCTCACTCACCACCCCCACTGCAAACAAGCACCCTTTGTCTCCTTGTGCACCACTCTCCTCTTTCTATCTCTCCCACATGCGGACCCGCCCCAGCTCCTTCCCTATATACATATATGTCGTGACTCTTTCCATAGCTCCCTAGCGTATCATCGTTCTCAATCTCGCACGTTGTTCTCTACACCATCTATTCTAGATCTCTCATGAAGTCTCTATCACACACACGATGATTCACTTCCCTTGCGTCTCCGTACATAGGCCCCTTTCGAACAACATCAACCTTGTCTCCCTATCTATACGCCACCTCCGCACACAAACAACCCCTCTCTCTCCCCCTCTCTTCCTCTCTCTCCCTCCCTCGCTAGCTCTCTCTCTCACTCTCACACCCCTCTCCCACACACACTCGATGTCTCTTCCAAATAGCCTGCTCCCCGCCCGCACCCATGCTATCCCGCTACTACACATGCCTTTCTCTCTCTTTGACACACATGTCACACCATTCCCCCTTCCCTACTAGGTTTACATCATTATTGGTCTCTCTTCTCCACATACACACACGCGCGCACAAACACACACAGACACGCACAAACACCCATCTATCTGGATCCTTCTTTTAAGACACACACCCTTGCATATTCTCTCCAGCTCTAGGTATGCATATATCCCCCTCTCTCTCTAGCTCACATGCACACCAAAATTCTCCATCTCTTTAACTCACACATCTATCCCCATGTCCGCATGTGTATCTCACACACTCACTCTCTGATTATGTCTATGTGTCTCCACGTTACACAACACAAAGCCCCATGCACATGTCTCTCTCTATCCTCCACACACAGACACACAAAGAATCACTTATCAGTGCCTCAATCTCTACACATATCACACATGCACGCACTGTCTCTCTCTCGCACACACGCTCAACCAAGGTCTTCCCGTGAATAACTTACCGTCTATTCATCAATAGTCATGGCAGTACGACAAACACGAGACGTGAAAAAGAATCAATCTACACGTGCGTAGACCACCTAGTATGACTACTAGGACTAGAGTGAGCTGAAAGCGCGCCGCCGTCACCCCCTCCTTATTGGTGACGGGAAAACCTTTGTTTTACACATTAGAGAAGTCATCGTGCTAAGGCCCCACATGCTTAGCCGTTGAATAGAATGTAGATCCAAGTTTATGGAAACAAGTATCGATAATACATTTGTATCTCCATACTTATATCTCTTATAAAAAAAACCGAGTTGGTGATGATGGTATGCCTGCCATCTTGCAATATAGACCATCCGATCTATATGATAGATAGAAATTAAACTAAAAGATACTCGCACCTCTCTCCACATTTGCAGACAAGGCCTTCCCTCGTTCATCCTTATCTCCCACAACCTCATTGCTGAGCAATTGAAAAGGAAGCCTCTGGAACAAACTGGCATGGTGGTCGTTGCCGGCGTCGTCCATCCTCATGCCTCCGCTTAGTCCGACCACCAATCACCACCACGCCCCACTCCTCCTCACCTTATCTCTCCTCTTTCTCGAGATATCGTTAGTTTTTACATATGGGATTACTCCCGCATGGGTCAATCACAACAGGTGTTTTATAAAAAAATTGCATCTTGATGTTCTGTTCAATGCACGGGCATCTTGCTAGTACTCCTACAGAAGACTTAGTTGGTGATGATGGTGTGTCTGCCATCCATCATTTCTGACCATTAGATCTACATCTAACGACTGTGAGGTAAGTTGTTGCCTTTTCTCAACAACATCCCACTTCTCTACCAATTTGCAGAAAAAACCTTAATTAGTATCTTAAAACCAACCACATCCCTCCCTCACCTCACCAAAACAGCCCAAGGAATATATTCTGATTGAAACATAATATATTTCTAGTGATATATGTATATCAAAATTAGAGTGTTTTCTATCAAGTTTGTGAATAAGTATTATTCTAATTATGATCCGTTGCAACGCACGTGCACATTGCTAGTATTTCCAACCATGCAAAATTTTTTTTGCTAGTATTTCCATAGTTTCGAGTTTTCCATCAACATATTAGTCACTCATGGTTGATATTTAGTTTGAATTACGTACACATAGGCACTATGTAACTAGCCGTGCTTATTGGCTTCCAAAGCTTAACTTTCACTCCTACTTACAGTATGTAGAGTATTTAACAAAAAACTACCACTTTCAACCAGCCCTAGGAAGAAACTATTGTACAAAAAATAGCAAAAACATACCCAAAATTTCTTAATCCGCGCCAAAAAAACTACTACCTAGTGCCAATTAAGCTCGTTTAAACCCATTTATGACAGGGTTGGCCCACATGTCCGTGCTGACGAGGCAGCTTAAACCAACACATTTTGTTTGACCGTTGACACAAGGGACCCACATCTGACCTTCTATCCTGTTCTTCCTCCTCCTATCATTATTTTTCCTGAACATTACTTCAAACAGTTCTTATGCGTGTTCGTCGGTGGCGCCGGTGATGAGCGAGCTGGCCACCGCTCCGCCGGACGGGCCGGACGCCACGCTGGCCTCCGCACGGGTTGGCTGGCTGGCCCGAGCGTGGCTCACGTGCGAGCAAGCCGCCGCGCTGGCCTTCGCTTGAGCGAGATGGCTGGCCTTAGCGCGGCGCGCGTGAGCAAGCCGCCGCACCGCCGTGCCAACCTAGCCAGCAAACCTTGTAGACAAGCAGCTGGATGCATCCAACAGGGTGTGTGCTATCTTGGCTAGCTAGCAGCCGCGAGCACCGGACGGAGCTGGCATCCGGGCTGCCGCAAGATGGGCTCCGCGCCACTGGCGCTTTTGACCTCGCCTTCTGCCGGTGGCGGTAGCTGCGTCCCATGGCCGAGGATGACTAGGTGACGGGCCGGAGGTAGGAGGTCACTCGGGGATTTTAGTCCAGACTGACATGTAGGTCCCACAAGTCATAACGCCTAAGGGCATCTCCAATGGTCGTATGATCATCGTTGGTAAATTTGCCATGTAGACTGTTCTGATGAGGTGGCTTAAAATAAAAGAAGAGAGAGAATGGGATGGTATGATGCTGAACCAACGTTCTGGACACAAGCTCCGAGGTAATTCCATTCATTTCTGTGGGCCCTGCCTGGACCTGGTGAGAGCTGCGGCAGCTACCTCTCCAATTTCCTTCTCTCGAGTGTTGGTCATCAGTTTATTTACATTGAATTAACATGCGTGGTTCCCAATAGATTAACATACGCTTCACTGGAGAACTTGTATGATACGTTGTTGGTTGCTGACATGGACCTTGTACCAACGATTCTATCGAACAGACTATTGCAGATGCTCTAACTTGCCGGTCAAATAGAAGGCGTTGACTTAAGGGGTGACATGGGTTGAAACGTGCCTATAACGGCATTTTGTAGAGTAGTCATTTCTTGGTAGGGCTGGTTGGTAAGTGGTACTAGTTTCTTGGTATTAGTGGTTTCTTGTAAAGAACAATGTACTAGTGACAAAAAGCGATTTTAGGTTGCGTTGTACTCCAACGAGTACTACTAGTGGTCGCGGGAGTGTATAGCTCGTTTTGTAGGTTCGATCCCGGCCGAACGCACGGCGGCCTTTTTTTTAAATAGTAACCTTGCTGCTAGCCAATATTGTACACTGGTAGTTTGACTTTTGAAGTCGAACGGACGTGTCACACCACAATCTGGGTGCACTGGATAGCCCAGCCATGTGAACGGGTTTTCCCTCCCATCATCTCGTGGCTCGCGTATTAGAGTAGTACTCCTATATATCAATTCACACCATGCAAAGTTTCTCGCCTGTGTGCTCACCCTAGTCGCACCTCGCTTGCAGCTTCCTCACTAGCGCCTCCCAATTAAGCCCGAGGAGACGGAAAAGCCTGGAGCGGCATTGGGAACTGTGCAATATGGCTCTGTACGTAAAGTGCTACTCTACTACTCTGTAGCTTGTGGCGTTGCACGCATGGACTTCGCTCCATTATCGGCTCTATAAAAGAAATTCCTCTTGACGTGATTTTTTTTGTTTTGAAACGGAGGCAAAAGCTTTGCCTCATCTCATTCATAAAGAAGGAACTAACAAAGTTTGACGAGATCCATTACACCTCCACAAATGGAAGCGAAAAGCCTAGTCTCGTTGTATCAAAGAACTCAAATGTTCTGCCCCCGCAGTAACCATCGCTGATAAACAGGCTGCTAGTGTGCGCGTGAGAGGAGCGGCTGAGTAGGCCAGCTACGCGCTTGAATAGAGCACGGAGAGTACGCACTATGTAGGTGTACTTTCCCTGCATTGATAGTACAGCGTGGTTCTAGAGAACATTAGTACCCTCCACTTGCAACTGTAGCTCCTTGGCCTTGAGATTCAAGAGTTCAAAACTGGTGCACTATAGAAGTACAGTACATCGCACTACTAGTTAAGAAAGTAGTACTACTACTAATCCTATAGTACTAGGCACTACCATTATGCGTGCCTGCATAACTTCCATAACGAAGGGATGAGGCCCTGCGGTTACGCTCTTATCTCCTCCTCGCCAGTTCCCCTCGCCCTCGAAGAGATCAAGGCAATTCGTCGCTGCTCCCATGGATTTGCCAGGCGGTTCTCCTCCTCGTCGGGGCTGGGAGACCTTGGACGATGATCCTCTGGGAGAAATCGCACACCGCTCCGACGTCCTCACCGCCGCAAAACTCGGTGCTTCCTGCACCAACTATTTTAATACGGTGCTTAAACAGGCTTGGGAAAAGGCCATGCTTGTTGGTCTTCCATGAGTCCTCGAGGAGAAGGTTATTCTATGGGACAATCCATCGAACAGTCCACCGCTCCCTGGCCATGGTTGCACGTTGACTCCGCTAGAGTTGCCGATGTTGAGAGGTAGTCGGATTTTGTCCGATGAGCAGGTCAGTCATGGAGTTTGATCATGTAGTGTATATTCTAAATATAGTACTTAGTTATTCCATCCCGTAATTTCTCCGCTGCCCACCATCTTATATATAGGTCTGGGTTGGTGCCAACGAAGATTGGCTTGCATACCTCCGGCCGGATACCACCATCATTTTGCACAACATCCATAGCAGTGCGGCCGTTCCCGTAGACCCCTTCTCCACCATTGGGATCGTCCTTCTGGACTGGCTGGGCTTGAATATGTATGATGATGCCTACATGAGATTGAAGAAGATAGCAATTGCGGACCCGCCGACAAAGCAACGCGGCTACGACGATTACTATCTCATCGCGGTGTTCGACATAAGGATTGCCATCAATACAAAAGGCAGTAACGACAGAGGCTGGCACATGTTGGCAGCGGCAGATTTGTACCCCTACACGTTCGAAGACGCCATGTGCCATGTAGGCCGCATCTTCGCGGTGACAAGCCAGGGGACTTGTTTCATCTGGTTGCCATCCTATGGTACGGGAGATTACAAACGAAATGCACAAACCATCATTTGCATCCCTAACGGTACTCCATTATTTTGCAGGGACCAGTCATCCCCCGATCAAAACAAGATCGCCGATCCTGGATGTGCATTTTCATCCGTGATTCGGTCTAACCTGGAACCTTGTAGCTGACTTTAGCATATTGGGATCAACTATCTTAGTAGTTGTTACCCATGGTACCACTGATGTGCAACATGGTCACACAATCTACCACGATCGGACCGTCACCATCTACCCAGGTATTCCATTTTCTCATTGTTGTGTGTTAGAGTAGTAGTACTTGTTAGTTATTTTATTTTCTTGACTGGGACATGTTTACTATACTAGTACTACAATTTAGTATTATATTTTTTTAACCCTCTCGCCTTCTCTTTCATTGTAGTACTACTTACTAGTACTAGTACTTTTTAACTTGGAGGACGCATATAGCTAGCTAGGCCCTTGAAGACTTGAACCCACTAGCTCCCACCATTTTTGTTTTTCCATGTCTTACTATCTCATCCATGTAGCCAAGAGTGGCTATATATAATAAGCCGGTTATTTTACTTCCTCTATACCTGAGTAGTACTATTTGCTGCACAATATTACCGACCGCCATATTTGAGCACAACATTATTATGCATGGACCTTGACCATGTACGTCACCATGTGTCCAGATCTGAGATGCCGCGTGTACCAGATGAACGGCACCGAGTTCGACCCCCGTGATGCTATGTGGGTGCCGAGGAACACTCTTGGAGAGTACTCGCTTTTCATTGGGGACAGCTACCCCATTGTGAAGCGGATGCCACCTTCCGTGCACGACACCGAAGGCCTGCCGTTCATGAAGCATGGTTGTGTCTTCAGTGCGCACCGCCGGATGAACGACATGCTGGGACACGCTATCCCTGATTTATGCCGCTTCAGCTTGGATGAGTCTCCATCGTGTGGAACCGGACTAGAAAGCTGCGACAATGATTCCTGTTGCCCACCGCTATGGATCGTACCATCTATGAAGAACACCTGGGACTGGAACCTGGAGGAGGACATGGAGCCCATCTATAACGTGTAAGTGGAGTATGGTAAATTGTGAATGGTAGCGCTGTGAATATAAGTAGACTAGTCATGCACAAATTTATCACATGAAGTGGAGATGAACTTGTGTGGCATACTGGCATTTGTCCTTTAGAATTTATTACTAGTAAATGTGTTATGTGTACGTGCAACTTGTGTGGCTGTTGCACGGGCTCCAACACGCTCTGTGAGAAAAAAAGGTGGCACAGCTTTGGATATAGGTGACGTGGCGGCATCATACAGTAGCATCATTCGTTATAGTTGTAGTATTAGGACGACAACTCCTATAAAACCTTGCGCTTGGCTCTTTGCCTCTTCGAGAGGTTCAACAGTTCGTACTCCTGTGAACCTTGCACTTGGCTCTTCGCCTCTTCGGAAGGTCCAACAATGATGATACTACAGTACAATATGCTTCTGGCAATCTGACACCAAATGAACTGCTGCACGTCCACCGCGAGGGCGAGGGCGAGGGAGAGGGAGGAGAGGGCGCTGTAGTCAAAACCCTCTCCTCGTCCTGCGAGCCACCACGCGCGTGGGCGAGGGAGAGGGCGTAGGCGTACGTAGTAAGCAAGCTTCTCCTCGTCCTGTGAGCCACCGCACATGGGCAAGGGAGAGGGCGTAGTAAGCAAGCTTCTCCTCATTCGGCGAGTTGACGGGACACATCAAAGTAGTACTAATCCATACTGCGTCCTTTTCGGTTAATATGGCTTAATTTGAATACACTGGCGGTCAACGTATGTAATAACCCTTGCACGCGATAGGAGTCCAACCCTTGCACGCAAACCACCCTGGCTGTGTATGTGAGTGCATGCACATGTACTCCCTCGGTCCGTGAAAAACTGTACATCTAGCATTAGAAAATTTTCCAACAAATAGTGTACATCTACACTTCCAATGCACTTAGCCTTTAATCTAATCGATATTGATTGACTAATGCACCAACTTGTGCTCTAGCTATAGGCTACATGTCTATCCTTAATTACAGCATGCAACAGCCTTCATTTAATCTTCTTCTCTCAATGGTCGCATGCACACATAAGTCTGCTACTTTTGGGCGTTAATTATGCCATGAAGTTCCGGTTCCTCTTGGTAAATGTGTAAATCTCTATATGCACAGTCTTTCACAGACGGAGGGAGTAGGTTGAGCACTTGAGCGTGAGCGTGTGTGTTGCGTCGTGTGCTGTGTGCCGCATGGATGCGTGAGTGTTGCGTGCGTGCATGTGTACGTGTGAGTGTTGCATGTTGCATGCATGCATGAGGATTTTACTCCCTCCCATTGACATGTTCATATTTCAAGCTTCATTAAAACATTAAATGAAATAATTAAGAGAAAACTCACCAATGCGTGTAAAAGTTCTGGTCATTTGTTCCTCACGCATGCATTCCAATTAATACGTTCGTAAACACAATTTTCTTGAGGAAAACGAGCCCATTGTTGAGTACTTTCAGAAAAAAAATCTTCGGGCACTCATCAGTTACTACTATCTTGGTTGATGATTTTTTTATTGACCTGTATATAAACCTCCGTCCTGGTTTAATGGTCCCTATTGTACTTAGTGTAAAATTTTGACCGTAAATTTAACTAACAAAGTGTCAATGCATGTTATAAAAAACTATACCATTAAAAACTATGTTCAAGTACGAATCCAGTGATATGATTTTTGGTGACATGCATTAACATTTTATTAGTTAAATAGATGGTCAAAGTTTGACACAAAATACTACTAGTACTCCTACATTATTGGCGCCGGGTGCCTTGGCCAATGTTTCATCTTGTTGGACAGGCTGAGAGTAGAGGCATAGGGATACTGTAGATAGGAAGTCTTGGCGATCCATCATTCCCCATCTCGGTCAGAGAGAACTATTCAACTAGTCTTCACAGTGAAGTGACAATACACGTTGCAGCAGATGGGACACTTAGGGTGTGTTTGGTTCATGGGATAGCCACCCAAGGGACATGGATAGCCATTTTTTTACTGATAGCAGTCGTTTGGTTTGTGGACGAACTGGGATGAGATAGGATAAGGATAGCCATATGCTTGGAATATACCTCCGAAATCCGGCTCTGCTCGCACTCAAAAATGTCACAGACATGCTTATCCACCCGCGCGCAAACGAAACGTTTTCTCCCGCTGAGGCGCTGAACTCGCCGAAATCAGTGCATGTGCGTCGTCTGTGCATGTACGTGGTGTGAGTGAGCCGCACGTGCATTCGTGTACATGGTGTGAGTGAGCTGCGTGCATGGGCTGTGTATGGCGTGGTGTACGCTGTATGTGGGCAGCCGTTGTTGTACTCTATGTACGAGGCCGGCCGATGTTGTACGCATGTACCTAATGTACACGGGCGTCTGTGTACACGGGCGGGCGATGTTGTACCATCCGCGTCTGTATATGGTATACGCGGCCGGGCCGATGTTGTACTATGTCTACGCCGAGGTGTGCGTGGTGTACACGTTGTGTGTGGTGTGCATGCGTGAGCTGCGTGGTGCTTGTAGTTGCATATGCCCCAATCGATGGAAGAGATAAGATGAGAAAAGACTATTTTGATAATAAAGTATGAAAAAATGGCTATCCCAACCATGTTTCATCCTTCAAACCAAACAAAATATGGGATAACATCACCCTGTAACCAAACAGAAAATATGGCTATCCCTAGCCAGCTGGATGTGGATACCCATAACCACCCGAGCATCTCACGCTAACCAAACGCATCCTTAATTAATAAGCTGAACCAGCGTGTTGGTGTTACTAAATCAGCCTTACCCAGTACTGCCATCATGTTTGCCAGTGGAGCACGCTTCCGCAAATACGCCTACGCACCTCTCTCTTCCATTAACTGACATATGGGCCCTCTTGAGGTAGACCCACATGTCATCGGCTTAACTATTTACACTCCGAAGGACGGTATATCCTGGTAGTAGTACTAGTAGAATTGAGATTTAATGCACTTTCTTCCCCGTCTTTCCCTCTTCTTCCTCCTCTCTTCTTCTTCCTCCTCTCTTCCCCATCGTCGGCCGCACACCATTTCCCCCCGCTCACTGCTCGCCCGCCCGCGCCATCTTCCTTGGTAGCTCGCGTGTACTATATCCCCCCCGCTCACTGCTCGGCCACACACGCCATCTTCTTCGCTCGCCCGCCCGAATCCACTTCCCCGCTCGCTCGCAGGCACCGAAAACCCCAATCACTCAGCGCCCTAAAAACCCAATGGCAGAACCGACTGACATGCAGAGCCGCAATTAGAATTCCCTCCCCGATGTTCTCTTGGAGCAGATCTATAACCATATGGACCTGCTCAGCACCGTGCATCTGGCCGCATGCTCGGTGTCTTTGTATCGTCTACTCGTCTGCAACTGGCCGGCCCTTTTCAAGACACCCTGCTTGCTGATGCCCGATCCTCGCAGGTGGCCCAGACACCGACTTGACGATCCTACGGAAGTTGCCGTGGTGCCCCTCGACATGCTACCACTACCCATCCACCTGTCCTTCATGCGCGGACACTACTGGGCGGGCATGAAGGCCGACTGGATCGTCCTCATCCACCAATCCGGTAGTCTGTGGCATCTTGTGGATATCTACACCCAGCGAGAGATCACCCTTCCATCGTTGGATACCACCGGCATCGAGCCTCGCGGCCCGCCGGACACTCCTGCCTACTACGCACGAGACGCGTTGAGCTTTTGGTGCGACCTCCGTTTGCTGAAGGTTGTAATCTGTGAAGTGCCCACACCATCAGAAGACTACATGGATTACAAGCTCATTGCCTTATTCGACATGGGATTATTCTATCTGGAATCCGGTCGCCATACATGGTTATGGCTCATCATCAATCCTGTTGAGCCTCCATTTCTGTCTGATGCTATAGTGCACGATGGCATCGTTTACGCGGTCGACGCACAGATTGGCTGCCTATATTGGTGGAATCTATCATCGTGTAATTGTTTTATCTCATCTCATCTTTACCTTGTGAATACGACTGCCTGTTGATTGTTAGAAATTTAGAATAGATAGTATGTCTATAACCACATCATTGCTATATGTTCCTCTCATTTCCTAGATTTTTATGACCACACATGTTATTGTTAGAGTTGATATGAGAACAATTGGCATCTAATGATTGTTAGAATAGATATTATGAGTATAACCTCATGAATGCTATATGTTACTCTCTTTTCCAAGATTTTTATAACCACACATGTTATTGTTAGAGTTGATATGAGAACAGTAGTAACTGCTATGGTAGAATATGAGTAGGCCTTGTCATAGCTGTTTTCCTCTCATTTTTACATGATGTTTGAACCATGACATATTGCTAGAATATGAAAGCCATTGGCTTAATTTTTTTAACTTGGGGTATGATTATGACCACGGCATTGCAATTCTTTGTCTATGATCTGTGTCACTGTTATAATAATCTTAATTCCACACATACAATGAACATGATTGTATATTTTTGTCCTTTTGGTCTCCAATTTGATTTGTTGCAGCAGACGCAAATGCGTTGGCCTTTATAATTCCAGGACCTGGAAATATACAAGTCAATGGGTTGTGGTTTATCGGTCGTTCAACTGACGGCGGTCATTTGATGCTCATTCGCACGTACCAAATTGACCAAACCATTTCATCAAACCACATGCAGTACAATGCCTGGGGCGTTTGTGACTATGATGGCTATGGCTGCTTCGTGTTCGAGAAAGATCCTAGCTCTGTTGGGCCAGGTCTATTCAATTGGAGGCGGGTTTACAGCCTCGGCAACCACTCCATGTTCCTCGGGCTCAATTATCCGATCATCCAACCAATCATCGATCATATCACCGGCGATGATTACCGTGCTATGCAACTTCCATTCGCCAGGGGGAACTGTGTTTACACATCATACCATGGGTTTCATGAATCACCATATCCAGAGATTCGTCGACACAGCTTGTTGCCAGATAATCTTCAGTGTGTGAAAGGCATCAAGCTTCCAAGCAATGAATGGCTTTTGCAAACCCGACATGCAGCGATGTGGTTCATGCCAATAGCAAATATGCACAACTTGATTTGTAGTGATATCTAGACTGAGCCATGTATCCTGCTACTATAGCATGACCCTCTTTTGTTGGATATTGTGTACTGTAGTTAGTTTGAAGGATAGATACCTTTCTAGGATCAAGTGCATCCTAACTCACCTGCATAGGATGTACTGATAATGATGATGGAGATGCTGTGCAGAAGCCATATATATATATATATTAATTAGGCTTCAAGTGCGTACTTGTTGGTGAAAGTGTTGTCCAATGGGAATTATATTTTGTATTACTCATGTAGCCTACAAAGTCCGTCGCACAGCCTTGTAACCGTACTCCATTTCTAAATTTGTACTAGTCCTCTATACCGTATATTGCGCTACTCGTACTACTACTTCCCTCCTGGTTTATTGGTCCCCTTCGTAATTTGTGTCAAATTTTGACCATAAATTTAACTAACTAAATGTTAATGCATGTCACAAAAAATTATATCGTTGGATTCGTATTTGAACATAGTTTCTAATGGTATAATTTTTGGTGACATGCATTGACATTTTGTTAGTTAAACCTATGGTTAAAATGTTACACTAAATACAACTAGTAAGTAGTACAGTAGTAGTACTAGTATACGTTGGTCAAATTATTCATCATGTCCTCACATTGAATTGACGTGACAACACGCTGCGCGTGAGGTGACACTAGAGTCCCGGCGGCGTGTTCGGTTCACCAAAGTGAGCCTCACCCCTCTCGTACTACAACAGCACTCTCGCATTCTCTACAAAATCACTCTCCCATTCTATCCCGGTATCCCCGCCTCCCAGCCGCTGCCTTGTTTCGATCTATTTGGTACGATGAGCGATGAGCTACTGGAGTTGCTATACTTCATTGCAAGTAGTCAAAAGGAAGACGCTGAAAAAATCGATCTCAACAAGGATGCGCTTCAAGCTAGCCGGATGAAGGAAGGAACCAGCGAGGCCGCTCCTGTGAGTATTCGTCCCGTCGCCCTGTATTATGATTTCGATCCTTATGGGGGTTTTCAAGTCTTTAGAGTCTACGTGTAGTAATGAAGCTGAGACCCCAGTTTGTTCGGGTATTGTGGACTTCAGATTAGGGGTACCACTTATCTTTCGAAATCTTTCATCATTTACTTAAAACAGTTGATTGATCATACATTGAGTACCATTTAAATGGAATTAACCGATACAAGTCGAAGAAGTATTGGCCGGTGTTGCCGGCTGGCGTCAAGTTCGATCCCACGGTTCAGGAACTGATCGAGCACCTTGAGGCCAAAGTGAGTGCTGACAGCACGAGATCTCACCCTCTCATCGATTTGTTCATACCAACCATCGACAGCGAGCACGGCATATGCTACACCCATCCTGAGAAACTTCCAGGTGAGACACCGATCGGCCGTCTACTTGCACAAACATATTCCTTTGTTTATAGCTCTATTTTTCTTTTTAAATGCAGACCTAGTGAAGCAATTACAATTTGACAGTTAATAAAAAGTGAAACAAGTGACTGCAACATGCCAAAGATGTTATGAAAATGCCAACTACGTACACTAAAACCTACATTCGACAATACTGCAGGTATCACACTGAGTGGCCTAAGAAAGCATTTCTTCTAGCGCAACTCCAGGGTGTTCAAAGGGGCACGTGGACGCGTCACAAGATACAATCGGAGTGCGGCATGCACGCGATGTGGCACAAGACCGGCAATACCTTGCCGCTGATGGTCAACGGCCGGCAGACGGGCAGCAAAAAGGTTCTGGTGCTGCACACCAACAAGAACTTCGACCAGCAGAGGACCAACTGTGTGATGCACCAGTACCACCTCGGGGACCTGGAGCAAGAGAAGGAGCGGGAGCTGGTCCTCTGCAAGATTTTCTACCAGACGAACACTAGGGCCAGGACTAAAAAGATTATAAGTTAGTTTGGTATTGGTACTTGTACTACCTGGTCGTCTGCAAGTTGGCATTGTTGTTAAGGATCTTTCGGTATGAACTTGGCATTTGCTTCCAACCATCATGTCGAGGGTCGACGTGGATATAAAGCTGAATCATTTGTTTCAAAATGAATTTTCAGGCACCTGATTTTTATTTGATGGGTAGCATAAGCACCTGCGTTCGAATTCCCAGTTCTCCAAAATTTTTACATCTTCGAAGTACGCATGGGATCCATCCGGTTTCACAGGCTGATAGTTGGATGCAGCACATCAGAACTGGGTTGTGGCATGCCAAGCCCAGCTGCAAATTGTTAAAAGAGAGGAGGGACGGATTTGGGCCTTCCAGAACAGTTAAGTGTCGCGACCTCGATCGTGAAGCGCCTCCCATGGACTAAAAAAGGCCTAGTCCGTTATTATTAGTTGAAATATGTAAAATATTCCATAATGAAAAGAAATATGTAAAATGCAATGAATTTAGTCCGCTTTCACTGAAAACCATCCGATTTGCATGAAATTCATTCGTGGAACCACAAGACGGCTGTCCATACAGAGCCTAACCGTACGGAACCAGCATGTCCATGGCCGTACACAAGCAAGTGCATGCACTTATTATCACGATGGAAAAATAATGCTGATGTCTAAGATGGTGAAACCCATAAAGTTTTCAACATAGTCAATAAATGAGAGAATTCTGCAAGTACAGACTAATAACTGGGATCCAACAGGTATATTGTTTTTTCAGGTCGAGCAAGTTTCAAATGGGCTGTAGACTGCCCAGGCTTGGTTTTATTTTTAACAGGCCCAGCCCATGACGACAACGGGGCACAAAGATCCAGCAGGTATCAACTGGCCTCTGGCCCGCCAGCCTTAGTTATATTTTCTCTTAGAACATCCGCAGGCAGTATTTTTACTGAATCGAACACACAGCCCAGTTCTATTTTCCTCTTGAAATGCCATGTCCTACTTTCGTTTTCTAATCTCTACCTATAGCTTTACTAGTTCATATACACGTATTAGTATATTGAAAATACATAAAGTTCCCTTTTCATCTTTACATCCTTATTTTTTTTTTGTTTTCCCTCCCAGCGCTGATTTTTTTACCACTGGTTTTCCCTAAAACCAACTAAATTGTCCCACATCTTATTAGCTTACAAAAACAAAACAATATTTTATTTGGCAAATCAATAAGTTCTTAAAAAATAAATGTTTATCATTTTTGGATTAAAACAGTTCGGACTCCACCGAAATATGCAAAATAAGGTTGAACTTTTTGACCGTGGTCCTGGGCAAAAAATGGGCTGTAATAAATTCCTTAAGAATTAGCAAATGGGCTACAAATTATTAAAAAAATTGCAAATGGGCTCTATGTTGTCTGCCACAGATTTGGAGGCTGACTTGTGGGCCTACTAAGTTCATGCGTACACAAGGTTTCTCAAAAAAAGAAACTTAGTCAACAATCGACTCTACCAGCGTCCGACCGTTAGATGTCAATCTAACGGCAATCATGCTTCTTCAGTCTCTGATCTTCCTGCTCTAGCCGCCCAAACCAGCGCCGGCGGAACCGCCTGCTCCCGCCTCCCGTGGCCGGCTGTGCTGCCGGGCAGGCCTCACGGCCCCGCCATACTCGCATCCCTGGCCTGGCTATCCCTCTACTCACCCACACCTCATGTTATTCTCCGGTGATGGCAGCCTCACACTGCGACCGAACAAGTAAACCCTCGTACCCACTCTGCATGGGAAACAACTGCCGAGTCTTCCTCGGCTCCAGGTCATTCCCTTACTTGGCCTCGCCGTCGTCCACCGCCTTGGTGCTCTCGTCACAGTGTGGTCAACGAACGACATCCATCGGAAGAGGACTGTATGTGGAGAGGCTGACAGCTGGGTCCACGGCCGCACGCAAGGAAGTGCCTCCTTTTTTTTGCGAGTAGGAAGTGCCTCCTTATTACGCGCAAAATAATTATTCCTCCTCCTGACAGTGGGACCAACCGGAAGGGCCTCTGTATTTCACGAAAAAAACATTCCCCCCGCTGACAGCTCGGATCCACCAGCTATTACGCACAAAAATAATGAATACCCCCGCTGCTAGGTCGGTCCCACCATATTTGGAGGCTGACTTGTGGGCCTACTAAGTTGACATGTACGCAGGGCTTTGTCAACTTAGTCAATATAAATGATTCTAGCTATGGTGACCGTACAATATCCATCCAACGGTCGTCGTGCTTCTTCAACCTCTAGTCTTCTTGCTCCAGCCGCCCAAACCAGCGTCGGCCGTGCCGCCTGCTCCTGCCTCCCGTGGCCGGATGTGCTGCCACGCAGGCCTCACCGCCACACCCTACTCCCACCGCTGGCCAGGCCTTCCCTCTACTCACCCACATCCCCTGTTATTCTCCGGCGACGGCAGCCTAAAACCACAGCCGAAGCTGAACCCTCGTACTCCCCTCCGCGTGGGCATCCACTGCTACGTATTCCCCGGCTCCGGGTCGCTCCCTTCCTAGGTTGCACCGTCGTCCACCACCTTGGTGCTCTCGGGCAGTACGACATCATCAACACGGTCAACAAACGACAGCCATCAAAAGAGGACTGTAAGTGGAGAGGCTGACAGCTGGGTCCATGGCTGCACGTAAGGAAGTGCCTCCTTATTACGCGTAAAATAATGATTCCTCCACCTGACAGCTCGGACCTAACGGAATGGCCTTTGTATTTCGCAAAAAAACCGTTCCCCCTGACAGCTGGGACCCACCGGCTTTATCTTCACACGGAAGGAACTGCCTTCTTACCCCCTGACAGTTGGGACCCACCAGGTTGAAGCGAAGGTCGCGTTATCTATTCGGCCGCGAACGTGTACGTACATAGCGGTCGATCAGTCTCTCTGCAGCGATGTACCATGGCCGAGTAAGGAGCGGCACGTGTTGAAGTAGAGGCGCCAACGTAGCATGTCACGCAGTCCCGTCTATATCGTGTACACGTACGTACGGCCACGCTGCAAGATAGTAAATACGGCTACGTACGTACATACAGGCAGGGTCTCTAACACGTAGAGCGACATCATCCTGTTCATCGGCAGCCAACCGGCTGGGTCGAAATGGAGTAAACAGCGTCGCGTGTTCATCGGGAGCCAACCGGCTTGGACGGAACAACCGAAATGAGGTCTGGCGTATCGCAGAGCGGAGGAAACGGCCTTCTGTTCGACCGCGTACGGTCGATATGGGGTCCTGTTCATCAGGAAGGGTCTGGCGTACCGCAAAACAGAGGAAACAGACTTCTGTTCGAGTGCCTACGGTCGAAACGGGGTGCTGTTGATCGGGAGGGGTGTGGCGTACCGCAAAACGGAGGAAACAAACTTGTGTTGGAGTGCCTACGGTCGAAACGGGGTCCTGTTCATCGGAAGGGGTGTGGCATACCGCAAAACGGGACTCCACGGGCTACTGTTCATCCACCGTCGACTTCCTCCAGCCTCCACCTGCTACTATTCATCCACCGTCGACTTCCTCCTGCCTCCACCAGCTACTGTTCATCCACAGGGTCCTGTTCATCCAGCCTCCACCGGCTACTGTTCAACCAGCCCTTCACGGGGTCCTGTTCATCCAGCCTCCACCGGCTACTGTTCAACCAGCCCTCCACGGGGTCCTGTTCAACCAGCCCTCCACGCGGGTCCCTCCACCGGCTACTATTCATCCACCCCCACCTCCTCGATCGGGGTCTTGTTCATCCAGCGGCAACAGCCTCTACTACCATGGGATCCTGTTCATCCAACCCCCACCGGGTACTGTTCATCAAGAGGCAGCTTCGATCGGCTTCAGTTAGCAATAGTAGCGAAGGAATCACTCGGGTTCAGTTAACAGCAAGGGATCGATCAGGGTTCAGTAACGTAACTAGTGCAATCACTCGGGTTCAGTTAGTGCCCAACGCCTCGCTCGGGTTCAGTTAGAGCACAACGCCTCGCACACACGCGCGTACGTGTATGAGAGAAACGCGCAAACCTCCGTGCATCGCTCGGCCCCGACCACCCACCGTAACCGGGAACTCCCCGAAATTTTCCTCGCCCTCGCTTCTACCATGATTTTTTCTGTCATGGACAACCCAAAGAATGTCATGCAGGTGCGTCTCCGGCCCGCCTAGGATGAAAAGCCCATTTTCTGTCATGATTTTTTGTCATAGAAGTAGGAGCCCACCACATCTATGATGATACTGGGTTTTGTCACAATTATCGTCATAGAAGTGTCATAAGCATGACAGAAAAAAAATTCATTCGGCCCAAAATGTCATGGATGTGTCTTTTTTTTGTAGTGAATCTTGCAGTGTCATCACCCAGTGATAGTAGGGGTAGCGAGGCACGTATTTGTATTGTTGCCAATAAGGATAAAAAGGTGGGGTTTATTTCATATTGATTGGATCTACCCCTCTACATCATGTCATCTTGCTTAAGGTGTTACTCCGTTCTTGTTAACTTAATACACTAGATGCATGCTAGATAGCAGTCGATGTGTGGAGTAATAGTAGTAGATGAAGGAAGGAGTCGGTCTACTTTGTCACGGATGTGATGCCTATATTCATGATCATTGCCTTAGATATCGTCATAACTTTGTGCTTTTCTATCAATTGCTCAACAGTAATTTGTTTACGCACCTTATGCTTTCTTTCAAGAGAGAAGCCTCTAGTGAAAACTATGCCCCCCGGGTCTATTTTTATCATATTATTTTTAGATCTATAAAACCGAAAACCCAAAAATACCTTGCTGCAATTTATTTACCTTTACTTTATTTTGCTCTTTTATTTATCTTTTATACCTATCTCTATCAGATATCATCCTTGCAAGTAACCGTGAAGGGATTGACAACCCCTTTATCGCGTTGGGTGCAAGTATTTGTTTGTTTGTGTAGGTGCAACCACTAGTGACTTGTTTGTTCCTCCTACTTGATTGATACCTTGGTTGTCAAACTGAGGGAAATACTTATCTCAACTTTGTTGCATCACCCTTTCCTCTTCAAGGGAAAAACCAACGCAAGCTCAAGAAATAGCAGGAAGAATTTCTGGCGCCGTTGCCGGGGAGGATCTACATCAAGCCTACCAAGTACCTATCATAAACTCTCATCTCTTGCATTTACATTATTCGCCATTTGCCTCTCATTTTCCTCTCCCCCACTTTTAAAACATTTTCAGAAAACACAAAAATATTTGCCTTCTTTCTGTTTGCCTTTTCATTTGCCTTTATGTCTTACTTGGTTTGTTTACTTGTTCGTTTGGTACAATTGTATGTTTATTGAAAACAGAAAACAAAAAGCTTATGGATCCTCATCCACTTGCTAATCTTTTTAAAAGATCCAACTATGATGAACCAATTGCTAGTGAGTTGAGTGCACTAGATTATCTTTATGAAGTTTTGCTTGAAACTCATGAATCTGAAAATTGTGATGAAGTGCTAAAAAAAGAATTTTATAAAGTGATTCACGATAGCTCCTTGAATGAAAAGCATGATTGCAATGATGTTATTATAAATTCTATTAATGTCAATTGTGTTAAGAATATGCAAAACCCCAAGCTTGGGGATGCTAATTTTGCTATGTCCACTACTTATTGCAATGATCATGATTGGGTTGTAATGCTTCTTATGATCTTGAAAATTTATTTAAGCCTCATGATGAATATGTTTGCCATAATATTGAAAGTGGGTTTGGAAGAGTGTTAACTTTAGCTAAAAATAAACCCACATATTTGGAGAATGATCAATCTTATGAAATTTTTGATAAAAGTGGGCTTGGAGAGGTCATGACTTTATTTGATGATAATCCCACTATTTTGGAAGAGTGTCAACTTTGCATGCATGTGGATCATGTAGAGAATATGTTATGTGATATCTATATTATTGAATTTGAATATGATCCCACATGTAATTATTATGAGAGAGGAAATATGGTTGTAGAAATTTTCATGTTACTAAATTACCTCTCATTATGTTGAGATTGCTATTGTTTCTTTCTTCTTTCTTGCATATGCTAGTTTTTGCTTGTCTTGATAAATCTTTTTCCCTATAAAATGCCTATGGATAGGACGTATGTTAGACTTAAACTTGTTTTTCACATGTTATATGATGCTCTCTTTGTGCTTCAATTTTTTTCTTTCATGTGAGCATCATTAAAATTATCAACGCCTAGCTAAAAGGCTTTAAAGAAAAGCACTTGTTGGGAGACAACCCAATATTTTTATTTTCTATTTTTATGAGTATATGAAATTATACCTCTGTTATGATTGTGTTCTAATGTTTTAATTAGTTTTGAGCCAAGTAAGACCTTTGGGATGATTTGGAAGATCGTTGATTTGATTTTGCTGAAAAACAGAAACTTTTGCGTCCAGTAGCAGAATTGTTAAAATTTGCTGGAACGTGGAAAAATTCTGAATTGTTTACACAAGATTGATATATAGATTGTCTACATTGTTCTAATGTTTCAGAATTTTTGGAGTTACAGAAGTATGACTATAATTCGGGTCTTTACAGACTGTTCTGTTTTTGACAGATTCTATTTTCGTTGTGTTGTTCGCTTATTTTGATGGATCTATGGGTAGTATCGGGGGGAGGGGGGGTATGAGGCATGGTGAAGTTAGAATACAGTATATATAATGCAAATATAAAATTGGAATGAGTTTACAACAGTACCTAAAAGTGGAGATTTGTTTTATCATATTAACGGATCTCACGAGTTTTTTGTTGAGTTTTGTGTTGTGAAGTTTTCAAGTTTTGGGTGAAGTTTCGATGGACTACGGAATAAGGAGTGGCAAGAGCCTAAGCTTGGGGATGCCCAAGTCACCCCAAGGTAATACTCAAGGACAACCAAGCATCTATGCTTGGGGATGCCCCGGATGGCATCCCCTCTTTTGTCTTCAATCCATCAGTAAATTACTTGAGGCTATATTTTTATTCACCACATGATATGTGTTTTGCTTGGAGCATCTTGTATTATACAAGTCTTTGCTTTTTAGTTTGTCACAATCATACTTGCTGTACACACCTTTTGAGAGGGACACACATTAATCATCAATTTATTAGAATACTCTATGTGCTTCACTTATATCTTTTGAGCTAGGTAGTTGCTCTAGTGCTTCACTTATATCTTTTTCGAGTACGTCGGTGGTTTTATTTTAAAAAAATTGATGAACTCTCATGCTTCACTTATATTATTTTGAGAGTCTTAAAAATAGTATGGCAATTTTCTTAGGTTATGAATTTAGTCCTAATATGACGGGTATTCAAGAGGGATATAATAAAAACTTTCATGAAGATCATTGAATATATGAGAAGTTTGATTCCTTGCATTTGTTTTGAGATATAATGATGGTGATATTAGAGTCATGCTAGTGAGTAATTGTGTTTTAGTAAGAATATTTGTGTTTGAGGTTTGTGATTCTCAAAGCATGCATGTATGGTCTCTCGTTAGTTGGAGCATGATTTATTTTTGATTGTCTTCCTTATGAGTGGCGCCCAGGGACGAGCGATGGTCTTTTCCTACCAATTTATCCCCCTAGGAGCATGCGTATTAGTACTTTGTTCGAGGGCTAATAAACTTTTGCAATAAGTATGTGAGTTCTTTATGACTAATGTTGAGTTAGTGGATTATACGCACTCTCACCCTTCCACCAATGCTAGCATCTTCACTACCGTGCATTGCCCTTTCTCACCTTGAGAGTTGGTGCAAACTTCGCCGGTGCATCCAAATCCCATGATATGATACGCTCTGTCACACATAAGCCACCTTATATCTTCCTCAAAACAGCCACCATACGTACCTATTATGGCATTTCCATAGCCATTCCGAGATATATTGCCATGCAACTTCCACCGTTCTGTTTTATTATGACACACACCATCATTGTCATATTGCTTTGCATGATCATATAGTTAACATAGTATTTGTGGCTTGGCCACCATTCATATTTTTTATATATGTCACGCTAGATCATTGCACATCCCGGTACACCGTCGAGGCATTCATATAGAGTCATATTTTTGTTCTAGTATCGAGTTGTAATTCTTGAGTTGTAAGTAAATAAAAGTGTGATGATCGTCATTATTAGAGAATTGTCCCATGTGAGGAAAGGATGATGGAGACTATGATTCCCCCACAAGTCGGGATGAGACTCCGGACTTAAAAAAAATAGGCCAAAGAGACCAAAATAAAAAAAGAGGCCAAAGAGCCTGAAATAAAAAAAAGAGGCCAAAGAGCCCAAAATAAAAAAATAGAAAAAATATAAAAAATAAAAATGAGAGAAAAAGAGAGAAGGGACAATGTTACTATCCTTTTCCACACTTGTGCTTCAAAGTAGCACCATGTTCTTCATGATAGAGAGTTTCCTATTTTGTGACTTTTATATATTACCAGTGGGAATGTTTCATTATAGAACTTGGCTTGCATATTCCAATGATGGGCTTCCTCAAATTGCCCTAGGTCTTTGTGAGCAAGCAAGTTGGATGCACACCCACTTAGTTTTCTTTTGAGCTTTCATACACTTATAGCTCTAGTGCATCTGTTGCATGGAAATCCCTACTCCTTGCATTGGCATCAGTTGATGGGAATCTCCATAACCCATTGATTAGCCTTGTCAATGTGAGACATTCTCCTTTTTTGTCTTCTCCACACAACCTCCACCATCATATTCTATTGCACCCATAGTGCTATATCCATGGCTCACGCTCATGTATTGCGTGAGAGTTGAAAAAGCTTAAGAGCGTTAAAAGTATGAACCAATTGCTTGGCTTGTCATCGGGGTTGTGCATGATAAATACTTTGTGTTATGAAGATAGAGCATGACAAGATTATATGATTTTGTAGGGATAACTTTCTTTAGCCATAATATTTTGAGAAGACATTATTGCTTTATTAGTATGCTTGAAGTATTATTGTTTTGATGTCAATATTAAACTTTTGTTTTGAATCTTATGGATCTGAATATTCATATCACATAAAGAAAGATTACATGATAAACATGTTAGGTAGCATTCCACATCAAAAATTCCGTTTTTATCATTTACCTACTCGAGGAAGAGCAGGAATTAAGCTTGGGGATGCTTGATACGTCTGCAACGTATCTATAATTTTTGATTGTTCCATGCTATTATATTATCCATCTTGGATGTTTTATATGTATTATTATGCTATTTCATATCATTTTTTGGGACTAACCTATTAACCTAGTGCCCAGTGCCAGTTGCTGTTTTTTCCATGTTTTTGTCTTTTACAGAAAATCAATACCAAACGGAGTCCAAATGGAACGAAACTTTTTGACGATTTTTCTTGGGCCATAAGACAACTAGGAAGCTTCGGGAGTAGGCCGGAAGGTCCACGGGTGAGCGACAAGATCACCAGGCGTGCCCTAGGGGGGTCCCTATGAGCTTGTGGCCCCCCCGTGGCTCCTCTAACCCTAATCTCATCTCTATAAATACCCAAATATTCCCCTTATACCATAGGACACATCAAAAATACTTTTTCCCTGCCGCAAGTTTCTGTCCTCGTGAGATCCCATCTGGAGACCTGTTCCGGTACTCTGCCGGAGGGGGATTCGATCACGGAGGGCCTCTACATCAACCTTGCTTGCCTTCAGATGATGTGTGAGTAGTTTACCACAGACCTACGGGTCCATAGCTAGTAGCTAGATGGCTTCTTCTCTCTCTTTGTTCTTCAATACAATGTTCTCCTCGATGTTCTTGGAGATCTATTCGATGTAATCTTCTTTTGCGGTGCGTTTGCTGAGATCCGATGAATCATGGATTTATGATCAGATTATCTATGAATATTATTTGAGTCTTCTCTGAACTCTTTTATGCATGATTAAGATAGCTTTGTATTTCTCTATGTTCTATTGATTTGGTTTGGCCAACTACATTGATTTTTCTTGCAATGGGAGAGGTGCTTTGTATTGGGTTCATTTTTGTGGTGTCCTCACCCAGTGACAGTATGGGTAGCGAGGCACGTATTTTTATTGTTACCATTAAGGATAAAAAGGTGTCGTTTATTTCATATTGATTGGATGTACCCCTCTACATCATGTCATCTTGCTTAAGGCATTACTCCGTTCTTGTTAACTTAACACACTAGATGCATGCTGGATAGCGGTCGATGTGTGGAGTAATAGTAGTAGATGCAGGCAGGAGTTGGTCTACTTGTCACGGACATGATTCCTATATTCATGATCATTGCCTTAGATATCATCATAACTTTGCGGTTTTCCATCAATTGCTCAACAGTAATTTGTTTACCCACCGTAAGCGTTCTTTCAAGAGAGAAGCCTCTAGTGAAAACTATGGCCCCGTGTCTATTTTTATCATATTATTTTCAGATCTGTAAAACCATAAATCCAAAAATACCTTGCTACAATTTATTTATCTTTACTTTATTTTGCACTTTTATTTATCTTTTATACCTATCTCTATCAGATCTCATCCTTGCAAGTAACCGTGAAGGGATTGACAACCCCTTTATCGCGTTGGGTGCAAGTATTTGTTTGTTTGTGTAGGTGCAACCATTGGTGACTTGTGTGTTCCTCCTACTGGATTGATACCTTGGTTCTCAAACAGAGGGAAATACTTATCTCTACTTTGCTGCATCACCCTTTCCTCTTCAAGGGAAAAACCAACGCAAGCTCAAGAAGTAGCAGCATCACCAAAGAATCCCGACGTAACGACTCGGGGCAATCTCCCCATGACCACTGGTCCGGGCTCGGACCCGGTCCCCATCTCCGAAATTGTGTGAGACTTAAAGTTGACCTCGGCGCAGGATCTAGGATCACCCTCAGATCCTCTCCACTGCATAAACGTGCCAGGCTATACGCCAGGCGTACTTCAAGTCAGCCCCGCTTATAGCCAGGCCATGAACTCTGAAGAACTATCTCACCTGAACAAGATGCTTGATCGTATCCAGCGAATGTCTATCTCGGATGGTAGGACTTCGGTTTACTACAAGATCTGACTTAAAGCCGACAATCAGGAAATTTACGCCCCACCCACCACCCACGTAGTTACCACGGTCGATGACTTAACCGACGTGTTAGACTACGAAAAGTCCACAGACATGGATGAAGATGCCGAGGGCCCTAGAGAACACACTTTGCCCCTGGTAAACACTGGCAAGTGGACTGCGATATCCACCTACGATGTCTATATGGTGGACACCCCCCAATCCCCTCCAAAATGTTGGTGCAGACGCATAAGTGGCAACAACGGGGAACCCAATGGTGACAATGCCACAGCCGATAATGGTGAGGCAACAGCGGGCAACGCCAATAACTCTGGAGAGGACATTCAAGCCTCCCCAGTGTAGAATGACAGTCCTGAAGAAAATCCCGAGGACTTGGATCCCGACGACCTCTTTGAAGGGGCCGGCGACAATTACATGCCGGAGTCCGAGGACGACGAGAGCCTCGGAACCGAGGACTACATCGTCCCTGAAAGGATCGAGAAGAGGGTTCTAGAGGGGGGGGGGTGATTAGACCCTCAACAAGTAAAAGTGGCAATTTTTAAGTTCTTCAAGTTAAGGTGGAGTTTTAGCACAAGTTTAAGCATTCACAATACATTTCAAGCAAGCATGACAAGTGTATATGCAGCGGAAAGAGTAAAGCATGCAAATTGCAAGAAAGTAAAGGGATGGGATTGGAGTGTGCAAACGCAATGAAGACACGGAGATTTTTGGCGTGGTTCCGATAGGTGGTGCTATCGTACATCCACGTTGATGGAGACTTCAACCCACAAAGGGTAATGGTTGCGCGAGTCCACGGAGGGCTCCACCCATGAAGGGTCCACGAAGAAGCAACCTTGTCTATCCCACCATGGCCATAGCCCACAAAGGACTTGCCTCACTCAGGTAGATCTTCATGAAGTAGGCGATCTCCTTGCCCTTGAAAACTTCTTGGTTCAACTCCACAATCTTGTCGGGGGCTCCCAAGCGACACCTAACCAATCTAGGAGACACCACTCTCCAAAAGGTAATAGATGGTGTGTTGATGATGAACTTCTTGCTCTTGTGCTTCAAATGATAGTCTCCCCAACACTCAACTCTCTCTCACAGATTTGGATATGGTGGAAAGATGATTTGAGTGGAAAGCAACTTGGAGAAGGCTAGAAATCAAGATTCTCGTGGTAGGATTGGTATATCTTGATCTCAACACATGAGTAGGTGGTTCTCTCTCAGAAAATGTATGCTGGAAGTGTAGGCACGTTCTGATGGCTCTCTCACAAATGGAGAAGGGGGTGGAGGGGTATATATAGCCACCACACAAAATCCAACCGTTACACACATTTGACCCAACTCGGTCAGACCGAATAGAAGAACTCGGTGAGACCGATTTAATTCAAAATGTGAACGTTAGGAATCTCGGTGGGACCGACTAGAACAACTCGGTGGGACCGATGTGCTAGGGCTTAGGGCAAACATCAACTCGGTGGCACCGATTGCATCAACTCGGTGAGATCGAAGTGAAGCAATAAGGCAACAGAGAAGATGTCAAGCCAACTCCGTGTGACCGATCGCATTTTCGGTGAGACCGAAACAATTGCAACAGGCAACAGATAGTTTGCAAGGCCATCTCGCTGAGACTGAGATCCATATCGGTTTGACCGAACTGTTAGGGTTTCTGGCAGTGGCTATGTCATATGAACTCGGTGGCGCCAGATAGAAAGAATCGGTGAGGCCGAGTTTGACTTTGGGGTTTGGACATATTTGGAATGAGAAAGTGATTGAGGGCTTTGGAGCAATATCACTAAGCATTTGAGCAAGTAGACCATTAAGCAACACCTCATCCCCTTTTAATAGTATTGGCTTTCCTATGGACTCAATGTGATCTTGGATCACTAAAAATGAAATGAAGAGTCTTGAGCTGTTGCCAATATATGTTCTTAGCATTTTGAAGGGGTTCCACATCCTCTTGTCCTTTCCACGCCATTGTTGAACTTGTCTGAAATACACTAGAGAAAAGCATCAGTCCAACAAGAGATATGTTGACATTAATTACCAAAATCACCCAGGGAGCACTTGTGCTTTCAATCTCCTCCTTTTTGGTAATTGATGACAACATACATCAAAGCTTTAGATAAATGATATGAAGAGTAACAAGTAAGGCTTTGGAAAGACATGTAACATGCATAAGCTCCCCCTACATGTATGCAATCATGTGAAGATAGAATATACTAACATGTGAATGCATAAGCATGACAGAGCAAGCAGAGAGTTACATTTATCTTTGGCTATATGCATCAGAGCAAATTATATGATCAGGAAATGTACCTCAATGTTTATGAATCCCTCTTGCAAAAAATATGTACATCAGCAAGAGATCATCATGCACATGAGTGTGATGCATATACTTACCTTGTGGTCTTGAGCTGGCTCTTGAAAGAGTGGACTTGAGAAAACAGGGTTAGATAACACAAGATCACTCTAAGTAAAGCATTTTAGAGAACCACAAGAATACCAAGACTGGGATGACATGTAATGGGTGAGTACTAAGTACTTCATTTAGATATTGACATGTCCCCAAAGATCTAAAGATATGCAATGAATTCCAAAGATTTTTCTCCCCGTAGATATGAATTCTTTCTCCCCCTGAATCTGAAATTGGATAATGGGAGAAGATAGGGTGAGATAAAATCAGAGCAAGATAGGGAGATGACTTCTCTCCTCTTTGATATCAAGCATCTGTAGAAGAGCTTAGATGTGCTCATTTGATAAGCTTTGATGTTCTCTCTCTCTCCCCCTTTGACATCAATTTCCAAGAAGGGCACTTCTGGATCATGAGTCAAGTAGGTGTGGTCCTTGAGAGTCACTACAAAGCAACAGGTAGTTTGTGATGCTGATAGAGGAAAGAATCATTGAGTGGAGCTGAAGAAAATAGGCAATAAGAAATGGCAAAACATTTTCTCAGAGTTGAAATCGGTGACGCCGATTTGTTTTCCGCCGGTGACGCCGAGATAACAGAGTCACAGAAAGTCCCGATTGGTGAGACCGAAGCAGTCCATGTCAGTTGTATTTCGGTCGAGCCGATGGGTTTGGATCGGAGGGACCGAGTTCCACACAGAGTAAAGATTTTGTCAGCTCAGCTCACTTGGCAAATGAAATCGCACAAGGATTTGCAAGGAATTAACAGAAAGATTTGCAAAGAATTTTCAACAGGGTCACAGAAGAAAAGCAGAAAAGAGATCTAGATGAAGTTTTTTTATATAGAGAGAGATAAAATAGCAAGAAAAATATGCAAATACAAACATCAACTGAGCAAAAGAACACTAGAGAACTTCATCTAGAAAAGGGGTCGGCGACAAAGTCACCTATGTTAGAGTATACTGACTTAGGAGTCAAGTGAGATCACTTGATCATAGGTCATACTCATTGTTTAAGCTCAAAATAGGGTTAACATTTTTTTAAGCATTTTGATGTATTCACACCTCATTGAGTTGCTTTAGCTCATGACTTGGAGCAAAGGTTCTCTAAGGTGGGATTACATACCTTGGTTTGTGGTGTTGATCTTGATCGTGTAGTTGAACTTGTGTTGGATGCTCAAGGTTGATGTAGTTCATCAAGAGTTGGGAGCACCCTAGTAGTTTGAGTTCATCTTCCTACATGGGTTAGTCTTGCAAGGAAGAGCACTTGTGTATCTAAAATGACAATCATGAAACTTGATACCAAATGAAGTTTGATATATTGAAATTGACAAAGGATATGTTGAGTGAGTTTGTGCTTCCTTGAATTCAACAACCATATCGTAGGAACTTGGTGATGTAGAGATTGCTAACAATGTGAGTGGCTTGCAATCTCATAGATTTGGGTTCATACAAGTACATATAAGGGTTAGATAACATGCAAGGGTACAAGTATAGATCTGAGACACATGATCATCATCATAAGAGAAATATCAAGGATTAGTCAAAAAGGCTCATGCCTTGCATGTATCCAAATGGAGTTTCTACTCCAAGTTTGAAGCATCAATGATGTTCAATTCACCTCTCAAATGGCAAAATACTTTCTCATCAAGTGGTTTGGTGAATATATCTGCCAATTTCTTATCGGTACGAACATGCTTAAGATTGATGTCTCCTTTAGCAACATGATCTCGAATGAAATGATGATGAACTTCAATATGCTTAGTTCGAGAATGTTGTACGGGATTATGAGCAATCTTAATAGCACTTTCATTGTCACAAAGCAACGGAACATGTCTCACATGTATCCCATAATCCTTAAGGGTTTGGGTCATCCAAAAACTAATTGAGCACAACATGATCCGGCGGCAATGTATTCCGCTTCGGCAGTGGATAAGGATACCGAGTTTTGTTTCTTGGAGGACCAAGATACAAGGGATCTACCAAGAAATTGACAAGTACCGAAAGTAGACTTTCTATCAACCTTGTCACCGGCATAGTCCGAATCGGAGTAGCCAACAAGATCAAAAGATGACCTCTTAGGATACCAAATGCCAAAGTTTGGTGTATGAATTAAGTATCTCACTATCCTTTTCATGGCCTTAAGATGACATTCTTTAGGGGCTGCTTGATATCATGCACACATGCACACACTTAGCATAATATCGGGACGGAAGGCACATAGATATAACAATGAACCAATCATAGAGCGGTAAACCTTTTGGTCAACCGGTTTGCCATCCTTAGTCAAGTCAAGATGTCCACTAGTAGGCATGCCTGTTTTCATACCTTTGCTTTCTTGCATGTTGAACTTCTTGAAAAGATCCGTGGTATACTTTGTTTGAGAAACAAAGGTACCTTCCTTAGTTTGCTTGATTTGCAATCCAAGGAAAAATTTGAGTTCACTCATCATAGACATCTCAAACTTCTCCGACATTAGCCTTCCAAATTTTTCACTAAAATGGGGGTTAGTAGAACCAAATATGATATCATCCACATAAATTTGGCACACAAATAATTCACCATTAACCCTTTTAGTAAAAAGTGTAGAATCAATCTTCCCAATTTCAAAGCCTTTTTCAATAAGGAACTTGGTCAAGCATTTATACCATGCTCTAGGAGCTTGTTTAAGACCATAAAGAGCTTTGTGAAGTTTGTAGACATGATTAGGTTTCTTAGGATTTACAAAGCCGGGAGGTTGTTTAACATACACTTCCTCCTCAATTTCTCCATTAAGAAATGCACTTTTAATGTCCATTTGGTATAAAGTGATGTCATGGTGATTGACATAAGCAAGTAAGATGCGTATGGACTAAAGTCTAGCAACGGGGGCATATGTCTCACCATAGTCCATACCTTCGACTTGAGTGTGGCCTTGGGCAACGAGACGGGCCTTGTTGCGTACAACTTGTCCATCTTCATCTTGCTTATTCTGGAACACCCATTTGGTTCCAATGACATTGTGCTTGTCGTTGGGCTTTTCAACCAATGTCCACACTTGATTCCTCTCGAAGCTTTGTAGCTCCTCATGCATAGCGTTCACCCAATCCGGATCCTCAAGGGCTTATTCAACCTTCATAGGTTCAATGTTAGAAATGAATTAGTAGTGTTCACAAAAGTTAGCCAAATGAGTTTTAGTGCGAGTAATTCTCCCGGTTTGAATATCATCGAAGATTTGTTCGACGGGATGATCTCTTGTAACTCTTTCTCTAACTCGTGAGAGCTTTTGTTTGGGTTGAGGTGGAACATCCTCTTCATTGTCTTCTTCTTCTTATCCTTCTCTTTCTTCATTGTTGTTGGCGTTGTCATTCTCTTGTGGAGGTGGAGAGGGAGGTCGATGTGGTTCATCTTGTTGTACTTCCTCATTTTCTCCGTCTTGACGTGTTCCACTTGTGGATGCCTCCAAGTCAACTTGTGGTTCACCTTGATGTGAAGTTGAGGCTTCCACTTGAATGGACGAAGTACTCTCCTTCACCTCCGTTGGGTGAATCTTGCCAATAGACAAGTCTTGAATTGCTTCCGAAGGGTCTTTGTCTCCTACATCAATTGGCAATTTCTCTACTTGTGAGCCGTTAGATTCATCAAACTTCACATCTACCGTCTCTTCAACCTTTCGAGTGAAATTGTTGTAGACACGGTATGTGTGAGAGTTTGAGCCATAACCGAGTAGAAAACCTTCATGGGATTTAGGAGCAAATTTCGAACGACGATGCTTATCAAGAATGTAGCACTTTGAGCCAAATACTCAAAAGTATCCAACTTGGGGTTCGTTACCGGTGAGAAGCTCGTATGCCGTCTTGCCGAGAAGCTTGTGTAGGTATAGTCGATTCGTAGCATGACAAGCTGTCTCAACCGCTTCCGCCCAAAAGTGTTTTGGTGTCTTGTATTCATCAAGCATCGTTCTTGCCATCTCAATAAGTGTCCGGTTCTTCCTCTCAACAACTCCATTTTGTTGAGGTGTGTACATAGCCGAGAGCTCATGTGAAATCCCTTCTTCGTCAAGAAAGGTATCCACATTGGCGTTCTTGAACTCCATTCCATTGTCGCTTCGAACCTTCTTGATCTTCACTTCAAATTGGTTTTGGGCCTTCCTAGCGAAGTTCTTGAAGATCTTTTGGACTTGCGATTTATCATCAAGAAAGAACACCCACGTAAATCTTGAAAAATCGTCAACAATGACCAAACCGAAGGAGTTACCACCGAGACTCTTGTAAGCATTGGGGCCGAAAAGATCCATATGAAGTAGCTCAAGTGGCCTTCTCGTGGTCATGATGTTCTTCACGGGATGGCTTCCTCCAACCTATTTTCTTGCTTGACAAGCACTGCAAAGTCTATCCTTGTCAAATATGACATCTTTAACACCAAGGATATGATCACCTTTAATAAGCTTATCAAGATTTTGCATGCCCACGTGACCTAACCTTCTATGCCTTAACCAACCTTTAGAAGATTTAGCAATTAAGCGAGTATGAGGTTGAGCTCTCTTAGTGAAATCAACAATGTATAGGTCACCTCTACGAATACCGGTAAAGACCATATTATGATTATCTCTTCAAAACACTTGGCAATCTACTCCAGTAAATAGAACATTGAAACCGAAGTCAGCTAGTCTAGATACAGAAAGTAGATTATAACCAAGAGATTCAACGAGCATAATGTTCTGGATGGAGCTATCATGGGAGATGGCCACCTTACCAAGGCCAACTACCTTACCCTTGGAGTTGTCACCAAAAGTGACATACTTGCGGGGACCGTCGTTCTCAGCAAGCTCACGAAACATGTCCTTATCTCTGGTCATATGATCAGTACATCCACTATCAAGAACCCATTCTTTTCCTCCGGCCATGTAACCATGAAGGTTAGCCATAAGACCAAAGTGTCTCATCGACTCATCAAGATCAAAGTCACTATCATCATCCTCATCATAACATCCGTGTTCAACATCATCATGTGAATGATCATCACCTAGAGAGAGTGATTCATTAGATTTATGACCATGACAATGTGCATGTTTATGAATTCTAATTATTTGTGAGATGATACTACTAATGACTCCAACATCTCCTTTGGCACGCATAAGGTCACGGAGCTCAAATAGGCAATCATCAAATTTAGGATCACTAGGATTCATTTTATGAAAAGCAATGGACTTTTGAAGAATCTCATCTAGATTTTTCAAGGAATAGTTTGGAAAGCGTTCCTCAAGATATTTCCATATAGTATAAGCACATTCAAATGTAGGCAAGCATACAAGCAAATTTCTAGGCAATCCTCTCATGATAAGATCAATAGTTCTAAGATTACGGGTCATGTCAAGATACTCATCAGGGGTAGGATGCAAAGGATCAATAGGGGGCGCACAAGGGCTAGTAATATACTTGTTCAAATCATATTCATTGAAAATCTCAACCATCTCATTCTTCTAAGAATTGTAGAAGTCTCCGTCAAGCATAGGTACTCTACGTCTAATAGTCCCAACCGTAGACTCATCCATCTTCCTCCAATGGTGATTAAACCAAAGCAATGGAGACCAATGCTCTGATACCAATTGAAAGGATCGAGAAGAGGGGTCTAGAGGGGGTGATTAGACCCTCAACAAGTAAAAGTGGCAATTTTTAAGTTCTTCAGGTTAAGGTGGAGTTTTAGCACAAGTTTAAGCATTCACAATACATTTCAAGAAAGCATGACAAGAGTATATGCAGTGGAAAGAGTAAAGCATGCTAATTGCAAGAAAGTAAAGGGATGGGATTGGAGTGTGCAAACGCAATGAAGACACGGAGATTTTTGGCGTGGTTCCGATAGGTGGTGCTATCGTACATCCACGTTGATGGAGACTTCAACCCACAAAGGGTAACAGTTGCGTGAGTCCACGAAGGGTCCACGAAGAAGCAACCTTGTCTATCCCACCATGGTCATCGCCCACGAAGGACTTGCCTCACTCGGGTAGATCTTTACGAAGTAGGCAATCTCCTTGCCCTTGCAAACTTCTTGGTTCAACTCCACAATATTGTCGGAGGCTCCCAAGCGACACCTAACCAATCTAGGAGACACCACTCTCCAAAAGGTAATAGATGGTGTGTTGATGATGAACTCCTTGCTCTTGTGCTTCAAATGATAGTCTCCCCAACACTCAACTCTCTCTCACAGATTTGGATATGGTGGAAAGATGATTTGAGTGGAAAGCAACTTGGGGAAGGCTAGAAATCAAGATTCTCGTAGTAGGATTGGTATATCTTGATCTCAACACATGAGTAGGTGGTTCTCTCTCAGAAAATGTATGCTGGAAGTGTAGGCACATTCTGATGGCTCTCTCACAAATGGAGAATGGGGTGGAGGGGTATATATAGCCTCAACACAAAATCCAACCATTACACACATTTGACCCAACTCGGTCAGACCGAATAGAAGAACTCGGTGAGACCGATTTAGTTCAAAATGTGAATGTTATGAATCTCGGTGGGACCGACTGGAACAACTCGGTGGGACCGATGTGCTAGGGCTTAGGGCAAACATCAACTCGGTGGCACCGATTGCATCAAATCAGTGAGATCGAAGTGAAGCAATAAGGCAACAGAGAAGATGTCAAGCCAACTCCGTGTGACCGATCGCATTTTCGGTGAGACCGAAACAATTGCAACAGGCAACAGAGAGTTTGCAAGGCCATCTCGGTGAGACCGAGATCCGTATCGGTTTGACCAAACTATTAGGGTTTCTGGCAGTGGCTATGTCATATGAACTCGGTGGCGCCGGATAGAAAGAATCGATGAGGCCGAGTTTGACTTTGGGTTTTGGACATATTTGGAATGAGAAAGTGATTGAGGGCTTTGGAACAATATCACTAAGCACTTGAGCAAGTAGACCATTAAGCAACACCTCACCCCCTTTTAATAGTATTGGCTTTCCTATGGACTCAATGTGATCTTGGATCACTAAAAATGAAATGAAGAGTCTTGAGCTTTTGCCAATATATGTCCTTAGCATTTTGAAGGGGTTCCACATCCTCTTGTCCTTTCCACGCCATTGTTGAACTTGTCTGAAATACACTAGAGAAAAGCAACGGTCCAACAAGAGAAATGTTGACATTAATTACCAAAATCACCCAGGGAGCACTTGTGCTTTCAGTCCTCGAAGACCCCTTTGAACAATAACGCTTCAGGCGATGCCTCATCGCCACCGCTCGAAGTATGAAACGCAAGCAGCAGCAGCTGCTGCATGCAAATACAGATGCGCTAAACGAAAAGTGGGTCGAAGTACTCTCAGCCGAACAAGATCTCGAAGACCGACGCCGTAGCACACGAAAATCATACCCACACCGGCGTCTACTACTGGAGTTTGATGAAGAACTACGCGCCGATGCGCCTGACTGACACCCTAGAGATCGGGACAGGTCAGTGCGAGAAAACCTCAATACTTGATCGGCCCCTCGCCGTTATGGCAAGGACCTTGTGGACTACCTAGACCCTCACGATGTTCGATGTCACATTGAGGCAAACCGAGCGCCTCCTTGGTCCATCTATGGATCAAGAGGATGCGCGCCCACCGGGTCTGATGGCTACGACGTCCAGTTAGACAGGAAAGGCCATGCCCGAGATCAAGCCTACACACGGCTCTCTCCCGACCTCCGATGGAACACTACCCGGTTCTGAGGTCCAGCCCACCCGATCTGTTTTATAGATAGGGTAATGGAACATCAGTTTCCAGAAGGGTTTAAGTCCATTAACATAGAGTCCTACGATGGCACTACAGACCCAATAGTATGGATTGAAGATTTCCTTCTTCATATACACATGGCCAACAGAGACGACCTCCATGCCATCAAATACTTGTCGCTCAAGTTAAAGAGGCCAACTAGGCATTGGCTTAACAACCCACCTCCTCATTCTATTGGTAGCTAGGAAGCCCTTGAAGATGCATTTAGGGCAAATTTCCAAGGCACTTACATCCGACCTCCAGACGCTGATGGTCTCAGTCGAGTCACACAGCAGCCAGGCGAATCAGCTCAGAAGTTCTGGAATAGGTTCCTAATTAAAAAGAACCATATCATAGACTGCTCCGACGCCGAAGCTATCGCCGCATTCAAAAATAATATCCGAGATGAATGGCTTGCCCTAAGTGCCCATAATGGTGAGGCAGGCACCTCGGAAACATGCGACACCAATGGAAAACCTCGACGTAATAAAAACAAGCGCATGCATAAAAACGGCTGGAGCGACACCGAGGACGTCACAGTCAATGCAGGGTTCATCGGACCTAGATCTGGATAGAAAAGGAAACCCTTTAAAGGGAATAAGGATGGACCTAGCCAGCTAGACAGGATCTTGGATCGACCATACCAAATCCATGGCACTCAGGACAAACCAGCAACCCGCACTAACAGGAACTGCTGGGTCTTCAAACAAGTTGGCAAGGTAGCGATAGGGGGTCAAAGTAAAACCCGAAATCACAGTGAAGACAAGGATGAACCTCGGCGGCCCAACAATGGAGGCCAAAAGAAGTTTCCTAATGAGGTAACAGAAGTAAACATGATCTATGTTACCCACATCCCTAAAAGTGAGAGGAAGCACGTGCTTCGAGACATCTACGCGCTAGAGCCAGTCGCCTCGAAGTTTAACCCGTGGTCGGCTTACCCAATCACATTCGACAAACATGACCATCTGACCAGCATCAAGCATGGCGGATCGGCTGCACTCGTCCTAGATCCAATAGTCGTTGGTTTTCATCTGACACACGTCCTCATGGACGGAGGAAGCAGCCTCAACTTAATCTACGAGGACACGGTTAGGAATATGGGCATCGACTCATCTCAGATCACGCCGAGAAGCACTACCTTTAAGGGTGTCATACCAGGTGTTGGGGCTCGTTGCACCGGAACCGTGTCACTAGATATTGTCTTCGGGTCACCCGAGAACTTCAGAAGCGAAGAGTTAATCTTCGACATTGTCCCCTTTCGAAGTGGATACTACGCGCTCCTAGGGTGCATAGTGTTTGCTCGCTTCAACGCAATCCTGCATTATGCTTACCTCAAGCTCAAAAATGCCAGAACCCAACGGTGTTATCACTGTCAATGGTAACACAGAACTCTCCCTACGGACAGAGGAGCAGACCACAGCCTTTGCAGCCAAGGTACAGGCGTCCGAGGAGGCGGCCCGTGGCAGTAAACGCAACCTTAGCTCTTCGAAGCGTATGCGGGCCACACTAGTCGACCTCGGACACATACCCGCACACCCTAAATAGGGGTATGGGCTCCTTGCATGCTCCCATTGGAAGGGGCACTACATCCCAGGGTGCACAATTTCGCACTAAAAATTTCCTGGGCCTCTGAGGAGCCAAATTTATGGAAACGTCGGATCGGCTAGACCGAGGAGCGGCTAAGCTTTGAGCTTCCACACCAGCTAGGTTCTGTCAAAGAGCTAGCCAGAAAAAATATATCCACATGTCCTCAACCACACAACGAACATCTGCAGACCTCTTTCAAAGGACTCGGCCAGCGAATGCTTCAAGCACATGCAGGGCCGAGGTGATAGACAGTTCGCCTTAGTCTTTGCCATCAACGAGCATGAGCTGGTCAATAGCATGGAGACGCAGATGTGTGGCAGGCAGCGGCCCGGGCTTATAGACCCGATGACAAGATCCGCCCTATTCTTTGCTCCCCCTTTTTACCTTTAATTTGCATTGTATCCTTTTAGTTTCTCTTGTTACAGCTCTACATGCAAAGCTTGAACTCATAAAATAAAGAAATCATGCCCTTTAAGGTCCTTACGATATTTCTGTCCAAGCATTGCCTGTGAGCTACACAAACGTCTTTAAGATACAACTGCTAAAGGGCTTTGTTCCCCTAAATACACAAGTCCAAAGTACTCGGCATCTCGGATGTTACATTATATGCATCAGTTTTGAACCTGGATTTTGGTCAATAGTTGGGTTGCTCGACTCCTATGTGTACCCCGTACATTCCTGAAAAATTCGGCTAGGGGTGTATCAGGAGAACCACTGCGATAGTGCCGCCAGTTTAATTGGCAGAGCGCCTCAGTGGAGAATGCCAAAAACTGACTATCTAGGTAAGTGAAAACTGGTCGGCAATCCGAAGACCGCGTTAAGCGATGTGTCGTTAGAGATCACCCGTGACAAACGAGGGGCTTATTCATAGTATAAGCCGAAGTGGACAATGGCTTAGACCTCGGCTGCTAAAACCGACCACTTCACAAACAGGGGGCTCATCATCAACCCCCACAGTCAAACTCCTATGACTAAGTGAAAGTTATAAAGCTATCATAGTCTGATTGTCTAGTTCCAATGAGCATCGACTGTCTTCGGGTACCGAGACGTCAGCTAAAGGTCAGAGCTCGCTCAAGGAACACCCTTTGTATATTCTACATTGGGGCAGAAGCCGACGACTAGCCACTTTTAGTTTAACACGGTCAAACAGGAGGAATATTAACTAAAACATAACAAACATATGAGGGAATTTAAAGCCATACTCATTAGTACCAAAAGATTGTTTTTATACACCCCAAACACTTTGGTATTCCAAAGTCCTAAAATTGATACAAAGTGTCTTTCGGACACATGGCCTCGGTAGCCCGGGCGCCTTCTTCCACCTTGGCGAAGAACTACTCCGCGGTGCGCGGCTTCCCTTCGGCGGGCCCCGCATCAATGATCGCCGCATCAACCTTCCGGAAGTGCATCTTCACGCATGTGTACGGCCGCCGTGCTCCCTCGAAGCACACAGATCACTTCCAGCAATCCACCTGCAGGACAACAACTCGCAGTCAAGTCAAGAGGCCGAAGAAGTTGGTCGACAGGGCTTCGGCGGGCCACAACTTGATGCAGACATCCTGGAGCATTGGCCTTGCCACGTAGAATAGCTCCACCAGCTGCTCCATTCGATGGTTCAGTAGCAGTGACAACGGCGACTCCGGGAACTGCCGCCAGAATGCCTTCTCCACCTTATGGCCCTCCAATTGGCTGAAGTACTCGATGGCGTCCGTCACACTCTTCGAGAGATTCGTGAAGACCTCTGCGGAACGCCATAGCTGGGTGAGCTCGACACACCCTTTACTACCAAACACACACTGCAATAAATATGGCTTACCCACGGCTATTTGCTCCACTTGCTGGAGCACCTCACGGTCAGCCTGGGCTGCGGTCGGGAGCTCGGAGTGTGCAAGCTGGAGCTTCTTGAGCTCTTCTTTCGCCCACTTCTCATCGGCCTGAAGTTTATCACGTGCTTAGAACACGCCCTTTAGGGTCTCCTCGATCTCAAGGACCAACGCCCGGTCCTTCTCCCTAGCCACCTTCTCGGCAGCTCCGGCCTTCTCCGCCTTCGTGGCCGCAACCTTCTGTTGTTCCACTGCTACTTCTGAGCTGCGTTGGGATTTCCTCGAATAGGAGAGGATGATGCAGTACAGTAGAGATAAGTATTTCCCTCAATTAAGAACCAAGGTTATCAGTCCAGTAGGAGAACCACGTAACACCTCATTAGCAGTACCTGCACACAAAATAACAAATACTTGCACCCAACGCAAACATGGGGTTGTCAATCCCTCGGCGGTTAATTGCAAAGATTAAATTTTATAGTGATAGATAGATAGATAAAACTCAAAATAAAATAAAGTAAAGGAAAATTGCAGCAAGGTATTTTTGGATTTTAATATATGAGACCCGTGGGCCATAGTTTTCACTAGAGGCTTCTCTCTTGAAAATAGCATACGGTGGGTAAACAAATTACTGTTGGGCAATTGATAGAAAAGTGAATAATCATGACGATATCCAAGGAAATGATCATGTATATAGGCATCACACCCGAGACAAGTGGACCGACTCCTGCCTGCATCTACTACTATTACTCCACACATCGACCGATATCCGACATGCATCTAGAGTATTAAGTTCATAAAGAACGGAGTAACGCCTTAAGCAAGATGACATGATGTAGACAAAGTAAACTCACGCATGAATAAACCCCAAATTTTTATCCTTAATGGCAATGATACAAATACATGTCATGTCCCTTTCTGTCATAGGGATTGAGCACCGCAAGATCAAACCCATCACAAAGCACCTCTCCCATTGCAAGAAAAATCAATCTAGTTGGCCAAACCAAATCAATAGATCAGAGAGAAATACAAAGCTATAATAATCATGCATAACAGAGTTCAGAGAAGACTCAAATAATATTCATGGATCATCTTATCATAAACTCATAATTCATCGGATCCCAACAAACACACCATAAAAAGTGATTACATCGAATATATCTCCAAGAACATCGAGGAGCACATTGTATTGAAGATCAAAGAGATAGAAGAAGCCATAAAGCTACTAATTATGGACCCATAGGTCTGTCATAAACTACTCACACATCATCAGAAGGGCAGCAAGGTTGATATAGAGCCCCTCCATGGTTGATTCCCCCCTCGGCAGAGTGCCAGAAAAGGCCTCCAGATGGGTTCCCTCGAGAACAGAAGCTTGCGGTGGCGGAAAAAGTATTTCGGGTGGCTCTCTGTTGGTTCCCCAATTTTAGAGAATTTCTAGAGGCGGAATTAGGTCAAAAGGGTGAACATGGGCCCCATGAGCCACCAGGGCACGCCCTGGTGCCTTGTGGGCTCCTCCTTCATCTTCTAGCCCTCTCCCAAAGCTTCCAGGGTCTCTTTTGTCCTGAAAAAAATCTCCAAAAAGTTTTGTGGCATTTGGACTTCGTTTGATACTGATATTCTGGAAAACCAAAAACAGGCAAAAAACAGCAACTGGCACTAGGCACTAAGTTAATAGGGTAGTCCCAAAAAATGATATATAATTGCATATAAAACATCCAAGATTGATACTATAATAGCATGGAACAATAAAAAATTATATATACATTGGAGACGTATCCAAGCATCCCCAAGCTTAATTCCTGCTCGTTCTCGAGTAGGTAAACGATAAAAGCAGAATTTTTGATGTGGAATGCTACCTATCATATCCATCATATAATCTTTTCTTTTGTGGCATGAATATTTGGATTTGAGTGATTCAAAGCAATAGTCTATTGTTTGACATGAAGATATAAATACTTAAGCATACTAACAAACAATGATGTCTTTCAAAATATCAATGCTAAAGAAAGTTATCCCTAGCCCATTATGCTCAGTCATTGATCCATTCATTAAACACACTCAACATTAACTGCACCCAATGCACAAGTATGACAATAGTGCTCTCCAGTTGGTGCTTTATAAGAGAATATGGAGACTCAAAATAAAAATAAAAATACATAAAGGTAAAATAGATAGTCCCTTCATAGAGGGAAGCATAGATTTGCAGAGGTGCCAGAGCTCAAAGTTTAAAATAGAGATAAAATGATTTTTGAGAGGTATGCTTTTCCTGTCAACGTCACGACCGAAAGTTTCCAATATCTCCCATGCTAGACACATTATAGGCGGTTCCCAAATAGAAAATAAAGTTTACTCCCCTCCACCATTCTTTCACAATCCATGGCTAGCCATATCCGCGGGTGCCTTCCAAACTTCCAACTTTCCAGGGGGGGGGTTATTATTTTATTTTTTCATTTTAATTCATTTCGGGACTGGGCATCCCTGTTACCTGCCACTTTCTCGTGCAATGACAAGTGAATAAACACTCATCTTGAGAATAACCCATCTAGCATGAAAGATATTGACCACCCCCTGTTGATTCATGAGCGGTACACGCACACAAAATGGATAGTTTTTTGAATGATTAGAGTTGGCACATGCAAATTTGCTTGGAATGACATGTAAATACCGCATATAGGTATGTATAGTGGACTCATTTGGCACAACTTTGGTTTAATGGAATTGGATGCACAAGTAGCATTCCCGCTTAGTACCAATGGAGGCTAGCAAATAGATTGAGAAGCAACCAACCAGAAAACAAAAATGGTCATAAACATGCATTGAGAATAACAAACATTGAATAATGCACCATAAGTAGGATATAACTTCGTTGCATAACTATTGACTTTACGTGCATGCATATGATACGTCTCCAACATATCTATAATTTTTTGCTTGTTCCATGCTATTATATTATCATTCTTGGATGTTTTACAATCATTTTATAGCAACTTTATACCATGTTTTGGGACTAACCTATTGACATAGTGCCCAGTGCCAGTTGCTATTTTTTGTTTGTTTCTTACTTCGCAGAATATCAGTACCAAACGGAGTCCAAACACAACGAAACTTTTTGAAGAATTTTATGGACCAGAAGACACAACTTGGGCCAAAGAAGTACCAGAGGGGTGCCCCGAGGGGGGCACAACCCACCTGGGCGCGCCTGGGGGCCCAGGCGCGCCCTGGTGGGTTGTTCCCACCTCAGTGGCCTCCCGCACTGCCTCTTCGCCCTATAAATACCCAAATATTCCAGAAACCCTAGGGGAGTCGACGAAACACAATTCCAGCCGCCGCCAGTTCCAGAACCACGAGATCCAATCTAGACACCATCAGGGAGGGGTTCATCATCCTCATTGGTGCCTCTCCGATGATGCGTGAGTAGTTCATTGTAGACCTACGGGTCCGTAGGCAGTAGCTAGATGGCTTCTTCTCTCTTTTTGATTCTCAATACAATGGTCTCTTGGAGATCTATTTGATGTAACTCTTTTTGCGGTGTGTTTGTTGGGATCCAATGAACTTTGAGTTTATGATCAGATCTATATCCATGAAAGTTACTTCAGTTCTTTGATCTCTTTTATGCATGATTACTTATAGCCTCGTATTTCTTCTTCGAATCTTTGGTTTAGTTAGGCCAACTAGTTCGATTTTTCTTGCCATGGGAAGAGGTGCTTTGTGATGGGTTCGATCGTGCGGTGTTCTTTCCCAGTGACAGAAGGGGCAGCAAGACACGCATGTATCGTTGCTATTAAGGATAACAAGATGGGGGCTATTCCTACTTGAATAGATCTCGTCTACATCATGTCATCACTCTTATGGCATTACTCCGTTTCTCCATGAACTTAATACATTAGATGCATGCTGGATAGCGGTCGATATGTGGAGTAATAGTAGTAGATGCAGGCAGGAGTCGGTCTACTAACTTGGACGTGATGCCTATATAATGATCATTGCCTGGATATCGTCATAATTATTTGATGTTCTATCAATTGCCCAACAGTAATTTGTTTACCCATCGTGTGCTATTTTCTCGAGAGTAGCCACTAGTGAAATCTACGGCCCCCGGGTGTGTAACACCCCATGTATTAAGCTACAGTGATCACCCTTTTGATTATGCCATGTCATCATGATCATCAGTGCTTAAACATCATTTGGAACATATCTCATTTCAAGTTCAAATTCAAACTGAAAGTGGAAAATAAAAGTTGCTCAAATCAGAAAGTAAATTGTTCATTAAATAGCAAGTAAATCAGAGACAATTCTAAAATTGAAACCAACATTATTGGAATTGGGTAAGTGACTCAAACATCCTCAAACAGTGACTAAAAGACAATATTTATTAACCTTTTATTTAATCTAAATTAAATATGAAATTATGTTTTGCCCAAACTAGTTTTTGGAGTTAGGGTATAATGCACTGCTAATTTTGGGCTAGGTCACTTATTTAGTAAAAATCATTTTGTGGCCTAACTATTTGCAAACAGGAAAAACATGAGAAAAGAAATAAACAAAAGGAAATAAAAAAAATTAAATAAAAGGCAAAAGGCCCCCCTTCCCCACTGGGCCTCTTGGCCCAGTCGGCTCAGCCCACCAGGCCCAGCCGGGCCTCCTTATCCCCCCCAACCGACCGAACCCTAGCCCACCCCCACTCACCCCCCGATCTCCCTACACCTCGCGCCCCCGTTCTGGATCGGAGATCCCCCTGCGCCCGACGCCGCCGTTCATCGTCGCCGCCTGGAGAAACCCCCTCACCGGTCGCCTCGTCCTCCTCCCCGGACCCCTCCCCCACTCGCCCGGCTCTGGATCGGGGAGGGGCTCAATCCCGTGCCGCCCCACTCCCCCGACACCGGCGCCCATCCCCGGCGCCGCCCCGCCGCCGTCGCGTCGCGTCCTCACCTCTCCCTCGTTGGCTCCGTCGAGCCTCGCCGGCCCCCTGTTCATCTACAACGGGGGTGAGAACCCCTCCTGTCTCCCCCTTGCTCCTGTCACCGCCGTGCTTGCCCCCGGTCTCGGCTGCCGCTGCTAGCCGCGGTCACCCCTTGTTCGCTCACGCTCACCGTCGCCGCCCGCGCGCGCTCGCAAGCCCTGCGCCGCACCTTGCCTTGCCCCTGCGTGCTCGCGCGTGCGCGCACACAGCCGCTGCTGCTTCCCACTGCCTCGCCGCCGCCGCAAGTCCTCCCCGGCGCCGACTCGCACCCCTCCCCGCTCCCACTTCCTAGAGCCGCCGCGGCCCCTGCCTCGCCGGGCCTCGTCTTCTCCGACCTGCGCGCGCCGCGCCGCGCCCGGCCACAGCTGAGTTGGGCGGGTGCCCAAGCGGGTTCGCCCCGCACACGGCGCCCGTCGCCGCACACGTTTGGCCCCCTGGCCACAGACACGTGGGGCCCAGCCCTGGTTTAACAAAAAAAAGAGATTAAAAATAAATAATAATAATAATAATAATAAATAAATAAATAATAAAAAGTAGTTAATTAATTAATTAGGTAATTAATTAAATTAATTAACCTTGCTTAATTAGCCTAATGAAATAGATTAGTTAATTTAAACCTGTTTAATTAACTAAGTCAATGACAGATGGGCCCCATGTGCCAGGTTTGACTTAGTCAACCTGTTGACATGCTGATGTCACCCTGACGTCATGCTGACGTCAGCCTACACTATTCTGGATAATGTTGATTTAAAATAATTAAATAAATTCTAAAAATGATTAAAACTTTAGAAAATAATATAAAATAAACCGTAGCTCGGATCAAAAAACTTTGTACATGAAGGTTGCAAAGAATTTTGAGACGAATCCGAATACGCGGTCCGTTCGTCCGTCACCCGTCCCTAACTAACCGAACATGGAACCATTCCCCTTCGGTCATCTGTCTGACAAATGTCCGGAACCGGGAAAACATTCCCGGATGGATTTCCCCTTCCTCGGTGGCGTGCAACCATACGTTAGGACGCACCTGGCACTGCATATCGTCATGTCATACATTATGTTGCTCATGTTTGCTGTGTGTTTATACTGTTTCCTCCCCCTCTTCTCTCTCGTTAGACCCCGACGCAGTTCCCGGTACCGATGTAGCTCCGGAGACCGACGACACCGTTGACGACCTTGCCTTTGCCGCCGAGCAACCAGGCAAGCACCCCCCCTGTTTGAGCATACCGATATTGCCTATTCTTTCTCTCTCATGCTTGCATTAGAATTGCTGCTGCTACTGCTTTACCTATTCTGATGCATAGCCTATTTATTTTAACTTGCAATTGAAACCTTACCTGCTTACCCTAAACTGTATAGTATAGGCTGGGTAGAGACCTATCAGTGACCCCACTTGTCCCGACTGCCCCGCTAGATTATCAGAAGACCCGATCAATGGGATCAAAGACCAGGCCCCGACACAGCACATCACCCCCCCTTAGTTGTAATGACACTGCACCATTACTATCGAGTGCCGAGGGTGATACCTCGCAGAGCACTTCTCATGTTAACTCTGTAGAGTAGCTAATCGGTCGTGGTCATCGAGGGTGATTCCTCCTTCACCACTTCCGATAACGATGCCATTGTACAAACCCCTCAAGTGTGAACCCAGCGAGGCTGATTCCTCTGAGTTCACCTTGACGGATACATCGTGTAGGAATCCAACGAGGGTGATACCTCAGATTCTCTTGATGTTATGGACACACGGATACTTGGACTGTACTATTGTTACTTGGAAAGGCGGGTCGACCCTGTGGGGTACCCGCGTGTGATGTGAAGACGGGTTGCCTGGATGGTGCCCGAGTGATGAATACGAGGTGTGGCCGGGCATTCTTGGCCCTTGCCGCAAGTCCTCGAGACGGGGCGACGGGGGCACATCGATCGCGAGTCTCTGCTCGTTACCGCACTACCAACACACTACGATTTGGATATTTGATTCGAGTGGGCCTCTGGCCCGATAGCACTAACCATCACGCGGGAATAAATATGGGTACTCTGCATCGTATGCATCAGCTGAAAGCTTTGTCAGACGTCCAGTTCAGCATGGCAGCACGGACGGACCGGCACCATCCTGTAGTGTTGGTGCCTGGCTTCACCGCGTGCGCAATGACCCGGAGTGCACAGGGCGATGGCCCAAGACCCCTGAGTGCTTAGGATGTAGACCGGCGGGGACCTCTCTGTTGAGCTCTAGGTAGGGCTGCGGTGTGTCGTTTGGCCGAGACCGGGCATGACCCGGAAAAGTGTGTCCGGCCGGAGTTAAGCGAGCGTGGTGGGTAAGTTGGTGCACCCCTGCAGGGAAGAACTAATCTATGCAAAGCTGGATCCTCGGTAACGGACACTCGGAGTTGTATCCCGATCGATACAACTAGAATTGGATACTATGGCTCTGGGATTGCTTCTCGCAGGGAGTCGAGAAGGGATCTCAGGACGAGATTGATGACTGTATGGCTCTGGGATTGCTTTCTCGCAGGGAGTCGAGAAAGGATCTCTGGGTGAGGATGAGACTTAATGATACTACTACTTTATACTGTACTAATCTACACTCTTCTAATGCTGGAAGACCTCTGATGATGCTAGTCTTCGATAGGACTAGGCCTCCTCTCTATTTCTGGCATTTCTGCAGCCCAGTCCACATATACAGCCTCTCTTTGATAATGTTGCATATGTAGTGTAGATCCTGGCTTGCTGAGTACTTCGGATGAGTACTCACGGTTGCTTTGCTTTCTTTTTCCCCCATATCCCTTTGATGCAACCAGTTGACGGAGCCCCGGATACAGCTTCCCCCGCCGACGATCGCTAGTACTACCCCGAGGGTGGATATTACTATGAGCTTGCCGTCGACCAGGAGTAGGATCGAAGGGTCCCAGGCAGGAGGCCTGCGCCTTTCGATCATAGTGTTTTCTTTTGCTCCGCCTTTTCAGGGCCTATCTGTGTTTTCTTCCATATCTGTACTTAGATATCTGATGCTTCTGCTGATGCTTGTACGCAAGCTTATGTATTCGAGCCCTTGAGGCCCCTGGCTTGTAATATAAAGCTTGTATGACTTTATTTATGTTTTAGAGTTGTGTTGTGATATCTTCCCGTGAGTCCTTAGGCTTGATCGTGTGCATTTGCGTGTATGATTAGTGCATGATTGAGCCGGGGGCGTCACAAGTTGGTATCAGAGCCGACTGACTGTAGGAACGCCCCTTCCCAACTCCTTGGCCGAAGTTGAGTCTAGTGGTCCAAAACTAATTTACTAACATGACTGTGTGGTTTACGGGCCCATGTCGCCAATTGGGTAGTATTAGGATCTTTTATTTCTCGTCTATACTCTGGGACTCTGATCTCTCTTCCTTTCGGGTTAAAATTTTACTAACTCCAACGTTAGGTTCTCGTGATCACATCCACCCGGTGTTCTGAAATATCCCCCCTTGCTCCAAGATTGTGGGCCAGGTTCTGCTTGCAGGATCCTCTTATCCAGGGCACCCTGTGTTATCACTTGCAGATTCCTCGCCCCAGCAGGTTTCTCCGACGTGGATGTAGCCTTTGCTATGTCACGTTATTGTAATCCTCACCGCGTGCCTGCGAGCCACCTAGTTTGTCTAGCTGCGAGCGTTCCCGGGTGCGTACTATCCGTTTGAATCTAACTCTGTGCATGGATTGGTATGTCTTTGACTACTACTATTATATATCTAATGGCTTTCCTGTTCTTTCCCGTGTTACATCATGAATAACTCCATACACCTGCAGTTTTACTTGCTAAACTGCCCTTGTTGATTTGGCAGGATGGCTGATGATCCTCCACCTCCACCTTATATTGCCGCAATGATGCAGCAGTTTGAACTGAACCGCCAGGTTATGACCGGAATATTGGCTCAGTTCCCAAACCAGAATGCTCATCAACAGCCTACACCAATAACTCTGCCGGAATTCGTGCGCCTCAATCCGTCCACTTTTCGCAGCTCGACTGATCCAATGGATGCTGATGATTGGCTTCGTGACATCCTGTTTGAAATGGAGTCAGCTAATGTTGCCCCTGACAGTTACGTCACCTTTGTGACATTCCACTTAAAGGGTCCAGCTGCTCAATGGTGGGAAAGCCACAAGGGTATGTTGCCTGCAGAGACTGTAACCACTTGGCAGGGATTTCAGATAGTTTTTCGTGCATGGTACATTCCTCAAGGTCTGATGGACCAAAAGAAGCAGGAATACTGCAAACTCACCCAGGGGATAATGACTGTGGATGAATATCAGAGGAAATTTCTCGAATTGTCCCGCTATGCTGAAGATGACGTCTGCACTGATGCACGCAAGCAGGAGAAATTCCGTGAAGGACTACGTACTGATATAAACCCCGCACTTGCAGTCCATGATTGCACAGACTTCGCAACGCTTGTCAGCAAATCTTTCCAAGTTGAAACAGCTCTGACTAAATGCCAGGAGTCGCTCAAGCGCACTCGTGATGTTGGTTCATCTTTGGGTCGACCTGCTCAGAAATGTCGAGTCTGGATCCCACATAATGTTCATCACCGACCTGCTCCAACACCAAGGCCATCTTATGTTGCACCTCGTCTGCCTCCGCCGCCAAGACAGCTAACGATCCAGGGTGGACGGTCCAATGCCGTAGCTCCTCTCCATAATGATGGTTTATGCCGCAAGTGTGGACAGCCCGGGCACCGTGCTTTCAACTGTCATTAGGGTCAGCCTCAGAATGCATCACGTCATCCTGCTGGTCGTAGGAAGGGCCATCGGACCCATCATTCCAGGAATCATAATGCCAGACTACCTACTAATCAGCTTGTTCATGTCAACCAAGTCAACATTGAAGAAGCTCAACAGGACCCCAAAATTGTGATGGGTACCCTTCTAGTGAATTCAATCCCAGCTTCAGTCCTCTTTGATTCTGGAGCATCGCACTCCTTCATGTCTGAAAGTTTTGCGCGAAGCCATGATATACCTTTCAAGGAGATGTCCACCCCATTAGTAATCCAGTCACCTGGGGCTAATTGGCAAACTACCAGGGTAAGCCACGGTAACCACATTGTGATCAGAGGATTGATGTTCCCCGTTTCTCTCATTGCTCTCAAGACCTCCAACATAGACATTATTCTGGGCATGGACTAGTTGAAGCCTCATAAAGCTTTGATTGACTGTGCCACTGAATCAGTCCGCATCACACACCCTTCCAGCCAGACAGTCAGATACTCAGCTCGAACAGTTCAGAACGCCGAAGCTCAGATTTATGTTCTGAATGCATTGAACGCCTCCCCTCTTGAAGGCATCGAGAACGTTCCAGTGGTTCGTGATTTTCAAGATGTATTTCCAGAGGAACTTCCAGGAATACCCCCTGCTAGAGCTGTTGAGTTCGTCATCGACTTGAAGCCTGGCACTACCCCTATTGCGAAGCGCCCTTATAAAATGCCTCTGCACCATCTTCTCAAGCTTAAGGAAGAAATTGACAAGTCACTTAAGAAGGGTTTCATCTGCCCTAGTTCCTCTGCTTGGGGAGCACCTTCACTCTTCGTTAAGAAGAAAGATGGAACTAACCAATTAGTTCAGGATTATCGGCCCATTAACCAAGCCACAATTCAGAATAAATATCTGCTTCCTCGGATCAATTATTTATATGATCAACTTGCTGGATCATCGGTATTCTCTAAGCTTGATTTGAGGTTGGGTTATCATCAGATCCGTGTTCGTGAAGAGGATATTCCAAAGACTGCATTTGTTACTCGCTATGGCTCTTATGAGTACACTATCATGTCATTTGGCTTAACAAATGCGCCAGCCACATTCTCCCGTCTGATGAATTACATCTTCATGGATTACCTCGACAAGTTCATCATGGTATATCTAGATGATATTCTGGTTTATTCAAAGAATGAGGAAGAACATGCCGAACACCTCCGTCTTGTACTGGAAAGGCTCCGAGAACACCAGTTGTATGCCAAATACTCCAAATGTGAATTCTGGCTTTCTGAAGTAACCTACCTTGGTCATGTGATCTCCAAGGATGGCATTGCTGTTAACCCGGAATGGGTTCAGGCTATTCTTGACTGGACTCCTCCGAAGAACCTCAAGCAAGTGAGAAGTTTTCTTGGCCTTGCAAGCTATTGCCGTCGGTTTGTTGAGAATTTTTCTAAGATTGCTAAGCCTTTGACTGATCTACTTCACAAAGGCGTTAAGTTTGAACGGACAGACAAATGTCAGGAGAGTTTTCAAACACTCAAAGACAAGCTGACATCTGCCCCAGTACTTGCTCCACCAGATTCTCGCAAAGATTTTGTGATCTATTGTGATGCATCCCGTGAAGGATTAGGCTGTGTCCTAATGCAAGAGCGTAAAGTGATTGCTTATGGCTCTCGTCAGTTGCGCCCACATGAAGAGAATTATCCGGTACATGATCTAGAGCTAACTGCTGTCATCTATTCACTGCAGTTGTGGCGACATTACCTTCTCGGTAATCGTTGTGAGATATACACGGATCATAAAAGTTTGAAGTACTTGTTCACCCAGCCATCTCTAAACCTCTGTCAGCAAAGATGGATGGAGGCCATTGCAGACTATGATTTGGGTATTTCCTATACCCCTGGCAAGGCTAACGTGATGGCTGATGCCTTAAGCCGCAAGTCCTATTGCGACAACCTCATGGTTAGGCGAGCTCAACCTCATCTTTTTGAAGAACTGCGCAAGCTGAATCTGCGTATTGTTCCATAGGGTTCTCTTAATAACCTTGTGATACAACCAGATCTTGAGAAAGCTGTTAAGAATGCGCAAGCTAAAGATGCTGAAGTTGATCTGATGAAGAAAAATCTTCACCTTGAAAAGTACAGGGATTTCTCGCTGTCTGAAGATGGAACCTTGTATTTCAGAAACCGCATTGTGGTACCTCGCTTCGAACTCATGACTGACCATGTCATGAAGGAGGCACATGATACACCGCTACCTATTCATCCGGGTAGCACCAAGATGTATCGTGATCTCCGTCAAAGGTATTGGTGGTCTAAAATGAAGCAGGATATTGCTCGATATGTTGCTGAATGTGATGTGTGTCGTCGCGTTAAAGCGGAACATCAGAAGCCTGCTGGAATTCTGCAACCACTTCCTATTCCTCTATGGAAATGGGATAAGGTTCAGATGGATTTCATTACTGGCCTTCCCAGGTCACAGAAGGGTCACGATGCTATTCTTGTAGTCGTCGACCAACTTTCCAAAGTTGCACACTTTCTGCCCGTCAAGGAAACTATCACTGCTAGATAGTTAGCAGAGTTGTATATCTCCATAATTGTTTCACTCCACGGTATTCCTAAGGAGATCAGTTCGGACTGTGGCGGCCTTTTCACTTCAAAGTTCTGGGAAAGTTTCCAAGAAGCTATGGGAACTCATATTACCTGGAGTTCAGCTTATCACCCCCAATCCCAAGGCCAAGTCGAGCGAGTAAATCAAGTGCTTGAAGACATGCTGCGAGCTTGTGTTATTTCTTTCGGCAAGAAGTGGGAAGAATCTCTCTCGTATGTCGAGTTCTCTTATAACAATAGCTATCAAGCCAGCTTGAAAATGGCCCCCTTCGAAGTACTATATGGACGTAAGTGTCGACCCCCTCTGAATTGGTCAGAAACTGGGGAACAACCGCTCGTGGGTCCGGATATTATTCAACATGCCGAAGAACAAGTCCGTATCGTCCGTGAAAATCTCAAGGCGGCTCAGGACCGTCAGAAGAGCAACTATGATCGCAAACGATGGGGTTTGACTTATCAACCTAGAGATCAAGCTTATCTGCGCGTCACTCCTATGAAGGGCACTCACCGTTTTGGAATCAAGGGCAAGTTAGCTCCACGCTACATTGGTCCTTTCCGCATAATTGCTAGACGTGGTCAGGTGGCATATAAATTGGAGTTGCCACCGCAATTCTCTCATATCCACGACGTCTTCCATGTGTCGCAACTTTGTCGTTGCTTCAAGGAATCTCCGCACTGAGCTGTGGATCACGAGATGCTCGAATTGCAAGATGATCTATCTTATAAGGAGCATCCGATCCGCATTCTCGATGAAGCTGAACGTCGGACCCGTCAGAAGGTTACCAAGTTCCTCAAAGTGCAGTGGTCAAATCATACTGAAGATGAAGCCACTTGGGAATGCGAGGATAATCTTCGTGCGGAATACCCCGAACTTTTCCCTTCTACCTCTTAATTCTCGGGACGAGAATTCTTGTTAGTGGAGGAGATTTTGTATTAAGCTATAGTGATCACCCTTTTGATTATGCCATGTCATCATGATCATCAGTGCTTAAACATCACTTGGAACATATCTCATTTCAGGTTCAAATTCAAATGGAAATTCAAACTGAAAGTGGAAAATAAAAGTTGCTCAAATCAGAAACTAAATTGTTCATTAAATAGCAAGTAAATCAGAGACAATTCTAAAATTGAAACCAACATTATTGGAATTGGGTAAGTGACTCGAACATCCTCAAACAGTGACTAAAGACAATATTTATTAACCTTTTATTCAATCAAAATTAAATATGAAATTATGTTTTGCCCAAACTAGTTTTTGGAGTTAGGGTATAATGCACTGATATTGTGGGCTAGGTCACTTATTTAGTAAAAGTCATTTTGTGGCCTAACTATTTACAAACAGGAAAAACATGAGAAAAGAAATAAACAAAAGGAAATAAAACAAAAATTAAATAAAAGGCAAAAGGCCCCCTTCCCCACTGGGCCTCTTGGCCCAGTCGACTCAGCCCACTAGGCCCAGCTGGGCCTCCTTATCCCCCCCCCCAACCGACCGAACCCTAGCCCACCCCCACTCACCCCCCGATCTCTCTCCCCCTCGCGCCCCCGTTCTGGATCGGAGACCCCCCTGCGCCTGACGCCACCGTTTGTCGTCGCCGCCCGGAGAAACCCCCTCACCGGTCGCCTCGTCCTCCTCCCCGGACCACTCCCCCACCCGCCCGGCTCTGGATCGGGGAGGGGCTCAATCCCGTGCCGCCCCACGCCCCCGACACCGGCGCCCATCCCCGGCGCCGCCCCGCCGCCGTCGCCTCGCGTCCTCACCTCTCCCTCGTCGGCTCCGTCGAGCCTCGCCGGCCCCCTGTTCATCTACCACGGGGGTGAGAACCCCTCCTGTCTCCCCCTTGCTCCTGTCACCGCCGTGCTCGTCCCCAGTCCCGGCTGCCGCTGCTCGCCGCGGTCACCCCTCGTTCGCTCACGCTCACCGTCGTCGCCCGCGCGCGCGCTCGCAAGCCCTGCGCCTTGCCTTGCCTCGCCCCTGCGTGCTCGCGCGTGCGCGCACACAGCCGCTGCTGCTTCCCACTGCCTCGCCGCCTCCACAAGTCCTCCCCGGCGCCGACTCGCACCCCTCCCCGCTCCCGCTGCCTAGAGCCGCCGCGGCCCCTGCCTCGCCGGGCCTCGCCTTCTCCGACCCGCGCGCGTCGCGCCGCTTAGCGCCGCGCCCGGCCATGGCTGAGTTGGGCGGGTGCCCAAGCGGGTTCGCCCCGCACACGGCGCCCGTCGCCGCACCCATTTGGCCCCCTGGCCACAGACACATGGGGCCCAGCCCTGGTTTAACAAAAAAAAGATTAAAAATAAATAAATAAATAATAATAATAAATAAATAATAAAAAGTAGTTAATTAATTAATTAGGTAATTAATTAACCTTGCTGAATTAGCCTAATAAACTAGATTAGTTAATTTATACCTGTTTAATTAACTAAGTCAATGACAGATGGGCCCCATGTGCCAGGTTTGACTTAGTCAACCTATTGACTTGCTGATGTCACCCTGACATCATGCTGACGTCAGCCTACACTATTCTGGATAATGTTGATTTAAAATAATTAAATAAATTCTAAAAATGATTAAAACTTTAGAAAAAAATATAAAATAAACCGTAGCTCGGATCGAAAAACTTTGTACATGAAGGTTGCTCAGAATTTTGAGACGAATCCGAATACGCGGTCCGTTCGTCCGTCACCCATCCCTAACTAACCGAACATGGAACCATTCCCCTCCGGTCATCTGTCTGACAAATGTCTAGAACCGGGAAAACATTCCCGGATGGATTCCCCCTTCCTCGGTGGCGTGCAACCATATGTTAGGACGCACCCGGCACTGCATATCGTCATGTCATACATTATGTTGCTAATGTTTGCTGTGTGTTTATACTGTTTCCTCCCCCTCTTCTCTCTCGTTAGACCCCGACGCAGTTCCCGGTACCGACGTAGCTCTAGAGACCGACGACACCGTTGACGACCTTGCCTTTCCCGTCGAGCAACCAGGCAAGCACCCCCCTTCTTTGAGCATACCGATATCGCCTATTCTTTCTCTCTCATGCTTGCATTAGAATTGCTGCTGCTATTGCTTTACCTATTCTGATGCATAGCCTGTTTATTTTAACTTGCAATTGAAACCTTACCTGCTTACCCTAAACTGTATAGTATAGGCTGGGTAGAGACCTATCAGTGACCCCACTTGTCCCGACTGCCCCGCTAGATTATCAGAAGACCCGATCAACGGGATCGAAGACCAGGCCCCGGCACAGCACATCACCCCCCTTAGTTGTAATGACACTGCACCATTACTATCGAGTGCCGAGGGTGATACCTCGCATAGCACTTCTCATGTTAACTCTGTAGAGTAGCTAATCGGTCGTGGTCATCGAGGGTGATTCCTCCTTCACCACTTCCGATAACGACGCCGTCGTACAAACCCCTCAGGTGTGAACCCAGCGAGGCTGATTCCTCTGAGTTCACCTTGACGGATACATCGTGTAGGAATCCAACGAGGGTGATACCTCGGATTCCCTTGATGTTATGGACACACGGATACTTGGACTGTACTATTGTTACTTGGAAAGGCGGGTCGACCCTGTGGGGTACCCGCGTGTGATGTGAAGACGGGTTGCCTGGATGGTGCCCGAGTGATGAATACGAGGTGTGGCCGGGCATTCTTGGCCCTTGCCGCAAGTCCTCGAGACGGGGCGACGGGGTCACATCGATCGCGAGTCTCTGCTCGTTACCGCACTACCAACACACTACGATTTGGATATTTGATTCGAGTGGGCCTCTGGCCCGATAGCACTAACCATCAAGCGGGAATAAATATGGGTACTCTACATCGTATGCATCAGCCGAAAGCTTTGTCAGACGTCCAGTTCAGCATGGCAGCACGGACGGACCGGCACCATCCTGTAGTGTTGGTGCCTGTCTTCACCGTGTGCGCAACGACCCGGAGTGCACAGGGCGATGGCCCAAGACCCCTGAGTGCTTAGGATGTAGACCGGCAGGGACCTCTCTGTTGAGCTCTAGGTAGGGCTGCGGTGTGTCGTTTGGCCGAGACCGGACATGACCCGGAAAAGTGTGTCCGGCCGGAGTTAAGCGAGCGTGGTGGGTAAGTTGGTGCACCCCTGCAGAGAAGAACTAATCTATGCAAAGCCGGATCCTCGGTAACGGACACTCGGAGTTGTATCCCGATCGATACAACTAGAATTGGATACTATGGCTCTGGGATTGCTTCTCGCAGGGAGTCGAGAAGGGATCTCAGGATGAGGTTGATGACTGTATGGCTCTGGGATTGCTTTCTCGCAGGGAGTCGAGAAAGGATCTCTGGGTGAGGATGAGACTTAATGATACTACTACTTTATATGGTACTAATCTACACTCTTCTAATGCTGCAAGACCTCTGATGATGTTAGTCTTTGATAGGACTAGGCCTCCTCTCTATTTCTGGCATTTCTGCAGCCCAGTCCACATATACAGCCTCTCTTTGATAATGTTGCATATGTAGTGTAGATCCTGGCTTGCTGAGTATTTCGGATGAGTACTCACGGTTGCTTTGCTTTCTTTTTCCCCCATATCCCTTTGATGCAACCAGTTGACGGAGCCCCGGATACAGCTGCCCCCGCCGACGATCGCTACTACTACCCCGAGGGTGTATACTACTACGAGCTTGCCGCCGACCAGGAGTAGGATCGGAGGGTCCCAGGCAGGAGGCCTGCGCCTTTCGATCATAGTGTTTTCTTTTGTCCTGCCTTTTCAGGGCCTATCTGTGTTTTCTTCCATATCTATACTCAGATATGTGATGCTTCCGCTAATGCTTGTACGTAAGCTTATGTATTCGAGCCCTCGAGGCCCCTGGCTTGTAATATAAAGCTTGTATGACTTTATTTATGTTTTAGAGTTGTGTTGTGATATCTTCCCGTGAGTCCTTAGGCTTGATCGTGTGCATTTGCGTGTATGATTAGTGCACGATTGAGCCGGGGGCGTCACAGGGTGTATTCTTTATCATATTTGCTTTGAGATCTTTTTTTATTTTATTTTCTTTTCAGATCTATTATTCCAAAAACCCAAAAATACCTTGCTGCACTTTTTTTCTATTTATTTTATTTCACATTTTATCGAGATCTATTTATCCAATCTATCATAATTTTTATCCCGTCAACTTGACAATATTTGGCGCCTTTACCCGAAAAAGGGATTGACAACCCCTTAGAAGCGCGGGGTTGCAAGTATTTGTTCTTTGTGTGCAGGTACCGTTTACATAGTGTTGCTTGGTTGTCCTGTTGGATTTATACCTTGGTTTCATAACTGAGGGAAATATCTACCGTAGATGTGCTGCATCATCCCTTTTTCTGCAAATACCGACGTAGTTCAAGCGACATCAAAAGGAATTTCTGGCGCCGTTGCCGGGGAGACATCATCAACATCTATCAGGTTCCTAATCACAAATCTCATCTCCTTGCAATTTACATTATTTGCCATTTGCCTCTCATTTTCATCTCCCCCACTTCACAAAAATTTGCCATTTTATTCGCCCCCTTTTTCGTTCGCTTTTTTTCGTCAGATCTATCTTTTTGTGTGCAATCTTGTTTGCGTAAGTTGCGATGTCTCAAAGGAAGTACTATGATGTTCCTTACCCCAATATTTTCTTGAGATTGAAAAAAGTACCAAGGAATATATGACTACACAATCTGAGCACAATAAGTATTTTACCGAAGAACTTAAAGAACACTCTATTGTGTTAGATGCTATAACGAAACAACTTGATGATATTAGTAGAGAAGTTTGTAACCTTCAATCTAAGTATGCTTTTGCTGAAAATTTGCTAGGAAAAATATCCGATGCATAAGCTACCCTAGTAAATTAGATGGCCGCTAAACCAATCTCTTTGGAAGATAAAAATGATGAGGATCTTAAAGTGTTTGGTGTTTCTTCTATTGATTCTTTGTTTAGTAAAATTAAAATTGATGATAAAGGGACTGAAGAAGAGTCAACTTTAGCTAGAAGGCATCCCGATAATTCGGAGGTTGAAAATCTTGATGAAAAAATTGATAAAAGTGGGTTTGGAGAGGTTAAAACTTTAAATAGTGATGTGCCCACTCTTTTGGATTACAAAGACTTTAATTATGATAATTGCTCTTTGATTGATTGTATTTCTTTGTTGCAATCCATGATAAATTCACCCCATGCTTATGAACAAAATAAAGCGTTCACTAAACATATTGTTGATGCTATGATGAAAGCTTTGGAAGAAAAGTTGGAATTAGATATTTCAATTCATAGAAAATTGCATGATGAATGGGAACCTACTATCAAATTCAAGATTAAAAATTATGAGTGCTTTGCTTTATGTGATTTGGGTGCTAGTGTTTCCACAATTCCGAAATCTCTATGTGATGTGCTTGGTCTTACCGATATTGAAGAATGTTCTCTTAATTTGCATTTGGCGGATTCCACTATTAAAAAGCCTATGGAAATAATTAATGATGTTCTTATTCTTGCAAATAGGAATTATGTTCCCATATATTTTATTGTTCTTGATATTGATCGCAATCCGTCTTGTCCAATTATACTTGGTAGACCGTTTTTACGTACTATTGGTGTCGTGATTGATATGAAAGAAGACAATATTAAATTTCAATTTACACTAAGGAAGGGCATAGAACACTTACCTAGAACAAGAATTAAGCCACCATATGAATCAATCATGAGGTCATCCTATGGATCTAAAACCAAAGATGACAATACTTGAATCTATGCATTATGCCTAGCTAGGGGCATAAAACGACAATGCTTGTTAGGAGGCAACCCAATGAATAAAATTTATTTTTGCCTTTTTATTTCTGTTCTTGAGTGTTTGCATAATTATTCCTCTGTTATGATTGTGTTTTTTATGTTTTAATTAGTGTTTGTGCCAAGTGAAGCCTTTGGGATAGCTTTGGTGATAGTTGATTTGATCCTGTTGAAAAACAGAAACTTTCATGTACAGTAAAAGAACTGTTTAAATTCACAGAAGCAACTAAAAATTCTGAATTTTTTACAAAAGATTTATATATAAATTACCTCTGTTTTACTAATTTTTAACTATTTTTGGAGTCAAATAATTATGAGAAAATTGGTATCTTTACAGACTATTCTGTTTTTGACAGATTCTGTTTTCTTTACATTGTGTGCTTATTTTGATGAATCTATGGATTGTATCGGGGGGTATAAGCCATGGTAAAGTTAGAATACAGTAGATATAATGCAATAACAAAATATGAATGGGTTTTCTACAGTACTTAAAGTAAAGATTGGTTTTCTTATACTAACGGATCTCACGAAGGTTTTGTTAAGTTTTGTGTGATTGAAATTTTCAAGTTTTGGGTGAGATCACGATGGATGAAGGAATAAGGAGTAAGAAGAGCCTAAGTTTGGGGATTCCCCATGGCACCCCAAGATTATATTCAAGGAGAAACAAGCAACTAAGCTTGGGGATGCCCCGAGTGGCATCCCCTCTTTCTTCTAATGACCATCGGTATTTTACTTGGAGCTATATTTTTATTTGTCACATATCATGAGTTTTACTTGGAGCGTATTGTATTATATGAGTATTTCCTTGTTTTGATTTTTAATTTTTCACAAGTATCCTTGCTGGACACACCTATTTGAGAGAGCCAAAATCATGCTATGATTTGTTATAATTGCTCTTTATGCTTCACTAAAAAAATTTGAGCTATGGAATTGCTCTAGTGCTTCACTTATATCTTTTTGAGCACAGTGTGTTTTAATATTTTTGAAGAAATGCTCTCATGCTTCACTTAGATTTATTTGAGAGTTAGTAATTTTTTGAAGAAATTCTCTCATGCTTCACTTATATTATTTTGAGAGACGAAAATTTTATGCTCATGTTCTTCACTTAGATTTGTTTTAGCTTGTCAGAAGTAATTGCAATATATGAAACTAGTCCCAAAGTGATAGATATTCAAGAGGGTTATAATAAAAACTTTCATGAAGATCATTGGACAAAATAAACTTGATTCTTTGCAATAGTTTTGAGATATGATGATAGTGATATGTGAGTCATGTTGGTGAGTAATTATGCTTTAGTAAGAATATTGGTGTTAAGGTTTGTGATTCCCTATGCAAGCATGAAAGTCAATAGTTGTGCAATGAAATTACATCCTACTTGTGGTGCATTATTCAGTGTTAGTTATGCTTAATGCTCGCTTATGTGATTTTTTGTTTCTTGGTTGGTTGCTTCTCAATCTAGTTGCTAGCCTCCACTTATACTAAGTAGAAATGCTACTTGTGCCTCCAAAATCTTTAAACCCAGTTTTGCCATATGAGTCCACCATACCTACCTATATGCGGTATTTCCATGCCGTTCTAAGCAAATTTGTATGTGCCATCTCTAATTTTCAAAATAAATTTCTTTTTTGTGTCACTACAAAAAAAACCACTTCCGTGATGATACGTCTGTCATAGTAGGTCACGTTTTCTGTCATGCATGTACATCCATGACGATTTTATGACAGAATCAAGATAGTCATACCTGTGCTGTCGTAGAAGTGTTCCATGACAATACCAAAATTATCATCATGGAAGTGTCCACTTCTACGACGATAAATGGCGCATCATGGTAGTGCTTTCGTCAAGGGTAACCGACACGTGGCATCCACCGTAATGGGTCGTCGTGATGCTATCGGGTCCGGTTTTGGATCCGATAACCCATTAACAGCCCGGGCCAATGGGGATTTTCCACTTGTAAAATTCTCAATGGCCAGAGGAACCACGTGTCGGCTCATCGTTGGGACAGATGTCATCCACTCATTGGATGGGAGGCGCCTATGATAGGTCGACATGTGGCACGGCCCAACAGAGGCCCATTCAGGTGAAAAGGCCGGCCCGTTTGACTTGGTCAAAAGGTAGCGGGCCGGCCCACGGAAAGCCTGTTAACGGCCTGTTCGCATATAGCCCATTTACAGCCCGCTAACTCACGGCCCGTTATGGCCTATCCGAATTGGGCCCAGTAGCGTTATCTGGGCCGTCCAATATGATTCCAGCCCGTTGTAACTTCCGGCCCATGTATGGCCCATGACGTCTTTCGGCCCAAATGAGGCCCATTGTAACTCTTGGCCCTTTAAAGGCCCGTGGTGAAACTGGCCCATAATGAACAGTGTAACGCTTTACACCCATTATTCCGTTGGGCCGTTTCCAGCCTGTGTTACCTTTTGGCCTTCTAAGGGCCCATTTATTCTTGGGCTCATTTCCAGCATTTGGTTACTTACGGCCCGTTACTGGCATGTTCTGCTTGTGGGCCAAATTCAGCCCGTGGTTACAGTTGGCCCGTTTGTGGCCCATTAACCCGTTGGGCTGTTTTCATAGCGTTATCAAATACGGCCCATTAACGACCCGTGATGCCTGTTGATAGAATTAAGCCTGTTATACATTTCGGCCTATTAACGGCCTGTTATGGTCGGGCCATAAACACACGATTTCCACTCTAGCCTATTTATGGCCCATTTTGCGGACCGTTATTGGTCCACGAATAATACGGCCCATATAAGGCCCACTGAATATACAGCCCGTCGAGGGCCCATGGATCCTACGGCCCGTAGGAGGCCCATGGTCACTACAGCAGGTAGCAGGACCATGGTTACAACGGTCCGTATGTTGCCCATGGTTATTGTGGCCTAGTTATAAAAAATAGGTTATTGTGGCCACTAGAAAAACGCAGAAAAAGAACTGCAGTGACTACAAGCAAACAACTAAACAAGACAATAAGGAAATAAATAAGCAAGCAACTAACGCTAGGCTATTACGGCTATTACACATATTACATCCACTGGGCATCAAAGTTCGCCACCAATGCAAATATAGGGAACAAAGCAGCATATCACATACGCTGGTTGTCAAAGTTGGCGACCAGTGCAAATAAACGCCGCAGCAAAACAAATCCAGAACTGAAACCACTTCAGAAGAGCTCAAGAAACAATATCCTGGGTACCCAGCATGCTGGCAAGATGCTTAGCAAGCTTATTAACTTTCTCTTGTTTGGCGCTTAAATCCTCCAGCGCTTGCTGTTGCACCAGAAAGTATGCATCTGAATTTTGCAGGGACTTCCTCAATCCTTCGGCTTCATGTCGCAGCACATCTGATCGATGTCTTTCAACTTGAAGTTGAGACTCAAGAAGACGAACTGATTCAGGCAGCAAGTTCGAAGAGCTTGTGCCAGCAGTAGTGGCCAGTAACTCAAACACTACATCAAGACATGACATTTGGGTTGTCTCACTGTTGTCAAGATAGTTTTTATCAGCTTTCTCGGAGACCAACAGGGATGTCTCACTATCTTGAACCTTATCTGCATTACTTCCTTTACCATTGCATAACGGGGTACTCTTCTCCAATATTTTGTCCGCATTCTAAAAGAGAAACAAGCAGACACATCACATGTTTACCATGTAGTATATGAAACTCATTTTGGTAAATCAGTTCAGTAGTAAAGTGGACAGGATAACAGCATGAAACAAACATATATCTATGTACCATGGTCACTATATGGTCTATATCATTCTAGTTTTTGTTGCCAAATCAAGATAGAGACACAGTTCAAATAATATCTGTTTAAGACAAAGCAGCATAGATAGAATATAAGTGTGGGAAACTACACAACAATAACAACACTTGTAATGTGCATGACATGAGAACATAACTGTTTATTCAATTGAAACTGAAATCAACATATAGCAAGTTACAACAGCAAAACAGTTAAAGAAATAGGTTTAAAACATACCTGTTGCGCCACTGGAGTTTCAATTCCATCCTTCAAATTTGAAAATAGTTGGTATGAGTAAATACAGTGATGCAAGAGCAAAGGAGTATGGACCATAGCTACAGAACCTGACTTGAGAACAATTCTTCTTCTGCTTTAAGCGTTGAGTTGGGGTTCGGAGTGGTGGTCCTCGTGCTTTGGGCACTGCATTTGCCTTACTAACTGCTCGTGTTTGGGTGCTCTGTGGTGGAGACAGTGCTGTGTCAACTGGAACTGGGTTACTATCTGCTGGGGTTGGGGTTAGAAGGGGTGTAGTTGGTTCTCTGTCCAACTGGGTAGGGGTACAATCTGCGAGAGTCTGGGTTATGTGTGGTGGGGCTGGTTCTTGGGCAAGTACAATTGTGGTTCTATCTGCATCAACTGGTAGCACTATCTTTTCTGAAGACCGTGTTGTTACTCCCTTAGATACTGCCATCACCCTCTCCAATTCAAATGGCTGATAAACAAGAAAAGTAATTGAATGTACAGACATTGTATGATAGACAGGTGCAATGGATAGTGGGGAATAAAAGAGGGCATGAAATAATTCACATTTATGTTGTCTAACCAAACAGGATAGCATGACACAATTTCACATATATGATGGCTAACTAAATAGGATGGAAAGACATAGTTCAAAATATGATGACTATGTAAACAGGATGACATGATATAACTATATAATGTGTTTATTAAATAGGTTGGCATGCCATAATTCACATACATGCCGCCTATGAAAACATGATAGCATGATATAATTCACGGATAGAATGACATAATTCAAAATATGATGACTGTAAACACTAAACAGGATGAGATGATATAACTATATGATGTCTTTATTAAATGGGTTGGCATGCCATAATTCAGATAGATGTTGTCTATGTTAATATGATAGCATGATATAATTCAAATATATGATTTATATACTAAGCAAGTAAGCAGATGGCAATCGCATATATGATGTAAAAATTAAGCAATGCAAGACAACATATGCATGATATGAGTAATATAACCCTGCCAAGTTTGAGCATGGACCTCAGTGGGGAAATAGGACTGGTCATCTATCTCTGAATCCTCCTCTGAGGAGCTATCTGTAACTAGCAAGATGTCTGCTTCAGCAGGTAGCATTGTCCGCTCTGAAGACCTTGTTTTCACTCCAGATACTTCCATCACCGCTTCAAATGGTTGATGCACAGGAAGAGTAGTTGAATATACAAACATTGTCGACAAATGAAATACGTAATACAAAAAAAGGATAGCATGATATAATTCACATATATGATGATTAGCTAAACAGCATGGCATTGCATAATTCACATATATAATGCCTTGCAACAAGATAGCATTGCATAATTCATATATATAATGTCTTGCAACAAGATGGCATTGCATAATTCACATGTATGGTAATTAGACACTAAACAGGTGGCATTCACATAAAGCATGTCTAAACTAAGCAAATGGCATAGCAATGCAAGACACCATACGCACGATATGAGCAACATAACCCTGCCAAGTTAGAGCATACACCTCGGGGGGGGGGGGGGAATTGGACTGCGTAATCTGTCTCTGAATCCTCCTCTGAGGAGCTATCCATAACCAGCGAGATATGCGCTTCGTCAGATAGCATAGTCTGCTCTGAAGACCTTGTTTTAACTCCAGAATTTTCCATCACCGTGTCAAATGGCTGATGCACACGAAGAGTAGTTGACTGTACTAACATTGTTGACAAATGTAATACATAATGAAAAAAAAGGATGGCATGATATAATTCACATATAAGATGACTGGCTAAGCAGGATGGTATTGCAAAATTCACATATATGATGCCTGGCTAAACAAGATGGTGCTGCATAATTCACATATACGATAAAGAAACTAAACAGATGGCATTCACACAAAGCATGTCTAAACTAAGCAGATGACATATTTGATGTATAAAGTAAGCAATGCAAGGCACCATATGCATGATATGACCAACATCACCATGCCAAGTTAGAGCGAAGACCTCAGGGGGTAAATAGGAGTGATCTTCTCCTTCTGAATCCCCCTCATAACAGTTATCTTCCTCTTGATTACAATCTGAAATGGGTGGAGGGGGGCTGCCTTTGCGCCCACCATGGAGCGACGTCTGCATGAAATTTTATTGCCACGCAAGGCTCGTCTCTTTTGCTCTACATGTTCAGTTCCATTGTGTACAATAACTGACATGCATAGGAATAAAACATAGTGAGATTATGTAAGGAGTGCATGCAGAAATCCAGAGTGATGGTAGCAACCTGTGGATAGACCCAAAACCAATGATAGCAGGCAGATAATGGCTTCAGTTAAAAAATACAGATAATGGCTTCTTTACTGTTTGTTTCCCACCCAACATGAAACTCATAAAAGACACCAGAGATTAACCAGATAGTAGATAGATACTATTAATTGCGGCCCCGATATGTACCCCACAACCATTTAAAAGCTCAAGTTTGAGCATTAGTTTGGAGCTGCCTCAGAGTTTAATCGGTGAACAGGACAATAAAGTAGCATGTAATATTAAGCGATGCATAACATAAGCAGACACGAAAGAGTGCGACCTCTCTTGCGGACCCATGTAGTCCTCGAGGTCATCTTCTTAGTTGATGATGGTAATGCAGTTGTCGTGGCTGCCGGCGGCGGGGAAGAAGATCTAAGGCGGCGAAAGACAGTCTGGAGAGTGGATCCCTACTGTGGTGGATCCTTCTGTCGTTGGAGCAGCTGAGCTGGGGTGGACGACGGTGCAGCAGGAGCGGGACAAACCACACAAGGTTTTCTTTGATAACTATCTGTAAGAGAAGTAATTCTGTAAGGGCTCGTTTGAATTGGAGGATTCTAACAATGCCGGGATATGAAATACACAGTAATAGGATAGGAATGCATGTGCAAAGAATTTAAAATCACAAGATTTCTGTCAATCTGGGTGTTTGGTTCACAGGAATTGGAAGGTCAAAGGAATGCAAAGAAGCATGGTCAAATTAAGTCAAACCACAAGAAAATGTACAGTTATAATGATATTCTGCTACTATCACTTAGTCTTGTTCTTCATGAATAAGAATTTGAAAAGGAGGGCCAAGTGGATATTAAAATTCCTACCGTTTTTCTTTGAAAGAGACACTAAAGGAACAAATCCTACAGTTTTCCTTTGCTCCATTCCTTTGAACCAAATGCATTAATAGTAGTACCATAGTAGACTTTCCAATTCCTGTGTTTTTCCTTCACTTTTCCTTTCAGCCACTGGCAATTCTAGTAGGCAGGCTTGAACAGGCAAAAGCCTACACTCCAAAAATGTTTTTGTGCAACTTGTACTACTTTGGACCCAGGCCACTTCCCTACTAACTCAACTCCCAGGCCTATCTACACATGCACAGCTCAAACGCGCAGAAATAAATAATGATGGCTTTCGAGAGAGTCCATCACGGATAGCTAAGTTGCCTGGTACCTCACTGCTTGTCATATAGTAGGAGAAACTAATCGTATTTCACGTTACTACATGTGCTCAGTGGACAATATATATAACATGTAGAGTAAAAAAGCGATGCAACAAGTGTACAACCTCTTTGGCGAAGCCATGTCGATGAGGATGCTCCGGCTGATGTGGCTGTCGAAGGAGGGGAAGAAGATCTTAGGCGTCTGGAGATGGAGCCGAGGGTACTGCTCCGCTGTGATGGAGGGTTTCGTCGTTGGAGCAGCTCCGGTGAGTTGTACGACGGCGAGGCTGAAGCAGGACAAGACAGACAACGTTAACCTGAGTGGAATTCTAATAGCATCTCCAATAGATGATGTAAAATACATAACCACAAAGTGCAAGATGTAAAATACATCAGCCGCTCATCTCTGAAATTAACTATCGAAGCTGAATTGAACTGTCAAAACTGAATTTTACTGTCGAAACTCAATTTTGCTATCGAAACTCAATTTTGCTATCGAAACTGAATTTTACTATCGAAACTGAACGCACTAGTAGCAGAAAAGCAGTAGCAGCAGCAGCGCCCAGAGCAGCAGCGCGTGCGAGAGCCAGGGCAGCTGGTCGTGTAGCAGCAACTCGGGTAGCAGCTACAGGGGCTCGAGCGAGAGCAAGATCTGCTACTCGTGCAGCATAAGTGCGAGCAAGAGTAGAGCAGCAGCGCAAGCGAGAGCAAGAGCGAGTGCAGCAACGTGAGCAAGAGCAAGAGCAGACCAGGAAGGGGAACGAGAGCAAGAGCAGAGCAGCAGCGCGAGTGAGAGCCAAAGCAGCAGCGGCTCCTACTGATGTGGATGTCTCCGCCGAGGGAGCGATGCCGTGGAGGAAGTGGCCGGCGATGCCGCCGTAGACGGAGCCATGCCATGTCGGCTCGGGACTGAGTGCCGGCAGCACCGTGAGATCGAATCAAGAAGAAAATGTAGCGATTAGTGTAGAACCCTTTGGTGGCGCCGATTAGGACACAGCTTCATCCGAGGAATCGGTGATGATGATGCTCTTCTGGTGGTGCAGGTGAAGACGGCGGTGTGGGAATGGAGGTGGCACGAAAGATGAGGGGAACATCAGGGCAGCTCCTTGGAGGTGGAGGACAGGGTGGCTGAACCGGCGGGACGACGAGATTGACGACGGATCCTCATCCAGTGCGGTGGATGAGGGATGTCGAGGTGTTGCTATGGATGACGTCGTCGGGGAAGAGGCTCCAGTTGGGTGGGCGGACGGAGGAGGGTGTGGGGCTTCGCGGGTTTTCGTGGCCTCGGTGTATGAATGGGGGGGCGGAGGGGATGGGAGGGGGGAACCATGGCTTAGGGACGTGCTTGTCCGAAATGTGGGGTAACTTTCGAAAGTAGCCCCACCAATTTGAACTAGGTGGTTCTTTCGGTTCAGGGGTATCACAGGAATTTCGCGTGTCGGGATTTGGCAGGAGGTGGGAGTTTTCGCGCGCGTTGTAATTTTGGGATAGCAAGGCGTGGGTTGAGATGGAGGGAGTTTTCGGAGCACAACGAGACAAAGAGATATCTTAAAATTTCGGGATAACAAGGCGCGAGTTGAAATTTCCGGACAAGCCTAACGTGTATACTATATCAAATCAATTCGCACTTCCCTCGACGAAAAAACCAAAAAGAAATCAATTCGCACCACATAAGAGAGTCTAGTCCCATGTACTGTACCAAATCAATTCGCACTACAAATGCCATTCAAAACTTTGAATCCATGTTATGTTCAATTAAAATATTTCGCTATGTGTATAATGCATGCAACCTGCTACTCAAATGAACATTTTAGTGCATCCCAAATGTATATACTACGCTTGAATATGAACTAAATTTGAATTAGTTTCTCTATTTGAATAAGATCTACAATCATGATTGTTGTCAAGTTAAACCATTTGAATTCGTTTCTCTATTTTAATAAGATCTACTATCATCATTATTGTCAAGTTAAACCATCGTTTGTATATTATCTTCACAGCACACCACATGATTACTGTCGAGTTAGATATGAACTATGTGTACTATATGAACTCGAACTCGATTTTTTGAATCCACTTTATGTTGATTTCAAATCACAGTACATTTCAAGCTCTAGCTAGATCTTCATAATCTAAACCATGTCTCATATATATAATGTGTTTATCACATATTGTATGGTGCCCCGCCCCCTACGCCTACAAGTATTTAGCTATGAGTTGCAAATGCCACACATTATCACAAATTCAAATAAAATATGAGATGGTCGATATATAGTAGTATGGTTTAGATTGTTCGATATTTAGTTGTGAGCTGCAAACGCCACATAGTATCACAAATTCAAATAAAATGTGAGATTGTTCGATATTTAGCTGTGAGTTGCAAACGCCACGCACTATCACATTATAGTATAACATGTCCAAAACCACACCACGCGTATCACCGCTATATTCATGCATGCATAGGTTTATAACACTACGATCTCTTATTCAAATATATGAATCCACTTTCATATCCAATTATGATCTTTGTTAGTCTCTTACACCCACACAATCCTCTAACCATCGTAGCTAACCCTAACTTTCTCTCATGCATGCACACGCCCTCCTCGCCCTCCCCCTCCCTCAGCATTCTATCCATCATGCACATTCATTTTTTTTCTTTAGGTCGTTCTCCCACGGTCTCCACAACTCCTTTTTTCTGACACACGCCGATCAATAAACCTCTCTAGCGATGTCTGCCTACCACACACACACACACACACACTTTCCATCTCCTCCTTTCTCTGTCCATGCCTCGTGTCTCTCATACGTTCCCACACACGTGTAAACTCTCGCCCCTCTTTTCATCGATCTCACAATCGCACACTCCTCCCCCTATCTAGCTAGTAGGCCTCTCGCACCACCTCCTAGATCCATCTCTCTCTCTCTATCCGTCTCTCTGGGCCTTATTTGCCTCTAACAAATGGATGTACACCGACCGATCTACCACTATACATATAGCTAGCTAGGTCATTTATAACTCGCTTTCCGCACGCGCTGATCGATCTACCTCATTAGTTATGTCTCTCCCTTCCTCCGACACACAACAATTGATCTACCGATCTAGTTAGGTCTGCTTACCAAACACATGGTCACCCTTCATCATCCATGCATGCCTGCCGACACATCTATCACGCACACGCACACGCACACACAGAAACACATCCCCACTCTTCTTGATATTGCAGTTGTACCCTCAGTTGTTCTAGTAGGCCTCTCCCACCATCTCCGAGAAGCAACTCCACCACCCCTCCGGCACTCTACCTCTCTCTCTCTTTCTCTGTCCCAACCTATTTCCCGTCCTTCACTTATGTATGGATGTCGACCGATCTCCCTCAAGACATGGCTAGGTCTCTCCTTCTCAACACATATACGAGTCGATCTACCTCTCTTGTTAGGTCTCTGCCCCCCCCCCCCACACACCGATACATCGAGCGCTCTAGTCATGTCTCCCCACCACACACAAACTTGCCCTCTCCCCTCTGACGTTCCGGTAGGTTAGTTGCCCTATATCTTTGACATGCACACACACAATTTCGATGGCTCTCTTCATCGATCTCGCACCCACACACTTGATCCTCTCTTCGACTCTATCGATATGTATGACCCCTCCCTCTCTTCTCGTGGATCGCCCGCTCTATATATGGTATAGATAGGCCTCTATTTCACACACATTGCATGTGTCACATTTTTTGTTTGAGACATCATCGACACATATTCCCACAAATACATTCACGAAATCACCCCCCATAACAAAAAACACTCACGAACACACACGGCATCTCTCTAGGTTTGTATCTCTCTCACACACACCCACGGAGGTGGGGGACGTGCACGAAGAGAAGAGGTGCACGCACGGCGCACGTACTCCCGTCTCTTTCCCAACCACACCCGCGCGGGTACACAGTGGAGCTCATTTCTGTACGAAAAGGCAGCCCACGTGGTAATTTGACACGTGTACTGGTTGTACACTTGATGGAGGATCGTGTACCGCGGGTGAACAAACAAATTGCGACTTGACGCGTTATTTAAAAAAGAGGCAAACCATGTGGGGCCTACCTTAGAGGCAAGGCTCTATACACTGGAGATGCTCTGTACTACTTTTGATGTGTCCCGTCAACTCGCAAAACGAGGAGAAGCTTGCTTAGTACGCCCTCTCCCGCGCCCACGGGTGCGGTGGCTCACAGAGTCGCAGGACGAGGAGAAGTTTGCTTACTACGCCTATGCCCGCTCCCTCGCCCACGCACGCGGTGGCTCGTAGGACGAGGAGAAAATTTTATTACTCCCTTCGTTAGACATATACTCCCCCACCTTGGTTAGAGAGATTATTATATTGTTTGAAATATATGTCTTTTAGCAGATTTCAATATGAACTACTAGTACATACTCCAAACACTGATGTATATAGATGTATTTTAGAGTGTAGATTTACTCATTTTGCTCCGTATTTAGTCCATATTGAAACGGACGTAGTAGTACGCACTCTCCCTCGCCCCTCGCCCCTCGACCCTTGCCCACATGGTGGACGTGCAACAATTCATTCGGTCTCAGATAGCCAGAACCATATACTGTAGTACCATCATTGCTCGACTTCCCGAAGAGGCGAAGAACCAAGCGCAAGGTTAATATTTTTGAGATGCCAAGCGCAAGGTTTATAGGAGAACGAGTAGTAGTAGTACTAGTAGTACATACTGTATGAGGAAGAAGGCAACAAGAATGTATGTTTTGCGTGATAGTCTCTTCTTACAGGATGTGCTAGACCTAGTGGACCTCATTGTTGCAATGGGAGTACTATCATAGACGGCACGATTCAGAGTGGTGGGCAGCGGGAATAATTCGGAGCTGCTTAGTCTTAAACCCCATGAAGAAGTCCCATCGAAAGGAATAGCCATCCTCTACACGTGCTCCTATGTCAAATGAGTAAATGAGACAAAAAGAGAAAGAGACAAAGTAAAAAAATCACCAGCCTTAGAGCCAGCCCTATTGTATTAGTGAATGATATTTGTACGTCGTGATTGACATGGCTATCTTATTAACCATGATGCGGAGGTAGCAGCGGATTTTTATTTATTTGCGGAGGTAGCAGCGGATGGATATTCCACGAGGAGTGAAATGATGTCTGCTTCCTCGGTTAAACATAGAGAAAGGTGGGCCTCGTGATTTGACGGCTCATTAGTCATTATTACTGCCTATACTCTTTGCCCATATAATAACCGCGTGGTAGAGTAGTTGGCTATACTTTTAATAACCATGCTCAAAGAGAAGAGGTGCACGCACCCACGCACGTACTAGTAGCACTCTTTGCGTCTTCCCCAACCACACATGTGACATGGTGGAGCTCATTTCTGTATGATGATGCAGCCCACATGATAATTTGATGCGTCTAGTAGCACTTAATGGAGGGTCGGGAACCACGCATGAACGGTGCCACGTTATTTAGAAATAAAGTTTTTTTCTTCAGTGGCACGTACGCAGTATAAATAGGTTCATATGGAGAGAAAAAGAAACTGCTCCACTATATATAACATAGCCAGGAGCCTACACGGTTGCTTGCTGGGGTTGCTCTCTTCACACTCTCTCACACAAAATGACTGTGGCCACATCTCTAACATCCAGGCAGATCACGTCCGCCGGGGGAAGGGGTGGATGCTTTGTGTAGATGCGGCCGGTCGCCGTCGCCTACGGCGAAAACCCACTGTCGGCGCATCCCGATCAGGGGTCCCCGCCGTTCTCTCTCACAAAGCCGGTGCGGTTACCTTCGCCCCTTGCTCACTGCCACGACATGGGAAGTTGCCGCCTCCCGCCACCCTCCTCTAAGCTAGCTCCATCCTGACATCCCTCAGGTACAACTTCCTTTACATCCGGCTTGCACCACTGCCCCAGCTGCCCACATCGCTCCATGTGGATATTTCTCTACATCTTTGCCCCGCACATACCTCTACTGGCTTCTACTGTATTTGTGATGAGTTTATGTCACATAAAAACTAGTCCCACTAGTCTTATTCTAATCACACTTCAATTTCTTTGCCATAGGGATGCTGAGCTCGATTTTAGTGAAACTGCACAAAATGATCCGATGGTCAAAGGGTTGCAAACTTCATTCCTTCGGAAGGTTCAACCTCACCAGCAAATTAAAGTCTGGTTAGGGTTTAGGGTTCAAGGCCTAGAGACTGCATGGATCATTTTTTCTTTAGCTGTCTCTGTTCCAAAGTAAGTGTCAACTTTAGTACAACTTTGTACTAAAGTTGGCAAAGTTGGCATAAAGTTGAGACACTTATTTTAGAATGGAGGGCGTCTTGGCTATGATCTGTGAATCATTGAGATGCAATAGCATTCATGTTAGTCTCCTTTGTATTTGATGGAATGTTGCAACAGGGCAACCTTGGAAGCAAGATACATGAAACAGAAGCTGAAAGCTACATAGCATTGTACATTTTTCGTTGCTTTCGTGTTTTCGCTGAGTTGCCGTGTTTTCGCTGATTTTGCACTCCTCCACTATAAGAGTGGAGAAAATTGAAAGAGTGGACACGCTCTACCTCCTTTCACCGAAACATGGGACATCTAGCATTCGGTGCACATGTCATGCACCAAAGTAAAGTGTCCAGTACAAGTGAGACTCAGCACCGTCGTACCACCTCAGTAATAATGACCAATGGGCCGTCAAATCACATAGACCCGGTAGTAAGTTGGACGGACGAAGCAACCATCACTCTTCGTTGAATCCGCTTCTCCCTTCAACGCATGCGCCAGTGAGAGGTCGCGTCCGCTCTGCCTGGGCATGAATGCGGCACCGATTCTCTGGAGCGGCGCTGACCATTTCGGGCGGGAAGCGCGCGCGGGCGATGGAGGGGCCTTGGGTGGGCCAGGGTGGTCAGTGAGGAACGGGCGTGGCAGCTGTCTCGGCTAATCTCATTTTCTTCGTTTTACCATATTATTACAGTCTTATTTTCACTTCTTTCCACCACATGCTCACATTCCAAGGTGCATTAAATTGATGCATGCAAGGATTAAAAGAAACCAACCAGTGCATGTAACCATTCCTACTCATTTAGTGGCCGTCCATGAAAATATCATAATTAATGTAGATTAAAGTTTGAGTAATTTTGTAAACTACGAGACATAGTACATTTCTCCACTCATCATCTGCCTTGGTTGATGAGATTTCAAATTTAAGCCCTATAAACCGGAAAGGAGGGAGTAGTTAAAAAATTTGGTCAAACTTTTACAAAAAATATATGACATGGCGTAAAAACCTGGACGGAGGTAGTAGTACGAGATACGGTGGCACGCTGACTTAGGCCGAATACAAGTGCCTGCTTATTATTGGAAGAGAGCAAAGTGTACATACAAAGTAATTAAAATTGAATTTCTCGAAAATATTTAAAATTGGAGGATGGTGCAGCCCACCTTTCCGATATTTTGACCGTGTGTGCTTCAATTGTTGTTCACTTTGGAGGGTCGTGTACCACACGTGAATGATAGTAAGCACGACCGGGAGGCGTGCAGCGTTAATTGCGAGTTGACTCCTTCGAGCGTTAAATTTTCTTCATGTATTAGCATTGCCCTAGTATTTTTCTTCACTACGTTAAATAAAGAGTTCCATTTCGTGCACAATTTATAAGAATTTTTATGGAGAAAAAAAGAAAACCACTCCAACTATATAAGCTGCAGCCTCGGCGCTTGTTTTCTAGGGTTTGCTCTCTTCACACACTCTCTCCACTATATACATACATGCTGGAGCCTCAGCGCTTGTAGTTGCTCTCTTCACACTCTCTCACCCTCTCCAGATCTAAACAAGACTGCGTTGGCCTCTCTCTCTCTCACTCCCCTCACTGCTAGTCAAAGAGCCGGCAGGATTCCGTCTGCCGGGGAAGGGAAGGAGGCTTAATGCTGTCGCCATCGGCGAGGGAGGGAATCCACTACCGGCGCAGCTGTTCTCTTTCACCCAGTGCTACTTCTTGAGCTTGTGTTGGTTTTTCCCTTGAAGAGGAAAGGGTGATGCAGCACAGTAGAGGTAAGTATTTCCCTCAGTTAAGAACCAAGGTATCAATCCAGTAGGAGAAGAACGCACAAATCACCAACACCTGCACAAACAATCAAACACTTGCACCCAACGCGATAAAGGGGTTGTCAATCCCTTCACGGTTAATTGCAAAAGTGAGATCTGATAGAGATAGATAAACAAAAGATAAAATATGTTTTGGGTTTTTTGGTATATAGATCTGAAAATAAAAGATTGCAAAATAGTAGATCGGAAAGTAATATGATGGAAAATAGTAGATCGGAAAGTAATATGATGGAAAATAGACCCGGGGGCCATAGGTTTCACTAGAGGCTTCTCTCATGAAGGCAAATAATACGGTGGGTGAACAAATTACTATCGAGCAATTGATAGAAAAGCGCAAAGTTATGACGATATCCAAGGCAATGATTATGCATATAGGCATCATGTCCGTGTCAAGTAGACCGACTCCTGCCTGCATCTACTACTATTACTCCACACATCGACCGCTATCCAGCATGCATCTAGAGTATTAAGTTCATAAAGAACGGAGTAACGCCTTAAGTAAAATGACATGATGTAGAGGAATTAATTCAAGCAATATGATGAAAACCCCATCTTTTTATCCTCGATGGCAACAATACAATACGTGCCTCGCTACCCCTACTGTCACTGGGTGAGGACACTGCAAGATTGAACCCAAAGCTAAGCACCTCTCCCATTGCAAGAAAAACCAATCTAGTTGGTCAAACCAAACCGATAATTCGAAGAGAAATACAAAGATATTAAATCATGCATAAAAGAATTCAGAGAAGATTCAAATAATATTCATAGATAAGATGATCATAAATTCACAATTCATCGGATCTCGACAAACACACCGAAAAAGATGATTACATTGGATAGATCTCCAAGAACATCAAGGAGAACATTGTATTGAGAATCAAAGAGAGAGAGAAGAAGCCATCTAGCTACTAGCTATGGACCCGTAGGTCTGAGGTAAACTACTCACGCATCATCAGAAGGGCAATGGAGTTGATGTAGAAGCCCTCCGTGATCGATTCCCCCTCCGGCGGGATGCCGGAAAAGGCCCCAAGATGGGATCTCATGGGAACAGAAGGTTGTGGCAGTGGAAAAGTGTTTTCGTGGATTGCTCTGGTGGTTCTGGAATATATAGGAGGAAGGGCTAGGTCAGAGGAGTCCCGAGGGGCCCACAAGGCAGGGGGCGCCCCCCCCTAGGACGCGCCCTCCACCCTTGTCGCCGCCTTGCGGCTCTTCTAACTTGGACTCCAAGTCCCCTGGGTGTCTTCTGGTCCAAGAAAAATCATCCTGAAGTTTTATTCCATTTGGACTCCGTTTGGTATTCCTTTTCTGCGAAGCTCAAAAACAAGGAAAAAACAGAAACTGGCACTGGGCTCTAGGTTAATAGGTTAGTCCCAAAAATAATATAAAATAGCATGTTAATGCATATAAAACATCCAAAATAGATAATATAATAGCATGGAACAATAAAAAATTATAGATACGTTGGAGACGTATCACCCAGCGGCGGCGCGGCAGGGCCTCCGACCCCTTCTTGCTCGCTGTCGTACATAGTGTGGGCAGATCGGCCTCCGGCCGCCCACTGAGCCACACCCCGAGAACCTTAAGGTATAATTTACTTAATCGACATGCATTGCTCTAGCTGTATGTGAATTTTTTCCGCTTCTGCACTCGAATCTAGGTGTTGGATCATTCAGAAAAGTAGCGGGGAAAGTTGTATAGCATGAATCTAGGACGTGGTTCAAAGAGGAAAGGAAGGGGGGAAAGTAGTACAGACTGGCTATCCAGCACCTACGTTGGTCGAAAAGGGAAAACAATGACAAACGCAGTACGCACATCTGTAACGAACTGATCTTTCTGTGGGTGGGGGACAAGGCTGTAGAGTTTGAGCAGGACTAGATTTGCTGCCCTCACATAGGGAAAGGTGTCTAAAGATAACAAAACTGGGACCAACACAAATATGCTCCTTGGTTGTTTGTTCTTTGTTGCAACTGACTGTGCATCACCCCTTTATACATCGGTAGATGCACATGGTGCTGGTGCGTCCACTGTCCCGTGAAACTCTTTAGCTGTTGTTAATCTAATAATGCCGCTGGAAAATTGAAGCAATGCCACACTTAAAAGCAAATTACATGTTTAATGAATTTTATTGTTAATATATAATCTCTGTTAATATGAATCAATGCCACTATTTGAGAAATGCTACTATCTTGCTTTCTTTCCCATTTAGATAAGTTAGATGCTTCTTTTTGTGGGCTTCTGTGTCATCCACCGTTATTGACCAGTAATTGTTTCCTTTGCACCTCTGTGTAAATAGGGTTATCTACTTCACCTCATTGCTATTGCGACCTTTTGGTGCACTACACAAAACACTTTTGTTTTAAGAGTGTTTTATGCAGTTCAACCAAAATGTCACACCGACAACGTTGCTTGATTGCTTGATCTTAGTGGAACTGCACAAGAGGAGATCTGACTTCCTATGCTTGTTGGCAAATTTGTTTCAGATCTTCTTCTTGTGAGTTGTTTGAATTCTGCGTCATGAGAGGTCAGTACTGGCTTTCTTTCACATGATTGTGCAGTGTGCTTTCATATGTTGTGCTACTTATACGGTAATGTTGCTTGATTTTAGTGAACTGCACAAATGGAGACCAGACTTCCAATCTGTATGTGCACCGTAATATCCCATTGATGTAAGATAATGATATTTCACAACTGATAGCCTGTATTTTGCTACTGTCATCAGATATTAATGTCGTTGTTTAGTGCTATACATGTGCTCCCTAATTGACATGCCAAATCTTACATTGAAGGCAAAGCTTGTCTGTTATTGAACCAAGTGATGAAGGTGAAGAACAAGCAGAAGAAAAACAAAAATCAACTCCCGGTGCTGTAATGAAGCACTGGAACTATGATGACACAAGTAATGATATAGTTTTGCATCTTAATTTATTGCTATGGCTGGAACGAGCAATTGTTTTGCCACTGGTTTGATGCCACTCTTAATGTAATATGTAATTATCTCTACTTGTGCAAACAGGGATCTTGTTTGAAGATAACATATATTTTAGTGGAACTGCACAAGAAGATGTTGGAAACATTAAACTAATTGAGGAGTATATAGTAAGCATGGCAACCACAGTAGATAATAACGGATGGTTCCTAAGAAGTGCTTCATCTGTATGCTCTACACAATAAGCCTCCTGACCAAGGTTGGTATTGGTCCACGGATTTCATCCATATGATTTGAGCTTTGTCATCTCTATTGGGGTTGTGCTACTGTTTAGATACTGTCATGAGAAAGTGGTATTGTCCTCGAGAAGTGCTTCATCTGTGCTGTTTTAATTATTTCCTTTCCTTTTTTTGAGCAAACAGGGATGCATCATTTAGTTGTTCTCTTGCCTTTGCACAACAGGATCATCCTCTTCATATCAGAAGGAAGCAGTTGAAGGATGGTTACATTACTGCCCACAAGAACAAACTAACTTCAGCTCAGAAGGACTCACTGATCTCCATCTTTGTTGTTGTGATGGCCAATACAATGTTGTTTTAGGATTCTTTCCGGTGAGTTCCATTTTTTTAAATGTGTGCTCTACATGGATCATGTAGGTTGCCTGTTTAAACTGTTAATTCATAGTACAGTTTGCTTTATACTAATCACTTTTTTGTATTTATGCAAACAGGGATGCTCAGCTTGATTTCAATGGGAACTGCAGAAAATGTTCTGATTATTCATGCCCTCCATTATACTTCATCATGCACAACACATCGAATGTTCTCAAATCATTCATTTCCACCTCCAGCCACAAAATTAGCTACATGAAAGGAGGTGCGGATATGTTCAAGGCGTTGCAACATATAAAGGTGAAATCATACAAGCTACGCGCGAAGTTGGTTGATTTTAGTGGAACTGCACAAAAAGAACAGCTGGTTTATTTAGCACGAGGTGACATGTTAATGTCCGAACAGATGGCAAACCCCGCCCATTCCACAATCGTAGGCATTTGATACTTTGGAATGGGAAAACCTTGTCAAAGTTTGCTCATTGATGTACGCAAAGACACGCATTTGATATTTTGGAATGGGACAACCTTGTCAAATTTTGCTCATTGATGTTAGCAAGAAGACATGCGTTTGATATTTTCGAATGGGACGCCCTTTGCTTTTAGCAGCATCGATCGATTTTTCTTTATTCTTTAGTTGTGAAGTAAATATTGGCTCTGACATTTGAATCACTGAGATGCATAATCATCGATTGATTTGAATGTTCTCTATGAATTGCCAGGCCTGTGAGTTTGATTGCAATGTACAAGCACGCTAAAAAGCTGCTCAAACTTTTTGTACGTGTGAAACTGCTGCAAACGAGGTGATCACCGTGCATCCTGGGAATAATGCTAGTACGTATTGTTTTGCATGTTCATCCAATGCCAATGATACAAGAATTCGAACTAATCAAACTAAATTCATTCATACACGACCGTATCTATATCTTTATCTGTATCTATCTATATATCTACTACTCTTATTATTACTCTTATAAAAAACAGAGTTGGTGATGATGGTGTGCCTGCCATCCTGCAATATAGGCCGTCCGATCTATATCTGACGGATAGGAAGGAAACTATGGCAATTTTGCAAAAAGATACCCACACCCCTCTCCACATTTGCAGATAAGGCCTTCCCTCGTTCATCCTTTTCTCTCACAAGATAAACTACTCATACAAATGCATCTTGATGTTACGTGCAACACACGGGCATCTTGCTAGTCTTCTACTCTTATATAAAAAATAGAGTTGGTGATGATGGTGTGCCTGCCATCCTGCAATATAGGCCGTCCAATTTATATCTGACAGATAGGAAGGAAACTATGGCAATTTTGCAAAAAGATACCCACACCCCTCTCCACATTTGCAAATTAGGCCTTCCCTCGTGTAACATCCCCAGCATCACACTACAGTAATCCCTTATGATCAGTGCCAAGTCATCTTGATTTACAAAGCTTAATCATATTGGATTAATATCTCATTTCAAATTCCTTCTCTGAATCCAATTCAAATTCAAAGTGAAATTTCAATTTGCACAAAAGTTGCTGGAAAAATGTTCATTATTCAGCAAATATTTCAAAACAATTGTTGTTAAGGAAAACAACATCACCATCACCCAAAAGTTGGGTTAGGGCAATTAAACAGTGCCAAAATAGCACTATTAATGCCATATCCATTTTTGAAAAGTCCAAATGGAATCAAAACTTGTCCAAACTTTTTGTGGCAGAGCACAATATTCCATAATATTTGTTTTGGCCAGGCACACATTTTTGCTAAGTCATTTGGTGGCTATTTTATTTGCAAAAGCCTGCTGCTAAAATAAAACAAAAATAAGAAAAAAGAAAAAAGGCCTAGACTACTGCTGGGGACTGGGCCTAAGTGCATAGTGCACTCAACCCAGCCCACCAGGCCCACTTTTCCCCTCCTCTTTCTCTCTCCCTCGCGCTGTCGTCGCGCCCATGGCCGCAGCTCGCCGCTTCGGCGAAACGCCGACAGCGCGACACCACCGACGTCGAGGGGATAAGGAGGCCTCGTCCCTCCCCCTGGCCATCGTCATCCACTCCCCCCCTCGCTTTGCTCGCTCTCCTCCCCTCTCCCCTTCCAGATCCACCGCCATCGAGCGCGCCCGCCGCCGCAGCTCTGACGCCACCGCGGCCACCGTCACCGCCTCGGCTTGCCAAGATGTTGTAGACGTTCATCGTCGACCGCCTCGTCTCCTGGTGCCCTCAGGTGGAGCCGGGAAGCACCACAGACGCCAGACGGCGCCGCCCCCTTCCGCCTCTGTCGCCGACGAGCTCCTTCGATTCCGGCCACCCCTGCAGCTACTAAGCCATTCGCCGGCCACCTTGAGCCGCTCGGTGAGCTCTGTCACCTCTCCTATCTCCTCCTTTAGCTTGCTGCGCCCGTAGCTCGCCGCTTCTGTTGTGGCCGAACACAGCACCATCGTCGAGCTTCTCGCCATGGCCACGCTCGCCGATGAGCTCGTCCGAGCTCGTAGTCGTGCTTAGCACGCGCATAGGGCCCCGTAGCGCTAGCTAGCTCGCTCCGCCGTGCTGTGTATCGCCGGATCCGCTAATGCCCGAACTCTAGCGCTGCCTCCGCTGCTCGCCGTCGCCGTCTCCGGCCATTTCCGGTCAAATCGCCGCCACAGATCGACTCGCGAGTGAGTGCTCGTTCCAACGCAACTAGCCGCGGGCCGAACGGCCGCCTGAGGCCGATTTCCGGCGAGTTTCTGAGCGCGCCGCCGCGTTTGACGTCACCGGCGTTGAAACACCGGCCACCGCCGATGTGGCACACCTGGGGCCACCACTGGGTCACTGCCAGCGAGCCCCACATGCCCCGTTGACTGGGTTGACCCAGTCAACGTGCTGACTGGGCAGCCCAGTGACACTGACGTGCAGGCCCCACTGCTTAATTAGTCTACTTAAAACAATTTCAAAAAATAAACTTAATTAGTTAACCTAATTAGCCACTGACATGTGGGGCGCTGCTACTAATTAACCTCTGATTAGTTTTAAATGAATTCTGTTAGGCACTGTCTATGACAGGTGGGCCCCACTGGTCAGTTTGACCAGTGAGCGGGTCAGCTGACTGCTTACATCACCCTGACATCATGCTGACATCATATTCCATTTCTGGAAATTCCTGTTAATTTAAATAAATCCAGAAAGTACTAGAATCTTTGAAAAATCATAGAAAATAATCCGTAGCTCGGATGGAAAAACTTTATACATGAAAGTTGCTCAGAAAAATCCCAAGAATCCAGCCGTGCCATCTATTTCCGTGTTGAGACCCTCTAAGTAGGTGAACCCGCAACTTTTTGCCCATTTCCGGTAGATGAATAGTGCATACATACCGGTTAATAAATCTAACTTAAATCCTAAAATAACTAATATGACTTAGACATGCTTTTAGGCAACCCTGCACTGCACCATAGCATGACATGCTCTGTGTTGCATATGTTTGCTATGTATTTATCTATTTCCTCCCCCTCTTCTCTCTCGGTAGACCCCGGTACTGACACAGTCCCCGTGACCGATGCAGCTCCGGAGTTCGACTACACTGTTGATGACCCTTCTCTTGCCGCAGAGCTTCCAGGCAAGCACCCCCCCTTTGAACATACCGATATCGCCTATTCTTTCTCTCTTATGCTTGCACTAGAAAGTGCTGCTGCTACTGCTTATCCTATTTCTGATGCATTGCCTGATTTTTGTAACCTGCTTTTGATAATTATCTACTTATCCTAAACTGCTTAGTATAGGCTGGATAGAGACCCACCAGAGACCCCACTTTGACCCAGTTGCCCCTGCTGGATTATCAAATATCTTGATCAACATGATCGACAACCAGGCCCCGGCACCGCACATCACCCCCCTAGTTGTACGACACTGCAGGGTTACTATCGAGTGCCGAGGGTGATACCTCGTATAGCACTTCTGATGTTAACTCTGTAGAGTAGCTATTTAGTCATGGTCATCGAGGGTGATTCCTCCTTCACCACCCCCGATAACAATGCTGTCGTGCAACACCTCAAGTGTGAACCCATCGAGGGTGATTCCTCCGAGTTCACCTTGATGGTTACATCGAGTAGGAATCCAACGAGGGTGATACCTCAGATTCCCCTGATGTTATGGACACACGGATACTCGGAATTTACAACTGTTACTTGGAAAGGCGGGTCCACCCTGAGGGGTACCCGCGTGAGCCTAAGTGGCGAGTAATATGGAGTCGGGTTGACCTGGAGGGCACCCGAGAGATAATTACGAGGCGCGGCCGGGCATTCTTAGCCCTTGCAAAAAGTCCTCGAGATGGGGCGACGGGGTCACATCGATCATGAGTCTCTGCTCGTTACCGCATGCTGCCAACACACTAACGATTTGGATATTTGATCCGAGTGGGACTTTGGCCCGATATCACTAACCATCACGTGGGAACAGTTATGGGCACTCTACATCGTATGCATCAGTCGAAGCTTAATAGACGTCAACGACTGAGCGACGCGCGCTGGGTTGGACTGGTAACGCCCTACACTTGTATAAGGGGGGGCTAGGTCTGCTCACCGGCCGTGTTCGCAATGTGCAGGAGCGTCTGGGGCGATGGCCCAAGTCCCCAGGGGCATAGGTTAGTCCGGCGTGCTGACCTCTCTATTAAGCCTAGGTCGGGTTGCGGCGTATCATTTGGCCGAGGCCGGGCATGACCCAGTAAAGTGTGTCCGGCCGGAGTTAATCGAGCATGGTGGGTAAGTTGGTGCACCCCTGCAGGGAAGAAAACATCTATGCATAGCCGGATCCTCGGTAACGGACACTTGGAGTTGTATCCCAATCGATACAACTAGAACTGGATACTTGAGATGAGATATGGATAGTATGGCTCTGGGATTCTTTCTCGCAGGGAGTCAAGAAAGGATCTCTGGGCGAGGTTGATAACACTACTACTACTTTATACGGTGCTATCTACACTCTTCTAATGCTGCAAGACCGCTGAAGATGCTAGCCTTCGATAGGACCAGGCCTTCTCTCTATTTTGGCATTTCTGCAGCCCCGTCCACATATACAGCCTTTGTTTGATAATGTTGCATATGTAGTGTAGATCCTTGCTTGCTGAGTACTTCGAATGAGTACTCACGGTTGCTTTGCTTCCTCTTTTTTTCCCATATCCATTTGATGCAACCAGATGACGGAGCCCCTGAGACAGCTGCCCCCGCCGATGGCTACTACTACTACCCTCCTGGCGAGTACTACTATGAGGAGCCGACCGACGACTATGAGTAGGTTCGGAGGGTCCCAGGTAGGAGGCCTGCGCCTTTTCGATCATAGTGTTTTCTTTTACCTCGCCTTTTAAAGGCCTATCTGTTTTATCTTTTATATCTGTACTCAGATATCTGATGCTTCTGCTGACGCTTGTAAGCGAGCTTATGTATTCGAGCCCTCGAGGCCCCTGGCTTGTAATATAAAGTTTGTATGACTTTATTTATGTTTTTGAGTTGTGTTGTGATATCTTCAAGTCAGTCCTTAGGCTTGATCGTGTGCATTTGAGTGTATGGTTAGTGCACGATTGAGCCGGGGGCGTCACACCTCGTTCATCCTTTTCTCCCATAAGATAAAACTACTCATACAAATGCATCTTGATGTTCCGTGCAACGCATGGGCCTCTTGCTTGTTTCATATAAAAATGCTGGATTTCATTACATTTCATACATTCTTCAACTAAAAAGGGGTGCGCTGGAGGTATAATTAATTAACCTAATCTATGATCTCCGGCGCCCATTTCCCGTGTCCGGCTGAGCCGAACAGAAGCTTATTCTCCAGCACAGCTCTCCGACTCCACGTCACCGCCAAGAAGCTAATCGGCCATCAATGTTCAACCCGCCAAGCTTGGCTTCAACCGGAGGGTAGCAGCGGTGGCCTTACTTGGACCCGAGCGGCGGCGACCTACCGTGTTCTACTCTTCCTCGTTTTTTGTGTGGCGCGGCCTCGATGGAGCCGGTGATGTCCTCTGTCTCGTTGCCGGTGGGGCGGCGCCTCAGCGGAGCGGGGGAAATCCTCCCCCTTGTCGCCGGCAGGGCGGGGCCTCGGCGGAGCCGACGATGTCCTCTGCCTCGTTGTTGGCGGGGCGGGGCCTCGCCGAAGCCGGTGAAGTTCTCCGCCTCGGTGCCATCGGGGCGGGGCCTCGGCGGAGCTAGCATTGTCCTCCGCCTCGTCATTAGTCTCACCAAACAGCGCCTAGCCCACTTCATCGCCCTCTTTATAGGCGGCCGCAACCTCCGCCACCCGCATGCGGTACTGCCAGCGCGCGAGGCGGCTCTCGCGGGCTGAGTGGTACGACTTGAGCAGCGCCTCCTGCTCTGCCCGCTCCGCAGCGATCTGCTCCTCTAGCTGCAGGTGCTCCTGGAGGACATGGTGGTTGTAGGCGGCGTCGGCCTGCGCCTCCCGGAACTGCTCCTCACGCTTCTGCCTCACCATGTCCATGTATTGGGCATGGGCCTCGCCGATGGTCATGGTGCCATGCACCGGTGAGGATGGCGCGGAGGAGGGGGTTGGCGCCGGATCATCGACTACCACGTTCTCCATTGGGACGTCATCGTCCTCCGGCTGCCTGCCGGCCAGCTAGTCGGTAGCAATGGCTGCCATCTCCTTCTGGTCCGTCGTCCGCCCGTCCCGAAGAGCGCTGGAGCACGACGAAGCCATGGTGGGAGTGGTGTGGACAGGAGAAAGGTAACGGAGGTGGATGACTGCGGCTATGGCCGGTGCAGCAGTTTATATAGCAATGGTGGGCGGCAGAGGGACTGACGAGTGGTGCCGGAGTAACTGCCTCGGCAACCGTGTATCATTAATGCAGGCGGCAGACGAAAGGACGGACGGATGACACTTGTGTCATTTGAACACGGATCAATCGCCTGCACCGGGAAGCAGCACGGGCGGCGCTGACCGTTTCGGGCGAAAAGCGCGCGCGGGCGAGGGAGGGGGTCTTGGTGGGCCAGGGCGGTCAGACTCGTGCTTGGCAGCGGTCCGGTCCAGCAGCCGGACATGCTGGCTCGCCAGCGAGCTCGCCGAGCTCAGCGACGACAATCAGACGATGGACGTGGCTTCCGACCAGGAGCCGGCGCCACCGCCCAAGCCGGTTCATGCCGTGTTCACCATAGAGCAGGTGCGGCCGCACTTCGACGCCCTAATGGCGGAAGAGCTACCAGCGCAAGAGGACCTGTGCTGCAACCTCCGTCTCCTCAACGAGCACCGGCTCACGGAAGGATGAATCGCCGGCGAACAAGCGAACGACAATGCCATCGCAAACATGTGGCCCTATGATCCTGGCTTCCTGAATGAGCAGCGGGCGTTGTATCAGACCATCCGTAGGGCCCGCGAGGCCCTCTCCGCCGTCCTTCCAGTTGTTGCACTCACCGTGGCACCACCGTCTCGCGTTGTCAACATGGTCAATGAACATGAGGAATCAGGAGATGACTTCAATTGGAGAGGATGACAGTGGGGACCCACCAGGGCCATAGCCGCACGTACGCAAGTGCCTCCTTATTATATAGAACTATAATTTTTTTTGCTTCCTCCTGGTTTCCTGACATCATGGTCCCACACCATTGTCAACCTGTTGTAAACCCATTCATATTTTATTATTACATTACAACTACTGTATTCTAACTTCACCATGGCTTATACCCCCCGATACAATCCATAGATTCATCAAAATAAGTGAACAACGCAGCGAGACCAGAATCTGTCAAAAACAGAACAGTCTGTAGTAATTCGAATAATGACCACACTTATGTAACACTAAAAATTCTAAAAAACTAGGAAAACGTGGGAAATTTGTATATAAATCATGTGTAAAAATTTCAGAGAAAAAGCACGTTCCAGTGAATTTACAAAATTCCAGAACTAGGCACAAAAGTTTCTATTTTTTCACAGAATTGAATCAACTATCATCCAAATCATCCCAAAGGCTTTACTTGGCACAAACACTAATTAAAACACAAAAACACAACCATAACAGTAGAATAATTGTGTGCACATAAGAAAATAGAAAAATAAACAAGAAAATTAAGATAACTATTGGGTTGCCTCCCAACTAGCGCTATCATTTTACACCCCTAGCTAGGCATAATGCATAGGTTCAAGTGTTGTCATCCTTCAAATTAATTCCATAGGTGGACCTCATAATAGATTAATATGCTGTCTTAATTCTCTTTCTAGGGAAGTGTTCCATACCCTTCTTTAACGGAAATTGAAATTTTATATTCCCTTCTTTCATATCAATAACAGCACCTATGGTTCGTAGGAAAGGCCTACTAAGTATTATGGGGCAAGACGGATTACAATCGATATCAAGCACAATGAAATTAACGGGTACATAATTCCTATTTGCAAGAATAAGAACATCATTGATTCTACCCAAAGGTTTCTTAATAGTAGAATCCGCTAAGTGCAAATTAAGAGAACATTCATCCATATTGGTAAAACCTAGCACATCACATAGAGATTTTGGTATTGTGGAAACGCTAGCACCCAAATCACATAAAGCATTGCACTCATAATTTTTAATTTGGGTGCTAGCGTTCTTTCTTTACTTTCATCCATGGAGACATAAAGAGCTTTAATTGATTCATTAATATCAAGCTTGGGTGGCAACATTTTATTTTTAACATTTTCCACATCATGAACGATTCTATCTATGCTCCTAGACATATCATCAAGTTTACTCAATTTTTCTTCTATCATAGTGTTGAAAACTTTGTGAGCATTAATAAATTCTTTGACATTACTTTACAGATCAAAGGGCAACCTATTATTATTATTATTATTATTATTATTATTATTATTATTATTATTATTATTATTATTATTATTATTATAAGAATACCATAGGAATTGCCATAATTATTAGAGGAATTTCTAGGAAACGGCCTAGGATTAAAATTACCTCGATAAGCATTACTATTTAAATTGTTTCACGAGACAAAATTCACATCTACGGGATCATTATTTTTCTCAATCAAAGTAGACAATGGCACATCATTAGGATCAATATGAGCATTTTTACTAGCAACCATTTTCATAAGCGCATCTACTTTATCTCTCAAAGTACTAATTTCTTCAACATAATTCACCTTTTTACTAGTAGGAGCTCTTTCATATGCCATTGTGAATAATTTGCCATAATATTATCAAGAAATTTATTAGCTTCTCCTAATGTAATTTCCATAAAAGTACCACCCACGGCGGAATCTAAAAGATTTCTAGAAACAAAATTCAATCCCACATAATTTTTTTGTATGATCATCCACAAACTTAAACCATGAGTAGGCCAATTTCTTATCATTAATTTCATCCTCTCCCAAGATTGGGCAACATGTTCATGCTCAAGTTGCTTAAAATTCATAATTTGATTTCTAAGAGAGATAATTTCCGCGGGAGGAAAATACTTGGCAATAAAAGCATTTTTACACCTATCCCAATAATCAATACTATTTCATGGCAAAGATAAAAACCAAGTTTTAGCACAATCTCATAATGAGAATGGGAATAATTTTAATTTTACAATATCATTATCCACATATTTTTTCTTTTGCATATCACACAATTCAACGAAAGTGTTAAGATGGAATGCAACATCTTCATTAGGACTACCAGAAAATTGTTCTTTCATAACAAGATTTAACAAAGCGACATTAATATCACAAGACTCCGCACTAGCAGTGGGACGAGCAATCGGAGTACTAATAAAATCATTATTATTAGTATTGGAAAAATCACACCATTTTGTATTTTCTTGAGACATCGCGACTAGGCAAACAAGATAACAAGCAAACAAAAAGGCAAACGAAAAAGATTTTTGTATTTTTACGAAAACGTTTTAGAAGTGGGGGAGATGAAAATGAGAGGCAAATGACAAATAATGTAAATTCAAGGAGATGAAATTTTATGTATAGTTACTTGATAGATATTGATGATATCTCCCCGGCAACGGCGCTAGAAATTCTTTCTGCTAATTGTGAGCTACGTTGGGATTTCCTCGATGAGGAGAGGATGATGTAGTACAGTAGAGATAAGTATTTCCCTCAGTTAAGAGCCTAGGTTATCAATCCAGTAGGAGAGGCACGCAACACCTCGTTAGCAGTACCTGCACACAAAATAACAAATACTTGCACCCAACATGAACAAGGGGTTGTCAATCCCTCTGCGGTTAATTGCAAAGATTAATTTTTGTAGTGATAAATGATACGTCTCCAACATATCTTTAATTTTTTTATTGTTCTATGTTGTTATATTATCAATCTTGGATGTTTTACATTCATTTACTAGCAACTTTATATCATGTTTTAGGACTAACCTATTGACATGGTGCCTAGTGCCAGTTGCTGTTTTTTACTTGTTTTTTACTTCGCAGTATATCCATATCAAACAGAGTCCAAATGTACTGAAACTTTTTGGAGTTTTTTTCTGCCCAAAAGACAACTTGGGAGCCAAGGAAGTGCAGGAGGGGAGGCATGTGGGTCCCACAAGGCACCAGGGCGCGCCAGAGGACCCTAGCACGCCCTGGTGGGTAGTGGGGCCCACGGGTGTCCTCTCCACCTCCTCTTAGCTCTATAAATACCCAGATATTCCAGAAACCCTAGGGGAGTCGATGAAAAACAATTCCAGCAGCCGCAAGTTCCAGAACCATGAGATCCAATCTAGAGCCCTTTTCCCGCACCTTGCCTGAGGGGGAAACGATCACGGAGGGGTTCATCATCCTCATTGGTGAACCTTTGATGATGCGTGAGTAGTTTATCATAGACCTACGGGTCCGTAGGTAGTAGCTAGATGGCTTCTTCTCTCTCTTTGATCTTCAATACAATGTTCTCCTCGATGTTCTTGGAGATCTATTTGATGTAATGACTTTTTGCGGTGTGTTTGTTGGGATCCGATGAATTGCGAGTTTATGACCAGTTCTATCTATGAATATTATTTGAGTCTTCTTTGAACTCTTTTATGCATGATCTTTATAGCCTCGTATTTCTTCTCCAAAACTTTGGTTTGGCTTGGCCAACTAGATTGATTTTTCTTGCAATGGGAAGAGGTGCTTTGTGATGGGTTCGATCTTTCGGTGCTATATCTCAGTGATAGAAGGAGAAGTGACACGCATGTATCATTTCCATTAAGTATAAAAAGATGGGGTCTATTTCTACATGAATAGATCTTGTCCACATCATGTCATCGTTCTTATTGCATTACTCCATTTTTCCATGAACTTAATACACTAGATGCATGCTGGATAGTGGTCGATGTGTGGAGTAATAGTAGTAGATGCAGGCATGAGTCGGTCTACTAATCTTGGACGTGATGCCTATATACATGATCATTGCCTTGGATATCGTCATGATTATTTGCTTTTCTATCAATTGCCCAACAGTAATTTATTTACCCACCGTATGTTATTTTCTCGAGAGAAGCCACTAGTGAAATCTACGGCCCCCGGGTCTATTTCCTATCATATTATTTTCAGATCTATTATTCAAAAACCCAAAAATACCTTGCTGCACTTTTTCTTTGTTTATTTTATTTTGTGCTTTTGTCAGATCTATTTATCAAATCTCATACAATTTTATCTATCTCAATACCGAGGAGGGATTGACAACCCCTCTTACACGTTGGGTTGCAAGTATTTGTTATTTGTGTGCAGGTGCTGTTTACATAGTGTTGCTTGGTTCTCCTACTGGATTAATAACCTTGGTTTCATAACTGAGGGAAATACTTACCGTTGTTGTGCTGCATCATCCTCTCCTCTTCGGGGAAATACCAACGCGGATACAAGCAATCAGGAAGAATTTCTAGCACCGTAGCCAGGGAGACATCATCAACATCTATCAGGTTCCTAATCACAAATCTCATCTCCTTGCAATTAGTTTATTTGCCATTTGCCTCTCATTTTCATCTCCCCCACTTCTAAAACATTTTTGCGAAAAGCACAAAAATATTTGCCTTCTTTTTTGTTTGCCTTTTTCTCGTTCGATCTTTTGTTTGCGTGTTATCTTGGTTGCCTACTTTGTCGTTATGACTAGTTCTTCCTCTACGACGTGTACCCCCGAGAATGAAGTTCTCAATTTTAAGCAAAGGGGAGGGGAGAATCTAAAAGATGCTTGGTATAAGATTTGCAATGCTCATAATAGATATATTCGTAAGCAATCTACCACTATCCTTCTTTGTAATTTTTATGTGGGCATTACCACTTGGTATAGATTCGTTCTTGATACTATTACCAGAGGGAATTTCTTGATGTGTCCCTCTTTTGATGCTTTTAATGCTATGGGAAATTTAGTGGGATCACCACCTATCATTATTAATGAAACTATTTTAACACTCGAGCATGTTATGCAAAGGCTAGATGCTATTGAAAAGAAAATGATTACCGAAGAACATGTTGAAAATTTGGATAAAAGAATCCATAACCTTGCTAATAAAATCGGGTCAAAGGCGGGAGATGCTCTTAAATTATTAAAATAAAAAGGACTCGTAGTTAACGAAAGGGTAGAAAAGAGCCCCGCTCGGATTGATAAGTTGGAAGAAATTTTTAGTAACTTAAGTTCTGCTTTTTCTTCCATTAAAACTATTGAAAAGACTCCTACTAGTAAGAATTACAAATCTACACATGCTCCTACAAATAAAGGTACCACTTCTAGTAGCAACAACGAAGATCTTAAAATGATTAGGGTTCACCCAAATTTCGTAGATTTGATAAACGAACCAATCTAGAAAAATACGTCTCTTGACTTTGTTCCTATGAGTGTGATTATCAAAAATTTATATGCTAGAACTCCTAGATATTATGGTTGTGTGATTGAGGAGTTGGAAACCAAAGATGACAATACTTGGATCTATGCATTATGCCTCGCTAGGGGCGTGAAACGATAGCGCTTGTTGGGAGACAACCCAATGATTTTTTTCTATTTTTCTTTCTGTTTTTGTGTGTTCACACAATTATGCCTATGTTATGATTGTGTTTTTTATGTTTTAATTAGTGTTTCTGCCAAGTAATGCCTTTAGGATGGCATTGGGTGATAGTTGATTTGATCTTGTTGGAAAATAGAAACTTTTACGTCCAGTAGCAGAATTGTTAAAAATCACTGAAGCGACGAAAAACTCTGAATGTTTTACACAAGATTGATATGTGAATTGCCTATGTTTTCCTAATTTTTAAGAATGTTTGGAGTTTACAGAAGTATGAGTAAAATTCAAGTCTTTACAGACTGTTCTGTTTTTGACAGATTCTGTTTTCGTTGCATTGTGTGCTTATTTTGATGAATCTATGGACTATACCAGGGGGTTTTAGCCATGGTAAAGTTATAATACAGTAGGTATAATGCAATAACAAAATATGAATGGGTTTGCAACCGTACTTAAAGTAAAGATTGGTTTTCTTATACTAACGGATCTCACGAAGGTTTTTGTTAAGTTTTGTGTGATTGAAATTTTCAAGTTTTGGGTGAGATCACGATGGATGAAGGAATAAGGAGTGAAAATAGCCTAAGTTTGGGGATGCCCATGGAACCCCAAGGTAATATTCAAGGATAACCAAGAAACTAAGCTTGGGGATGCCCCGGAAGGTATCCCCTCTTTCTTCTAACGACCATCGGTAATTTTACTTGGAGCTATATTTTTATTCGTCACATATCATGAGTTTTGCTTGGAGCGTCTTGTATTATATGAGTCTTTGCTTGTTTTGCTTTTTAATTTGTCACAATTATCCTTTCTGGACACACCTATTTGAGAGAGCCATAATGATGCTATGATTTGTTAGAATTGCTCTATGTGCTTCACTTAAATTTTTTGACCTATGGAATTGCTCTAGTGCTTCACTTATACCTTTTTTTCACGGGGTGTTTTAATTTTGAAGAAATATACTCTCATGCTTCACTTAGATCAATTTGAGAGTTAGTAAATTTTTGAAGAAATTCTCTCATGCTTCACTTATATTTATTTTGAGAGATGAGAAAAATTATTTATGCTCATGTTCTTCACTTAAATTTGTTTGAGAATTTGTTATAAGCAATGGTAATATATTAAACTAGTCCCAAAGTGATAGATATTAAAGAGGGATATAGTAAAAACTTTCATGAAGATCATTGGATATTATAAACTTGATTCCTAGTAATAGGTTTGAGATATGAAGATAATAATATGTGAGTCATGTTGGTGAGTAATTATGATTTAGTAAGAATATTGGTGTTAAGGTTTGTGATTCCCTATGCTAGTACGAAAGTCAATAGTTATGCAATGAAATTACATCCAACTTGTGGTGCATCGGTGTTAGTTATGTTTAATGCTGGTTTATGAGAGTTTTTGTTTTTTGGCTGGTTGCTTCTCAATCTATTTGCTAGCCTTTCCTTGTACTATGTGGGAATACTACTTGTGCATCCAAACTCCTTAAACCAAGTTGTGCCAATGAGTCCACCATACCTACCTATATGCGGTATTTCCATGTCGTTCCAAGTAAATTTGTATGTGCCAACTCTAATTTTCAAAATGAATTTCCTTTTTGTGTGCCCGTACCGCTCATGAAGCGGCAGGGGTTGGCCAATATTTTCCATGCTAGATGCGTTATTCTCAAGATGAATGTTTATTCATTTGTCATGGCACGAGAGTGTGGCAAGGTAATAGGGATGCCTAGTCCTGAAATGAAAAAAAAATATTTATGTTGTCAAATAATAAATTCCTTGGAAAGTGTTGGTATGGAAGGCACCCGTGGGTACGGCTAGCCATGGATTGTCAAAGAATGGTGGAAAAAGGAATAAAATTTATTTTATGTTTGGGAACCACCTATGATGTATATAGCATGGAAAGTATTGGGAATTCTCAGTCGTTTTCGTTGACGGGAAAAGCATGCCTCTCAAAATATTTTATCTCTCAATTTAAGCTTTGAGCTCTGGCACCTCTACAAATCTCTGCTTCCCTCTGCGAAGGGCGTATCTATTTGCTTTATGCAATTTTTATTCTTATTTGAGTCTCCATCTTCTCTTATAAAGCACCAACTATGGGGCACTATGATCATACTTCTGCATTGGATGTAGCTAATATTCGAGTGTGTTTCATGAATGGATCAATGATTGAGCATGATGGGCTAGGGATAGCTTTCTTTAGTGTTGATATTTTGAAAGACATGGTTGCTTGTTGATATGCTTGAGTATTGATGTCCTCATGTCAATTATAGACTATTGCTTTGAATCATATAAAAGTCCAAATGCCCATGCTACAAAAGAAAAGATTATGTGACGAACATGTTAGGCAGCATTCCACATCAAAAATTCTGTTTTTATCATTTACCTACTCGAGGACGAGCAGGAATTAAGCTTGGGGATGCTGATACGTCTCCAATGTATCTATAATTTTTATTGTTCAATGCTGTTATATTATCAATCTTGGATGTTTTACATTCATTTACTAGCAACTTTATATCATTTTTTGGGACTAACCTATTGACATAGTGCCTAGTGCCAGTTGTTGTTTTTTGCTTGTTTTTTACTTCGCAGAATATCCATATCAAACGGAGTCCAAACGCAGCGAAACTTTTTGGAGATTTTTTTCTACCCAGAAGACAACTTGGGAGCCAAGGAAGTGCGGGAGGGAAGTCCAATGGGGCCCACAAAGCACCAAGGCATGCTAGAGGCCCCTGGCGCGCCCTGGTGAGTAGTGGGGCCCATGAGTGTCCTCTCCACCTCCTCTCAGCTCTATAAATACCCAGATATTCTAGAAACCCTAGGGGAGTCGACGAAAAACAATTCCAGCCGCCGCAAGTTCCAGAACCACGAGATCCAATCTAGAGCCCTTTTCCGGCACCTTGCTGGGGGGGGGGACAATCACGGAGGGGTTCATCATCCTCATTGGTGCTCCTCCGATGATGCGTGAGAAGTTTATCACAGACCTACGGGCCTGTAGGTAGTAGCTAGATGGCTTCTCTCTCTTTGATCTTGAATACAATGTCCTCCTCGATGTTCTTGGAGATCTATTTGATCTAATGACTTTTTGCGGTGTGTTTGTTGGGATCTGATGAATTGTGAGTTTATGATCAGTTCTATCTCTGAATATTATTTGAGTCTTCTCTGAACTCTTTTATGCATGATCTTTATAGCCTAGTATTTCTTCTCCGAAACTTTGGTTTGGTTTGGCCAACTAGATTGATTTTTCTTGCAATGGGAAGAGGTGCTTTGTGATGGGTTCGATCTTGTGGTGCTCAATCTCAGTGACAGAAGGAGAAGTGACACGCATGTATCGTTTCCATTAAGGATAAAAAGATGGGGTCTATTCCTACATGAATAGATCTTGTCTACATCATGTCATCGTTCTTATTGCATTACTCTGTTTTCCATGAACTTAATACACTAGATGCATGCTGGATAGCGGTCGATGTTTGGAGTAATAGTAGTAGATGCAGGAAGGAGTCAATCTACTAATCTTGGACGTGATGCCTATATACATGATCATTGCCTTGGATATCGTCATGATTATTTGCTTTTCTATCAATTGCCCAACAGTAATTTGTTTACCCACCGTATGGTATTTTCTCGAGAGAAGCCACTAGTGAAATCTACGCCCCCCGGGTCTATTTCCTATCATATTATTTTCAGATCTATTATTTCAAAAACCCAAAAATACCTTGCTGCACTTTTTCTTTATTTATTTCATTTTGTCTATCTCAGTACCGAGGAGGGATTGACAACCCCTCTGACACGCTGGGTTGCAAGTATTTGTTATTTGTGTGCAGGTGCTGTTTATATAGTGTTGCTTGGTGATACGTCTCCAACGTATCTATAATTTTTTATTGTTCCATGCTATTATATTATCCATCTTGGATGTTTTATATGCATTAATATGCTATTTTATATCCTTTTTTGGGACTAACCTATTAACCTGATGCCCAGTGCCATTTGATGTTTTCCCCTTGTTTTTGTCTTTTACAGAAAATCAATACCAAATGGAGTCCAAACGGAACGAAACTTTTTGAGGATTTGTCTTGGACCAGAAGACAACCACGAAGCTTCGAGAGGAGGCCAGAGGAGCCACGGGAGGGCCACAAGACCTAGAGGCACGCCCCAAGGAGGGGTGCCCCCCAGGCTTGTGGGCCCCTCGGCACTCCCCTAACCCTAATTCTAGCTCAATAAATACCCAAATATTCCCCGTATACTAGAGGGCACACCAAAAATACTTTTCCACCGCTACAAGCTTCTGTTCTCGTAAGATCCCATCTTGGGGCCTTTCCGGCACTCTGCCGGAGGGGGATTCGATCACAAAGGGCCTCTACACCAACCTTGCTGCCCTTCCGATGATGTGTGAGTAGTTTACCACAGACCTACGGGTCCATAGCTAGTATCTAGATGGCTTTTCTCTCTCTTTGATCTTCAATACAATGTTCTCCTTGATGTTCTTGGTGTTCTATCTGATGTAATCTTGTTTTGCGGTGTGTTTGTTGAGATCCGATGAATTGTGGGTTTATGATCAGATTATCTATGAATATTACTTGAGTCTTCTCTGAACTCTTTTATGCACGATTAAGATATGTTTGTATTTTCTCTGATCTATTGATTTGGTTTGGCTAACTAGAATGATCTATCTTGCAATGCATCCTCACTCAGTGACAGTAGGGGTAGCGAGGCACGTATTTGTATTGTTGCCATTAAGGATAAAAAGATGTTTTTTTTACCATATTGCTTGGATCTATCCCTCTACATCATGTCATCTTGCTTAAGGCATTACTCCGTTCTTGTTAACTTAATACACTAGATGCATGCTGGATAGCGGTCGATGTGTGGAGTAATAGTAGTAGATGCAGGTAGGAGTCGGTCTACTTGTCACGTACATGATGCCTATATTCATGATCATTGCCTTGGATATTGTCATAACTATGCCCTTTTCTATCAATTGCTCAATAGTAATTTGTTTACCCATCGTATGTGTTCTTTCAAGAGAGAAGCCTGTAGTGAAACCTATGGCCCCCGGGTCTATTTTTCATCATATTATTTTTAGATCTATAAAACCAAAAATATAAAAATAACTTTGTGCAATTTATTTATCTTTATCTTATTTAGCACTTATATTTATCTTTTATATCAATCTCTATTAGATCTCACTCTTGCTAGTGACCGTGAAGGGATTAACAACCCCTTTTTGGCGTTGTGTGCAAGTATTTGTTAGTTTGTGCAGGTGCGTCTATTGGGGACTTGTGTGTTTCTCCTACTGGATTGATACCTTGGTTCTTAACTGAGGGAAATACTTATCTCTACTTTGCTGCATCACCCTTTCATATTCAAGGGAAAAATCTACACAAGCTCAAGAAGTAGCAGGAAGAATTTCTGGCGCCGTTCCCGGGGAGGATGTACATCAAGCCTACCAAGTACCTATCATAGTCTCTCATCTCTTGCACTTCATTATTTGCAATTTGCCTCTCGTTTTCATCTCCCCCACTTCTAAAACGTTTTCAGAAAAGCCCAAAAATATTTGCCCTTTTTATTTGCCTTTTTTTCGTTTGCCTTTATGTCTTACTTGGGTTGTTTGCTTGTTCGCTTGGCATAATTGCATATTTATTCCAAATCAGAAAGCAAAAAGTTTATGGATCCTCATCCAGATTTGCTAATCTTTTTAAAAGATCCAATTATGATGAACCAATTGCTAGTGAGTTGAGTGCACTAGATTTTCTTTATGAAGTTTTGCTTGAAATTCGTGAATCTGAAAATTGTGATGAAGTGTTAAAAGAAGAAATTTATGAAGTGATTCAAGATAGCTCCTTGAAAGAAAAGCATGATTGCAATGATGTTATTATAGATTCAATTAATGTCAATTGTGCTAATAATATGCAAAACCCCAAGCTTGGGGATGCTAATTTTGCTATGCCCACTACTTTATTGCAATGATCATGATTGGGGTGATAATGCTTCTTATGATCTTGAAATTTTATTTGAGCCTCATGATGAATATGTTTCCGATAATATTGAAAGTGGGTTTGTAAGACTGTCAACTTTAGCTAAAACTAAACCCACATATTTGGAGAGTGTTCAATCTTGTGAATTTTTTGATAAAAGTGGGTTTGAAGAGGTCATGATTTTAGTTGATGTTAATCCCACTATTTTGGAAGAGTGTCAACTTTGCATGCATGTGGTTCATGAAGAGAAACTTTTATGTGATAGATATATTGTTGAATTTGAATATGATCCTACATGTAAGTATTATGTGAGAGGAAAATATGGTTGTAGAAATTTTCATGTTACTAAATTACCTCTCGTTATGTTGAGATTGCTATTGTTTCTTTCTTCTTCCTTGCATATGCTAATTTTGCTTGTCTTGAAAAATATTTTCCCTATAAAATGCCTATGCATAGGAAGTATGTTATACTTAAGCTTGTTTTTCACATTCTATATGATGCTCTCTTTGTGCTTCAATTTTTTGTCTTTCATGTGAGCATCATTAAAATTATCAACGCCTAGCTAAAAGGCTTTAAAGAAAAGCGCTTGTTGGGAGGCAACCCAATATTTTTATTTTCTATTTTTATGAAATTATGCAATATTACCTCTGTAATAATTGTTTTTTAGTTTTTAATTAGTGTTTGAGCCAAGCAAGACCTTTGGGATGCTTTGGTATATCGTTGATTTGATTTTGCTGAAAAACAGAAAATTTGGCGTCCAGTAGAAGAATTGTTAATATTCAGTGGCGTGCGGAAAAACTCTGAATTTTTTACAAAAGATTTATATATGAATTTAATATGTTTTCCTTTTTTTCAGAATTTTTGGAGTCACATCAGTGTGACTATAATTCTGGTTTTTACAGACTGTTCTGTTTTTGACAGATTCTGTTTTTGATGTGTTGTTTGCTTATTTTGATGAATCTATGGGGGTATGAGCCATGGAGAAGTTAGAATACAGTAGAAATAATGCAAATATAAAATTTTAATGAGTTCACAACAGCACCTAAAAGTGGAGATTTGTTTTATCATAATAACGGATCTCACGAGTTTGTTGTTGAGTTTTGTGTTGTGAAGTTTTCTAGTTTTGGGTGAAGTTTTGATGCACTACGGAATAAGGAGTGGCAAGAGCCTAAGCTTGGGGATTCCCAAGGCACCCCAAGGTAATATTCAAGGACAACCAAGCATCTAAGCTTGGGGATGCCCCGGATGGCATCCCCTCTTTTGTCTTCAATCCATCGGTAAAATTACTTGAGGCTATATTTTTATTCACCACATGATATGTGTTTTGCTTGGAGCATCTTCTATTATATGATTCTTTGCTTTTTAGTTTTCCACCATCATCCTTGTTGTACACACCTTTTGAGAGGGACACACATTAATCATGAATTTATTAGAATACTCTATGTGCTTCACTTATATCTTTTGAGCTAGGTAGTTGCTCTAGTACTTCACTTATATCTTTTTAGAGCACGGCGGTGGTTTTATTTTTAAGAATTTGATGAACTCTCATGCTTCATTTATATTATTTTGAGAGTCTTAAAAATAGTATGGCAATTTTCTTAGGTTATGAATTGGTCCTAATATGATGGGTATTCAAGAGGGATATAATAAAAACTTTCATGAAGATCATTGAATATATGAGAAGTTTGATTCCTTGCATTTGTTTTGAGATATGAAGATGGTAATTTTAGAGTCATGCTAGTTGGTAATTTGGATTAGTAAAAATACTTGTGTTAAGGTTTGTGATTCCCGAAGCATGCACGTATGGTCTCTCGTTATGCGATGAAGTTAGAGCATGATTTATTTTTTATTGTGTTCCTTATGAGTGGCGGTCGGGGACGAGCGATGGTCTTTTCCTACCAATCTATCCCCCTAGGAGCATGCATATTAGTACTTTGTTTCGAGGGCTAATAAATTTTTGCAATAAGTATGTGAGTTCTTTATGACTGATGTTGATTCCATGGATTATACACACTCTCACCCTTCCATCATTGCTAGCCTCTTCGGTACCGTGCATTGCCCTTTCTCACCTTGAGAGTTGGTGCAAACTTCGCCGGTGCATCCAAACCCCGTGATATGATACACTCTTTCACACATAAGCCACTTTCTATCTTCCTCAAAACAGCCACCATACCTACCTATTATGGCATTTCCATAGCCATTCCGAGATATATTGCCATGCAACTTCCACCGTTCGTTTATTATGACACACACCATCATTGTCGTATTGCTTTGCATGATCATATAGTTGGCATAGTATTTGGCTTGGCCACCGTTCATATTTTTTATACATGTAACGCTAGATCATTGCAAATCCCGGTACACCACCGGAGGCATTCATATAGAGTCATATTTTTGTTCTAGTATCGAGTTGTAATTCTTGAGTTGTAAGTAAATAAAAGTGTGATGATCATCGTTATTAGTACATTGTCCCATTTGAGGAAAGGATGATGGAGACTATGATTCCCCAACAAGTCGGGATGAGACTCCGGACTTAAAATAAAAAGAGGCCAAAGAGCCCAAAATATATTAAAAAAAGAGGTAAAAGAGCCCAAAATAAAAAAGAAGAAGAAAAAAAGAAAAGAAAAAATTGAATGAGAGAAAAAGAGAGAAGGGACAATGTTACTATCCTTTTCCACACGTGTGCTTCAAAGTAGCACCATGTTCTTAATTTAGAGAGTCTCCTATTTTGTCACTTTCATATATTACTAGTGGGAATTTTTCATTATAGAACTTGGCTTGCATATTCCATTGATGGGCTTCCTTAAATTGCCCTAGGTCTTCATGAGCAAGCAAGTTGGATGCACACTCACTTAGTTTTCTTTTGAGCTTTCATACAGTTATAGCTCTAGTGCATCCGTTGCATGGCAATCCCTACTCCTTGCATTGACATCAATTGATGGGCATCTCCATAGCCCATCGATTAGCCTCGTTAATGTGAGACTTTCTCCTTTTTTGTCTTCTCCACACAACCTCCACCATCATACTCTATTCCACCCATAGTGATATATCCATGGCTCATGCTCATGTATTGCATGAAAGTTGAAAAAGCTTGAGAACACTAAAAGTATGAAACAATTGCTTGGATTGTCATCGGGGTTGTGCATGATAAATATTTTGTGTGGTGAAGATAGAGCATGACAAGATTATATGATTTTGTAGGGATAACTTTCTTTAGCCATGATATTTTGAGAAGACATGATTGCTTTATTCGTATGCTTGAAGTATTATTGTTTTTATGTCAATATTAAACTTTTGTTTTGACTCTTATGGATCTGAATATTCATGCCACAATAAGAAAGGTTACTTGATAAACATGTTAGGTAGCATTCCACATAAAAAATTCTGTTTTTATCATTTACCTACTCGAGGACGAGCATGAATTAAGCTTAGGGATGCTTGATACGTCTCCAAAGTATCTATAATTTTTTATTATTCCATGATATTATATTATCCATCTTGGATGTTTTATATGCATTAATGTGCTATTTTATATTATTTTTTGGGACTGACCTATTAACCTAGTGCCTAGTGCTAGTTGTTGTTTTTTCCTTGTTTTTGTCTTTCACAGAAAATCAATACCAAACGGAGTCCAAACGGAATGAAACTTTTTGAGGATTTTTCTTGGACCAGAAGACAACCACGAAGCTTCGGGAGGAGGCCAGAGGAGCCACGTGAGGGCCACAAGCCCTAGAGGCGCGCCCCAGGTGGTCGCCCCCAGGCTAGTGGGCCCCTCGGCACTCCCCTAACCCTAATTCCATCTCCATAAATACCCAAATATTCCCCGTATACCAGAGGGCACACCAAAAATACTTTTCAGCCGCCGCAAGCTTCTGTTCTCGTGAGATCCATCTTGGTTCCTTTTTCGGCACGCTGCCGGAGGGGGATTCAATCATGGAGGGCCTCTACACCAACCTTATTGCCCTTCCGATGATGTGTGAGTAGTTTACCACAGACCTACGGGTCCATAGCTAGTAGCTAGATGGCTTCTTCTCTCTATTTGATCTTCAATACAATGTTCTCCTCGATGTTCTTGGAGTTCTATCCAATGTAATCTTCTTTTGCGGTGTGTTTGTTGAGATCCGATGAATTGTGGGTTTATGATCAGATTATCTATGAATATTATTTGAGTCTTCTTTGAACTCTTTTATGCATGATTAAGATAGCTTTGTATTTCTCTCTGATCTATTGATTTGGTTTGGCCAACTAGATTGATCTATCTTGCAATGGGAGAGGTGCTTTGTTTTGCGTTCAATCTTGCGGTGTCCTCACCCAGTGACAGTAGGGGTAGCGAGGCACGTATTTGTATTGTTGCCATTAAGGATGAAAAGATGGGGTTTTTACCACATTGCTTGGATCTATCCCTCTACATCATGTCATCTTGCTTAAGGCGTTACTCCGTTCTTGTTAACTTAATACACTAGATGCATGCTGGATAGCGGTCGATGTGTGGAGTAATAGTAGTAGATGCAGGCAGGAGTCGGTCTACTTGTCACGGACATGATGCCTATATTCATGATCATTGCCTTGGATATCGTCATAACTATGCGCTTTTCTATCAATTACTCAACAGTAATTTGTTTACCCATCGTATGTGTTATTTCTAGAGAGAAGCCTCTAGTGAAACCTATAGCCCCCGGGTCTATTTTCCATCATATTATTTTCAGATCTATAAAACCAAAAATACAAAAATACCTTGCTGCAATTTATTTATCTTTATCTTATTTAGCACTTTTATTTATCTTTAATATCAATCTCTATTAGATTTCACTCTTGCTAGTGACCGTGAAGGGATTGACAACCCCTTTTTCATGTTGTGTGCAAGTATTTGTTAGTTTGTGCAGGTGCATCTATTGGGGACTTGTGTGTTCCTCCTACTGGATTGATACCTTGGTTCTTAACTGAGGGAAATACTTGTCTGTACTTTGCTGCATCACCCTTTCCTCTTCAAGGGAAAATCAACGCAAGCTCAAGAAGTAGCACTTGGTTCTCCTACTGGATTGATAACCTTGGTTTCATAACTGAGGGAAATGCTTACCGTTGCTGTGCTGCAGCATTCTCTCCTTTTCGGGGAAATACCAACACAGATACAAGCAATCAATAGATGGATAGATAAAACACAAAATAAAATAAAGTAAAGAAAAATTGCAGCAAGGTATTTTTGGATTTCAATATATGATAACAGTAGACCCCGGGGGCCATAGTTTTCACTAGAGGTTTCTATCTTGAAAATAGCATACAGTGGGTAAAACAAATTACTTTTGGGCAATTGATTGAAAAGCGAATAATCATGACGATATCCAAGGCAATGATCATGTATATAGGCATCACGTCCGACACAAGTAGACCGACTCCTGCCTGCATCTACTACTATTAGTCCACACATCGACCACTATCTAGCATGCATCTAGAGTATTAAGTTCATAAAGAACGGAGTAACGCCTTAAGCAAGATGACATGATGTACACAAAGTAAACTCATGCATGAATAAACCCCATCCTTTTATCCTTAATGGCAATGATACAAATATGTGTCATGTCCCTTTCTGTCACTGGGATAGAGCACCGCATGATCGAACCCATCACAAGGCACCTCTCCCATTGCAAGAAAAATCAATCTAGTTGGCCAAACCAAATCAATAGATTGGAGAGAAATACAAAGCTATAATAATCATGCATAAAAGGGTTCAGAGAAGACTCAAATAATATTCATGGATAATGTGATCATAACTCACAATTCATCGGATCCCAACAAACACACCGCAAAAAGTGATTACATCAAATAGATCTCCAAGAACATCGAGGAGAACATTGTATTGAAGATCAAAGAGAGACAAGAAGTCATCTAGCTACTAACTATGGACACATAGGTTTGTGGTAAACTACTCACACATCATTGAAAGGGCAGCAAGGTTGATGTAGAGCCCCTCCATGGTTGATTCCCCCTCCGGCAGAGTGCTGGAAAAGGCCTCCAGATGGGATCCCTCGAGAACAGAAGCTTGCTGCAGCAGAAAAAGTATTTCGGGTGGCTCTCTATTGGTCTCCCGATTTTAGAGAATTTATAGAGGCGGAATTAGGTCAAAAGGGTGAACATGGGACCCACGAGCCACCAGGGCGTGCCCTGGTGCCTCGTGGGTTCCTCCTTCATCATATGGCCCTCTCCCAAAGCTTCTACGGTCTCTTTTTTCCAGAAAAAATCTCCAAAAAATTTCATGGCATTTGGACTTCGTTTGCTACTGATATTTTGGAAAACCAAAAACAGGCAAGAAAAGCAAATGGCACCGGGCACTAAGTTAATAGGTTAGTCCCCAAAAAGATATATAATTTCTTGGAATTGCATATAAAACATCCAAGATTGATACTATAATAGCATGGAATAATAAAAAATTATAGATACGTTGGAGACGTGCTACTTGTTAGCTGCGTTGGGATTTCCTCGAAGAGGAGAGGATGATGCAATACAGTACAGATAAGTATTTCCCTTAGTTATGAAACCAAGGTTATCAATCCAGTAGGAGAACGAAGCAACGACTCATTAACAGGACCTGCACACAAACAACAAATACTTGCAACCCAACGAGTAGAGGGATTCTCAATCCCTCAACGGTTATGAGCAAGATTAAATTGTATAGTTTTTGATAGATAGATCGGACAAAAATACAAAATAAAATAAATAAATAAAAATTTCAGCAAGGCATTTTTAGTTTTAATATATGATAAAAGATAGACCCGGGGGCCATAGTTTTCACTAGAGGCTTCGCTCAAGAAAATAGCATACGGTGGGTAAACAAATTACTGTTGGGCAATTGATAGAAAAGCAAATAATCATGATGATATCCAAGGCGATGATCATGTATATAGGCATCACGTCCAAGATTAGTAGACCAACTCATGCCTGCATCTACTACTATTACTCCACACATCGACCGCTATCCAGCATGCATCTAGTGTATTAAGTTCATGGAAAAACGGAGTAACGCCTTAAGCAAGATGACATGATGTAGACAAGATAAACTCACGTATGAATAAACCCCATCTTTTTACCCTTAATATCAACGATACATACGTGTCATGTCACTTTCTGTCACTGGGATTGAGCACCGCAAGATCGAACCCATTACAAAGCACCTGTTCCCATGGCAAGATAAATCAATCTATTTGGCCAACCTAAACTAATAAATCGGAGAAGAAATACGAAGCTATAGTAATCATGCATAAAATAGTTCAGAGAAAACTCAAATAATATTCATGGATAGATCTGATCATAAACTCACAATTCATCGGATCCCAACAAACACACCGCAAAAAGTCATTACGTCAAATAGTTCGCTAAGAACACCGCGGAGAACATTGTATTGAAGATCAAATAGAGACAAGAAGCCATCTAGATACTAACTATGGACCCATAGGTCCATGGTAAACTGCTCACGCGTCATCGTAGGGCAGCAAGGATGATGAAGAGCCCCCTCCGTGATGGAATCCCCCTCCGGCAGAGTGCCAGAAAAGGCCTCCAGATGGGATCTCATGGTTCTGGAACTTGCGACAGTGGAAAAAGTATTTCATGGACTCCCCTATTGGTTTCATGATTTTACAGAATTTATAGAGGCGGAGTTAAGTCAAACGGAGCCACGTGGGCCCCACAACACACCAGGGCGTGCCCTGGTGCCTTCACGATTCACCGTGCGAGCTGATCACCGGGATTGGGCTGGATACTTCACTGACGAGTTCAGTGTCGCGCCTGCACCCCGGCCAGCTACGCAACGCGCAGGGTGCCCAGGGCGATGGCCCAAGACCTCTGGGTGCATAGGTTAGTCCGGCGTGCTGACCTCTTTGCTGAGCCTAGGTAGGGCGCTGCTTCATGTTGATCTCCCGAGGCCGGGCATTACCCAGTAAGTGTGTTCGGATGGAGGTGATCGAGCGTGTTGGGTAACAGTAGTGCACCCCTGCAGGGATGAATAATCTATCGATAGCCGGTCCTACGGTAAAGGACGCTCAGTTTGTGTATCCCGATCTACTACTTGAACTGGATACTTGTTGCTTAATTAAAGCTTCGGGATCGCTTTCTCGCAGGGAGTCGAGGAAGGATCTCTAGGCTTGCTTCAACATGTTTGCTTAATAAAATGCTATTTTACTCCCTTCTATTGCTGCAAGATGATGGCTTCGTGAAGACTCTAGTCTTCGATAGGACTAGGCCTTCTCTCTATTCTGGCATTTCTGCAGCCCAGTCCACATATACAGCCTTTCCCCATTGATAATGTTGCATATGTAGTGTAGATCCTTGCTTGCTAAGTACTTCGGATGAGTACTCATGGTTGCTTTGTTACTTCTTTTTCCCCATACCCCACCTTGATGATACATTAGACGATGGAGCCCCGGAGCCAGATGCCACCTCAGAAGCTTACTACCAGAAGGGTCCAGACGGCACGTACTACTGGATCGAGCCAGCCGACCAGGAGTAGGATCGGAGGCTCCCAGGCAGGAGGCCTACGCCTTTCGATCTAGCGTCGTTGTTTGTGCTAGCCTTCTTAAGGCAAAACCTGTCTAACTATGTATGTACTCAAATATTATTTGTATGACTGACTTATGTATTCGGATCTTCGTGATCCCTGGTCTGTAATATTGTGGATCTCCGTTAATTTGTGTTAGAGTTGTGTTGTGATATCTTCCCGTGAGTCCCTGTGCTTGATCGTGCATGTTTGCGTGTATGATTAGTGCACGACTGAGTCGGGGGCGTCACAAGTTGGTATCAGAGCCAACTGCCTGTAGGAAGCCCCCTTCCAATTCCTTGGCCGAAGTTGAGTCTAGACATCAAAAAACTAATTTACTAACTTGACTGTGTGGCTTACGGGCCCACGTCGCCAACTGGGTGGTATTAGGATCTTTTATTCCTTGTCTATACTCTGGGACTCTGATCTCTCTTCTGTTCGGGTTAAATAAATTTTACTAACGCCGACACTTAGGATCTCGTAAATCCCGTCTACCCGGAGAGCTGGATATCTGTGCGATTTCCCTGTGATTGATCTGATTAGTCTGATAATCATTTTCCTTTCCATTGTTTTGTTTAACCTTTCTCTCCGAGATGTATTAAACTTCTCATTGTCATTTGACAATCCTAAATTTCCTCTGCTTCAGATGGATCGTTTGTTTCCACCACGTCCTACGACACAGCTTGTGCTTCGCACTTGGGCTCGTGATGCCCCTGGGTTTCCAGCTGTCCTGATCGCCTTCCTGACCAGACTTGGCTACCGTTGGTACCCCGAGTACATGGTCTACGAGGATTACCACGAGTTCAACCAGGAGCAGTACCATGCTGATGTTCGTATCTATGATCAGCAAGATGACTGAGACACTGAGCTGCACATTTTCCATGGTATCGGCATGATGATTGAGATGGCAGTACATGATGCCGCCTACTCTGCTGTCTCACGTCTCCGAGGAGAGTTCAGCGATATCTTGGATGACTCTGAGTTCCGATACATTCCGTATGCCCCTGCTGGAGATGCTACTGGATACTACACGGCTATCTGCGCCTCGTACGAGCCTCGTCGCTACGACCCGCGCGTTCTGATTCAGTGCACTTAGGCTCTGGATCGCACTGTTTGGGCTCTTGCCGTCGAGTTGGTTGCCACTCGAGCACGTCTCTATGATGCTATGATGCAGGTGCTACCCGCTGTTCATGCAGGGATACATCCGGAGCACATCCTTTATCCGCGCAGGACTCAGATGTATGCTGGTATTGACTGGCCTGCTGTTGGAGGTCACACACCTGCACGTGGACCTCTTCTTATAGATCGAGACCGGGTTCTGCATCAGAGTGCACATGGAGTGCAGGATCCTACCGCGACAAACATTCGTCATCCGCACTCGCAGTTGCCCTGTTTCAGTGGTTTTCCCCGATGTTGATGTAGCCTTTGCTATGTCTAGTTGTGTACTTCCTTACCGCGTGCCTGCGCGTCGCCTAGTATGTCAAGATCTAATTTGTGCCGTTATGCTGTCCGCATGTACCCGACTCTGTGTATGGATCTATATGTCTTAATTGACTACTGTTATATATCTGTTACACTGCTTAATTGTTGTCGAGTTACATCATGCTTGTCGCTAAACACTCGCAATTGCTTTTACTAAACTACCCCCTGTTGATACTTAGCAGGATGGTTAGACCAGGTGGTCGTGGTCGTGCCCCTGAACGCCCACCACCGCCAGACTATATGGCAGCTATGATGCAACAATTCGAGCTCAACCGTCAGTTCATGACTGGGATCATGGCTCAGTTTCTGCATCAGAACAACCAGAACCAGAACCCTCCTTCAATAACTTTGACAGAGTTTATGCGACTCAACCCCACTCAGTTCCGCAACTCTGACAAGCCACTGGATGCTGATAACTGGCTCCACGACATCACTCACGAGATGGAATCTGTGTGACACCCTGATTTTTGGCAACCTTTTCTTTTCAAACTTTTCTTGGTTTTATTCGAATTTGAATGATTTTGAACCCCTTTTCATTTGGACTTGGACATGTTTGAATTCTTCCCAAGTGATCCAAAGTCTCATCACCTTGCCAAAACTCTCCCAAGTACCCCAAGAACCCAAATCCCAATTTAAATCATTTCCAATAACTCTTTTCTTTTATTTGGGAATTTAGGGCATTACTATGGGTTATGAAGCAACCTATATTTTGGATGCTCAGAAAATTCTCAAATAATTCTTAAAAATCCTTTGGATCTTATCTTGCCCCAATATCCAAAAATATTCCATAAAATATTTCATATACTATGCAAAATAATTCCTTTTAGCTCCTGGTCAGTATGGACCTTTGTGAAGGAAGTGTATGCTAGGAGTGTCCAATTGCCTTCAAATTTTTATAGCATGAGGACACCCCCAAACAACCTTCCTACACTAAGTTTCAACCTCAGGAGATCATTCTAGTGAGTAGCACTTCAACATTTTGATTCTAGTCCAAAAATGTGGTTTGTACATGAACTACCCTCATTTCTCCTTCAAACTAGCTCAAACTTGACCAGTTTGCAGTTCTTTTATCATAGATCACACCAGACATCTCTCTTGACTCCATCTCCACATCATCCAAGCTCTAGAACCTCCCCAACATCTCTGTCAGAACCTGTAGATGATTGCATCTCTTAGTTCTGCTCGTATCTTGCCAAACCAAGTGCTCAGGTGAGGTGAACCATCGGCGGACGACACGCCAGACAATATTTGCCAGGCCGACGTGGCCCGAGGACATGAGGCACCGTGGTGAGCACGGTACTGGCATGGCTGTCGCCGCCCTTTGCGCCGCGCCCGTGCCTGTGCCATCGCGTCCCACTGCCCTTGCCTCTGTCGCTCGTCCGCTCGTGCCGACTACATTCCCTGGTGACGCGTAGCCCCTCCAGACCCTTCGCCTGCGCCGGAGACGCCCTCGCCGGCCGCCGTGTCATCACTGGACTGTTCTGCCCGTGCGGCAACAGTGTTGCGGTGCCGTCGTCTTCTTCCCCGAGCCGTCTCCTCCAGCATTCAATGCCTCTGCCCTCATCCATCACCTCGCCCGCGTCGAGCCAGCCAGCGCGGCGTATGAGCGCCGGCGCCAGGGCCGCATCCACGAGCTTCGGGAGAGCTCGCCGCCCTCCTCCTCCCGGCTATAAATAGCCATGCCCGCACTGCCTAGCTACTCACTCCACTCCTCCTTCCTCAAATCGTCCGCTAGCAATGAAGAACCGAGGCAGAGAGGCCTCTGGCCTCGAACTCCACCGGAGTTCCACCGCCATTCCCTCTCTGTCACCCACCTTCTCCACCTTTCCTCCGACACAACCAATCCTTTCAGAGCGATCTGTGGAGCTCAGCGGTGCTTCCCGAGCCCTCTTCCCGTCCTATTGCCGTCGGAATCGTCGAGTTCATCGACCACCATAACTGCAGTCCGCCGGAGACGAAGGGGGCGACGCCGTCCCTCCACCTCCGGCTAAGCTGCGAGTACGTGAAGGACCACTGCTCGACGCCCGATCCGTTCCACCCATTCTCGAGCCCTCTCGCCGTCGGGATCGCCGGCCACCATCGCCGGTGAGCCGCCCCCTCCCCCGTTCCCTTCCCTCTCTCTATTTTAAACCAAGCCAGGGCCACCGTCAGCCACTATGGCGAAGCGGTAAGTGGTGGCGCCCGGGCTAAATTACGCCTTCGACGTGGCCGTTTTTCTTTTTTTCAAAATTGATTTTTATTAACAGAGTTAAACAGGAACTTTGAATGTCAATAACTTTTAACAGAAAGGTCCAAATGACCTGATTCTTTTTGCATTGTGTCTCTAATATAATCCTTTATTTTTCCACCAAGTTTCACATTTTTCTCTCACTCACAGAATTGCTGGTGAATTAAATAGTGTTATGTGACATTTTCTTTTGCTGTTTTTAAATATTTTCAGAAGGAGAAAATTGTGGATTTGAAGATCAAGAGTTTCTGAACCACCCAACTGATCAAGGCAAGCCAGGGCATCCATGTTTTGTGGCATTTCATAGCATTGCATTGTTCATATGCAACTCTTGCATTTATTTAATATGAATAATTCCAAGTAAATTATTAAAATGGCTAATGTGACCAACTAAGTTAACTTGCTGAAATAACCTTGATGACTAAAGCTAAACTTAGTTGGTTGATCATGAGTCACCTGTCCGGGCTTACCCGTGTAGCCACATTCGCTGGTATGGGACGGCCTTGACTTGGTCTGGCTGCGTGCTCTTTCACCGGTACCTCCAAAGAGGGAGGGTTATGCGTGCGTGCTGCCCTGATCAGGTAGACGGCGATAACCCTGTGAGCCCAGTTGAGTTGTTTTGCCGGCATCCCCGTTTGGGACAGTAGTTTGGCCACGACGGTGGCAGGTGTCGAGAGGACACAGGGCCACCCAGGGCTTGACTCCAAGAGGGAGTGTGATTGCCGGTGGTACGATGAAAGAGTCACGAGTCAGACAGGTTTCGTTGGAGCAACGCTGGTCCACCCGAATGGGATCACGAGGTCAGTGCTCCATAGTGTGGGTAAAGTGCGCAACCTCTGCAGAGTGAAAAATCTATTCAAATAGCCGTGTCCACGGTATTGGACAGCCCGACCAGACCTCTTTAGGTGATCAACCGTAATAACTGTAGTAATGATGGAAGAATTTGTCTTTTGAACGGAAGTACTCGTTGGTATCGAGTATTCAGAGGGTTGTGAGGCAACCCGGAGATGAGTAAGTTGGTAACAGTAGGTGAATCACTTAAAGTGTAACCTGTTTATTGCCATGCTATTACTTGCTGCATATTTGGTTGTCGTGTGCTTGCGAGTACATTCAAAGTACTCACCTGGCGTATCATGCCAGATGCAGGAGAAGACTAAGACAGAGGTCGTGAGGTCCTTGTTGCGATGCCTAGGATGTGTCCACAGCAGTGTCCCTGTGGATGGAGTCTCTATCATGTTCCACTACGCTGTAGTCTTCCGCTGTAGTATTCCGTAGTAATGCCGAGGCCCTGATGTGTTGGATAAATAATGTAGATATTATCGTAGCACTAGATGTGCTTTTGGCCTCGATGATCATGTAATATATGAGCTTGTACTCCACTGTTATCAATAAAAGTTCAGCTATGTTCTGTTCCAAGTTGTTGAGTGTTTCCAGAAGACATGATCTCTGGGTTGGAAACACTGGTAAACCGGTTCTCTGAGCTGGGGTGCCACAACGCTTGGTATCAGAGCCGTGCTGACTGTAGGACACCCTAGGTAACCGCGTTAGGACTGCGATTAGTATAGGCTTTGAGTATGCATTTTGCTTGTTGCATCTGATTGTTGCATGCCATGCATCGTAATTCATTATGTTATTAACCTCTGGCATTGTGAGTGTAGATGGCACCGGTCCCATATCACTTCCATCATGAGCCAGAACCCCACACTTTTCCAGCTCTGCTTCGTAGCGTCTGGCTTCGACTGTATCCCAACGGTGAAGACCCGGTGTACCAGGTGTTCCGGGAGCAGTTGGGCGAGTCGGTATATGAGTACCATGCAGTGGCCTACATGACCGCGATTTTGGACATTGGAAGCTCTTCTCGCTCTTCCAAGGGCGGAGTGGCTTCTACTCCGGAGCTGGCGATCCAGTTTGCTGCTATGGAGGCTATTACTGACTTGCGTTTCCACGAGGCCGAGAAGCGGATCCATCCAGGTTTCTTTCACTATCCCACTCTGTCACCTACGACAGGGCGAGTCCTTTTCTCACCTGTAGACCCGGCGTGTGATCATGCGACTGGTGTTTTGTCCCGCTACCTGAACGCCAGTCACTGTATGATCATCTCCTTGGCTGAGGAGCTGTGTCGTGTTCAGGGGGCACTTGCAGCAGTGACTCCAGCACCTCCTCCTGTAGTTCCACCTATGTATCCACCACCAGTTCCACCTCCGTGTGTGCTTAATACCCCTACTAGTTCTTCTGGACCATCAGGCTTATCGTCTAGTAGTCGATTTGAGACCCCAGCTGAGTGGGCCTCACTTCTAGCCACTCCTGCTTCGCCGATGCTGAGGCGACGTGCTTCTTCTTCCGCAGAAGGAGAGCCATCTCAGCAGCGACGTCGCGTCTCCTTTGACCCGGTAACTCACATCATCAGTTCTGATTCCGACTCAGGATCTGACGACGAGGGCTCTTCGGATGGACAGTGTCCGTGTCACCGACACACTAGACTGGAGTTTGCGTAGTATTACATGCATCTTTGCATATGTCGACTGCCGTATGAGCAGTCTAGCCATGATATTTCCCCTACTAGCTTGCCATGTTGGGTTGTCTTGTATAATTATGTTGTTTTCCTTTAATCGCTCTTTTAATAATATTTTCCCTTGGTGTCACGTAACCGTATTTTCCCTTATGGATGTTGCTCATCGATTCGGTATTTGCTTTGGGAACCAAATTTAGATGAGAGGAGGAAGTAACAGTCAAAGCAGTAATGGAACCCCTGTTCGTCGCTCAGCCAGACAGGCAGGGCAACCACCCGAAGACTTACCACCACCACCACCTCAAGCACCAACCACAGATCAGATAATGAGAATGTTTGAGGAAAAGAGAAACCAAGATCTCATGGAATTTCTCAAGAGTATGCAGACTATAGTTGGTCAGAATAATGGCAATGGGGTGCATTCTAAACTGTCTGACTTCCAGCGTACAAAACCACCCAACTTTGGTCAGGCTGTGGATCCTATTGAGGCTGATGACTGGTTAAGAACCATGGAGAAGAAATTGGACATAGCCCGTTGTGAAGAAGCAGATAAAGTTCCATTTGCCACTCATTATCTTGAAGGCCCAGCAGCCATATGGTGGGATAACACCAAGATAATATGGCCTGCTGAAGAAATTTCCTGGGAGAAATTCAAGGAGTTATTCCGCAAGTACCATATTCCCACGGGCATCATGAAAGTAAAGCAGCGAGAATTACTGGCTCTCACGCAAGGCAATATGACTGTGGGAGAATACTTAAATAAATTCAACAACTTGGCCCGGTACTCTCCTTATGATGTGGCCACCGAAGAACGAAAAATAGATCGGTTCCTCAGAGGACTTAATCATGCCCTCCGATGCCAGCTATGCATGTTGGATTTTCCCGATTTCCAGACCCTGGTTGATAAGGCCTTCATTGCCGAACGAGAGCACAAGTCTGGAAATGATGATCGTAAGAGGAAGTTCGAGCCCAAGAAGGACAACAAGGAACCATATGCACAAAAGCTGCGCAGTTGGCAGTCAGAGTCATCTGAGAATAAACCGGTGTGGAACAATGGTGGCAACTACAATAACAAGTCAGTCAACCAAAGCAAGACCTTCAGCAAACAACCAGTCATAGAAGACTGTCATCGCAACAACACTTGTTTTAACTGTGGCCAGAGTGGACACTATGCTAAGCAGGGTCCTACTAACAACGGAAAGCAATCAGTTGACCACAAGCCACAAGTCAATCATCTTGGACGCCGCCCCAACCGCAACTTCAACCACGGATGCGTCCATCACATCTCTGCCGAAGAAGTCTGCGAAACTCCAGACATTGTCCTTGGTATGTTTTCCGTTCATAACATACCTGCAGTAATTTTATTTGATTCTGGGGCTTCTCATTCGTTTATTTCGCAGAGTTTTGCCACCTTGCATAAATTTTCTCCTTCACTTTTGAACAAAATCATGGTGGTACAATCCCCTGGCTCAATGCTCAGAACAAATATAGTATACAAGGATTTGGAAATCTCAATCCATGGAGTCAAGTTTCCAGCTACTCTTGTTGCAATTGACTCCCCAGGACTGGATATAATACTGGGAATGGACTGGTTGGCACCGCACCAAGTGTGTATCAATTGCGCCACCAGAACGGTGACAATGGTGAACCTTGCCAGACAGACCGTTCAATTCCTGGCCAGCAGAATGATAACAAGAAAGGGCACGGCATATCAGACCACTATTACTGATATGAACCTGATTCCGGTAGTGGGAGAATTTCCGGACGTATTTCCTGAGGAATTACCAGGAATGCCGCCAGATCGAGAATCGGAGTTTGCCATCGAGGTAGTACCTGGCACGACTCCAATATATAAGAAATACTATCGGATGCCAGGCCCCGAGCTGGCAGAACTGAAGAAGCAATTGGACGAGTTGTTGCACAAAGGATACATTCGTCCAAGTATCTCACCATGGGGATCACCAGTGCTATTTGTCAAGAAGAAAGATGGGAGTCTACGGATGTGCGTAGACTATCGGCATCTTAACGAGGTCACCATCAAGAACAAGTACCCGCTTCCTCGAATTGATGACTTATTCGACCAGTTGAATGGAGCACGGGTATTCTCCAAGATCGACCTCAGAACGGGATATCATCAATTGAAAATCCGAAAGGAGGATATTCCCAAGACAGCGTTCACTACTCGGTATGGGCTGTATGAATTTACATTCATGGTGTTTGGATTGACAAATGCTCCAGCATACTTCATGAGCATGATGAACAAAGTCTTCATGGACTTTCTAGATAAGTTCGTAGTGGTGTTCATTGATGACATACTGATATACTCCAAGGATGAAGAGGAACATAAGCAACATCTCAGAGCTGTCTTGGAAAGGTTGAGAACCCATCGCTTATATGCCAAGTTCAGTAAATGTGAATTTTGGCTAAAAGAGGTGGGATTCCTTGGACATATTCTATCAGAAAAAGGAATAGCTGTTGACCCCAGTAAGGTTACTGCGGTCTTGAACTGGAAGACACCAGCCACGGTGACCGAAGTCCGTAGTTTCCTGGGTTTGGCAGGCTACTACCGTCGCTTCATTGAAGGCTTTTCTAAGATAGCCAAGCCACCGACGGAGTTGTTGAAAAAGAACCAAAGGTTTATCTGGACAACTGAGTGCGGCAGCAGTTTCATGGAATTAAAGACAAGGCTAACCACAGCCCCTGTCTTAGTCCTACCAGACATTCACAAGAGTTTCGACATATATTGCGATGCATCCAGACATGGAATTGGATGCGTGCTGATGCAAGAAGGTAAGGTTGTAGATTATGCATCACGACAACTGCGACCGCATGAGGAAAACTACCCCACACATGACTTGGAGCTAGCTGCAGTGGTCCATGCTCTGAAGATTTGGAGGCATTATCTTATTGGGCAACGATGTGAAATATACACAGACCATAAGAGTCTCAAGTATATTTTCACTCAGCCTGACCTGAACCTCAGACAGCGAAGATGGCTTGAGCTAGTCAAGGACTATGATGTTGGAATAAACTATCATCGAGGGAAAGCAAATGTGGTCGCCGACGCCCTGAGCAGGAAACAAGCTACTGTGAATGCACTAATTGCGGGTATGCATCCGAGCCTACAAGAAGAGTTTGCCAGGCTCAATATGGTGCTATGCGGCCCAATGACCCCGAACACGTTGGAGATCACTCCAACCCTCATGGAGGAAATCAAGGAAGCCCAGAAGTCAGATGAAGAAATTCGGAAGATCAAGGAGTTAATTCAGCAAGGGAAGGCCAAGTCCTTCCGTACGGATGAACAGAATACCGTGTGGTTCGAGAAACGAATTTGTGTGCCGAATCAAAACAACTTGAGACAACAAATACTCAAGGAAGCTCATGAGTCCACATATTCGATCCATCCGGGAGGTACTAAGATGTATCAAGACTTGAGAGAAACTTTTTGGTGGTCAGGAATGCGGAAAGATATAGCATACTATGTCGCCTGCTGTGACATATGCAACAAGGTCAAATCAGAGCATCAAAAACCCGCTGGGCTACTGCAACCTTTACCAGTACCCCAGTGGAAGTGGGACGACATATGTATGGATTTTATTGTGGGACTACCCAAGTCCACGAGGGGTAATGATGCCATCTGGGTCGTTGTAGACACACTTACAAAAGTGGCACATTTCATCCCAGTAAAGACCACTTTCAACGCAAATCAGTTGGCATAACTTTACCTGTCCCGAATAGTCAGTCTGCATGGGGTACCCAAGTCAATCACTTCGGATAGGGGTTCCCTGTTTACCTCAGCATTCTGGCTACGGCTACATCAAGCCTTGGGAACCATGCTGAAACATAGCACAGCATACCATCCGCAGACAGATGGACAGATCGAGCGTGTAAACCAAATATTAGAGGATATGCTTCGGTGATGCGCTCTCTCCCATGGACCCAAATGGGAGGATAGTTTGCCGTACGCAGAATTCTCCTACAACAACAGCTATCAGGCAAGTCTCAAAATGTCGCCTTTTGAGGCATTATACGGACGGAAATGCCGTACACCGTTGAACTGGTCCCAAACAGGAGATAGTCGCATCTTTGGTACGGACTTGATGCTCGAGGCTGAAAGACAAGTTAAGGATATCCAAGAACGACTTCGAGCAGCCAAGTCCCGTCAGAAGAGCTATTACGACCCGAAGCATCGGGAAGTAACCTTTGAACCTGGAAACTATGCCTATCTGCGAGTAACTCCTATGAAGGGAGTAAAAAGGTTTGGTACAAGAGGAAAACTGGCCCCAAGATATATCGGTCCCTTTCCAGTCGTTGCCAGGAAGGGTAGAGTTGCATATCAGTTGGAATTTCCACCACTACTGTCGGATGTGCATGATGTTTTTCACATCTCACAATTAAGGTAATGCATCGCACCCCCAGCCAAGCAAGCGGATATGAGTGAATGAGAATTGGCTAAGGATTTGACTTATGAGGAAAAACCTGTCAGGATCTTGGATAAGATGGAAAGAACAACAAGGAGTAAAGTAATAAGATTTTACAAGGTGCTATGGGAGCACCATACTGAAGAAGAGGCTACTTGGGAAAGAGAAGATTTTCTGAGACCCGCTTACCCATATTTGTTCCCTGAGCAACCGAATCTCGAGGACGAGATTCATCCTAAGGGGGTAGGTTTATGACACCCTGATTTTTGGCAACCTTTTCTTTTCAAACTTTTCTTGGTTTTATTCGAATTTGAATGATTTTGAACCCTTTTTCATTTGGACTTGGACATGTTTGAATTCTTCCCAAGTGATCCAAAGTCTCATCACCTTGCCAAAACTCTGCCAAGTACCCCAAGAACCCAAATCCCAATTTAAATCATTTCCAATAACTCTTTTCTTTTATTTGGGAATTTAGGGCATTACTATGGGTTATGAAGCAACCTATAGTTTGGATGATCAGAAAATTCTCAAATAATTCTTAAAAATCCTTTGGATCTTATCTTGCCCCAATATCCAAAAATATTCCATTAAATATTTCATACACTCTGCAAAATAGTTCCTTTTAGCTCCTGGTCAGTATGGACCTTTGTGAAGGAAGTGTATGCTAGGAGTGTCCAATTGCTTTCAAATTTTTATAGCATGAGGACACCCCCAAACAACCTTCCTACACTAAGTTTCAACCTCAGGAGATCATTCTAGTGAGCAGCACTTCAACATTTTGATTCTGGTCTAGAAATGTGGTTTGTACATGAACTACCCTCATTTCTCCTTCAAACCAGCTCAAACTTGACCAGTTTGCAGTTCTTTTATCATAAATCACACCAGACATCTCTCTTGACTCCATCTCCACATCATCCAAGCTCCAGAACCTCCCCAACATTTCTGTCAGAACCTGTAGATGATTGCATCTCTCAGTTCTGCTCGTATCTTGCCAAACCAAGTGCTCAGGTGAGGTGAACCATCGGCGGACGACACGCCAGACAATATTTGCCAAGCCGACGTGGCTCGAGGACATGAGGCACCGTGGTGAGCATGGTACTGGCATGGCTGTCGCCGCGCTCTGCGTCGCGCCCGTGCCTGTGCCATCGCGTCCCATTGCCCTTGCCTCTGTCGCTCGTCCGCTCGTGCCGACTACGTTCCCTGGTGACGCGTAGCCCCTCCAGACCCTTCGCCTGCGCCGGAGATGCCCTCGCGGCCACCGCGTCATCGCCGGATAGTTCTGCCCATGCGGCAACAGTGTTGCGGCGCCGTCGTCTTCTTCCCCGAGCCGTCTCCTCCAGCATTCAATGCCTCTGCCCTCATCCATCACCTTGCCCGCATCGAGCCAGCCAGCGCGGCGTACGAGCGTCGGCGCCAGGGCCGCATCCACGAGCTTCGGGAGAGCTCGCCGCCCGCCTCCTCCCGGCTATAAATAGCCATGCCCCATGCTGCCTAGCTACTCACTCCACTCCTCCTTCCTCAAATCGTCCGCTAGCAGTGAAGAACCGAGGCAGAGAGGCCTCTGGCCTCGAACTCCATCGGAGTTCCGCCGCCATTCCCTCTCTGTCACCCGCCCTCTCCACCTCTCCTCCGACGCAACCAAGCCTTTCAGAGCAATCAGTGGAGCTCAGCAGTGCTTCCCGAGCCCTCTTCCCGTCCTATTGCCGTCGGAATCGTCGAGTTCATCGACCACCATAACTGTAGTCCGCAGGAGACGAAGGGGGCGACGCCGTCCGTCCACCTCCGGCTAAGCTGCGAGTACGTGAAGGACCACCGCTCGACGCCCGATCTGTTCCACCCATTCCCGAGCCCTCTCGCCATCGGGATCGCCGGCCACCATCGCCGGTGAGCCGCCCCCTCCCCTGTTCCCTTCCCTCTCTCTGTTTTAAACCGAGCCGGGGCCACTGTCAGCCACTGTGGCGAAGCAGTAAGTGGTGGCGCCCGGGCTAAATTACGCCTTCGACGTGGCCGTTTTTCTTTTTTTCAAAATTGATTTTTATTAACAGAGTTAAACAGGAACTTTGAATGTTAATAACTTTTAACAGAAAGGTCCAAATGACCTGATTCTTTTTGCATTGTGTTTCTAATATAATCCTTTATTTTTCCACCAAGTTTCACATTTTTCTCTCACTCACAGAATTGCTGGTGAATTAAACAGTGTTATGTGACATTTTCTTTTGCTGTTTTTAAATATTTTCAGAAGGAGAAAATTGTGGATTTGAAGATCAAGAGTTTCTGAACCACCCAACTGATCAAGGCAAGCCAGGGCATCCATGTTTTGTGGCATTTCATAGCATTGCATTGTTCATATGCAACTCTTGCATTTATTTAATATGAATAATTCCAAGTAAATTATTAAAATGGCTAATGTGACCAACTAAGTTAACTTGCTGAAATAACCTTGATGACTAAAGCTAAACTTAGTTGGTTGATCATGAGTCACCTGTCCGGGCTTACCCGTGCAGCCACATTCGCTGGTATGGGACGGCCTTGACTTGGTCTGGCTGCGTGCTCTTTCACCGGTACCTCCTAAGAGGGAGGGTTATGCGTGCGTGCTGCCCTGATTAGGTAGACGGCGATAACCCCGTGAGCCCAGTTGAGTTGTTTTGCCGGCGTCCCCGTTTGGGACAGTAGTTTGGCCACGACGGTGGCAGGTGTCGAGAGGACACAGGGCCACCCAGGGCTTGACTCCAAGAGGGAGTGTGATTGCCGGTGGTACGATGAAAGAGTCACGAGTCAGACAGGTTTCGTTGGAGCAACGCTGGTCCACCCGAATGGGATCACGAGGTCAGTGCTCCATAGTGTGGGTAAAGTGCGCAACCTCTGCAGAGTGAAATATCTATTCGAATAGCCGTGTCCACGGTATTAGACAGCCCGACCAGACCTCTTTAGGTGATCAACCGTAATAACTGTAGTAATGATGGAAGAATTTGTCTTTTGAATGGAAGTACTCGTTGGTATCGAGTATTCAGAGGGTTGTGAGGCAACCCGGAGATGAGTAAGTTGGTAACAGTAGGTGAATCACTTAAAGTGTAACCTGTTTATTGCCATGCTATTACTTGCTGCATATTTGGTTGTCGTGTGCTTGCGAGTACATTCAAAGTACTCACCTGGCGTATCATGCCAAATGTAGGAGAAGACTAAGACAGAGGTCCTGAGGTCCTTGTTGCGATGCCTAGGATGTGTCCACAGCAGTGTCCCTGTGGATGGAGTCTCTATCATGTTCCGCTACGCTGTAGTCTTCCGCTGTAGTATTCTGTAGTAATGCCGAGGCCCTGATGTGTTGGATAAATAATGTAGATATTGTCGTAGCACTAGATGTGCTTTTGGCCTTGATGATCATGTAATATATGAGCTTGTACTCGACTATTATCAATAAAAGTTCAGCTATGTTCTGTTCCAAGTTGTTGAGTGTTTCCAGAAGACATGATCTCTGGGTTGGAAACACTGGTAAACCGGTTCTCTGAGCCGGGGTGCCACAATCTGCTAATGTCGCCCCTAGCAACTTCGTCACCTTCGCGACCTTTTTCCTAAAGGGTCCCGCTGCTCAATGGTGGGACACCCACAAGCGTACACTTCCCGCTGGAACAGTCGTTACCTGGTATGAGTTCCAGGCTGCTTTCCGTGCCCGTTACATCCCTCAGGCAATTATGGAACGGATGAAGATCCAGTTCCGCAACCTCACTCAGGGCAACAAGACTGTCGAAGCTTATCAGCGGGAATTTCTTGACCTCTCCCGCTATGCTGAAGAAGACATCTCCATAGATGCTCATAGACAAGAGAAGTTCCGTAATGGACTCCACCCAGATCTTGAGCTTGCCCTTGCTGCTCAAGACTTCAACGACTTTTCAACTCTTGTGAACAAGGCTATTATGGTTGAGACCGCTCAGATGAAGCACAAGGACTCGCAGAAGCGCTATCGTGATGCTAGCTCATCTTCGGGCTCAGCACAGAAGTGTCGAGTCTGGATTCCCAACAACGTGTTCCGTCCAAATGCCTCTGCGCCAAAGAACAACTATGCTACACCACGTCTGCCTCCTCCACCACCGAGGTAGCCAAGAGCTCAAGCTAGTCAACACAATGCTCCTCTTAATCCTGAAGATGGTCTGTGCTTCAAGTGCCGCAAACCAGGTCACCTTGCTAAGGACTGCTGCCAGACTCAGAATCAGTTGGCTTTTCCTCGTACTGGCCGTGGCAATGGTCGTGGCAACAATCAGGCCCGCAACTATAATATTGGGTCTGCTGCACATGGTCGTGGACACGCTTACAACATTGATATTGAAGAAGTCCAGGATCAACCTGCTACTGTGATGGGTACCCTTTTCGTTAACTCAGTACCCGCTTCTGTATTATTTGATTCAGGAGCATCGCATTCATTCATGTCAGAAGCATTTGCATTATCGCATGACATTGCATTTCAAAAGATGAATCAGCCAGTAGTAATCCGCACCCCTGGAGGCCAGTGTCAAACCACTATGATGGCACACAATGTTCCCGTTGAAATTAAGGGATTGGAATTCCTTGTTTCGCCCATTATCCTGAAGTCTTCCACCATAGACCTCATACTCGGAATGGATTGGTTGAAAGCTCACATTGCTTCGATCAATTGTGCCACTAAAGTTATCCAAATTCTTCACCCCTCCGATGAGATAGTGAACTATACCGCCCGCATTGCACGGGACGCTGAAGCTCAGATATATGTTCTGAATGCTTTGAAGGCCTCACCTCTGGAAGGGATCGAGAACGTTCTTGTTGTTCGAGATTTTCCAGACGTCTTTCTGGAAGAACTTCCAGGAATACCCCCGGCTAGAGTTGTCGAGTTTGTCATTGACTTGAAGCCTGGCACTGTCCCTATTGCGAAGCGTCCTTATAAGATGCCTCCGCACCACCTTCTCGAGCTTAAGGAAGAAATCGACAAGTCACTTAAGAAAGGTTTCATCTGCCCCAGTTCCTCTACTTGGGGAGCACCTTCACTCTTTGTTAGGAAGAAGGATGGAACTAACCGATTGGTTCAGGATTATCGGCCCATTAACCAAGCCACAATCCAGAATAAATACCCACTACCCCGGATCAATGATCTTTATGATCAGCTTGCTGGATCCTCTGTCTTCTCGAAACTCGACTTGAGGTTGGGTTATCATCAGATCCGTGTTCGTGAAGAGGATATCCCGAAGACTGCCTTTGTTACTCGATATGGCTCTTATGAGTACACCGTCATGTCATTTGGTTTAACAAATGCTCCAGCAACCTTCTCCCTGTTAATGAACTATATCTTCATGGATTACCTCGACAAATTCGTCGTGGTTTATTTAGATGATATCCTTATATATTCCAAGAATGAAGAAGAACATGCTGAACATCTTCGGCTTGTATTGGAGAAGCTACGAGAACATTAGTTGTATGCTAAATTCTCCAAGTGTGAGTTCTGGTTATCTGAAGTGACCTATCTTGGTCATGTGATTTCCAAGAATGGCATTGCTGTTAACCCCGAGCGAGTTCAGGCTATTCTTGATTGGACTCCCCCGAAGAATGTTAAGCAAGTCAGAAGTTTTCTCGGACTCACTAGTTATTGCCGTCGATTCGTTGAGAACTTTTCCAAGATTGCAAAACCATTGACGAATCTACTCCACAAAGGTGTTAAATTTGAGTGGACAGAAAAATGTCAAGAAAGCTTTCAGGCACTAAAAGACAAGTTAACATCTGCCCCAGTGCTAGCGCCCCGGGATTCCCAAAAGGATTTCGTGATATACTGTGATGCATCTCGTCAAGGATTAGGCTGTGTCCTAATGCAAGAGCGCAAAGTGATTGCTTATGCCTCTCGACAATTGCGCCCTCATGAAGAAAATTATCCAGTGCATGATCTTGAACTTTCTGTGGTTATTTATGCCCTGAAGCTATGGCGACATTACCTTCTCGGTAACCGTTGCGATATATACACGGATCATCAAAGTTTGAAGTATCTATATACTCAACCAGATCTGAACCTTCGTCAACAAAGATGGCTCGAGACAATTGCCGATTATGATATGAATATCTCATATACCCCCGGCAAGGCTAATGTAATGGCCGATGCTTTGAGTCGCAAGGCTTATTGCAGCAACCATATGGTTCAGGAAACGCAACCTCTTCTCCATGAAGAGCTTCGCAAATTGAACCTCCATATTGTTCCACGGGGTTATCTCAATACCCTGGTTGTTGAACCAAATTTAGAGCACAACATCAAGACTATGCAATGGTATGACTCTGAAGTTGAAAGGATTAAACGATACCTCGAAAAGGGAAAGCCGTCGGAGTTCCATCTTGATGATGATGGGATCCTATTCTTCCAACACCGTCTCTTCGTACCCAAGTTCAAGGATGAGAGGGAACACTTTATGAAAGAAGCTCATGACACTCCTCTGTCTATTCATCCTGGTAGCACAAAGATGTACCGTGACATTTGTCAGAGATACTGGTGGCCCAATATGAAGCGAGACATTGCTTGTTATGTTTCTGAGTGTGACGTTTGTCGCCTCATTAAAGCAGAACATCAAAGGCCTGCTGGAACTCTGCAACCCCTTGATATTCCTGAATGGAAATGGGACAAAGTCCAAATGGATTTCATTACTGGTTTTCCCAGATCTCAGAAGGGTCATGATGCTATTCTTGTCGTCATTGACTGATTCTCAAAGGTTGCTCACTTTCTGCCAGTTAAGGAGACAATCACTACTAGTCAGTTAGCAGACTTGTATGTTTCCCAAATTGTGTCACTCCACGGTGTTCCCTTGGAGATCAGTTCTGATCGTGGCAGCCTCTTTACCTCTAGATTCTGGAATAGTTTCCAAGAATCTATGGGAACTCACCTGTCCTTCAGTACCGCTTTTCACCCTCAGTCTCAGGGTCAAGTCGAACGAGTTAATCAAGTGCTCGAAGATATGCTTCGAGCTTGCATCATCTACTTCGGTAAGAAATGGGAGGAATCTCTCCCGTATGCCGAATTCTCTTACAACAATAGCTACCAAGCTAGTTTGAAGATGGCACCATTTGAAGTTCTATATGGACATAAGTGTCGAACCCCTCTGAATTGGTAAAAAACTGGGGAACGCTCACTTGTTGGAGCGGACATTGTTCAGCAAGCTGAAGAACAAGTCCGCATTGTCCGTGAACATCGGAAATCTGCTCAGTCTCGTCAGAAGAGCAACTATGACTGAAAGCACCAGGAAATGGTCTATCAGCCTAGCGAGCAAGCTTACCTTCGCGTCACTTCGTTGAAAGGCACTCATCGGTTTGGAATCAAAGGCAAGTTAGCTCCTCGCTACATTGGCCCGTTCCGTATTCTTGCCCGTCGAGGAGAGGTGGCATATCAGTTGCAATTGCCGCCAAATCTTTCTCAAGCGCATGATGTCTTTCATGTATCCCAACTCCGTCGCTGCTTCAAGGATCCTATTCGAGCTGTGGATCATGAAATGCTTGATTTGTGGGAAGATCTGTCTTATCCAGAATATCCCGTTCGTATTCTTGATCAAGCTGAACGCCGGACTCGTCAAAAGTCAATCAAATTCCTCAAGGTTCAGTGGTCGAATCATTCTGAAGATGAAGCCACTTGGGAACGCGAGGATCGTCTTCGCAAAGAATACCCCGCTTTCTTTCAGTCTTCCTCTTAATTCTCGGGACGAGAATTCTTGATAGATGAGGAGAATTGTAACACCCCATGTCATTGACCACAGTAATCACTTTTGATAATGACAAGTCAGCATGATTAACAGTGCCTAATCATCATCTGCATCATATTGCATTTCAACTCCTAACTGAAATTTCCAATTAAATTAAAGTGGAAAAAAAAAGTTGTTCAAACACAGAACTAAGATGTTCATTAGGTGACAAATATTTTAGAGACAATGCTAAAATAGTAATCAACATTTAATAAATTAATTAAGTAACTCTAACAGTGCCAAAACAGCAATATTTAATCCCATTTAGCTTTATAAAATTGCAAATGAAATGATATGAACTCAAAACCATTTTATGGCATTAGTAGATGTTGCACTGGAGTTTTGTGGCTAGTTCACATATTTTACAAAACTGAATGTGAGACCACACATTTTAGAAAAGCAGAAAACAAAAGAAAATAGAAACAGAGAAAAAGGAAAAATAGAAAGGGCCTAAAAGCTACTGTGCACTCGGGCCTGCTTGCTACAGCACCGGCCCAGCCCACTCCCCATGTCGTCCGCTTCCTACTGCTCACCCCCCTCGTTGTCGAACGCACATGCGCGCGCGCACCCGGCCCCCCTCGCTCGCCGCTCGACAGCGCGTCGCCGCGCGCGCTGAGGATAAGAGCCACTCCCCGCTCCCCCTGGTGAACCCTAGCACCTCTCCCCTTCCTCCCTCGCTCTCTCCCACCTTGCCCGACGCTGCCATGATCGGCCTCCGTTGAACCTCGCGGCCACCGTACTCCGTTTGCCCCCCGACGTGTCTCCGAGGCTCACCGCCGTCCGCTATGCCACCTGCTACCTTGGGTTGGAGCTCGGAGCCCCTGCAGCGACTGCGGCGACCGCATCTTCCTCCCCGGCTCCATCGTCTTCATCGCCGGATCCCGCCGCCCTCCGACCACCACCGGCTTCACTGGGCCTTCGCAGGAATGGCAGTGATCCCCTCTCTCTTTCCCCTCATTCCCCATGCTCGATTTCGAGCTCTGGCGCCCGCTACACCATCGCCCGATGCCCACCGCCGCGGACCTTGTCGCCGGCGACCGTCCGGCGACCATTTGGTCCCCTGCTGCTGTCCGTCTTACTCACCGTGCCTCGTAGAACCTTCCTAGCGCTTCGCCTCGTCCATTTGCACGCCGATGCGATTAACACGAGAACCACCCGAACGGTTCGCCACTGGCGTCGTCGTAGCGCTCAGCTCCGGCCACCGTAGCCCCCCGCACCACCGCCATTCGACGCGGCGTCGTCCTGCCGTTCGAACGCACCAAGCCACGCCCCCGGAAACCCCTTGTGCGCGAAACCCGAACCCATCCCGACGCTCGCTGCCTCATTTTGGCTCACCGGAGCCAGCTCCGGCGCTTCTCCGGTCGCCGTCCGACGTGGCCTGACCAGTGGGGCCCGCTGTGCCACTGACCAGTGGGTCTAGTTGACCTGTTGACCAGGTCAACTGCTGACTGGGCTGGCCCCTGTCTATGACATGTGGGTCCCGCCTAATAAACTAATTTAAATAAATAGTTAAACTATTAATTAAGTTAATTAGTTATTTTAACAGCCACTGATGGCTGGGCCCCACCTGCTAATTAGTTTAGTTAGATTAAATTAACCCTGTTTAATTAGCTCTGTCAATGACATGTGGGTCCCACTGGACCCACAGGTCAGGTTTGACCCTGGTCAGCCGGGTTTGACCTGCTGATGTCATGGTGATGTCATGCTGACATCATCATTTACTATTCTGGATAATGTTGGATTAAATAAATAATTAAATTCAGAAAATGATTAAAACTTTAGAAAATCATATAAAATAATCCGTAACTCCGATGAAAATAATTTATATATGAAAGTTGCTCAGAATTTCGATACAAACCCGAATACGCCCTCCGTATTCCTGTCAGATGCCCCTAGCTAGATGAACATGGAACTTTTAGACCGATTTCAATAAATGAATAGTGATCAACTTTAATTAAATAAATTCGAATAAATTCCTAAATGAACTAACTCATTTAGTTAGGCAGTAGCACACCTCTCCATAGCATTTAGGCATGCCATGCATATTGTTTGCATTTTTGCCGTGAATTTATTGTTTCTCTCCCCCTCCTTCTCTCTCGATAGACGCCTAGACCGACGACGTTGCGGCTGGGTACGACTACGCTACAGACGAGCAGCCCGTTGACGGCCCCTCTTTCTTGCCAGAGCAGCCAGGCAAGCCCCCCCTGAGCTTCCAGATATCGCCCGTTCCATTTCTCCTGCTTGCATTAGATTTTGCTACTGTTAATATTTGCTCCTATTCTGATGCATAGCCTGCTTTCGTAACCTGTTCATTGTTACCATACTTGCCTATGATAAACTGTTTAGTATAGGTTGGTAGTGAACCATCAGTGACCCCACCACCTTACCCTTGTTGCCCCTGCTTGATCATCGACGACTCGATCAGTGTGATCGTCGACCAGAGACCGACACATCACTTCACCCCCTTAGTTGTACTACTCTGCATAGTTACTCTCGAGTGCCGAGGGTGATACCTCGTAACGCACTCTTGATACATACTCTGCAATGTAGTTGTTCAGTCATGGTCATCGAGGGTGATTCCTCCTTCTCCACTTCCGATACGACTCTGTCGTGAAACCCTTCAGTGTGAACCTCGAGGGTGATGCCTCAAATGTTCACCCTGATGATTTCGTTGAGTGGAATCCACCGAGGGTGATTCCTCAGGGTTTCCCCATTGATGTTATGACCACACGGTTACTCTCACCTTTGTTACAAGCGGGTCGACCCTGGTGGGTACCCGCAGGGGATCTATGATGTCGGGTGTGCCGAAAGGGCACTCGAGTGTGATATTGTGGCGGAGCTTCAGAAACTCTGATTGTCTCCGCGTGATACTAAATGAGCCTATTGGATTTGGGTTTGTGATCTGAGTGGGTCGACGTGCCCTATACGCACTACCACCACGCGGGATAATGGTTATGGGGCCCTCTGCGATGTACGTTTCTCCCGAAAGCTCATCAGACGTCATGATTCACCGTGCGGGCTGATCACCGGGATTGGGCTGGATACTTCACTGATGAGTTCAGTGTCGCGCCTACACCCTGGCCAGCCACGCAACGCGCAGGGTGCCCAGGGCGATAGCCCAAGACCTCTGGGTGCATAGGTTAGTCCGGCGTGCTGACCTCTCTGCTGAGCCTAGGTAGGGCGCTGCTTCGTGTTGATCTCCCGAGGCCGGGCATTACCCAGCAAGTGTGTCCGGACGAAGGTGATCGAGCATGTTGGGTAACAGTAGTGCACCCCTGCAGGGATGAATAATCTATCGATAGCCGGTCCTACGGTAAAGGACGCTCAGTTTGTGTATCCCGATCTACTACTTGAACTGGATACTTAGTGCTTAATTAAAGCTTCGGGATCGCTTTCTCGCAGGGAGTCAAGGAAGGATCTCTAGGCTTGCTTCAACATGTTTGCTTAATAAAATGCTATTCTACTCTCTTCTATTGCTGCAAGATGATGGCTTCATGAAGATGCTAGTCTTCGATAGGACTAGGCCTTCTCTCTATTCTAGCATTTCTACAGCCCAGTCCACATGTACAGCCTTTCCCCTTTGATAATGTTGCATATGTAGTGTAGATCCTTGCTTGCTGAGTACTTCGGATGAGTACTCACGGTTGCTTTGTTACTTCTTTTTCCCCATACCCCACCTTGATGATACATTAGACGATGGAGCCCCGGAGCCAGATGCCACCTCAGGAGCTTACTACCAGGAGGGTCCAGATGGCACGTACTACTGGATCGAGCCAGCCGACCAGGAGTAGGATGGGAGGCTCCCAGGCAGGAGGCCTACGCCTTTTGATCTAGCGTCGTTGTTTGTGCTAGCCTTCTTAAGGCAAAACCTGTCTAACTATGTCTGTACTCAAATATTATTTGTATGACTGACTTATGTATTCAGATCTTCGTGATCCCTGGTCTGTAATATTGTGGATCTCCATTAATTTGTGTTAGAGTTGTGTTGTGATATCTTCCCGTGAGTCCCTGTGCTTGATCGTGCATGTTTGCGTGTATGATTAGTGCACGATTGAGTCGGGGGCGTCACAATGCCCCGGTAGGCATCCCATCTTTCTTCATCAACAATTATCGGTTAGTATCGGTTGAACCTAAGTTTTTGCTTCTTCGCATGAGATGTGCTATTCTTGGAATACCATTTTTTTGCTTGCTGTTTTAATAAAATACTTAGATCTGAAAGTGTGTTAAATGGGAGAGAGTCCTCACATAGCTACCTATTTACTTAACTACTTGATCTTCGCTTATATTTTTTTGGAGTAGTTTGTCGAACACTCTCATGTTTCACTTATATTATTTTGAGAGTTTATAATAGTGATGAAAATTTGCACAAGCTATGAAATTGGTCCTAATATGATGAATATCCAAGAAGGATAGAATAAAAAATTCATATAGATAATTGGATATGATAAGTTTGATTCCTTTCAATATTTTTGCGATATGGAGATAATAATATGTGAGTCATGTTGGTGAGTAATTATGCTTTAGTAGGAATATTGGTGTTAAGGTTTGTGATTCCCTATGCAAGCACGAAAGTCAATAGTTATGCAATGAAGTTATACCCTACTTGTGGTGCATTATTCGGTGTTAGTTATGTTTAATGCTAATTTATGATCATTTTTGTTTCTTGGTTGGTCGCTTCTCAATCTATTTGCTAGCCTCCATTTGTACTAAGCGGGAATACTGCTTGTGCATCCAAACTGCTTAAACCAAGTTATGCCAAATGAGTCCACCATACCTACCTATATGCGGTATTTCCATGCTGTTCCAAGTAAATTTGTATGTGTCAACTCTAATTTTCAAAATGAATTTCCTTTTTGTGTGCCCGTACCGCTCATGAAGCGGCAGGGGGTGACCAATATTTTCCATGCTAGATGTGTTATTCTCAAGATGAGTGTTTATTCACTTGTCATTGCACGAGAGTGTGGCAGGTAATAGGGATGCCCAGTCTCGAAATGAAAAGAAATTTTACTTATGTTGTCATTAATAAATTCCTTGGAAAGTGTTGGTATGGAAGGCACCCGTGGATATGGCTAGCCATGGAATGTCAAAGAATGGTGGAAAAAGGAATAAAACTTTATTTTATGTTTGGGAACCACCTATGATGTATCTAGCATGGAAAGTATTGGGAATTCTCGGTCTTTTTTGTTGACAGGAAAAGCATGCCTCTCAAAACAATTTTATCTCTCAATTTAAGCTGTGAGCTCTGGCACCTCTACAAATCTCTGCTTTCCTCTGCGAAGGGCCTATCTATTTACTTTATGCAATTTTTATTTTTATTGAGTCTCCATCTTCTCTTATAAAGCACCAACTAGGGAACACTATTGTCATACTTGTGCATTGGGCATAGTTAATATTCGAGTGTGTTTCATGAATGGCTCAATGACTGAGCATAATGGGCTAGGGATAGCTTTCTTTAGTGTTGATATTTTGAAAGACATGGTTGCTTGTTGATATGCTTGAGTATTGATGTCCTCATGTCAAATTATAGACTATTGCTTTGAATCGTTCAATTCCAAATATCCATGCCAAAAAGAAAGAGTATATGATGAATATGATAGGTAGCATTCCACATAAAAAATCCGTTTTCAATTGCTACTTTATCATGATGTGTTTTATGAGAAAGAGTTGTTGTTATGATGCTTGGAAAAGTGATTGCAATTATCATTGATCAAACTTATGCACTATACTAGCATTCACACTTCATAAATTATTTCTTTTATCAATTACCTACTCAAGGACGAGCAGGAATTAAGCTTGGGGTGCTGATACGTCTCCAACGTATCTATAATTTATGAAGTATTCATGCCATGTTTACAACAATTTTATATGGTTTGGGTGCAATTTTATATGATTTAAATGGAACTAAGCTGGACTGACGCTGTTTTCAGTAGAACTACCATGGTGTTGTTTTTTGTGCAGAAATCAAAGTTCTCCAAATGCAGCAAAACTTTTTCACGATTTTTTTGTAAGAAAAGAGGCACTAGAAGCTTCGTGGGAGGGCCAGAAGAGCCACGAGGGCCCCACAAGGCACCAGGGTGCGCCAGGTGGGGCTGGCTCGCCCTGGTACCTTCTGGGCTACTCGTGGCCCATCTTCACGTGATTCCAATGCTGAAAAAACCTATATATATATGTATATAACCCCAGAAATAACCCTAGATCGGAAGTTCCACCGTCGCAAGCCATTGTAGCCACGAAAAACCAATCTAGACCCTGTTCCGGCACCTTGCAGGAGGGAGAAATCATCACCAGAGGCCATCTTCATCATCCCGGCGGTCACCAAGATGAGGAGGGAGTAGTCCACCCTCGGGGCTGAGGGTTTGTACTAGTAGTTATGTGTTTAATCTCTCTCTCTCTCTCTCTCGTGTTCTTGAGTTGGCACGATCTTCATGTATCATGAGCTTTGTTAATATAGTTGGATCATATGGTGTTTTCCCCTCTCTATCTTGTTGTGATGAATTGAGTTTTCCCTTTGAGATTTCACTTTTATCAGATTGAGTACTTTGTTGGATTTGAGAGCACTTGATCTATGTCTTGGCACTCAACTAGCGGATTCCCAAGGTGACATTGGGGTAATCTATGCATAGGGGTTGATGCACGTTTTCATCCTTGTTTCTTCGGTATAAATCTTGGGGCACTCTTTGAGGTTCTTTGTGTTGGATTGAGTACTATGAATCTGAAATTGTTTGATGCATATCGTATAATCAACTCACGGATACTCGTGGTGACATTGGAGTATCCAGGTGACATTAGAGTTGGTTGATGTGTATCATATGGTGTTATTTTAGTATGAACTCTGGGGTTGTTTGTGACACTTATAGGGATAGCTCGATACATCGATCGGAAAGGATAACTTTGAGGTGGTTTTGTACCCTACAAAAAATTTCTTCTTATGTTCTCCGCTATATAAGAACTTTGGAGTGATTCTTCGTCGCATGTTGAGGGATGGTTATATGATCCAATTATATTAGCATTGTTGAGAGATTGCACTAGTGAAAGTATGAACCCTAGGCCTCATTTTCAAGCATTGCAATACCGTTTGTGCTCACTTTTGTTACTTGCTACCTTGCTTTTTTTTATTGTTACTATTACAAAAATCAATATCTACTATCATTACTACACTTGTATCAACATCTCTTCGCTGAACTAGTGCACCTATACAATTTACCATTGTATTTGGTGTGTTGGGGACACAAGAGACTTTTTGTTATTTGGTTGCAGGGTTGTTTGAGAGAGACCATCTTCATCCTACGCCTCCCACGGATTGATAAAGCTTAGGTCATCCACTTGAGGGGAAATTGCTACTGTCCTACAAAACTCTGCGCTTGGAGGCCCAACACGAGTCTACAAGAATAAAGTTGCATAGTAGACATCAGTCCACATACCGGCCAAGGTGGTGTGGAAGAAGTGGAGAACGGGCCCCACGTCCTCGAATTTGTGCTCCCACATCGGCTTAGCCCGAAGTTGGAGCGGGAGAATGCGGCAATTGAGCATGACATTGAACACGTCAGGGAGCTGGAGGTCCTTCTTGGTAGACCACCACTTGATCTTCTTGATCAACATCTCCACCTCATATGGGTTCCCCCAGGCGACACCCTTCTCCCTCCAGGACTTGAGCTTTATTGGGGGTCCGGCCGAAAATACCGAGACTTTGGTTTGGCCGAGGGCCAGCGGCTCAGTGATATAAAACCACTCGCGCTACCATTCCTTCACCGTCTCGATGAAGGTGCCTTTGAACCAGTCGGCATTCTGGTTCTTGCTGACCATGGCCCCTCCAAGCTCCGCCAGATCAGAGCTGCTAGACTTTGGCTTGACGCTGAAGGTCTTCAGCCATAGGCCGAAGTGCGTCTCGATGCGGAGGAAAGCCTCACACTCTGTGATGAAGGAGGCAAGGTGAAGAATGGAGTTCGGGGCCATGTGGTGGAAGTTGAGCATGTAGTAGAACATCATCCCGCACACAAATGGGTGCAGCGGAAACCCCAGGCCTCGGATGAGGTGGGGAACGAAGACTACCCCACTCCCCTTGGTTGGGGGCGGGCACTAGCTGGTCCGCGCTGGGAGTGCGGGCCGCGATATTGGCGGAGAGGTACCTCGCGCCGCGCAGCTCCATGATGGTGCCGTCCATCACAATGGAACCACCTGAATGCCCTTTGACGGTATTGGCCATGGCTGGATGGGGGAGTTTGGATTCATTGAGGAAGAAGAGTGCGGGATTGGATCTGGGCGCTGGAGCTAGACGAAGCAGTGGGCGGGGGAAATGAGAGCGTGATTGTTTGCACTATTCTCTTTTTACTCTTATAGACCGCTGAAAGGCCAAGAGTCCCCCTTGCCAGGCCGATAAAAATGCTACTCCGGCAAAAGATGTCATTATGCATATGGGGGGAAACAAAATCTTGATAGTATCCCTGAGAAAACGGGCACGATCTCCACCATAATGGGACGTGCTAGTAAAAAGGCTGCCTCGAGCCACGATTTGGGCTAGGCAATAACTTCTCAACCCGTCGTGGAGTGTGCTGCTCCAATAAAGTTGTCAGACTAGGTGGCACTATTCACACATATGTGGTCGGCCTTCGGGGCTAAGTTACCCCGTCTCTACGGGCAAAGTGTGAGCTCGGTTGGGTCTTGTTTGACACCACCCCTGTAAAGAGTGGTCCGAGAATCTTGAAGTCACAAAGAGGGAACTCGTCTGTCAAGCCAAGGACTCCGGATCCGAGGTTGTCCTCGTCAAGGGAATCACCCTTGGCATTGAAAGCCAGTTTGGGGGCTACTGACGATGTCTTGGACTAGGGGGTACTAACCTAGTCAGCCCATGCTCCTCGGAATGGGCTGATGGGCCCTCATTCTTCTCGATGTGGACTCCAGAAGCTGCACAACAGGGTGTGATCAGGACTGCATCTGTCGAAGACTTGCCATATACTCCAAGACTTCTCTACCATCTCCACGCCAAGATACCGACCTTGTAACCCTACATACCCTACCTGGCGTGTATATAAGCCAAAGGGTTTAGCCCGTAGAGGGGACATCAACACAATATCATTCACCTAGCCCTAGAGTTAGAACACATCTTACGATCTCGAGGTACATCAACTCTATACTTGATACATCTTCATCAATATAAACAAGAGCAGAACGTACAGTTTTACCTCCATCGAGAGGGCCCGAACCTGGGTAAACATTGTCTCCCTGTTCCCGTTACCCACGATCTGAGATCCATAGCTCGGGACCCCCTAGCCCGAGGTCTGCCGGATTTCACACTAACAATGCGGTAGACAGTGCGAGTGTAGGATCGAAAGTATGTCTAGAGGGGGGGTGATTAGACTACTTGACCAAATAAAAATCTAGCCTTTCCCCAATTTTAAGTCTTGGCAGATTTTAGCAACTTAGCACAAGTCAAGCAATCAACCTACACATGCAATTCTAAGAGTATAGCAGCAGAATGTAAATCATTGCATATGAAGGTAAAGGGGAGGAGTTTGGAGGGAGCAAACGCAATGTAGACACGGAGATTTTTGGCGTGGTTCCGATAGGTGGTGCTATCATACATCCACGTTGATGGAGACTTCAACCCACGAAGGTTAACGGTTGCGCGAGTCCATGGAGGGCTCCACCCATGAAGGGTCCACGAAGAAGCAACCTTGTCTATCCCACCATGGACATCGCCCATGAAGGACTTGCCTCACTCGGGTAGATCTTCATGAAGTAGGCGATCTCATTGCCCTTACAAACTCCTTGGTTCAACTCCACAATCTTGACGGAGGCTCCCAAGTAACACCTAACCAATCTAGGAGACACCACTCTCCAAAAGGTAATAGATGGTGTGATGATGATGAACTCCTTGCTCTTGTGCTTCAAATGATAGTCTCCCCAACACTCAACTCTCTCTCAGAGATTTGGATATGGTGGAAAGATGATTTGAGTGGAAAGCAACTTGGGGAAGGCTAGAGATCAAGATTCTAGTGGTTGGATTGGAATGTCTTCGTCTCAACACATGAGTAGGTGGTTCTCTCTCAGAAAATGAGTAGTGGAAGTGTAGGCACGTTCTGATAGCTCTCTCACAAAAGGAGAAGGGGGTGGAGGGGTATTTATAGCCTCCACACAAAATCTATCCGTTACACACAGTTTACCAAACTCGGTGGGACCGAATAGTGAAACTCGGTCAAACCGATTCAGTTCAAAATGTGAATGTTAGGATTTTCAGTGGGACCGACGTGATCAACTCGGTGGGACCGATGTGCTAGGGTTAGGGCATAACTTGATCTCGGTGAGACCGATCACATGAACTCGGTGGGACTGATTTCAGTAATAGGCAAACAGAGAGTTGGTCAGACAAACTCGGTGGGACCGATCGCTCATTTGGTTAGACCGAAACGTTACGAAAAGGAAACAGAGAGTTTGCATCGCGAACTCGGTGGGACCGATCGCTCATCTCGGTTAGACCGAAATGTTACGAAGGGAAACAGAGAGTTTGCAATCCCATCTCGGTGAGACCGATATCCCTATCGGTGAGACCAAATTGATTAGGGTTTCTGGCTATGGCTATGTCAAGTGAACTGGGTGGCGCCGGATAGATCAAATCGGTGGGGCCGAGTTTGACTTTAGGTTTAGGACATATGTGGAAATGAGAAAGTGGTTAAGGGCTTTTGGAGCATATCACTAAGCATTTTGAGCAAGCAAGCCATTAAGCAACACCTCATCCCCTTTTAATAGTATTGGCTTTTCCTATGGACTCAATGTGATCTTGGATCACTGAAAAGAAAATGTAGAGTCTTGAGCTTTTGCCAATATATGTCCTTAGCATTTTGAGGGGTCCACATCTCTAGTCCATGCCATGCCAATCATTGAACTTTCTGAAATGATCATCTTGAAAGAGTATTAGTTCAATGAGCTATATGTTGTTAAGAATTACCAAAACCACCTAGGGATTAGTTGCACTTTCAATCTCCCCCTTTTTGGTAATTGATGACAACATATAGATCAAAGCTTCGACAAATGATAATAAGAATGAAATACATCGTCGCTTTGAGAAGTATGTGATAAGCAAGAGCTCCCCCTAAATTTGTGCATTATTTAAAATTTGCTTTTGAATGCAAATGCATAATCGATTAGGATCATGGGTTACTCTTCCATGTCACATACATCTTGGTGGAGCGCTCATAATGATAGAATATGAAATATACACTCATCACCAAGACAAAGTGAATGATCATACATGAGAGATAGAGAATATCATCATCCAAGCACAAGCATTAAAGTATGATATGATCAAGCACATGACCATACAAGTATCTCACACGCACAACCATAGAGTATCATCCAAGAAGGTAAACAAATAAGTAGCAAATAAGTAGCAAAAGAGGCAAAAAGCTCTCTCTCTCTCGAAACCTATGATCTATACACTTTCTCCCCCTTTGGCAACAAGTTACCAAAAAGCTTGAAAATGCATAGTGCTATGCGGCTCTCTAAGCTTGATCTTTGGGAGGTGGCGTGGAGAGGAGTCCTGCAACAAATGCATCTAAAGAGGTTGTAGGAGCTGGTGGAGTTGCAACTGGAGGGGCAACTAAAGTTGTGGCTGCAGGAGCTGAAGTTGTAGATCTAGTGTCTGACACTGGCACTGCTGCAGACCTCTGTATTCTGGGCACCCTTTGATAAGCATCAGTGGTGGTCTTGTCACTCCTATCCTCAAGATCTTCTTGGATCTTCTCCACAGAAGTATGAATCTCTGTCACCTTGACGTCCAAGTCATGAAGTTTTGTCTAAAAAATTCTCTCAAGACTCTCTTGATTCTGAGTCAGGGTGGCCAATCCTCTCTCAATCCTCAAAGTAGCTTGAATGAGATAGCTAAGTGATCTTGTTTAGACTTGAGAAAAACTTGAGATGCCTCTTCAACACTTGGCATCTTGGCTGCCTTCTCTGCTTTTGCTTTTTCTCTCCTCTCTTGAGCCTCTACTGAAGTAGGATCTGTAGCATCCATGACAACTGTGTTGTCCTCAAAATCAGGCCTCAAGGGAAGGTGCTCTTTGTCCAACAGATATATGCCTTTGCCCATCTTGGAGTTGATGAGCATCTGAATGTGTGGAGCATACCCACATGATCTCTTTTGGTCTGCTGCAGTTCTCTTGATGGTTTCAACTATCAAGCTCATCACCTTGAATTTTTGTGGCACATCAAACAAATGAAGCAAGTTGATGGAGTGGCCTCTGATCATCCTGTGATCTCCTGATTTGGGCAACAGGGTGTGCCTCAAAATGGTGTTTATGATGGCCAGTCCAGACAACAGATAGTACACTGGGCCTAGCCTGTGAGTTTCCAAGGCCTTGTTAGGTATCTCCTTGTACATGTTGGCCATGGAGTTGTGATCTTTCTTGCGCTTTGCATAGACATCAGTGTCATCCTCTTGCTCTTCAGGGGCATTGATAAGCTTGGCCCATTCTGCAACAGTTGACTGGTACCTTGTACCCTCAGACATCCAAACAATTCTTCCATCTGGGTAGAAGTGAGCTCTTGAATAAAACTGCATGATAAGCTCAGCATTCCACTTGGTCAATTTCTGACCCACAAAGGTGTCAACTCCATTGAGTCTGAAGCTCTCATGTACTCCAGGGAAGTGGTCTTCATTTTCATCAAAGTATCCCCAATCAACCCATCTCATGTCACTGACTATGGGCTTCTTATCAAATAGAATTGTCTCATAAAAGTCCTGCTATTCCTTGGTGTGAAATCTGTAGTCCACAGCAGTTCTTCTCCTTGCAGCATAGGGGTCTAATTGTCTCCACAATTTGAGACCTGCATCCTTTCTTTCCTTCATGTTTTCAGCCACTGGATGATTATTATCATGATCAGGGATCTTTGGCTTCAACTTTCTGAGCACTTGGGCTTCCTCTTCTTCTTTCATTTCAGGCACTGGGGCCTTGTTCTTTTCTGCAGCAGGTATGTTTCTGGTGCTTCTCTTTGGTGCAGTCTTAGAGGCTTGAGCAGTAGCTTTGGGGGCAGTCTTGGGCTTTGATGGAGCAGCCCCAGACTTGATGGCATCCCCCATCAGCTTCTGAGCTTTGGGTGCTGGTGCAGCATCCTCTTCTTCATCCTCAGCTGGGTCTCTCATCATAGAGGGTTTTCCAATCACTCTGGCCATGGTCTTCTTGACCCTTTCCTTTCTCTTCTTGCCCTCACCAGCAGCCTCTTCAATAGCTGATTTGGAGGCTTCAAGAGTTGAGGCTCTGGCCTTAGACATGGGCACTCTCTTTGCGGGAGCTTTCTTGTGCAGACCAGGCCTGGTTGAAGCTATAGTGCCAAATTCTTTCTTGACAACTTTCTTCTTTGAGCTGACCTCTTCCTCAACAGGAACATAATCTTCATCCTCAGAATCTAAGTTTCTCTTTCTCCTTGTCCTGGTAGCTGCTTTGGGCAAGTTGCTTGGGGTGCTTCTGCTACCCTCATCATATCTGCCAGAGGGACTACTGCCCTCACTCATGCTAACTTGCTCCTCAGACTTGTTCTGGCTGTCACTTTGATCTGACATAGCTGGCACTGCAAACTGAAAACTGACCCTGTGAATAGATGTAGTTTGGATAGAGTGGATGAGCATCACAAAGTATAGAGATTTTGCAAAACAATTGAGTCAAAAACTTAGTTTTAGTTTTCTATAGAAAGCATTTCGGATCTACCGATTTGTTAAACTCGGTGACACCGAAGCAACATAAGAGACTAAACTAGTGGAATCGGTTAAACCGAGACACAGTTCGGTGACTCCGAGATTGCTAGGGTTTCACTGAGAGTTGAACTCGGTCGCACCGATTCGTAAGTTTCGGTCAGACCGAAAATTACAAGTGCAATGGCCTAGGCCAAATCGGTGAGACCGATTTCTACAACTCGGTCGGTCCGAGATGAGTTCGGCGGAAACCTAACCCTAAATTTTCGAATCAAAACTAGTCTAAAGGAAGTTTTTGCTAGATAGAGTAATCTCATACGTGGTAAGAATCATGGCATTGACCTAAATGCAGGAATCGGAGGTTAAGATTGCACATAGGGGTCGAGTTTATACCCTAACTCGGCGGTGAACTCGCTACAGCGGCAACGGCGGCAAAGATTCCCGTTGACGGCGGCGGAGACCAGAGGCAGGAGGTCACTGGCGATGAGGAGACGATCCGGAGACTCGAGTCGGCAGAGCAGGATACGCGCGGGCGAAGGGTTTTTGGAGAAATTTCCAAAATTTGACCCGTGGGTATATATATCCTGACCCTGTCGGTGTGACCGAGTGGAACGACTCGGTGGCACCGAGATGCAGAATCGCAAGCGGTTACTGCAACTCGGTGTGACCGAATTGCTCAAATCGGTTGCACTGAGTTTGAAAACCTAGATCAATTCAATGAACTCGGTATGACCGAATGGAATGAATCGGTCAGACCAAAATACAGTTAGAGGTTTTGGAAGTTTAAGTCTATGACGAATCGGTGGCTCCGAGTGCTCCTCACCCAGAGGGTTCCAATCTGACTTGATCAAACTTTGTGATGTAGCAAGAATAGAGTTTGAGACGAGAAAAGCATAGATAGCTAGAGGAAGTTCTTAGGCATTCTTGTCCATCCATTTGGCAAAAGAAAAAAGAGCCAAACAATCAAAGCTACAAATGGATGTCTTCGAATAATAAAAAATATGCAATCAACATGCTCACACAATAAGATAGCAAATGAAATATGTGGCAAAGCATGCACAAACACTCTAGCATCTATCAAGCATTTGGCGATGACTAGGTCATCTATATATGAGTATATTGACTTAGGAGTCAAATGAGAACATTTGATCATAGGTCATACTCATCATTTAAGCACAAGTGAGGTTACCACTTTTACACAAAGCATTGTTGTGTTCACACCATTAGAGTTGCTTTAGCTCAATTCTTAGAGTAAAGCTCCCCCTAGATGTGATGTCCCCCCTAAGAGGGATGAACTAACCTTGGGTTTTGTCGATGATGACTTCATGTAGATGTTGAAGATGTGGATGCTCAATGTTGATGTAGATCATTTGGAGCAATCCATTGGAGTGAGTTGCACTTTCAATACCTACATGGGTTAGTCCCACAAGGAACAAGCAAGGATATCCATAGACATAGAGTGAAGTACACGCAAGATGATGTCCATGAAAGCATTAGGTTACCTTGTCCCTTGACTTACCAACAAGAGGGTTTGTGACTCCTTGAACTAGAGCAAGATGTGGAAGTTGATTGCACTTGTCCTTGCCAATGTGAATGTGAGTGAAGTATGTTGGCGGAGTCACCCTCAAGAATTCTCTAGTTCTTCTTCTTCGGGATCCACACCATCTTGATGGGAATCCTTGGGGTAGTAGATGAACTTGATGAAGTATAACTTGATGTAGTCTTGGGAACCCACTTGACCAAGGCCTTTGGAGCTTCTTCAAATGCATCAATCTCTTCTTGAAGCTTGTCCTTGCCTTTTAGCTTGTGGTCTTGTGGTGGAAGATCATCTTGAGCTTGTGTCCCCTCGAAGGAAGTAGGATCATACTTCTCTTGTTGAGGAACAAACTTCGTATTGGGGTATTGATCTTCTTCCCACTCAACTCCATTGGCATTGAACTTTCGTTCAAAACCAACACCTTGATTCTTCCGGTGCCTTCCTTGCTTTCGTACAATTTCCTCAAATTGCTTGCTTCCGGCAAGGCTCTTGTAAACACCTTTCTCTATAATTCCCTTCAATAGCTATTTTCTTGCTCAAGTGTAACTTGGCTAAGAGAATCATTAGTGGAATCAAGAGAACTACTAGAAGCAACAATATTGGATTTAGCATGATTATTGTTGCTACTAGAGGAAGAATTTTTCTTACTCTTGTTGCTAGATTTTACTTGTGGCATGTAAGTAGATAAGAGTAAACGCTTGGCACTGTAAGAAGAACTTTTCTTCCGAAGATCATCATTGATGGCTTTTAAGAACTCATGCTCTTGCTCTAGATTGAGCTTTTCAAAGCGTAGCTTCTCATGAGTCTTTAAAAGTTCTCAATGATCTTCTAAAGTAGTTTCATGAGCTAACTTAAGAGTGTTTAGTTCTTTAGTTAGATGCTCAATCTCCTCCTTATCATTGTCATTCGTTTTATCTTGATTAGCATGATTAATAGCAAGTTCATCATAGTTTTCATCACTAGAGTTGTCAACAAGTAAATCATCATCTCCTAGCAAATCATCTTCATCACTATTGAAATCAACATACTCGGGGAGTGATACCTTTGGGCCTTTAGCCATGAAGCATCTTCCAATTCCTTCATTTGGTGAATCAAATATGTCATAGGATTTGGTTTACACAAGTGCTAGACTGGCAACACCTTCATCTTGAGTATATTCAGAGTCGGAGTGATAACTTCTCTCGGAGTGGTGGTCGGAGTCAGAACCGGATACCCATTCACCAACATGAGCTTGATGTCTTCGTCTTGTGTAGCTCTTTGATGACTTGTCCTTCCTTTTCGAGTCCTTGCTTCTGCGAGAGGGTCTTCGTTCATAACGATCATCTCTACTCCTTCTCTCTCTTGGAGGTGATTCTTCTCTTCTACTTCTTCTCTTAGGTGAGTCTTCCCTTCTTTTGTGTGGGGCCGTACACTCATTGGAGTAGTGTCTGGGTCTTCCATTAGGCTCAATTCTCTCTTTGCTTCTACTCTTGTAGAACTTGTTGAAGTTCTTCACCATTAGGCTCAATTCTTCATTGAAGGCTTGTTTCTCACTTGATGATGTAGGAGCATCACATGAGGCTTTGTAAGCACCACTAGACTTGTTGTGAAGCTCCTCTTTATCCTTGAGTGACATCTCATGAGCAACAATTCTTCCAATGACTTCGGTTGGTTTGAGATCTTTGTAATTGGGCATCATTTGGATCAAAGTGCACACGGTATCATATTTTCCAACCAAGGCTCTTAGGATCTTCTTGATGATGAATCTATCAGTCATCTCTTCACTTCCTAAGCCGGCAATCTCATTTGTGATGAGAGCAAGCCTAGAGTACATTTCAGTGACACCTTCACCATCCTTCATTTTGAACTTGTCAAGCTGACTTTGAAGCACATCCAATTTGGATTCCTTGACGGAGTCGGTACCTTCGTGCATATCAATCAAAGTGTCCAAAATTTCCTTTGCATTCTCAAGACGGCTAATTTTGTTGAATTCTTCAGGGCACAATCCATTGAAGAGGATATCGCAAGCTTGAGCATTGTATTGCAACATCTTCAATTCTTTAGCGGTAGCTTCACGGTTTGGTTCTCTCCCATCAAAGAATTCACCTTGCAAACCAATGCACACAATAGCCCAAATGGCGGGGTTATGTCCAAGAATATGCATTTTCATCTTATGCTTCCAACTAGCAAAATTTGTACAATCAAAGTAAGGACCTCTACGGTGGTAATTTCCCTCACTAGATGCCATACTCTCCTAGGTTGTGAAACCAAGGCTACGATCACCAAAGCTATGGAAATCAAGGAAAATGGAGACCAAAGCTCTGATACCACTTGTAGGATCGAAAGTATGTCTAGAGGGGGGGTGATTAGACTACTTGACTATCGGTGTCAAAACCGGCTGATCTCGGGTAGGGGGTCCCAAACTGTGCGTCTGAGGATCAAAGGTAACAAGGGACAAAGGGAACATGATGTTTACCCAGGTTCGGGCCCTCTTAATGGAGGTAAAACCCTACGTCCTGCTTGATTGTATTTGATGAGTATAGGGGTTACAAGAGTTGATCTACCTCGAGATCGGAATGGCTAAACCCTAGATGTCTAGCCTATGGGAGTTATGATGGACTCTACGGACTAAACCCTCCGGTTTATATAGACATCGGAGAGGGCTAGGGTTGTACAAGGTCAGTTTACAGAGGAAGGAAATTACACATCCGGACACCAATCTTGCCATCCACGCAAAGGAGAGTCCCATCCAGACATGGGGAAAGGCCTTCTATCTTATATCTTCACGGCCCATCAGTCCGGCCCATGTCACATAACCCGGACGCCCGAGGACCCCTTAATCCGGACTCCCTCAGTAGCCCCCGAACTTGCCTTCAATGATGACGTAGTATCCGGCTTATGTCTTTGGCTTTGCAAGGCGGGTTCTTCATTTGTACTTCGGATTAACGACAGTCCGGTTCTAACCTCGATGTGCTGCCTTTATGATCCTTTTCTGTGGTCGCTACAATTTCCGCGTGCCGGGCGAATACGAATGGTCTGTGATTTTTTGCAAATAAGCCCCTCACCACGCTCGGACGACATCTATATAAGGAGAGCTAGATCCCCAAATGCCATCTCATATCGTGCAAAAGAAAGACTGTCAAGATTAGCCAGTGCTCCAGGCTCATCTTCGCGCCCTCATGGCCCTCAAGAGGGTGATTGGCAGAGTTGTTCCATGCCTCATCTTCAGCTGAGTCGACTCCAGACGCAGGGCTACCTTCCCCTCGCGGATCTTGTCCCCATTCGAGCGGGATTGGCCTCAATTGGCAATGATGTGATGGCTGAGAATTTCCCCAACCCCAACAAGGAGGAGAGGGTGTGCTTCATCCCCTTTCTGCTGCGGGGCCTAGGATTTCCAATCCACCCCTTTCTCAGGGGCCTATTGGAATTTTACGGCATCCAACTGCACAACCTTACCCCAGGTTCGATTCTGCACATCTCAGGTTTTGTTGCCCTCTGCGAACTGTTCTTAGGCATCGAGGCCCATTTTGAACTATGGAGGAAGTTCTTTAGCCTTATTCCCCGCCATCGGGGAGGCTCTATTTTTGAAGTAGGCGGTGCCGAAGTATGGCGTATAGCCGGATCCGGATACCTCAAAGGAACTCCCAAGGAGGTATACCCACAGTGGTCTTCGGAATGGTTTTATATGGATGACGCCCCACTGCTGGACCCAGCTCGGCGCGACCTTCCCGAATTTTCCAGTGCTCCTTTAAAGAAGCGTCTCAACTGGCGTCCCCGAAGTCCCAAGGAGGAAGACAGTGCGGAAATAAAAAGGTTGGTTAACAAGATCAGGTTACTAGCCCATACCAAGCTCTCGATAGTCGAGGTCATGGCTATTGCAATAAAGAGGTGCGTCCAGCCTCTCCAATCCAGAGCAACTCCCTTATGGTGTTATAATGGAGAAGATGATGCTTCCCGTTACAGACGGAAGGGTCCGGATACCCCTGCCGAACTGGCCACAATCCTGGCCGATCTGTATAAGGGTGAGAAAGAACACTTCCTCCGCTTAAACTGCCGGGATGGCTATTCCATGTACAACCCCGTAGAATGGGTAAGATTTTGATTGTCTGCATTGCCTTATTGCTGTCATAGATACTAATCAACTTTGCCATTTTGTTACCAAAAACAGTCATGGAGGAAGATGATCGAGGACGTCCGCTGTCCCGCTCCACAGCCAGAGGATCATAGCCGCGATGGAGACCCTGGCTTTCACGAGGATCCGGACATATACATAGAGTTCGATGATGGGGTATTCTATCAAGCGAGCCTTGACGGCTTAAGAGTGGCTATCACCGCCGACTACCCCCGCCTCTATCCCTTCTGCATCGTAAGTATTCGGAGGGCTCTTGAAAGGAAACCCTTATCTGCACTTTTGCTTATTATACCGTTCCGAACTTTTAACAGGATCGGCGTTCGGCAGACCATACCTCCTCGAGGGCGGCCCCTACATAGGGCAGCCGTTCAAAACGAAAAGGGACCGGGAGTGCTGCAGAAACTCCACAGTCTTCCAAGAGGTATGTCCGCTTAATACATGCCTAGGCATGAGTCCGGATTGCTTAAGGTCTCCTTCTTATCTTTGGTGGCAGGAGAAACACGCGGCAGACGGTGGGAAAATGCCCTGCTAGCCGAATGTCTGCCAATCCGGTGCCGGACTCGCCAACTAGGACGAGAACCGAGGCAATGCTAGATCCGAATCCTCATGAGGATTCGGACGACGTATCTGTCACGAATTCCGAAGTGGAGAGCGTGATGAATCACCGTCGATTAAAGGAAACCATGCGTGCCCCGGCTTTTTTCGAGCAAGAGTTTACCGCACTCAGCATGGTGGATGCATATATCCAAGCCGCTCGAGACGGACTTGCCGGAGTCACTCAGTTGTTCTCAAAGGACATACAGGTAAGCGTTTATGCAATTTTGGATAGTCATATGCCAGTAGCCCCCGAGACTTGAAGCGGTGAGGCAAACCGATTTAAAGATCGATATACCCTGCAGGTCCTTAAAGAAAAGAACACTGCGCTAGCCCAGGAGCTGAAAACAAACCAAATGCAGCTGAATGCTGTTACCGCCGAACTTGCGGAGATGAAAAAGATCGCAACAAGTGCGTCCATGGAGAAAAATCTCAAGGAGGAAAAGGACAAACAATCCGAAGAGATAGAGAGCTTGAAGGCTCAGTTATCGGCCGCTCAGAGAGAAAATGAAAAACTGAAGGGCGGCATATTCGGTATGTCTTCCTATTTTATTTAGAACCTCCCTAGGTGCTCATGTTTAATCCATAATTCGAAATATCATGACTCTGTTGCTGCAGGTCTGTTAACTGGTAGGCCGGAAGAGGAAGTATCCAGATTTCAAGGCGACATGCTAAAGGAGCTGTCCGAGGTACATGCTCGGGCCTGGAAGGCCATGAAGAGTATGGTGAAGGCTTTATGGCCATCCGATACCCCTCCAGAGAGTATGGAGGGCTTGGCAAACCTGTTCAAAGGTGCCCGGCGCCAGTTTGAGCTATGGAAGACATCCGCCTGCCGTGAGGGCGCACGAGAAGCCTGGGCCATGGTGAAAACACGCTTTACCAAGCTAGATCCAAATCATATGGCCCGAGTGGGACCACAGGGACCAGACGGGAAAGAGATTCCAGTGAGTTTGGTGTATGACCAAGTAATGATAGCTGCGAAGTATTCGCAGGAAGACTGTAGGTTAGACAGTCTTATAGATGGAATAGATAAGGAATAGGTATTTGATGCAATGTATTAGAGTACGTTATGATCAACCTATGCCTTTATCCGAACATGTGAAAAGTTTTGTCATCGCAGGCTTTCGGCTTTAACCTCCAGACCAAAATGGTGGAGTGTTTCCAGATACTGTTGGGAATGAAAAAGAAACATTCACTATGTCCGGAAACCAGGCAACCCAGTCATTGTGCTCGAACAGACAAAAAATTGTAGTTCAGGATGTATGTTATATTACATATGTAAGAAACATCTTCCAAGGAAAATAGTTCTGTTAAGGGTTCCTTTCCTTGGGTTGGCAGGCAGTACTTATGCATGCCGGGGCTTTGGTCCGTTATACGGAAAAACTATCCCACAGTATTTGGAGTGGTTACAAGAATGTAACAATCTGTCGTTTGATTGCCGACCACCTATTCTCTTAAGAACGCTAGCTTTCGGCTTCACCCGTCTGAGGTACATGTCCAGTGACCCAGTTGTAACAATCGCAGAGGTGCTCCCTTTACGCCCTAGCCGAACAATCGGGAATGTAGGGCCTAAACACAGGAGCAAGGCAACCCAGCTTGGCAAAAATCATAGAGGTGCATATAATGGCAAAAAGGATGTATATGAGCAAAAAACATTTATATTTTGAGCTCCAGGCTCGAAATAATAATAAGCTTCAGTTAAAGAAGCCCCCAGTCATGGTGGGGTGTATACATTTTAGGATGTTTTACCCTCCAAGTGTTCGACTGATCCGAACACATCCTAGGAATCGTATAAAAACGAGGAAACAAAAACAAAATGAAGAGGAGAGAAAAAAGGAACGAAAAAGTATGATCGAACTCATGCGTAGAATCTTCGGAGCCGAGCAGTGTTCCATGGATTCGGCTCTAGGCGATTATCCGATGCATTACGAAGGCGAGAGGCTCCTCCTGTGAGAACTTCATCTATAATGAAGGGACCCTCCCATTTTGGTTGGAGCTTGTCCTTCTTCTTCTCTGGGAGGCGTAAAACAAGTTCGCCGACATTATAAGTCTTGGCCCGCACTTCTCTGCTTTGGTACCTCCGAGCCTGCTGTTGATAGAATGCGGAACGGGGTTTTGCAACATCGCGCTCCTCCTCCAGGCCGTCTAGGTCATCCTGCCGATCGAGCTCGGCTTCTCTCTCTTCATACATGCGCACTCGAGGTGAGTCATGAATAATATCACAGGGGAAAACAGCCTCTGCGCCGTACACCATAAAAAAGGGGGTGTATCCGGTCGTGCGATTGGGCGTGGTCCGCAGCCCCTAGAGTACAGAATCGAGTTCCTCGACCCAGTGCTTATCTGACTCCCATAGGGATCGCAGTAGTCTGGGTTTGATGCCGCTCATTATCAGGCCATTAGCCCGTTCAACCTGACCGTTTTGTTTGAGGGTGATATACAGAGGCGTAATCGAGCTTTATGCCCAAGTTAGCACACCAAGTTTTCACCTCATCGGCTGTGAAGTTAGAGCCATTGTCAGTAATGATACTGTGAGGGACAGCATAACGGTGTACAACGCCGGATATAAAGTCGATCACCGGTCCAGCTTCAGCCGTTTTTACTGGTTTGGCTTCTATCCACTTAGTCAATTTGTCCACCATAACCAGCAAATATTTCTTCTTGTGGCTTCCCCCTTTAAGGGGTCCGACCATATCCAGCACCCAGACCACAAAAGGCCAAGTAATGGGGATTGTTTTTAAGGCGGTGGGCGGCATGTGACTTTGATTGGCGAAAAGCTGGCATCCGACACAGCGCTGTACAAGAGCATGTGCATCTGCTCGGGCTGTAGGCCAAAAGAAACCTGTACGGAAGGCCTTACTTACGAGGGCCTGAGCGGCGGCGTGATGGCCACCGAGACCAGCATGTATTTCGGCCAAGAGCTGTCGTCCCTCCTCTTTGGAGATACATCTTTGAAGAACTCCAGTAGTACTTTTCTTGTAGAGTTCTCCTTCATGAACCTTGTAGGCTTTCGAGCATCGAATTATGCGACGGGCCTAATTCTGGTCCTCAGGGAGCTCCCGCCTATTAAGGTAGGCCAGGAAGGGTTCGGTCCATGGAGCAATGACAGCCATGATTACATGGGCGGAGGGTGTCATTTCGGTGCTCGAGCCCCCGATGATATCAGAATTGTGTTCGGCATCTGAGGGTATGATCGGCTCCGGACTAGTGTTACCGCTCTCGTCCTGCCATACCACGGATGGCTTGAAGAGCCTTTCCACAAAGGTGTTAGGTGGGACGGGGTCGCGTTTAGCACCCATTCGAGGAAGGATGTCCGCTGCCTGATTACTGTCTTGAGCGACGTGATGAAACTCGAGCCCCTCAAACCGAGCTGATATTTTGAGTACGGCGTCGCAGTATGCCGTCATCTTTGGATCTTTTGCATCAAAATCTCCATTTATTTGGGATATTGCGAGGTTCGAATCCCCACGCACCTCTAGGCGTTGAATGCCCATAGAAACAGCTATCCGGAGACCGTGCAGTAGTGCCTCGTATTCGGCTGCGTTGTTGGAGTCCGTGTACATTATTTGCAATACATAGCGGACTGTGTCCACAGTATGGGAAGTTAAGATGACACCGGCTCCCAACCCGGCTAACATTTTGGAGCCGTCGAAGTACATTACCCAGTGGGAGTATGTGCTGTATTCTTTAGGGAGTTCGGCTTCCGTCCATTCGGCGACGAAGTCGGCCAACACCTGAGATTTAATAGCTCGGCGTGGTTTGTATGTTATTTCAAACGGTAAGAGCTCGATGGCCCATTTGGCTATGCGGCCGGTGGCGTCCCGATTATTTATGATATCATTGAGTGGTACTTCGGATGCCACCGTGATCGAACACTCTTGAAAGTAGTTCTACAGCTTCCGGGATGCCATGAAGACCGCATACGCTATCTTTTGGTAGTGTGGGTATCGAGATTTGCACGGTGTAAGGACCGCCGATACATAGTATACTGGTTTTTGGAGTGGGAATTTATGTCCCTCTTCCTCTTGTTCGACGACGAGCACCGCGCTCACCACCTGGTGAGTTGCAGATATGTAGAGCAACATTGGTTCGCCGACGTTTGGTGCGGCGAGGATTAGGTTGCTTGCTAACAAAGTTTTTATTTCTTCCAATCCGGCAGTTGCCGCATCTGTCCATTCGAAGTGGTCGGTTCATCGGAGTAGGCAAAAAAGTGGCAGTGCCTTTTCTCCCAATCTGGAGATAAAGCGGCTCAAAGCTGCCACGCACCCAACTAGTTTTTGGACCTGCTTTAGGTCTGTTGGGGTTGCCAATTGTGACAGGGCTCAGATTTTGGCTGGGTTTGCTTCTATTCCTCTATTGGAAACAATGAACCCGAGTAGTTTTCCGGCTGGAACGCCGAAGACACATTTTTCCGGATTGAGCCGTATGTCATATGTTCGGAGGTTGTCGAATGTGAGGCGTAAATCGTCCACCAATGATTCGACATGTTTAGTCTTGATGACTACATCATCTACGTATGCCTCCACTGTCTTGCCAATTTGTTTCTCCAGACATGTTTGAATCATGCGTTGGTAAGTGGCGCCAGCGTTTTTGAGTCCGAACGGCATGGTGTTGAAGCAGAAAGGCCCATACGGGGTAATGAATGCCGTTGCGGGCTGGTCGGACTCCTTCATCTTAATTTGATGGTATCCGGAGTATGCGTCGAGGAAACATAGTGAATCATGTCCAGCAGTCGCGTCAATGATTTGGTCAATGCGGGGCAGCGGGAAGGGGTCCAAAGGGCAGGCTTTATTGAGGTCTTTGAAATCGACGCAAAGGCACCAGGATTTATCCTTCTTCGGTACCATGACCAGATTTGCTAGCCAGTCCGGGTGTTTGATCTCCCTGATGAACCCTGATTCGAGAAGTTTAGCTAGCCCCTCCCCCATATCTTGTCGTTTGGGTTCGAAAAATCGCCGCAGCGTTTGCTTGACTGGTTTGAACCCCTTTATAATATTGAGGCTATTTCGGCCCGTCTGCGTGGGATCCCGGGCATGTCCGAAGGGTGCCAGGCGAATATATCCCAATTTTCGCGCCCGAATGCTCTTAGTGCAGCATCGATCGTTTGATCCAGCTGTGCTCCAATGGAGGCTGTCTTGTTGGGATCCGTCGGGTGTACTTGAAATTTTACTATTTCGTCTGCTGGTTTGAAAGAAGTGGACTTGGGCCTCTTATCGAGGATTACATCATCTTTGTCCACTGTGGAACACAGAGTGGTTAGCTCCTCGGCTGCTAGGGCTTCAGATAGTGCCTCGAGGGCCAAGGATGCCGTTTTGTTTTCGGCGCGGAGCGCTATATCTGGATCACTGGTGATAGTGATAACTCCGTTGGGCCCTAGCATTTTGAGCTTCATATACCCGTAATGGGGTATGGCTTGGAAGCATGTGAAGGCGTCTCGCCCCAACAAGGCATGATACCCGCTATTGAAAGGTGCCACGTGGAAGAGCAACTCTTCGGACCTGTAGTTCTCCATCGTGCCAAATACTACATCAAGTTTAATTTTTCCCGAACATCGTGTTTCACGACTGGGGATAATCCCTCGAAAGGTGGTGATGCTTTGCTCGATGCGACTCTTGTCCATTTGCATTTTATTGAGCGTGTCTTCGTAGATGAGATTTAGTCTGCTGCCGCCATCCATGAGCACCTTGGTGAGTCGAAAGCCATCTACAATTGGGTTTAAGACCAAGGCGGCAGGTGCTCGGACTGATTTGGCCCTTGGTTCATCGTCGGCGGTAAAAGTTATCGTTGTATCGTTCCAAGGATTTAGTGCGGCTACTTGGTTGACTTCAGCGAGGTCGCGGAGCGCCCTTTTGCGTCGATTATTTGAAGAAAAGGTCTCGAAGATCGTAAAGACATTGAGGTCGTCATCCTCCGAAGAGTGCTTCTTCGGGGTGGTGTTGGTGAGGATGGCCTCGCCGCTCTTAGCCACCTGCCGGAGTACCCAACATGCCCGAAGGATATGTGTTGGTTTGGTATTCGGCGTCGTGTGTATCAGACAGGGCTTGCCGAGCAATTCGTCAAGGACAGTTCTATGTCCCATGAAGGGTTTGATTTTCTTGTCAATGAGATGATGATCGGGTGCCCCGTAAGGGTGCATCCTTTTTGCCCGTCCAGTGGGCTGCTTAAAGGCGGGAGGTTCCCACTGGGCTGTCTGGGCTTTCCAGGTGCTTTCCATTGCATAGTACTTCTGTACTATATGTGCCAAATCTGCAAAGTGTAGTATGCGGCAGCGGTTGAGGGCATTGAGGATTCCCTCGTCCGTACAGTTGCGGCAGAAAACTGAAACCGCGTCCTTGTCGCAGCAATCTTTAATCTTGTTTTTAACAAGGAGGAATCTGGCCCAGAAGTGATGGACCGTTTCCTGAGGTTGCTTTCGTACATACATTAGGTCACATGCGTCTGGAGGACCTGAATTGCTTGGGGAATATTGCTTGTGGTGGGTGGGTGGGCTAAAATCCGAACCCCGACCCGCTATTGGATCCGGAGTTTGAAGAATCTCCGAGGTCACTAGTCCAGGATCAGGAGGGTCCTGGTGACTTTCGGGCTCAACGCCTGATTCTATGTTCGGAGGACCTATGGTCTCTTCCTGAAGATGGGTATCCGGCTCACAAGGCTCAGAAATCCAAACATAGCTTGTTATCAACTTAGGGGGAGAAGTATTCTCGGCTTGTTCCTCCACGACCGCTACCAGATGGGTGATCAGCGGGGACTTGATTTCCCTCTGATCGGGTTTAAGCCGAATCTGATCATAGTCTGTTGCGACCCCCAGGGCGGCGATGCGATCTAGCAGTTCGTTCAAGGATGAGACATCTGCCGGATCCATCTTTTCGAAGTGTTCGAGGCCGATGCAAAGATGATGTTTGGCGATTTGGGGGGCCACCTTTGGCTTAACGGCCGAGCGGGCGCCCATGGTAAAACCGCCGAGTTGGAGGATCTGTCCCAGAACTAGGGCTCCTCCAGAGGTGATGTTGTCGTTGATGACAAGGCGAGCCATCGATCCTTCCGTCGACGACACAGAGGAACTCTCAATGAAAGCACCAATGTCGGTGTCAAAACCGGCTGATCTCGGGTAGGGGGTCCCAAACTGTGCGTCTGAGGATCGAAGGTAACAAGGGACAAAGGGACCACGATGTTTACCCAGGTTCGGGCCCTCTTAATGGAGGTAAAACCCTACATCCTGCTTGATTGTATTTGATGAGTATAGGGGTTACAAGAGTTGATCTACCTCGAGATCGTAATGGCTAAACCCTAGATGTCTAGCCTATGGGAGTTATGATGGCCTCTACGGACTAAACCCTCCGATTTATATAGATACCGGAGGGGGCTAGGGTTGTACAGGGTCAGTTTACAGAGGAAGGAAATTACACATCCGGATGCCAATCTTGCCATCCACACAAAGGAGAGTCCCATCCAGACACGGGGAAAGGCCTTCTATCTTATATCTTCACGGCCCATCAGTCCGGCCCATGTCACATAACCCGGACGCCTGAGGACCCCTTAATCCGGGACTCCCTCATTGACCAAATAAAAATCTAGCATTTTCCCAATTTTAAGTCTTGGCAGATTTTAGCAACTTAGCACAAGTCAAGCAATCAACCTACACATGCAATTCTTAGAGTATAGCAGCGGAATGTAAATCATTGCATATGAAGGTAAAGGGGAGGAGTTTGGAGTGAGCAAACGCAATGTAGACACGGAGATTTTTGGCGTGGTTCTGATAGGTGGTGCTATCGTACATCCACGTTGATGGAGACTTCAACCCATGAAGGGTAACGGTTGCACGAGTCCACGGAGGGCTCCACCCACGAAGGGTCCACGAAGAAGCAACCTTGTCTATCCCACCATGGCCATCGCCCACAAAGGACTTGCCTCACTCGGGTAGATCTTCACGAAGTAGGCGATCTCCTTGCCCTTACAAACTCCTTGGTTCAACTCCACAAGCTTGACGGAGGCTCCCAAGTAACACCTAACCAATCTAGGAGACACCACTCTCCAAAAGGTAATAGATGGTGTGATAATGATGAACTCCTTGCTCTTGTGCTTCAAATGATAGTCTCCCCAACACTCAACTCTCTCTCACAGATTTGGATATGGTGGAAAGATGATTTGAGTGGAAAGCAACTTGGGGAAGGCTAGAGATCAAGATTCTAGTGGTTGGATTGGAATGTCTTGGTCTCAACACATGAGTAGGTGGTTCTCTCTCAGAAAATGAGTAGTGGAAGTGTAGGCACGTTCTGATAGCTCTCTCACAAATGGAGAAGGGGGTGGAGGGGTATTTATAGCCTCCACACAAAATCTAACCGTTACACACAATTTACCAAACTCGGTGGGACCGAATAATGAAACTCGGTCAAACCGATTCAGTTCAAAATGTGAACGTTAGGATTTTCGGTGGGACCGACGTGATCAACTCGGTGGGACTGATGTGCTAGGGTTAGCGCATAACTTGATCTCGGTGAGACCGATCACATGAACTCGGTGGGACCGATTTCAGTAATAGGCAAACAGAGAGTTGGTCAGGCAAACTCGGTGGGACCGATCGCTCATTTCGGTTAGACCGAAACGTTACGAAAAGGAAACAGAGAGTTTGCATTGCGAACTCGGTGGGATCGATCGCTCATCTCGGTTAGACCGAAATGTTACGAAGGGAAACAGAGAGTTTGCAATCCCATCTCGGTGAGATCGAGATCCCTATCGGTGAGACCGAATTGATTAGGGTTTCTGGCTATGGCTATATCAAGTGAACTCGGTGGCGCCAGATAGATCAAATCGGTGGGGCCGAGTTTGACTTTAGGTTTAGGAGATATGTGGAAATGAGAAAGTGGTTGAGGGCTTTTGGAGCATATCACTAAGCATTTTGAGCAAGCAAGCCATTAAGCAACACCTCATCCCCTTTTAATAGTATTGGCTTTTCCTATGGACTCAATGTGATCTTGGATCACTGAAAAGAAAATGTAGAGTCTTGAGCTTTTGCCAATATATGTCCTTAGCATTTTGAGGGGTCCACATCTCTAGTCCATGCCATGCCAATCATTGAACTTTCTGAAATGATCATCTTGAAAGAGTATTAGTTCAATGAGCTATATGTTGTTAAGAATTACAAAACCACCCAGGGATTAGTTGCACTTTCAGCGAGGCACATAGAGAAATTCCTTCACTAAGAAGGTGGTTCTTGGAGCTTCTCCTTTAGCCAATGGCTTCATCAGAACTTGCATCATATGGTTGGGCAGCTTTGGTTCTTCATAGACTTTCTTAGCTTCTTCAAGGGGTGGATCTACTGGAAGAGCACGAAGTAATTTGTCAACTGGTGCCTTGTAATGTGTGTTTTCACTCATCCAGTCCAGAGCCCAAGTCTGAATGTCGTCAGCAGCCCCAAAGGCACCGTGGAGCCATCGGTCACGCCCTAGAAGGCCCTTGTGGGCATCATGCGCTCATAGGGCATTTGGAGCTGCTCGAAGGTCTCCATCGAGATGACGTTGAGGCATGCACCGTCGTTGATGAGCGTCTTGGTGACAGCCACGTTGTTGATGGTGGGTGTGCACAACATAGGGATCACTACAAAAAAACGACACATCCGTGACATTTTGGCCCGAACGAATTTTTTTCTTCCATGCTTATGACACTTCTATGACGATAATTGTGACAAAACCACGTATCATCATAGATGTGGTGGGCTCCTACTTCTATGACAAAAAATCATGACAGAAAATGGGCTTTCCGTCCTAGGCGGGCCGGAGACGCACCTGCATGACATTCCTTGGGCCGTCCATGACGGAAAAAATCATGGTAGAAGCAAGGGCGAGGAAAATATCGGGGAGTTCCCGGTTATGGTGGGTGGTCGGGGCCGAGCGAAGCACGTAGGTTTGCACATTTCTCTCGTGTACGCACGTGTGTGCGAGGCATTGGCTAACTGAACCCGAGCAATCACACTACTAGCTATGTTACTGAACCCGAGTGATCAATCCCTTGGCTGTTCACTGAACCCGAGCGATTCATTCGCTGCTGACTGAACCCGAGCAATTCATTCGCTGCTGCTGCTGCTAACTGAACCCGAGCAATCGATCACTGCTACTGCTTACTGAAGCCGATCGAGCCCCCGTGCGAGACGTAGTCAGCCGGTGTTGGGTTGCCTCTCGATGAATAGTGACCATTGCTACCGTGCGCGTGGTACATAGAACGAGTCGAGACGTGGTGAGTCGAGCCGGTTGGTTGGCTGTGGATGAACAGTTCCCGGTGGGGGTTGGATGAACAAGACCCCGTGGTCGTAACTAGGCCGTTGCCGCTAGATGAACATGACCCCGAGGAGGCCGCCGCACCCCAGCCGGTTGGGGGTGGATGAACAGGACCCCGTGGAGGCTCTATGAACAGTAGCCGATGGAGGCTGGATGCATGAACAGTAGCTGGTGGAGGCTGGAGGAAGTCGACGGTGGATGAACAGTAGCTCGTGGAAGCTGGAGCGAGCCAGTAGACGGTGGATGAACAGGAGCCCGTTTCGACCGTAGGCGCTCCAACAGAAGTCCGTTTTCTCCGTTTTGCGGTACACCACACCCCTCCCGATGAACAGGACCCCATTTCGACCGTAGGCACTCAAACATAAGTCCGTTTCCTCCGTTTTGCGGCACGCCAGACCCTTCCCGATGAACAGGACCCCGTTTCGACCGTACGCAGTCGAACAGAAGGCCGTTTCCTCCGTTTTGCGGTACGCCAGACCTCGTTTCGGCTGTTCCGTCCAAGCCGGTTGGCTCCCGATGAACACGACGTCTTCCGACCCAGTCGGTTGCCTCCCGATGAACACGATGCTGTTTTCTCCGTTGCGACCCAGCCGGTTGGCTGCCAATGAACAAGACGACGTCGTTGTACGCATTCGGGACCCTGCCCATATGTACGTACATAGCCGTATTTACTTTCTTGCAGCGTGGCTATACGTACGTGTACATGATTTATACAGGACTGCCTCAACTGCTATGTCACACGTGCCGCTCCTTGCTTGGCCATGGTTCATCCTTGCAGAGAGACCGATCGACCAGTATGTACGTACACGTTCGCTACCAGAGAGACAACCCTACGTACGGTTCGACCTGGTGGTCCCAGCTGTCAGGGAGGATAAGGAAGAACTTCCTTGCGTGCGAAGATATAGCTGATGGGTCCCAGCTGTCAGGGGGAGGAATCATTTTTTTTGCCCGTAATAAGGACGCACTTCCTTGCGTGCGAAGATGTAGCTGGTGGGCCCCAGCTGTCAGGGGGAGAAAACATTATTTCTCAGGGTAAAAAGGATGTAGTTGCATGCATGCGTCTATTGGCGTGGTGCATCCCCACTGTCAGCCTCTCCACGTACAATCATCTTCCGATGACTCTCATTTGTTGACCACGTTGACCACACCGTGCCAAGCGCACCAAGGCAGGTGGATGACGGCGAGGCCCTAGACTGGAACGACCCAGAGATGGGGAAGACGCAGTAGTGGAGTCGTAGATGGAGAGGAGTGGGAAACTTGACTGGTTCGGGTACGGGGTGGGCCTACACTCGGCAGAGAATAATAACAAGAGATGCAGAGGAGTGGAGGGATGGCCTGGCTGTCGGTGGGGTAGCGGTTTGCTGCGAGGCGCGCGAAACAACGCCGCTGGATGCCAGATGCTTGAGCAGGCGGTCCCGGCAGCGCTGGAGGAAGAAGACGAGAGATTGGAGAAGAATGACGGCCGTTGGATGTAAATCCAACGCCTTGCTTAGGCTTCGACCTTTGTATTTTTTTGCGAAAGTGCTTAGGCTTCGACTTACTGGCCCACATAGCATGTCAGCCCATCCATTTGGTTTTTTAGTCCATTTGGTGGGCTGGGTGAAACAATGATGTAGCGTCTATGCAGCCCGTTTATATATTATCTTAGAATTTAAAGCCCATTTGCATTTTTCTCGAAATCCGCGGACATGCTGGGCTGGGTGAAAATATCATGTTGGATTGGACGGAGAAATGTTATAAAAATATAAACACATGATTGCACGTCTATTACTGCATTGGTCAGTAAAATCTTTGCAAGCTTTTGTACGCAATCACCAGGAGTTATGTCGGTGCAACAAACCTTCGCGTATGTTGCCTGGACTGTACACAGGCTCAGTGGCAGAGATGCAAGCTCCACCAAGCATTCGAGACAGAACCAAGCCAGAGAGATAGCCCTTTGAGGAATCAAAGGGCAGATCAAGAAGACTAAGACAAGCCAAGACAACGAGATATCACTAAGGAAAAGCCTCCCTTACCAGGCAGGCGAGTCTGGTCAGGTCAAGGCCACCCCGAAGTCAAGTCCCAAGACTTCCCCGGTAGGCTTGCCGGGGCCGCTGGCGGCCTACATCCCCGCCAAGACTCCACCGCTCCACCGCATCGCAATGCAAGTCATCCATCGGTGCGGTGTCGAGCCCCAGATAACTAAGTGGCTGTCATTTGGCATGTGGCAGCCATTTAGAAGGAAGACCACCTCCATATGACACCTGTGCAGAGGCATGTCAAGTAGACAGGTGGAAGATGACTAAGCGGCACGGTAGGCCTGCCGGGCCGCATCCACAGCACGACACATGGCAGTGCATTTAATGCACTTTGTCCTAACCGCAAGAGTTAGGTATGATAGCACTGTTAGCTATATAATCACTGGATAATGACCGTTTTGCCATTGTGGTAACCCCTTACCCTATAAAAGGAGGACCGTGGCAACCTTAGAAAGGATTCGGACCCTCATGTACACATACGCGCGTAGCTGCTCTCCCCAAGGCGACCTTGCCGGGCTTGAGCGCCGCGCGTTCTTCACGGTCCCTCCATCAACCCACCAAAGCAGGAGTAGGGTTTTACCCTTCTCAGCAGCCCGAACCTGGGTAAAAACCACCAGCGTCACCATTGCCGTGCTGTCCCATGGCCTCTGCTCTTTTTGCAATGCGACCTCCCCCTTGCCGAACCATGAAGGGGCTGATGGCCCCATAGGTGGCCATGTTCTACCACGACATCTTTGGCGCGCCAGGTAGGGGGAGCGCTTGTGCGAACCCGAAGTCGTGAGCAACATGTGAGTCTTCATCATCATCTTCTTAATCGTTGGCTTCATAATCCATGGTGCCCAAAAAGAAGTCCGGCGCAACTGCTCATACTTCCACCTCGAAGGCCCCTTCGCATGCAACCACCGATACTATGGGGGCCGCAGCGGCATCGAGGGACGCGGACGCCGTGGGGAACGTGATCGGCGCAGGCGACGCTGTCATCGTCCCCCCCCCCCCCCCCCCCGCGGTCGAAGCGGGAGAAGAAAATGCCGGAGGAGGGCGGCATCAACAGCATTCTGACGGCCGTGCTCCCCAACGCACGAGTGGGGAGAACGTTCAGTCTCCACCTCCCCATCGTGCCAAAGGGCGCAGCCACAGTGACAACGCTCGCTCCGGTGTGAACCGCGGCCCCCTGGCTGCCCCTACAACGGGCGCAACGGCGGGGCAAGCGCCTCCCCCGGGGCGGGGTAACCTAGACGAAGCGCCGAACGGGGTCGTCAACCCCCAGGCGCACCCTTCTTGCCATCGTACCACCGTGGCGGCTGGCTTGCGGCGACGAGAGCATGGCGCCACCGCCACTAGTACTGGCAGGAGCCGAGCAACGTCGAGGTCTGCGTCGTCATCTATGCCAAGCACCGCTTCGGAAGCCATGGCGTGAGCCCAACTCCTGCTGAGATTCCCACCAGCGGCCAATCAAATGGATGAGTGGAGAGCCACCATCCATAGTTTGATCGGTTTTGCTGAAGCGGGAGGATCGCAGTGGGCGGATCCGCCATGGCACCCGCAAGCGACAGCGACGGCCCGAGTTGCTGACCGTGCTGAGGGGGCCACTCCAATGGTACAGTCCCCTCTGCGACAACCAGCGCAGAGGCTGCAACCGGAACCACGCAACCAGGATCCCAATGAGGTATCGATGGCTTCATCTGACCCTCGGGCCCATCGAGGTCAGCGGCAAGTCCTGGAGGATCGGCGGAGAGAAGATGCACGCGTCACCATAGAACGACGCCGTGAAACCCGCCGCCAATCCGACAGGCGGAATGGCTCAGACGTCAACGAACCCGCGCCCAGTGAAGGCGGATACCTACCTTTCGAGGTCGGGTGTCTTGCCTTCACTCACGAGGTGCGGCAAGTCTGTTGGCCATCTGCCCGTGTTTTCAAACCAGAAATACCAGAGAAGTATGATGGAAGGCTGATTCCGGCGGAGTTCTTAAGCATCTACACTATCGCTGTTCAAGCCGCCGGGGGAAGAGATGAGAAGGTGTTCGCCAATTACTTCCCTTTTGTCACTCAAGCCAAATGTGAGGTCATGGCTGATGCACCTTCCGGAGAATTCCATCTCATCATGGGCTGACCTGTGCCATTAGTTTGTTGGCGCCTTCACAGGCGGCCATCAAGAACCAAGACGGCCTAGTGATCTGCAGCTCCTTCCACAAAAGGAAGGGGAGAGCTTGCGGAAGTACATGCAGAGGTTTAGCCAGGTGCACAGAAACATTCCAGACATCCATCCGGCAGCTGTGATTGCCGCGTTCTAGTCTAACATGCGCAACAGGAGGATACGTTCCAAGATGAATGTCCGGTTGCCTAAAACTGTGAATGAGTTGTACACCTTGGCGGATAAGTGTTCCAGAATAGAGGAAGGGAGGCGGCTCCTCGAAGAAGAGGACGGCGTCGAAGCCGACTCAGAGGATGACGACGATGCCACTGACCCAAAGAGGAAGAACAAGAAACGCAATAAGAAGTGCAAGGAAAAGGAAGTATTGGCTGTTGAGGGCTCTGGCACTCCTAGTACCGGCAAGAAGGCCAAGACCGAAGCCCCCGGCAAAGAAGTTGTCGCGTGCACTGATTGTCGGGAGGCTGCGGCAGCCGAAAAGGCTGGGAAGGCTGACGGGCCATACTGCAAGATCCACCGGACCAAGGGCCATGATCTCCAAGAGTGTCACCAAGTTGAGCAACTTGTCAAGAAGCAGAAAGCCGAGTACGAGAAGCATGACAAGGAAAGAGACCAAGAAGGTGTTAGCGGGAAGGGCCGAGGTGGCAAAGGAGGCCGCCGCGGCAAGGTTCCCTAGCATCCAGAGAAACCTGCAAGAGGCCATGAGAAGAAAGAAGGCGATGATGAAAGTGATGAAGGGGATGAAGAGAAAACCAGTTAGCAAGAGTTCCAGAAAGCCACTGAGGCCCTATGCGTTGACAGAGGCGCATCTTTGCACTCCTCTCGCCGCCAGCTTAAACAGTGGGCGCGTGAGGTCAATGCCATAGAGCCAACGGTAGACTCCCGGAAACCGCTCAACTGGTCCCGCACGCCCATCATCTTCGACGAGGAGGATCACCCTGATCGTACCACCGCAGTAGGGTGCTTGCCGTTGTTGGTTTCGCCAACAATCCGCAACCTCAAGGTCACAAAGATGTTGGTTGACGGTGGGGCTGGGTTGAATCTGATTTCCCCCAAGGTGCTCAGCAAGCTTCAAATATCAGATGAAGAGCTCAAGATTACTGGCACTTTCAAAGGGATCAACCCCGGCAGGAGTCGTCCTAAGGGAAAGATCACACTGCCGGTGACTTTGGAGGAGAATTGAACTACTGGACCGAGAAGGTTGTGTTTGATGTGGTTGATCTCCCCTGCCATACAATGGAATCCTTGGTCGTCCAGCCCTAGCAGAATTCATGGTGGCATCCCACTATGCCTACAACACACTGAAGATGCCAGGGCCGATGGGCATCATTTCCATTCCGTCGGACAAGAAGGACGCCATCATATGCGTAGATAAGATGTACCGAGACGTAGTCGCTGTTGAGGCCGCGAAAGCAGTAGGTCCCGCCAAGGAAAACAAGAAAGGGAAGAAAGCTATCAAAGATACCGGCAAGAAATCCGGGAAGCGCACCTCTCCGGAGTGTGCTGCACCCGTCGATGATTTGCTGGAGAGCTCCACTAGCAAGAAGCCCAAGGTTGCCTCGCCTACGGTAAAGAAGGTCCCGGTAGGGCTGGATGGCGCTGGTGATACATTCACCATCAGCTTCACGCTTGGTGACAAATAGGAAAGCGTGCTTGTTGCCTTCCTGCGGGCGAATGTAGATGTGTTTGCCTGGCAACCATCTGACATCCCCGGTGTTCCGAGGGAGGTAATCGAGCACCACCTAGCTATCTGCCCTCATGCCCGACCCGTCAAGCAGAAGGTCAGAAAACAAGCTTTAGAACGGCAATAGTTCATTGCCGAAGAGATCAAGAAACTTGAAGCATCTGGTTTGGTTAGAGGAGTGTTGCACCCAACATGGTTGGCGAACCCGGTGGTGGTGCGCAAGGCGAATGGGAAATGGAGGCTTTGCATAGACTTCACAGATCTGAATAAAGCATGCCCAAAGGACCCATTCCCCTTGTCGCGCATCGACCAGATCATAGATTCCACTTCCGGGTGTGATCTGCTTTCCTTCTTGGATGCATACTCTGGGTACCATCAGATATTCATGTCCAGGGAGGACGAGGAGAAGACTGCATTCATAACCCCATGTGGCATGTACTGCTTCGTGCGGATGCCCTTCGGGTTAAAGAGCGCTGGATCCACCTTTGCAAGGGCAATGCAAATTGGTTTTGAGTCTCAATTGCACAGGAATATTGAAGCTTACATGGACGAAATAGTGGTCAAGACCAAGGACAAATCTACTCTCATTCAGGACTTGGAAGGGACCTTTGCGAATCTACACAAGATCAACTTGAAGTTAAACCCTGAGAAGTGTGTGTTTGGCATTCCCTCCAGCAAGCTACTTGGTTTCTTTGTGTCCCACCGGGGGATAGAGGCCAACCCCGACAAGATCAAGGCGATCGAGCAGATTCAAGCACCCAAGACAGTTAAGGACGTGAGGCGCCTAACCGGATGTGTTGCCGCGCTGAGTAGGTTCATTTCCAAGTCTGCCGAGCCTGCATTGCCGTTCTTCAAAATTTTGAAGAAGGCAGGGCCAATGAAGTGGACCTCGGAAGCAGAAGCAGCACTGCGAGACTTGAAAGCCTATCTTTCCTCTGCTCCCACCTTGGTCGCTCATAAACCACAAGAGCCGTTGCTGCTGTACTTAGCGGCAACCAATCAAGTGGTTAGTGCAGTGTTGGTGGTGCAGCGGGAAATAGATGAAGAAGGAGCCGCAGCTACTGTCCCCTCCGGAGAAGAAAGTGAACCTATCTCGGCAAGGTCCGGTGCAGATCAGGAGAAAGAAGAGCAGAATAACAGAGATGATTCCAAGACCGCGGCAAAGAAGAAGGTGGTGCAACGGCCGGTGTACTTTGTCAGCTCTCTATTGCAGGGGGCTAGGTCGAGGTACTCCGGAGTGTAAAAGTTGATCTTTGGCCTCATCATGGCCTCAAGGAAGCTGTGCCACTACTTCCAAGCCCACGAGATCACAGTTGTCACTCGTTTCCCTTTGCAACGCATACTCAGGAACTAGGAGGCCACTGGCAGAATAGTGGAATGGGCGTTGGAATTGTCAAGCTTTGGTCTGAAGTATGAGAGTACGTCAACCATTCAGAGTAGAGCATTGGCGGAGTTCATCGCGGAATGGATGCCAACCCCAGATGAGGAGACACCGAAAACAGTTATCCCTGGCAAGGAGGCCCCCCAAGAGTGGATCATGTACTTTGATGGTGCCTTCTCACTGCAAGGTGCAGGAGCTGGCGTGCTCCTTGTCGCACCCACTAGTGAGCACCTCAAGTATGTAGTCCAAATGCACTTTCCCCGGGAGAAAGCTACCAACAACACCGCAGAATATGAAGGACTCCTTGCCGGGCTCAGGATCGCAACAGAGTTGGGAATTAAGAAGTTGATCATTCGTGGAGACTCACAGCTTGTGGTGAGACAAGTGAACAAGGATTACCAGAGTCCATTGATGGAGGCATATGTGGAGGAAGTGAGGAAACTGGAGGAGTGTTTTGATGGATTGCAAACAAAGCACGTGCCACGTGCGGAAAACAGTGTTGTCGATCATCTGTCAAAATGCGCTGCACAAAAGCTTCCTATGGAACCAGGGACTTTTGTTCTCCACCTGACTCAACCCTTAGTATCCCCGACAACAATGGCCAGAAAGAGGAGGAAACTGGACTCCGACAAAACACTCCTGGCAAAACTTCCCGAAGCCCCCGGCAGAGAGGTTGGCGAGAACAACTCCACTTCGCCTGGTGAACAGCACCCTCCGCTGAACTACCAGTTCTTGCGGTTGAGATATGCGCTCCCACGAACGAGGAGGTGCCATTGATCCTTGTTACCGAGCCTCAGGCTCCAACTTGGGCATGTTACATAGTCCATTACCTCCAAACAGGAGAACTTCCCGAAGAGTGAGAAGAATATGAAAGAGTAGCCCGAAGGGCCAGTATGTATCAGTTTGTCGATAACACGCTATACAGAAGGAGGCCCAACGATGTGAAATTGAAGTGCATTTGCTGGGAAGAGGGGAAGGAACTATTGGCAGAGATACACAAAGGCATGTGCGGCTCCCATATTGGATCAAGAGCCTTGGTTGGAAAAGCTTTCCGGCAAGGTTTCTACGGGCCCACGGCCCTCCAAGATGCAATTGAGCTAGTCACCAGATGTGAAGCCTGCCAGTTCCACTCCAAGAATATCCATCAACCTGCTCAAGCTCTCCAGATGATCCCTTTGTCATAGCCATTTTTGGTCTGGGGGCTTGAAATCTTGGGCCCCTTCCCCTGTGCTACCGGGGGCTTTGAATTCTTGTACGTTGCAATCGACAAGTTTACAAAGTGGCCGAGGGTGGAGCCTGTGAGAAAGGTGACCGCACAATCAGCTATCAAGTTCCTGAAGGGATTGGTGTGCCGATTCGGAGTACCCGCCAGAGTCATCACTGATAACGGCACCCAATTCACAAGCCGCGCCTTCATGCAATACGTTCAAACCCTCGGAAGCAAGGTTTCATTCGCCTCTGTTGCTCATCCCAGGAGCAATGGACAAGCTGAGAGGATGAATGTTGAAGTGCTGCGAGGACTCAAGACAAGAACTTTTGACAAGCTGCAGAAGTGCGGCAGATGCTGGATCGATGAGCTGCCGGTGGTTCTTTGGTCCCTCCGTACGACACCAAATCGAGCTACTGGCCAGACCCCCTTCTCCCTAGTCCATGGGGTAGAAGCAGTGATCCCCACGGAACTCATATATGGGTCACCTCGAGTATTTGCCTATGATGAAGTAGAGCAAGAGCAGCACCGGTATGACGATGCCGTGCTCCTTGAGGAGAACCGTCTCCAGGCTGCTACGTGTGCTGCATGCTACCAGCAAGCCCTGCGTTGCTATCACAGCCACAGGGTTCATGCCCAGAGCCTTGAGGAAGGCGACCTTGTCCTTAGGCGTGTTCAGTCTGCCAAGGGTGCAAACAAGTTGACGCTGAAGTGGGAAGGCCCTTACCAGGTAGTACGAGTCACCAGACCTGGCGCAGTCCGTCTGGAGACCGGAGATGGCATTCAATTGAAGAACTCATGGAACATTGAGAATCTTCATAAGTTCTACCCTTAAGGCGCGGCTGTCAGGCCCTGCCCGGCAACCACCCTTTTGTACAAGCCTTGCCATTGCGCATGTAACCCTTTGTACAAAGCCAAGCGCAGACCTTGAGCACAGACAATAAAATGAAGCGCTGGGGGCCCCAAAAACTTGCATGCATGCATAGCATAACATCAACATGCCATGATCATGTAGATGAGATCATATGTTGCTTTGCTTTCCTCTGCATTAACTGCAGGACTATTCCCACGGACTCGGTCCTCAAGAGAAGAAACGGAAACAAGCTTACATCTCGATCCCCGACAAGCCAAACAGATAACTTCCTTTTTATCCATACATGTGTCTGTAAGAAGAAAACTTGTGCATAGAGAAACCTCTTCACCTTCGAAGCATTTGTGCTCCCATCCTTTGGCCCAAACGTTGCTTCGGTCAAGATGGTTGTAGTGGCTTTTGGCGGAGAAGGTTCGACGAGGGGCCGGTCTCTTTCCATAGTTTTGAGCCCGGCAGGCCAAGCCCCGCGGCAACAAACGGAAGGCTCCCGACATGATAGCTTGCTGGAGAAAACTTGTTTACTTGAAAGTATAGAGGCACTCCTCCTCTGCATGGATGTCGTACATGCACAAGTAACCGGCAAGACCGTCTTTTTTCATTAATATGCAGATAAATGAGTACAAAGCTTACAGAGTACAAACATGGATAGAAGAGATTACATATTTGAAACTAAAGTTTGGCAAGTGCCTACATATTTTAGATTGAAAAAAGATAAGTGCCCCTTTATCCCTTTCTTGTCCCTCTCCTCCTAGGAACTACAGTGGGAGGCGAAGAGGGCAAAAGGAGTGCCTGGACAGAAGCCCGGCCTAACCCTGTCAGGGCCCGCAAGGTGCGGCCTGACAAGATCGGGAGTGGCGAGGCTGGGAAGGCGGCAAGGGTGACTAGGAGATGCCCCGGACGCCACCGCCATGACCGAACGATGCACCCGGTAGAAGGCACCAAGAGAGCGTCCCCTCCCTGGCAACCATCTAGAAGAAGCTGGTGATGATGGTGCCGGTGAGGGAGGGGAAGAGCAGAAAGACGGATCAGCAGGCCGGCCGTACGAGACGAATGCGTCGGTGCCATCGTACTCCTACCTGACGGCCTGCCACCCTCCTTCTCCATCTTCGCCTATTTCTTCCTCATCACTGTCGCTCTGGGAGGACGCCAGGCCCTTGGCCCGTCACCTCCCTCGAAGAAGTGGCTGACGGTGGCGGCGGCGCCCGAGGCGCACGGGGAGCACCAGTCCCCACCTTGGCGGGCAGGAGGACACTGCCATCTTCAGCGTCGTCCCCGACCTCGCCAGAGAGAGCAGTGCTGGGATTACTGAGAATCCCGAGCACAGCACCTCGAGCGGGCGCCAGAAGCCCTGAGAACTCCGCTGACGGGTTGACGAGCCCCAACGGCTTGCGGCAGGGGTGACTCCTCTTCTCCGGGCGGCTAGCTCGCATGGAGGAGGCGAGCGCTCCACCACTATGGAGAAGCACAATGCCTTCCATACCGGAGTCGGTACGGCGTCCACGGATATGCCACTGCAAACTACAATCGCCCCTACTATGGTTGCCACGACTCCCGCGGCCCCGGACCAGACTCGCTCCCTGAGTGTCAACACTAGCTTTCCGAATCGCCACCCCCGAGCTAGAACCCGGGGCCTGGCCCCGGTCTCTCCCTTTCGACATGGCGAAGGAGGAGGCAAGGAAGAAGAAGGAAGAGGTGCGTGGATGAATGCCTCCGCTCCCTCTCGCGCCCCTTTTATAGGCAGGCTGGGACCGGGTGCTGATCCTTCACCCCCCCAAGGGCTCGTTTGAATCCGACCCGTCCAAGCCACTACCGATGGTCGGGCCTGCCTACCACCCTCTTGCACCGATCCAAGAGGTTCGGGTCTTTGCCATAGCACTCCTTCCCACACCACGCGCCTCTGTTACCTACCCCACGCGATGCATGCGACATACATGGCGAAGGATAGGGGCGTGGTGGGATGAGTGAATTGGTAGTTACTTCCCCGTGGGATAAAGTCACTCATGGGCCATTACAGATATGGCCCCACCACATTTGGCATCACACGACGCGCGGGAAAACTAGAATCTGAGCCAAGCATAGGTTAACGAAGAAGCAAAGGAGATATCAAGAAAAAGCAGAAATATCATCGTAAATGCCCTGCCTGTGTACATGATAGGGCCTACCCCAACGATGCTCAGTAGCATGTTCGGACCAGACCTGGGGGCTCCTGTCAGTGCAACAAACCTTCGCGTATGTTGCCCAGACTATACATAGGCTCAGTGGCAGAGATGCAAGCTCCACCAAGCATTCGAGACAGAACCAAGCCAGAGAGATAGCCCTTTCAGATATCAAGGGGCAGATCAAGAAGACCAAGACAAGCCAAGACAATGAGATATCACTAAGAAAAGCCTCCCTTACTAGGCAGGCGAGCCTGGTCAGGTCGAGGCCACCCCGAAGACAAGTCCCAAGACTTTCCCGACAGGCTCGCCGGGGCCGCTGGAGGCCTGCATCCCCGCCAAGACTCCACCGCTCCACGGCATCGCAACGCAAGTCATCCATCGGTGCGGTGTCGAGCCCCATATAACTAAGTGGCTGTCATTTGGCATGTGGCAGCCATTTAGAAGGAAGATTGCCTCCATATGACACCCGTCCAGAGGCGTGTCAAGCAAATAGGTGGAAGATGACTAAGCGGCACGGCAGGCCTGCCGGGCCGCATCCACAGCGCGACACATGGCAGTGCATTTAATGCACTTTGTCCTAACTGCCAGAGTTAGGTATGATAGCATTGTTAGCTATCTAATCACTGGATAATGACCGTTTTGCCATTGTGGTAACCCCTTAGCCTATAAAAGGAGGACCGTGGCAACCTTAGAAAGGATTCGGACCCTCGTGTACACATACGCGCGTAGCTGCTCTCCCCGAGGCGACCTTGCCGGGCTTGAGCGCCGCGCGTTCTTCATGGTCCCTCCATCAATCCACCAAAGCAGGAGTAGGGTTTTATGCTTCTCAGCGGCCCGAACCTGGGTAAAAACCACCAGCGTCACCATTGTCGTGTTGTCCCATGGCCTCTACTCTTTGTGCAATGCGACCTCCCCCCTGCCGAACCACGAAGGGGCCGATGGCCCCATAGGTGGCCATGTTCTATCACGACAAGTTAACTTGCCAAGTTATATATAAACAATTATTTTTATTATTTTGTAAGAACTTTTGATTTACGAAATAAAATATCATTTTTTTATGAGTTAATAGGACGTGGGGTATTATTTTTTTTAGGCTAGACGTGGGACAGTTGAGTTGGTTCTAGGGAAAAGTACTGGGAGAAAACTCAGATTACATCGAAAAAGAAAGTGGGAGAAAATTCAAATATAGGATTAATAAAAACGAAAAATAAAGGAAGTGGGAAGGTCTATACAATGGTTGGACGAACGATAGGTTTAACGGAACCTTATGTTGTTTCTATTATATATATGTAATAAAATAAGATATAAATATAAATATAAGTATATATATATATATATACTATTATAGAAGGGAAAACATAGGTTCAGTTTTGCATTCTTATAGAAAAATAGAACTGAGTTGTGCGTTGTCTTGAAAAAACAAACATAACTTGGGCTACTGATGTTATAGACAAGCTAGACTGGGAGGCCCAGAGGCCGCTTGATACCTGCTGGATCCCCAAAAAAAGTTGAAACCTGCTGGATCAACTATGTCTGCATGTCGTGGGCTGCGCGTGTTAAACAACAAAACCTAGGCCATGGACCTGGTGGGCCCGGATTGTCAGCCTCTCGACGAACAGTCGTCTCCCAATTCCTCTCGTTTGACCATGTTGGGAACGACAGATGGCAGCGCCGCGGTGAGAGCACCAAGGCGGAGGACGATGTCGAGACCTCGGACCGGAACAAACCAGAGCCGGGGAAGACGCAGGCTCTGGGAGTACCGAGGGTTGACTTGTTCGGGTGCAGGGCAGGCCGGTGGAGCTGCCGCCACCGGAGAATGTGTGGGAGTAGAGGGATGGCCTGGCTAGTGCCATAGGCTAGGATGGGTTACCGAGGCGTGCGCAGCAGCACCGGTAGCCGCTGTAGGAAGAGGACGAAAGATTGAACAAAATAAAGAAATACAAATGGATAGGTGGTTGGTCCCAGATGTCTATGTACGAGACCTGCTGGGTCCACCTGAGAAGGGGAATATGTTGGGAGGAAGGGGATTCAAAGCACAGCAGCCCAGTGAAGTAGTTACATACATAAGCAAATAGCCACTAAAAAAAGCAAATAGGTTAATGGGTTCTTAGATGAAATATTTCGAACAAAACAGATAATTGCGACACATAGGCTAATGCATGAAACGCTCAGATGATAAAAGTGCTTAAACAGATAAAGTACATCATCTATACCTTCCTGGCACACTTGATCATGACGCTGCGGCTGTCCGTGTACTCGTCGGTTACGGGAAGCAGACACGCCCTCATGTCCAAGATCCGCCTGTACATGTCGTTGCATGCGTATGCGTCCTTGGCCGCGTAGGTTATATAGGGTAGATTCAAAGGTACCTCCCACGTGTTTAGGTCCTTGGTATCGACGTCTTCTTTCATGTTGGCGTAGCAGGGGTCAATGATGGTCGCGGCTGTCGGATTCGGGGCTCTGCAGACCCAAGAAAGATTTGAACTCTGGGGTGCTTGTGAAGAACTCGATCTCCCTAGTCTGCCAACCCGTCGATCTCACGGCCTTGCTCGATGAACTAGAAGGGAAGGCATATGGTAGTTTACCCAGGTTCGGGCCACCTTGCTGTGTAATACCCTACTCCTGCTTTGGGGTGGATTGGCCTTGCGGTGGGCTGAGGATGAACTAGTACAAGGGAAGAACTAACTCAGGAGGTCTGTTCTTGTGTTGGTGTGAGCTGGTGGAGGTTCAGATGGCCCGATCCCCTTCTATGCTGGTGGCTAAGCTATATTTATAGTGGCCTTGGTCCTCTTCCCCCAAAATGGAGGCGGGAAGGGATCCCACAACGACCAAGTTTGAAGGGAGACAAATAGTACATCTTATCCTGACGAAAGGTGGTCTTCGCCTGCAAAGCTTCTGGTCGTGACGTCGTGGTGGGCTCGGCGATGACCTCCGTCCTGCCGTCCTAGCGGTCTTGGTCTTGTAGCACGGGAATGGAAACCTTTGGTTGATTCCTCGGGACTCCGCGCCTGCGCTCGCTTCCTAAGCACCAAAGAGGAAACCTGCTGCGCTGCGCCCGCTGGCGCCTGCCTGGCCTTGGTCGTCATGGCTTGCGTTACCTTAAGCTCATGAGGTGAGCACCTGCATAGAAATCTCCGCTCCTCAGGAGCCAGCCTAGGGAGGCCGCTCCCTCTGGAGGTCTTGGCATTGTCCGCCTCGCGAGGCTTGGCCCCTCGCGAGGGTCTTGCTTTGTCGATGCTGAAGATGGGCCGTACCAGGCCATTGATGGAGCCACGCCGTGGGCCACAGGCAGGCAAGTCTAGGTACCCTGGTTCCTAGGACGCTGACAGTAGCCCTTGGGCCCAAGGCGCACTCAGACTTGGCTTCGAGGCGAAGCCAAAGGGCAAGGGCGAAGCGCCGCGGGCCCTAATCGCCTGCGGACCGAATCGACGCATGGCGCTTGATGGAACGTGGGCGTCTCCACTTCCCCACATAGCCTCAGCAACCGTTCGACTTGACAACAACCTGCTGCAAGCAAAAAAGATCATCATTACCGGGGATCATGGAGGCCGGTGGTTGGCCTCCCTCTGGCTATAAATGGGGGGGGGCAGAGCCCCCTGCTCATATTCGAGTCTCCATGGCGCCGGTGAGCAGGTTTTCTGCAACGGAGAAAGGGAAGGCCCCTCGGGTGGAACTTGGGCCACTCCCGCCGAAGAAGAGGCTCACCTGCTCCCGAGACGTCGCCGAGGGGCCCGAGGTGACACAACCTTGGCATGAGCGGCCTCCGCCGGGCTTCCCAATCCCCGTGTATGCCCGTGTGCGGAGCCCTGTGCACAAGGGCAGCGCCCAGCGCTGCGATGGTCAGGGTCGCGGAGGAGGACAGGCGGTGGCTGCACGGCCACCAGGCTCGGGAACCCATGTCGAAGGCACGGCGCGCGAGTTCGTGGTGTGGGCGGCAATGCCTCCGCGCACGTGGATCCGGCTCCCGTGGTTCTTTGCAGAGGTGATACCACCGAGGGGGCCCATCGAGCTATGGCTGCAACACGCCGGGTGCTGCAACCAAGCCTGTGAAGCGGAGGTCGAGGTCGTACGCTCCGGCGACGTCTTGATGACTCAAGGATGGGGCGAGATTTCCCGCGCCTGCTGCCCGGAGGGAGCTCTCGCCACCCACTTTGAATACGACGGAGCTTCGACGCTCCTCTTCAAGGTTTTTGGCGAGGATGGTCGGTGCCTGGAATGCTGCCCCGGGGGAGGTGGTCAAGGCGGCGCGGACATGGGCATTGAACTTGCCCTTGGCCTTGCCAGTAGGTCCTCCAACAGCAGCGACGACTCTCCAGAATCCAGCGACGACAACTACGAGCCGCCAAGCTGTCGCACCCAGAGCACAGCAGCGGCATTGTCTCGGTGCCGTCGGTGATGTTGCTGAGGCCGGGATTCTTCAAGGTCCCTTTCTTTTGCTTTTCCTGCACAAAACCGTGATGAGCCCCATGGGGGTATGTAAAAACTGTAATGCCTTTGCCTTAATGTTACTATTCCTGGCTCGGTGTTGTGATCGTGTATCCCGCCTTGGCATGGTGCTCCCTTTCATTCTCGCGGCAGCTTAATGCTCTACGCTGATAGGACCCAGTCCCCAGGCAGGCTTCAGCTGTCGTTGGTATGCCAGGTCGCGATGCCGTGGTCAAGGCCAGGAGGTGAGCGGCCCGAGGTCCGATAAGAGCCCCTAAGGCGCGATGCTCAGGGGGTCCCCTTTAGCGCACAAGCGGCTTCCTGGAAGCCGAAAGGGGAACGCCCCTGCCCGAGCAAGATCGTGAGAACTAAAGTACTGAATTGTGAGGTTTAAACCGGCATGTACAGAGTGACTTATCTTGGCAAGCCTACGGCGATTCCTTTGCGTGTCGCCTGACTGTGTCCTGGTGGTGGTGGTGCCCCCCGGCAGGGCTCACGCCGATCCCCCCTTCCTCGCTTATCTGGATGCTCTACGTCCTTGGGTCCTAGCCCTTGAGCGAGGCTCAGCCGCCGCTGGTATGCCAGGTCGCGATGCCGTGGTCAAGGCCAGGGGGTGAGGGCCCGAGAGCCAGTAGGAGTCCCTGAGGCGCGATGCTCAGGGCCCCCCCTTTAATGTGCAAGCGAATTGCGTGGAAAGGGAGTGGCTAGCGGGGTCGCTCATAGTCCCGACTCCGGAGGTGCCTGCTGCAGAAGGTCCTCTGCGTCGACCCCACGACCGGGGCCAGTGGTGAGGATGGCGGCGACGTTGTCGATGATGGGCCCCCCCAGGCGAGCGACGGCGGCGTCCAAGGCTGAAGAAGAGGTTCGAAGGCGGCGGTTCCTCCTGCTTTTGACCCTGCGACATTTACCATGCCTCAGGGAGGTGTGAGAACTTCTGCTGTGAGTTTTAAGAGATAATATGCTTTGTAATAATTTGCTAGGATTTCGCGATTTCCTTCCCGTTTGCTTTAGTGTTCTGCGTTGGCAGGGCCCAGCCCCGCATATACCTCAGCCACCGTTGGGGCATCTGGATCACCAGGATGAGACCAAGGGGTGAGGGGCTACATGACCAGTGAGGCCCCTGAAGTCGCGATGCTCAGGGATCCCCCTTGATGTACGAACAGCCCTCAGGAGGGAGACGCGAGTGTCGTTTTGGCATTCTGCGTCGGCAGGGCCTGGCCCCGCGCATACCTCAGCCGCCGTTGGGGCGTCCGGATCACCAGGACGAGACCAAGGGGTGAGGGGCTACGTGACCAGTGAGGCCCCTGAGTCGCGATGCTCAGGGGTCCCCCTTGACGTACGAACAGCTCTCCATACCTTTCCTCGCCAGGCTTTCGCTTGGGAGGGACGCGAGAAGACCAGGTCCGAGGGACCTGTTGAGGTGGCATATGCTAGGCGTGACCTGAGCGTAGCCCCTGTGCCCAGCCCCCTTGCGCGACCCTTCCGAGGGGAAGAGGGTATGGTGAGGCCGAGCAGCGAGCCTGGCGGCTCTCCTGAGGTTACTAAGACCACTGGGGTGCCCTCAATTGTTTATTCACCAACGCGAAGCATGGTGCTTCCGCTCTTGCATGGGCATAGCCGCTCCTCGATTGTGTCATCTGCCAGCGCGGAGCATGGGGCTTCCCCTGGTGCGTGGGTGGGAGCTCCCTCTAAGGGGAGACTCCAAGGCATGTACAGCCCCGTCCTGACATGTGGCTTGCACGGCAGGACTGGAGGAGGTGTGTGTGGGCACTCGTGAGCTAGCGCGGGACTCACGAGGCCCTACCTCAAGGCGGGTTGCGCCTGGATTTTAGTTTGGGATATTTGCGAGGGTCCTGCGAGATGGTCAGGTAGCCTGCGCCGGGTGAATCTCCAGAGGATATCGCATGAGAAGGCCAAACACCAACTACCCCAGGAGGTGACATGAACGGGGCCGGCCCACCAGACAAAGCTCAGCCATTGGGTTTGTCGACGCTGCAGGGATGGACCCGAGTACAGACGCCGTGCCCAGTCTTCTCATGCGAAAATCCTAAAGAAAGACAACCGGCGCGCGGCTCCCACAGCGGCGAGGCACCGGGTCGTGCATCCTAACTCATCCGCTCTTGATTAGCTCATGCGAGAACAAGGCACCAAGGACCATGGGAGGTGACATGCATGGGAGTTGGCCCGCGAGACAGAGCTCAGCCACTTGGATTTAGCGACGCTGCAGGGATGGACCCGAGCACAGACGTCGTGCCAGTCCTTAATCATGAGGCGGTCGCGGGCGGGTTTGTGAGGGCGTACGACGTTCATGGCGGCGAAGCACTAGACAGGCAAATGATAAATATAAAGCAACTCATGAGAGGGTAAGGCTAGTTCTGAAATATGCGCAAAATGATACACGCCATAGGGACGGACCCATACAGCTTTGGGATAATGTAGCCCGAGGGGCCCCCCAACTGAACAAACCAAAAAAGGTCACCTGGCACCGTTGCTGAAGAAGTGTTGGAGTAGCTGAAGACCTGAGCCACAGAAGTCACTCCTCACGAGGCATCCGGCTCCTGAACCTCGCGAGGCTCCGGAGGCCCGGGGGGCTCGCGAGGGTCCATCACCTCCTCCGTTTGGACCGCCTTGCGCCTGACCTTGTGAGCCTCCAGGATGGCCCGCATGTGGCGCTTGTGCACCACCGCCGCCGTGTTCGGCAAGCCGAAAGGCATGCGAACGTAGCTGTGTGGGGGGCCCTCACACCGGCCGACGCGGGACGGCCAGAAGAGCTCCTGAGACGTGGCTCTATTGAGCCCTGGGATGTTGACGCAAACGCGCAGCTCACTGCCCTCATCAGGGGAGGGAGCTGCGCCGGGTGGAATGGGGCGCCGCTCGCCTCGCATGGCTCTCGCCCCCTGAAGCTCCTCGATCGCCTTGGTGATGAACTCCTGAGCGCCTTGCACCTCGCGCCCTGCGTTCCTCTTGCGGAAATGCGCATCGAAGCGCGCCTCCAGATGGTGCCCGAACGCCTCCCTCATGACGCTGGCCAGGTCAGAGGCCCTCCAGAGGAGAGCCCCCGAGCCCAACCTGAGAGGGGCACCGGGCGCGCCTTCCTATGCGAGAGGGGAAGGCGCCCCACCAGTGGGCGCAAGGCCTGAGGCACAACCGTCAGACGCCCCATCCTCCTGAGATCCTTGGCGGAGCAACTGCTTCTTCTTCTTGGGGGTGACCTCAGGTGGGTGTGCGGTGCCCTTGTCATCTGGGTTCTCGACCGCCACAGCCTGGTAGGCCGCTCGAGGGAGCACACCGCATCCTTTTCGTTGCAGGCGACCGTGATGATGCCGCCGCTTTCTGGCATCTTGAGGACGTTGTAGCCATGGTGAGTCGCGGCCATGAACCTGGCCAGGGCTGGATATCCAAGGATGGCGTTGTACGGGAGGCGAATGTGGGCGACATCGAAGTCGATGAACTCAGTGTGGTAGTTGTCGTGCTTGCCGAAGGTGACAAGGAGGCGGATCTGCCCTATGGGGGTGGTGGAGCCATCGGTCACCCCCGAGAAAGGCTTGGTAGGCTGAAGCCGGTCGTACGGCACCTGGAGCGTGTCGAATGCCTCGACGGAAAGGACATTGAGCCCCGCGCCGCCATCGATGAGTGTCTTGGTGACGAGGACGTTGCTGATAGTGGGCGAGCAGAACATCGGGAGCGCACCGGCAGTGGCCACGCACTTGAGCTGATCTGTAGACTCGAAGGTGATAGCGTACTTGGACCACCTGAGCGAACGCGACGCCTCGAGCTTGGGGAGGGCCGCGTTCACCTCGCGAGCGAACTGCTTGAAGATGTGATGGGAGGCGGGGGCCTAAGCGCCGCCTAGGATGCAAGCGATGGCACAAGGCTCTTGGAAGCCCCCAGCCCCATCATCTGGGTGGTGGTCGTCGTTCCTCCTTGGTAGTGGCAGCAGCGGAGGAAGGCCAGCATTGCCCTGAGGACGATCCTCACGAGGCTAATCCCTCCAGGGCCCTCGTGAGGCTGATCCCGCTAGCGATCCTCACGTGGCTGGTCGCGCCAGTCCTGGCGGGGGTCACGGTTGTCCCAGCGTCCCCCACCTCGGCCGCCTCCACCGCCATAACCGCGGGCGTTGTGCTCGGGGCGGCGACCAAGGCGCCCGTCCCGAATGGCCCTGAGCTCTTGGTAGTCGTTGGTGTTGTGGCTGTGCATGTTGTGGAAGACGCAGAATGGGCGGCTGCCCTTAGAGGACTCGGGGTGGTCGCAGCCGCGCTTCATCTTTGGTTCGGCCCCGAGCACAGCCGGGCCTTTGCGCTTCACGTCCTTGGCCTTGGCCTTCTTGTCTTCTGGATTGGCCTCCGGGAGCTCAAGGAGGGAGAGGCGACCTTCCTCGGCCCTCACGCATCTGGTTGCCATGTTGAACATCTCCAGAGTCGAGCACAGGTCCTCGTGTATGGTGAGCTCCTCCTTCATCTTGACATCCCGGACGCCATCAGTGAACGCCGAAATGATGGCCTCATCCGCCACCTTGGGGATCTTGAGGCGAACGTTGGTGAAGCGCTGGATGTATTTGTGCAAGGTCTTCCCTGGCTACTGCTTGATGCGCCGCAGGTCACCCGCGGCCGGGGCGCGGTCGCGAGTGCCCTGGAAGTTGGCGATGAAACGCTCTCGCATTTCATCCCATGAGGAGATCGATCCTGCGGGGAGGTTCAGGAGCCATGAGTGCGCGCTATCCTTGAGGGCCATGGGAAACCAGTTCGCCATGACCTTCTCGTCGCCATTGGCCGCCTCGATGCTCAGCTCGTAGAGCTGGAGGAACTCGGCAGGGTCGGGGGTGCCGTCATAGCGTGGAGGCAGGTCTGCGTTGAACTTCCTAGGCCAGACGATGCGGCGCAGCTCCGGGTTGAACACACGGCAGCCTGCCGTGCTCACGGGAGCCCACCATAGAGGGGGAGCCTGGTCTGGGCGCTCATGCGCCGCCGCCTCGGGCAGCACGCGGTCTTGATGTGGTGGCGCTGGGAGCGCGCGCGCCTCTCCTTGGGGCCACTGCACCACTTGACAACTTTCTTCATCACACGCCAGCCCCCTGCGCGGCGGGTCGCGCCGAGGAGCCTCACGCCTTGGCTCGGGGGTGACATCTTGCCTAGGAGGTGGAGGAGGCGCACCGTGGACCACGTCGCCTACAAGAGGCGATGGGGGAGGCAGCGAGCAAGACGGTGCAGGGGTTTCTCCAGTGGCACTAACAAGCTCGGCGATGCGGTCCAGCCAGTCCTCGTAGAGGTCGTCGATCGGGCGATAGCGCAGAAGCTCGCATGCCATGAGCAACGCAGCCTGCACGTTCGCCGGCCCGCGACGGGCATGGGAGGATGAAGCAGCCGCCGGAGTTAGCGATGGGGTGGCAGTGCGTCTGTCACGCCGCATAGAGGGCTGCAGCGACGAAGCCTACTGCTCGTGGGCCACAGGGCCGGTGGCAGCGTTTGCCGCAGGTGATGGGGAACGGCGGGGGGCGCCGTCGCCTGCCGGTGCTGTCTGGGTGACGCTGGCAGCGAGGGCAGCCCGGCGCTCAGCACGAACTCGACGAGCGTCAGCCATGAGAACGGTTGGACGGTGGCGAATCGACCGACGGAAGAGCGGCTCCGACGCAGCCCTACCTAGCGTGCCAAATGTCGGATTCGGGGCTCCGCAAACCCAAGAAAGATTCAAACTCTGGGGTGCGTGCGAAGAACTCGATCTCCCCAGTCTGCCAACCCGTCGATCTGACGGCCTTGCTCGATGAACTGGAAGGGAAGGGACACGGCAGTTTACCCAGGTTTGGGCCACCTTGCGGTGTAAAACCCTACTCCTACTTTGGGGTGGATTGGCCTCGCGGTGGGCTGAGGATGAACTAGTACAAGGGAAGAACTACCTCAGGAGGTCTGTTCTTGTGTTGGTGTGAGCTGGTGGAGGTTCGGATGGCCCGATGCCCTTCTATGGTGGTGGCTAAGCTATATTTATAGTGGCCTTGGTCCTCTTCCCCCAAAATGGAGGCGGGAAGGGATCCCACAATGGCCAAGTTTTAAGGGAGACAAATAGTACATCTTATCCTGATGAAAGGTGGTCTTCGCCTGCAAAGCTTCTGGTCGTGACGTCGTGGTGGGCTCGGCGATGACCTCCGTCATGCCGTCCTGGCGGTCTTGGTCTTGTAGCACGGGAATGGAAACCGTTGGCTGATTCCTCAGGACTCCGCGCATGCACTCTCTTCCTTAGCACCAAAGAGGAAACCTACTGCGCTGCACCCGCTGGCGCCCGCCTGGCCTTGGTCGTCGTGGCTTGCGTCACCTTAAGATCATGAGGTGAGTGCCTGCATAGAAATCTCCGCTCCTCAGGAGCCAGCCTAGGGAGGCCGCTCCGTCTGGAGGTCTTGGCATCGTCTGCCTCGCGAGGCTTGGCCCCTCGCGAGGGTCTTGCTTTGTCGATGCTGAAGACGGGCCGTACCAGGCCATTGATGGAGCCACGCCGTGGGCCACAGGCAGGGAGGTCTGGGTACCCTGGTACCCTGGTTCCCACGGAGTCCTTCTCCTGCCCGTTGCCGATGATCTTGTATTGCTTTTGGATGTCGACAAGCTTGTTGCACCAGATGGCCGAATCATAAAGCACAGTCACGTTCTTCCTGCTCTCCACTGTAGCGAAGGTGCAGTCAGCGGTGCCGATGAAACGAGAACCTCCTCCTGCACACATACCTGGGCGACGGCGATCCACTGGTCCCTGTCAGGAGGCGAATGGATGGGCACAAGGTCTAGTCCCATGACCTTTTGCTTTCTCCTCCTGTATGTACTGCTTGAACTTGGCGAGGCAGAGCTTCACTGAGTCTGGATCGTTGGTGTACATCACATTTTACTTGGTGCTGCCATGGGTCTGAACGACAAACTCAAAGGTGAACTCCTTGCTGAAGTCCATATCCAGTAAGCTCACCCTTTGGATCGCCATTGGAGTCTCTTCTCACGCAGAGTTGATGTGGCGGTTCTCGTTTTGTGGGGATTGGGGGCATGCAGGGGGAGGCGGGAGATGAAGACGATTGGTGTGTGCTGGGGTACTGGGGGGGGGCGGCACCGCGGCAGCAGCAGTTCATTTTTCCAACTGCAAGTGAACGAGTGGGTAGGCGGCGGCAGCAGTTCGCTTTTCAGCTCTTGGGGAAGTGCTTTCAACAGTAAACTGAGTGTGTACAGGCGACAGCAGTTACTACCCCTCCCTCGCCCACTGCACGCCTCGGGTTCACGAGCGGGTATGTATTGGTATTGTAATAGCAAGTGTTAGTGGTCACTTTACTTAAATTTTATTAGCTTTAATTAAAATTTATTCTTAAAACAAGCAAAGCATTGGCTCGTTCTATCAGTGCCACAGGATGAACATGCACAACAATTATAATTATTATTCTCAGGACGCACACGATCAGCTCATTTGCCACACTTTCACAAAGACAATACTACCAAGTTTGAACAGCTTGTTATGGTTGCTATCCTCTGCATCATCATGTCGTGTTTCCCAGCTCGCAAGATTTAGAACCAACCAATAAGATTCAAATAATAAGTAAAACAAAGATACCTACACATCACAATGATTCCCAGCTTGCAAGATTCAGAACCAACCCATTAGATTCAAATAATAAGTACAAGAAAGATGCATACACATCTCAATGATTCACATATCAGAGCCAATCGTAACTGTACAACTCAAACGTTGTGAGAATGTGAACAAGTAAATAAAAATTGATCGATGCTTCATGTAAGCAATTTGATCCAAGGATTTGCTTAAACATTGAAACCAGTCCTTTTTAAGACCACACAGGTCAAACATTGGCAGCTGAAATATTCTGCATCACTGGTGGCACTACCACTTCCAATATATGCACAAGAGGGCCTTCTAGATTTTGTAGTGTGTATAGAGCCTCATCCTTAGTATTTAACAAATACACATAGCAGAATCTAGTGGAATCATCAATCAACGTCCTGAAATATCTCTTTCCACCTTGCACACACGCGTGGCACTTTAGAGCCTTTGGATAAAGTGAATCTCGAGATTAAATCCATCTTGGCTAGCGGTGTCATACAACCCAAGAACTTGGCGAGTGCTTTTGACCATCACAACATCTATAGTTGAGTATTCCTATTTGTATAAATAAGAAAGAGCATGATTACTATAATAGTGGCACTAGTTAAAGCAATTTTATTTCAAAACGAGAAAAGATTCCGATAGAATAGCTTTATTAAAAAAATACAACGTTAGCACAGTATGAAAAAGCACAACCATGTTGATAAAGGACAGTACTGACCTATGTGAGATGACTTTGGGAAATCAAGTTATTCTTCATGTCCCCGTATCTTGCCATGAAGGCGATTCGTTGACATCCATTAACACCTCAGTGTGGCAGTGGAAGGAGGAGCATCGACTCATTTCAATCACTTTTTTTGTGCAGTTCAACTAAAATTATGGCGCCCGCCGGTTAGAGGGGGCCCGTGCCACCTCAACGGTAGGCGTGATGGACTCAACTAGTTCAGTGCAGCTATGTGATTGATGTAGTGCACATGGACTTGATTCTTCCGGATAGGCATTCTGCAAGTTATCTACATTGGAAATGAAATGGTAGATAAGAGAGTAGCTCTATTTTAAATGTATTATTACTTCGTTTTATCAGTGGCAGTAGCGGTGCCAAAAGATTGCCTCAAATTATTAGTGGCATTAAATTAAGATGCCAAAAAAATATCATTATTGCTTTCTCATAGCAGTGCCAAAATAGTAGCACAAGATCACAAGCTGGATGCAGAGTCAAAATCAACCAAAAAGGAACATACACGGTCATGGGAACCATTACTGAGAGAGGAGCCCTACGCCGCCACGACTCGATGTGGTGAACATGCAGATCCACTCGGATGATTCATTTCATGCGACCTTTTTGCCCAGTCCAGCTGAAATGAAGCAAAGATTGCATCATGCAGCTAGCAAAAAGTACTTGCTCTCGTGAGCTGGCAGGTTCTTCTTTAGTAGTTGCACTAAAATTGAGCAACATTAAGGTTGGTTGTCCTGCTCATGTAAGGTGCAACTATAAATTGCTAATCCTTTTGTGCAGTTCCACTAAAATAAAGTGCCATTGTGGTGACAGTGACGGCTCATCTAGCAAAGGCTAATAAAATGTTGCATGAGATTACCAGCAGAGTTTGATGGAGATGTTGGAAACTCCAATCGCCCTTTGTGCAGTTCCACCAAAATTGAGAGACGTTGCCCACGTGACATTTTAGTTGAACTGCACAAGTCACTCATTCCAAAAAAGTGTTTCTTGCAGTTCACCAAAAGGTCAAAATAGCAACGAGGTGAAATGGATATCCCTATCCGCACAAAAAGATAGAAAGAAAACAATTACTGGTCAATGACAAGATACAAAACATACATGAAATGAAAAGAAGCATCTTCATTATATTCATGGCAATCACGCAAGGACAGTAGAAATTTTAAAACGGCAGCATTGCTTCATGTTACCGAAAGCATTACGATCAACAATGACATTCGTCAAATATGGGATTACTTTTTTTTTTGAAAAGGAGGATTACCTCCGGCCAATATGGGATTACTTTAATGGTGGCATTGCTTGTTTACCAGATACAGTAGATCAACAACAGCTAAAGAGTTGGTTTAAGGGCATGGGACAGTGGAGACACCAGGACACTCAGCAGCGTAAAGAAGCAACTTACTTACGATACTGGGAAAAATAGCAGGAGTACCATTTGTAACACAATTTAATTGCATCATATTACTGAAGGCATTAGATTAACAATAACATTGGTTAGACATGTCCTTACGGTAATAGTGTGATTGCTTCATTTTACATGCGCCCTTACATTAACAACAGCAAAAAGTTGGTATAAGGACATGCGACAATGGACGCATCAGCACAATGTACCAACAAGGAGGCATAAAGTGGTGATGTCGAGTTTGTTCATACTCTGTGAGGGCAGCAAATCTAATCCTGGAGACCTTTTACTACATGAGGGCAGTAAATCTAATCCTGGACATACTCTGTTGACTTGTCCACCAGCCGCCACTTTCTACCCTTTTTTCAACCAATAATAGATCTATTCCTTATCTAGTTGGTACTGCCTTTTCCCTTTATTTCCCTTTTCAACCAAGAGACCGGTTGGGTATCCAGTCTCTACTACTTTCCCCCTGTTATTTCCTCTTTGAATCAAGTCCTAGATTCATGCTACAACTTTCCCCCCTTTCTTCGCTGTTTGAACCAAGTCCTAGATTCGACTGCATGAAGTAGCTTTACCTCTAATAATACTAAAAATTTAGGTGGCTTTGGAAGAGCTGATGGAAGTAGAAAAAGATCCACATGTAGACACGTGGGGATCTGGGGCGATAGAGCAGGTCCGCTTTCAACGGAACTTATACCTGAGGGTCGTCGAGATGTGGCTAGGAGGCTGGCGGCATGTCGGATCTGCCCACAATATGGCAGGGAGGAAGAAGGGGTCGGAGGACCTCCCGAGCCGACGCTGTGTCGGAGAGAACGGCACGAGCAGAGGATCGGGACCCGCCAGCAGCTGTGGGTTTCCTCCCTCACCGCCGATGACCGCGTGAACGATGCACCTAGTCCCCTAGACACACCGACCGAAGGGATCCGGTCGGATCTATGACCAGCGGTGAGCAGAGAGAAAATGTCGCTACCGCTATCTTGTTTAGACCTGGAGAGGATGAGAGAATGAAGAGAGCAACCCTAGTAAAGCAAGCGCTCAGGCCCCTACCTATATATATAGTGGAGTGATTATCTTTTTCTCTCCACAACAAGCGTTTCAATTTGTGTACGTGGCATTAAAGAAAAGAAACTCTCTATTTAACATGACTGACTGCAATTTGCACTTCGTTCACTTGTGCTCCCCGGCCCTCCATTCATTGAACAACCCCACGAGTGAATAAACATACAATACTATTTATATAGAACGAACAAGCTCGAACTATTTTGGCTTTGAGATATTGATGGTACAGTTTGACCGCATTGCATCAATGGACTCAGTACTTTGAAGAAACCTATACGTATAAACACATGCACGGTTTACATTCCGAATCACTAGCTAGCTAGAGCTTGAACTGTATTTGTTTACATGTACCACCTTTTTCTTTTGGTTTTCTGCTCCATGGCGCAATTCGTCGATACAAAATTATACTATGAGTATTTAAAAGTTGAGGGCGGGGCTTTTCCAGGGCAGTACGTGCGGCAGTTTTCGTGTAGCCGGTTTGACAGAGAGGCGAGGAGGGTGAGGGAGTAGCGGATTCAACTTACTACTGGAAAGGTAGGGCTGTGCGATTTGATGGCTCGTTACTGCTGGAAAGATGGGGTCTTGTGATATGACTACTCAGTATAGTCATTATTACTTCGGCGCTTCGACCGGGGTGATGCCCCCCTTCCGTTCCCCACTCTAAATCTGGTGCATGACACGTCGACCCGGATGCTGGCTCTCCCACATGTCGGCGAAGTAAGAAGGAGCAAAGAATCATGTGGTATATATAGTACTACGTAGTATATACTACTACTCACATCGGAGGAGTGCGAAACACGGCAGCCCAGTTAACCAGTAGGCGATAGGCCATAGAAAACAATGTGGTGATATGGACATAAAAAACAATGTACTACAGTCGAGTCTCTAGCACGTACAGTACTCCTCCTCTTCCTCCTCCTCTCGGTTCATCGCCATCATACTTTCCCCATTCATGGGTTTTCAGTATCCTGCGAATCAAAGAGGCCCTTAGACTGGTTTAGGTTCGGTCATTTTTTTATAAATGTGTTATGTCCAAAAATGCGTGAAAAATATGTACTATGAAGCGTAGTTGCGGTTCAAAAAGGAGACCTAAAGTGATGACAGGTATAGGTCACACGCACCCACCTAGTGGTACTCAGTACTAGACGTATGAGTACTCAGTACTCCTATTCTATCAACACAAGTCCCATCTGACAACAGCGTCCGTGCTACAGCTAGCTCTTCTCGCTCGTTTCTCTCTTCTAATTCTAACTCAGCAGACGTGCGATGGGCGGGGTGGGGATTTGCCGGTAGTCGGTTTGCTCAACTGCGGCCCCACCTGACAGTGAAAATGCTAAGACAACAAGCGTTCCCTTGCTTGAGCAGCGTGCCCGATAGACCGTGTGGGGGTGCGATGCGAACACGACAGTCTTTTATAACTTGTACATAGAAAATGCCAAGCCAATGCGCGATGAACGGCGGGCCGGAACGACAGTGTGGGGTGCGACGCGAACGGCACAGGCGTGTTGTAGTACTTGTTCCACTTTCTCATTTTGAACTGGTGACATGTAGTAACGCTTAGTTTTGAATATATAAGTTTGGTTGTGGTGCCAATATATATACTCCCTCCATGTAGGTTGGATCGCTGAAGTCAAAGTTTGACACAAAACACGATGGTGACCAGTCTACCTCCGTCCTGGTTTATTGCTCCCCATCGGAATCTATGCCAAAATTTGACCATAAATTTGACTAACAAAACGTTCATGCATGTCACCAAAATTATCTCATTGAAAACTATGTTCAAATACACATCAAACGATATAATTTTTGTTGACATGCACTAACATTTTGTCAGTTAAATCTTTGGTCAAAATTTATTACAAAAGGGACTAATAAACCGGGACCTAGGTAGTACACCAGGATGAAGACAGTGATACTACATATAATTAACGCCAAAAAAGAGCAAGGGATCACACATGTCATTTACAAATGGAATGAAATTCCATACACTAATAAAACATCAGGGCCATGAGGCGGTGCAGTGTTGGTTACACGAGGCAAGAAGAAAGATGCATCCATCGACGACCTCCTCCTCCTCGACTCAGGGTCCCGGCCCACCGAACGGCGGCTAAGTAGCAGCGGCTTTCGTGGCCAGGTCAACGTGCTTCTCAACAATGGCGTCCAAAGATTCCAGCCGGTAAAAGAAGGCCAACATCTTTCTATCCTCCCTGGCCTTGTAGTGGCCTATGTAGACGATTTCCACGTAGATGTGGATGTGTAGGTCGACGGTTTCTTGCATGGCGAGGCGCTGCACGGCGAGCGCAGCCTTGAGGTGCACATTCTTCGTCGCGACCTCCGGCAGCTGCAGGGCCACCAGGGCTTGAAAGAGTTCGTCACCATGGAGGCCGATGAGGGTGGCAGGCAACGAGGAGCCTAGGTGCGCGGGCTGGAGCAGTACGGCAAGGTCGTCCATGCGCTTCTTGACGGCGGTGAACTTGTGGATGGAGCGGACCATCATGTCGTCCATGCAAGAGGCGAAGCCAGTGTCGGCGAGGGCTATGACGCCAGCGGTCGCCAGCACCGTCTGGAAACGCTGCACGGTACGGGGCCGCAGGCCGGCATCTTGGATGATCTGGCACAGCCGACTGCCGCTCGTGTCCGTCGCCTCCATAGGTGCTTGTGGCTTCTGATCACTTGGTCATGGATTGGAGAGAGCAATGTTGCGCAGAGACTAGGAGTAGATGGATTGGAGTGGTGGGGCGCCTTTATATGAGAGTACAAAGTGCGTTGCATTCACATCATGCTGGCTCCATTCTGCTTCTCCAATTACTTCCCTCTACAAGCTAATTGAATGAGGAGGCATCATTGACCGTTCAATGTTTCGGGAACCGCTAGCCTCTCCCTCCTTGGCATTCAAGCCGTATCAATGTAAATGCGGGTCAGGAAGAGACTAGTCATTACTACATTGTGCACCGCGACCAAGGCGGAGGGGAAAATGAGAGAACTTAATATTTTTACTGTAGTACTACCATTGCATGCAATGAACTAACCGCAGCATGCCATGCTAGGTAGTCTCAAGGCATTAAAAACATACACGGCCCACGTCTCTTATTGGTTGATTCCTTTATTCATGTCAAGAAACAAGAAACGAGGTCGAGTTAATCCATCGCGCCTAAGTGTTTTGGGATTATAAGGTTTTCGTAAGCGATCGACATAATAACCGTAAGATCTGCATCCGACGGTGGCACCTAATGGACGCAAACAGCAATATAAAAGAAATGCCACAAAACTGCGACACCATGCCCCCCTCCCCTACATATTAGACTGGCACGCGAGCGTACGCAACTCCCATGTTCGGGTTGCACTTGGCTCTTCGCCTCTTTGAGAAGTCAAACAGTGCTGTCATTTACGACTGGAATAAAAATGTCATACACTAATAAAACATTAAGGCCACGAGATGATCCAATGCTGGTTACAGGAGGCAAGAAGAAATATGCATCCATCGACGACCTCCCCCTCCTCGACTCAGGGCACCAGCCCACCGAACGGCGGCTAAGTAGCAGCGGCTTTCGTGGCCAGGTCAACGTGCTTCCGAACAATGGCGTCCAAAGATTCCAGCCGGTGGAAGAAGGCCAACATCTTTCTGTCCTCGCTGGCCTTGTAGTGGCCTATGTAGACTATTTCCTTGCAGACATGGATGTGCAGGTCGATGGTTTCTTACATGGCGAGGCGCTGCACGGCGAGCACGGCCTCGAGGTGCACATTCTTCATCGTGACCTCCGGTAGCTGCAGGGCCACCAGGGCTTGAAAGAGTTTGTCACCATGGAGGCCGATGAGGGTGGCAGGCAATGAGGAGCCTGGGCGTGCGGGCTAGAGGAGTATGGTAAGGTCGTCAGCACGCTTCTTGACGGCGGTGAACTTGCGGATGGAGCGGACCATAATCTCACCCATGCGAGAGGCAAAGCCGGTGTCGACGAGGGCTATGATGCCAGCGGTCACCAGCACCGTCTGGAAACACGGTGCGGGGCCGCATGCCGGTGTCTTGGATGATCTGGCACAGCCGACTACCGCTCGCGTCCATCGACGCCATGGGTGCTTGTGGTTCTGGTCACTTGGTCTTGGATTGGAGTGAACAGTGTTATGCAGAGACTAGGAGTAGATGGATTGGAGTGGTGGGGCACCTTTATATGAGAGTCCAAACTGCATTGCATTCACATCGTGCTGGCTCCATTCTGCTTCTCCAATTACTTCCCTCTGCATGCTAATTGAATGAGGAGGCATCATTGACCGTTCAACATTTCGGGAACCGCTACCCTCTCCCTCGTTGGTATTCAAGCCGTATCAACGTAAATGCGTGTCAAAAAGAGACTACTACTACCTCCGTCCAGGTTTATTGGTCCCCATTGTATTTCGTGCCAAATTTTGACCATAGATTTAACTAATAAAATGTTCATGCATGTCCAAACAAATTATATCATTGAAAACTATGTTCAAATACGAATCCAATGATATATTTTTTGTTGACATGCATTAACATTTTGTTAGTTAAATTATTGGTCAAAGTTTGACACAGAATACAATGAGGACTAATAAACCAGGACGGAGGTAGTAATAACATAAATGCGTGTCAAAAAGTAGTCAGTAGTAGTACTCAATATTGTGCACCGCGACCAAGGCGGAGAGGAAAATGAGAGAATATAGGCTGGCCATAGTGGGGGTAACATAATAAATAACTGGTATCATGCACTTGGAACTAGCAAACATGCTTATGTGGCAGACAATTAGGCTGGTCATAGTGGGAGTAACATAGGTAGTAACATAGATGCCACATACTATGTTAATGAGGAGAGATGCAAATAGAGTAACACAATATGTTACCATCACATAGCGCTTTCCAATGCAAAATAAGTCTACAAATTAATAAATGAAGACATTTATGTTACCACACATATGACACTGCCCACTATGAAGGTAGTAACATAGACTAGTAACATATGCATGTTACTAGTCTAAGTTACTCTCCACTATGACCAGCCTTAAAGAAGAGAGAGAGGGTTAGAGTAACAGAGTTGGTAGATATCATATGATGTTAAATGCTATGCTACTTTGTGTCATGCATGGCAATAAATATGATCATCTATGATAGTACTATGCACTATGGAGATAGTATCATACACTACTATCATATGCATGATACTAGTATATGATACTCCCCACTCTGAGTAGCCTTAATATTTACTCCCTCCGTTCCTAACTATTTACGTTGTAGATTCACTCATTTTGCTCCGTATGTACTCATTATGGTGTAGTCACTTGTTGAAATCTCTAGAAAGATAAATATTTAGGAACGGAGGGAGTATTTGCTAATTAATACCATTGCATACAATGAACTGACCACTGCATGACGTGCTAGGGTACGTCTCAAGGCATTAAAAACATACACGACCCACGTCTCTTATTGGTTGATTCCTATTCATGTCTAGAAACAAGAAATGTGGTCGGGTTTGTTTTGCGATTATTTGATTTTTGTAAGATGACTATAACTAGCAATCGCCACAATAACCGTAAGATCTGCATCCGACGGTGGCACCTATTGGACGCAAACAACACTAGAAAAGAAATGCCACAAAACTGCCACACCACGCCCCACCCCTACACATAAGACTGCCACGCGAGCGTTCGCAACTGCCATGTTCGGGTTGCGCTTGGACTTCACCTCTTCAAGAAGTCAAACAATGATGTTACTACTTCTACAGTATTGAATCAACTGTTGCATGTCCCGTCCACCGCGTGGGCGAGGGAGAGCTTGTTGTAGGAGTAGTAAAAGCAAAAGGTTCTCCTCATCTACGAGCCACCGCGTGCATGGGTGAGGGAGAGGGCGTACTACTAGTAATCAAGCTTCTCCTTGTTGTACGAGTTGATGCGACACATCATAGCACAGGCCCCACATGCTTGCCTCTAAACTTGGCTAAAAGACACACATTGTACAATATTTGCTGCAACCTCTAACATTTACCCCACCACAAATTAAAATATATATTCCTCTCTTGACCAGATCAGCGTGTAAACTACAATAACCAGGATGACAGGTAGGGCCAGAAGATTATTTTAATCAAAAAAAATGCTTCGAGACGGCCTCATAGCATGGAGCCGACTCCAACAATTTTAAGCTTAGAGGCACGGTACACGCTATCCTAGGCTATGTTACTATACGAACATGTTGCCACGTCATTTATAGCCAATGTAATAGCTAACACGTATAATAGTTGGCTGTAAGAAAGTACTACTTTGTCAACATATGGCCCACCTTTCACTCTCACAAAGCTTCTTGGAGCTCGTGCTATAGCTGTCTGTAAGTGTACGGCCCGCTTCCCTTCTCTCTCTTCCACCTCAGCAATAATACAATATTGAAATCCTTACAGCCTGCTTACATCATCTTATTATACTTGCTCTACTACCTCCCCTACACATGAAACTGCCACACGAGCGTTCGGGTTGCGCTTGGCTCTTCGCCTCTTCGGGAAGTCGAACAATAAGCATGTCCACCGCGTGCGGGAGGGAGAGCATGTAGCGAAAGCTTCTCCTAGTCCTGCGAGCCACCACACTCATGGGCGAGGGAGAGGGCATTGTAATCAAACATATCCATGTTGTACGAGTTGACGCGACACATCAAAGCAGTGCACTCAATATATTTCAATAATTTGCGTTTGCCGATGCATTAATTACAACGCATGCATGCATGCCGTGACTTTCCTTTTGATACTTGCATGTGTTGATTTAATGCACCTTGAAGTAGTATGAATATGTGATGGTAAAACTTTCTAATGCCCCGGCCCTAAAGCGGGAGATGGTGGTGCACGAGGAGGGTGAGATCATGCCGACGGAACAGGACCCGACGATGGAGCTCTCTATGGTCTCTATGGACCTCACCTTGCTCCACCGCCCCTTGTGCCTCTGCCCCTTGAAGCCTCCAGTGTACGAGATTCAAATACACCTCGTCCGTTCGGCTGATCGAGCAAGGTGCAGGTTTCTTGATTGATGTGTTGTTCGATTGATTTGTGCAGTGCAAGGGAAGGCACCTGGCCTGCGCGGACTGCCTCGGCGAGCGCCCTGGGAACCAGTGGCAGTGCCAGAAGTGTGAGCGTGGCGGTGGCTTCGATGTGCGCAACACAGTGATGGACTTCGTCCTCTCCTCGGTGAGGGTGGAGTGCCCGCACGAAGGTTGTGGGCTCTACGTCACTTACCACAAGCTCGCCGATCACCAGAGCGTGTGTTCGCTCGCACCCTGCAAATGCCATGTGCCCGTCTGCGGCTACGAAGGCCCGCCGCCGGCGCTCCCCCACCACATCAGCACCATGCATCCCATGCCCGTGCATAGGATCCAGTACGCCAAGGTGCTCCAGCTGCAAGTGCCAGTGTCGGAGCCGCGGCTCTTGCTGTTCGCGGAGGAGGATGGTCGCGCATTTTTCGTGGTCGGCGGCGTGCTCGACATTGGTGCGCCTATCATCGTGTCGGTCATCTGCATCAGAGCGGGGGCGTCCCCACCGCCGCACTACATGGCCAAGCTGTGGGCGAACGGCCCGTCGGGGGAGCCCAAAGGCAGGACCGACGTCGTCAAGGTGGAAATCGAGGTGACAAGCAGCAAGGATCCCATTGCCGTGCAGGAGCTGGCCTTCTTCACAGTTTCGCCCAAGCTGCTGGCCGAGGCTGGGTTTTCGAGGACAGTGTCCCTCCACATTCAGATTGACAAGCTCACCTCCGAAATGATTCTACAATGCCTTCTATTTATCTTAGTAATATGCTAATATAGGGGTTAGCTCGGTCTACTTTAGCTTAAGAGATGGTGGATTTTGGTGGCGATGCAGCAATTACTTCGACATCAGATTAGCAGTTAAAGTAATTTCCAACAGTTGAAGGGATATTTTGTGTCTGTTGGATATTAAGATCCTTTAGGTAAGGAGTATAAGCTGCTTATATGCTTGTTTGTTGAGGAAGTGTTGCATACTTCTGCGAGTTGACGTGACACATCAAAGTAGTACTACTACTAGTTGTACTCACCCGACTGCGCACCAGGCAGACGAAGTTCGTGTCGTGTTGGTGCTGTGTGCGGCCCGCACATTAACCAAAACCTCGCGCCTCTAGCTTAGCCTCCGCGTTTTAAACTTCTCAATCTCAAGGCCTAGGAGCAACGGGAACCTATGATAGAGCCAATCGGATGGTTGAGAACACTACAATTTGTAGCTACAGATGCGTGTGTGAGAGAGGACGAGTGCTTGTGTGCACCTCTTCTCTTCGTGTATAACGTACTAAACTCAGCGTACAAGTGTATGTGGGTGGCATCGACCTAGAGAGCTAGAGATGGTGCGTGCAAGAAGTCTCGAGAGACTAGGTGTGTGCGTGGGAAAGAGGGAGAGAGCTGATATGTGTCGATGTAATGCGTGTGAAAAAAAGACTAGTCTATAGCTCGCCACGAGGCTATTCCTGGCGAACACCCCAATAATCGTAAGATATGTATCTGACGGTGCCAGTTATTGCACGTACACAGCAGTAGAAAAAGAAGTACCATGGCATATTACAAAACTGCTAGACCACGCCCCTCCCCTACAAATTGCCACTCGAGCGTTCTCAACTGCCATGGTCTGCTCCTATGTGCGATCTTCATTTTTTTAAAGGGATCTACTCCCTCCGTTCCTAAATATTTGTCTTTTTAGAGATTTCAAAATGGACTACCACATACATATGTATATAGACATATTTAGAGTGTAGATTCACTCATTTTGCTCCGTATGTAGTCACTTGTTGGAATCTCTAGAAAGACAGATATTTAGGAACGGGGGGAGTATAATAAAAGGCCGGGCTTTTGGTGCGTGGTAGACGGGGGAGCTTGGCCTGTCGGTTTGCTACTACTCACATGAGGTCGAACATAAGTGATGTACCAAGCCGATGCGCGTCGCTTCAGTGAGCGGCGGGCCGGACATACCGTCTGTTCATGCTAAGCGGCGGGCCGGACCGACCGTGTGTTGGTGCAACTACCACGCTTTATTTAATTGCAAACCTGTTCACACCAATAAAAACCTAAACGGTTTCCCACTTAGGAGCGTATTAGTACTCCGTTATAAATACTACCTACTCCAAGATGACTGCACATTCCTCCTCAACTCCTCATCCATAAAAACAAACAAGTGTTTCATCCTCGTTCCCTTGCGTCTGCCATGGCCCGCATGAGTTATGGGTCGAGAGATTACTACCAGGGAGAGGCGAGCATGGAAGCAAAAGCACGAGAGATGTCCCGCCTCGCCGCGAAAGTAGCCGACATGTCCCGTCGAGCCGCCGTAGCAGCACCGAGGTCCCGCCACGCCGCCAAAGCAGCACAGAGGTCCCGCCGCGCCGCGATGCAGCAGACTGGTCCGGCCGCACCACGAAAGCAGCAGAAATGTGTCACCACGCCGCGAATGCAGCAGGGAGGTCCTCCCGCGCTGCGGCGGCCTGGGAAAATGTCTCACAGGTAGGCGAGCACTCTCACAGGCGCATGCGCGCTATGCTCGATGGCCTGATGGGTCGGATCTCCGGCTGGATAAAGCTGCAGGACGAGATGAATGCCTCGTTTGAAAATCCTACCGGTGTCATCCGAGGACTAGGGGAGGATTCGGCAAAGCTCCGCACCGAGCGCGACCTGCTGAGGGTGAAGATCGCCGGAAGGGCGAAGCAGGCGGAGGAGACCGCTACCTTGTTGAAGAGGACGGGCGTCATCATCAAGAAACTTATGGACGAGAATGCCATGCTCCGCATCGAGCATGAAAGGCTAGTGGAGGAATCCATGAATGCTGCCGAGCAGTGTATTGAGGACATGAAACTGATGAAAGATATCATCGCCGCTCGCCGCGAGAACTAGTCTCCGTGACCTGCAGCGCATCAAGAAAGTAGAGATCAGCGAGCCAGATTGTTGTATGCGTCTTCCTTCTTTTGCCCTTGTGTATTTCGGGCGTAGCCGCATGTGGCTTTTTTAATTATCTTCCTAAATATGTAAGACAATAATTATCCGTTGTCATCGTCCTTATATATTCATCAGTCTTGCTATAAGTCACAGTAGACGCTATATATGTCCGTCGGATCTTACATCAAGATCCGTGCAAAATTTTCTTTTCAGATTTTCTTTTCTCTCTCTTAAATCTCAGTCGAGTGAGACATAGCCACACCATTAAACAGGGGCTCGGGCGCCATTAATGGAGACGTTGGGAGAGAGGTGTGTGGCGGATGGAGATCAAAGGGCTCTCCTCTCGATAAGCACGCGCAGTGGTCTGATCGTACGCCTCCCGTACTCAAATAGCTACCCCGCACGGCGCCTCCTAGCCAATAAAAAAAGGGGACGCGTGGCGGCATGTAAATGGTAAGTAGAACGCCCACGGTTTCAATAATACTTGTGTTTTCGATTGTAACGTGACATCACTTGTTCCAAAATGACTTTGTTGATTGTTAATGTGTGCGCCTTCGCAAATCGGACAGCAAAATTACCATAACATGTTGGTGCCATGTCATGACACCAAGCCAAGTTTCATGATTTTCATGCGTGTTTTGGATTTACAGGAATTAGAAAACCAAGTTTCTCAATGTTTCCAGCCGAGCCACGACGCCCAGATGTTTGAATTTCAGTCCCATTTCTTGCATGGGACCTAGAAATTCACCCGAGGACACACATGTGATTTTTCAACCAAATTTGGTGCACTGGAGCATGTGCTTGTAGTTCAAATTTGAATTATGCACATTAAATGACCAGAAACTCAATTAATGTATAAAAAAGGCCAAACGAACCCGGAATAATTCCAAAATTTTGCACGGCACTCATATAGTTCTATGTTGCCTCTGTAAAGAAAATCAAGGGGGGGGGCAGCGTATATCGTTTCGCACACAAAGGTGACACGTTCCCTCTGAGAACCACGAGCTTTCTTGAGAGAAGCTCTAGTTTGCAAGTGTGGAAGACTATAGGATGCACCTCAATTGTATTCATCGGAAGTCTGGTACAATATATACAGGTGATGTCTTGCGTGACAAGCCAACTAACCCTGCAATATCTCTAGGAGTTAACCTATACAAGGCTAGAGATGATAGGAGAATCAGTCGGTAATAAATACAGATATGTCACGTTTCAACACCCCCCCTGCAGTCGAAGCGTCGACATCGGCATTGCAAAGACTGGAATGAAACACCTGGAATGCAGCGGTTGGCAACCCCTTGGTCATAATGTCGGCGAACTGTTGGGTAGTCGGAACATGAAGAACACAAAGCTGACCCAACTGAACCTTCTCGCGCACAAAGTGAACATCTAGCTCAATGTGTTTGGTGCGCTTGTGCTGCACCGGATTAGCCACGAGGTAGGTAGCCGACATGTTGTCGCAGAAGAACACAGTAGCCTTCGGAAGGGAAATCCGAAGCTCACCAAGAAGGTGACGAAGCCAACAAGTCTCCGCGACCATGTTAGCGACAGCCCGGTACTCAGCTTCAGCACTCGAACGCACTACAAAAAAAGACACATCCGTGACATTTTGGGCCGAATGAATTTTTTTCCTGTCATGCTTATGACACTTCTATGACGATAATTGTGACAAAACCCGGTATCATCATAGATGTGGTGGGCCCCTACTTCTATGACAAAAAATCATGACAGAAAATGGGCTTTTCGTCCTGGGCAGACCGAAGACGCACCTGCATGACATTCTTTGGGCCATCCATGACAGAAAAAATCGTGGTAGAAGCGAGGGCGAGGAAAATTTTGGGGAGTTCCCGGTTACGGTGGGTGGTCGGGGCCGAGCAATGCACGGAGGTTTGCGCGTTTTCTCTCGTATACCTACGCGCGTGTATGCGAGGCGTTGAGCTCTAACTGAACCCGAGCGAGGCGTTCGCTTACTGAACCCGAGCGATTGCACTAGCTACGTTACTGAACCCGAGCGATCGATCCCTTGGCTGTTAACTGAACCAGAGCGATTCCTTCACTACTGCTGCTAACTGGACCCGAGCAATCGATCGCTACTGCTGCTGCTTACTGAAGCCGATCAAACCTGCTGCCTCTTGATGAACAGTGAACGTGGGGTTGGTTGAACGAGTCGAGACGTACGTGGTTGGGGTTGGATGAACAGTTCCCGGTGGGGGTTGGATGAACATGACCCCGTGGTAGTAGTAGTAGGCCGTTGCCGCTAGATGAACAGGACCCCGAGAGGAGGCCGCCACAGCCGAGCAGCTGGTTGGGGGTGGATGAACAGGACCCCGTGGAGGGCTGGTTGAACAGTAGCCGGTGGAGGGCTGGATGAACAGTAGCCCGTGGATGAACAGTAGCTGGTGGAGGCAGGAGGAAGACGCGGTGGATGAACAGTGCAGGTGGAGGCTGAAGGAAGTCGCCGGTGGGTGAACAGTAGCCCGTGGAGTCCCAATTTGCGATACGCCACACCCCTCCGATGAACAGGACCCCCATTTCGACCGTAGCGCTCCAACACAAGTCTGTTTCCTCCGTTTTGCGGTACGCCACACCCCTTCGATGAACAGGACCCCCGTTTCGACCATAGCGCTCCAACACAATTCCGTTTCCTTCGTTTTGTGGTACGCCACACCCCTCCCGATGAACAGGACCCCTATTTCGACCGTAGCCGGTCGAACAGAAGGCCGTTTCCTCCGTACTGAGGCATGCCAGACCCCGTTTCAGCTGTTCCGTCCAAGCCGGTTGGATCCCGTTGAACAGGATGCATTCCGACCCAGTCTGTTACCTCCCGATGAACAGGACGCTGTTTCTCCATTCCGACCCAGCCGGTTGGCTGCCCGATGAACAGGACGCCGTTGCTGCCGTCCGTTGCCTCTCCATGTACACGAGCCCTAGCCGTACGTATGCGCGAGTAGGCGTTCGAGACCTCGCCCGTATGTACTTACGTGGCCGTATTTTTTGGCATGTGGCTGTACATACGTGTACACGGTTTAGAAGGGACTGCCTGAACTGCTACGTCGGGGGCTCTACTACTACACGTGTCGCTACTTGCTCGGCCACGGTTCATTGTTGCAGAGAGACCGATCGACCAGTATGTACGTACACGTTTGCGACCAGAATGACAACGCTACGTACGCTTCGACCAGGTGGGTCCCGACTATCAGGGAGGATAAGGAGGCACTTCCTTGCGTGCGAAGTTATTGATGGTGGGTCTGAGCTGTCAGGGGGAGGATTCATTTTTTTTCGCGCCTAATATCGAGGCACTTCCTTGCATGCGAAGATGTAGCTGGTGGGTCCATCTATCAGCCTCACCGTGTACACTACTCTTCCGATGGCTGTCGTTCGTTGACCATGTTGACCACGCCGTGCGGACAGCACCCAGGCGGTGGACGACGGTGAGGCCTAGGAAGGGAACGACGATGAGCCAGGGAAGACGAGGCAGGTGGATGCCAACGCGGAGGGGAGTACGAGGGTTCACTGGTTCGGCTGCGGTGTAAGGCTGTCGTCGCCGAAGAATAACAGGGGGTGTGGGTGAGTAGAGGGAAGGCCTGGCCAGTAGTAGTATGGTCGGGCGGTGAGGCCTACGCGGCAGCACAACCGACCACGGGAGGCTAGAGCAGGCGGTACGGCGGGCGCAGGTTTGGGCGGCTGGAGCAAGAAGACCAGAGGTTGAAGACGCAGCTAGGCCGTTGGATGAACATCCAACGGTCAGTGCAACTAGAATTGTTATTGACTAAGTTGACAAAGCCTTACGTACTCGTTAACTTAGTAGGCCCACAAGTCAGCCTCAAAATCTGGTGGGTCCCAGCTAGCAGGGGGAATCAATTTTTTTTCGTGTAATAAGGTGGCACTTCCTTGCGTGCGAAGATGTTTTCTGGTTTTTGTAATTTCTTCTTTTTCGAGTTAGAATAAAAAGAAAATAATTTAGCATCTTCGGTACAATCTATATTTTCACGAAAAGGATCATAATAAAGCTGGTGGGTCCCAGCTGTCGGGGAGAGGAAACTTTTTATTTCCGCGTAATAAAGGAAGCACTTCCTTGCGTGCGAAGATGTAGCTGGTGGGTCAAACCTGTCAGGGGGAGAAATTATTTGTTTTCGCATAATACAGGGGCACTTGCTGCGTGCGGCCATGGGCCATGTGGGTCCCTACTGTCAGCCACTCCACGTACATGCCTCTTCCGATGGCTGTCGTTTGTTGACAAAGTTGACCACGCCGCGCCGAGAGAACCAACGCAGTGAATGATGGCGAGTCCTAGGAAGGGAACGACCCGGAGCCGGCGAAGACACAGCAGTGGATGCCCATGCAGAGGGGAGTACGAGGGTTCACTGGTTCGGCTACGGTGTGAGGCTGCCATCGCCGGAGAAGAACATGAGGTGTTGGTGAGTAGAGGAATAGCCTGGATGGCGTTTGGGAGTAGGGTGGGCCGGTGAAGCCTACGCGGCAGCACAGCCGGCCACGGGAGGCGGTAGTAGGCGGTACCGCCGGCGGTGGTTTAGGTGGCTGAAGCAAGAATATCTGAGATTGAAGAAGCACTACAGCCATTGGATGGACATCCAACGACCACTGCTGCTAGAATCGTGTCTTGACTATAAGTTGACAAAGCCTTTCGTAAGCCTTAGTAGGCCCACAAGCCTTCCGTACGCGTCACTGACTATAATTCTCAAAAAAATAGTAGGCCCACAAGTGAGCATCACATCTGTGGCAGAGAACATATAGCCCATTTGCGATTTGTAATAATGTACAACCCATTTTTGAATTCTAATGGAATTTACTACAACCCATTTACAGTCTGTTAAAATTACAGCCTATTTTCTAGCTAGGACAACGAATAATAATTTCAACCAACCGCTCAAAACAGAATTCAACCAAAAATCCCACATTTTGATGGGATCTGAAATATTTTTATCCCAAAATTTCGAGTCAGATTAAATATAATTTCAAAATGAATTTGTATTAGGTAAAAATCTAACGAAATATTACGCGCGCAATAAGTAATGAAATTAAAAATTTCAAATTCAAAAAATAATATTTTTGAAACTAATTACCTGTTTGGTGCGTTTTTGTATATTTACAGCCCAGTTTTTATAATTACATCCCATTTATTATTTCTTAAAGCCCATTTTCTTGTTAGGCCTAATGCATCACTCCTAGGAAAGATTTACAGCCTAGCGGGGCGGAGAATAATAAGTTGACCTGGGTTGGGTATTCCGCAAAACAAGTATAGCTGGGCTAGCCATTTTCACCTTGAAAAAATAATATCTGGGCTGGATATTTGGTCGACATAAAATAATAGCCTGGGCTAGACGGGCCACAGCCCGCCCAGTTGATACCCTGCTCCTCTGAACAACAACAAAAACATCGCTCAAGAAAAACTCCGCTTACACCTAAAAAAATAAATACTGCTCGAGCTGCTGGGTCCCAGCTGTCGGCCGCTCCTTGTGCAATTCTCTCGTTTATTGACTATATAGGTTGACAATGGTGTGGGACCGTGATGTCAGGAAACCAGGAGGAAGCAAAAAAATTTATAGTTGTGTATAATAAGGAGGAACGTGCGTACGTACGGCTATGGCCCTGGTGGGTCCCTACTGTCATCCTCTTCAAGTAAAGTCATCTCCTGATTCCTCATGTTCGTTGACCATGTTGACAACGCTCGGCGCCACGGCGAGTGCAACAACTCAAAGGATGACGGAGAGGGCCTCACGGGCCCTACGAATGGTCTGATACAGCGCACGCTGCTCATTCAGGAAGCCAGGATCATCGGACACCTATGAGCACCTTCGAGAGACTGAGCCGGCATGAAATGGTAAGGCCGCGCTTGGGAGCTCTGGATTGTTTCACACCTATATTAAGATACAAGTGTAATTTACTTATCAGCGGAAACAACGCGTAAAATACAGGCGTAATGAAACCGACGGCCCGAGGTCTGTAACGAAAACCGGCGAGTTACACGTGTAATTTGAGAGACCAGTGTATATTTTACCAGTCGAAATTGACCAACCAAGCGCTTCGCCCAAGACCATCTGCATTTATTTACAAGCGTAAGTTTTACAAGCAGTTTTGGTTGGAAAACAATGATCCAATCACAGCCTAAGATGATGAGTTGGTCGGAAGATCATATGGTTTCACCTCTAACCTACCCGAGTTGTCGTATAGGCTATGAATGAAACATAAGACGATGAACTTCTTAAGCATAGAAACAACAGAAGAGGATGATCTTCTTAACATGCAAATCACTGGCATTGGATCAACATGCAAAACAATATGAAGCATTATTCTCAGGAGGCACGGTGAACAGCTCGTGATGCCGCATGCCACAGCATTCCAAGCTCAACTTTGCAATCAAACTCACAAGGCCTAGCATTACATAGACAACATTCAGAACAAACTCTTAAAATACCTTACATAAGTCAACATTCATGTGACTATGCATCTCAGCAGAGTAAATATTTACTTCTGAGCTGAACACAGGAATAGGAAAAAATGATCGACGCTGCTCACAGCAAAGGGCGTCCCACTCCAAAATATCAAATGCATGTCTTCTGGCTAACATCAGTGAGCAAAATTTGACAAGGTTTTCCAATTCCAATATATTAAACTAATGTCTTCTTGCTAACATCAATGATTAAACTTTGACAAGATTTTCCCATTCAAAATATGTAATGCCTATGATTGTGGAACGGGCAAGGTTTGTCATCAGTTTGCACATTGAAATGGCACATCGAGCCGGATTAACCAGCGTATCTTTTTGTGCAGTTCCACTGAAATCAAACAATGTCTTGTGTAGCACGGTGGATTTCGTATTTATATGTTGCAAGAAAACAAAGACACATCAGCACACACATGAATATTGGCCCCAGTGTCAACCCACCAATCGGTGGACTAACGAACTAAAAGTATGGTAAATAGATTACCATACCCAGATGCCCCATCATTGTTGCTTCGAGTGACATTGACAGACTTGGAGTCCTGTCCTGGCTTCTTGTACTTGTTTGGGCACTTGTTTGCCCAGTGTTCCTCTGAACCACAAGTAAAGCAGCCATATCTCTTTTTGTCTTTCTTCTTACCCTTCTTCTTAAAGGTAGTATTCTACTGGACAGAGTTCTTTCCCTTGAACTTGTGGGAATTCTTCTGCCTTGAAGACGTTGGTAGCTCCATTCAGACAGGCAGGGTTTGTCATCAGTTTGCACATTGAAATGGCACATGGAGCCGGATTAACCAGCGTATCTTTTTGTGCAGTTCCACTGAAATCAAACAATGTCTTGCGTATCATGGTGGATTTCGTATTTATATGTTGCAAGGCGTTGAACACATTGGCAGCTCCATTCAAGTAGATAGTCCGGTGGCTCAAGGTGATGACGAATGATTAGAGACCCATTCGATGTATTGTGCATGATGAAGTATTATGGAGGACACGAACCATCTGAACATTTTGTGCAGTTCCACTGAAATCAAGCTGAGCATCCCTGTCTGCATAAATACAGAAAAAGCGTGATGAATATAATAGTGGTACTAGTTGATTAAACATTCGCTTACAACTATAATCATCTTCATTATCTTAACAGGAAAAGATAGCAATACAATAGCTTCAATTAAACATTTATTCAAAACAATACAACAATATAAGTAGCACAACATAACAAAGCACAATCATGTGGATGAAGGCCGATACTGACCTCGTTTGTTACAGTTGCGTCGGCAACTGACTTGGTCATACGTACCTTTCCTTGTGGAGTGAATTTTACACTCCATATGTTGTTGAGTTTCCCATGCTCTCTGCAGACTAGTCATGTCACCAGCGTCTACTAATACTCTGTAAAGCTTCTCGATCATTCCTTGTGTAATGTAGCACAAACAGTGAATGCTTCTTTCTGCAAAGTGGAAAGACCAACTGGGCCCAATAATGCAATAGTTTGCCTTAAACACATTGGCTCCTTTTGTGCAGTTCAACTAAAATCAAAGTCGAAATAGAACCGAGCAGAAGTTTTGATATCCCTGTATGCAACAATAGGTATAAAGGAAATAATTACTGAGAAATAACGGTTGATGACTTATACTCCCAGAAGAAAAAACATCTACCTTATCTTAATGGGAAACAAAGCAGGAGAGTAGCAAATCTCAAACAGTGTGATTCATTCATATTAACTGAGACATTATCTTAACAATACCTTGTTTCAACATGTATAAAGAACGACAAAGCAGAAAAGTACCATTCCTAAAACAATGCAACTGATTCATATTAACAGAGACATTATCTTAACAATACCTTGGTTAAACATATAGAAAGAACTATGTCGGTGTACTAAGTATTGGGCCACTAGTACCCCGTACTTGTGCACGGGCAGTTGTAGCCATACTCGCGGCAAGGCTTGTCGGGGAATAGTTCGAGGTTGACTCAAGCCACCAAAGAAATCATCGAGTCAGAGATCTGAGGATCAGCAGATAAGAAGAGCTGGAATCCGAAGGCCAGTTTCCCCGGCAAGATCTTGCCGGGGTGGCCTGCGGAGCCCGGCAAGCTTCGGCGCCCGGCAAGGTTTTGTTGCTGTGCCACCGCTCTAGCACAGCGACAAACCCGACATTCTGGGTCCTTCTTTGGATGCGTGGCGACACGCCAGTGGAGGAGAGCTTAAGCGGTGCTGATGGGATGGCCCCTTTTTCCATCCCCAAGAAAGTAAGGACACCTAAACGGACACCTTACAGTCCATTAAATGCGTTCGTCCTAGTCCGTCAGGGTTAGGTATGATGACCCTGTAGCTACTTTACACCTCAATGTATGTACATTTTGCCACTGTGGTGACTCCTTTGTGGTATAAAAGGAGGCCCACGACAACTGCTACAGGGGAGGAGGATCTTCTGGCCCATTCTGCATGCGTAGCTGCTCTTGAACGTACTGTTCACTGTGAGCGCTCCTGGAGCCTGGGCTCCAGAACACTAATAATAACACAAGGCAGGAGTAGGGTTTTACGCTGATCAGCGGCCCGAACCTGGGTAAAATCGCCCCGTGTCGATCGTTGGTTCTGCTCTTTGCGCATACCTCTCCCCCCGCTGAATCGTAAAGGGGTCTCTTGGGATCCCATAGGTGTCGCACACCGACATCTTTGGCGCTCCAGGTAGGGGGATTGTAGGTTGTGTGAACCTGATCCAGTGATCGGCGCCTTAGTTTCTTCATCATCTTCATCATCATGCCACCCAAGAAGAAGAGCACTGCGACGGCACAACCATCCACGTCCGTTTTGCCTGCGCCTTCGCGTACGGGCGATGGTGTGGGTGCAGAAGGAAGAGGACTAGAACCTCCACGGCGTTCTGGTGATCCGAGCCAGGCGAGCGGCATCGTTCGTAGTGGCAGCGGCAACCTACACGCCGCTGGATCCAGAGACGGAGCTGTGTTGCCTACGGGTGGCACAACGAATTCCAGCGATCGGAGGGCGCTTGCTGGAGCTCCCACGCCGGCGCAAGCATCACGACCTACCCAGGTCGTGCACGACGAGCGACGTCATGGCGCTGGTGGTTCAGGGCGTCCCCATGAAAAGATTTCTGCGCATCGATCTCAAGATGCGCGGGACCAGCATGCACACCGAGCTGTCGGCGGAGGTGGCGCGCGGTCGCGTGACCGTGGTGGTGCTCCTTCTAACATGGCTAGGAGTCAGAGCACCTCACGTACCTCGCACCTGTCGCCGCCGCCTACGCCAGCGGAAGCCTTGGCACGTGCGCACCTGCTCCTCGATTTCCCTCCTGCCCCGAAGAAGATGGAGGAGTGGCGAGCTACTATCCAGAGCCTTATCGGCTTCGCCAACAAAGATGGGCCGCAAGAGGCAGCGCCCTCACAGCGAGGGCCCATCGATCCGGCGCGAGCCAATGTGGAGAAAACCGGAGGTGGTGCAACCACGGTGCACTCCCCTCCGCGGCACCAGCGGCGGCCGACAACCCGGCAGGTCGACCGCCGTGAAGAAGTTTCCATGGCGTCGTCCGATCCACGGATGCGCCGCGATCAGCGTCAAGTTCTCCAGGAACGAGGCAAGGAGGACGCTCGAACTACCATCGAGCGGCGACGGGAAGTGCGCTATCAGTCTGATAAGCGCGCAGGGCCGGCTGTCGACGAGCCTGCGCCAGGGGACGTAGGAGACTTGCCTTATGAGGTGGGGACTCCAGCGTGTACCCGTGAGCTGCGGCAAGTCCAGTGGCCCAATTCTCGAACCTTCAAGCCAAAGGTCCCAGAGAAATATGACGGTAAGACCCATCCCTCGGAGTTCCTGAGCATCTACACCATTGCGGTGTAGGCTGCCGGGGGCCGAGATGACAAGATACTTGCCAACTACTTCCCGTTGGTGCTCAAGCCCAATGTCAGATCGTGGTTGATGCATCTGCTGGAGAATTCTATTTCTTCTTGGTCAGATCTGTGCCATTAGTTTGTTGGTGCCTTTGTTGGAGGCCACCAAGCTCCTGGCCAAGAGAGTGATTTGCATATCATCCCTCAGAAGGAGGGCGAATCCCTGCACAAGTTTATGCAGAGGTTTAGCCGGGTGCAGTACAATATTCCTGATGTTCACCCTGCTGCTGTCATTAGCGCGTTTCATCAGAACGTGCGTAACCGTAGAATGCAGGAAGAGCTGGCAATGAACAAAGTCAGGAGTATTGCCGAGCTTTACGCTCTGGCCGATAAATGCGCTCGAGCTGAAGAGGGGAGGAAACTCCCTGGCGAGGCTGTTGGCGCGGCGGGCGAATCCGAAGATGAAGATGCCGCGACCTTGTCAAGGAAAGGCCGGTGGCGGAACAGGAAACACGGAGGCAAGGCCGTGCTTGCTGTCAAGGAATCCGACAACCCCGGCGCCGCCAAGAAGGCCAAGGTTGGTGACCCCGACAAGGATCTTGCCGGGTGCCCTTCCTGTCAGGCCTTGGCGGCTGCCGACAAGTCGGAAAGCTCCGGCAAGCAGTATTGCAAGATCCATCGCACCAAGGGCCACGATCTCCAAAACTGCCGGCAAGTTGAACAGCTTGCCAAGAAACAGAGGGCCGAGTATGAAAGGCGAGATAAGGAGAAGGCCCAAGATGGTGCTGACGGATCCGGCAAGAAGCGCGGTGGCCGAGGGGGGCGCCACGGCAAGGCCAAGCAACAGAGGGATAGGCCCGCTCGGGGCCGAGACAAAGAAGAAGATGATGATGAAGAAGACGATGAGTCCAGTGAGCAAGAATTCCAGAAAGCTACAGAGGCCATGTGCATCGATGGGGGTGCCTCGCTGCATTCTTCCCACCGTCGACTCAAACAGTGGGTGCGGGAAGTCAATGCAATAGAGCCATCGCCAGATGCATGTAGGCCCCTGAAGTGGTCCAACACGCCTATCATTTTCAACGCCGAGGATCACCCTGATCACACAATTGCTGTCGGATGCTTGCCATTGTTGGTCTCACCAACAATTCGCAACCTCAAGGTGACGAAAATGCTAGTTGACGGTGGGGCCGGGCTAAACCTAATCTCACCGGATGTGCTCAAGAAGCTCCAAATTCCTGATGAGGACCTCGAAGAAACGGGTACGTTTCAAGGGGTTAATCCGGGAAGAACCTAGCCCAAGGGCAAGATTACGCTGCCGGTGACATTTGGTAGCGAGCTCAACTACAGGACCGAGAAGGTAGTGTTTGATGTCGCCAAGATCCCCATGTCATACAATGGGATCCTTGGCCGGCCAGCGCTGGCTAAGTTTATGGCGGCATCACACTACGCATACAATGTTTTGAAGATGCCCGGGCCGTTGAGCGTCATCACTATCCATTCCGATAAAAAGGATGCGCTCATCTGTGCCGACCAACTTTACCGGGAAGCAGTTGCAGCACCTGCCATCAAGGCATCTGCTCCTGCCGCTGGAACTCCCGGGGGGAAGAAGAAGACCGGCAAGAATCTTGGCGCGAACTCCAGCAAGCGCGCCTCCTCGGAGTGCTGCGCTTCCGTCGAGGATGCAACAGAGAGTTCCACCGGCAAGAACAAGAAATCCAAGGCTGCTCCGCCGGAGACCAAGAAGGTGCCCGTCAAGGAGGACGGAACGGGGGGAACTTTCACCATAAGTTCCACCCTAGATGACAAATAGGAAAGCGCGCTCGTTGCCTTCCTGCGGGCGAATGTCGACGTGTTTGCATGGCAACCGTCTGACATCCCCGATGTTCCTAGGGAGGTAATTGAGCACCACCTTGCTGTCTGTCCTCACGCGCGGCCCCTCAAGCAGAGGGTCAGGAAGCAAGCCTTGGAGCGGCAAGAATTCATTGCCGAGGAAATCAGAAAGCTGGAGGCGGCAGGACTGGTCAAAGGAGTGCTTCATCCAACCTGGTTGGCCAATCCGGTTGTAGTGCGAAAAGCGAATGGGAAATGGAGGCTTTGTATCGATTATACAGATATCAATAAAGCCTGTCCAAAAGATCCCTTTCCCTTGCCGCGCATCGACCAGATTGTGGATTCCACCGCTGGTTGTGATCTCCTGTCCTTCCTTGATGCCTATTCAGGGTATCATCAGATTTTCATGGCGAAAGAAGACGAAGAGAAGACCACATTTATCACCCCATGTGGTACGTATTGTTTTATACGAATGCCTTTCGGGTTGAAAAGTGATGGTTCTACGTTTGCGAGAGCAGTCCAAATTGGTTTTGAGCCTCAACTCCATAGAAATATGGAGGCGTACATGGACGATATAGTGGTCAAAACCAAGGACAAAGCGACGCTCATATAAGATTTAGAAGAAACATTTGCAAATCTGTGCAAGATCAACTTAAAGCTCAATCCTGAGAAGTGCGTGTTCGGTGTTCCTTCCGGGAAGCTCCTCGGATTCTTTGTATCTTGCCGGGGAATCGAAGCAAACCCCGACAAGATCAAAGCTATTGAGCAAATTGAAGCGCCGAGACGCGTCAAGGATGTGCGTCGTCTTGCCGGCTGTGTTGCTGCTCTAAGCAGGTTTATTTCCAAATCTGCTGAGCGCGCCCTGCCCTTTTTCAAAATTTTGAAGAAGGCAGGTCCAATGAAATGGACTCCGGAGGCGGAGGCTGCGCTGCAAGATTTGAAGAAATACCTTTCCTTTCCGCCGACGCTAGTCGCGCCTAAACCACAAGAGCCGTTGCTGCTGTATCTGGCAGCGACAAATCAAGTGGTTAGTGCTGCGCTAGTGGCACAGAGAGAGGCTGATGAGGAAGCGACACCAGTGGCAGGACCGTCAGATGTCGCGGTAGGATCTTCCCCGGCAAGGACTGATCCCGGCAAGACAAGATCTGTGCAGTCAGAAGGACCATTGCAGAAGAAAAAGGTGGTGCAGTGCCTAGTTTATTTTGTTAGCTCTCTTTTACAAGGAGCTAGGTCAAGATATTCTGGCGTGCAGAAGTTGCTTTTCGGCCTTCTTATGGCCTCGAGGAAGCTGCGCCATTATTTTGAAGCACATGAAATTACCGTCGTCACTCGCTTTTCGTTGCAATGGATTTTGCAAAATCCAGAAGCAACCGGCAGGATCGTGGAGTGGGCGTTGGAGTTGTCGAGCTTTGGCCTCAAGTTTGAAAGCACTTCAACAATTCAGAGCAGGGCCTTGGCAGAGTTCGTTGCGGAATGGACCCCAACCCCGGACGGAGAGGTTCAAGAAACAACTCTCCCCGGCAAGGAAATCGATCAGCAATGGGTTATGTACTTTGACGGGGCTTTTTCGCTGCAAGGCGCCGGTGCTGGTGTGCTGCTTGTCGGACCCACCGGAGAGCACCTCAAGTGCGTAGTCCAGATGCATTTTCCCCAGGAGAGTTCAACTAACAACACAGCAGAATACAAGGGTTTGCTTGCCGGTCTTAGGATCGTGGCAGACCTTGGTATCAAAAAGCTCGTCATCAAAGGCGATTCACAGCTTGTCGTCAGGCAAGTTAACAAGAGTTATCAGAGTCCATTGATGCAAGCCTACATGGATGAAGTGAGAAAAATGGAAGAGCACTTTGACGGTCTACAAATGGAGCACGTTCCTCGTGCCGAGAACAGTATTGCTGATGACCTGTCAAAGCGTGCCGCCCTCAAGTTGCCTGTGGAACTAGGAACTTTTGTGCTCCAATTGACTCAACCATCTGTGGCGCCATCAATGCGGCAAGAAAAGAGAAGAAAGTTGAATTCTGGTCAGTACTTCCCGGCAGAGCTCCCGGGAGCCGCCGGCAAGGAAGTTGCCGGGATCGACGACATGCCTGCCGGGGAACAACAGGCTCTAGCAGGGGCTCAGGCCCTTGCTGTCGAGGCAAACGTTCCCCCGGCGGAGGAGATGCCTTTAGTCCTAGCCATTGAGCCTCAGGCTCCAGCATGGGCGTAGCACATTGTCCATTTCCTTCAAACAGGAGAACTCCCGGAGGAACAGGAAGAAGCGGAAAGAGTAGCCCGTCGGTCTGTTATGTACAAGTTCGTCGATGACGTCCTGTACAGAAAGAGACCAAACGGTGTGAAATTAAAGTGCATTCCTCGGGAGGATGGACTAGAGCTGTTGGCAGAGATACATGGAGGCATATGTGGTTCTCACATAGGATCAAGAGCACTTGCCGGGAAAGCATTCCGGCAAGGTTTCTTTTGGCCCACCGCTCTCCAGGATGCAACTGCACTAGTAACCAAGTGTGAAGCGTGCCAGTTTCATTCTAAGAAATCGCATCAACCAGCTCAAACTCTTCAGACAATCCCTCTCTCCTGGCCATTTTCGGTCTGGGGGCTCGACATACTGGGCCCTTTCCCTTGTGCTACCGGGGGCTTTGAGTACTTGTACGTTGCTATCGACAAGTTCACAAAGTGGCCGGAGGTGGAAGCAGTGAGGAAGGTGACAGCACAATCGGCCGTCAAGTTCTTTAAGGGGATAGTTTGCCATTTTAGTGTGCCCAACAGGATCATCACTGACAACGGCACGCAATTCAAAAGTCACACCTTCATGCAGTATGTCCAAGACCTTGGCGGCAAAATTTGTTTTGCCTCCGTTGCTCATCCGAGAAGCAACGGCCAAGCGGAGAGGGCCAATGCTGAAGTGCTGCGCGGTCTCAGGACCAGAATCTTTGACAGGCTGAAAAAGTGCGGAAGACGCTGGATTGATGAGTTGTCGGCGGTTCTTTGGTCAATCAGAACGACACCAAATCGAGCCACCGGCCAGACGCCCTTCGCTCTGGTCTACGGAGCGGAAGCAATTCTCCCCACGGAACTCACGTACGGATCACCTCGAGTGCTCGCTTATGATGAGCTTGAGCAAGAGCAACTGCGCCAAGATGTCGCTGTGCTCCTTGAGGAGAATTGTCTTCAGGCTGCTGTGCGAGCTGCACGCTACCAGCAAGCTTTGCGCCGCTACCATAGCCGCAAAGTTCATGCCCGAAGCCTTGAGGAAGGCAACCTTGTTCTTCGGCGGATTCAGTCCGCCAAGAATTCAAACAAGTTGACACCAAAGTGGGAAGGCCCTTATCGGGTAGTACGAGTCACCAGGCCCGGCGCTGTCCGCTTGGAGACCGAAATGGCGTTCCAGTGAGCAATTCCTGGAATATCGAACATCTTCGCAAGTTCTACCCGTAAGGCGCGGTTGCCGGGGGCCCCCGGCAACCCCCTTTTGTACAAGTCTTGCCAGCGAGGCATATGATCCTTTGTACAAAGCCAGGCGCAGACCTTGAGCACAGATGAATAAATTTAAGTGTTGTGCATTCCCTTGTTGATTTCCATGTGCATATTTATATATGCATGTTTGTCTAAGATGTTGTATGACACCTGCTCTCGGTAAGTTCTAACGAACCGCCAAGGTTTCATATCTTTATTTTCTCTTCTTTCTTTTTCTTAAAAGACAGAAGGATTCCTCGCGTGCACATTTGCCGGGGGGGGGGGGGGAAGGGAGATATGAGTACCAGTTGGTGGCGTTCGGAATCAACACTTGCCGGAGGAAGGACAGTGACAGAAAGCTAAGTTCTAAAAACTTAGAACAAGTTTCCTTTATTGCAAAGTTATTTCCTTGGACGTTCGGAATCAAATCTGCACGCGAAGGAACCCTTGTTGTAATCAGTTGCGCCCTTATTTTGTTTCGAGTTTGCTCAACGATTTAAGTGGCTGCACTGAGAACGCCAAGGAGTCTTGCCGGCCGTTGTGCCTCCAGCAGGTTGTTGAAGTCCCGCACCCAGCGCTCGCGGCAGGTTGCGCACCGGCAAGTTTTTCAGTAAGCGTAGGGTGGACTCCATACACAAAGGAATCAGACAAGGAAAATAGCAAGCATGTACCTAAACATAGGCGAGTTATATTACATTAATGAGTTGCCGCAATTCTAACTTGAGATTTAATTGTCTTTGACATGGAATGACGACGGCAAGAAAAGGTGGAGCACTTACTCTCTGCGCTGGCCTTCGATCCTTTTGATGGAATCCACCTTCTCAAGAATAGGCGCGATAAGTTCTTCAAGCGCCTCGACATTTGCGTCCTTTGGCAGATGGCCGAGCGCGTTGGAGAGGTCGATGCCGGGATTGTTGTGCACCACCTTGATAAGCACCTTGCGGAGGACGGCCCAGCAAAGCCGGCGGGTCTCATTGGCCAATTGGGTCGCCCGGCTAGACTGAAGCAGCCTCAAGGCATCGATGATGCTTTCAAAGAACATCGTCAACCTGGCGCTTGAAGATATCCTTACCTCGGAAGAATACCTGAAGTTTGACAGGCCCATGGTTGACAGTTCTGCCGTAAGCTTCTCCGCAGCGTCGATGAGACGTCCAGTCCAGATCTCCACCCCCTTTTCGTAATCGATTTGGGCGGTGGCAGCGCTCTTGAGTAGGTTCCTCTCTCCCTGGAGATCTTTGAGTAGAGCCTTCTCGCGGGCCCTGCCGGCCTCGAGAGACTTCTCCAACGTGGTCAGCTTCAATTCCAGAACGGCAATGGCTTCATTTGCTGAGGAGAGCTGCTTGGTCTTGTTAGACATAGCAACTTGCATCTCCGCCAGGGTGTGGAGGGTTTTTTCCCTATCACCTTTGAGCGTCGAGAGCTCCTTGCCGTGCTCTTCGAGATCTACTTCCAGCTTCTTTACTTTGTCGCTCAGCTCGTTCTTGGCAGCCTCTGCAGCTTCGGCAGCATCGACGGCCTCCTTGAGCTTGCCGGCGTGACTTACAGTCAGAGCTTCGAGCGCCTCTTTGTGTTTCTGCTCCAGCTCCTGGGTCCGCCGCGCGACAAGCTTCTCGATATCTTCATCTTTGCTGCAAAGCTTGGCGGCGAGCGCCTGCTCACGTGCGGTGAGATCTTCCTCATGAGCATCAAGAGCAACGTAGCGCCCCGTCAGGAGGGCATCTTCGGCAGCGATCCTTTGAGTAGCTTCATCCTGCGCCTTCTCCATGTCAGATTGCTTCAGGAGGATTTCTGTCCACTGTTGGCTCACTTGTTCTCGGCCAGCAGTCAACTCTTGGAGGGCCTCAGCGTACCAGACTTGCATTTGTTCTATGCGCCTCTGGAAATCTGCTTCGGCCGCCTCGGCAACTGCCATTCTGGAATCCGCTTTCTCTTTCCGGGCGCGGTGGAGAGCCTGGAGCTTGCGGAAATTCTCGCCCATGGCCTGAAGGAGCTGATCCTCTTCAGATTTGCCGCTGCTAGCGCTGGGATCGTCAACAACCTCGAGCCCGGCAGCCGCGATGATTTCTTCATCAAAGACTTCTCCTTCAGCTGGTGCCCCAATGCTTGCCGTCCCCGACAAGTTGACAAACAAGTTCTCACCAACCTTGAGATATTTGCTGGATGAGGGGCCTTCAGATGTTGACGGTTGGTCTTCAGCAACCGCCTCACCAGTGGCAGGGGGCTCCGTGGCCGGTGCAGCGCCTGGCGCTCCTGCGGCAGGAATGCCGTCAGTACGGTCATCAGCCTCCCTGCCGCACCCTTCAGTAGACTCCTTGGCAGGTTCCTCCTGTGCAGTCTTGGCGGCCTCCTCGCCAAGAGCACCACCGGCCTCGATAGTGGCATCTTTGGCGGCCTCGCTGGCAGCGATCCTGTCTACTTCGACAGCGGCGTCCCTGGCGGTCTCCTCGATGACAACATCGACGTCCATGTGTTCCATCACAGGGAACTCTGAAGGACGAAGGAGGGAAACAGAATAAGATCAAGATTGAAGTTTGAAGGGACCAAAGACAGAGAGAGAAGGGAAAGAACAGCAAGCGTTCTGAGGCAATCAGTTACTTGCGTCGAGCTGTTGAGAGGTGGCCTCGCCCCTCCCGGCAACTTCGGTTGCCGGGGGAGGGTTGCCGGTGTCCATGCTTGCCGGCTCCTCCTCAATTAAGATGGGCTCGTCGGTAGGATCTCTTTCCGGGGACGTGCTTGTGGGCGGCGTGGTCGATGGAGGTGGCACGACGGGGGCGTCTTCCAACAACTCCCCTTGTTGCCGTTCTTCTCCTGCAAGCTCAAAGATATCAGCGGCAAGAATAGAAACCTCAGCGCCCGCCAGTGGAAAAAGAACAGTGAACTTATGCTGGGGGCTGTGCTGGGGGCTGCATTGAGGACTGAGCTCCGGGCTGACGATGACAGTTTCTGGCACGCTCGTGGAGCCTGCCGGGGGCCCGTCGCCCGTGGAAGTCTTTGTCCTCTTCGCCATCCTCTCCATCAAGGTTTCTGCATCACTGCAGAGACAATACGAGCAAGTTAGTAAGATTGATCCAAGATTGGAAAATAAAGGCTGTGGCAAAGCACTCACTCTTCCTCTTCTCGCTCTGGACTAAAGCCGGAGATGTCGAATTCGGCCTCCATTGCGATGTCTGAGTGGGGAGGCGGAGGAGGGGTCCTAGGTCGCTTGGCTGTGGCAGGCGCCGGGGGTTGGCGTGTTTTTGCCTCCTCAGCTTCCGGTGCGGTAGTGCGAGACACCCCTGCCGCCTCAGCAGTGGCCGCTGGTGTGGGTCTCGCGCGCCGCGCAGGTTGCTGACGAACCCCTTGCCGCGGTGCAGTCTTGCCGGCCGCTTTCCTGCCGGGAGCCTCGCCGCTCGAGGAAGGCTGGCTTGCCGGGATGCCAGATACAGCCTTTCGAAGAACACGCTTTGTCTTCTTCGGGGCTGGGAGCTCTTCTTGCGGTTCTTCTTCAGCCGTGTCCTCGTCGGACGAGCTCTCAGCGGCTGTGCTGCTCTGTTCCCCGGCAGCTTTGTCCTTCCCGGCAGGTTTTACTTCCACCACTACGTCTGCATCGCTGGTTTCCCATTCTATGAAGCCAGCACTGCCAGCCTCCACGGCAAGATTTGCCTCCTCCACCCTAGTGGCGATGTATGCTACTTCTTGGTCGGTGGTGGCTCGGATGAAGTCTGCCTCTTCCCGGACGGCTCTCTCCGTCAAGTTATCAAAAAACTTTTGTGCTTCCTCCTCGGCTGGCTCAGCCAAAGTTGCGTCAAGACCGTGGGTGTTGAACATCGGCATGAAGGCGATTATTGACCCCAAAGCAGAGTTGTTGCACAAAGGGACAATCCTTGCCGGCAACCGATGCTTGTCATCGCGCTGGAACAGCTTTTGACCCGGGGCGCAATCTCATGATGTCTGCTGCGTTTCGGTATTCCCAAGCTGGCCTTCCCCTATTCTGCAAGGGGGCGATGCGGCGGCGGAGAAAGTCGAAGCCAATCATCTCCATTGTTAGCCCGGCAGCTTTCAGGCGAAGAATCCTGGTGGTGGCGATTGTGAGCTTTTCATCGTCAGCGGCAAGACTGCTCCAGCCACTGCCGCGGACCGCTTTTTGTTGCCGGGGCAGACAAAACGGATGGGGATCTGCTTCCTTGATCCAGCACCATTCAGCCCGCCATTCGTCCCACTTTTCGCGGTAAACTCCTTCTGGGTATATTTCCTTATTCCAAGCCCTTGGAATCCAAGCGATAGAACCAGAGAGGGCCTCTCCTTTTTGGATACGAGGGAAATAGTAGTGGCGGAAAAGGGTAGTGTTGGGAACCACTCCGGCAAAGTTTTCACAAAGGTGGGCAAAGATGGACATGCACAGTATCGCATTCGGCGTGAAATCGAGAAGATGAAAGCCGTATGTGTACATGATGTCGTTGAAGAAGTCAGAAAATGGGGGGCAGAGCCCGCAATAGAAATATGCGACAAAAAAGGGGTATCTGTCTGACCCACTTTTGGAGCAAGAACCTGGAATCACGCGTGTGGCGGGGTGAGCCTGCGTCTCCTTCGCCCACATGCACTGGTACCGCCTCTTCAAAGCTTCTGCATCGAGCAACGGGGCGAAGACGACATACTTCTTCCGCATCTTCACCAGTTCGCTCTCCGGGACATCAGCTTTCGCCTTCTTGCTCTTGCCTTTGCTGGCCCTGGGTGGCATGGCGGCTGCGAGGGCGGAAGCCGGGGATGAAGCGAGCGTGGAGGCGACGGGCGGAAGAGGGAAAGCTTTGCTCTGAGCTCGAGAGGAGGAAGGCGATGGCGACGGTCAGATTGAGAAGAAAAGGGGGGTAAATAGGCTTGTGCCTCTGCGGCTTCTCCTTTTTATGGGGAAGGAGCGGGGCCGCCTCTTTTACTCCCCAATGTGAATGCGCCTCTACAGGCGCGTTGCAGTTGCAGCTTTTGAGGCACGCTTCCCACGTCGCGCGTTCGGCGTGCGTAGTGGGGGGCACAGTAAACGGGATATTTACGAGCAGTTAATCCCCTGCCACATGTGCCCGTGCACTATTTGGGCCTAGCCCAACAATGCCTCGCACTCGTGTATGGCCTAGGCCCGGGGGCTCCTGTTGGTGTACTAACTATTGGGCCACTAGTACCCCGTACTTGTGCACGGGCAGTTGTAGCCATACCCGCGGCAAGGCTTGTCGGGGAACAGTTCGAGGTTGACTCAAGCCACCAAAGAAATCATCAAGTCAGAGATCTGAGGATCAGCAGATAAGAAGAGCTGGAATCCGAAGGCCAGCTTCCCCGGCAAGATCTTGCCGGGGTGGCCTGCGGAGCCCGGCAAGGATCGGCGCCCGGCAAGGCTTGGCGCCCGGCAAGCTTCGGCGCCCGGCAAGGTTTTGTTGCTGTGCCACCGCTCTAGCACAGCGACAAACACTATAACTGATATATAATAACAGAGACAATATGTCAACAATACATTTCTTAAACATGTACTCCGGCCGATCCCTAATAGAAATGGTACTCCCGCCGATCCCTAACAAGTGTTGCAGTTTTGAACTAAGATTCAGTAGTTAATTCTGAGAGTGGCATTGCTTAATTTTACCAGTGGCATTAGATTAACAAAAAACATAAACAATTCCAGGGGAGAGTGGGCGCAACAGCACCATGTGCTTCCATCTACTTATAAAGGGGGTGATGCAGAGTTTGTTGTAACAAAGCAACAAGCATCATGTCTGGGTTGGTCCCATTTTTGTTCACTTAATGGGAAAAGACCGCAATTCAATAGCATCAATTCAACATTTATTTAAAACAGTACCAATACAAGTAGCACAACATCTCAAAGCACACTGCATGATCATGTGGATGAAGGCCGGTACTGACCTTTCATGACGCAGTCGAGATCACCTATGAATCTGCCAACACGAATAGGAAATCCAATCTCGTTTTGTGTAGTTCAACTAAATCAAGCAAAGTCGCTGGTGTGACATTTAAGTTCGCTATAGCAACAAGTTGAATAGATATCCCTATTTTAACAGAGGCAAAAAAGGAAACAATTACTGGCCAATAAAGGAGGATGAAACATACGGCGACAAAAAGAAGCATCTACCTTATCTTGATGGAAAACAAAGTAGGACAGTAGAATTTATAAAATGGTTGCATTGATTCATATTAACAGAGACATTCTCTTAAAACAACATTCATTAAAAATGTAGCTTACTTTTAACAGTGGCATTGCTTAAATTTTCCAGCGGCATTCTTAGACTAACAACAGCAAAATAGTTGTATGGGACATGGGACATGGGACATGCCAGCACCATGTGCGTCCACACGTATAAATGGGTGATGCAGAGTATGTTGCCAAGCAGCATATCTGCGTTGGTCCCATATTTGTTCTCTTTTAACCTTTTTCCTATGTGAGGGCAACAAATCTAGTCCTGCAAAAACTACCTGACCCCCCAGTTTGTTTCCTTTTTCAACAATGAGATCGTTTCCTTATAGATGTGTGTACAGAGTTACCCCCTTTTTCCCTTTTCGACCAACAAAGCGGCTGGATAGCCAGTCTATACTACTTTCCCTCCCTCCTTTTCTCATTGAACCACATCCTAGATTCATGCTCCACCCCACCCTCCCTTCTTTCCTCTTTGAACCAAGACCTAGATTCGACTACAGAATCGAAACAGATCCGCATGCTAGAGCAATGGCGGTTTCAAAGAAAGTTATACCTTAGGCTCGTCGGGATGTGGCTAGGCGTGCGGCGGGAGGCCGGATCTGCCCACACTACGTACGGCAGCGAGGAAGAAGGGGTCGGAGGCCCTCCCGCACAGGCGCTGGATGAAAGAGAATAGCGCAGCTGGCAGTGGATTGCCTCCCTCGCCGAAGGCGAGAGAGTAAACGTTGTACCTCCTCCCCTTCCCGGTGCGACGGGATCCGGATGGCTCCTTCACCAGCTTTGAGGGGAGAGAGAGACGCAGTCTTGTTTAGATCTAATGAAGAGGGAGAAAGATTGTGAATAGAGCAAACCCTAGCAAAGGAACGCTGAGCCTCCAGCGTGTATATATATATATATATATATATATATATATGTAGTGCATCGAGAGTGTGAAGAGTGCAAACCCTAGCGAACAAGCGTTGAGGCTCTAGCTTATATTGTACTAATATAGTGGAGTGGTTTTCTTTTTCTCTCCATAACAATCATTTTAAATTGTGTATGAAACGAAACTCTTTATTTAACGTACCAGTGAAGAAAACTATGATCAAGTAACGATCCACGCGTCCTGGTCGCACTTCCTATCGTTCACGTGCGTAACACTACCCTCCGTTAGGTGAACAACCACACACGCGCCAAATTATTGGAAAGGTGTGAGAGTGTGTACAAATAAAGAAATTTAATTTCAATTATTTTGTATGTACAGTTTGCCCTCTCTCAATAATTATGGTATGTTGTGTTAAAGTTTGACTTCAGTCAAATCTAATATGCAGAGTAAATAAAAACGGAGGGGTAATACCTCCATCCGGGTTTTTAGTCCACACCATATTTTTAATCAAAGTCAGACCACATATTTAGTTAAAAGCTGGTCAAATAAAATTACAGGGTAGCTGAAGACAAAGTTGTGAGAAGGCTTAGAAATCAATACAAAACTTTTGCTCTTAGTACCAACATCGATGCTTCTTCGAGGAAACATTTGGTTCATATCCAATTGTGTGATAAAATTGCACCAACGTAAACGACTGCTCCAAGATGAACTGGTGAAGGATATCGTCTTTGTGGTAACAAGAAAAGAGCACTGATGGAAGACAGCCCATTCTTCATTGAACATCGATCAGCTTCACCAGCCGATGCAGCCATGAGACGCAACCATGAGCATCGATAGCTCATCGTGGTGTGATGCATCATCAATTTTGGCATCATGTTTGGGTCAGGCACCAATGAAGTTTGATAATCCTCACTGTGGTTTGTTTCTTCTTAGCAATCAAGCTCGAGAAAGGAAGAACTGAGCAACAGTGGCCATCCAATTTTGTGCAGTTCCACTAAAAATTGAGGAAGACATGCCCGAGTATGGAGATACGCATCCCTGTTTGCGAAAATATAAAAAAATGATATTTAAGTAGTGTCGTTACTTTGTTTTAGCAGTGGAACAAGATTAACAGTGGCATCTTAATTATCAACGCCTCTACATGGGCATTGCTTCATTTTACCAGTGATAGGTTTAGATTAGTAGCAGCAATACAAGCATATGGACAATGACCGCACAACCACCATGTACTTTTTGTCAAAAAAAACATGTATACCTCCACCGATGCATAAATGATAAATCTGGACAACTTTTGGAGTGGCCTTTCCTCTATAATAGTAAAAAATAGGTGATGTTGGACCAGCCGACGAACCCTAGCTACTGTACATGGGGAGCTGGGGAGTGGTGGTATAGAAGAAAACCCGCATGCAGAGTACAATGAAGCATGAAATCCAAAAGAAGTTATATCTCAGGTGGGCGAGATGTGGATTAGGCGGGTGGGCGGGATCTGCCCACACGACGACAGGGAACAAGGGCGCGGAGGACCTTCGTCCGCGCCGGTGCCGGCTCAGAGAGGACAGTGCGCATCGGCTTCCTCCCCCAAGGGACGGGATCCGGCCGGATCTGTGACCACCGGTGAGGAGAGAGATAGAGTGGACACTGTCATCTTGTTTAGATATGAAGAGGGTGAGAGAGCGAGACGCGAGAAACCCTATCAAACAAGAGGCTATATATACAATGGAGTAAAAAAATCTCTCCATAGCAATGGTTTTAAATAGAATACGCGTGTTCCAGGAAAAAAGAAATGAAAAATGGCGGACAAATCTTTTTTTAACGTACCAAGAAAGAAAACTCGATCAATAACACGCCCCCGCTTCCAAGTCGCAGTTTGTATCGCTCATGTGTGGTCCCCGACCCTCCATTATTAAGTGAACAAATTAAAGGGTCAAATTATTACGTACGTAAGCTACCTCTTCGTGTACAAATGCGCTCCATCGTATACTCGTGGGTATCTCGGAGGCAGAGTGAGTGCGTGTACATTTCTTCTTGTACGTCGTACTCCATTTATATCACTTCATATTGTTTCCCACTCCTATGATATTCCTATCCTAGGAACAAAATGAGGCGGTACTAAGTTTGTGTGTGTGTAGGGAGAACGAGACATCGATGATGTGTACGAGTAGTCGCGAGAGTTGTCGCACACACACACATAGACATAGACATGCATATCCGTGTTTACGTAAAATTCCATCTCCATCTCCAATCATATTTGTCCAACTGGCACATTATTTACGTTATTAATTATATACGCAGCAATATTTACATACAACATCTCTCGTTTGCGGGCGTTCGGACCGCTGCCATGCCCGCTCCTAACCGCCCTGGCCAACCCGAACCCTCTTCATCACCCACGCGTGCTTCCCGCTTGAAACAGTCAGTGCAGCATTCATGCCCGGCCAGAGCGGACGCGACATCTCACTGGCGCCGGCATTGAAGCGGCGCGCCGATCAAGAGAGCGCTGCCCGCGCCGCTTCCCGATGCACGCGACTGCTCCGTGTTCAAACATCGCCACGGCCGGCCACAACATGCATGTAGAAAGTTCTTGGGAGTCCGTGCTACAGCTAGCTGTCCTCCCCCTCCTCGTCAATCTCTTCCAGTAGTGCTAGTACTCCATGGCGCGATCCATCGACAAGCAGGCGGGAAAGTTATCGTATACTCGGTTTGCGGTGAGTGGCATGCCGAGCTACCGTGTGGGTTGGAGCCGTGGAGGAGGGTGAGACATGAACGCAGCAGGCATGATTTAAACTTTGGTTTTGCTCAATGGCGCTATCCAACGAAATGAAACATTGGTTCCCAAAAGAATACTGTACTACATGAGAGAGATAGAGTGATGGTTTGCTTCTTCCGTCCAACTATACCGGGTCTATGTGATTTGGCGGCTCATTGGTCACTATTACTATGGTGGTAGAGCGTCGTAGAGCACCTGCACTCTTATTTATTTATTCTGTGATAAAACTAACTTTCTCCACTCTAACACCGGAGGAGTACGAAACACGGCAGCCCAGTGACTACAGGGCCCACCTCCCATTATCACCATATTCCTTGGACATCGTGCGACACCTTCGGTCCTTTTTTCTTTGCGTAGTAGTACATTTTACCGCATGACCCACCATACACTTTCACATACTACCTCTGTCCCCTATGTAATTTATGCATGATACTAGTATATGATACTCCCCACTATGAGTAGCCTTATATGCATACAAAAAAGGACCAGAGGGAGTACGAAGCTTTATGATTTTGTTTCATGTATGTATCCTGACTCCAAGGTTGCCCCGTTACAACATTCCATCAAATACAAAGGAAAACTAACACGCATGCTGATGCATCTCAATGATTCACAGATCATAGCCAATATTTACTTCACAACTAAAGACAAAAGTTGTGAGAGTGTGTACAAAAAAAACTACTGATGGGGTCTCTACGCCGTAAACCCTAATCCCTAAACAGGATTTTATTTCCTGGCTAGGTAGAACCTGTCGAAGGAAAGAAGCCTGGCACCCTCGGATCATATGATGCTTTTGTGCAGTTCCGCTAAAATCGATCTGAGCATCCCTGTTGGCAAAGATATTGAAGAAGTGTGATTAGAATAATAGTAGTGGCACTAGTTCATGAGACATAAACTCATCACAAATAGAAGCCGGTAGAAGTAGAGAAAGATCCACATGGAGATGGAGCTACGTGGGGAGCTGCGGTAGTGGAGCAAGCCGGCTCCAAAAGGAAGTTGTACCTGGGACGTCGGGGCATAGCTAGAAGGGTGGTTGGGAGGCGGCATGAGCCCATACTGCGGGGACCCCCGATCGGGACGCACCGACAGTGGGTTTTCTCCCTCGCCGCTGTCGACCGCGTCTACGCAGAACATCGTCCCCTTCCCCCAGCGGCGGGATCAGGCCGGATCTATGACCAGTGGTGTGGCCACCGTCGTTCTATGCTTGTGAAGAGAGCAACCCAAGCAAGCAGGCTTGTAGCTTAGGCTCCTGCTAGTGTATATATAGTGGAGCAGTTTTCTTTTTCTCTCCATATCAACCATTTTATATTGCGTACGTGTCATTTAAGAGTGAAATGATGGTTGCTTCGTCCGACTAACTTACTGTGTGATTTGACTGCTCCTGAGTGGCCCCTACACGTACTCCCCCTACGTGTATGACCGTTCCTAAGTCTCACTTGTACTTATCTCTATTTTCTTGCATGACACGTAGACAGGATGCGCATAGAGGAATTTTGTTACTGCATGTTGTTACGTACTACTAGTACCTACTCACTCCTTCCGGTTCACTACTAGTACTCCCTCCGTCCTGGCTTATTGGTCCCCTTTGTACTCAATTCATGGGCTCATTTTCCTCAAGAAATTGTCTTTACCAACGTATTAATATCGGGAATGCATGCGTGAACAACGAATGATTAAACCTTGCATGCAATGTTTTGACAAAGCATTGACTTATGAACATGTGAATGTGAGGGACTACAACCTCGTGCATGCATGCAATAGTCACATGTACACATGGATGCAAAAACGCACACGACGCCCTAATGCATGCATGTTCGAGCACACGACGGAACTCACACGGTCACGCTCAAGTGCTCAACCTACACGTGCATGCACACACATACTCAGCTAGGGTGAGCTAGTGACCATATAAACACCGGAAAATGTATATATTAACCGCAGTGAGCGTATTATGAAGTCCACTGACCGTATTTTTACAAATATACAGTGACAGGCAGTGTATTTATCTCGTTTCAAATTAAGCCATATTAACCGGAAAGGATGCAATATGGACTAGCATTACTTTGTTGTGTCCCGTCAACTTGACGAACGAGGAGAAGCTTGCAGGACGGGAGAAGCTTGCGCGTGGTGGCTCACAAGACAAGGAGAAACTTTTGACTAATGCAAGCTCTCCCTCGCTCAGGCAGTGGACATGCAACAGTTAATTCAGTGTCAGATTGCCAGAAGCATACACTGTACTAGTACCATTATTGTTCGACTTCCCGAAGAGGCGAACAACCAAGCGCAAAGTTTACTACTCCGAGTACTAGTATTACGTAGTACTACTAGTACTACAATATAGGTATGTACTACTAGGAACCGCATGGTGGAGGGTCTGCACTCTTATTTTATTTTAATCTATGATAAAGCAATCTTCAACACATTTGGTTCTCTTCGAGGGTTCTCACATGTGATAATGGAAGTTGATTGCATGGAACACTTGCCACAATTATCGCTTAATTCTGGCTCCTATCCTGTTAGAAATAGGAGCGCTCAGTAATATTTTCTCTTTTTTTGTTATTCAGCATGTAAACAGGTCAGCAAACCTTGCGGCGCATCTTTGTGCGAACCATGCTTGCTGCACTTTGAATGTGACCAAGAGCTGACTTGATGAAACACCTCACTTCCTTCTTCTTTTTTTGCAGGGTACCTCGCTTCCTAGTGACCAGTCTCTTGGCTGATCGTCCTAAGAATGCTTATATATGAATAAAGCTCTCTCATTTACCCGCAAAAAAAGATTAAGCCATATTAACCAGAAAGGAGGAAGTATGGACTAGCACTACTTTTTGGTGTGTCCCGTCAACTCGCAGAACGAGGAGAAGCATGCAGGACAAGGTGAAGCTCGCTTACGCCCTCTCCGTCTACCTCAAGCATGGTGGCTCGCTGGACGAGGAGAAGCTTTTGACTAATGCAACCTACCCTCGCCCAGGCGGTGGACGTGCAGCAGTTCATTCGGTGTCAGATTGCCAGAGGCATACACTGTAGTACCATAATTGTTCGACTTCCCGAAGAGACGAAGAGCCAAGCACAAGGTTTTAGTAGTACGAGTAGTACTACTAGTATACAGGTACTAGGAACCGCATGGTGGAGCGTCTGTACTCTTTTTTTATTTTAATCTCTGATAAAGTACACATTTATTCGGGAGAAGTGCGGAAAATGGCAGCCCAATAATATTATTAAAAACATCGAACATGTAATGATGATATCGATCAACCATGCTCGAATATATCTTGGCCTCCGTGCGAGCCCGTCTGTGTGTTCTCGCTCCTCGTCTCTCTCAAGGAACAGCGGGTTGGCCATTTTGCCGTCAATTGAGATCGGTTTGCTCACACTCCGGTCCCGCATGTTAGTGATATGCCAAGAGGAAGTGCGTTGACCGACAGGCCATATGCGTACTTGGTTTTGCACCTTCATACTACTCCCTCCGTCATAGTTTACAGGGCGCGCTTCATTCTCATGCATTTCTCTCCATGCATTTCCACCACCAGAGAGATTTTAGACGCGTTTGGTTTAATGCTCAATTAATTAGGGCGTGGTAACCGCAATCAAGTCCACAATTTTCTCTCGATGTAGGTGTGTACGCGGAGTGTAGTAAGTGCATGCATGTGTGTACCCGGGGTGGAAGCACTGCATGCATGTGTGTACGCATTATTTCCTCTAGTAATAGACGCCGTGCTATAACTACCAATGCTATTTTTCAGGCCGATCGCTAGTCGCCTTGGTCCCAAAGATTGGTGAAGCGCGCTCTATAAACAGTGATGGAGGGAGTAGTATGAGCGGATTCAAAGAAGAGCGTATTGATGGTTGCTTCTTCCGAGCAACTTACAGTGGGAAAGGTGGGGCTTATGATTTGACTGCTCATTACTCACTATTAGTGCGGCGCAACGACCGGGCTGAGTCTCCCATGCGGTTGTGCACTACTCCCTCCGTTCCTAAATATTTGTCTTTCTAGAGATTTCAACACGTGACTACATACAAAGCAAAATGAGTGAATCTACACTCTAAAATATGTCTATATACATCTGTATGTGGTAGTCCATTTGAAATTTCTAAAAAGACAAATATTTAGGAATGGAGGGAGTATAATTTGGTGCATGGCACATGGACCCGGATGCTGAAGAGGCTTCTGGCAATGCTATCAAGCTTCCAGCATTTGTTTACATAATTGACATACTATACAAATAATTTTCCAGCGACATGAACTTGTACAATGCTCTGAGCTTTCAGCTTTTGTTTCGTGTGTCTTACCATCCATGCTCTTTCGGAAAAAATAAAAAACTAACTTCCTTGCTAATGCAACTCAATGATTAGCAGATCGGAGCTAATATTTACATCACAACTGAAGACAAAGTTGTGAGAAGGTGTTAAATTAAAATTGATCCATGCTTTCATTGGCAGTAACTGCCCCCCAGCTCTGTCTAAATCAACAAGGCATGTTGGGGAAAAAGTAGCTGTCAGGAGCATGCAACATTCTGATCATTTTGTGTAGTTCCACTAAAATAGATTTGAGCGTCCCTGTTCCAAAGATATTAAGTGTGATTACAATAATAGAGGACTGTTGATGAAACAATAAACAGACAAATAGAAGCTGGCAACCTTTGCAGTCTCTCTTAAGACTAACTAGTTGGAGAAGATTAAGCAAATAGTTGGAGAAGATTAGGCTCGGAGTTGGATGAGGAGGATAGAGCAAAACCAATCTCCCTTTGTGCAGTCGCACTGAAATGTAGAGACGTTGCCCATGTGACATTTTAGTAGAACTGCACAAAACACTCTTAAGAAAAAAGTGATTTGTGCAGTTCACCAAAAGGTCACAATAGCAACAAGGTGAAATGGATAGCCCTGTTTGAAAAAAAGAGGTAGAAAGGAAACAATTACTGGCCAATAACAGTTGATGACACATACGACGACAAAAAAGAAGCATATTCCTTGTCCTAAGGGAAGATAACAGCACGGTTGTGTTTATCTAAAACGGTGTGAGGACGAGATTGCAATATGGAAAGTACGTCGGACGAGCTACGTTTTGGGCAAAGAACTAGGGAAGATCCACATGCAAGATTTTCCACATGCAGCGATGTGGGAAGATGGGCAGTGGAGCAAGGCCAAAGGGGATAAGTGGGGGTCATCGGGATATAACTAGGAGGGGGCGGCGGGCGGGATCTGCCCATACTGCGGCAGCGAGCAAGTGCCATAGGCCCTACCGCGCCGGAGCTTGGTCAGAGAGAACGGCGGGTACCGCAGATTGGGACGTGCTACCTCGGCGCCGTCGAACGGAGAAACGATGCACATCCTCCCTTTCCGCCGGTGGACGGGATGCGGCCGGATCAGTGACCAACGGTGAGAGAGAGAGAGGCCACCTCTGCCTTGTGTGAGATACTCTGAAGAGAGACAAACCCCGGCAGGCAGGCTCCATTGTATATAGTGAAGCGGACTACTTTTTTCTCCATAAAAATCATTTTATATTCTGTGTATGTGCTATTGAGCAATATAACTTTATTTAAAAATAATGCGCCAACACATCAAGTCGAACTTTGTTTCGTGCACGCGTGGTACACGACCTCCGTAGGTTAACAACCACTACACGCGCTCAAATTAGCACGTGGGCTGCCATTTCGTACAGAAATGAGATCCACCATGTACCCGCGCGGGTGTGGCTGGGCATGAAGCGTGAGTACGTGCACCTGTTCACTTCATGTACGTACACCACCTACGTGGGTTTGTGTGAGAGAGATACAAACCTAGAGAGATATAGTGTGTGGGTTCGTGAGTGTTTTTTCTTGGGGGGTGCGTGAGAGATAGACAGGGAATATGCAATGTGTGTGAAACAGAGGCCTGGATATATCATATATATAGAGGGGGCGATCCATGAGAAGAGAGTGGAGGTATCATCGGCATGAGGTATCCATAGAATCGAAGAGAGGGATGAAGTGTGTGTGTGTGTGCGCGCGCGATCGATAAAGAGTGCCATCGAATTTGTGTGTGCCCACGTCAAAGATATAGGGTGGCTGTCCTACTGGAACGTGAGAGGGGACAGGTGCAGTTTGACTCTGTGGCATGGATACCTACCTACAGTGTTTGACTATTGGTGTGGGGGGGCAGAGACCTAACTATAGAGGTAGAATGGCTGGTATATGTGTGGAGGAGGAGAGAGACCTACCTTATGTATTGAGGGAGATCGATTGGCATCCATGCATATGTGTAGGAGAGGAATAAGGTTGGGAGAGAGACAGAGCTAGAGTGTCGGAGGGGTTGGTGGTGGAGTTGCTTCTCACAAATGGTGGGAGAGGCCTGCTAGACAAACGGAGGGCACGCGTGCAATATAAATAAGAGAGGGGATTCCTGCCTGTCTGTGCACGTGCGTGTGAGAGACGGGTCAGGAGGCATGCACGAATTATGAGGGGGACGATATGGCTGTGGTAAGTAGACGTAACTACATAGGAAGATCAATCGTCCTTTGTCGAAGAAAGGGCGAGACATAACTTGTGAGGTACGTCAATCGATGCATGGGGAAAAGAGTTATAGTCAACCTAGGTATATGTAGGGAGATCGATCGGTATACATGCATGTATGTGTTAGAAGCAAATAAGACCCGGAGAGAAGGATAGAGAGAGAGGGGGGGATGCAGCTAGGAGGTGGTGCGAGAGGCCTACTATATCGAGGGGGAAGGAGTGTGCGAGTATTAGATTGATGAAAAGAGGGGCGGGAGTGAGCCATGGACAGTGAGAAGAGAAGGGGGAAATCTTGTGTTTGTGGTAGGCACACCTGGCTAGAGAGGTATATCGATCGGTGTGTGCCAGAAAGAAGGAGCTGGGGGGCCTACACACACCGTGGGTGAACGACCTAAAGTGAAATGACGAATGTGCACGATGGAGCTAGAGAATGCTGAGGGAGGGTGAGAGGGAGGCGGGCGTGTGCATGCACGAGAGAAAGTTAGCGCTAGCTACAAAGATAAGAGGATTGTGTGGGTGTCAAAGACAAATAGAGATCATAATTCATTATAAAAATGGATTCGGATATTTGAAGAAGATATCATAGTGTTTAAAACGACGCATGCATGAATATATATAATGGTGATACGCATGGTGTGCTCCCAAAACTCGCGCCTTCACAACCCGCGCCTTGCTATCCCGAAATTACAACGCACGCAAAAACTCCCTCCAGCTACCAAATCCTGACACGCGAAATCCCCCTTCTAACCCTGAGCCGAAAGGGCCGCTAGTTCAAATCGATGGGGGTTCTTTTGTAACACACCCTACATTTTGGACAAGCGCGTCCCTAAGTCATGGTTCCCCCCCTCCCATCACCTCCTTTTCTCCATTCGAAATCCTAGGCCGCCATAACCTCTTTGCTCCAGCCGCGAAACCCCACCCTCCTCTGTCCGCCACCCCACCGCTGCCCAGCCGGAGCCTCTTCCCCGACGACGTCGTCCACCGCAACAGCCCGATGTCCCTCATACACCTCCCCGGATGAGGATCCGTCATTGATCTCGTCGTCCCACCGGTTCAGCCGCCTCATCCTCCACCTCCAAGGAGCTGCTTCGACGATCGCCTCGTCTATCGCGGCTGATCCATCCCCCCAGCACCGCCTTAACCTGCTCCATCGGAACCGCAGCATCCTCACCGACTCCTCAGATGAAGCCGAGGCCTACTCGGCGCCACCAAAAAGGTTGCACACTCATTGCATCACGCCTTATCCTTAACTCAACCTCCCGGCACCGACGGTGCTCCATCCTGCACCCCCATGGCGCGGCTACCTCGAAGCCGGCACTGCGGGCGACATCTCCATGGCGGCTCTCCCCCAGTGCGAGGCCCCTTCGGTGGCGGCGGCCATACCAGCCGGATCTGCTGCTGCTGCTCCGGCTCTCGCTCTCTCGCGCTGTTGCTGCTGCTCTGGCTCGCGCTGCTGCTACTGCTCCAGCTCTCGCTCGCGCTGCTGCTCTGCTCTCCCCCTCGCTCATGTTGCTGCTCTGGTCTTGCTCTCGCTCGCGCTGCTGATGCTGGTACACGGGCTGCTGCAGCTACACGAGTTGCTGCTCTGGCTCTAGTTCGCACTGCTCCTCCAAGCGTTGTTGCTCCGGTTGCTATCTGCTACTGTGTTTCCCGTCGATCGTCTGCTGATTTAGATCACTGTTTCTCTACGACTAGTGCTCGAGCAGCCTAAACTACATGTGAAGTGCATGTCTGCTACCAGTGCATTCAGTTTCGACAGTAACATTCAGATTCCACAGTAAATTTTAGTTTCGATAGTTAAGTTCAGAGTCAACAGTTTTTACCTCATCTGTTGTAGTCTGGTGTTTTTTGGTCATGTACATTTGACATCTATCACTTTTTGGTAATGTATTTTACATCATCTATTGGAGATGCTATTAGAATCCCACTTGAGATTAACGATGTCTATCTTGTACTGCTTCAGCCTCGACGTCTTACGGCTTGCCGGAGCTGCTCCAATGACGGAACCATCCATCACAGAAGAGCAGTGCCCTGGACGCCGTCTAAAGATTCCTCAGATCTTCCTCCACACCTCCGACAACCACCTCTGCCGCAACTTCTTCAGCAACCAACCCAATGATGCCGAGGTCGACACGGCTACGGCAAAGAGGTTGTACACTTGTCGCATCACTTATTACTCTACATTCATGTCGATCCATTAGGGCTATTTTGGTTCAAAGGAAAAAGTGAAGGAAAAACATAGCAATAGGAAATTTTCCTATGGCACTCTACTATTCAATTATTCATGCATTTTGTTGAAAGGAATTGAGCAAAACATCCACCTGGACCTACTTTTCAAAATCCTATGCATGAAAACAAGACCAAGTGCATTAGTGGCAGAATAACATTCTAACTGTACATGCTTTCATATGGTTTCACTTTAATTTGGCCATGTTTCTTTGCATTCCTCTGCTCTTCCAATTTCTGTGAACCAAACACCCAAGTTGACAGAAATCCTGTGTTTACAAATGCTCTATTTCCCACGTGGATTCCTATCCTATTCTGGTGTTTTTCCTATCCCTGCGTTTTTAGAATCCTGCAAGCCAAAGGAGCCCTTACAGAATTACTTCAGTTATAGGTAGGTGTCGATGAAAACTTTGTGTGGTTTGTCCTGCTCGTGCCGCGACGTCGTCCACCTCACCTAAGCTGCTCCATCGACAAAAGCATCCACCAAACCAGACATCACGACTCCTGACCGTCTTTCGCCGCCTCAGATCTCCTTCCCTGCCACCGGCACCCACCGCAACTGCATCACCATCATTGACTCGGTAGATGAACCTGAGGAGTACACGAGTCCACAAGAGAGGTCGCACTCTTTTGTTTCTGCTTATGTTATGCATTGCTTAATATTACCTGCAACTTTATCATCATGTTCACCTCTTAGACTCCAAGTCAGGTCCAAATTAATGTTCAAACTTGAGTTTTAAAATTACTTGTGGGGCACATATCGAGGCAGCAATGAATAGTATCTCTGTCTATTATCTGGTTCACCTAGGGTATGCCTATGTTGTTCATCTTGGGAGGGAAACAAATAGTAAAACAATCATCATCTGTCTTTTTATTAAATTAAAGCTATCATCAGCCTGCTATCATTATTTTTGGATCCATCCACTGGTTGTTACCATCACTCTAGATTTCTGCATGCTCTCCTTACATAATCTCACTATATTTTTTTCGTATGCATATCAGATATTGTACACAGTCATGCTGAACATGTAGAGAAAAAGAGAAGAGTTTTGCGCGGCAATACAATGTCATGCAGACATCGCTCCATGGTGGGTTCAATGGCAAACCCTCCCTCCCCCCCCCCCTCTCGAGATTGTAATCCAGAGGAAGATATCTGTTCTGAGGCGGATTCAAACGCAGCTGACCACTCCTATTTACCCCCCAAGGTGTTTGCTCTAACTTGGCATGATGATGTTGGTCATATCATGCATATGTTGCCTTGTAGTGCCTACTTTCAACATCATATATGTCATCTGCTTAGTTTAGACATGTTCTATAATGCCACCTGTTTAGTTTCTATATCATATATGGGAATTATGCAGTCTCATCTCTTTTAGCCAGCCATAATATATGTGAAATATGCAATGCCATCCTGTTTAACCAGGCATCATAATTTTGAATGATATCTTGCCCATCCTTTTCTTCATTACATTTCCATTTGTCAGCAATGTTTGTACATTAATCTACTCTTCCTGTGAATCAGCCATTTGAGTGGGTGATGGAAAATCTGGAGTGAAAACAAGGTCTTCAGAGCAGACAGTGCTACCTGTCGAAGCAGATCTCTTGCTGGGTCCCGATAGCTCCTCGGAGATGGATTCAGAGACAGATGACCAGTCCTATTCCCCCACCGAGGTGTATGCTCTAACTTGGCACGGTTATACTGCTCATATCATGCATATGGTGTCTTGCATTGCATAGTTTAGACATCATATACACAATATTCAACACCATGTTCTTAGTTCATACATCATATATGCGAATGCACTCTGCTTAGCATATAAATCACATATGTGAATTAAATCATGCGATCCTGATTACTTAGATAACATGTATGTGAATTATGTCATGCGAACCTGTTTACTAAAGACATCATATAATTATCTCATGCCATCTTGTTTAGTTAGTCATCATATCTTTGAATTGTGTCATGATATGCTATCCAGTTTAGATAGACATCATATATGTGAAATTATGTCATGCTATCCTTTTTAGTTAAACAATATACATGTCAACTATTTCATGCCCTCTTTTTTCCACACTATCTATTGCATATGTCTCTCATACAGTGTCTGTACATTCAACTATGTTTCCTGTTTATCAGCCATTTGAATTGGAGCGGGTGATGGCAGTATCTAGCGGAGTAAAAACACAGTCTTCAAATAAAATAGTGCTATCTCTTGGTGGAGATAGCACCCCGGTTGTACATGCACGAGAACCAGCCCAACCACACATAACCCAGACTCTCGCAGATTGTACCCCTACTGCGATGGACAGAGAACCAGCTTCACCCAATCTAACCCCAACCCCAGCAGATAGTAACCCAGTTCCTGTTGACACAGCACCATCTCCACCACAGAGCTCCCAAACAAGAGCAGTTAGTAAGGCAGCTCCAGTGCCCAAAGCGCCAGTACTACCACGGCGAACCCCAACTCCACCAGTTAACACACCTATTCCTGTGGAGGAAGCACAACCAGCCATTTGTAGTTTAGCATCTATCGCATTTGATGTTGTTAAATCCTATGTGCGTATCTTCCCATCATGGAAATATTATACTGAAGATGAAGGAAAATGCTAGTTGCAGGTGTTTATCCAGGAGTTATGTGTAAGTAATGTTATTCACGGCAATTACTTTGCTTTGTCCCATACATTCTACCTCCATGATGGTTATAATACAGCAAATTTTCCCTTTTTTCTCTATAGAGAAGGACCGATTTGGAAACTCAGGATGAGGTAACCTGTGCTAATACCTCTGCTATCTTCAAGAATGCTTGGTGGTAGTATCAAAATTACCTAAAGAAAACGTACTTCACTGCCAAAGAAACTCATCAAATTCCCTTACGTTCTCCTGAGACACATTTACTGGACGATGACTGGGAACGCCTTGTTCTGTACTGGTCCCGAACCAAGAATGTGGTAAGGTCTATGAGCTCATTTTTTATTTTTAAGTACTATATGACTGCGTCTTACTGTACTCTGTTCATGTAGAACAAGTGCTTAAACCTGAAGAACAACTGTTCTCATTTAAGATTCCATTGCTATCGTGCATACTGCTTTGCTCTTGTATCACTGTATTTACTCATACAAACTTATTTTTAAATTGAAGGATCCAATCGAAACTCCAATGGCACAACAGGTATGTTTATGCATGTTTCTTTAACAGGTTTGCTCTTATAAATAGCTCTGTTGATTTCAATTTCAATTGTGTATACAGTTGACTTCTCATATCATGCATATTACTAGCATCACAACAAAGCCAATAGTGTTGTTGTACATGTAGACCCGTGGTACCCATCTGAAATCTTGTTATGCCGTGTAGTTTCCCACGCTTTGTATTCTTTCAGTGCTGCTTTGTCTTGAACTGATATGATTTGAACCGTGTCTCTATTTTGATTTGGCAAGACAATGCAGTGACCATAGGACATAGTTATATGTTTGATTGATGCTTTTATTATGTACTACTTGGCAATAGAAGACTTGGTAGTTTAATCCTGTCCACCTTACTAATGAACTGGTTCACCGAAATGAGTTTCATATACTAGTACATGCTAAACCTGTTATGTGTCTGCTTGTTTCTTCTTTTAGAATGCTGACGGAATATTGGGGAAGAGTGCCTTATTAAGCAATGGTAAAGGAAGTAATGCAAATAAGGTTCAGGATAGTGAGACATCCTTGTTGGTCTCCAACAAAGCTGATAAAACAGCGAAGGAAAACTATCTTAAAGACAGTGAGACAACCCCAAAGTCCTGTCTTGGTGTAGTGTTCGAGTTACTGGCCACTACCGCTGGCACAAGCTATTCAAACTCATTGTCTGAATCAGTTCGGTTTCTTGAGTCTCAACTACAAGCTGAAAGACATCGATCAGCTGTGCTGCGACAAGAAGCCGAAGGACTGCGAAAGTCCCTGGAGCATTCAGATGCATACTTTCTGGTGCAACAACAAGCGTTGGAGGATTTTAGCGCCAAACAGGAGAAAGCTAATAAGCTTGCTAAGCTTATTGCCAACATGGTGGATACCCAGGATAATGTTTCTTGAGCTCTTCTGAAGTTGTTTCCGTTATGGACTTGTTTTGCTGCTGCGTTTATTTGCACTGGTGGCCAATTTAGACGGCCAGTGTATGTAATATGCTGCTTTGTTCCCTATATTTGCACTGGTGGCGAACTTTGATGCCCAGTGGATGTAATATGTGTAATAGCCGTAATAGCCTAGCGTTAGTTGCTTGCTTATTTATTTCCTTATTGTCTTGTTTAGTTGTTTGCTTGTAGTCAATGTGATTCTTTTTTCGCGTTTTTCTAGTGGCCACAATAACCTATTTTTATAACAAGGCCACAATAACCATGGCAACACATGGACTGTTGTAACCATGGTCCTGCTACCTGCTGTAGTGACCATGGGCCTCCTACGGACCATAGGATCCATGGGCCTTCTACGGGCCGTAGGATCCATGGGCCTTCTACGGGTCGTCTAATCAATGGGCCTTCTACGGGCCGTATAATCGTTTCGCCAAACATGGGTCGTACTATTCGTGGACCAATAACGGTCCGCAAATTGGGCCGTAAATGGGCTAGAGTGGAAATCGTCTGTTTTATGGTTCGACCATAACGGGCCGTTAATAGGCCATATTTGATGACGCTATGAAAACAGCCCAACGGGTTAACGGGCCACGAACGGGCTGACTGTAACAACGGGCTGAATTTGGCCCACAAGCGGAACAGGACAGTAACAGACCATAAGTAATCAAATTCTGGAAATGAGCCCAAGAATAAATGGGCCCTTAGAAGGCCGAAAGTTAACACGGGCTGGAAACAGCCGACGGAATAATGGGCCGTTAATGGGTATAAAGCGATACACTGTTCATTATGGGCCAGTTTGACCTCGGGCCTTTAATGGGCCCAGAGTTACAAAGGGCCTCGTATGGGCCAAAAGTCATCATGGGCCATAAATGGGCCTGAAGTTACAACGGGCTAGAATCACATTGGACGGCCCAGATGACGCTACTGGGCCTAATTCGGATAGTCCGTAACAGGCTGTGTGTTAGCGGGTTGTAAATGGGCTATATGCGAACATGCCGTTAACAGGCTTTCCGTGGGCCGGGTCGCTACCTTTTGACCAAGTCAAACGGGCCGGCCTTTTCACCGGAATGGGCCTCTGTTGGGTCGTGCCACGTGTCGACGTATCATAGGCCCCTCCGGTTCAATGAGTGGATGACATCTGTCCCAACGGTGAGCCGACACGTGGTTCCTCTAGCCATTGAGAATTTTAGACGTGGAAAATTCCCATTGGTCGTTGCTGTTAACGGGTTATCGGATCCAAAACCAGACCTGATAGATAAACGGCGAGCCGTTACGGTGGATGCCACGTGTTGGTTACCCTTGACGAAAGCACTTCCATGACGCGCCATTTATCGTCATGGAAGTGAACACTTCCGTGATGATAATTTTGGTATTGTCATGGAACACTTCTACGATAGCACAGGTATGACTCTCTTGATTCTGTCATAAAATCGTCATGGATGTACATTCCTGACAGAAAACGTGACCTACTGTGAAAAACACGTATCATCACGGAAGTGTATTTTTTTTTGTAGTGATGGGAGACAATAGGCTGCCGTTTAGAGGACCATAGGACAAGAGAGTCACCGAAGAAGACACAATAGCCAGACGTGGAACATTGGGTGTCAGGACAGCCAGCCCAATCCGCATCAGTATAAGCAATGAGCTCAGTCGAGGCGGAGGTGCGGAGGGGAAGACCATAGCTTGGCGTGCCGCGAATGTACCGAAGAATGCGCTTAACCAGAGACCAGTGAACATCACGGGGTGAGTGCATGTGCAAGCAGACTTGCTGCACCTCAAATTGAATGTCTAGTCTGGTGAGCGTAAGGTACTGAAGAGCACCAACGATGCTGCGGTAGAGGGCGACATCGGTAGCGGGCTGTCCGGCGGTGGCAGAGAGCTTCGGCTTGGCCTCAGCAGGCGTGGCGGCCAGCTTGCAGTCAGTCATGCCAGCATGATCCAGGAGGTCAAGAGCATACTGCCCCTGATGAAGGAAGAACCCAGAGGTATCGCGTCGCACATTAATGCCGAGGAAGAACTGCAACACGCCTAAGTCCTTCAACCAAAACTCAGAGCCAAGACGACTGATGATGTCTCGAAGAAGATCCTCTCAGGAGGCAGTGATGACAATATCATCGACGTACAACAGGAGCATAGCCACATGATCAGACCGATGGAGCACGAACAACGATGTGTCAGATGTGGTGCTGTGAAACCTGAGAAGGCCGAGGAATGCCGCGATGCGCTAGTACCACGCGCGCGGAGCCTGTTTGAGTCCATATAATGACCGTGACAACAGGCAGACATCATCCGGACACTGAGGGTGAACAAACCCAGCCGGCTGCTGACAGAGAACCCGCTCCTGAAGATGGCCGTAAAAGAAAGCATTGTTGATGTCGAGCTGATGTACGGGCCAGTGATGAGAGGCGGCCAGCTGGAGGACAACACGGATCATGGCAGGTTTGACAACCGGAGAAAAAGTCTCGGAGAAGTCAACACCGGCATGCTATGCAAAGCCATGGACAACCCAGCAAGCCTTGTACCTGTCGAGAGAACCATCCGGAAGGAGTTTATGATGAAAGACCCATTTGCCAGAGATGACATTCGCCCCGGGAGGACGAGGAACGAGGGTCCAAGTCCGATTGGCGACAAGAGCATCATACTCAGCGCGCATGGCGGCAGTCCAATGCGGATCACTCAACGCAGAATGCACCAAGCGCAGAACTGGAGAGATGGTCGTGACGCTGAGGTTGTGGTAGCACGGATTCGGCTGATGCACCCCGGCCTTGGCACGCGTCACCATGGAGTGATGAGGCGGCGGGGGAGGCGGGCGTGGACCGCGGGGAGGAGCCACAACCGGCGGCTCGGACGACAATGAAGAGTCGGGAGAGGCCACGGGCGTCGGAGTAGAGGGCGCGGACGATGAGGCCAAAGAGGCACTGGAGGGCCCGACCGATGGTGTGGCCGAAGATGCACCGGAGGGCCCGGCCGTGGGCGGTGATGAAGGCGCCAACGCGGCCGAGAAGGCTGGCTCCTCCCGAGCCAGCGAAGGGGTCAATGACGCCATCGGGAGCCCAGCCAAGGGTGACTCCGTGGTCGAGAACGAGACCTCTTAGGGCCCGGCTGGGGGCGAGGCCTGGAGCACCACCGGACCTGGGGAGGCCGACTCCTCGTGAGCCGGGGAGTGAGGCGAGGCCTGGGAAGCCGGCTCCTCCTGAGCCAGCGAGGGGGACGCCGAGGGCGGCGGGGCCGCGACCGACGGGGTCGCAGGCGCGCCCAAATGACGTGGCAGAGGGAGCACAAGGGCTCCATGAACCGATCGAGGAGGAGCGTCCGGAGACGGCGAGGAACCCATCGATGCCTGCTGAAAAGGAAAAACAACCTCATCAAAATAAACGTGCCGGGACACGAGCACACGATGGGACACCGGGTCGTAGCAGCAGAAGCCTTTGGTGTTAGGTTGGTACCCGAGAAAGACACAGGCAAGGGAACGAGGCGCCAGCTTATGTGGTGCCGTGGCTGTGATGTTAGGATAACAAAGGCAACTGAAAACATGAAGATTATCATATGACGGAGGTGACCCGAAGAGGAGATGATGAGGTGTGTAGTTCCACCGCGGTTTGCAAGGCCGGATGTTGAGAAGAAGTGTGGCGGTGGCAAGAGCATCGGGCCAAAACCAGGCAAGCATGTGTGCATGGAAAAGCAAAGCGTGAACACTCTCATTGAGCGTGCGAAGAACACGCTCGACACGACCATTTTGCTGTGATGTATATGGACATGTGAGGCAAAAAATGGTGCCATGAGTGGATAAAAGAGTGCGAATAGCGAGGTTATCAAATTCTTTTCCGTTCTCCGTTTGGAGATGGGCAATGGTTCGATGAAAATGGGTGGCAACATATGCGTAAAAGGCATGGAGAGTCGAGGCGACGTCGGATTTGCGGCGTAACGGAAAAGTCCAAGTGAAGTGTGAAAAATCATCCAAAATCACGAGGTAATATGATAGACCCGAATTGCTTGGCACGGGGGATGTCCACACATCACAGTGAATAACATCAAAAGGAAAAGTGGCAATTGATGATGAAGATGAAAACGACAAACGAACGTGTTTTCCTATGCGACAGGCATGACAAGTGTGTGCCTCCGATTTATTACATGAAAACAGAAAAGTCCGCAAAACTTTATGAAGAACATCGGCGCCGGGATGACCAAGACGAGCATGCCAGAGGGAGACGTCAGCATGAAGGGCGACGGGACCGCTGCTCGTCGTTGGACCGCATGGATAGAGGTCGCCGGGAGAATCACATCGGTGTAGAACCTTCCGGGAGTGAGCATCCTTAACAGAAAAACCATGTTTGTCAAACTCAACCATAACAGGGTGTTCACGAGTAAGAGTACGAATGGAACATAAATTTTTGATTAAGGACGGAGACACAAGAACATTGTTAAGAGGTAATGATAACGATGGGAGGGAGAGGGAAGACGCGCCGTGGTGGGTGATGGGAAGGGTGGAACCATCACCGACAACGATGCGAGAGAAGAAGGGGTACGGAGAGGCATGAGAGAGGATACCGGGGTGCGACGCCATATGAGCAGCGGCGCCCGTGTCCATGTACCAGTCCCCGCCGCTGTTGTAGTTGCTTGGGGAAGGGGCGGCGTGGAGAGCGGCGAGGAGCGCTGGGTCGTAAGAGAAGCCGCCAGGTGCGGCACCATAGGAGGCGGCATGGGGCGCCGCCGTAGGCTGCGGGCCCGCTGAAGAGCCGCTGGGGCCGGAACCACCCGGTGCGGCCAGGAGAGCCTGATGAGTGGCCGGGCGAGGGCCAAGGAGGCCCGGAGCAGGTGCCTGGGGAAGGGGCATGGAGTAGGCGTGAACTACCCCGATCCAAGGGTTGTACCCCGTGAGCCAAGGCGGGGGCGCCGAGGCCGAGGGAGCGGCGGGTGCGGTGGCCTGGCGGGGCTGGGAGCCTGGGTTGCGGGCCCGCCCATTACGCCCCCCCTGTTTCTTCTGGCGGCCGCGATCGGGAGCGGCTGGCGGCGGTGGAGCCGGCGCGCGAGGAGGCGGCTGGGGGCAGCGGGGCCCCCGATGGTGCCGATGTGGAGCGCGGCATGAGGCACCTGTCGGGCCGCGTGACAGAGGCGTTTCTCCTCCATCCGCAGGTAAGTGACGGCCTTCGCGAAGGAAGGAGTGGTGAGGGAGAGGTTGGCGGCGGACTGGCCAAGGTCAGGGTGGAGGCCGCGGAGGAGGTTGGTGAGGAGGACAGAGTCGTCGACCACCATGCCGACGTCGCGAAGCTCATCAGAGAGGACCTTCAGCTTGGTGCAGTACTCGTCGACCATGAGATCATTTTGCTGCATGGTGAAAAACTCCCCTTGGAGGAACACGTGGCGTTGGAGCTGATTGTCGAGGAAGAGGTCACAAAGCCGCGTCCAGATGATGTGCGTGGATGGGTCACGGCAGTTCACCATGTCGAAGAGCCCTCGTGAGATCATGAGGAACAGCCACTTGACGATGTATGCGTCGACGGCCAGCCACTCGTCGTCACCTTTCATGTCGTGGATGTCGATGCTCCCATCAACATGATCGATGAGGCGGTAGGAGCGAAAGAGGAGCGCGAAGTAGGTGCGCCATGCGTTGTAGGATGGGGAGTCGAGCTCGAGAACGACGGGAACATGGTCTTTGATGTGAAGTTCATTGAGGCGATCGGAGGTGAAGGCGAGAACGGTGGTGGAGCTGTCAAGGGAGGAAGCAGATCCAACCATGGTGAAGGTGCGGCGGCAGCTTAGGCAATAGCGGCGTCGGCAGCGGGGTAGGTTGGAGGGTGGCGACGGCGGCTGAGGGAAGAAGTAGCGGCGGCGGCCTAGGAGGGATTAGGGGTCTAGATGGGTAGGGTTAGGGAAGCGGCGGCGGCGGCGGCGGCTTGGGAGAATTAGGGTTTGGGTGGCGGCGGCGGCTTGGAGAGGAATCAGCGGCAGTGTGGGAGGATGAAGGTTAGGTGCGGCGGCGGCGGCTTGGGAGAAGCGGCGGCGGCGGCAGGAGAGGAGAAGGCAGCGGCGGCGTGAGACGCGGCGGCGGCCTACATCGGAAGCGATGGAGATCCAGATAAAACCGATACCATGTGGAAGACCATAGGATGCAACTCAATTGTAATCATCGGAGTCTGTTACAATATATACAAGTGATGTCTTGCGTGACAAGCCAACTAACCCTACAATATCTCTAGGAGTTAACCTATACAAGGCTAGAGATGATAGGAGAATCAGTCAGTAATAAATACAGATATGTCATGTTTCAACAGCAAGAAGCTTATACCAAAGCTTGTTCCAATTCGGCCAAAAAATTTACCACAGCATGTTAGTGCCATGACATGACACCATGCCAAGTTTCCTGATTTTTAGGCGAGTTTTGGATATATAGGAATTTAAAAACCAAGTTTCTCAATGTTCTCGGTAGAGCCATGACGCCCCGATGTTTGAATTTCATTCCCATTTCTTGCAAGGGACCTAGAAATTCACCCAAGGACACACATGTGATTTTTCAACCAACTTTGGTGCACTGGAGCATATGCTTGCAGTTCAAATTTGAATTATGCAAATTAAATTTCCAGAAACTCAATTAATGTATAAAAAAGGCCAAATGAACCAGGAATAATTCCAAAATTTAAAAAGACACTCATATTGTTCTATGTTGCCTCTGTAAAGAAAATCAGGGGGGCAGCGTATATCATTTCACATACAAAGGTGACACGTTCCCTCTCGGAACCACGAGGCTTCTTGAGAGAAGCTCCGGTTTGCAAGAAGCTTATACCAAAACTTGTTCCAATTCAGCCAACTTTTTTACCACACCATGCTAGTGCCATGACATGACACCATGCCAAGTTTCATGATTTTCAGGCGAGTTTTGGATTTACAGGAATTTAAAAACCAAGTTTCTCCATGTTCTCGACCAAGCCACGACGCCCAGATGTTCGAATTTCATTCCCATTTCTTGCAAGGGACCTAGAAATTCACCCAAGGACACACATGTGATTTTTCAACCAACTTTGGTGCACTGGAGCAAGTGCTTGTAGTTCAAATTTGAATTATGCACATTAAATGACCAGAAACTCAATTAATGTATAAAGAAGGCCAAACGAACCCGGAATAATTCCAAAATTTAACACGGCACTCATATAGTTCTATGTTGCCACTGTAAAAAAATCAGAGGCAGCGTATATCTTTTCGCACACAAAGGTGACACGTTCCCTCTCGGAACCACGAGGCTTCTTGAGAGAAGCTCTGGTTTGCAAGAAGCTTATACCAAAACTTGTGCCAATTTGGCCAAATTTTTTACCACAACATGTTAGTGCCATGACATGACACCATGCCAAGTTTCATGATTTTCAGGCGAGTTTTGGATTTACAGGAATTTAAAAACCAAGTTTCCCAATGTTCTCGGCAGAGCCATGACGCCCAGATGTTTGAATTTCATTTTCATTTCTTGCAAGGGACCTAGAAATTCACCCAAGGACACACATGTGATTTTTCAACCAACTTTGGTGCACTAGAGCATGTGGTTGCAGTTCAAATTTGAATTATGCACATTAAATTTCCAGAAACTCAATTAATGTATAAAAAAGGCCAAACGAACCCAGAATAATTCCCAAATTTAACACGACACTCATATAGTTCTATGTTGCCTCTGTAAAGAAAATCAGGGGGAGGCAGCATATATCGTTTCACACACAAAGGTGACACGTTCCCTCTCAGAACCACGAGGCTTCTTGAGAGAAGCTCCGGTTTGGAAGAAGCTTATACCAAAACTTGTTCCAATTCGGCTAAATTTTTTACCACAGCATGCTAGTGCCATGACATGACACCATGCCAAGTTTCATGATTTTCAGGCGAGTTTTGGATTTACAGGAATTTAAAAACCAAGTTTCTCAATGTTCTCGGCCGAGTCATGATGCCTAGATGTTTGAAATCCATTCCCATTTCTTGCAAGGGACCTAGAAATTCACCCAAGGACACACATGTGATTTTTCAACCAACTTTGGTGCACTGGAGCATGTGCTTGCAGTTCAAATTTGATTTATGCACATTAAATGACCAGAAACTCAATTAATGTACAAATAAGGCCAAACGAACCCGGAAAAATTCCAAAATTTAACACAGCACTCATATAGTTCTATGTTGCCTCTGTAAAAAAATCAGGGGGAGGCAGCGTATATCATTTCGCACACAAAGGTGACACGTTCCCCCTCGGAACAACGAGGCTTCTTGAGAGAAGCTCCGGTTTGGAAGAAGCTTATACCAAAACTTGTTCCAATTCGGCCAAAAAATTTACCACAATATGCTAGTGCCATGACATGACACCATGCCAAGTTTCATGATTTTCAGGCAAGTTTTGGATTTACAGGAATTTAAAAACCAAGTTTCTCAATGTTCTCGGCCGAGCCACGATGCCTAGATGTTTGAATTTCATTCCCATTTCTTGCAAGGGACCTAGAAATTCACCCAAGGACACACATATGATTTTTCAACCAACTTTGGTGCACTGGAGCATGTGCTTGCAGTTCAAATTTGAATTATGCACATTAAATGACCAGAAACTCAATTAATGTATAAAGAAGGCCAAACGAACCCGGAATAATTCCAAAATTTAACACGGCACTCATATAGTTCTATGTTGCCTCTGTAAAAAAATTAGGGGGGAGGCAGCGTATATCGTTTCGCACACAAAGGTGACACATTCCCTCTCGGAACCACAGGTCTTCTTGAGAGAAGCTCTAGTTTGCAAGAAGCGTATACCAAAACTTGTTCCAATTCGGCCAATTTTTTTACCACAGCATGTTAGTGCCATGACATAACACCATGCCAAGTTTCTTGATTTTCATGTGAGTTTTGGATTTACAGGAAATTAAAACCCAAGTTTCTCAATGTTCTCGGCCGAGCCACGATGCCCAGATATTTGAATTTCATTCCCATTTCTTGCATGGGACCTAGAAATTCACCCAAGGACACACATGTGATTTTTCAACCAACTTTGGTGCACTAGAGCATGTGCTTACAGTTCAAATTTGAATTATGCACATTAAATTTCCAGAAACTCAATTAATGTATAAAAAAGGCCAAACGAACCCGGAATAATTCCAAAATTTAACACGACACTCATATAGTTCTATGTTGCCTCTGTAAAGAAAATCAGGGGGGAGGCAGCGTATATCGTTTCACACACAAAGGTGACACGTTCCCTCTCAGAACCACGAGGCTTCTTGAGAGAAGCTCCGGTTTGCAAGAAGCTCATACCAAAACTTCATCCAATTCGGCCAAATTTTTTACCACAGCATGCTAGTGCCATGACATGACACCATTCCAAGTTTCATGATTTTCAGGCGAGTTTTGGATTTACAGGAATTTAAAAACCTAGTTTCTCAATGTTCTCAGCCGAGCCATGACGCCCAGATGTTTGAATTTCATTCCCATTTCTTGCAAGGGACCTAGAAATTCACCCAAGGACACACATGTGATTTTTCAACCAACTTTGGTGCACTGGAGCATGTGCTTATAGTTCAAATTTGAATTATGCACATTAAATGACCAAAAACTCAATTAATGTATAAAGAAGGCCAAATGAACCCAGAATAATTTCAAAATTTAACACAGCACTCATATAGTTCTATGTTGCCTCTGTAAAAAAATCAGGGGGGAGGCAGCATATATCGTTTCGCACATAAAGGTTGTTGGGGAACGTAGTAGTAAATCAAAAAAAATTCCTACGCATCACCAAGATCAATCTATGGAGAGACTAGCAACGAGAGAGAGAGAGAGGAGTGCATCTTCATACCCTTGAAGATCGCGATGCGGAAGCTTTGCAAGAACGCGGTTGGAGGAGTTGTACACGCAGCGATTCAGATCGCGGTCGATTCCGATCTAAGCGCCGAACAACGGCGCCTCCGCGTTCAACACACGTGCAGCCCGGTGACGTCTCCCGCGCCTTGATCCAGCAAGGAGGGAGAGGTTGGGGAAGACAACTCCAGCAGCAGCACGACAGCGTGGTGGTGTTGGAGCAGCGTGGTTCTCCAGCAGGGCTTCGCCAAGCACTACGAAAGACGAGGAGGTGGAGAGGTAGGGCTGCGCCAAGAGGGAGAGAGATTCGTGTCCTTGGTAGCCCCAAAACCCCCACTATATATAGGAGGAGGGGAGGGGGGTGCGCCCCCTCTAGGGTTCCCACCCTAGGGGGGCGGCAACCCTATATGGGATGGAGGGGGGCGGCCAAGAGGGGGAGAGAGGGGGGGCGCGCCCTACGGTGGGCCTTAGGCCCATCTGCTCCTAGGGTTTCCCCCTTCTCCCCTTTGCTGCGCCTTGGGCCTTGGTGGGAGGCGCACCAGCCCACTCAGGGGCTAGTCCCTTCCCACTCTTGGCCCATGCAAGCCTCCGGGGCAGGTGGCCCCACCCGGTGGACTCCCGGAACCCTTCCGGTGGTCCCGGTACATTACCGGTGACGCCCGAAACACTTCCGGTGACCAAAACCTCACTTCCTATATATTATTATTTACCTCCGGACCATTCCGGAACTCCTCGTGACGTCCGAGATCTCATCCGGGACTCCGAACAACATTCGGTAACCACGTACAAACTTTCCCTATAACCCTAGCGTCATCGAACCTTAAGTGTGTAGACCCTACGGGTTCGGGAGGCATGTAGACATGACCGAGACATCTCTCCGGTCAATAACCAACATCGGGATCTGGATACCCATGTTGGCTCCCACATGTTCCACGATGATCTCATCGGATGAACCACGATGTCGGGGATTCAATCAATCCCGTACACAATTCCCTTTGTCTACCGGTATGATACTTGCCCGAGATTCGATCGTCGGTATCCCTATACCTTGTTCAATCTCGTTACCGGCAAGTCTCTTTGCTTGTTCGTAACACATCATCCCGTGATCAACTCCTTGGTCACATTGAGCTCATTATGATGATGTCCTACCGAGTGGGCCCAGAGATACCTCTCCGTCACACGGAGTGACAAATCCCAGTCTCGATTCGTGCCAACCCAACAGACACTTTCGGAGATACCCATAGTGTGCCTTTATAGCCACCCAGTTACGTTGTGACGTTTGGCACACCCAAAGCATTCCTACGGTATCCGGGAGTTGCACAATCTCATGGTCTAAGGAAATGATACTTGACATTAGAAAAGCTTTAGCAGACGAACTACACGATCTTGTGCTACGCTTAGGATTAGGTCTTGTCCATCACATCATTCTCCTAATGATGTGATCCCCGCTATCAACGACATCCAATGTCCATGGTCAAGAAACCACAATCATCTATTGATCAACGAGCTAGTCAACTAGAGGCTCACTAGGGACATGCTGTGGTCTATGTATTCACACATGTATTACGGTTTCCGGTTAATACAATTATAGCATGAACAATAGACAATTATCATAAACAAGGAAATATAATAATAACCATTTTATTATTGCCTCTAGGGCATATTTCCAACAAAGGTGACACGTTCCCTCTCGGAACCACGAGGCTTCTTGAGAGAAGCTCTGGTTTGCAAGAAGCTTATACCAAAACTTGTTCCAATTCTGTCAAAAAATTTACCACAGCATGTTAGTGCCATGACATAACATCATGCCAAGTTTCATGATTTTCAGGCGAGTTTTGGATTTACAGGAATTTAAAAACCAAGTTTCTCAATGTTCTCGGCCGAGCCACGACGCCTAGATGTTTGAATTTCATTCCCATTTCTTGCATGGGACCTAGAAATTTACCCAAGGACACACATGTGATTTTTCAACCAACTTTGGTGCACTGGAGCATGTGTTTGCAGTTCAAATTTGAATTATGCACATAAATGACCAGAATCTCAATTAATGTATAAGAAAGGCTAAACGAACCCCAAATAATTCCAAAATTTAACACGGCACTCATATAGTTCTATGTTGCCTATGTAAAGAAAATCAGGGGGAGGCAGCGTATATCATTTCGCAGACAAAGGTGACATGTTCCCTCTCGGAACCACGAGGCTTCTTGAGAGAAGCTCCGGTTTTCAAGAAGCTTAGACCAAAACTTGTCCCAATTCGGCCAAATTTTATACATATGAAACAGGGTTTAGATTATCCTGAACATCTCGCTACCTAGACCAATGTACTGTGATTTGAATTCAACATAAAATGGATACAAATATTTGAATCTGAGATCATATGGTACATGTAGTTCATATTTAAATATGATTACTACTATATGCATGTTTTCTGTTATCTAGATAATATTTAAGTGATGGTATAACTTGACAACATTCGTATTAAAATAAGGAAAATTGATTCAAATTTAGTCCATATGGTAGACAACAAAATGGAAGATCAAAATGTAGGACTACATCCATTGTAAACCGCAAGATCACCTAACAATATATTCGAATTCAACATAACGTGGATTCAAAAATTGAAATTCGAGATCCTGGCATTTGTAATCATATAAAAAGAGACATGACTCTTTCTTCTGGTGGGAATTGATTTGTTTTTTGTTGTTGTTGAGGGAAGTGCAAATTGATTTGGTACTGTACATGCTAATCTTGTTCTCCCGATTTTTTTTACATTTTTCTTGTAGTTTTTCAATGGCATTTATAGCAATATAGTAAAAGGGGACATGACTCTCTTGTGCCTTGTATGAATTGTCTTTTTTTGTAGACGTTAAGTTTGTTCTGCCGAACATGGAAGCCGCGCCTTGTTATCCCGAAATTTTCAAGCTCGATTATCTTTTGTCTCTTCTGCTGCGAAACTCTCGCCTCCCCAACCCGCGTTGCGCCTTATTATCCCGAAATTTCGACGCGCGCAAAAACTCCCTCCTCATCCGAAATTGGTCCCGCAGCCCAGACACATGAAATCCCCCTTCTACCCCTCAGCTGGAAATGCCGCCTCGGTGTCGCGTGGTCAAAATCGGTGGGGGTACGTTCGTAACTTACCCCACATTTAGGACAATCGCGTCCCTAAGCCATGGCTCCCCCTACCTTCCCCTTCGAACCCCCCATTCGTACACCGAGGCCGCCAAAACCCGCGAAACCCCATGCTTCTCCGTCGGCCTCCTGACCGCTGCCCAGCTGGAGCCTCTTCCCCGACGACGTCGTCCACAGCAACAGCTCAACATCCCTCATCCACCGCACCGGATGAGGATCTGTCGTCGATCTCGTTGTCCCGCTGGATCAGCCGCCCCATCCTCCACCTCCAAGGAGTTGCCCCGACATTTGCCTGGTCTATCATGCCACCTCCATCCCCACAGCGCCGTCTTGACCTGCCCCATCAGAACCGCAGCAACCTCACCAATTCCTCCGATGAAGCTGAGGCCTACTCGGCGCCACCAAGGAGGTTCTACACTCACCGCTGCACTTTATCTTTTATTCGATCTCACGGGGCTGCCGGTGCTCGATACCGAGCAGCCATGGTGGGTCTCCATCGACGGAGCCGTCGCCGGCCACTTCCTCCATGGTGTCTCTCCCCCATGCGGTTGCTTCCTCGGCGGCGACTTCCACACCAGCACTAGCTGCTGCTGCTCCGGCTCTCGCTCGCGCTGCGGCTCTGCTCTTGCTGCCGGTCGCGCTGCTGCTCTACTCTGCTTTTGCTGTCGATCGCGCTGCTGCTCCGCTCTTGCTCTCATTCGTGCTACTGCTCCGCTCTTGCTCTCATTCGTGCTGCTGCTCTGCTCTGCTATTGCTCTCGCTCGTGCTGCTGCTGCTGCACGACCTGCAGTAGCTACATGAGTTGCTGCTTTAGCACTTGCTCGTGGTGCTGCTGCACGAGCTACTCTATTCTAGTGCATTCAATCAGTGCTCGAATGCCCTAAACTTCTATTGTAGTGCTCTGCTGCTAGTTCAATCAGTTTCGTTAGTAAAATTCAGTTTCGACAGTAAAATTTAGTTTCGACTGTAAAGTTTAGTTTCTTCAGTTAAGTTCAGAGTCAACAGTATTTACAGCATCTGTCAGAGCGACTGCGGCACGGCTGATGCATTTTACATCTAGCACTTTTTGGTGATGTATTTTACATCATCTATTGCACATGCTATTAGACTCCTACTTTAGATTAACGTTGTTTGTCTTGTCCTGCTTCAGCCTCGCCGTTGTACACCTCACCAGAGTAGCTCCAACAACGGAACCGTCCATCACAGCGGAGCTATACCCTCGGCGCCATCTCCAGAGGCCTCAGATCTTCTTCCCCGCCTTCGACAGTCACACCAGCATCACCATCCTCCACGTCCAACCCAATGATGCTGAGGTCGCCAAGGCTATGCCAAAGAGGTTGTACACTCGTCGCATCACTTTGTTACTCTACATTCATGTCGATCCCTCAGGGATCCTTTGGTTCAAAGCAGTTGCAAATCTAGAAAGAAATGGATTGTGGTCACAAAGTTAATAGGGAGAAAACTAAATGCTCTTTTGAACAACAATTTGAATCGGTTTAGCAAGATAGCCATTATATGATATTAATGTGGACCAAATCTAAGCTCACAAAATATTATGAGTGTGACGCCCCGGCTTAATCGTGCACTAATCATACACGCAAATGCACATGATCAAGCCTAAGGACTCACTTGAAGGAATCACAACACAACTCTAAAACATAAATAAGTCATACAAGCTTTATATTACAAGCCAGGGGCCTCGAGGGCTCGAATACATAAGCTCGCATACAAGCGTCAGCGGAAGCATCAAATATCTGAGTACAGATATGAAACAGAAACAGATAAGTCTCTAGAAAGGCGGGGTAAAACAAAAGCTACGATCGAAAGGCGCAGGTCTCCTGTCTGGGACCCTCCGATCCTACTCCTGGTCGTCGGCAAGCTCGTAGTAGTAACCACCCTCGGGGTAGTAGTAGCAGTCGTCAACGGGGCAGCTGGCTCCTGGGCTCCGTCATCTGGTTGCACCAAACGGATATGGGGGAAAAAGAGAAAGCAAAGCAACCGTGAGTACTCATCCGAAGTACTCAGCAAGCAAGGATCTACACTACATATGCAACATTATCAAAGAAAGGCTGTATATGTGGACTGGGCTGTAGAAATGCCAGAATAGAGAGAAGGCCTAGTCCTATCAAAGACTAGCATCTTCAGCGGTCTTGCAGCATTAGAAGAGTGTAGATTAGTACAATATAAAGTAGTAGTGTTATCAACCTCACTCAGAGATCCTTTCTCGACTCCCTGCGAGAAAGCAATCCCAGAGCCATATTATCCATTTCTCACCTCATCAATATGTTCTAGTTGTATCGATCGGGATACATCCGTTACCGAGGATTCAGCTATGCATAGATTAGTTCTTCCCTGCAGGGGTGCACCAACTTACCCACCATGCTCGCTTAACTCCGGCCGGACACACTTTTCTGGGTCATGCCCGGCCTCGGCCAAATGACACACCGCAACCCTACTTAGAGCTCAGCAGAGAGGTCCCCACCGGTCTACAACCTAAGCGCCCAGGGGTCTTGGGCCATCGCCCTGTGCACTCCGGGTCGTTGTGTGCAGGGTGGATATCAGCACCGCCTCGGATGGTCGGCACGATTCAACCGTGCCACAATGCTGAACTGGACATCTGACAGAGCTTTCGGCTGATGCCACGATGCAGAGTACCCATATTTATTCCCGCGTGATGGTTAGTGCTATCGGGCCAGAGGCCCACTTGAATCAAATATCCAAATCGTAGTGTGTTGATAGTGCGGTAACGAGCAGAGACTAACGATCAATGTGACCCCATTGCCCCGTCTCGAGGACTTGCGGCAAGGGCCAAGAATACCCGGCCACGCCTCGTATTCATCACTCGGGCACCATCCAGGTCAACCCGTCTCGCAAAAGACTGTCAGGAACTCAGGTCCACCTCTACTGGGCGGTACCGCCTGTCCCTCTAGTCCTGCAGTAAAAGTAACTCCCTCGGGTCCCCCTCGGGGCTGACCCGTTTCTAACAAGGTTCAGGGGTAAAGTCATGGTAACCAGGTGTCCATAACATCAGGGGAATCCGAGGTATCACCCTTGATGGATGCCCACTCAATGTAACCGTCAAGTTGAACTTAGGAGGAATCATCCTCGAGGTCCACACTTGAAGTGTTGCGCGACAGGGTCGTATCGGAAGTGGAGAAGGAGGAATCACCCTCGATGACCACGACCAAATAGCTACTCTACAGAGTTAACATCAGAAGTGCTATACGAGGTATCACCCTCGGCACTCGATGGTAACGCTGCAATGCTGTACAACTAAGGGGGGTGTTGTGTAGTGCCGGGGTCTGGTTGTCGATCGCGTTGATCGAGTCATCGGGTAATCTAGCGGGGGCAACTGGGTCAAAGTGGGGTCTCTGGTGGATCTCTACCCAGCCTATACTAAACAGTTTAGGATAAGCAGGTAAGGCTTCAATAGCAGGATACAATAAACAGGCTATGCATCAGAATAGGTAAAGCAGTAGCAGCAGCAATTCTAATGCAAGCACAAGAGAGAAGAGAATAGGTGATATAGGCATGCTCAAAGGGGGGGTGCTTGCCTGGAAGCTCTGCTGAAACAGAAGGAGGGTCGTCGTCTACGTCGTTGATCACAGGGGCATCAGCAGCGGTCTCGGGGTCTACCAGAGAGAAGAGGGGGAAGAAACAATAAATACAAAGCAAACAAGTGCAATACTATACATGACAAGACAGTAAGCAGCTCCAGGGGTGTTCTAACGCGGTGCTATGCGATACAGGTGAAGGGGGAAAACATCAGGGAAAGTCTTCCCGAAGTTTGGCATTTTCGGACAGACAAATCAGAGGAGGACGGTTGCATGTTCGCTATGCTAGGGGCACGCGACCGATGAATGAAGAGCGTATTCGGATTCGTCATATTTTTCTGAGCAACTTTCATGTATACAACTTTTTTATCCGAGTTACGGTTTATTTTATATGATTTTCCCAAAGTTTAAATGATTTTCTAGAATTCTATTAACTCGAATTAAAAGCATAATATACTTTTGTCACCTAGTGCTCCACTAGCCCGTGTGTATGACAATGGGGCCAGTGGGGTTGGGTTGACCCAGTCAAAGGTTGACTGGTCAATATATGAATAGTATAAGTGGGTCCCGTGTGTCATTGTCTTTACTTTAATTAGATGATTGTAGTTGTTTTATTTGGGCAGCGGGGCCCGGCGTCACTGACTATAAGTAGTAGGATAGCACTAACAGTAATCTAGTTAGGCCCGGCCCCATATGGCAATGGCTCTAGCCAGCCATTGTGTGGCTGTACGTGAAGCTCACGCACAAGCACACACATAATCTGCATGCGGCCATGGCCAAGCATCAGCAGCAGCACCTAGCAGCAGTATTTGAGCAGTGGCAGCGCATGGGCAGTAGCAGTAGTGCGCAGTAGAGCAACTAGCAGAGCAGCGCAGTAGCAGGCACGCAGAGTAGCGGCTAGCGGCAGCAGCAAGCAGCGAGCAGCAGCGGAAGTAGCGGCGAAGCAACAATGGCGCAAGGAGCAGCACAACAGCGAAGCAGCACGGGAGCGCGGGCGACGACGGGCATGGCGGTGGCGCGGCCACGCATGGGTGAGCGTGCGCGGGGGCACGGCCAAGCGAGCAGTGGCGCGGCGAGCACACGACGAGCAGCGGCAGCGGAAGCAACAAGCTTCCAGGGTGTCTTGTGGTCCAAGAAAAATCTTCAAAAAGTTTCGTTCCATTTGGACTTCGTTTGGACTCCGTTTGGTATTGATTTTCTGTAAAGACAAAAACAAGGAAAAACAACAACTGGCACTGGGCACTAGGTTAATAGGTTCGTCCCAAAAAATAATATAAAATAGCATAATAATACATATAAAACATCCAAGGTTGATAATATAATAGCATGGAACAATAAAAAAGTATAGATACATTGGAGACGTATCAAGCATCCCCAAGCTTAATTCCTGCTCGTCCTCGAGTAGGTAAATGATAAAAACAGAATTTTTGATGTGGAATGCTATCTAACATGTATATCATGTAATCTTTCTTTATGTGGCATGAATATTCAGATCCATAAGATTCAAAACAAAAGTTTAATATTGACATAAAAACAATAATACTTCAAGCATACTAAAAAGCAATCATGTCTTCTCAAAATATTATGGCTAAAGAAAGTTATCCCTACAAAATCATATAATCTTGTCATGCTCTATCTTCTTAACACAAAGTATTTATCATGCACAACCCCGATGACAAGCCAAGCAATTGGTTCATACTTTTTAACGTGCTTCAGATTTTTCAACTCTCACGCAATACATGAGCATGAGCCATGGATATAGCACTATGGGTGGAATAGAATATGATGTTGGAGGTTGTGTGGAGAAGACAAAAAAGGAGAAAGTCTCACATTGACAAGGAACAGACTATGGAGAGGCCCATCATTGATGTCAATTCAAGGAGTAGGGATTGCCATGCAACGGATGCACTAGAGCTATAAGTGTATGAAAGCTCAAACGAAAACTAAGTGGGTGTGCAGCCAACTTGGTTGCTCATGAAGACCTAGGGCATTTGAGGAAGCCCGTCATTGGAATATACAAGACAAGTTCTATAATGAAAAATTTCCACTAGTAATATATGAATGTGACAAAATTGGAGACTCTCTATCATGAAGAACATGGTGCTACTTTGAAGCACAAGTGTGGAAAAGGATAGTAACATTGTCCCTTCTCATTTTTTCTCTCATATTTTTTTCTTTTCTCTTTTTTTATATTTTTTTGTTGGGAACTTCGGCCTCTTTTTTCTTGGGCTCTTTTTGGCCTATTTTTTTATTGTTATATATATATATTTTTTATTTTCGTTCGGAGTCTCATCCCAACTTGTGGGGGAATCATAGTCTCCATCATCCTTTCCTCACATGGGACAATGCTCTAGCGTGACATGATCTATATGAATGCCTCCGGCGGTGTACCGGGATGTGCAATGATCTAGCGTGACATGTATAAAAAATATGAATGGTGGCCAAGCCACAAATACTATGTCAACTATATGATCATGCAAAGCAATATCACAATGATGATGTGTGTAATAATAAACGGAACGGTGGTAGTTGCATGGCAATATATCTCGGAATGGCTATGGAAATGCCATAATAGGTAGGTATGGTGTCTATTTTGAGGAAGATATAAGGAGGCTTATGTGTGAAAGAGCGTATCATATCACGGGGTTTGGATGCACCGGCAAAGTTTGCACCACAACTCAAGGTGAGTAAGGGCAATGCACGGTACCGAAGAGGCTAGCAAAATGCGGAAAGGTGAGAGTGTGTATAATCCATGGACTCAACATTAGTCATAAAGAACTCACATACCTATTGCAAAAGTTTATTAGCCCTTGAAGCAAAGGACTACTACGCATGCTCCTAGGGGGATAGATTGGTAGGAAAAGACCATCGCTCATCCCCGACCGCCACTCATAAGGAAAAAAATCAAAAATAATCATGCTCCAATTTCATAGCATAACGAGAGACCATACGTGCATGCTTCGGGATCACAAACCTTAACACAAATATTCTTACTACACCACAATTACTCACTAGCATGACTCTAATATCACCACCTTTATATCTCAAAACAAATGCAAGGAATCAAACTTCTCATATATTCAATGATCTTCATGAAAGTTTTTATTATATCCCTCTTGAATACCCATCATATTAGGACTAAATTCATAACCTAAGCAAATTGCCATATGATTTATAAGACTCTCAAAATATAAGTGAAGCATGAGAGTTCATCAATTTCTTCAAAATATAACCACCGTCGTGCTCTAAAAGATATAACTGAAGCACTAGAGCAATTACCTAGCTCAAAAAATATAAGTGAAGCACATAGAGTATTCTAATAAATTCATGATTAATGTGTGTCCCTCTCAAAAGGTGTGTCTAGCAAGGATGATTGTGGCAAACTAAAAAGAAAATAAAGCAAAGACTCATATGATACAAGACGCTCCAAGCAAAACACATATCATGTTGTGAATAAAAATATAGCCTCAAGTAATTTACCGATGGATTGTAGACAAAAGAGGGGATGCCATCCGGGGCATCCCCAAGCTTAGACGCTTGGTTGTCCTTGAATATTACCTTGGGCTGCCATGTGCATCCCCAAGTGTAGGCTCTTGCTACTCCTTATTCCTTAGTCCATCGAAATTCACCCAAAACTTGAAAACTTCACAACAAAAAACTCAACAAAAAACTCATGAGATCCGTTAGTATAATAAAACAAATCTTCACTTTTAGGTACTGTTTGTAAACTCATTCCAATTTTATATTTGCATTATATCTACTGTATTCCAACTTCACCATTGTTCATACCCCCCGATACAACCCATAGATTCATCAAAACAAGCGAACAACACAATGAAAACAGAACATGACAAAAACAGAATAGTCTGTAGAAACCCGAATTAAGCTCATACTTCTGTAACTCCAAAAAATCTGAAAATTTTGGAAAACTTAGGAAATTTGTATATCAATCTTGTGTAAACAATTCAGAATTTTTCCACGTTCCAGCAAATTTTAACAATTCTGCTATTGGACACAAAATATTCTATTTTTTCTCAGAATCAAATCAACGATCTTCCAAATCATCCCAAAGGTCTTACTTGGCACAAACACTAATTAAAACACTAAAACACAATCATAACAGAAGTATAATTGTATATTTATTGAAAAACAGAAGAAAAAGCAAAAAAACATAAAATAAAATTGGGTTGCCTCCCAACAAGCGCTATTGTTTTACGCCCCTAGCTAGGCATATTGCATAGATCTAGGTATTGTCATCTTTGGTATTCTTTCCCGTAGTTGCGTTTTTGTCGGGAGGATCCTTACACTTATTCCATTAATTGATACTATTTTTAGGGAGGGATGAAAACCAAGTTTTAGCGCGATCTCGTAGTGAGAACGGAAATAACTTCAATTTGACAATATAATTAGCCATATCTTTTTTCTTTCGCATATCACACAATTCAACAAAAGTATTAAGATGGGAAGCAGCATCTTCATTAGGACTACCAGAAAATTGTTCTTTCATAACAAGATTCAACAAAGCGGCATTAATTTCATAAGATTCCGCACTAGTGGTGGGAGCAATCGGAGTACTAATAAAATCATTATTATTAGTGTTGGAAAAATCACACAACTTAATATTTTCTTGAGACATCGTGACAAAGCAAGCAATCTGGCACACAAGCAAACAAAAAGCAAACAAAAAAGTGAACTGAAAGAAGGCAAATAAAAGGCAAATATTTTTGTGTTTTTCTGAAAACGTTTTAGAAGTGGGGGAGAGGAAAATGAGAGGCAAATGGCAAATAATCTAAATGCAAGAGATGAGAGTTTATGATGGGTACTTGGTAGGCTTGATGTAGATCCTCCCCGGCAACGGTGCCAGAAATTCTTCCTGCTACTTCTAGAGCTTGCGTTGGTTTTTCACTTGAAGAGGAAAGGGTGATGCAGCAAAGTAGAGATAAGTATTTCCCTCAGTTGAGAACCAAGGTATCAATCCAGTAGGAGGAACACATAAGTCTACAATAATTGCACCTACACAAACAAACAAATACTTGCACCCAACGCAATAAAGGGGTTGTCAATCTCTTCACGGTTACTTGCAAGGATGAGATCTGATAGTGATAGATATAAAAGATAAGTAAAAGTGCTAAATAAAATAAAAGTAAATAAATTGCAGCAAGGTATTTTTGTGTTTTTGATTTTATAGATCAGAAAACAATATGATAAAAGATAGACCCCGGGGCCATAGTTTTCACTAGAGGCTTCTCTCTTGAAAGAAAACATACGGTGGGTAAACAAATTACTATTGAGCAATTGATAGAAAAGCGCATAGTTATGACGATATCTAAGGCAATGATTATGTATATAGGCATTACATCCGTGACAAGTAGACCGACTCCTGTCTGCATCTACTACTATTACTCCACACATTGACTGCTATCCAGCATGCATCTAGTGTATTAAGTTAACAAGAACGGAGTAATGCCTTAAGCAAGATGACATGATGTAGAGGGATAGATACAATCAATATGAACAAACCCCATCTTTTTATCCTTAATGGCAACAATACAAATACGTGTCATGTCCCTTTCTGTCACTGGGAATAAGCACCGCAAGATTGAACCCACTACAAAGCACCTCTCCCATTGCAAGAAAAATCAATCTAGTTGGCCAAACCAAATCAATAGATCGCAGAGAAATACAAAGCTATCTTAAGCATGCATAAAAGAGTTGAGAGAAGACTCAAATAATATTCATAGATAATCTGATCATAAACCCACAATTCATCGGATCTCAACAAACGAACCGCAAAACAAGATTACATCGAATAGATCTCCAAGAACATCAAGGAGAACATTGTATTGAAGATCAAAGAGAGAGAAGAAGCCATCTAGCTACTAGCTATGGACCCGTAGGTCTGTGGTAAACTACTCACACATCATCGGAGAGGTAGCAAGGTTGATGTAGAAGCTCTCAGTGGTCGAATCCCCCTCCGGCAGAGTACCGGAAAAGGTCTCCAGATGGGATCTCACGAAGACAGAAACTTGCGGCGGCGGAAAAGTATTGTTGGTGTGCCCTCTGGTCTACGGGGAATATTTGGGTATTTATAAAAGAAGAATTAGGGTTGGAAGTGCCACAGGGGCCCACACGTTTGCAGGGCACCCCCCTAGGGTGCGCCCTGTGAGCTTGTGGCCATCTCGTGGCCCTTCTGGCCTCCTCCCGAAGCTTCCAGGGTGTCTTGTGGTCCAAGAAAAATCGTCAAAAAGTTTTGTTTCGTTTGGACTCCGTTTGGTATTAATTTTTTGTAAAGACAAAAACAAGGAAAACACAGCAACTGGCACTGGGCGCTAGGTTAATAGGTTAGTCCCAAAAAATGATATAAAATAGCATAATAATGCATATAAAACATCCAAGGTTGATAATATAATAGCATGGAACAATCAAAAATTATAGATACGTTGGAGACGTATCACACGATGACCTCCGTCCTGTCTCGTCACAATCTTGGTCTTCTTTCACCAAAGGGGAAACCTTTGGGACTTGCTTTGGAGGCAGGCGAGCGCAACTGCTCCCTTAGCATGAAAGGAGAAACTGCCCCGGCCGCACAAGCTGGCGCCTGCCACGGCGACATCATCCACGTGATGGGCATGCGACCCGCGCCGTGTGGTTCCTTAGGAGGCCTCACGGTAGGGCGGCTCGTGAGGGGGGGCTCGCGGGGCTGCTTGTTGTGGTGGTGGTCTTGATGAAGTCCTTTGTCGAGGAAGCCCCTCGAGGGGCAAGGCCCTCGCGAGGCTGCTGTCTTCGCGGCGCTCGCTGGTGGGCCGCTTTCTGAGTTGGGCCAAAGGGCCCTTCATGGGCCATAGGCAGATGGCCCATGGTACCCCGGTTCCCACTGGGCCGACACCAGCAACTCGACACGATGATGCAACCGCAAATTCAACAAAGCAAAACATTGAAAAGATTATGCAAGGGCTCAGATTGGTTCGGATTGACCACACTAGAGCACGATCAACCTGACCACGAGGGTCTATTTCCTACAAGCAAACAAATAACAAGCAAGAAACTGAGATTGCAATCTGAATATTGCGAATATAAGAGGAAAGCTTTAATCAAGTGGGGTTCTATGACGTCCTGGTCTGGTCGTCGGACACAAATGAAGGACGCGAGTTGCAGCTATGGTGAACTTTAATCTAAACAAAACCCAAATCTAAATGGTGCCTTAAGGGATGTATTTATAGGAGAAAAGGGAGGGGATTTCGTCCACCCTTGACAAGGTGGGACTAAAACACCTCCTGAGTCGTCCCCCCTACAATACGAACTCTAAAACCAGCCTATGAAATAGTATTTCAAAATTACTTGGGCCTGGCCCAAAACCAAGGTGGCGCAACACCTATAATAAACTATGGACAAAATTTATGAAAGGCATCTTGTATATTTCGTTCATGTCCTCGTATGTCATCATGGGGGCTTCAAAGTGCTGAAAACTCCATTAGAAATGCCGTTCTGATTCCCTTCGCACGCGCCTTGATTTCCATGCTTGATCCTGCTCCAGTGTTCATCCCTCTTGTCCATGCTAGGCCCTTCATTAGTAATCAACATAAATGTATCTATTTTAGGCAGTGTCATATTCTCATGAACATTAGAACTATTCCAAGAAACGAAAGTACCTGATAATTTAATTGGTGTGCGCGAGCTCTAGTAATTGGTCTAGTATGTATAGTAGTAGGGGCTGTGGGTGTAACTATGGTATTGATGTCCTCATCAAAGGAGAAGAATGCCTCTCCTGAAAAGAGCACAACCCCTCGAAAGGTTGTATTTGTGTGCGAAGGGCACAAGGAGAAAGGAAAAGACAAGATTGATGGTTTGGTTGTGAATGGGAAGGCCACTAGGGGCAAGCCCACTCCCAACAAGGCAAAAAGAGTTATGCCTCCATCCTATGTGTTTTGTAAGGCAAATGATGGAGATGTTTATGCAAAGTTTATTGGTACACGCAATGCTTTCGGTTATTACTCCATTTGGGTTCCAAATACCCTTGCGAACTTAAGAGGCCCCATTGAAAAATCTTCATCGAGCCACCCCGTGTTTCTATCTCTCTAAACCTTTACCATTACTTGTATGTGTGCATGTTGTTTTCTTTCGTTGCTTTACTTTGTTATACTTGCATGAGTAGGGTGGTCTTAGGCTACCAGCATAAAAGCATAAATTTGCCAAGGAAATTGAAACAAGGAAAAGACTCCCTTTCACTAGTAGAAAATCGAGCATTAGCAGCGGCCACCGAAAGCGGTTGTGACAAGGCACGGCAAAGCTGCTTGTAATGCACCCACCGCAGACGATTATTATTGGTACACAAAGCAAGGGAGGCATTTAAGAATGGAAACCGCCTGTGGGAATCATTGGAGGCGGTTTGTCTTCCCCAACTGCCTCCAATATCTCACGAGCGTAGGCGGTCTATGACCAGAAACCGCCTGCGGCTCATGTGGGAGTGCAACCTTTCCCTTTTATTTGCACGGAGTCTCACTTCTCAGCAGCGCACAACCACTCCTTTTCCCGGTCCTTCTTCGATCACGGCCAACCCAAGCAACAACGCTGCAACATTGACCTCGGCGATGCCGATCACGTCCATCCTCAACTTTCGCTACAACATTGTGGCAGATCCGCCTGTCCATAGTGGCCCGGCAGTACATCGTCTATCAGTGGCTTCCGTGACGGTGCGGTGGTAGATCTGTCCTCTCGTTTTTTCACTACGGGTCGGTGGTACATCCATCCATCTGAGGCTTCCGCCACGGGGCGGTGTGGTGGTAAATCCGTCCATCTGCGGCGGCAAGGCGGTACATCTATTTGCGGCTTCCGTGAGCGCAGTAGCAGATTATTTCTTCCTCGGCTTCCGTGACGGTGTCGTGGTAGATCCGCCTATCTACGGTGTCTCGATGGTACAACCATCCATCAGCGGCTTTCGGGACGGCAAGGCGGTACAACCATCCATCAGCGGCTTTCGGGACGGCAAGGCGGTACAACCATCCATGTGTGGTGGTGGTATATGGCTGCCACCGACCTCCACCCAGCCCGGCGCGAATCTTTGGCACTGTGAGCACCCAAATCTGACCGGCCTTCACGCTGATCGATTTTGTGTCATGTACCTTTTTTGTTTCGTATTTACAGTTTGGTCAAACTATTACTATTATGGTGTTGCACTAGTTTACTGAACAATGATGAGACTTGTATCTTTGCGTCTGTTGGTTGTAGATTGCGTGTATGTGTAATGAAACCCAACTTTATTATTTTGTCCCACCATACCATCAAGTTGTACGTACAAACATAAAAAGTGTTTTCCTTGTTGTTAATAGGGATATAGATGGGGACATGTATTGAGTCTTGTCGCCATTCTAACGTTATGTTTTAGTTGCATTGCACAAGAATTTTGATATAGAAGAGGTAGGGCCGGGAGGAAGCACTTACTACTCCAACAGATGAATCTTCTTTTCACGACCCTTCCACTTCTGCACAAATGGTTTCCCTTTAGGACAATATTGATCCTGGAAGCATGTATAACTATTCTAAACTAAACTTTATTTACCTCAATCATACTTATTATTGTAAATCATAACTTGCTTTTGCATTTGTTGATGAATAGAATATGTTTTAGGGGCACTACACAAGATGGCAAAGTCTTAACTCCTCTACCATGCATCTTCAATAATGTGCATATTTTGTGCACATCACAAAATATTTGTATCAAAATCTAATGGTAGCCGCATGAAGAGGCGAGACGGGTAACTATATGATGATGACATAATATAAGCACATCTAAACTTTGTATGTTTAGAAATATGTCCATATGATCAGTGTTATGTGTGTAACTGAATTGTACATGTTGACTTGAAACCCCAATTATATGCATGTGTGTTGTGAAAGCAAAGGCCTTGTGCAAATGAATGTTGTATGCTGGCGGATCGTGTTTGTATGTCAATTTCATTTGCATGTCCAGCTACAAAACAGAAATATATATCCCAGAAAATGATAATGGAGGCGGTTGCATGGACGAAACCGCATCGGTCCATGGAAGCATTGGAGGCGGTTTGCGTACTTAAACCGGCTGTGGTGGGAATTCAGCAGACGGTTCTCAAAACCGACTGTGCAGTTTTGAGTATTAGTGACACGGGCTTTGAGATGGAACTGGGAACCGCCACCGGTCCATGTACAAGAACCACCTCCAAAGCTTGATTTTGTACTAGCGTTTGATTTGTGCAAGGTCGGCGTTCCTCGGTCTAGAGCGAGTGGGCAGAGGGTACTCTCCGGCGGTGCCATGGTGGAGTTGTGGCAGCGAAGTCCGATGGTTTATTCCAGGTGGTGCATATTCTTGGGTCGTCGTCGGCCTTGGTTGTGTCGTGGACTCGTGGTTCGGCAGCTCATGCGCTTCTACTCGGTAGCTTGCTAGCGGCCTCTAGTAGTGCACTTTTTGTCCTTGTTAGCGGCGTCCGATATGTGTTTGCCTTATTTGATCAGATTTGTTTGAGGCTTTTCTCAACATATATTGTATAGTTCAGCTATCGGCTTTATGTATAAAGAGGGGCAGAAAGTTGTTTTCAGATACAGCGCATTTTCTTTTGCCTTAGTCAAATGCAGCAATTATGACTACTGAGATGACGCGTACGTACATACAGATATGAATCCCGACAGGACGTATACATCAATGCTCATCTCAGCGGGGGCAAAAGTAGTCGGGCTTGATAGATTCGATCGAATTCAACATCAAGATCACGCCTACATTGATCGCTGACTACCAAACTTCACGTTTGCTTGCTAACTACCAACAAGGGACAGCACCCACATATTTATATGCTTTTCTCTTGACAACAACATGAGACATGCATGCGTTGCATGCATGTGTGTACAGCATATATACATGTGCATGCATGTCGCGCGCTGCTTCATATATACTAGTATAAATACCACAATCTTGGTTTACACAATTCGCATGATCATGTACATTTGTCCACCAGTTAGTTTTGGTGCATGTATGTATATGTAAAATTGACTAGTCTATATACACCCCTCAAGATCACTGTCATGCATCCGGTCTCTATAGTATCAAGCTATACTACAATAGTGATTAGAATGCGCTATTAATTAATTCTCTAGCTAGCTGCAGGTTCGATGCCCTGTCGCTATAGGGTTAGATAGAAAAGTAGCAACAAAGGGTAGGACCCTCTCAAGGGAGGAAAATGTTGCACATGAAGTGTCAACATGATGCCTCTTGCATATATCGCATGCTATAATTAGGAGGATCCCTCTGGAAGCAAACAAGAAGAGACTAACCAAGATATTAGTATCTTAATTATAATTAATTAATTAACAGTAGAGTGAAGGAGGCAGAAGCCAGAGATGGATGGAAAGGGCCAAGGCAAAGAACTCATATTAAAAAGGGGGGCTAAACACCAACCAACCATTTGCATGCTCCATCCGTCCCTCCTTCCTTCCATGCATGCTAGCTATGTCATGTTCTACTAAGTTAGCTAGCAGAAGAAGATAGTTCATCCATGCATGCATGACACCTCGATATATATTATTTCTGTTTACGATCTACATAGCTAGCTATAAGCAGCTACCAAATTGGTTGAGAGGGAGTGTGCATTGCAGTGTTGAGATCAGTCACTGGTCGATCTGATCTCTCAGCTGAGGTGTGTGCATGGGGCATCACTCTTGCTGCAACCAGCAGAAGGTGAAGAGGGGCCTGTGGTCTCCTGAGGAGGATGAGAAGCTCGTCCGCTACATCACCACCCATGGCTATGGCTGCTGGAGCGAGGTCCCCGAGAAAGCCGGTACGTAACCTGATCCGTCTATCTCGGCTGCCTCGATCTGGCCTCTCTCATTCGATGAACATATGAGTATATAGCTTTGCCCCTTGATGACCAATTGAAGATGGAGCTCTCTAGCTTGGAATTCATTTGCTTTGCTTAATTTTGGTGCAATGCCATGTTTTTCCTATGTAGGACTGCAGCGGTGTGGGAAGAGCTGCCGGCTGCGGTGGATCAACTACCTGAGGCCGGACATCCGGCGAGGGCGGTTCTCGCCGGAGGAGGAGAAGCTCATCATCAGTCTCCACGCCATTGTTGGCAACAGGTAGCTCGGACAGAATGGAAAATTAATTAGCATGATTCTTTCTAATTTGAAGGCAATTATTTTGTTCTATCTTAATTTGACAATGCCGCAACTCGGAGCTCCTTATCAATCACTCATCTGACCTGTGCCAAATCTTGGTGACATACATCATTTACTTGATTACCAGCAATCCTGTAGCTAATGTCGCATGCAGGTGACAAAAGTGATTTGAAATCTCCTAAAAAGAAAAGGTGTTTTGAAGTGTTACTCGATCATGCATGGCCACAAGCGTGTTTTCTCTGGAGCGCGCTATAGCTAATTAAGCTCTTTTCCATGTTAATTAAGAGGTCTAGTCTATGTATATGCAACATCAGCATGACGCCATGTATACGTGCCAAATGGTGCCATACTGGCCGTCATTTTCTACTAGTTAAACTTGAACACGACTACCCTAACAACAAATCAATGAAGTGGTACGTACTACACAAAGCTAGCTAGCTAGGGTTTCTTCAGGGCAAAGGTTCCAAAATTAGCTAGCTTAGTGATGACAAAAGGAAAAATTCACAGAATGACTTTTTTTTAACACAGTACAGACGCAAGCGCTCATATACACGTGCATACACTCATCCCTATGAACGCACACACGCACACCCTACCCCTATGAGCACATCCGAAAGACTGAGCCGGCATATCATCTTGAAATTTATGAAGTCGCCGTAGGCACCTCGCCGTCGACGGGAACGTCTCCTCCCACTGAATGCGCATTGCCAGAAATTCTAAAATAAATCCAGGAATAAATGCGAGCATCAGGATTTGAACTCACAGAATGACTTTACTGACGTAAACACGGTCGTATTGCAGGTGGGCCCACATTGCCAGCCACTTGCCTGGCCGAACCGACAACGAGATCAAGAACTACTGGAACTCGTGGATCAAGAAGAAGATACGCAAGGCTCCGGCGGCGCCGAACGTAACGACCACCTCGTCCACGACGTCGACGAGCCCACCTAACAACGGCCTGGCACCGTGCAGCGGCAGCACGGCCACGTCGGACGTCCACCACCGCCGTCTGCAGCATCCGACGTTCAGCTGCGCACCAGCGGGGGACCACCTGCAGCTCGACGCCATCATCGGCCACCACCAGAGCACCAGCCTAGCCCTGCCGGTTGCCGCCGGGGCCGGGCAGGACTCGCCGCCAGGGATGTCGCATCACTGCCCGCTCTTCATGTTCGACACCGGCGTCGTCAGCACGCCGTTCGCATCCGCCGCGGCGCAGCAGCACCCGTTCATCGCCAGCTTCACGGCAGCGATGGCGGAAGCGGACACGCCCAGTTGCTACCACCTACCTCCCTTGGTGGACAGCATGGGTGCCATGGGAATGTGCATGGAAGCCATGGACGATCAGTGCACTGCCGGTGCCGGCATGGGCAGTGGGTGCTTCGGGGACGAGCAGAGGCAGCGGCGGCGGCCAGAGCTGGAGGAGGAGGAGGGGGAGCAGCTAGGGCAGCATGAGCAGTGGGACGAGGAGCAGCTGCTGATGTGGGATGATCAAGAAGTACTAACACCGTCCAACATGGAGGCCATGCAAAGTGGTGCACACTCCCTCCTTTTTATGGGACCAAACGCATGATCGATCAGAAAGCTGCTAAATCCATGTGCACATATGCTTTGCTTGCTCCATGCATGCATACATGATCAAGGAGTATCTCTCCCCCTCTCACATCTGATCTTTCTCTCTCTAGCTCATTCTGCTGATCCGATCTGTCCATAGACGAAATAATGAGGTTTTCCAAAGGTGCACTTAATTTATTGTGTTTGATTTTTTTCTCAAATTTTCCTAATTTTTTGGTTTTGGAGTGAAGAATGTTTGTTAATTGGGCTTTGTAAAGAGATAACTTGCATGCATGCATGTTTGCATGGCATGGCAACTGGTGTGTAATTGATTGATGTATGCTGAGTGAATTTATAATAAACAGGAAGGAATGAAAGGGAACTCCTCCTTTTGCTCTTTTGGATTCTTGTGTTCGTTTGTTTCTTCATGTTGTGCATGCATGCATGGTTATGGAGGGATCGATGTGTACCTTTTTAGTGACTAACTGATTTCTTGTTTTTATTCCTATGTTGTTCTGTTCTCTAAGGACAAGGTAAAGAAAAAAAAACATTTACACTAGCTACTAAGGCAAAATCTACCACACATGGCCCTGTCACCACATGGCACATACATTAACAATTTAACTTTATAAACGAGTCACTGATAATATGAGGTTACATAATGTGTTTAAACCGTCTTTGAAAATCAATATGTATTGACGGGTGGAAGCTAGACCTGGTAATAGAGATGTTTTACAGTCCTTGAGAGATTGGCAGGCCTTTCTTGATGGAAATTGTTGTCCTGGTTACTTGGGCAATTTGCATATGCACTAATAACTTCATCTACTTGTTTCAAAAAAAAAACTTCATCTTCAAAAGGAGATCAACCCCATCTCTCTAGACCCATAAGAATCTCCAAGAAGGAATTTTGCATGTTGCTCTATAGAGCAAAGATAAGAGAGACTAGTTTTTCTACTATGCACGTGATATACCGTGCGTGCATTCACCATCCGTCACTGTTTTGAGATTCGTGTTACGTTTTCTCATTTTTAGGAAAAAATTCTCTTGTTTCAAAGTACTACATTTTCCCCCTTATTTCAAAGTGTATCATCACCACGTTTGATTGTTTCTCAGCAAATCCACTTTGAAACAAGTGCACTCTTATTTATTGGTACACAGAGAAATGTTATGATACACTTTGAAACAAGAAAATGTCATGCAACACTATGAAACAAAACAATCTTAAAGCAATGGCGAACGGTGGATACATGCACGGTATATCACATGCATGGTAGAATATCATTTCTCAAAGAAAAGATCAAACTCCAATTTTTTTAATTATGGATAGCTAAAAATCAAGAGCTAGGTTGACAGATAACTTTGTGTAATCACTTATTTGTACGTGCAAACATAATACTATAAATTCATCCGGTGGAAACGCTATTGTTTTCCTTGGAAAAATAGAGATGGTCCAGTATATCGAAAACTCTCATGTGATCCCAAGCTCCAATGATTCTGGATGAACAGTAAAATCCGAAAAAATAGTAAAAAAATTCAAAAAAATCTGAAATTTTTTGTCAAGAAACATTGATGTTTTTTCTACATGCGTGCCAATTTTCGTGATGAAATGACATTTGTGGAGGTTTCGGCAAAAAAAACAAAATCATGCTCCAAAAAAACTGTTTTTGGAAGCATTTTGGAGCATCGATTTTATTTTTTTTGCCGAGACCTGCATGAATGTCATTTCGTCATGAATTTTTGCACGCATGTAGGAAAAACATCAAAATTTCTTACCAAAAAATTTCAGATTTTTTTGAATTTTTTTACTATTTTTTCGGATTTTACTGTTCATCCAGGATCACTGGAGCTCGGGATCACATACTACGCACTCTCGTGTGATCCCGAGCTCCAATGATCCTGGATGAACAGTAAAATCCGAAAATATAGTAAAAAATTTCAAAAAAATCTGAATTTTTTTGTCAAGAAACTTTCTGCCAGTGTCCAAGGTCATGCGTGCACACTAGCTATATATATCCGGGTTTGCCCTATAGTGCCATATTTTTTCGATATCCAGAATAACATTATGCACGTACCACAGACTGTAGTATTAGTCAACGATGCCCTTGACTTGTCGGTACGTCGTGCACCCGTGACAGACTGTACAAGTCATCTCTGCAAATAGTCTTTGTCGGCAGAAGACTGTGAGTGCAAGCTTTGACATTTGTGCGTGCCGGCGGGTGAATGATCGATCGGTGCGTGCCATTGCATTGCACCCATGGGCCTATAGTTATTTGATTATATACTTACTTCGCTGTCAATATCGTCTAGCTCAACAGTACTACGTTAACTACAAGCTACTTACAACGTCGCTCCATGCACGATGTAGCTATAGGTACACGTAATAAGAGTAGAGAAATGGATGTGCCAGAGACGACGTACGTCGGCACCAACCAAAAGCTAGAAATATTTCATTAACCAATCATCGCACCGAGCATAATTTGTATCAATACTCAAGAGAATGATTAAAAAAAATGCCAGTTGATGTGTCACCTTATCAGTCAAGCTAGAGTACCACTATATGATGATCGATGACATTGATTATTATGGACCAAAGAGTACATTGCTACTATTTTTGCTCAGTACGTATTGTAGTTATACACACTCAAACAAATATGTGCATGTTGGTTCCTCAAAAAACAAGCATGGTTTAATTAATCGTTGATAATAATTGGTGACTTGTTGCATCATCATCTCCATCCAAGAATGTTACCTACATGTCACATCACTGCCGGCATATATATATTAGGTGCCACGTTAAGCCAGCGGGGCGCATGCATGAGCTGCTCGATCATCACTTGCTGGCTCACTTCATTTTTTTCATTTTTATTTTGGCTCACTTCATATATAGCTAGCTAACTATTGAGAATGATAAATTAGTGGAGAATAACGTACTCCCTCTGTCTCAAAATAAGTGTCGCTGACTTAGTACATATTTTGAGACGGAGGGAGTACAAGACTCGCCCAAGGAAAGATAAAACGGAACCTCAGACTTCCTCTCCGCTGGCTTGAGCCCGCTCCGCTCCGCTCCCCTTGAGCCCGCGCCGCTGGCCGCTCCGGCCATGGCGACCACCAGCCCCCGGCCTTGCCCGCTCGGGCAGGGGCACCACCAGACAAGGGCCATGCGCTCCCTCTCGCCAGCTGCGTCCTGCCGTTCCTCCCGCTCCTCAGCCAGCGGCGGATCGGGATGGGGCACGTCTGTGTCCATTCCAAATCTGGTTGTGTCCTCCGGTCCATCGCAGGTCCCGGACTCGCAGCTGCCCTGCCTCGAATCAGCGCCCCGCACCGAGGCCCCGGAGCGCATCCTGCTGCGGGGTGAGTGCTCCAAGGAGATGGCCGCGTGCTGCCCCGCGGTCCGAGCGGAGAGCCCCCCATTCGGGAAGAGCGGACTCAAATCCGTCGTGGTAGTGCCTGAGGGAGTCCTGGATTAAGGGGTCCTCGGGCGTCCAGGCTACGTAATATGGGCCGGACTGATGGGCCATGAAGATACAAGACAGAAGACTCTCTCCCGTGTCCGGATGGGACTCTCCTTGGCGTGGACGACAAGCTTGGCGTTCGGATATGAAGATTCCTTTCTCTGTAACCGACTTTGTACAACCCTAGTCCCCTCCGGTGTCTATATAAACCGGAGGGTTTAGTCCATAGAGGCAATCATAATCAGACAGGCTAGACTTCTAGGATTTTAGCCATTACGATCTCGTGGTAGATCAACTCTTGTAATACTCATATTCATCAAGATCAATCAAGCAAGAAGTAGGGTATTACCTCCATAGAGAGGGCCCGAACCTGGGTAAACATCGTGTCCCCTGTCTCCTGTTACCATCGACCTTAGACGCACAGTTCGGGACCCCCTACCCGAGATCCGCCGGTTTTGACACCGACATTGGTGCTTTCATTGAGAGTTCCGCTATGTCGTCGCTAGAAGACTCGATGGCTCCGTCAATCATCCACAACGATGCTGCCTTGAGGGAGGTCTTTCTCCCCGGCCAGATCTTCGTATTCGGCGGCTTCATACTGCAGGCCAACTCGCTTGGCCATCTAGAGCAGATCGATAGCTACGCCCTGGCCGTCAGGTCAGGTTTGGAAGCTTGAACTACGTTGCTGATATCCGCGGAGACATGATCTTCGACGGATTCGAGCCCATGGCAGCCGCTCCCTGCCACCGCGATGAACATGACCTAAATCTATCATCGGACCATATCCGGGAGATAGCGCCTGTAACTGCTCTGGCCCTAGATCCGGAGCAGATTGCGCCATCCGAGGACGGGAAGCTCAACCCCGCCACGGAAGCCGCAGACTCAGCGGCGTTGGAGCCGCACACAGACCCAACTTCGAACGGGATCTGTGTCACTGGAACCTCGGATTCGTCTCCGGCCACAGGTTCCGAACCGCGTGCGTCCGCGCCCATCAAGCTCGATCGGGCACCGATCGTCGAGTTCAGCTCCGCGGACATCTTCCGGCACTCACCTTTGGGTGATGTGCTAAACTCATTAAAAACCCTCTCCTTAGCGGGGGACTCACAGCCGAATTATATCCGGTTTGAACTGGAGGCTGATGACGGAGAATTTTGCTTCCCACCCACCGCCCACTTCATTGTCACTGTCGAAGACTTAACCGACATGCTCGATTACGACTCCGAAGACATCGACGGTATGGACGACGATGCCGGAGAGAAGCAGGCTCAAAACCCGCCGTTTACTCTGGACAGCCACCTCCTCGTATGACGTGTACACGGTGGATACTCCCAAAGAGAATAACAGCGATAACGAGAAAGATCCAGTCGAGGATAAACCTCCTGAGACACAGCCAAAGCGCCGCCGTTAGCGGCACCGCTCTAAATCACGCCGTGGAAAAGACAGCAATACCGGCGCAAGAGAAAACAATACTCCGGACGATGCCGAAGACAAAGAAGATCCCGTCGAGCCGACTTCCGAACAGGACGATAGGGAAGATGGGCAAGTCAGCCCTGACAAACAGGCCATAAACGAAGACTCGGAGGACAGCAACTATCTTCCACTCTCCGAAGATGAGGTGAGCCTCGGCAACGAAGACTTTATCGTGCCTGAGGAACCCGTCGAGCAGGAGCGCTTTAAGCGCCGGCTAATAGCCACTGCGAGGAGCCTGAAAAAGAAACAGCAGCAGCTTCAAGCTGATCAAGACCTACTCAATTACACATGGACTGATGTCCTAGCAGCCGAGGAATACGGACTCGAGCGTCCCATTAAAAGTTACCCGAAGCGTAAATTGCTACCCCAATTCGACGACGAGGCACTTGAGCCCATGCCATCAATACGTAATGCGGCTGACCGACCACCACGTGGCCGGGACAAAGCGGCAACCCAAGCCGAACACCTGCCCATACTACCTCGCCGTAAAGGCAAAGACACTACAGCTCGGGAATACACATATGACCTGCGGCAAGACCTGGAGAACAGAGCAGGTCAGTCCAGATCGATCTACGGATCGCGGGGGCATGCCCTGGCGCGCAACGACGGCTATCAAGCCAGACGTAACGAGCATAACCACGTCCGGGCCGAAAACCGCAGACGGACTACATCCGCACTACGTCGCGACTTGGCCCGATATAGAGGTGCCGCACACCCCCTTTGCTTCATTGATGAAGTAATGGAACACAAATTCCCGGAAGGGTTTAAACCCATGAATATCGAATCATACGATGGAACAACAAATCCCGCAGTATGGATTGAAGATTTCCTTCTCCATATCCACATGGCGCGCGGTGATGACCTCCACGCCATCAAATACCTCCCACTAAAATTAAAGGAACCAGCGCGGCACTGGCTGAACAGCCTCCCAGAGAACTCCATAGGTAGCTGGGCAGACTTGGAAGACGCCTTCCACGATAACTTTCAAGGTACATATGTCCGGCCTCCGGATGCCGACGACCTAAGTCACATCATCCAGCAGCCCGGGGAGTCAGCCAGGAAGCTCTCGACTAGGTTCCTAATTAAAAAGAACCAAATTGTCGATTGTCCGGACGCCGAAGCCCTCGCGGCCTTTAAACATAGCGTCCGAGACGAATGGCTTGCCCGCCACCTCGGTCAAGAAAAACCAAAATCCATGGTAGCCCTTACCGCTCTGATGACCCGCTTATGCGCGGGAGAAGATAGCTGGCTCGCTCGTAGAAGCAACAGCACCAGTGATCCGGACACTTTCGAAGTTCGAGACGGCAACGGCAAGCCACGACGCAATAAACACAAGCGTCGAAATAATAATGAAGGAACGCAAGACACGGCGGTAAACGCCGGATTCAGCGGCTCCAAAACCGGTCAACGGAAAAAGCCATTCAAGGCAAACAGAGACGGACCATCCAATTTAGACAAGTTACTGGATCGGCCCTGCCAGATTCATGGCACCCCCGATAAACCAACCAATCACACCAACAAAAGCTGTTGGGTCTTCAAACAAGCCGGCAAGCTTAACGCCGAACACAAGGGGAAGGGGCCGCCCAGTGACAGCGATGACGAAGAGACTCGCCAACCGAACACCGGGGGTCAGAAGCAATTTCCCCCCGAAGTAAAAACAGTTAATATGGTATACATGACACACATCCCTACAGAGGAGCGCAAGCGGGCACTACAGGACGCCAATGCCATAGAGCCAGGCACCCCAAAATTAAGCCAATGGGCGGCCTGCCCGATCACTTTTGATCGCAAGGACCACCCAGCCAGTATCCGTCATGAAAGTTCGGCAGCTCTGATCCTCGATCCAATTATCGATGGGTTCCATCTCACGAAAGTCCTTATGGACAGCGGCAGTAGTCTTAATCTACTCTACCAAGACACTGTCCGCAAAATGGGCATTGATCCTTCACGAATCAAGCCCACCATAGCTACCTTCAAAGGAGCAGTGTCCGGCGTAGAAGCTCGCTGCATGGGCTCAATTACATTGGAAGTCGTTTTCGGCTCGCCGAACAACTTTAGAAGCGAAGGCTTGACCTTCGATATTGTACCGTTCCGCAGCAGCTACCACGCACTACTCGGGCGTACCGCTTTTACTCGTTTTAATGCGGTCCCATATTACGCATATTTCAATCTTAAGATGCCCGGTCCACGCGGCGTCATCACGATAAACGGAAATACGGAGTGCTCCCTCCGTATAGAGGAGCATACTATGGCTGCTACAGCCGAAGTACAAAGCGGCCTTATCAAGCCGCGTATCTCATCGGCCGGCAAGCCGCCAGTCTCTACTAAACAGGACCAATCAATCTCAGAGCTGGATTAGCAGTTCGGCCTCCGTCGTCCGCCCCATATAGCCGCGAAGTTTATACCGCGCATATATAATTATGCACTTAAAATACCATGGTCATCGGCGCAGGCACAGTACGGACAGGCCTACAATGCGGTCCGCACCCTCATAGTCTTTTTACTTTTTCTAACTATTTTTTATCCTTTACAACAGGTGATTCCAAGCCTGGTCATCTTACGGACTCTTTCTAAAGTTCGGCTTTGTATAAATAACCAAAGCCTATTCCCACTAAGGAGTCCTTTAACCGAGGTAAGGCAGCGCAGACGTGCGATAGGAGGTCCTAATGATTTTTGTAAGACCGCACTCTTTATTTTAAACCTGTAAAGTGCCCTTTTCCTCAGCCCTCGGCTCCCGGCATGTTAAATAGCCCAGGTAGGGGCGTTATAATATGTAGAATTGTGTTTGACGTATCAATCAGATTCCAGTGAACATAACCTGTATTCAGTATGCGCTTTTTCTACGTACTGAATTTTGCTTCTTCGGTTGTTTCACGAATGCACCTCGGCACAAATTGTCAGGGGCTCGATACGGCAACACATGAGTTGCCGACAAGTCCGAACAGCTTTTCAGCACACTTCGGCGTCACGAGTTTGGCCTTATATGCATCAGCTCCGAATCATGTCTTTGGTCAATAGTTGGGTTGCCCGACTCCTGTGCTTACTACCTTACGTTCCGCTATATCGGCTAGGGTAGTAAAGGGAGAACTACTGCGATTGTGTCCTGGTTTATCCGGATGAGCACCTCAGTAGAGAAAGCCGAAAACTGACTGTCATGATGCGGCGAGAGCTGGTCAACCACTCGATGACTCATCAGAATCCTTCGCGATTCTTTCCGTATTACACGAAGGACCGTTTTTCTGGTCACCTATGTAACGCACCGTATTCGGGTAAACGCGTACATACCAGGGGCTATATCGTAGACCCGTCGTCAAACTCCTATGGCTAAGTGAAGGTGTTAAAGCCCTATAGTCCGATTGCCTAGTTCGCCGCATTGACACCTCCTTCATGGACCAAGACGTTGGGTCAAGAGTGATCAAGTGCTTTTCCGAACACCCCCGTATTATATGCGAGGGGGCTGAAGCCGACGACTGGCAAACTTTCAGATTATACGAAGAACGGCCGCACAGGAGGAACCAAAACTTTCAGGCAAAAGTATAAAAATATGGCCTTAATATATCATAATATTGTTTTTACAAATTTGGTATATTCACTCGAATATCATATCTTTCGAGCACTGACCCTCTATCAAGCGGGCACCCTCTAGGACATCCTCAAAATAATGCTCTGGCGTGTGATGGTCCTGGCCCTTGGGTGGACTCTTCGCTGCAATATCGGTGGCCTTCATCTTCGCCCAGTACGTCTTGACGCGGGTAAAGGCCATCCGTGCACCCTCAATGCACGTTGACCGCTTAACAGCGTCGATACGCGGCACCGCATCAACAAGTCGCTGCACCAAACCGAAATAACTATTCGGAATTGGCTCAGTCGGCCACAGCCGGACCACGACCTCCTTCATGGCAGATCTGGATATCTTGTGGAGCTCGGCCCACTGGGCCATCTGTTCGTTCAGCAACAGTGGACGCTTCGGCATGCTGAATTGCGACCAGAAAAGCTTCTCCGTTGCACGTCCTTCCTGCGCTTGGAAAAACTGCGCCGCATCGGAGACACTCTTCGGCAAGTCCAAGAATGCGTCTGGAGAACTCCACATTTGATTAAGGGGGGCATACTTCGGATCGCCGAATTTAGTCTGTAATAAGAAAGGCTTACCGGCCGCTATCTCCCCAGCTTGCCGGATCTCTTCCCGAGCCGCTCTAGACTCGGACCGTGCTTCTCTCGCCTCTTGTAAGGCCTTGCCGAGTTTGACCATTCTGGCTTTGTTATCCTTCTCGAGGAATTCGCATCGAACATTGGCATCCTTTAGCTCGCGCGTCATGGTAGATATTCTCTCCTCGCACTGGCTCCGAGCAGCCAGTTCGGCCTTTAACTCAGCAGCTGCCTTCTTGGCAGCCGCCTCACTCATTCTGGCTTGCTCCTTGGCCCGGGCAAGCTCAGCCCATAGGACCTCAACTGCGGCAGCATTATCTACAGTTATGCATATCTCAGTATACAATTTTTAGCGTCATGCTCATATTATCATACTTACATATACTGATTGCCCCAAAAACATACCTTGCGCCTCGTCGAGCCGCCTGATAATAAGTGTAAGGTCGTTATCCGCCACATCAAGTTTCTGCTTCAGCCTTGCAACCTCTGTAGCTTGGGCAGTCGTCATGGATGAAATAGCCTGTGTTCCAATCCATCAGATTATTTCCTGGGAATATCTTTTTTGATCCTCTGATCGCCTCCCTTCGGACGCCAACCAGAGTCTCAGGGGCTACTATCTATACACAGGTGCATTTTGCACGTAGAAGTGCAATTAAAGATATTACATTGCATACCTCGAAGCCTCTTAGCAGGCTCATGAAGGATTCATTCAATCCGCTTCTCGCGGACAGAATCCTCTCAACTACCGTACCCATTAAGGTACGATGTTCCTCTGAAATGGACGCATGTTGCAGCATGCCCGTCATCGTATTCGGTGCCCCCGGATCCCTGGGAGTGGCCGCGGGAGTACGGACTCCCTTCGAAAGAATATGTTTACCCGGCTCTAGAGTCGCCCCCGGCTGTAAACCGGATAGTCTGAGCCCTTTATTGTTGGTCCCCACAGGGTCCGCATGCCCCGGACTCTGGACGGCCGAAGTATCACCTTCGGGCGTAGTTTTCATTATCCCTCGCATCGCTTGTTGGTCGGGAGAGATCCTCCAGGACGACACCTCGGAGTCGTCTGCCCTGTCGGGCGAGAAGGTCTGTGGAGGCGTCTCGCTTTCCATCATCTCCGGAAGAAGATCCCCCGAGGAGGAGGACTGTTGAGGAAGACTGCGTGCCAGACTGCAAACATATATTTTAAATGTTACCCTGGTAACCGGAAAGCAATGGGATATGTTTCGGACGCCCCTGTTCACTTACGATTCGGCTAAAGGCTTGTCCTTACGGAGGAACTGCGTGACAACGTCGTCTTCTGAACCCGAGCCACCTGACAGGGACATCTTCCCTCGCTTAGGAGCCTTTGCTTCCAAATCTTCGGAGGCGGCCCTTTTCTTCCCATCGGGAGAGGGGATGTCAGTTTCTCTTTCTCTTTTGTCTTCGGAAGAGGGAGTTCCAATCTCCCTGGACATAGTGTCTGGTGTACCTTTAGAATAGAGGCCACCTTTGGCCTTCTTGCTCTCCTCTTTGTCCCCCTTCACCGACACTTGGTATGGCGCCGGAGCCAGCATCGTTGTTAACACAGGATCTGCTGAGTCTTCGGGAAGAGGGGCCGAACACCTAATTTTTTCCGCCTTCTTGATCCAGCCCTGGTCGAAGATAGTTTTCTCAGTATATTATTATGAGATATTTAACTAAGTTGTGTTCAGGAGTCGAGGGCCTACCGAGGTATCCGGATGGTTGCAGTCGAGGCCGATGTCCTCGGTAGTATCCGGCCACTGTTTTCGGGTCCCGAAGAATAACTTCCACATTCCTTTGTGTGTCGTGCCAAAGAAGTGCTGAAGAATTCGTGGTCCTTCCGGATTGAACTCCCACATGCGGAGGGGCCGTCGCTGGCACGGCAGGACCCGACGGACTAGCATTACCTGGATCACGTCGATGAGGCCGGTGTCCTTCTCGAGGAGGCTCTGGATGCGGCTTTGTAGCGTCTGCACTTCGTCCATTGATCCCCAGTCCAGTCCCTTATTAATCCATGATGCGAGCCGTAATGGAGGGCCAGGCCGGAATGCAGGTGTAGCTACCCACTTAGTACCACGGGGTTCAGTGATGTAAAACCACTCCCGTTGCCATAGGTTGGAGGTTTCCGTGAAAGAGCCTTTTGGCCAAGGTGTGTGGGTGAGTTTGCTCACCATCGCACCGCCGCACTCCGCTTGCTCCCCATCGACTACCTTCAGCTTCATATTAAAGGTCTTGAGCCATAAGCCAAAGTGTGGGGGAATACGGAGAAAGGCCTCACACATGACGATGAACGCCGAGATGTGAAGAAAGGAGTCCGGAGCTAGATCATGAAAATCTAGCCCGTAATAGAACATGAGTCCGCGGACGAAGGGATGGAGACCGAACCCTAGCCCTCGGAGGAAGTGAGAGATGAATACGACCCTCTCGCTGGATCTGGGAGTAGGAATGACCTGCCCTTGAGCAGGGAGCCTGTGGGGGATTTCCGCGGTCAGGTATTTTGCCGCCCGGAGCTTCGCGATATCCTCCTCTGTGACGGAGGAGGCCACCCACCGGCCTTGAGGGTTGGGTCCGGACATGACTAGGAGGCTCGGAACAAATAAATTGAACCTTGGGTGCTAGAACTCGAGGTTGGAAAGGATGAGGAAAAGGGAAAGCGTAGAGGAGAAAGACGGGTCTGCGCCCCTTTATAAAGGCGATGAATATCAAAATGCCTCCTTCTAGGCCTCAAAACCTGCCTATTCCCAAGGAATCATACCAACAGGACGGTTAGATTACCCACGCCCGTATTGATGAGGATCCCGTAATGAAGGGACACGATCTCTGCTGTGAAAAGACGCACCACTGGAAACCGCATCTTAAAGCATGGAGCGGGAGGCTAAAGAACGGTTCAAAATAATGACCGTGCAGGAACGTGGGGTCGTGTTACAAAAGGTTGTCAGTGGATTGGACTCGTGAAATATTATACTCTCTGCGGTTGTGTGTGGTACTTGTTTTGCGGAGCCGGACACGTTTTCTGTGCTCGAAGTCTGTTTTGTAGTATTTGGAGGAGGAACCCGCCTTGCAATGCCGAAGACAATCTGCGTGCCGGACACATCGTCATTGAAGCCTGTTTCAGGGGCTACTGAGGGAGTCCTGGATTAAGGGGTCCTTGGTCGTCCAGGTTAAGTAATATGGGCCGGACTGATGGGCCATGAAGATACAAGACAGAAGACTCTCTCCCGTGTCCGGATGGGACTCTCCTTGGCGTGGACGACAAGCTTGGCGTTCGGATATGAAGATTCCTTTCTCTTTAACCGACTTTGTATAACCCTAGTCCGCTCCGGTGTCTATATAAACCGGAGGGTTTAGTCCGTAGAGGCAATCATAATCAGACAGGCTAGACTTCTAGGGTTTTAGCCATTATGATCTCGTGGTAGATCAACTCTTGTAATACTCATATTCATCAAGATCAATCAAGCAGGAAGTAGGGTATTACCTCCATAGAGAGGGCCTGAACCTGGGTAAACATCGTGTCCCCCGTCTCCTGTTACCATCGACCTTAGACGCACAGTTCGGGACCCCCTACCCGAGATCCACCGGTTTTGACACCGACAGTGCCCTCCCCCGCACCGTCCATTTCCTCTTCAGGCGATGGAGACGGATGGACGACGGTCAAGTCGTGGAAAGAGCGCCGCGCTGACAAGCAGGCGACGAGCATCGCCGGGCGTGCCCCGCAGAGGAGGAGCAGCAAGCGCTCTGCCATTAATGGCCGGGGAGGCAGGGATGCCTTCTTAAGCCGCTTCAACGGGCTTTGCTTTCGCTGCCTCAGTAGTCTCCACCGCATATTTGATTGTAGACACCCTCTTAGATGCATCATCTGTAGGCTTCCTGGACATTTTGGCAGAGAGTGTCCTCAAAATCCCAAGAACAAGAGTAGAGGTGGCCGGCCCTCGCGCCCAGATCCCCCACTCTGTCGCGGTCCGGTGAAGGAATGGTTGTGCTTCCCCACGCCAGACCCCCCCCCCCCCTCCCGCCATCATGAACCCGCGTGCGTTCCACACCGACCCGTCGCAACGCCCTCGGGAGAGCCACAAGGTGGTGATCACCACGCCGGTGATGGAGCACCAGGAGTTCCTGCTGCGCAAGCATGCGGTGCTGCTCACCGCGGTGGGCGGCCAGCACGCGGCCAACCCGATGGCTGTGGAGCGTGCGATCGAGAAGCAGCTCCGCTCGCCACCGCACCTGCTGCGCGTCACGAGCCACGATCCCAAGGACTTCCTCGTCCACTTCGAGCTGCCGATGCACAAGGAGAACGCTCTCCGCCGCGGCTTCATCATGGTCGACGGTGTCGAGTTCAAGATCAAGGGTTGGCACGAGGACGACCACGACGTCCCAGACGACTGCAACCTCCATGTCCGGGTCGTCATCGAGAAGATGCCCATGCAGCTTTGGTCCCTGGAGGGCGCAGTGGAGGTGCTTGGAGACCTCTGCATTGTCGACCTCCTAGACTCCCGCACGCACGAACGCGCCCACACCAGGACGTTCGCGTGCTGGGTCTGGGTGAGGGACGTCGGCCACATCCCCACCAAGCGGACCATCTGGAGAACTGCTCGCGGGGCGGGCAGGGTGGAGGCCATGCTCGGATACTCGCCGCCGAGCCGAGAAGTTGCCCCGCCACCGCGTGTCAAGCGGAGGGACCTGCTGGTGCATGTCGACCATGTGGAGGACTGGACGCCGACATCACCGCGCTCCTCGCGCTCGCGGCAAAGCGGCATCCCCTCCTCCGAGTCCGACGATGAAGCCCCCTTCCCGGCCATCTACCCCGGGACGTGGGTCAGAAACGTGGAGGATGGGTAGGGCCGCCGACAGCCGCCTGCAGTCACCTACTCAGGCTGCCAGGTCATGCAGCTCGGGGGCGGTCGGCGGGACCGCGATGACCAGGGCGACGGGCACGACGGAAGGCGCTCCTGGAAGGACACACTACTGGGGCGAGGCCACGACTGTGGGCTGGCGCCGAGCAAGAAGGATGCTTCTTCGTCAAGGCAGCGCAACAGGACCCCAGTTAGCCGGCGCCACGATGGGGGCTGTGGTGGCCATGATGCCATAGTCCGCGCCACCCCGCCCCTCCCGCTGTGGCGCCCTCCCCCCCGCCGCCTCCCTCCCAAGTCCCGTCTGCGGCGATCGCTGACCCAGTCGTGGACTTGGTAGCTGAGTTCTTCAGTGGTGGTGTGGGAGGTCCCGCGTCGCCGGCACGTGCCGATCATATGTAGCAGGAGCTGGAAGAGGTCATTGAGGACACGCTGGCGGCGCCGCTCGAGTTCCATGATGGAAAATTCAGTCGCGAGGGTGGGGCCACCATGCAGCCGTTGGTCCCCGCCTTCGAACCTAGGGCCACACCCCAGCCCACGCAGTCGTGCTTGGTCAGTGCTGCACGCCGCTCCTCCTCCCTCCCCCCCCCCCGGTTGTGGCCACGGTAGTCCAGGTGGGGGCAGTCACCCAGTAGGTGTGGGAGGTGCACCTGGAGGGGGCACTGGCCGCGCCACGCCGGCTCTTCCGCGACACCGCCCCGTCGCTCCTCGGTGACGCGTCTGCCCCCGCGCCTCCCTCTCGCTGCTCCACAGCTTCACTGAAGACGAGGGCCACCTCGGTGCCGGTGCGGCAGAGTGCAAGACAGGCCGCAAGTAGCTCGACGGCGCCGGTGGCATAGCGGGCGACGCTGCGGCTGGTGAAAGAGCTAGGGGGTCGGTCCAAAGGAGCGGATGAGCATCAAAGCGGCGGAGGCGCTGATGCGCCATTTCGAGGAGCCGCTCTCGGAGGAAGACATCACTGGCATTGCCAAGCTCACCAACCTGAACATGGATGCGCTGTGCGCCATGGCTGGCCTTTCAGGGCCAGAGGGAGCTCAAGCTTAGTTTATCATGTTAGTCTTCATTAGCTGTAGTCTCCGGAGCCGTCTGGCCTCCAGCCAGATTGAGTTAGGATCCATGTTGTTGTACTGTGATAGGGGTAGATGGTTAGCTCGTCATCAGCATGTTTTGGGTGCTACTGGTGGTTGCCAGCACGCAACGGTTAGACAGGGCAAGTGTAATCTGTTGTTCTTTAATGAATGTAGCAATGTTGGCTTCCGGAGAATTAAACTGTTCGCCAATGAATGACGAAAATTGTGAGATCATGAGTTGGAACATGCAAGTTCTGAATTCTCCCGCAAAATGAGCCGCTGTAAGGGAATTGGCTGTGGCGCATAATCTTGCCTTGCTCTGCATCCAAGAGACAAAGATCGGGGTGTGGTCGCCGTCGTTAGTCAGGGACATCGGAGGGAAGAAGCTTGATCAGTGTGTGGTCTTGCCAGCGATGGGCACAAGGGGAGGGGCTGCCATCTTCTGGGACTCATCTGTTGCCAGCATCGCCACGCACATGATCGGGAGGTTTTCAATCATTGCAAGGGTTACTATCCTATCCACGAGCACAAACTTCTGGCTGACCACGGTCTACGGACCAACAGATGAGGCGAGGAAGGATGACTTCCTCCAGGAGCTTGCCGCAGGGTCAACCATGGCTGCTCAATGGTGACTTCAACATCATATACGAGGCCCGTGACAAGAACAATGACCACATCAACAGGTGCATCATGGGCAAGTTCAGGGCTGCCATTGATCAGGCGGGCTGCGGGAGACTAAGTGTAAGAACAGGAGGTTCACGTGGAGCAATGAGAGGGAAAGTTCAACTTTAGTCAGCATTGACAAGTTTTTCTATAATTTGGACTGGGAGGCAATTTTCTCTTCCCACACACTGATGGCCGCGCCGACGGCTTGCTCAGACCACTTCCCACTTCTGTTGACCAACGCGGAGGCACCCCGACGGAAGGCCCGTTTTTGGTTTGAGAGTCTCTGGACGCGTTTCACGTGTTTCCAGGAGACGGTCGCAAGAGCATGGCGAAGGCCTGTGAACCATAGCTGCCCGTTCACAAGAATCAAGATCAAGCTCCGAAGAACGGTTGTCGATCTAAAGACCCGGGGTAAATCATTCTTCAGCGAGGCAAAACTGCAGTTTCATATGGCGTCTGAACTTGTGTTGCAGTTAGACATAGCCCAGGAGAAGAGGAGGCTCACACATTCGGAATCCCACCTAAGAAAGATGCTTAAACTCAGGGTGGTTGGGCTGGCAGCGCTGGAGAGGGCAAGGAAGAGGCAGGCATCAAGGGTAACTTGGCTTAAGGCAGGAGATGCAAAGACAGCTTTCTTCCAGGCAAAAATCTGCTCAAGGAGAAGGAAGAACTTTATTCAATCTCTGCAAGAGGGAGGCGTTCAGGCAACGGTGCACAAGGACAAGGCTGAGATGGTGCATGATCATTTTCTGCAGCTACTGGGAGAGAAGAATACGAGGTCCTGCATGATAAACTGGGATGAGACACCTACCTCGACGCTCGCAAACAATGGTCTTGATAACCCTTTCTCTGAAGCGAAAGTATGGGCAGCAGTATGCGCGTCGCCGGCGGAAAAAGCGTCGGGCCCTGATGGATTCAACGGCACCTTCTTCCGAGCATGTTGGCAGACGATCAAAGACGACATCATGTCGGTCTTCCATAGCTTCCACAATCTGTCAAGGGGTGATTTCAAGTCCATCAACAAGGCCTTGATTGTGCTATTGCCAAAGAAGAATGGCGCAAGTCAGTTGGGCGATTTTTGGTCAATTAGCCCGATCCACTCCGTAGCAAAATTAATTGCAAAAGTACTCTCCATCAGACTGGTAGCCGTCATGGATCAGCTCATCTCACCATCGCAGAGTGCTTTCCAGAAGCGAAAAGGAATTCACGACAGTTTCCTCTATGTTCACAACACGGTCAGACTACTGCAAAGGAAAAAGAAGCCGGCCCTGCTCATGAAGCTCGACATCGCTCGCGCTTTTGACAGTGTGTCCTGGGAATATCTAATGGAGCGGATGCAGAGGATGGGATTCCCGGCGAGGTGGAGGGACTGGATTGCTTTTTTGTTGGCCTCGACATCATCGTCATGTCTGTTAAATGGTGTGGAGAGCGCGCTAGTGCAGCACAGGAGGGGTTTACGCCAAGGAGACCTTCTGTCGCCGCTCCTGTTCATCCTGGCGATTGACCCGCTACACAGGCTGATCTAGGCGGCTACCCGCTCGGGCTCTCTACAGCCCTTGCCGGCAGGGGCAGCCCGGCTGCGGGTCAGTTTGTACGCGGACGATGCGGTGGTGTTCGTCAACCCCGATCGGCAGGAAGTGGAAGCGCTCATGGAGATATTGCAATGCTTCGAGGATGCCACGGGGTTGCACCTTAACCGTGCCAAATCTTCGGTGGCACCAATCCGCTGCTCGTAGATAAATTTGGAGCAAGTTCTGCAGGGATTCGGAGGCCAGATCGTCAGCTTCCCCATCTGGTATCTGGGCATCCCGATCATCTTAGGTAGGCTTAGGCTAGTGCATCTCCAGTTCATCCTAGATAGGATCCGTGCCGGGTTAGCGGGGTGGAAGGGACGCCTCATGCCCCTGGTAGGCCGACGCGTGCTGGTCCGGTGTGTGCTCTCGGCGCTCCTGGCGTTCGCGATCACCGTCCTGCGTGCACCGACCAAGTTCTACAAAGACATCGACAAGGTCAAGAGAAAATTCTTGTGGACGCAAGACGACGAGCTCACTGGGGGCAAGCGCAAGGTGAACTGGCGAGTGGTCACGTCTCCAGTGGACAGGGCCGGCCTGGGCATCCCAGACCTGCCTTAATTCGCGAGAGCGCTGAGGCTGCGCTGGCTCTGGCTGTCCTGGAAACACCCAGACCGGCCCTGGGTGCAGTTGGGGACACCGTGCAACGAGAAGGACCGCGAGCTCTTCCACTCGACGACGACGGTCACCATCCACAATGGCGAGCAGGCGCAATTCTGGAACTGCCGCTGGCTCGGCGATCGCGCGCTCTGCCACGATTTCCCAGACCTCTTCGCGCACTCCAGCAGGAAAAACAGAACGGTAGCGGCAGCACTGCACCACGACGCATGGATTCGAGACCTGAGACATTGAAATGCCGACTCCATCATACCCCAGTTCGTCTCCCTGTGGTGTCGGATCAGAGGAGCTGGAATAAGCTGAAGGAAATATGCCCTAGAGGCAATAATAAAGTTGTTATTTTATATTTCCTTATATCATGATAAATGCTTATTATTCATGCTAGAATTGTATTAACAGGAAACTTGATACATGTGTGGATAAATAGACAAAACACCGTGTCCCTAGTAAGCCTCTACTAGACTAGCTCGTTAATCAAAGATGGTTAAGTTTCCTAACCATAGACATGTGTTGTCATTTGATGAACGGGATCACATCATTAGGAGAATGATGTGATGGGCATGACCCATCCGTTAGCTTAGCATATTGATCGTTCAGTTTTATTGCTATAGCTTTCTTCATGTCATATACATATTCCTTTGACTATGAGATTATGCAACTCCCGGATACCGGAGGAATACCTTGTGTGCTATCAAACTTCACAACGTAACTGGGTGATTATAAAGATGCTCTACAGGTATTTCCGAAGGTGTTTATTGGGTTGGCATAGATCGAGATTAGGATTTGTCACTCCGAGTATCGGAGAGGTATCTCTGGGCCCTCTCGGTAATGCACATCATAAGAAGCCTTGCAAGCAAAGTGACTAATGAGTTAGTTGTGGGATGATGTATTACGGAAAGAGTAAAGAGACTTGCCGGTAACAAGATTGAACTAGGTATGAAGATACCGACGATCGAATCTCGGGCAAGTAACATACCGATGACAAAGGGAATAACATATGTTGTCATGACGGTAAGACCGATAAAGATCTTCGTAGAATATGTGGGAACCAATATGAGCATCTAGGTTCCGCTGTTGGTTATTGACCGGAGAGGTGTCTCGGTCATGTCTACATAGTTCTCGAACCCGTAGGGTCCGCACGCTTAACGTTCGATGACGATTTTGTATTATATGAGTTATGTGATTTGGTGACCGAATGTTGTTCGGAGTCCTGGATGAGATCACAGACATGACGAGGAGTCTCAAAATGTTCGAGAGGTAAAGATTGATATATAGGACGATGGTATTCGGACACCGAAAGTGTTCCGGAGGGTACCGGGTACATATCGGGTCACTGAAAGGGGTTCCGGGCACCCCCCGGCAAAGATATGGGCCTAATCGGCCAAGAGAGGGACAGACCAGCCCCTAAGGGGCTGGTGCGCCCCCATATAGGCCGAAATAGGAGGAGAAGGAAAGGAGGGAAGGGAGAAGGAAAGGGGAGGATTCGGCCTCCCTCTTTCCTTCCCTCCCCCCCTCTCTTTCCTTCCTCCTCCGATACTTATGGAAGGGGGGGAGGCCGACTTGGAGGAGGCGCCCAAGTAGGATCCCTCCTACTTGGGGCGCCCCTTGCTGCTCCCCTCCCTCTCCCACCTATATATATGTGGGGGGGCACCGCTAGAACACACAAGATTGATTCCTAGCCGTGTGCGGCGCCCCCCTCCATAGTTTACGCCTCCGGTCATATCTTCGTAGTGCTTAGGCGAAGCCCTGCGCGGATCACTTCACCATCACCGTCACCACGCCATCGTGCTGACGGAACTCTCCCTTGACACTTTGCTGGATCAAGAGTTCGAGGGACGTCATCGAGCTGAACGTGTGCAGAACTCGGAGGTGCCGTACGTTCTGTGCTTGATCGGTCGGAACGAGAAGAAGTTCGACTACATCAACCGCGTTGTCAAATGCTTCCGCTTTCGGTCTACGAGGGTACGTAGATACACTCTCCCCCTCTCGTTGCTATGCATCTCCTAGATAGATCTTGCGTGAGCGTAGGAAAAAATTTGAAATTGCATGCTACGTTCCCCAACAGTGGCATCCGAGCCAGGTTTATGCGTAGATGATATGCACGAGTAGAACACAAAGAGTTGTGGGCGGTGATAGTCATACTGCTTACCACCAACGTCTTATTTTGATTCGGCGATATTGTTGGATGAAGCGGCCCGGACCAACCTTACATGACCACGTTCATGAGTCCACCGACAGAAATGCAACTAGTTTTGCATAAAGGTGGCTGGCGGGTGTCTGTTTCTCCAACTTTAGTTGAATCGAATTTGACTATGGCCGGTCCTTGTTGAAGGTTAAAACAGCAAACTTGACGAAACACCGTTGTGGTTTTGATGCGTAGGTAAGAACGGTTCTTGCTAGAAGCCCGTAGCAGCCACGTAAAACTTGCAACAACAAAGTAGAGGACGTCTAACTTGTTTTTGCAGGGCATGTTGTGATGTGATATGGTCAAGACATGATGTGATATACATTGTTGTATGAGATGATCATGTTTTGTAAAAAGTTATCGGCAACTGGCAGGAGCCTTATGGTTGTCGCTTTATTGTATGAAATGCAAACGCCATGTAATTGCTTTACTTTATCACTATGCGTTAGCGATAGTTGTAGAAGCAATAATTGGCGAGACGACCACGACGCTACGATGGAGATCAAGGTGTCAAGCCGGTGACGATGGAGATCATGACGGTGCTTTGGAGATGGAGATCAAAGGCACAAGATGATGATGGCCATATCATGTCACATATTTTGATTGCATGTGATGTTTATCTTTTATGCATCTTATTTTGCTTAGTACGGCGGTAGCATTATAAGATGATCCCTTATCTAAATTTCAAGGTATAAGTGTTCTCCTTGAGTATGCACCGTTGCGACAGTTCGTCATGTTGAGACACCACGTGATGATCGGGTGTGATAGACTCTACGTTCAAATACAACGGGTGCAAGACAGTTTTGCACATGCGGAATACTCGGGTTAAACTTGACGAGCTTGGCATGTACAGACATGGCCTCGGAACACTGGAGACCGAAAGGTCGAACGTGAATCATATAGTAGATATGATCAACATAGAGATGTTCACCATTGATGACTACTCCATCTCACGTGATGATCGGACATGGTTTAGTTGATTTGGGTCACGTATCATTTAGATGACTTGAGGGATGTCTATCTAAGTGGGAGTTCTTAAGTAATTTGATTAATTGAACTTAATTTATCATGAACTTAGTCCTGATAGTATTTGCAAATTATGTTGTAGATCAATAGCTCGCGTTGTTGCTCCCCTATGTTTTTTGATATGTTCCTAGAGAAAACTAAGTTGAAAGATGATAGTAGCAATGATGCGTATTGAGTCCGTGATCTGAGGATTATCCTCATTGCTGCACAGAAGAATTATGTCCTTAATGCATCGCTAGGTGACAGACATATTGCAGGAGCAGATGCATACGTTATGAACGTTTGGCAAGCTCGATATGATGACTACTTAATAGTTTAGTGCGCCATGCTTTACGGCTTAGAACCAGGACTTCAAAAATGTTTTGAACGCCACGGAGCATATGAGATGTTTCAAGAGCTGAAATTGGTATTTCAGACTTATGCCCGTGTCAAAAGGTATGAGACCTCTGACAAGTACTTTGCCTACAAGATGGAGGAGAATAGCTCAGCCAGTGAGCATGTGCTCAGAATGTTTGAGTATCGCTTGAATCAAGTGGGAGTTAATCTTCCAGATAAGATAGTGATTGACAGAGTTCTCTAGTCACTATCACCAAGCTACTAGAACTTCGTGATGAACTATAATATGCAAGGGATGACGAAAAAGATTCCCGAGCTCTTCGCGATGCTGATATCGGCGAAGGTAGAAATTAAGTAAGAGCATCAAGTGTTGATGGTTAACAAAACCACTAGTTTCAAGAAAAAGGGCAAGGGAAATAAAGGGAACTTAAAGAAGAATGGCAAGCAAGTTGTCGCTCTCATGAAGAAGCCCAAAGCTAGACCCAAGCCTGAAACTGAGTGCTTCTACTGCAAAGGAAATGGTCATTGGAAGCGGAACTGCCCCAAATACTTGGCGGATAAGAAGGATGGCAAAGTGAACAAAGGTATATTTGATATACATGTTATTGATGTGTACTTTACTAGTGTTCATAGTAGCCCCTGGGTATTTGATACCGGTTCAGTTGCTAAGATTTGTAACTCGAAACAGGAGTTGCAAAATGAACAGAGACTAGTTAAGGGCAAGGTGATGATGTGTGTTGGAAGTGATTCCAAGGTTGATAAGATCACCATCGCAGACTCCCTTTACCTTCGGGATTAATGTTGAGCCTAAATAAATGTTATTTGGTGTTTGCATTGAGCATGAATATGATTGGATCATGTTTATTGCAATACGGTTATTCATTTAAGTCAAAGAATAATTGTTGTTCTGTTTACATGAATAAAACCTTCTATGGTCTTACATTCAATATAAATAGTTTATTGAATCTCGATCGTAGTGATACACATATTCATAATATTGATGCCAAAAGATGCAAAGTTGATAATGATAGTGCAACATTATTTGTGGCACTGCCGTTTAAGTCATACGTGTGTAAAGCGCATGAAGAAACTCCATACAGATGGACTTTTGAAATCACTTGATTATGAATCATTTGATACTTGCGAACCATGCCTCATAGGCAAGATGACTAAAACTCCGTTCTCCGGAACAATGGAGCGAGCTAATGACTTATTGGAAATAATACATACCGATGTATGCGGTCCGATGAGTGTTGAAGCACGCGGCATTGATAGAAGAAGTAGAATGAGTACAGAAAGGATACAACACATAACACGAATGCACACAGGCATGAACATGGTGTCCAGAGCAGAGAGACAAGTGATACCTATGTCTTTTTTAAAAATACTAGGTAGATGGTGTCCATTTCCCATGGACCTATATGTTGTTTTTACTTTTTATAAAGATGGCTTTGTAAGGTTGGTCTAGACTTCTTCTTTTTTACTGTAGTTGGTCTTCGAACCGCTCTTGCCCTCCCCTTTCACTTCCATAGTGCTCTTCTTTGGCCGATCCACTCATTTCACTCTCAAGCTCTCCGAGAAGAGAGAATCTGGTTCAAGATGTTTCGAATTCAGGGTTAGTCTACTTTAATATATGCCCCATATCCTTTGTAAAAAAGAAATATCAGCATATGGTAGGTAGCCAAAATTAGCACAAAGATGCGAAATTCAAGCAAGGGGGACAAGGAAACACATCGCAAGGATCATTTGGGGTCCGTACAAGCACTTGCAATTAATGTAACCAACCACGTATGTGGTAGAGAAACTAAAGCACGATATTATTCCACGTAAGCAGCATGACGATCGAACATGCATGCACGCACCCAGTTCAGTGGCAACGTTCGTACGTTTTGTCCTAGCAAGAAAATGAGTTGGAGTAATTTATTATTAGTACAAGTGACGTAACTTTCAGATGCGGTAAATTTTGGGGTGTAGTAGGAGTATGATGCATGGATTAGGTGGGGTTGGACTTTAACGACGGAAAGGATTAGTTAGCTGATGGGTCGCATGCAGCAGACCTCGACCCATCGATTCATATGTCGCTGTGCAACACCGACGAATCAAAGCACGTAGTACGCACCTAGCTAGCTCTTGCTTGCTTCCATGGTAAGTGTATCTGTTCTTATTTCATCTTTTTTTTTAATAGTATGTTTTTCCATTTCAGTATTTCCATACCAAAGTGTACGCCCCTTAGCCGGGTCTCTAAACTAAGCTTGGGTACATGCTCAAACTTGAGAGCTGCACATTTACGTAATTTAATGAAGAAAAGGAACGAGAGCTAGTAGTACATACTATGTCAAAGTTCTTTTTCGGTCAGTCCAGCTCCAGCTCCAGCTCCAGCATTCTCGTGTTCTTTTTACGCCTTCTTTGGATTGGAGGATTTTCACAGGATTCTCACGGGATATCAATCCTCAGGATTGTTTCCTATGAACACATTTGGATCACAGAATTAGGTCATTAAAATTCCTCAGGATTGGGTCGCCAAGGTGCTGATTCCAGAGGAATTTACACATGAGGTCTGACCTCTCAAAAAATTCCATAGGATTGAATATGTCATGGCAACCAAATCCTCCATTTTTCCTATTCCTTTGTTTTGCAAATCCTGTGATCCAAAGAAGCCTTTAATGTAGATGGAGCCAGGAGATTTTATTCTGCACGACGCCACCATTATATATTAGCATAAACAAGCTACAGTACATTTCAAGCATGGACCCGTGGTTGTGGTTTCTCCCGTCTCCTGCCGCCACATCGGCAACCAAATTAAAGCACGGAGGCAGGGGGGAACCAACAGAGCAGAACGGTATTTCACGGAATTAAACATCCGCAGTTTAATTCTGTCCCTGTTGCATTGCAGTATGTGTTGTCACTCATGATCCTGTAGTGGCTTTCGTAAGAATGCAGGCACGAATGGGATGAGGCGTCCATCTGACCAAGTTGATACATCACGTGACACGCATGAACGAATGACCCTCCCTTTTCTCCCTTCCAACATCACAGTTTGTTAGGCTTTGAAATCTAGCAAAGCAAACCGACAGTGCCACGCTCACTTGCTAAATCTTACTAGCATAAGATTTATCACATAATATTGTTTGAAAATTCAGAACCGACAGTCTTGAGGAGGGTGATGGTGTCAATGGCACTCTTCCATATATTTTTTTTTTAATGTATTCCTTTTAGCAGTGACAGTGACAGAGCAAGTATGTTTTCTTTTTTCCTTCTAGCAGTGACGATGACAGAAGGAGTGTGTTTTTTTATTCTTCTATGAGGACAATGACAGAACAGGGTTTCAGGAATATTACAGGCACCAGCAATTGTGTGATTTTGCTTTTGTTCATTTCATTTCATTCCATAGATTTTTGTGCATCTAGATGGCATCTTCCCTTCCCACTCCAAGTAGCACACCTCTAGCCGACAAAAGATTCTAGACCAGAACAACGCTTGCACCATACGTACAAAGATGAAGACTAATGTAATGCCGGAAACGCTCTTATATTATGGGACTGAGGAAGTAGCTACCAACTCATCAGATGCAGAGCTAATTATGCCACACACAGCATTACAACATTCTATTGACAATAGTACCTATATATCTTGCCTCCTTTCCAGTCACATCCTTTTTTTCTCTAGTGATAACATGCTCTGGACCTAGGTGCAGAGAAACATGGACATGCATGCGCCAACTGACCTGAACTGCACTCAACTAAATTCCAACAGGGCACAAAGAATGATCACTTGGCCACAAGCCAGTTCCTAAAACACTGCACATCAACATGCTGGCAACAACTCAGATGGCTAAGACGGGGCACAACACATCGGAAAGCATACAGATCGAGTTACAGACCACGATTTGTCTTTCATTCTTGCTTTTATTCATGTAACATCGCTAATAAAATGCTACTAGTGTTTATTCTGTCAACTGTCTATAACAACAATGCGACTCCCAAAAGAATAATTATTAGCTTAAACGACTTGGATCACGCCTACCACATTCCGGGAAGAAATATTGTTGCTCATGTTTTGTTGGGATGGCAGGCCAACTGTCAGCTCCAGATCCTTGTTCTCTGCTGAATGATCTGTCTTTGCAGTCGCAGGAGGCAATGGTGAAGGACCGCTTTGCGGGATCAGGAATGCGCTAGTACATGAAGTCAGGTTAGCTTCAAATGTCAGGGCACTTGTGTTGGCAGTCGCGGGAGCTGATGGAGGTGTCCCTTCAGGGACTATTGGAATTGGTCTGAACAGCGAGGGTACCCGCGAGAAGCAATCCTGACAACATGGCGTAGAAGCATCAAAGGTCAGTTACTAAATAAGCATAGTGATGGTGCACAATACGCATAGCAACAAAGAACAAATATGCACATCATGGTACGAGCTGTTGACACCTAGACCATAGTGCAGGTAATACACACCCGGTGTACCAACCAAAAGCACAAATGGCACACAATGCAGTTTCCTATAAGACCAATATTACTGTATCCAATATCTAGTAAGCATGGTACTTGGTGACAAATAATCTTGATATTGGAAGTTGCAGTTTTTATCACAATTCTCATATTTATGTGTGTAAGCTTGAATTTTAAAGTAACTCTACTAACTAGGGCACCCGGTTGTTGCGTTGGCGTTTGAAACCACTGTTCTGGAATAATTGTACTAGACCTTTTGCAACACTGATGGTACCAATACAATACAGGATTCAAAAACAACATTTTTTATCATCTTATTGTTACTTGTTTGTTGGACCAAGACAGCAGAACTATGCTAAAAGTGTGAAGGGTATGAAAGCCCTAACGGTGGAGTGTACAGTGCAGCCTACCTATATGATGCTCCAAGACTCCAATAAGAGACCATCCAAATCATCGCAAAAGACTCTACAAAATTTAACAAGTTAAGGATTAGGGTGGTCTAATGTCCAACCGAAATGCAGGCTACACACAAATGACAGAAAACTAATGATCATTTGACCAGTTAACTAAATTTTCTTCCTAATGTATACTTTTAATGTGAAAATGAAATAAATAAATAAAACTATGATGATTTGCTTTGTACTGCCTCAATAGAGAGTAAATGGGAGCACCAAACAACTAGCACATACGCACTATAACTCGACTCCCCGAATCTACTAGTGAACCCCAAACTGCAACTAAAATTTCTCTACATTCTTTCTTCAACTAGAACATGGTTGTGACTAGTTTGTAAGATATCTAGTAAATAATAGAGTACTCCCTTCGTTCCAAAATAATTTGAGTTCTGGGTTTGTCCTAAGTCAAACATGTTTAAGTTTGACCAACTTTATAGAAAAATGTGTTAAGATCTACAATACCAAATACACGTAGTACGAAAATATATTTTATAAAGAATCTCATGAGACTAGTTTGATGTTCTAGATGTTAATATATTTTTCCATAAACTTGGCCAAACTTAAACAAGTTAGACTTAAGCAAACCTAGAACTTCAATTATTTTGGAACGGAGGGGGTATGTACAGAAAATCCAGCAGTGATCTGCTAACCGTATTTTGACAATATCAGATACTACAGTATGGTACTTGCATTACCATGTGGTTCATTTTGCTGAGACTTGCATCCACATTTGTTGCCGTAAAAGATGGAACTGGGGGAGGAAGATCTCCTGTAACTTGTTTTGCTAGATTAGCTGCATTCGAAGATGATACTCCTTCCTGAAAATGAGATTGCCATATCTAGTTCAGTGCTGACCTAGCATGCTAAAATTAAACAGCGTCTAAATCATGAACTTACCAAACTGCTGTTCTGGAGTTGATTAGTCATAGTTACCATATCATGAAATTTTGCCATTGTTGGTGGTAAGATAGGGCAATTTGGTGCTGGTGACTGCATTCACAAGTGTACAGAGCATTGATTAAGAAATATTCAGACGTCAGGTAAGTACTCCACATGCTGGGCAGGAAGCAAAATTACCAAATCGCTTGCCATCATATCGAAAAGGCTAGATCTGCGCTTCTTCTTGTTTGGATTAGTTTGTCTGAGAAAATATTTCTGAGCATGACTGGCCACTTGAGTTGGTGTCCTGGTAGTAACGAAATTTTTTGCTATACCCCTCCAGTCTCCCTTCCCCAGCTTTTCGAGACCAGCAAGAAATGTCCTATGCTCTTCTTCAGTCCAAGGGACAGCTGCATAGTTGCAATAAATACTATTAACCGAATGGCAGCAGATACATATATGCATCAAAGAGCTGTAGTTGGAAAAAAAAAGATCCACATATTCATATTTCTCTTCTTTAAATTAATATGGTAAAAGCTCTTGTTGAGTTGGCTATGAGAACACTTTGCTATAAAAGCTGCCCCGAAAGATTTTCATGACGTCATCTGATTCTGCTGCTCTCAATACAAGTCGAGAATTGAATCCCGGTTATCTAAAAAAGAATCAGAAGACAAGAATTTGCAGAACAAAATAATAACTAGCAAAAACATCAAGAGAAACCAACGCGCGCGCGCGCGGGGGGGGTGGGGGGGGAAGGGGTAGCACATTCCACAAATAAATTTAAGCAACCAACTAAACATAAGTGGAGTGGGGGCATTCTTGTCATGTTACTTCTATTTTCATCAAATATATCAATATATGAGATAATCCTTGTATAGCCCAGCACTTAGTATGGTATGTTTTGAAGTATTTCACTAATCCCAAGAACTATCACCATCACTCCGCTAGACTCAGAACAATGTCAGATATCAACATTTCTTAACTTCATTAATAGCTTCTTTTGTAGCAACTCCTAAATCTAGCTTTAACGAGAACCTGAAACCTAAAGTATTATCTCACAACAATATATGAGATAATCCTTGTATAGCCCAACACTTAGTATGGTATGTTTTGAAGTATTTCACTAATCCCAAGAACTATCACCACCACTCCGCTAGACTCAGAACAATGTCAGATATCAACATTTCTTAACTTCATTAATAGCTTCTTTTGTAGCAACTCCTAAATCTAGCTTTAACGAGAACCTGAAACCTAAAGTTTAACTCCTAAATCAAACAACTTTACATCCGCCTTGCCAACTTGTGCAAATAATGTATGGGATCATTTATGCAATGCGCTATTACTAATACTCTCATGTCTTTAGTCAGTTTACACTTGTCCAATATTCTAGGCCATTGCGGTTGCATTAGCATCCAGATAGAAAATGCACACCACTTTATTACTAGAAGATTTATACCGGGAGTAAACGCAGAACCATATAAGTGACATCATCATTCATTCAATTCTAGCGAGCAAAGGCCTGAGACACCTCCCAAGAAGGCCCCATCTTTCGGTTAGCAAAATTGCAGGGTACTATTCCAAAGTATCAACTGATGTTCTATTTTGGAAGGCTCTAATCCTTATGGAACAAACTATAATAGTCAACTAGAGCAAAACTGGAGTCTGGAACTAACAAACAAGGAAAACAGTTTTAATAACTGATCAAATATCACAATAACTGCAGGCACATCACTAGAAAAATGAGGTCCTGGTAAATTTCCTAACCAAACCTGGTAGGCTTCATAGGTCAGTGTGATGCAGAAAATGGATGATAAGTGACCTGATGAGCGGTGGAATGGCAAGCATGGATATTTTTGTATGGCTACAAGTTTATGAGCCTTTCAGACACAGGCATTTGGCAACAGGTCATAACTTTCCTGCACAAAAGACACGGACCTTGTCTTTTCTAAGCACAATAGAGGTACGATCCATCAAATATTTAATTCCACAAAATTCACCAGACGCGATATATCAAAACTGTTCCCTCTTAAGCTTGTGACGAGGTAAATATAAGTACGCAAGCACTACACTACCTTAACATGGCCACAGAACATGGTGTAAGTTAGGTACAGGTCCACTGACAGTCTCGCTCAACCTCTTGCTTGAACGACTAAAAAGGCAAGCTTACACCCAGCCCTTGTATGATTGAATATACTGTACATCACAAAAAATCAATACAAATAAAAACCAAGGATTCCCTAATCAGTTATACATTTCCCAATCATCCATTGGACATTACCTCCAATCCATACCCTGTTACTGAAGAAAATCCACCCCCCCCCCCCCCCCCCAAGTCCACATCCTTGGATCAATTTTAAATAATTCTACTATGCAAAGAATATGTAGAGTAATAGAGGAGCTTTCAGCCAAGCTAAGAAGCTTGATGGATTCGCAAACAAACTATTGCACATATCTACCACCTCAAAATCCTCATTAGCATTAAATCAATAGACTCTAGCACCCAACATCTTACACATTCAATGGATCAATAAGCAAAGAGGAATTAAATGGTTGGTACAATACGAGCACAAAACAAGAGAACAAACTTCCCTCTTTGGTTGACCCGCAAACACCCGCCCCAATCGAAAATCTACCGCCTCAACAGACCTAAATCACTAGACTCTGCTGCATATGAGGTCAGACATTTGCCATGCACGCGCAAACACAAAGGAACACCATTTCGGCCAATCCAGGAAGCATAGATAAGAAAAGTAAGAAAGGTCAGACCTCTATACATCCGAACAGGCTATGATCAAACTAAACATTTGTACGAGGGGAACGAGACGATTCATGGCCAGATCTTTGCGTATTTGGATGCATCAAAGGAGAGAAATTGTTTAAGCAAAAAGGGAGAGGCGGCACCTTTCTTTCTCTCCTGCGCTCTCCGCCGCTTGCCGGACGACTGCAGAAGGCCGCCGTCGGAGAGGTACCCGTCGCCCGCGCCTCCAGCGTCCCCGGAGGGGCAGGCTGAGGCGAGGGCGGCCAGGTTGCCCATGCTCTTGCACTTGCGCATCACGTCCTCCCTCACCGCCACCGGTGGGTTGGGGCTCGGATCCCGGTCACCGTCCGGGGGATCCAACTGCGGCGCCGGCGCCGGCGCAATGGTGACGCCGAAGAGGCGCATCCCTGGCGGGCGCGAATCTTGAGGCATCCCGGCCGCCGGCTCCGACGAGTGGGGCGGTGGCGTTTTATTGGGAGATGTCGGAGGGGACGAATGGAGACACATTGGCAATTTATATCGGACAAACAAAAGAAATGGAGACTGTTTTTTTTTTAATATTTGCTGTTGTTTCCTGATTTGTTTTATACTTACTACTACTAGCACCTCCCTTCCTCCTGAGTTATTTTTATCATTTTAACTTCTCTACTGTATGCTTTTGTAACCAGTTTGTTTTGAGTGGTTTGTAGGAGTATTTTTTATGTCTTTGTACAGTCAGGTTGCTAGAATTGTTGAGTCCCAGCAATGCTTTACAAGAATTGTCTCGAGTTATAATCTTAAAATGAGCACTGGGTATTTAGAAAAATAATGAAAAAATTCTTATTATAAACTTTTGATTTTTTTTATATGCTATAAAGATCATTGATAAAAACTACACTATTACCCGCAAAGAAAACTACAATATCATTCTATATTTGGAGAGCAAAACCCCGTCGGTATATTTCATTTAGCCCCTCTTGCATTATTGGTATCATATTTGTTTCCATGGTCAATTGTGTCAAATGTTTTTGTGATCAATGGTCACCCAAGCTAGGCGGTTGTAAGCTTAGATTGTGGGCGTGTTGGATAGAAAAAATGTTGCTTCGAATCAATTCCATATGAGTATTACCCGCAAATTAATTTTCCATATCCATACTGAAATTCTTGAATGATAGGATTTCATACTCTTCAATAATTGGACTCTTAATATTTTTTCACCCTACCGAACCAATTGTTTATTGCAAACTGTGTTTTTAATTTTTGAGGCATTGGTCGAGGGACGGAGGTTATAAATTATACTTTTGGATAAACTACACCAAGGAAAAAAAATTGATATTTACTTGATGTTGATTTTCATTTGGCACACACTGGCTATCCTAAGCTCAAAATCTGAAAACCGTCAAACTAGGCACGATGCATGCGTCAGAGCTTAAACTTACTTGTTATGTCCTATTTTATTGCGCTTTGGGTTTGGATCTCTCAACCATTCTTTATTCTCTAACTAGATACCGATCGTGAGACGATTCCAATCGCAAGCTTGTGTTTAGCACGTATGTACATACCATGTACGGAGTATATTTTATAAAAAACAAAGTCAACAACGGGTCTCAACTTGATATTGGTTGACAAGGACAATCAACTGCCCATGCTTTTATAGTAATAATGATGTATTTTTTGAGCACACCTATCAGCATTGAGATGAGGACATAAGGGCATGTACAATGGTGGCATATGGATACAGATGCCCCATGATAAAAAATAGCTTGGGCATCTGTATTGATTTTTTCTCCTCAATGCTAACTACTACTAGTGAGCCTCATTAAATAATGAAAAGTAGACCTAAAAAAAAAGTAGACTCTCACTACACATGCATCCATACTTTTTACTTCAACTTTTTTCAGCTTTATGCATTGGACCATACTTTTTCTCCCCAAGCACTCGGCCTCCTGCAGAGGATCCCGCTTCTCCATCCGAACCTACTTTTTTCGACATCCGATCCTACATGGCGTATGGGGCATCACCCTGGGGCTATGCATTGTACATGCCCTAAGAATTTTGGACGTATGTGTTCAATTCCTGCATGGTAGGAAAAAAAGGTTTTAATATATGACTAAATATATGGAAACTCACAGGTGCACGCACCTGCCGAGTCATGTCGGTCACCCGATTGCCTCGCGATTCGTAAAGTTGTTGGATCCCGCGCGATTGCACAACAAGTTTTAAGTTTTAGTTTATGAAACTTATGCTTTTGTCGGTCGCGGTTTCTGAAACTTATGATTTTGTGTGTTGCTCGTACCAAGTTTCAGCAGTTGAAATTTACTGAAGTTTAAAAATTTGTCAAAATGTATTAAAAATGGATCTCATTCAAAAGCCCTCTGTCAGTACAGAGGTGCTGACATTGGACGCCATACAACCTGGGAAATGTAAACTGAAGAAGAGGAAGGCGTCAAGTGATGGCGGGTTTCCATTCTAGTATGGTAGGTTTGGTAGTGTGGAGTTTTCACGGTCACTCCATGCTAGTATGATAGATTTGATAGTGTGTTGAGCTTCATGACCTGTCCATGCTAGTATGGTAGATGTGGTAGCATGTTCAGCTTCATGATCAGTAAATGCTAGCATGGTAGATGCATAGTTCCTATTCAACTAGTCCTGATGCTACCATTGTAGGCTATGACCGACCAAGACTTTAGTTAGGACCTTGTTTTTTCGAATACCCAGCAGACCTTTCCCTCGTGTGTTGAGGACTCCTAGCCAGCATTCACTCAAGATGCAAAGGTGTTTGAGGTCCTCACGTGTGTTCTTTAGTGGTGGCAATGCCCGTGGTAGCTAATAAGGTGGCCATTAAGGCTGGGAAGGCACATATGAGGTGGTCAATGAAGGGGAGTACAATGAAATGGCTTCTTTTCCTGTCCACCTTCGTCGCCAACAAGATGTGTGATATCAACGCTAGCGAGGTGAGGATGATAAGGGCTTCAAGGAGGTGCACCTGAATGTTGTTGCCAAGATGGTGCTTGAGTTATGTGGCACAGAGGTGACCTCAGCACGGGTATACAACCATCTTAGGAAGTGAAGAGTGGAATGAATCCGAGCTTCAAAGCTTGGAGACTATAGTGGTGCATGGTGGGTTGAGGACACCTTCACCATTCTGTTGGAGGTTGAGCACTACCAAGGCCACATTGTGGTTAGCTAACCTATGACTTGTCTCGCTTTATCTAACATGCCAATCATAACTAACAGTGTTGTCTTTCATTCTTAGGATCACCCCAAGGACGCTGAGTACCTCAACAAGCCCATCCTTTTAGATGTAGACCATCTTCTCTTGGGGTCTGACCAATCACAACTAACAACATTTTCTTCATTCTAAGGATCACCCCAAGGACGCTGAGTACCTCAACAAGCCCATCCAGCACTACTATCAAATGCAGACCATCTTCTAGTGGGATCTGGCTATTGGCAAGCATGCCATGGGCACCAGTGAGCCTCTCGGTATACCTTCCCTAAGTATCCAGACACTCAGGAGTCAGAGACCATCATCCTTGATGGCCTTGGCAAGGCTACTGGTCATGCTCTTGTTGCTGAGAGGAAGCGAAAGAGGGGCGCCTAATAACCCACAAGTATAGGGGATCGTTTGTAGGATTTTCGATAAATAAGAGTGTCGAACCCAATGAGGAGCTAAAGGTAGAACAAATATTCTCTCAAGTTCTATCGACCACCGATACAACTTTACGCCCACTAAACGTTTGCTTTACCTAGGACAAGTATGAAACTATTTTGTAGGTGTGATGCTAGAACTACTTTGCAAGAATAAAACTACGAATAATTTGCAAGATAATAAAAGTTAGTTGTTTCGTAGAAAGCTTTTTGTCACACAAGAAAGTTATTTGTCCCTAGGCGGTCGATAACTAGACCGGTAATCATAATTGCAATTTTATATGAGGGAGAGGCATGAGCTAACATACTTTCCATACTTGGATCATATGCACTTATGATTGGAACTCTAGCAAGCATCTGCAACTACCAAAGATCATTAAGGTAAAACCCAACCATAGCATTAAGTATCAATTCCTCTTTACTCCCATACGCAATAACCCCTTTACTCGGGCATAAGCTTCTGTCACTCTAGCCACCCACCATAAGAGAATCATGAACGTATTGCAACACCCTACAGCGGGGATCCCTCATGTTTGCGCGACACAGAGGGCACCATAGGACAGCACCAAAATAAAATATACAACTCAAACCAACCACGATCATCAATCAACCCATAGGACAAAACAGATCTACTCAAACATCATAGGATAACCACATATCATTGGATAATAATATATAGTGTTGAGCACCATGTTTAAGTAGAGAATTGCAGCAGGAATAGAGAGGTTACACCGCTGCATAGAGGAGGAGAAAGTTGGTGTTGACGGTAGCAAGGTTGTTGATGTAGATCGTCGTCACGATCCTTGCCCCGGCGGCACTCCGACACCACCGGGAGAGAGGGGGAGAGAGCCCCCTCCTTCTTCTTCTTCCTTGGCCTCCCCCCTAGATGGGAGGAGAGTTTCCCCTCTGGTCCATGACCTCCATAGCGGCGGAGGGGCGAGAGCCCCTCCGAGATTGGATCTCTCTCTCTGTTCTCTTCTGTTTCGCGTTCCTATTTTTTGGCCCTTCACCGTTTCTTAAATTCTCAGAGATCCGTAACTCCGATTGGGCTGAATTTTAACATGATTTTTTCCCATAAATTATCTTTCTTGCAGCGAAAGAAGGGGGTCAACCAACCTACGAGGCTCTCACTAACCACTACGGCGCACAAGACCCCCCCTAGCGCGCCCTGGTGGTTAGTTGGCCCCTCGAGCGCTGTCTTGCGTTGATTCTTCTTACATAAATTCACATATATTCCAAAAAAATCTCCATAAAGTTTTATCGCGTTTGGACTTCATTTGATATGGATATTCTGCGAAACAAAAAACATGCAACAAACAGGAACTGGCACTGGGCACTGGATCAATATGTTAGTCCTAAAAAATAATACAAAATGTTGCCAAAAGTATATAAAAGTTGTATAATATTGGATGAAACAATAAAAAATTATAGATACGACGGAGACGTATCAGCATCCCCAAGCTTAATTCCTGCTCGTCCTCGAGTAGGTAAATGACAAAAAAGATAATTTTTGATGTGGAATGCTACCTAGCATAATGTAACACCCCATGTCATTAGCCACAGTAATCACTTTTGATAATGACAAGTCAGCATGATTAACAGTGCCTAATCATCATTTGCATCATATTGCATTTCAACTCCTAAGTCAAAATTCAAATTAAATTAAAGTGGAAAATAAAAGTTGTTCAAACACAGAAACTAAAATGTTCAATAAATAACAAATATTCCAGAGACTGTTCTAAAATTGTAACCAATATTTAATAAATTAATTAAGTAATTCAAGCATTCTCTAACGGTAGCTGAAAACAATATTTAATAGCCTTTTATTTAATCTAAATTAAATATGAAATTATGTTTTGCCCAAACTAGTTTTTGGTGGTAGACTACAATGCACTCTGATTTATGGACTAGGTCACACTTTTTGTAAAATTCATTTAGGGCCACACAATTTTGCAAAACAAAAAAGAAAAGAAACAGAAAAAGAGAAAATAGAAAAGGCCTAAAGGCGCTACTGTGCACTCGAGCCTACCGCTACAGTGCCGGCCCAGCCCACCTGGCGCCGTCCCCCACCTCCCGCACTGCTCCGCACCTCGCACGCGCGAGCCAGGCCCCCCCCCCCTCCGTGCGGTCGACAGCGCGCCCGCGCCCGCGTTGGGGATAAGAGCAGCTCCCCGCTCTCCCTGGCGAACCCTAGCCACCATTCCCCCCCCCCCTTCCTCCCTCGTTCCCCACCTCGCCCGACGCCGCCATGATCGGCCTCCACTGAAGCTCGCGGCCACCGCCTCTGCCTCGCCACCGTGACGTGTCCACGAGCTCCGCCGTGCTCCTCTACGCCTCCTGCGCCAACGAACCGAAGCCGAACGCCTCTGCATCGCCGGCCCGCGTCGTCTTATTCCCCTACGACCGCCTGTGTCGCCGCCGTCGATTCGCACCGCCCCGAGCCCCTCCGTTCTTCCCCGGGCCTTCTCTGCAACGCCGGTGAGCCCCTGCGTCGAACGCGCCCTCCCCTGCCCCCTCTAGCCGCCCGTAGCCACTGCTCCGTCGAGGCCCGAACCCACCGCCGCCTAGTTTGGTCGCCGGCGCTTCTCCGGTGACCATTTGGTCACCCGCGCGTGACCAACGTGCTCGCCGTGCCGCGTAGGTGCCTCCTAGCCCATTCGTTCGACTCGTGCGTGACCGCATCGCCGTTTGCCATCGCCACCCGAGTCCGGTCGCCGCCGACGTGCTCGCCGCCGTCACTACGCGTCGTCTCCGGCCACGCCACCACCACCAATGCACGCGGCATTGACCTCCCGATCGAACGCGCCAAACCCCGCCCAAAATGGTGCACCGTAGGCAAAACCCGAGCTCGCCGGAGTTCGCTGCCGCGCTCGGGCTCGCCGGAGCGCTCTCCGGCTGGCGTCCGACATGGCCAGCTGGGCCCCACCCCCAGGGCCACTGGCCAGTGGGCCCCCTTGGCCCCAGTTGACCTGTTGACCAGGTCAACTGCTGATGTGGCCGCCCCTGTCTCATTGACATGCGGGCCCCACCTAATAAACGAATTTAAATAAATAAATAAATTGCTAATTAGTTAATTAAGTTAATTAGTTAAACTAACAACCACTGACTGCTGGGCCCCACCTGCTAATTAGTTTAGTTAAATTAAATTAACCCTATTTAATTAGCTGAGTCACTGACCCTGGTCAGCCCATGTTGACCTGCTGACGTCACACTTAGGTCATGCTGACATCATCATTCACTATTCTGGATAATTTGAATTTAAATAAATAATTAAATTCAAAAAATCAGTTAAAACTTTAGAAAATCATATAAAATAATCCGTAACTCCGATGAAAATAATTTATATATGAAAGTTGCTCAGAATTTCAATACGAACCCGAATACGCCCTCCGTATTCCTATCAGATGCCCCTAGCTAGATGAACATGGAACTTTTAGACCGATTTCGATAAATGAATAGTGCCCAACTTTAATTAAATAAATCCGGATAAATTCCTAAATTAACTAAATCATTTAGTTAGGTAGTAGAACACCTCTGCATAGCATTTAGGCATGTCATGCATATTGGTTGCATTATTGCCGTGAATTTATTGTTTCTCTCCCCTCCTTCTCTCTCGATAGATGCCGAGACCGACGACGTTGCAGCTGGGTACGACTACGCTACAGACGAGCAGCCCGTTGACGACCCCTCTCTCTTGCCAGAGCAACCAGGCAAGCCCCCCCCCTTTTGAGCATCCAGATATCGCCCATTCCATTTCTCCTGCTTGAATTAGATTTTGCTACTGTTAATGTTTGCTCCTATTCTGATGCATAGCCTGCTTTCGTAACCTGTTCATTGTTACCTTACCTGCCTATGATAAACTGTTTAGTATAGGTTGGTAGTGAACCATAAGTGACCCCCACCACCTTACCCTTGTTGCCCCTGCTTGGTCATCGACGACTCGATCAGTGTGATCGTCGACCAGAGACCGACACATCACCTCACCCCCCCCCTTAGTTGAACGACTCTGCATAGTTACTCTCGAGTGCCGAGGGTGATACCTCGTAACGCACTCCTGATGAATACTCTGCAGTGTAGCTGTTTGGTCATGGTCATCGAGGGTGATTCCTCCTTCTCCACTTCCGATATAACTCTGTCGTGCAACCCCTCAGTGTGAACCTCGAGGGTGATGCCTCATACGTTCACCCTGATGTTTTCATCGAGTGGAATCCACCGAGGGTGATTCCTCGAGGTTTCCCCCTTGATGCTATGACCACACGGTTACTTTGACCTTTGTTACAGGCGGGTCGACCCTGGTGGGTACCTGCTGGGGATCTATGATGTCGGGTGTGCCGGAAGGGCACTCGAGTGTGATATTGTGGCAGAGCTTCAGAAACTCTGATTGTCTCCGCGTGTTACTAAGTGAGCTTATTGGATTTGGGTGTGTGATCTGAGTGGGTCGACGTGCCCTATACGCACTACCACCACGCGGGATAATGGTTATGGGGCCCTTTGCGATGTACGTTTCTCCCGAAAGCTCTTCAGACATCACGTTTAACCGTGCGGGCTGATCGCCGGGAATGGGCTGGATACTTCACTGATGAGTTCAATGTCGCGCCTGCACCCCGGCCAGCCACGCAACGCGTAGGGTGCCCAGGGCGATGGCCCAAGACCTCTGGGTGCATAGGTTAGTCCGGCGTGCTGACCTCTCTGCTGAGCCTAGGTAGGGCGCTGCTTCGTGTTAATCTCCCGAGGCCGGGCATTACCCAGCCAGTGTGTCCGGCCAGAGTTGATCGAGCGTGTTGGGTAACAGTAGTGCACCCCTGCAGGGAAGAATAATCTATCGATAGCCGGTTCTACGGTAAAGGACGCTCAGTTTGTGTATCCCGATCTTTTACTTGAAGTGGATACTTGTTTAATTAATTGAAGCTTCGGGATCGCTTTCTTGCAGGGAGTCGAGGAAGGATCTCTAGGCTTTGCTTCAACATGTTTGCTTAATAAAATGCTATTCTACTCTCTTCTAGTTGCTGCAAGATGATGGCTTCATGAAGATGCTAGTCTTTGATAGGACTAGGCCTTCTCTCTATTCCGGCATTTCTGCAGCCCAGTCCACATATACAGCCTTTCTCCATTGATAATGTTGCATATGTAGTGTAGATCCTTGCTTGCTGAGTACTTCGGATGAGTACTCACGGTTGCTTTGTTACTTCTTTTTCCCCATATTCCCCTACTTGATGATACATCAGACGATGGAGCCCCGGAGCCAGATGCCACCTCAGGAGCTTACTACCAGGAGGGTCCAGACGGTACTTACTACTGGATCGAGCCAGCCGACCAGGAGTAGGATCGGAGGCTCCCAGGCAGGAGGCCTACGCCTTTCGATCTAGAGTCGTTGTTTGTGCTAGCCTTCTTAAGGCAAAAACTTGTCTAACTATGTCTGTACTCAGATAATATTTGTATGACTGACTTATGTATTCGGATCTTCGTGATCCCTGGTCTGTAATATTGTGGATCTTCGTTTATTTGTGTTAGAGTTGTGTTGTGATATCTTCCCGTGAGTCCCTGTGCTTGATCGTGCATGTTTGCGTGTATGATTAGTGCACGATTAAGTCGGGGGCGTCACACATAATCTTGATCATATAATCTAATCATGGCATGAATATTAAGACACGAGTGATTCAAAGCAATAGTCTATAATTTGACACAAAGACATCAATACTCAGGCATCCCAACAAACAATCATGTCTTTTAAAGACCCCCCCCCCTAGCGCGCCCTGGTGGTTAGTTGGCCCCTCGAGCTCTATCTTGCGTTGATTCTTCTTACATAAATTCACATATATTCCAGAAAAATCTCCATAAAGTTTTATCGCGTTTGGACTTCATTTGATATGGATATTCTGCGAAACAAAAAACATGCAACAAACAGGAACTGGCACTGGGCACTGGATCAATATGTTAGTCCCAAAAAATAATACAAAATGTTGCCAAAAGTATATAAAAGTTGTATAATATTGGATGGAACAATAATAAATTATAGATACGATGGAGACGTATCAACATCCCCAAGCTTAATTCCTGCTCGTCCTCGAGTAGGTAAATGACAAAAAAGATAATTTTTGATGTGGAATGCTACCTAGCATAATCTTGATCATATAATCTAATCATGGCATGAATATTAAGACACGAGTGATTCAAAGCAATAGTCTATAATTTGACACAAAGACATCAATACTCAGGCATCCCAACAAACAATCATGTCTTTTAAAAATATCAATGCTAAAGAACGCTATCCCTACAAAATCATATAGTCTTGTCATGCTCCATCTTGTTAACACAAAGTATTTATCATGCACAACCCCGATGACAAGCCAAGCAATTGGTTCATACTTTTTAACACGATTCAGCTTTTTCAATCCCCATGCAGTACATGAGCGCAAGCCATGGACATAGCACTATGGGTGGAATAGAGTATGATGATAGGGGTAAACATAGAGAAGACAAAAAAGTAAGAAAGTCTCACATCGACGCGGCTAATCAACTGGCTATGGAGATGCCCATCAATTGATATCAATGTGAGGAGTAGGGATTGCCATGCAACATATGCACTAAGAGCTATAAGTGTATGAAAGCTCAATATGAAAATTAAGTGGGTGTGCATCCAACTTGCTTGCTCATGAAGATGTCGGGCATTTGAGGAAGCCCATCATCGAAATATACAAGCCAAGTTCTATAATGAAAAATTCCCACTAGTATATGAAAGTGACTACATAGGAGACTCTCTACATGAAAAACATGGTGCTACTCTGAAGCACAAGTGTGGTAAAGGATAGTAACAATGCCCCTTCTCTCTTTTCTCTCATTTTTTTTCTTTTTTTCTTTTTTTCTTGGGCTCTTTTTAGCCTCACTTTTTCTCTCTCTTTTTTTTATATATTTTGTCCGGAGTCCCATCCCGACTTGTGGGGGAATCATAGTCTCCATCATCCTTTCCTCACTGGGACATGCTCTAATAATGAATAATGACGATCATCACACTTCTATTTACTTACAACTCAATATTATAACTCAATACGTAGAACAAAGCATGACTATATGAATGCCTCTGGCAGTGTACCAGGATGTGCAATGATCTAGCGTAGCAAGGATATCAAAAAATGGACAAGCCATGAAAATATCATGCTAGCTATCTTACGATCATGCAAAGCAATATGACCATGAATGCTCAAGTCATAAAACGGAATGGTGGAAGTTGCATGGCAATATATGACGGAATGGCTATGGAAATGCCATAATAGGTAGGTATGGTGGCTGTTTTGAGGAAGATATAATAAGGCTTATGTGTGATAGAGCGTATCATATCAGGGGGTTTGGATGCACCGGCGAAGTTTGAACCACATCTCGAGGTGAGAAAGGGCAATGCACGGTACCGTAGAGGCTAGAAAAATTGTGGAAAGGTAAGAGTGCATATAATCCATGGACTCACATTAGTCATAAAGAACTCACATACTTATTGCAAAAGTTTATTAGCCCTCGAAGAAAAGTACTACTACGCATGCCCCTAGGGGGATAGATTGGTAGGAAAGGACCATCGCTCGTCCCCGACCGCCACTTATAAGGAAGACAATCAATAATAAATCATACTCCAACTTCTTAGCATAACGAGAGACTATACGTGCATGCTTCGGGAATCACAAACCTTAACACCAATATTCTTACTAACCACAACCATTTACTAGTACCTCCCACATATTATCATCTCTATATCGCAAAACTATTGCAAGGAATCAAACATATCATATTCAATGATCCACAAGTTTTATGTAGGATTTTATGACTAACCATGCAAATGACCAATTCCTGTTGACTCTCTAAATAGATACAAGTGAAGCAAGATAGTTTAATTATTTCTACAAAAGACCATGCTCTAATAAATATAAGTGAAGCAAAAGAGCATTCTACAAATAACGGTTTTCTATATGTAGAGAAACATGCAATCCAAACTTCAAATGATATAAGTGAAGCACATGAAGCATTCTATAAAGCCATACTCAAAAGATATAAGTGAAGTGCAAAGAGCATTCTATAAATCAACCAAGGACTATCTCATACCAGCATGGTGCATTATTAAAAGAAAAATAAAAAGCATACGACGCTCCAAGATTTACACATATCACGTGAACAAAACAAAAACCGAAACATACCGATACTTGTTGAAGAAAGATGGGATGCCCCTTAGACGCTTGAGTCTCCTTGACTATTTACTTGGGGTGCCTTGGGAATCCCCAAGCTTGAACTCTTGCCTCTCCTCCTTCTCCTCATCGAGACCTCCTCGATCCTCGAACACTTCATCCACACAAAACTTGACAAAACCCTCGTGAGATCCGTTAGTATATTAAAGCAAATCACTACTCTAAGTACTGTTGCAAACCAATTCATATTATATTTTTGCATTATACCTACTATATTCTAACTTATCCATGGCTTTTACCACCAATACACTCCATAGTTCCATCAAAATAAGCAAAACAATGCTTCAAAAACAGAATCTGTCAAAAACAGGATAGTCGGTAGCAATATGAACTTTGACCATACTTCTGTAACTCCAAAAATCCTGAAAAATTAGGACAAAATAAAATTTTTGCATAGAAGTACTTCAGAAACTTTTGACATTCCAGTAAAAAATGTAAATTCACGCACTACAGCCAAAGTTTCTGTTATTGCACGCGCGCATACCAAACAAGCAATCTAATCATCCTAAAGGAAAATCTTGGCACATTATTTTTATAATACAATGGATTTGTACAAGGGGATAATTATTTTTGTTGAAAAGTTTCTGTAATCAAGGTTCACAAAGTTTCCATGGGCATGAACAAAGTTCAAGGCTAACTCCCACTTTAACAATGCTCGTCTCTCTCACTTTCACTTTTCTTTTTGAAAAAAGTTTACATTTCGTCTATATTTTTTTGTTTTTTAACTTTATAAAAGCACACAACAAAATAAAAATGACTCTCTAAAACTTCCGAGTTGTCTCCCTGGCAGCGCTTTCTTTAAAGCCATTAAGCTAGGCATAAAGTGCTCAAGTAATCGATCCACCCGTATCCCAAGGTATATCAAAGCCAATTTTAATTAACAATGATTTATAATTTAGTAGTGAGCACAAAGCAACGTATATCATGCAATGACAAAGTCCAACTCTCCTCCTATGCATCGTCATATCATAAAAGAACAATTCATGCACATCAAGTAAAGGCCAATACATAGCATAAGCAGTTTCTTGTAATTTTATCGTGTTGGAAACATAGAGTGGTGGAGATGTAGTTCCTCTCTCACAATAATTGCAAGTAGGAGCAGCAAGCACATGCATATCATATTCATCAAAATCATCATGTGCAACGGTAAAAGGCAACCCATCAATGTAATCCTTAATAAGTGCAAACTTCTCCGATATAGTGTAGTTGGGAGAATTCAAAAGGATAATAGGACTATCATGTGTGGGTGCAATAGCAACAATTTCATTATTAACATAAGGAACTATAGCAAGTTCATCTCCATAAGCATAATTCATATTGGCATCTTGGCCACAAGCATAGCAAGCATCAAGTTCATTAAAAAGGGATATTTCAAATGAATCAACGGGATCATAGCAATTATCATAGCATTCATCCTTCGGTAAGAACGAAGGGAAATTAAACAATGTATGGGATAAAGAGTTACTCTCATTAGAAGGTTGGAACGGGTGATCAATCCTCTCTTCCTCCTTTTGTTCTTCGCTCTCCCCGTCATCTTTTTCATCTAATGAGCTCACAATTTCATCAATTTCTTCTTCCATAGTTTCCTACAAAATATTAGTCTCTTCTTGGGCAGCGGAGGAGTCCTCAATATATGGTTTAACATAAGCATTAGAAGCATAGTTTTCATAGCAATATTTAAGTATGGCAAAATTTTCAGATTTGTAAAGAGTAACATCATACTTTTCAATCAAAGAAGCAATTTCATAAGCACCCTTAAAAGCAACAAATTCTTCAATTTGTTCAACATCATAATAATTATAAGCACCCTTGGCATAAGAAGACAAGATTCCATTATCCTTAAACTCACATTGGAAAGAAAGGTGTTTTTTAGGGTCTTCAGAACAACAAGTAAAATCATGTATTTCGCATAAATTCCAAGCATAACAATGCAAATTATTAATAAGATGCCATAAAAGTTTCCCTTTTTGAGATAAGCGGTGTCGCACAAAATAATCATGCCCATTAAGCTAGTTGGGTTTTCAGCACGACCACATAGGGATCTAAGATGATCCAAGTAGAAAGCTTCAGCAGTATGATAGATTTTGGGTGGTTCTTCAACCATTGGTTTAGTAGGTACAACTAATTTTTTTGGTATTTTGTGTTTCCTACCCATAACTAAAGATAGAAAACAAGAGCACAAAATAAAAGTTACTTAGTGATAAAGCAAATAAGCACACACGAGAATATTCACCCCACGCTATTGCTCCCCTGCAACGGCGCCAGAAAAGGTCTTGATAACCCACAAGTATAGGGCATCATTTGTAGCCCTTTTCGATAAATAATAGTGTAGAACCCAATGAGGAGCTAAAGGTAGAACAAATATTCCCTCAAGTTCTATCGACAACCGATACAACTCTACGCACACTTAACGTTTGCTTTACCTAGGACAAGTATGAAACTATTTTGTAGGTGTGATGCTAGAACTACTCTGCAAGAATAAAACTACGAATAATTTGTAAGATAATAAAAGTTATTTGTTTCGTAGAAAGCTTTTTGTCACACAAGAAAGTTATTTGTCCCTAGGCGATCGATAACTAGACCGGTAATCATAATTGCAATTTTATATGAGGGAGAGGCATGAGCTAACATACTTTTCGTATTTGGATCATATGCACTTATGATTGGAACTCTAGCAAGCATCCTCAACTACCAAATATCATTAAGGTAAAACCCAACCATAGCATTAAGTATCAAGTCCTCTTTACTCCCATACGCAACAACCACCTTACTCGGGCGTAAGCTTCTGTCACTCTAGCCACCCACCATAAGAGAATCATGAACGTATTGCAACACCCTACAGCGGGGATCCCTCACATTTGCGCGACACGGAGGGCACCATAGGACAGCACCAAAATAAAACATACAACTCAAACCAATCATGATCATCAATCAACCCATAGGACAAAACATATCTACTCAAACATCATAGGATAACCACATATCATTGGGTAATAATATATAGTGTTGAGCACCATGTTTAAGTAGAGAATTGCAGCGGGAATAGAGAGGTTACACTGCTGCATAGAGGGGGAGAAATTGGTGTTGACGGTAGCAAGGTTGTTGATGTAGATCGCCGTCACGATCCTTGTCCAGACGGCACTCCGGCGCCACTGGGAGAGAGGGGGAGAGAGCCCCCCTTCTTCTTCTTCTTCCTTGGCCTCCACCCTAGATGGGAGGAGGGTTTCCCCTTTGGCCCATGGCCTCCATGGCGATGGAGGGGCGAGAGCCCCTCCGAGATTGGATCTCTCTCTTTCCATTCTCTTCTTTTTCGTGTTCCTGTTTTTTGGCCTTCACCATTTCTAAATTCCCGGAGATCCGTAACTCCGATTGGGCTAAAATTTTAACATGATTTTTTTCCATAAATTATATTTCTTGCGGCGAAAGAAGGGAGTCAACCGACCTATGAGGCTCTCACTAACCACCACGGCGCGCCAGACCCCCCTGGCGTGCCCTGGTGGTTAGTGGGCCCCTCGAGTGCCGTATTGCGTTGATTCTTCTTCCATAAATTCACATATATTCCAAAAAAAATCTCCATAAAGTTTTATCGTGTTTGGACTTCGTTTGATATGGATATTCTGTGAAACAAAAACATGCAACAAATTGGAACTGGCACTGGGCACTGGATCAATATAAAATATTGCCGAAAGTATATAAAAGTTGTATAATATTGGCATGGAACAATAAAAAATTATAGATACGACGGAGACGTATCAGCGCCTTGTGGACGAGGAGGTGAGTGTCTTTAGCAGCATGACCAACACCATCAAAGGAGTTGGCATCCACCATCAGGGATAACAAGCCTATCAATGTGCCCCCTTCCCTCTACACTGTTGTCATGGACAAGATTGGGTCCAATGAGGAGGCTCTGATGGTCACTCTTAGCCACCTCCTGGACAACAAGGCATAGGGTCTTGGAGTTGTTGGTATTGAAGTCCAACACAAGAAGCTCTGGCTTAGGATCGGGCTGAGTAAACATTACTACTTGTAGTGCAAGAGTATTTGAGATGGTGGCATTCATGGTGATGATGTATATTTTTTTGGTACTTAGGCTTGAAAACAGTTGATGGGATGTATATTTTGATGAGGTAGTATATACTAACCCCTCATATGGTGAACTTGCGGTGGTAGGATTACACCCTCTTTTTGATGTGGTGGTAGGACAACATGGTAGGTTGGTGAACTTGTGATGCATCTGTGTATATGAATCATGCATGTGTTGCCCCTCATATGGTGAATCTGCTCCATATGTTCTTGCCAACTTGTGTTGCCTGTCCTATTTGTTGAAACCATTTTTTAGGGAATGCCATCATTAGGTCACTTTATTGATTATCATAAAATGCTTACATCATTCATGAGAGGATAAAAATAAAAAAATGGGGGATTATCTACCCAATAACATGAAATACCATTCCCGTATCAATGTTTTTGCCACCTCATGAGCTACAATGTTTGATTCCCGAGCCCGGTGCTTGAATTGGACATGTCTATCTTTGTAACCAAGTTCGCACAGTCAGCATAAATTACGCACCTTCAGTCCACCACCATGTATACGATCCTATACAAGCTTCTACCAATTCAGTACAGTCAGGTTCTGCAATAATTTGATGATATCCCATCGATGCCACCATTGATTCATTAGAAGCATTAGGAAAGAAAGTACAGGTTGTTGCAACGAAGTTGTCGTGTGAATCGCGGATCATTGCACATGTACTTCCCTCTCCCCCTCACTTTGAAAGGAAGCATCTACATTAAGTTTTAGATGCCCCACATCTGGTTTGGACCTCTTAATATTCTCCCTGATACTTGCATTCGACCTGTGTCGTGGATTTAACACGACAGATGCCCTTGTGAAAGGACTTAGGTGTCGAGCCATCGCGCATAGGTTATATCGAAGGGGTTGAGCGGGTCAAAGGACACAAGATTTACCCAGGTTCGGCCCCTCTCAACGAGGTAAAAGCCTACGTCCTGCTTCTAGTTGTATTGCTTGGGTTTCGATTACAAGGAAGCGAATACGCTTGACCTAGCTATCGATTGGTTGTTTCTTGAGTTAACCCGCCGCCGGGTCTCGCCTTTATATACATGTCGAGGCCCGGGGCTTACAAGAGTCCGAGTCAGCTCACACAACGTGACCGGCCTGGTTTCTAAATCACCTCGCCTTACAAGGCAAGTCATCACATGGCGGTTCATACGTCTGGGTCTTGGGCCACCACCAGGCCCGCCCCATGAGCCGCCGTCTTCATACCTGTCTTCTTGGGCTTTATTTGGGCCTTTCTTGTTGAGTCGTGAATGGTGTAACCCAGCCCTTCTGGGCGGGTCACACCCCGGGGGTATATCCCCAACATTTGGCCCCAGGTTGACTTGAACTTGTTCGTGTCAATCTTCACCGCTTCAATTGGCGAGTCATCTCCCCAAAGCTTAACCTTGAATAAAATGGTGTAACCCGCCATGACGTCACGTGGAGTAAATTCATAAAAAATCCATGACATCACAACGGATCTTTTGCATTAACTGGCCACCTGAGAATCGAGGCGCCCGCACCGTTTGCGATAATCGCAATTGCCTCCTCAATTTTCACGCCTGACATTTTACTATTCAACTTTTCCCTTATAAATAAACACGGGGGGGGGGGGGATCCTTTTTCTCTTTTACCCCCGCCCCTCTCTCTTCTTCATCTTCCTTGCGCTGTCGCCACGACTCGAACTCCGCCGCCGCCGTTCCTCTTCAGCAACCTCAACGTCGGCCACTGCATCAACCTGAACGAAGTAGAGAATCGTGGCACCCGTCCGCTCACCTTCACCATAGTCAGGTACTACTTCTTAGCCCTTTCAGATCTGCATTAGGGCACCAACTTCTCACCAGTTCGTTGGCGTTCGTCGCAGTTCTTCATAACGCTGGATAGATCTCATCTTTCAACCTAGAAACATCGTAGTAATAACGCGGTAGCCAGTTTAGCATCCATACTGAATCTCCAGTAGATCTCTTTGTTTTCGGAATCGGTATTCCACCCACTAGTTCTTCCACTGTTACCTTTAGGTTTCATCATTATTTTTCTTTTTTGAATGGTCCGTAGATCCGTGAACATGACAGCAACTTGTGAAACTGGTTTGCCCATATACTTAACAAAATCTCAACTATCTTGATTTGACAGTCAATTGACCCGCCATTCACTATCTGGACTGTTTAAATATCAATCTCTGTAACCCGCCAGAACTTAGCCGGGTTAATCATAATGCATAATTTGTCCAAAAATCCAGAACCTTGTATGAGCCGTCTGAAAGATCGTGGATGTCGCCTAGAGGGGGGTGAATAGGCGCTTTAAAATAATTACGGTTCAGGCTTGAACAAATGCGGAATAAAACTAGCATTTAATTTGTCAAGCACAAAACCTAAAACAACTAGGCTCACCTATGTGCACCAACAACTTATGCTAAGCAAGATAAACAACTAAGTGATAGCAAGATATATAACATGCCATACTATGGCTATCACAAAGTAAAGTGCATAAGTAAAGGGCTCGGGTAAGAGATAACCGAGGCACGTAGAGACGATGATATATCCCGAAGTTCACACCCTTGCGGATGCTAATCTCCGTTTGGAGCGGTGTGGAGGCACAATGCTCCCAAGAAGCCACTAGGGCCACCGTAATCTCCTCACGCCCTCGCACAATGCAAGATGCCGTGATTCCACTAAGGGACCCTTGAGGGAGGTCACCGAACCCGTACAAATGGCAACCCTTGGGGGCGGTCACCAAACCCGTACACTTTGGCAACCCTTGGGGGCGGTCACCGGTACCCGTCAAATTGCTCGGGGCGATCTCCACAACCTAATTGGAGACCTTGACGCTTGCCCGGAGCTTTACACCACAATGATTGAGCTCCGAAGCACCACCAACCGTCTAGGGCGCCAAGCACCCAAGAGCTCAAGGGTACCAAGCACCCAAGAGTAATAAGCTTCTCAACTTGTAACTTCCACGTATCACCGTGGAGAACTCAAACCTATGCACCAAATGCAATGGCAAGGGCACACAGAGTGCCCAAGTCCCTCACTCTCAAATCCCACCAAAGCAACGAAAGCTATGGAGGAAAATGAGAGGAAGAACGAAGAAGAGAACATGAAGAACTCCAAGATCTAGATCCAAAGGGTTCCCCTCACATAGAGGAGAAAGTGATTGGTAGAAACGTAGATCTAGATCTCCTCTCTCTTTTCCCCCCGAAACTAGCAAGAATCCATGGAGGGATTGAGAGTTAGCAAGCTCGAAGAAGGTCAACAATGGGGGAAGAACTTGAGCTAAAAGGATAAGACTCAATGGGGAAGAAGATCCCCTTTTATAGGTGGGGAAAAATCCAACCGTTATCCCCATTCTCAGCCCGCAGTGGGCGGTACTACCGCTCTATGGAGCGGTACTACCACTGGCTGCAGCGGCACTGCCGCTCGGCCTAGCGGTACTACCGCTGGGACCTCGCACAGCGCCTAAGGGAGAAGGAACAGAGAGGAGGGCCATTGAGCGGCACTAGTAGCGGTAGTAGGGGTGGTACTACCGCTCCTACTGCCGTTGCTACTACCGCTGAACCCGACACGAGACACGCAGGTCTCGAGTCGAGGCGGTACTAGCGTGGAACCGGAGCCGTACTACCGCCTGTGGCCGTGGGCGGTACTACCGCTGTGAAACAGTGGTACTACCGCTTATGGCTTTCAGCGGTACTGCCGCTCCGGGGCCGCGGTACTACCGCTGGCGCCTCCCTTATGCCACTTCCAAGCAAAACAGATGCTCCAGGAAAACCAGAATTGCCACAACTTCTACAAATGAGCTCCAAAATGAGCAAACTCAAGCTTGTTGGATAGATGACGATGAGTAGCATCCAACAGTGACTGGTTATAGTAAGAAGAGGCAGGGGAGGTATGCCAAACATATAGAAGAGAGAAACCTCCAACAAAGAAGAACTGGCATAACCTCCAACATCGAAAACATCATAGAAGATGCATGTGAACTCCGTTTTTGATGAACTCGAGCTTGTCATGAAGATGACCATAAGCTCTAAAACTCACAAAGGGAAACACCAAACAAGAACCAAGAAAGATGATGCAAGGATGCAATGGTTTGAGCTCTCTACGAACGATACGATCAAGCTACTCATCGAGATCCCCCCTTGATAGTACGACAACTGATCCTATAACCCGGTCTCTCAACAACCACCATGAGACCGGTAAAATAGAGAACCTATCAAGGGCAAACCTTTGCCTTGCACATAGTCCACTTGAGCTAGATGAAGACGATCTTGACTCTATCAAGTTGGACCACCTTTCTTGATTGCGTTGGCTCGATGAAGACTAGTTGATTGCTCCCCCATACTCCACTATGGGTGAGCCACACTTCGGCACATCTTCACAAGTCCATTGTCACCACAATGGATGGCAAGCTTCAAGCACTTGATCTCTTTGTGATGCTCCACTTGAACTTGCACACCGCAATCTTGATGACGATCACCACTTGATGTCATCCTCCATGGGTTGTATGATATCTTCCTCTTGAATCAAGCCCATGGACACATACCTAACCCCACATAGAACTCTCACATAGACCATGGATTAGTACACAAAGTGTAATGGACAATGCTTACCATACCATGGGATCACTTGATCCCTCTCGGTACTTTTTCTACGCTTTGTGAGTTGATCAACTTGATTCACTCTTGACTTAGTCTTGATCAACCTTGAATATTTCCAACTCTCTTCATTTGGATGATGCCTTGAAGATAAACATGAATGATCACACAATCTTCTTCTTCAAGACATGCTTGCAATAAGCTCAACTCTCACATGACCAATCTTTGGATAATTCCTTGAATAGCACCTTGGCCAACACATAAACTCCTTGAAATCAACACATGGACTTCAAGACAAGCCTATGGACAAATCCTTCAAATATAACTCGAGGCAACCATTAGTCCATAGAGATTGTCATAAATTACCAAAACCTCACATGGGGGCACCGCATGTTCTTTCACCGTCGGCAATGTTGGCCGGCTCATGTTTATCAACTTAATCTTGATCTTGTAACCCACCAGGAAAACAGCCGAATTAAACATGAATTCTGTAATCACTGGGCGGTTCTTCACTATAATATTAACCCGCCACACTCTATTCTCAGGCACCCACTATCAAAAATGACTAAGACCATCACCTCTTCGATTGGGTTGTTTCCACTGTCACCGAACAATCTCTCAGTGAGTATGTTGAGATGGGTGTCTTACTCGCAAAGGACATCATCCACTGGCGAGTCCTAGGAGCTGAAGTTCTGCCTCAACCTAAGGACGGCGAGGTCATAGTCTTTGCAGATCATCTTCTTCGTGGGTTCTCACCACCTGGGTCCAAATTCTTTTGAGATTCTGAATCTCTACCAGTTGGCCCCAATTCTGTGTCAAACATATGCAACTTCCAAGTATTTTGCGAGGTCTACCTTCAAGAGGAGCCCATCGTTGATCTATTTAGAGAATATTACTACTTGAATCGCCAGACCGAGATGACAGACGGGCCTAGCCTTGAACTCAGCGGGATTTCAATCCAGAGGCGGAGGGACATCATCTTCCTTGCAGCTGCACTGCTCAGTCATCCCAAGGACTGGAACCAGACTTGGTTCTATTGCCAGGACACCTCTCCAGCGGGTGAAAATCCTCTGTCGAGTTTCCGCACTTGCCGGCTCAGCCCTCGACATCCACGCCCCGACCGGATCACTACTGCAGAACGAACCAAATACACGGCTACCTTTCCAAAGATAAGGGCCTTACTAGCCAATGGTTTAACTGGTGTTGATTTGGTCCGATGCTGGGTCGCTCGGAGAATCTTGCCTTTGAGCCGCCATACCGGCTTACTGTGCCAATACACATGTGATGTGAAAGACCCACAGCGGTACAATCAAACACGTCTTGATGGCCAACAAATTAATGAAATGACCAAGACATTGCTTGGGGAGACCCTCGAAGACTGCAGCAAAATGGGGCTCAACCCCTTTCTGCGCTCTCAATCCTGCTCCCAACGTAAGTATTTTAAGTCTCTTTAATCCATTTATCACTTTCTCATAAACCGCCTGTCTTCTCATTGTCATTTGTACTTTCAGGCCGATTCTCCCTTCTGGGCCAAGAAACTACAAGATAAGCCGGCCAAAAAGACCAGAGCAAAGTCCAAGGCTCCAAAAAAGTCCAGAGGAAAGAAACAGGATGTTGAAGACTTGTTTACCCTTGACCATGAGTCGGAGGTAGAACTTGATTCTCTTGGCTTCTTTTTTATGCAACTTATTGACGCTGCCTCCTCTCAGGACGATGTGGAGACCAGCCATGCAGACGCCGCAGAGGTAACTATAATTTCCTCCGACTCAGAGCCCTTGCCAAGACAGAAAAATCGGCAGGTGACCCGGAAAGTAAGATTTTCTCACCCTTTAGCTTACTTGGATCCTGACTTTATTTTGAAGAAATAGCAACACGAGGCGAAGCGTGCAACCAGGAGCAGTGGTGGTGGCGACCTTGCCACCGGTTTACCCAACACACCTGCACCTCGAAAGCGCCAGAATGAGGTACCTCACAATCCATCCCTCTCCTTTCCAAAGGCGGGTCTCATTCGTGAACCACTTAACTCTTCTGATTCAAATTATTAGGGAACGTCTCACTCATCATCCGGCGAGTCTACCGGAACCCAGATGCCTGTCTTCAGAGTCGCCCCTGGGTAAATACTTGCACTTGTTTCTCAATGAGTCATAATATATACTCATACTCTTGTATTTTTGTTAGAGGCATAGCAAAGGCAGGCAAGAAATTAAAAGCAGGAGGTTCTTCAAGAGACCCCAAAATTGCTGAACTGGAGAAGCAAATACCAGAAGGTCCTGAGGTTTTAACTCAAGACCTAGAAGAACCCGCCGATGATCCGCCGCCACAGGTCGACAATACAACCGTTGATCCGATGAACATTGATGCTGACCCGGCCATCACCCATAAGCCGCCAAGTCCTGCCAAACTTACTGAAGAGGCCCCCTCTGACAAGGCTGCTGATGATGTTATCATTACTGGCACAAGCTATACAGAGCCGGGTAATCCCACTGTCTTGGCCAAACACAGCGCCAAGGAAGAGCCACCAGCTGCAGACAAAGGTAAATGGAAATTGGACCTGGAGAGCTATACTGGCTTCAGCGCCAGTGATATCCATGCTGGCTACTTAAACCGTCTCCATACTAGCCATGATCTAGAGGCCAGTTTAGGAAATCTTATGAAGGAACGCTACGAGGTATGTTGCTAACTTCTTTCCATATGTAACCATATAGCCGCCAAGTCTAGAGGATAGGAAATAGTAGAGTATGCTGTAGACTTTAATAATTATCTTCAACCTGTGCCCTCTCATAGCCAACTTATTCCTTAAGATCCAAATATGTAGCCCCCAAGGGCCGGCTTAAGCTGAAAAGTTGAGCCGGGACTTGCAATTGCTGTTGTAAAGAAAATCACATATGTAGCCCCCAAGGGCCGGCTTAAACTGAAAAGTTGAGCAGGGACTTGCAGTTGCTATTGTAAAGAAAATCACCTATGTAGCCCCCAAGGGCCGGCTTAAACTGAAAAGTTGAGCCGGGACTTGAACAAAATGACCTACATTAGCCCCCAAGTGCCAAGCATATTGCTTGCAATGTGCTTGGGACTTGTAGTATTTGTAGAGAAAATTCAGAATAGTGATCTTGCTTATTACTAATCTTTTCCTCAGGAATCTTTAACTGTGAGTGAAACGAAACTGGGCGAGCTGTCCAAAAGGCTTAAGCATCAAGAAGCGAAGACTGTGAAAGCTGAGTCAAAATTCCAATTTTCCTTGAAAGAGAATGAGCAGCTCAAGGCCAAATTCGCAACAGAGAGAGCCACCTTTGATACTGAAAAGGCGAGCTTAGTGAAGCGCGCCGAAGAGGCAGAATCACAACTTAAGCCGGTTGCTGAAGAGCTTGCCAGTTTAAAAAGACATATCACCCAGATGACAGACGCCATCTTTGGTAAGATTCATACACTTGAACATCTATTTGAACAGTACTGTAAGCCGCCTTGCAACTCTTAGTGTCCATTTTTTAACTGTCAAACAACTTATGAACAGGCCCCAGGAGCGCCAGTCTTGGCGAAAATATGTTGACGAAGCTCAAGTCAGTGTATTCATTGACTGAGCAGCTATACGCTGGAACTTTGCGAAGTCTGGTGGCCCTAGCAGGTGGAGGAAGACCACCAAAGCAGATCAAGACCGTGCTGGAGCAACTTTCAACAGCACCGGCTCAAGTCGCAGAATATAAACTGTCAGCCGCTCGAGCCGGAGCCATTTGTGCTCTAGGTCGAGCCAAGGCATGGGCAAACGAGCTTGACCCAGAAGAGATAGCGACCGGTTGCCCATAGTTCAAGGACGACGGGTCTGCTTTCACGGAGCAAGATTTCAACAAGTGCGTCAAAGAGATGTGACATGTTGCTTGCCAACTGATTGAAGATCTTAATCTAGATCATTATACTCCGGCTTATGACAAGGACAACCAGAGGATTAAGCCGCCTGATCATGATGTTGTCAACCTTATCCCTCCCCGGCGTAAGCATATCTTCGCTTCTGACATTGATCATTCTGTTATACTCAATGATGAAGCCACTTTCGAAGCTTTAACTGGCATCGACTGGACCGCGACTGATCTTCAGATGATCGAGGAAGAAGAAGAAGAGCCAGTGCAGGATGATCCAGAGTCGTCAACTCACCATGAAGGAAATTAGTGATAAACCCGGTGGCTTTCAAGCGAAAGTATAAGGGTGTTCTTTCAGAAAACATTTTGCTCCAAACTTGTGGGCTCATGATAGCCTTGTAATAGGCTAGTTGAAAACAATGATTTGCCATATTATGCCTTTGTGTATATGGATCCTTACTTTTGAACCGCCAACTTGATCTTTTTTACCCGCCTGATATATTTGCTTATGTAGGTCATGTTGGTATGTACATTTCCATTGAAAACTTTGCATGTCCTGCACAAAGTGTAAATAACATATGCCCTGGCGACTCAACATCAAAAGCCAGGGCGGGTAACTATCCAAACATAATATAGTCTTATGTAAGTACAGAAAAGACTAATATTATGGCCGTTCAAGCTAAAATATACTGGCGACTTAACGTCAAAGACCAGGGCGGGTTACCAAACCTCGCATACTCGTATAACCAGGAAAACATACCTATAGAATTGACTTATACTGCCGGCTTACATCGCCATATCCAGTGAAGGTGATAACCCAAAGACTTGTAAGCGTATGACTCCAATTGCGCAGACCAAAGCATACTGGCGACTCAAAGTCCATAGCCAGGGCGGGTTACCAAACCCAAAAAATGCTCAAATATGAGTTATACAATCAGGGCTACATGACCTGGATTGCTAAAAAATGCACTTAGCAGAAAAATCACAAATCCAAAAGATTCAGAAAAAAGATTCAAAAAATCTCAAAGAATTATCTGGCCGGCTCACCAAAGCATGGCCAGAGTTGGCTACCAATCCATGTGCTTTCATAGGCCGCACAGCCTTGGAGTTAATCCTAGCTTACTATAAGCCGACCCTCACATGACAAAAACCATCGATTTAACCTTAACGAGTTCAGGGTCTTGAAAAAGATTGACTGTTAAGAGTTCGGCGGGTCACTCAGGATTACCTGGCGGAGTAGCAAGTTGCAAACAGGCAGGATAACTAGGGATTCGGCGTCCACGCCTGGTCAAAAGGGTATGAAAGGTAAACCCGGTGGGTTGGAAGCCCCCAAGTGACCTTATGAACAAATAATAAAGACTCAAATACTTAGAGATGAAACGACAGAGGCCCTGAATTATCAGGGATGCCGGCTTTATTATATTGATCATAAAATATATACACTGATAAATGTATATACAATGACGAGAGCCGGTGGCTCAGGTGTAATAAGGTCGTAGATGAGCAATATTCCAGGGCCGGCGGGTCTCCTCCTCCGACTTGCGTGAATCCTTGTGTTCTCGTATGTCAATGAGGTAATATGACCTGTTATTCAGGTTCTTGCTGATCACAAAGGGCCCTTCCCAAGGTGGGGAAAATTTGTGCATATATGTTTGATCTTGGATCAACCAGAGCACCAAGTCGCCTTCTTGAAACGTCCGGGTCTTGACTCTGTGGCTATGATAGCGACGCAGGTCTTGTTGATATATCACCAAACGAGCCGCCGCAAGGTCACGCTCCTCATCCAAAGCATCAAGTGTGTCTTGACGTGCTATCTCATTATCAGCTTCAACATAAGCCGCCACACGAGGCGAGTCATGACGTATGTCATTTGGAAGAACCGCCTCTGCCCCGTAAACCATGAATAAAGGCGTGTAGCCTGTTGACCTGTTGGGGGTGGTATTGATACTCTAGTGTAACACCCCAAAAATCGGGTTATCGATTTTTGTGCTGTTATTCCTTCCTAGCTTTCCTCTCCCGAATTTTTCCTCTAGAATCTGGTGAGTGACCAGGTGAATCCAGACAATCCTCAGCCTCTCCATGAATTTTCCATGCTCTTGTGCCAGTCAAGTTCCCGTCTGTAAACCCCGAACCTCATTTAAACCCTAGTTCCAAAATATCGGAACTAGAAAACCTGCCTTTGTGTTTACAAAGGAGCTATCATTTTTCTTGCTCAGTTGATCCTCCCAAAATTCCCAGAGATCACCCTTCACTCATAAACCCTAGATGTGCAAAAATATTGCCAAGTCATATGCAATATTTATCATCTAGAATTAATTCCTTTTTCTGCCTTTCCGAGGAATTAAATCCAGAAAAATGTCTATCCATCTCCAAAGTTCATGAAAACTTGTGGAGATATTCTATGTAATCATATTGAGCTCTCATAAAAATATTGGCCATAATTAAATAGGGGAAATTGCATTTTCCTATTTAAAGTCAATATTTCAATTTGGGGCCTTTCCAAAGGAACTACCATTTTGGTAGCTAGGAAAAATCCCAATTAATTTGTGGAGCTTATCCTATCCACATATTCACCATTTCCATCAAGATCACAAGTTCCACCAATTAAATTTTGAGCACAACATCCCTTTGCAAATTCTGTCCAGATTTCCTATTTGCAAAGGAAGTGCTTGAATCCTTAATCCTTTTGGGCTGAAAATTTTCAGGGTGGTTAACATTTATAAATCATTCCTGGATACCAAAAACCAGCCCATTTCATCTAGCCAATTTCCCTCAGTAAATTATTTAAGTTTCTGTCCAGATTGTATCTCTATGAAGGAAGTACCCTCATAGATGATCAATTTGAGCTGAAACTTTTCCAGGTATCCTCCATGACCAAATCATCACTCTACGCCAAACATCATCCAAATCCATCTACCCATTTGACCCCTACTTCCTCATTTGCATTTCTGGCCAGGTTGGTGCTTTGTGAAGGAAGTACCAGCTTACCTTGCCCATTTGGGCTGAAACCTTGCCAAGTTAGTCACCCTGGCAGATAATTAACCCTGGCGCAAGATCTTGCCAAGAGAAGCACTGTGGTGGCCACTGTACATATCAAACACATTGCTGCCTGATGTTATTTGACTTTGGTGCGGTCACACCAGAGCTTGCTGTTCGTGCTTGAGGGGTCAACTCGAACCAGAGAAGGACGGGGAAGACACTAGACATCATTTGGCAGCGAGTGCGCCGTGGCACCACCGTGGCCACATGGTGACCACGGGCAGAACAGGACGAGCGGGCGCTCTGTGCTCAAGAGGCTTCGGGAGCCCTCTCCGACGGGCTCCGGCTTGTCCAGAGGCGTCAGCAAGCTCCCCACCGAATGCGTGCATCGTCTGGAATCCTCTCCGCCTCGTCCCGAAGCTCGTAGTTGCCTCTTCCGCCTTCGAGTCTTCGCCGGAGCATCGCCGCTTCGCCGTGCTTCTCGGTGCTTCGGCCACCATCGCGAGACCCCCCACCCTCGGCTATAAATAGCGCGTCTTCGAGCCCCCTCTGCATCACCAGCAAGCCCAGCCCCTCCCAATCCTCCTAGCTGAGCTCCCTGAGCTCCTCCCTCCGCAATGGCAGTGGCTCTGCCGCCGCCCGTCCTCTTCGAGCTAGCCAGCTTCGGCCTCCCCCTCCTCTCCATTCCAGTCCTCGGACTCCCTCGTGGTTCACCGAGCCGCCGCCCCCTCCAATTTCTGCCGGAGTAGCTCGTGCCCGCCACCCCAAGCGCCGCCATGGCTGTCTCCTCTGCCGCCCGTGACCACCTCCCCTTCGAGCTCTCCTAAGTTTCCTGACGGCTGTATCCGGGCGCGGGACAGCGCCTCGAGCTCGCCAGGCTCGTCGGCGGGCCCAGGCGGCAAGGGGAGCACCGGCGATGGGCACGGCCAAGCGGCCAGCGGCCTCCTCTGTTTCCCTGCCACGTCGGGATGAAGAAGATAGTGCAGAGAGAAGAAGTCAATGTGGGGGCCCACCTGCAAGTGACCAACGGCAGGCCCAGCCGGTTCTAAGTGGAGGCGCCCTCTGCACAGTACGCTTCTCAGTTTTGAAAGCGTATTTCCAAAAATACGTTTTCTAATTCCCAGCCGGCGGCCGAACTGTTTAATTAGTGGACGTTCACTCGTTAAGCGCTACAGTGGACACTATTCTGCCTGTTTCTGTGCCTAACGAACGAACGGCTGCAACTTCGCAACTGTAACTCCGATTGAGGTAAAACCAACACCCACGTCTTCAGATCGTCGAGCCCGTTCCGATGGCATCATTTTCATAATGTTTTAACACTGTGAAAATGACCATTTTGCCCGTGCCCTTCGATCAGCCCCTCTGAGAGGGAAACTTTTCCAGCAAATCTTCCTGGAGTTTTATCGCACTTCCACTCGGCGTATTCCTCTACCCCAGGCAAGCCAACCTCTTCCATGAGCTCCGGACTTGCGTGATGACTTTGCTTGCACCCTGTGTGTTCATTGTAGTACATCTGTATCACCTGTTAGTCTGCACTAGCATATACCTGTTATGTCATCTGTATTAGATGTTAGCATTACTTCTCATCTAATATCATGACTGGTTGTCATGCCACATCTTGCCATGCTAGTAACCATATTTTGAATACCGTTATTATGTTAGTGCCATGATTTGATCTTGTGCCATGCTTGTCAACGTTGTTATGACTCTGCTATGATGTTGTTAAATGGCTGTTCACACTTATAACTGTTAAGCTAATGGTGGGATGATGGAGATACAATGATAACCCTAGTCGGTTGATCAGAGTCACCTGTCCGGGCTTATCCGTGCAACCACATTTGCCGGTATGGGACGGCCTTGACTTGGTCTGATCGCGTGCTCTTTCACTGGTACCGCTCGACAGGGAGGGTTATGCGCGCGCGCTGCCCTGGCCCGGTAGGCGGCGATAACCCTGTGAGCCCAGTTGAGTTGTTTGGGTACCCGTCCCCGTTTGGGACAGTTTTGTTTGGCCACGACGGTGGCAGGTGTCAGGAGTGACACAGGGGCCACCCAGGGCAGGACTCCAGGGGAGGATGAATGCTGGTGGTACGATGGGAGAGTCATGGGTCAGACAGTTTTCGTTGGAGCAACGCTGGTCCACCCGAATGGGATCACGAGGTCAGTGCTCCATAGTGTGGGTAAAGTGCGCAACCTATGCAGAGTGTAAAATCTATTCGAATAGCCGCGTCCACGGTATTGGACAGCCCGTCCAGACCTCCCTAGGTGATCAACCGTAATAATGATAAAAACGGTGGAAGAACCGGTCCTGCATAGACATCAGATGTTGTCAGGAATATGATATGATAGCCATGGGATGGCTATGGAAGAGATGGTCAGATGACCGAAAGACTTGGATTGTGATCAGGTTCAGATTGGATCATGAGATTATTCGGAATATGGATTATTTACTTGATGCATGCTTTACTCTACTGTACTTTACTTCAGTAGTTATTTTGCTAGATAACCCCGTTATGTTGTGATGATCAATGCTGCTAGATGTTTAAACATGCCAGATAATCTTGCTACGACATGATGATTAATAATGCTAGATAGGTATGCTATGCCATGCTTGATTCGTGTTCTCCTGTTAATTCCATGCCATGTTTAGAATAAATTCTTGCATAGCATAGGGCTTGCTTTGTCATCTGCTTGTTTGGATGCTATGTATTTGGTTGTCTTGCGAGTACATTCAAAGTACTCACCTGGCCTTGCACGTGGCCAGTTGCAGGAGAAGATCCGTCGTGCTAGATCGTAACCCAGCCAGTCCTGTGAGTTATGGAGCCCAACCAGAGACGTTGATGCCACCGAACCAAGACTTTTGCTGCCATTTTAGATAGCCTTGGAGCTATGTAATATTGTTGTAAGCAACAGTATTGTAATACTCCATTTAATAAAGCCATTTTGTGCCTGGAATTGTTGTATCATGTCTTTAACGTGCGTCAGGTCTTATCCTGGGGCTGGCGTGCGTCGGCCCTCTATCGGGGTGCCACATCTAGAGCACTAAAGGTAACTCCTCAACCCAACAACCCAGCGTTCGCTTCAAGGGAACCATAAGCCAGGGTTTTATGCCTCTCAAAATTTCTTGGTTAGCCCTCTCAGTTTGACCATTAGACTGTGGGTGAGCCACAGAAGAAACATCAAGACGAATATGTTCTCATTGGCAGAACTCCTTCATAGCACCCTGAGACAGATTAGTGCCATTATCAGTGATGATACTATGAGGGTAACCAAAACAGAAGATCAGCATTTTAACAAACTGAACGGCAGTTGCCGCATCACATTTGATGACTGACTCTGCTTCAACCCACTTTGTAAATTTGTCAACCGCCACCAAGAGGTGGGTTTTCTTATCTTTAGACCTTTTAAAAGGGCCTACCATATCAAGCCCCCAGACTACAAATGGCCAAGTAATTGGAATCATCCTCAATTCTTGAGCCGGCACATGAGCCCGTCGAGAAAACTTCTGACAGCCATCACATTTACTGATGATATCCTCTGCATCAGCATGAGCTGTCAACCAATAAAACCCATGATGAAAAGCCTTTGCCACCAAAGATTTTGAGCCGGCGTGATGACCACAATCACCTTCATGAATCTCACGTAAGATCTCACGGCCCTCTTCGGGAGAAACACAACGCTGGAACACACATGTTACACTGCATCGGTGCAATTCGCCATTGACAATAGTCATAGATTTAGACCGCTGGGTTATCTGTCTTGCTAAGGTCTCATCCTCAGGTAAATCTCCCCGGGCCATATAAGCCAGGTAAGGTAAAGTCCAATCTGGAATAGCATGGAGAGCCACCACCAATTCTGCCTCCGGGCCAGGAATAGCCAAATCCTCCTCAGATGGTAATTTGACCGAGGGACTGTGTAAGACATCAAGAAACACATTGGGAGGCACCGACTTACGTTGAGAACCAAGCCAGCTTAAAGCATCAGCCACCTCATTCTTCCTTCGATTGAGGTGCTCCACCTGATAACCCTTGAAGTGACCAGCGATGTTATCAACCGCCCAACGATAAGCCGCCATGAGCGGATCTCTGGAGTACCATGTGCTTGAAACTTGCTGAGCCACCAGGTCTGAGTCGCCAAAACACCTGACCCGGCTCAAGTTCATCTCTTTGGCCATATGAAGGCCGTGGAGTAAAGCCTCATATTCAGCTGCATTGTTAGTACAAGGAAATATCAGCCTCAAAACATAGCAAAACTTATCACCTCGTGGGGAAGTCAATATGACCCCAACCCCCGAGCCTTCTAGCTGCCTAGACCCATCAAAGTGAACTGTCCAATATGTGTTATCAGGATTCTCCTCAGGTGTTTGCAACTCCGTCCAGTCATTGATGAAATCCACCAGAGCCTGAGACTTGACAATAGTTCTTGGTACATATTTCAAACCATGAGGTCCAAGTTCTATGGCCCACTTAGCAACCCGGCCTGTATCTTCCCTGTTTTGAATTATATCCCCTAAAGGGGCAGAGCTAACCACAGTAATAGGATGACCAAGAAAATAATGCTTCAGCTTGCGACTCGCCATGAACACTCCATATACCAACTTCTGCCAATGTGGGTATCGTTGGTTGGATTCAATCAACACCTCACTGACATAATAAGCCAGCCGTCGGACTGGGTATTCCTTACCCGCTTCTTTGCGCTCCACAACAATTGCCACACTGACTGCTTTACTATTAGCCGCCATGTACAAAAGCAAAGGCTCCTTCTCCACAGGAGCGGCAAGAACGGGTGGCTCAGCCACCTGCTTCTTGAGCGTCTCAAATGCTTTATCAGCATCATCACTCCAGACAAAATGGTCTGTTTTCTTCATCATCTGATATAAGGGAATAGCCTTTTCTCCCAGGCGGCTTATGAACTGGCTTAAAGCTGCAATACGACTCGCCAAGCGCTGGACGTCATTGACACATGCCGGTTTAGCCAAGGAAGTAATAGCCTTAATCTTCTCCGTGTTAGCTTTGATTCCTCTCTCTGAGACCAGGAAACCCAAGAGCTTGCCTGCAGGTACACCAAAAACACACTTGGCCGGGTTAAGCATCATCTTATAAACCTGGAGATTGCCAAAAGTCTCCCTAAGATCATCCAAGAGTGTCTCCTTCTTCCTAGACTTAACCACAATATCATCCACATAAGCATGAACATTGCGCCCAATCTGGCTGTGAAAACAATTCTGAACACATCGTTGATAAGTCGCCTGGGCACTCTTGAGCCCAAAAGGCATAGAGACATAACAGAAAGCTCCAAAAGGTGTGATGGAAGTCGTCTTCTCTTAGTCTTTAACTGCCATTTTGATCTAATGATAACCAGAATAAGCATCAAGAAAACATAAACTCTCACAACCCGCCGTAGCATCAATAATATGGTCAATGCGAGGGAGAGCAAATGGATCAGCTGGACAAGCCTTGTTAAGATCAGTGTAATCAACACACATACGCCAGGTGCCATTTTTCTTAAGTACCAATACCGGGTTAGCCAACCACTCCGGGTGAAAGACTTCAACGATGAACCCTGCTGCCAAGAGCCAGGCCACTTCTTCTCCAATGGCCTTACGCCGCTCTTCATTGAAATGACGAAGGAACTGTTTGACCGGCTTAAATTTAGGATCGACATTAAGAGTGTGCTCAGCGAATTCTCTCGGTACACCCGACATGTCAGAAGGTTTCCATGCAAAGATGTCCCGATTCTCACGGATGAACTCGATGAGCACGCTTTCCTATTTAGGATCCATATTAGCCCCTATTGTGAACTGCTGAGATGAATCGCCAGGGACGAAGTCAATCTGCTTAGTATCATCAGTCGACTTAAACTTCAACAGAGGGTCTTGCTCTGTGGTGGGCTTCTTCAAAGGGTTCATATCAGCCGGGTTAACATTATCCTTATAAAACTTAAGTTCCTCAGTAGCACAAGCCAACTCAGCATAGGCAGCATCTCCTTCCTCGCATTCCAAAGCAATTTTTCGATTACCATGGACTGTAATGGTACCCTTACGTCCTGGCATCTTAAATTGTAGACAAACATAACAAGGTTGTGCCATAAATTTAGCATAAGCCGGCCGTCCAAACAAGGCATGATAAGGGCTCTTTATTTTAACCACCTCAAACCACAACGTCTCTGCCCTATAATCATAATCATCGCCGAAAGCCACTTCCAAGGCAATCTTACCAACTGGATATGCCGACTTACCAGGTACCATGCCATGAAAGACTGTAGAGGACGGCTTAAGATCTTTATCAGTCAAATTCATTCGGCGAAAGGTATCATAATAAAGGATATTGATGCTGCTGCCACCATCCATGAGGACTTTAGTGAATTTGTAACCCCCAACTTGAGGGGCTACCACCAATGCTAGCTGACCCGGATTGTCAACCCGGAGCGGGTGATCCTCTCTACTCCATGTGATTGGCTGCTCTGACCATCGCAAGTATTGAGGTACCGCCGGCTCAACTGCACTGACCGCACGCTTATGAACCTTCTAATCTCTTTTGCAAAGACTTGTGGTGAAAACATGATACTGGCCACTGTTAAGCTGCTTCAGATTGCTCTGGTATCTTGACTGATGTTGCTGGTTACCCTGACTGGGCTGTTGGTTATAGCCACCCTGGTTGCCCTGTCCTTGATACCCAGAATTTGAGCCGCCACCACCAAAACCGGGCCCGTGTGAGCCGGATCCTGACCCGCTAGGTGGGCCATTATTGTTACCATGATCTGGATGGACGCCAGAATTCTTGTATTCTTTCATAATGAAACAATCCTTCCAAGCATGAGCTGATGGCTTATTGGGCAGGCTGTGTGATAGAGGCGGGGGTGTCCCGATCTTACGATGAGATGATAGCTATCGATTTGGTGGAGTCGACTTTGACGATCCGACTACAAACATGCACGACGTTGCGCCTTAGCAATCGTTAAACCAATCTCCCGAGGTTACTGACAATGCTAAAAGCACGATCAGCCTGGCCACGAAGGTCTATTCCTGCACGCAATCGAAGAACAAGCAAGAATATGATAATGCAATCCGAATATTGCGAATATAGATGAAGTATTGATAAAGGTGGGGATCCGAAAGCGGTCTTGGTCTGGTCGTTGGACACAAACGAAGTACACGAAGTTGCAATGGCTAACTTTTAACTAACCAAATCCCAAGGAAAAAGCTACTAGATGGATTTACTTATATAGGAGTAAGGGGTGGTGACCAAGGAGGTGGGAGGACGTCCCAAGGCAGCCTAAAACTAACCCTAGGTTGTACAAGGCTCATGGGCCCAAGTGGAGGTGATGCAACACCTTTGGACTTGTAGTTTGACTCAGATTCTGCTGTAGCATCAAATTGTTTCGTCGATAACTCAAAGCTCCGGATGAATTTTAAGGGAATCCAATTGGGTTGGAAAGAGCACAAAATCTACTTTTCAACAAAAAAAGAATCACCCAATTCGGAGTCCGTATGAAAAAATTCTTGGTGTTTTGAGTCAGGTATGTCTGTGCAGTCCGAATCTGAATCCAGAACATGAGAGACTTGGACTCAATTTTCTCTTGGCCCAAAAGTGACGTGAGAGGACTTTTTGAACAGCACCTAAACTTCTCTTTTTCCCTTATCTTCATATGTTAATTGTACAAATGTCCCATACACCTACAATTAGACATGGCACAAAAGTTTGTGAAGTATTTTTGTCCTGGATGACACAAATAAATTATTGCATAGTTTGCATTAGAAATCACCTCACAAATATACATGTATGCAATATTTTTGGTTGTATCCAAGGTAGTCATGTCCTCATCACTGTGTTTTGGGCAAGGTTCGTTCAGCATCGCCTCAAGATTAAATCTTGGTCCTCCGAAGCCCGGCTAACCACAGCGCTGATTTTTATACCCAGTGTTGGTGTTAGCTACAAGATCTGACCCGCCATCGAGGTGTCTCCGCTTACCACCGTTAACCTGGTTATGACCATTATGCCTGGCCATGTTCTGCTGCTGGCTCTTACCATTACCGCTCTTCTTTCCCTTATTGGACTTTTCATCATCAGATCCAGGATCTTTGGTGGTGTCAGAGTCGGCATATTTGATAAAAGCCGCCATGAGCTCCCCCATGTCACTGCAGTGACGCTTAAGCCACCCAAGCTTCTGCTTGAGGGGGTAAAGTGGCAATTCTTCTCCAGAATCAGAACTAGAGAGCCTGCCGCAATGCTTTCGGATGAGTGGATAATAGCTGAGACCCGGCGAACCCAATGGTGGGCCGACTCATCCTCCCGCTGCACACAGTTGTCCAGGTCAATAATTGACAGAGGTTGCTTACACGTTCCCTTAAAGTTCTGAATGAAGCATGACTTCAACTCAGCCCATGAATTGATAGAGTTGGCGGGTAATCCTTTCAACTAGGTACGAGCTGGTCCGTCCAACATCATTGTGAAGTACTTGGCACATACGACATCATTGACATCCAGCATCTCCATAGCCAGTTCGTTACTTTCGATCCAAGCCTCAGGTGGAAGATCAGCTGTGTAGTTAGGCACCTTACGAGGACCCTTAAAATCCTTGGGCAGATGTTCATTGCGTAGAGCCGGCACTAGACATGGCACCTCTACTGATCTGGAAATCATCCCAGCCTCCACAGACACCGAAGGGTTTAACTGAAACTGCTGATGAGCCCCCAACTGAGCCACCAATTCTGCCTCATGACGGGCTCTAGCCTGACCCAGAAGGGCCTGAGCATTATGATCATCACGGGGCGGGTTATGCCCACGGGGCGGTTCATTATGACAAGGCGGGTTACGATGTCGCTCGCTGCTAGAAACTGCTGGCGACTCAATGCGCCGGCTGTAGCTTTGATTCGGGCGGGGAGTTGAGTGGATGCGCTCACGACTGTATGATAAGCCGACTGCTGTGCTACAGCCGTTTGAAGAAGCTCCACCGTGTTCCGGGTCTCTACCGCGACCGAAGACTCGCCTTCGATCGGGGTAGCCGCCAGCCGTGTAGCCGCCGCTATCATGTTGTCCACCGGGTTAGAATAATGGCCCGAGGGTGTTGGGACCCGCTGAGGAGGGGTCTGATCCATATGGGGCGGGTCCGGCACACGAGGTTGAGCCACCGCCCCGGTTCCTGGCGCCTCAGCAGCCCGGGTTACGCCGGGCGGGTTACTTGTTCCTGCCCCAGGCGTGTTAAAAAGTTTCCGCCCCTCAAACTGTGAAGGTAAACAGCTCTGATGCCTCCTTCAAAGAACCGCATTGGACGCGTTCTGGTCCAAATTCAGACGAAAAGCCTCTGCTTTTATCCACTGTGACTCGGCCTCCAATGAAGCTCGCTCTGTTGCCATCCTGGCATTCTCTGCATTAAGATCGTCTTGGGTTTTGGCTATTTCATCTCGCACCTTTGCCACCTCTGCATTATGTTGTACTTGATTTGCCGGGGTCACCTCTATAGCTAACAGAGCCGTTAAAGTGCCCAAGAGCTCAATAAGACTTGAGCCGGGGGCCGTGCTGAACCGCTCGCTCCAGCTGTCGCAGCAGCAGTTGACCCAGATGTCATGGCCGCAGCTGTCGATGAATTCAGAGCCGGCTGCATCCCGGCCATAAAGATAGCAGCCCTGCTTGGCGGCTCATAAGGGTCCGGAATACTGTCACCATCGGAATAGCCCCCAAGCCCACCATCCTGAAGCTGATAGAATGATTCGGTTTCTCCGGTTGAGGACTAGTCACCTGAATAGATGGCTGTCTCTCCGCCAGACACAGATCCTTCCTCAAGATCTGTCCCATGCACAAAGCCAACGAAGGTGCGCTTTTGGCCGGGTTGAACCCAGGCGGGTCATGTACGTTGAGCTGTCTCGATGATGTCGGTGCAGGTGTCCGGCTCAGGCTCTGCCTTGCCGATCTTGCCGATGAAGACGTGAATTCCGCCAAAGGGGACCCGGTACCCATACTCGATTGAGTCGGCCTCGGGGCCCCAGCCAGCGTCGTCGATGTAGATCTTGCCGCGGTGACTCTTGGTCATCCGGCCCACGGCGTATCCTTCGATCCGTGAGAAATTGCCCTTCAAGAACTCGAAACCACCGTGCTCTGGCCCCACGGTGGGCGCCAACTGTCGTGGATTTAACACGGCATATGCCCTTGTGGAAGGACTTAGGTGTGGAGCCATCGCGCGTAGGTTAGCTCGAAGGGGTTGAGCGGGTCAAAGGACACGAGATTTACCCAGGTGCGGCCCCTCTCAACGAGGTAAAAGCCTACGTCCTACTTCTAGTTGTATTGCTTGGGTTTCGATTACAAGGAAGCGAATATGCTTGACCTAGCTATTGATTGGTTATTTCTTGAGTTAACCTACCGCCGGGTCTCGCCTTTATATACAGGTCGAGGCCCAGGGCTTACAAGAGTCCGAGCCATCTCACACAACGTGACCGGCCTGGTTTCTAAATCACCTTGCCTTACAAGGCAAGTCATCACATGGCGGTTCATACGTCCGGGTCTTGGGCCACCACCAGGCCCGCCTCATGAGCCGCCGTCTTCATACCTGTCTTCTTGGGCTTATTTGGGCCTTTCTTGTTGAGTTGCCAATGGTGTAACCCAGCCCCTTCTGGGAGGGTCACACCCCGGGGTTATATCCCCAACAGCCTGGGCTTTGCAAAATTGTTGCACATAGTAAGAATTGATGACTTCCCGTTCCCCGCCGACGGAGTCTGCTCTCCATGTATCACATATCGCCTAATCCACCATAGGTACCAGGAAGCCATGCCCAAGACTTCGGGTAGTCCCACAAGTGGTAGGTTAGGAATGTGGCCTGACACTAAAGTGATGAGTTCTTCAAGAATTGTCGATCCTGACCTATCAAAGCTCATTGTTGATGCAATATTTTCTTCTAGATCTAACATCCTCCATAGCACTTACACCGGCTTACACCCAAACAGCGGGTATGAAATGTCCTTGGGATGTAAATGACAAATAGGCATTGCCATCAGTGTCGATGTGGAAGCTGGCGAGGATGGGTTTTATAGGAATAGCAACATGAAAAGTTTCCACACAAAAATCTTGACTTTTTCCTGGAACATTCAATCTCCAGATTTTTCTTCCATATATGATTAGTACTAGCAAGAAGCCATATTATGTGTCATGTTTACAAATTAATGCCTCCATTCAAGATGATACACGAATTTGATTGAAAATATTCCAGACCAGTTGTAGTGCCAAGCCACAAAATCATCAAATCTATTATGACTGATAGAGATTCTCAAAATATGTGAAGCATCCACACCGAAAAAGAATAGAGTTCACCAAGTTTTCATCCCATTGGCCCGAATAAGGATCAATTAGATATGCCACCTTATCAATAAGAACACCTCCCTTGATGGTCAATATTCCTATTTGGGCTAGTGGGAATCCAAGTCTCCTTCCAGATATTAATTGACTCACCGTTGCCTACTCTCCATATACAACCTCTGTTAAAACTTTGAACACATGTGAAGATACTTTATCATGTAATAGTTTGGTTTGGGTAATATTTGGCCTTCAATACCCTTGCACATACAGAATCCAGATTGACCAGAAGCCTCCAAACCTGCTTAGCTGACATTGCAAGATTAAAAGAATGGAAATCCCAAAAGCCCAAACCACCTTGATTTTTTGGGAAACAAAACTTCCATCAAGTAAACCGATGCATTTCTTTTACTATTTTCAATATCTCCCCACCAAAACTTTACAGTTAGATCTTGTCGTGTCTTTACAAAATTCCCTTAGTTAACTTGAAAACTGACATTGCTACATAGGCATGTCCTGCATGAGTGACTTTAATATTGTCTCCTTTCCAGCCACTGCTAAAATTTTCTCCTTCCATCGAGAGATTTTATAAATAAATCTTTCAAAGAGATGTTTAAAATAGTCACTTCTATCAACACCACCAAGGTTGGCAATCCAAAATATCTTTCAGATAAGGCTTCATTGTCTATATTAAAATGAAGACAAATATCCACTTTCATATCAACAGAAGTATTTTTATCGAACAAAAATGCTTGATTTTGCCACACTCACCAATTGTCCTGGATTTGCACAATAAGTATCCAATACTTGTTGCAAGGAAGTTTTACTTTTCATACCCGCCTTCTTGAGAATTAGGGAATCATCAACAGATAAAACATGTGAAACTGACAGTGCATTCCTGCACACCCAAATCTCATCCATGTCACCAACTTCTTCATACAAAAAAAAATTAAAAAAATCTTATGAACAAAGCAAAAAAATGTATGGTGATAGCTGCTACTTCTTGAGCTTGCGTTGATTTTTCCCTTGAAGAGGAAAGGGTGATGCAGCAAAGTAGAGATAAGTATTTCCCTCAGTTAAGAACCAAGGTATCAATCCAGTAGGAAGCACAAGCAAGTCTCCAACTATGCATCTGCACAAACTAACAAACACTTGCACTCAACGCGAAAAAGGGGTTGTCAATCCCTTCACGGTCTCGAACAAGAGTGAGATCTAATAGAGATAGGTATAAAAGATAAATAAAAAGGCAAACTAAAATAAATCTAAATAAATTGCAGCAAGGTATTTTTGGTTTATAGATCTGAAAATATATGATGGAAAATAGACCCGGGGGCCATAGGTTTCACTAGAGGCTTCTCTCTTGAAGATAGCATACGGTGGGTGAACAAATTACTGTTGAGCAATTGATAGAAAAGCGCAAAGTTATGACGATATCTAAGGTAATGATCATGAATATAGGCATCATGTCCGTGACAAGTAGACTGAAATGATTCTGCATCTACTACTATTACTCCACACATCGACCGACTCCTACTTGCATCTAGAGTATTAAGTTCATAAGAACAGAGCAACGCTTTAAGCAAGATGACATGATGTAGAGGGATAAACTCAAGCAGTATGATATAAACCCTATCTTTTTATCCTTGATGGCAACAATACAATACGTGCCTCGCTACCCCTTCTGTCACTGGGTGAGGACACCGCAAGATTGAACCCAAAACTAAGTACCTCTCCCATTGCAAGAAAAACCAATCTAGTTGGCCAAACCAAACCGATAGTTCAAAGAGAAATACAAAGATATCCTAATAATGCATAAAAGAGTTCAGAGAAGACTCAAATAATATTCATAGATAATCTAATCATAAATCCACAATTCATCGGATCTCAACAAACACACCGCAAAAAAGTATTACATCGAATAGATCTCCAAGAAAATAGAGGAGAACATTGTATTGAAGATCAAAGAGAGAGAAGAAGCCATCTAGCTACTAGCTATGGACCCGTAGGTCTGTGGTAAACTACTCATGCATCATCGGAAGGGCAGCAAGGTTGATGTAGAGGCCCTCCGTGATCGAATCCCCCTCCGGCAGATCGCCGGAAAAGGCCCCAAGATGGGACCTCACGGGAACAGAGGCTTGCGGTGGCGGAATAGTATTTTGGTGGACGCTTCTGGTGGTTTGGGAATATTTGGGAATTTATAGTGCAAGAATTAGGGTTGGAGGACTCCCGAGGGGCCCACAAGCCCTCAGGGCGCGCCCCCCAAGGGCGCGCCTGGCAGGCTTGTGGCCTCCTCGGCCATCTTCTGACCCCCTCTCCAAACTCCGTGGATGTCTTCTGGTCCAAGAAAAATCATCGTAAAGTTTTATTCCGTTTGGACTCCGTTTGATATTCCTTTTCTGTAAAACTCAAAAACAAGGAAAAAACAGAAACTGGCACTGGGCTCTAGGTTAAGAGGTTAGTCCCAAAAATAATATAAAATAGCATATTAATTCATATAAAATATCCAAAACAGATAATATAATAGCATGGAACAATAAAAAATTATAGATACGTTCGAGACGTATCAAGCATCCCCAAGCTTAATTCCTGCTCGTCCTCGAGTAGGTAAATGATAAAAACAGAATTTTTGATGTGGAATGCTACCTAACATATTTATCAATGTAATCTTCTTTGTTGTGGCATGAATATTCAGATCCATAAGATTCAAAACAAAAGTTTAATATTGACATAAAAACAATAATACTTCAAGCATATTAATAAAGCAATCATGTCTTCTCAAAATAACATGGCCAAAGAAAGTTATCCCTACAAAATCATATAGTCTGGCTATGCTCCATCTTCATCACACAAAGTATTTCATCATGCACAACACCGATGACAAGCCAAGCAATTGTTTCATACTTTTGATGTTCTCAAACTTTTTCAACTTTCACACAATACATGAGCATGAGCCATGTATATAGCACTATAGGTGGAATAGAATATGGTGGTTGTGGAGAAGACAAAAAGAAGGAGAAAGTCTCACATCAACTAGGCAAATTAATGGGCTATGAAGATGCCCATCAATTTATATTGATGCAAGTGAGTAGGGATTGCCATGCAACGGATGCACTAGAGCTATAAGTGTATGAAAGCTCAAAAAGAAACTAAGTGGGTGTGCATCCAACTTGCTTGCTCACGAAGACCTAGGGCAATTGGAGGAAGCCCATCATTGGAATATACAAGCCAAGTTCTATAATAAAAAATTCCCACTAGTATATGAAAGTGACAAAATAGGAGACTCTCTATCATGAAGATCATGGTGCTACTTTGAAGCACAAGTGTGGAAAAAGGATAGTAACATTGTCCCTTCTCTCTTTTCTCTCATTTTTTTGTTTGGGCTTCTTTGGCCACTTTTATTTTTTGTAAAGTCCGGAGACTCAACCCAACTTGTGAGGGAATCATAGCTTCCATCATCCTTTCCTCACATGGGACAAACTCTAATAATGATGATCATCACACTTTTATTTACTTACAACTCAAAAATTACAACTCGATACTAGAACAAGATATGACTCTGTATGAACGCCTCCGGCGGTGTACCGAGATGTGCTATGATCAAGAGTGACATGTATAAAAAATATGAGCGGTGGCCTTGCCACAAATACTATGCCAACTACATGATCATGCAAAGCAATATGACAATGATGGTGCGTGTCATAATAAACGGAATGGTGGAAGTTGCATGGCAATATATCTCAGAATGGCTATGGAAATGCCATAATACGTAGGTATGGTGGCTGTTTTGAGCAAAATTATATGGTGGGTTTAACGCACCGGCGAAATTGCACGGTACTAGAGAGGCTAGCAATGGTGGAAGGGTGAGAGTGCATATAATCCATGGACTCAACATTAGTCATAAAGAACTCACATACTTATTGCAAAAATTTATTAGCTATCAAAACAAAGTACTACATGCATGCTCCTAGGGGGATAGATTGGTAGGAAAAGACCATCGCTCGTCCCCGACCGCCACTCATAAGGAAGACAATCTAAAAATAAATCATGCTCCGACTTCATCACATAACGGTTCACCATACGTGCATGCTACGAGAATCACAAACTTTAACACAAGTATTTCTACCAATCCACAATTACTCACTAGCATGACTCTAATATAACCATCTTTATACTCAAAACAAATGCAAGGAATCAAACTTCTCATCTTATTCAATACTCTTTATATGAAAGTTTTTATTATATCCCTATTGGATGCCCATCATATTAGGACTAAATTCATAACCTAAGAAAATTACCATGCTATTTAAGACTCTCAAAATAATATAAGTGAAGCATGAGAGTTCAACAATATATATAAAATAAAGCCACCGCCGTGCTCTAAAAAGATATAAGTGAAGCACTAGAGCAAAACTGCCTAGCTCAAAAGATATAACTGAAGCACTTTGATTATTCTAATAAATTCATGATTAATGTGTGTCCCTCTCAAAAGGGGTGTACAGGAAGGATTACTGTGGCAAACTAAAAGCAAATACTCATATCATACAAGACGCTCCAAGCAAAACACATATCATGTGGTGAATAAAAATATAGCCTCAAGTAAATTTACCGATGGATTGAATACAAAATAGGGGATGCCATCCGGAGCATCCCCAAGCTTAGATGCTTGGTTATCCTTGAATATTACCTTGGGGTGCCTTGGGAATCCCCAAGATTAGGCTCTTGCCACTCCTTATTCCATTGTCCATCAAATCTTTACCCAAAACTTGAAAACTTCACAACACAAAACTCAATAGAAAACTCATAAGATCCGTTAGTACAATAAAATAAATCACCACTTTTGGTACTGTTGTGAAATCATTCTTTATTTATATTGGTGTAATATATAATGTATTCCAACTTCTCCATGGTTCATACCCCCTGACACTACCCATAGATTCATCAAAATAAGCAAACAACACATAGAAAACAGAATCTGTCAAAAACAGAACAGTCTGTAGTAATCTGAAAACTTCGTATACTTTTGTAACTCCAAAAATTCTGAAAATTTAGGAAAACCTGGGAAATTTGTATATAAATATTTTGTAAAAAATTCATATCAAAATCACGTTTCTGTGAGTTTTTAAATTTCTGGCAATGAGTGCAAAAGTTTCTGTTTTTCAGCAAGATCAAATCAACTATCACCGTAGACCATCCCAAAGGTCTTGCTTGGCTCAAACACTAATTGAAACACCAAAACACAATTACTACAGAGGTAATAATGTGTATTTGTTGAAAAATAGAACCAAAATCAAAAAACATAAAAATAAAATTGGGTTGCCTCCCATCAAGCGCTATTGTTTAACGCCCCTAGCTAGGCATAAAACATAGATCTAAGTATTGTCATCTTTGGAGTGCAAACCATAAGTATCCCTCATAATAGATTCATATGACAACTTAATTTTCTTTCTTGGGAAGTGTTCCATGCCCTTCCTTAACGGAAATTGAAATCTAATGTTTCCTTCTTTCATATCAATAATTGCACCAATCGTTCTAAGGAAAGGTCTACCAAGAATAATAGGACATGTAGGATTGTAATCTATATCACGCACAATGAAATCTACGGGCACATAATTCCTATTTGCAACAATAAGAAAATCATTAATTCTTCCCATAGGTTTCTTAATAGTGGAATCCGCTAGATGCAAATTCAAAGACAATCATCAAATTCACGGAAACCTAGCACATCATATAAAGTTTTTGGAATCATGGAAACGATAGAACCCAAATCACACAAAGCATTGCACTCATAATCTTTAATTTTAATCTTAATAGTATGTTCCCACTCATCATAAAGCTTTCTAGTGATATAAACTTCCAACTCAAGTTTTTCTTCAAAAGATTTCATCATAGCATCAAGGATATGTTTAGTAAAAGCTTTATTTTGATTGTAAGCACGAGGTGAATTTAACATGGATTGTAACAAGGAAATACAATCTATCAAAGAGCAATTATCATAATTAAAGTCCTTGAAATCCAAAAGAGTAGGTTCATTGCTAATTAAAGTTTTGACCTCTCCAATCCCACTTTTATCAATTTTTTCATTAAGATCTTTAAACTCAAAATTATTGGGACGCCTTCTAGCTAAAGTTGACTCATCTCCAGTCCCATCTTTATCAAGATTTATATTAGAAAACAAAGATTCAATAGGAGTCACACCAATCACTTTAAGATCTTCATCATTATTTTCAAGGGATTCCGGTTTAGCGGCCATCTTATTTACCAAAGTAGTTTGCTTATCGGAAATTTGCCTACTATACTTTCAATATGAGAAAATTGAGATTTACGGCCATATATTTCCTTAGTAACATCATCGAGCTCTTTATTAATATACTCCATCATAGTTTTTTGCTCTTTAAGTTCGTTTCTAAAGAAACTATTATGCTCAAATTGTAAGGACATGAAACTTTTAGCATTATTTTCAATCTCTTCCAACTTCCTATAGTAAGGATCAAAGCTCTTGGGTTAAGCCATATGGGCAAACAAGCAATCTTACACACGAGCAAATGGAAAGCAAACTAAAAAGATGAACAAAAGAAGGGCGAATAAAAAGGCAAATATTTTTGTGTTTTTCTGAAAACATTTTAGAAGTGGGGGAGAGGAAAACGAGAGGCAAATGGCAAATAATGTAATGCAAGAGATGATAGTTTATGATGGTTACTTGGTAGGCTTGATGTAGAACCTCTCTGGTAACGGCGCCAGAAATTCTTCCTGCTACTTCTTGAGCTTGCGTTGATTTTTCCCTTGAAAAGGAAAGGGTGATGCAACAAAGTAGAGATAAGTATTTCCCTCAGTTAAGAACCAAGGTATCAATCCAGTAGGAGGCACAAGCAAGTCTCCAATCTATGCACCTGCACAAACTAACAAACACTTGCATTCAACGCGAAAAAGGGGTTGTCAATCCCTTCATGGTCTCGAACAAGAGTGAGATCTAATAGAGATAGGTATAAAAGATAAATAAAAAGGCAAACTAAAATAAATCTAAATAAATTGCAGCAAGGTATTTTTGGTTTATAGATCTGAAAATACATGATGGAAAATAGACCCGGGGGCCATAGGTTTCACTAGAGGCTTCTCTCTTGAAGATAGCATACGGTGGGTGAACAAATTACTGTTGAGCAATTGATAGAAAAGCGCAAAGTTATGATGATATCTAAGGCAATGATCATGAATATAGGCATCACGTCCGTGACAAGTCGACCGAAACGATTCTGCATCTACTACTATTACTCCACACATCGACCGACTGCTGCCTGCATCTAGAGTATTAAGTTCATAAGAACAGAGCAACACTTTAAGCAAGATGACATGATGTAGAGGGATAAACTCAAGCAATATGATATAAACCCCATATTTTTATCCTTGATGGCAACAATACAATACGTGCCTCGCTACCCCATCTGTCACTGGGTGAGGACACCGCAAGATTGAACCCAAAACTAAGCACCTCTCCCATTGCAAGAAAAACCAATCTAGTTGGCCAAACCAAACCGATAGTTCGAAGAGAAATACAAAGATATCTTAATTATGCATAAAAGAGTTCATAGAAGACTCAAATAATATCCATAGATAATCTGATCATAAATCCACAATTCATCGGATCTCAACAAACACACCGCAAAAAAAGTATTACATCGAATAGATCTCCAAGAACATCGAGGAGAACATTGTATTGAAGATCAAAGAGAGAGAACAAGCCATCTAGCTACTAGCTATGGACCCGCAGGTCTGTGGTAAACTACTGACGCATCATCGGAAGGGCAGCAAGGTTGATGTAGAGGCCCTCCGTGATCGAACCCCCCTCCGGCAGATCACCGGAAAAGGCCCCAAGATGGGATCTCACGGGAACAGAGGCTTGCGGTGGCGGAATAGTATTTTGGTGGATGCTTCTGGTGGTTTGGGAATATTTGGGAATTTATAGGGCAAGAATTAGGGTTGGAGGACTCCCGAGGTGCCCACAAGCCCTCAGGGCGTGCCCCCCAGGGGCGCGCCTGGCAGGCTTGTGGCCTCCTCGGCTATCTTCTGACCCCCTCTCCAAGCTCCGTGGATGTCTTCTGGTCCAAGAAAAATCATCGTAAAGTTTTATTCCGTTTGGACTCCGTTTGATATTCCTTTTCTGTAAAAACTCAAAAACAAGGAAAAAACAGAAACTGGCACTGGGCTCTAGGTTAAGAGGTTAGTCCCAAAAATAATACAAAATAGCATATTAATGCATATAAAACATCAAAAACAGATAATATAATAGCATGGAACAATCAAAAATATTATATACGTTGGAGACGTATCAATAGCCCCCCTACCTGAGGCCCCTAGTAGGAGTAAATCCTTCGATTTCTTGGGAACTATACCGAATATTGTAAGTAACTAAGGAAACACAACTGATGATAAGCTCCACCCGTTGATCATGAGAACCGAACTTCAACATCATATCACGAATGAAATTACACTCCACTCTACGATAAGCCTTATTGAAAGAGCATGGTGACCTCATGTTTGGTTTTGTAATTAATGAAAATCCCTATGGACTAATAGTTGCTTTGGGTTCTACTTGAAAGGTTATCCATAGGAAATGCTTGAAGACCATATGTTGGTTTCAAGGTTGAAAGAAGAATATTATTTATTGACCAAGGTGTTATTCGTGGAGTTATCCAAACATTGGTCATGTGAGAGTTGAGCCTATTGCAAGCATGTCTTGAAGAAGAAGATTGTGTGAACATCCATGTTACCTTCAATACATCATCTTAATGAAGAGAGTAGGAAACGTACAAGGTTGATCAAGACAATGTGCTAAGAGTGGATTCAAGTTGATCATCACACGAAGCATAGAATATGTACCAAGTGGGATCATGTTATCTAAAGGTATGGTAAGCATTGTCCTACCAAGTGGGATCATGTGATCTAAAGGTATGGTAAGCATTGTCCATTATTCTTTGTGAACTAACCCATGATCTATGTGTTTGGTGTTTCTATGCAGGGTTAGGTATCTTTCCATGGGCTTGCATCAAAAGGAAGATTTCATATATCCCAAGAGAGGATGGCATAAAGTGATGATAGTCTTCAAGGTTGTGGTGTGCAAATTCAAGAGGAGCATCATGAAGAGATCATATGCTTGAATCTTGCCGACTATTTGGTGATAATGGTCTTGTGAATATGTGCCTAATAGGGGCTCTCCCATAGTGGTGTATGGGGGAGAAAATTATGAGTCTTCACCAAGAGTGTGCTAACAAGAAAGGTGTTTCAAACTTGAGGCGGGCATGATCATCATCATCTAGCTCAAGTGGACTATGAGCATGGCAAATGTTTGGCCTTGATAGGTTTTCTATTTTACCTGTTTCATGGTATTAGTTGGGAGATCGGGTTATAGGATTGATTGTATACTATTAAGGGGGGCTCTCGAGTGAGTAGCTTGATCGTATCGTTCGTAGAGAGCTCAAACCATTCCATCCTTGGCATCATCTTTCTTGGTTTTTGTTTGGTTTTTCTTTATGTGAGTTTTGAGGCTTGTGATTATCTTGATGACAAGCTCAATTTCATCGAAAATGGATTTCATATGCATCTTCTATTATGTTTTCGATGTTGGAGTTTTTGCCAGTTCTTCACTTATGGAGGTTTCACACTTCTAAATTGTCATGGTTTGACAACTCTTGTCGTTAGCTTTCTATCAAGCTTGAGTTTGTCAAAATAAGAGTTCGTCTCTAGAAGTTATGACAATTTTGGTGTTATCTGTTTTCATTGTATTATGTTGCTATCTACCAAGCGGTAGTACCGCTGGTACCTATAGTAGTACCGCTTGTATGATACTTCTGTAGTTGTACCGCATCTACTACCATGAGGGTCTCTGTTACCCTCCGGTATTTAGCGGTAGTACTGTTGGCCCCTGCGATAGTACCGCTTGTGCGGTACTTTCGTTGTTGTGCCGCGCGCAGTATCATTGGGGTGTCTATTACACATCGAGAATTAGCAGTAGTACCGCTTCGGCAGTACTATTGCGCTAGTACCGCACTAGTTTTCATTGGGTCTCTGTGACTCCCCTGTGCTTAGCGGTAGTACCGCTCCCTCAAGCGGTAGTACCGCTCCCTCAAGAGGTAGTACTGCTTGAGCATTTCCAGAACATAACAGTTAGATTCATGGAGTCATATAAAAGGGGGTCTTCTTCCCCATTGAAGACACAGTTTTTGGTGCACGGTTTTCTCCTCCATTGTTGACCTCCAAAAGCTTGATTTCTCTCTGTTCATCCCATGAGTCTTGATTCTTTGTGAGGGAAAAGAGAGAGGAGATCTAGATCTATATTTCCACCAATCATTTTCTCCTCTAAGTGAGGGGAACCTTGTGGGTCTAGATTTTTTAGTTCTTTTGTGTTCTCCTTGTTCTTCTTCTCATATTCCTCCATAGCTGTCATTGCTTTGGTGGGATTTGAGAGTAAGGGACTTGAGCACTTCGTCTGTTCTTACCATTGCATTAATTGCATCGGTTTGAGTTATCCATGGTGATATGTGGAAGTGAAAGTTGAGAAGCTTATTACTCTTGGGTGCCCTGTTTGGGCACCCTAGAGATTGTGTCTCTTGGGTGCTTAGGCTCCCTAGACGGTTAGTGGTGTCACAGAGCTCAATCATTGTGGTGTAAAGCTCCGGGCAAGCTTCGGGGTCTCCAATTAAGTTGTGGAGATTGCCTTGAGCAATTTGTACGGGTTCGGTGACCACCCCCTGCTACTTGTGTTTTGCCTTGGGATTTCCCCGAAGAGGAAGGGTGATGTAGTATAGTACCAGATAGTATTTCCCTCAGTTAAGAACCAAGGTTTATCGGACCAGTAGGAGACTCACGCAATAGAACGTCAACAATACCTGCACACACACACACACACATACAAAACAAATACTTGCACCCAACACGGGCAAGAGGGTTGTCAATCCCCTTGTACTTGTTAATTGCAAGGATTAATGCTGTTAATGATAGGTAGATAAAATTGCAAAACAAAATAAAGAAAAATAAATTGCAACAAGTAATTTAGGGTTTTAGTAATATGAAGTGAATGGAACAGGGGCCATAGCTTTCACTAGAGGCATCTCTCTCATGAGCATAGCAACGGTGGATATAATTACTGTTGGGCAATTGATAGAAAAGCGCATAGTTATGATGTTATTCATGGCATTATCAATATATAGGCATTACGTCTGAGACAAGTAGATCGACATCCACCTGCATCTACTACTATTACTCCAACCCTCGACCGCTATCCAGCATGCATCTTAAGGTATTAAGTTCATAATAAACATAGTAATGCTTGTAGCATGATGACATAATGTTGATAAAGTAAGACCAAATAATATGTTTGAACCCTGATACGTCTCCAACGTATCTATAATTTTTGATTGTTTCATGCTATTATATTATCAATTTAGATACTTTATATGCAATTTTATATCATTTTTGGGGACTAACCTACTAACTCAGTGCCCAGTGCGAGTTGCTATTTTCTGCATGTTTTTGGTTTTACAGAAAATCAATACCAAACGAAGTCCAAACATGATGAAATTTATGGTGATTTTTTCTGGACCAGAAGGGACCCTAGCACATTTGGGAGGAGGCCAAAAGATCTATGGGAGAGTCACAAGCTCACATGACGCGCCCCAGGGGGGCGCGCCACCTGAGCTTGTGGGTCCCACGCAACTCCGTCTGACCTAATTCCAACTCTATAAATTTCCATAAATTCCCAAACCAACAGAGAGCCACCCGAAACAATTTTTCGCCACCGCAAGCTTCTGTTCTTCCGCGATCCCATCTGGAGGCCTTTTCTGGTACTCTGCCGGAGGAGGAATCGATCACGGAGGGCTTCTACATCATCCTTGCTGCACCTCCAATGATGTGTGAGTAGTTTACCACAGACCTACGGGTCCATAGTGATTAGCTAGATGGCTTCTTCTCTCTCTCCGATCTTCAATACAATGTTCTCCTCGGAGATCTATTCGATGTAATCTTCTTTTGTGGTGTGTTTGTTGGGATCCAATGAATTGTGGGTTTATGATCAAATTATTCATTGAAAGTAATTGAGTCTTTGCTGAACTTTACTATGAATGATTATTATAGCTTTGTATTTTGCTACTTGTGAGCTGCGTTGGGATTTCCTCAAAGAGGAGAGGATGATGCAGTACAGTAGAGACAAGTATTTCCCTTAGTTAAGAACCAATGTTATCAATCCAGTTGGAGAACCACGCAATACCTCATGAATAGCACATACACACAAAATAACAAATACTTGCACCCAACGCAAACAAGGGGTTGTCAATCCTTGGTGGTTAATTTGAAGGATCAAATCCCATAGTGATAGATAGATAAACAAAAACACAAAAAAAAATAAAAGTAAATAAAGTGCAGCAAAGTATTTTTGGATTTTGATATATGATTAAAATAGACCCAGGGGCCATAGTTTTCACTAGAGGCTTCTCTCTTGAACATAGCATACGGTGGGTAAACAAATTACTGTTAGGCAATTGATAGAAAAGCGCGTAGTTATGATGATATCCAAGGCAATGATCATGTATATAGGCATCACGTCCGAGACAAGTAGATCGACTCCTACATGCTTCTACTACTATTACTCCACACATCGACCGCTATCCAGCATGCATTTAGAGTATTAAGTTCATAAAGAACGGAGTAACGCCTTAAGCAAGACGACATGATGTAGACAAAGTAAACCCAATTATAGATATGTCGTCAGCATGGAACAATAAAAAATTATAGATATGTTGGAGACGTATCAACATCCCCAAGCTTAATTCCTGCTCGTCCTCGAGTAGGTAAATGATAAAAATAGAATTTTTGATATGGAATGCTACCTATCATATCCATCATGTAATCTCTCTTGTGGCATGAATATTAAGATCCGAATGATTCAAAACAATAGTCTATAATATGACATAAAGACACCAATACTAAGGCATACCAATAAACACTCATGCCTTTCAAAATACCAATGCTAAAGAACGTTATCCCTACAAAATCATATAGCCTTATCATGCTCTATCTTCTTAACACAAAATATAAATCATGCACTACACCATTGTCAGCCAAGCAATTGGTTCATACTTTTTAACGCGCTGCAGCTTTTTCAACTCTCACACAATACATGAGCGCAAGCCATGGATATAGCACTATGAGTAGAATAGAGTGTGGTGGTATAGATTGATACCGAGAAGACACAAAAGGAGAAAGTCTCACATCGATGAGGCTAATCAACGGGCTATGGAGATGCCCATCAATTGATGTCAATGCAAGGAGTAGGGATTGCCATGCAACAGATGCACTAAGAGCTATAAGTGTATGAAAGCTCAAAAATAAAACTAAGTGGTTGTGCATCCAACTTGCTTGCTCATGAAGACCTCAGGCATTTGAGGAAGCCCATCATTGAAATATACAAGCCAAGTTCTATAATGAAAAATTCCCACTAGTATATGAAAATCAAAGCATAGGAGACTCTCTATATGAAAAACATGGTGCTACTTTGAAGCACAAGCGTGGAAAAGGATAGTAACATTGCCCCTTCTCTCTTTTTCTCTTATTTTTTCTTGTTTTGTTGGGCCCTTTTTGGCCTCTTTTTATGGGCTCTTTTTGGCCTCTTTTTTATTTCCTCACTTGGGACAGTGCTCTAATAATGAATAATGATGATCATCACACTTCTATTTACTTACAACTCAAAATTACAACTTGATACTAGAACAAAATATGACTCTATATGAATGCCTCTGGCGGTGTACCAGGTTGTGCAATGATCTAGCGTAACATGTATAAAAAATGATGAATAATGGCTGAGGCACAAATACTATGTAAGCTATATGATCGTGCAAAGCAATATGACAATGATGATGTGTGTCATAAAAAGGGAACGGTGGAAGTTGCATGTCAATATATCTCGGAATGGCTATGGAAATGCCATAATAGGTAGGTATGGTGGCTCTTTTCAGGAAGATATAAGGAGGCTTATGTGTGATAGAGCGTATCATATCACGGGGTTTGGATGCACCTGTGAAGTTTGCACCACATCTCGAGGTGAGAAAGAGCAATGCATGGTACCGAAGAGGCTAGCAAATGGCGGAAAGGTGGGAGTGCGTATAATCCATGGACTCACATTAGTCATAAAGAACTGACATACTTATTGCAAAAGTTTATTAGCCCTCGAAGCAAAGTACTTCTACGCATGCTCCTAGGGGGGAGGTTAGTAGGAGTTAACCATCGCGTGCCCCTGACCTTCATGTAAAGGAAGACACTTGATACGTCCATTTTGCATCATGTTTTTATGTTGATATTTATTGCATTATGGGCTGTTATTATACTTTATGATACAATTCTTATGCATTTTCTCTCTTATTTTACAAGATTTACATGAAGAGGGAGAATGCCGACAGCTGGAATCCTGGACCGGAATGGAGCAAATCTAAGACCTATCCTGCACAACTCCAAATGTCCCAAAACTTTACAAAGAATTCTTTTGGAATATATAAAAAATATTGGGCGAAGAAAGACCAGAAGGGGACCCACCAGGTGGCCACAAGCTTGGGGGCGCCCCCCTGAGCTTGTGGGCCCCCTTGCCAGCCTCCGGTGCCCATCTTCTGCTATATGAAGGGTTTTGACCTATAAAAAATAATGAGTAGGCTTTCAAAACAAAGCGCCGCCGTCTTGAGGCGAAACCTGGGCAGAAGTAATCTAGGGCTCCGGCAGAGCGATTCTGCCTGAGAAACTTCCCTCCGGGAGGGGAAAATCGAAGCCATCGTCATCACCAACGATCCTCTTATCGTGGGAGGACCAATCTTCATCAACATCTTCACCAGCATCATCTCCTATCAAACCCTAGTTCATCTCTTGTATTCAATCTTTTCCTCAAAACCTCAGATTGGTACCTGTGGGTTGCTAGTAGTTGTTGATTACTCCTCGTAGTTGATGCTAGTTTGTTTATTTGGTGGAAGATCATATGTTCAGATCCTTAATGATATTTATTACCCCTATGATCATGAACATGAACATGCTTTGTGAGTAGTTACTTTTGTTCCTGAGGACATGGGAGAAGTCTTGTTATAATAATCATGTGAATTTGGTATTCATTCGATATTTTGGTGAGATGTATGTTGTGTTTCCTCTAGTGGTGTTATGTGAACGTCGACTACATGACACTTCACCATGATTTGGGCCTAGGGGAAGGCATTGGGAAGTAGCAAGTAGATGATGGGTTGCTAGAGTGACAGAAGCTTAAACCCTAGTTTATGCGTTGCTTCGTAAGGGGCTGATTTGGATCCACATGTTTCAGGTTATGGTTAGATTTATCTTAATTCTTCTTTCATAGTTGCAGATGCTTGCGAGAGGGGTTAATCATAAGTGGGAGGCTTGTCCAAGTAAGGACAACACCCAAGCACCGGTCCACCCACATACCAAATTATCAAAGTAGCGAACGCGAATCATATGAGCATGATGAAAACTAACTTAACCATAATTCCCATGTGTCCTCGGGAGAGCTTTGCTTTATATAAGAGTTCGTCCTGGCTTGTCCTTTGCTAAAAAAAGGATTGGGCCACCTTGCTGCACCTTTGTTACATTTGTTACTTGTTATGAATTACCTTGCCACCAAACTATCTGTTACCGATAATTTCAGTGCTTGCAGAGAATACCTTGCTGAAAACCGCTTGTCATTTCCTTCTGCTCCTCATTGTGTTCGACACTCTTACTTATCGAAAGGACTACGATAGATCCTCTATACTTGTGGGTCATCAAGAATCTTTTCTGGCGCCGTTGCCGGGGAGTGAAGCGCCTTTGGTGAGTGGAATTTTGTGAGGAAACATTTATATTACATGCTGAAATTTACTGTCACTTGTCACTATGGAAAATAATCCTTTGAGGGGTTTGTTCGGGGTATCTTCACCTTGACCGGATGCACAAAGAGTTGCTCCTCAAGCTACTGCACCTACTGAAAATATTTATTATGAAATTCCTTCGGGTATGATAGAGAAACTGCTAGCTAATCCTTCTGCAGGAGATGGAACATTACATCCTGATATACACCTCTATGTGGATGAAGTTCGTGGATTATTTAAGCTTGCAGGTTTACCCAGAGAAGAAGTTAAGAATAAGGTTTTCCCTTTATCTTTGAAGGAAAAAACATTGACATGGTATAGGCTATGTGATGATATTGGAGCTTGGGACTGGAACCGATTGAAATTGGAATTTCATCAGAAGTTTTATCCTATGCATCTGGTTCATCATGATCGGAATTATATATATAATTTTTGGCCTCGTGAAGGAGAAAATATCGCTCAAGCTTGGGGGAGGCTTAAGTCAATGTTGTATTCATGTCCCAATCATGAGCTCTCAAGAGAAATTATTATTCAGAATTTTTATGCTCGGCTTTCTTGTAATGATCAATCTATGCTTGATACTTCTTGTACTGGTTCTTTTATGAAGAAGACTATTGAATTCAGATGGGGTCTTTTAGAAAGAATTAAACGCAACTCTGAAGATTGGGAGCTCGACGAAGGTAAGGATTCAGGTAAAAAGCTTGAGTTTGATTGTTGTTAAAACTTTTATGGATACCGATGCTTTTCATAATTTTAGCACTAAGTATGGACTTGACTCTGAGATAGTAGCTTCTTTCTGTGAATCATTTGCTACTCATGTTGATCTCCCTAAGGGTAAGTGGTTGAAATATCATCCACCCATTGAAATAAAGGTAGCAGAACCTACTAAAGCTAAAGAATAAATTATTACTTATAATGTTGATCCAGTTATTCCACCCCCTTTTCTTGTTAGGATAAAAGAACATGCTAAGGTTTCAACTGTGGTTAACAAGAGTTATATCAGAACACCTACACCCCCTGAACAAATTAAAGTTGAACCTAATGTTTTTATGGTTAAAGATTTCTTGGTTGATAATATTGATGGGCATGTTATTTACTTCTGTGATGAAGCTACTATAATTGCTAAACCCGATGAAAAAGATAAAAATACACCTGTTGTTGCCATACCTGTTGTCTTTGTTAAAATAGGAGATCATTGTTATCATGGCTTATGTGATTTGGGTGCTAGTGTGAGTGCTATCCTGTTTACCTTATATCAAGAAATTATGAATGGTATTGCACCTGCTGAGATAGAAGATATTGATGTTACTATTAAGATTGCTAATAGCGATACTATTACACCACTTGGGATTGTTAGAGATGTTGAAGTCTTGTGTGGGAAAATAAAGTACCCTACTGATTTTCTAGTTCTTGGTTCTCCACAAGATGATTTTTGTCCCATTATATTTGGTAGACCTTTCCTGAACACGGTTAATGCTTAAATTGACTGCACTAAGGAAACTGTTAGTGTAAATTTTGGTGATGTGTCTCATGAGTTTAATTTCTCCAAATTCTGTAGACAACCTCGTGATAAAGAATTACCTAGTAAGGATGAAATTATTGGTCTTGCTTCTATTGCCGTGCCTCCTACTGATTCGTTAGAACAATATTTGCTAGACCATGAAAATAATATGCATATGAATGAAAGAAATGAAATAGATGAGATATTCTTTAAACAAATGCCTATTTTGAAACACAATTTGCCCGTTGAGACTCTTGGAGATCCTCCTCTACCACCCAATAGTGATCCCGTGTTTGAGCTTAAACAATTACCTGATACTTTGAAATATGTTTATCTTGATGAAAAGAAAATATATCATGTTATTATTAGTGCTAACCTTTCAGAGCATGAACAAATGAGGTTATTGAAAACTCTAAGGAAGAACCATGCCGCTATTGGATCTACTCTTGACGATCTTAAGGGCATTATTCCCACTCTATGTCAGCACAAAATTAATATGGAGCCTGATGCTAAACCAGTTGTCGATCACCAGCGATGATTAAATCCTAAGATGAAGGAAGTGGTAAGAAATGAAATATTAAAGCTTCTGGAAGTAGGTATAATCTATCCTATAGCTGATAGTAGATGGGTAAGTCCTGTTCATTGTGTCCCTAAGAAGGGAGGTATTACTATTGTCCCAAATGATAAAAATGAACTTATCCCACAAAGAATTATAACAGGTTACAGGATAGTAATTGATTTTCAAAAACTAAACAAAGCTACTAGGAAAGTTCATTACCCTCTACCATTCATTGATCAAATGCTAGAAAGACTATCAAAACATACACACTTATGCTTTCTAGATGGATACTCTGGTTTTTCCCAAATACCTGTGTCACAAGAGGATCAAGAAAAAACTACTTTTACATGCCCTTTTGGTACTTTTGCTTATAGATGTATGCCTTTTGGTTTATGTAATGCACCTGCTACTTTTCAAAGATGTATGATGCTATATTTTCTCACTTTTGTGAAAAGATTGATGAGGTTTTCATGGATGATTTTTCCGTTTACGGAACTTCTTTTGATGATTGCTTAGGCAACCTTGATCGAGTTTTGCAGAGATGTGAAGAAACTAATCTTATTTTGAATTGGGAGAAGTGCCACTTTTATGGTTAATGAAGGTATTGTCTTGGGGCATAAAATCTTCGAAAGAGGTATTGAAGTTGATAAAGCTAAAGTGGATGCAATTGAGAACATGCCATGTCCTAAAGATATCAAAGGTATAAGAAGTTTCCTTGGTCATGCTGGTTTCTATAGGAGATTTATTAAAGACTTCTCTAAAATTTCTAGGCCCCTTACTAATCTCTTGCAAAAAGATGTTCCATTCATTTTTGATGATGATTATGTAGAAGCATTTGAAATACTTAAGAAAGCCTTAATGTCTGCACCTATTGTTCAACCACCTGATTGGAACCTGATACGTCTCCAACGTATCTATAATTTATGAAGTATTCATGCCGTTATATTATCATTCTTGGATGTTTTACAATCATTTTATAGCAACTTTATATCATTTTTTGGGGCTAACCTATTGACATAGTGCCCAGTGCCAGTTGCTGTTTTTTGCTTGTTTTTTACATCACAGAAAATCAATACCAAACGGAGTCCAAACGCAGTGAAACTTTTTGGAGATTTTTTCTGTACCAGAAGACACCCGGTGGGCCAAAGAAGTACTAGAGGGGAGCTCTGAGGAGAGCACAACCCACCAGGGCGTGCCTGGGGGCCCAGGCGTGCCCAGGTGGGTTGTGCCCACCTCGGTGGCCTCCCGCACCACCTCTTCGCCCTATAAATTCCCAAATATTCCAAAAACCCTCGGGGTAACCCCAGATCAGAAGTTCCACCACCACATGCCTCTATAGCCATGAAAAACCAATCTAGACCCCGTTCCGGCACCCTGCCGGAGGGGGAAATCATCACCGGTGGCCATCTTCATCATCCCGGCGGCCACCATGATGAGGAGGGAGTAGTCCATCCTCGGGGCTGTGGGTTTGTACCAGTAGCTATGTGTTTAATCTCTCTCTCTTGTGTTCTTGAGATGTCATGATCTTGATGTATCGCGGGCTTTGTTAATATAGTTGGATCATATGGTGTTTTCCCCTCTCTATCTTGTTGTGAATTGAGTTTTCCCTTTGAGATTTCGTTTTATCGGATTGAATACTTTTATGGATTTGAGAGCACTTGATGTATGTCTTGCTATGAATACCTGTGGTGACAATAGGGTATCATATTGATTCACTTGATATGTGTTTTGCACTCAACTCGTGGATTCCCGAGGTGACATTGGGGTAATCTATGCATAGGGGTTGATGCACGTTCTCGTCTTTGTTTCTCCGGTAGAAATCTTGGGGCACTCTTTGAGGTTCTTTGTGTGGGATTGAGTATTATGAATCTAAATTTGTTCTGGTGTTATTTTAGTACGAACTCTTGATAGATCGATCGGAAAGAATAACTTGTGTTATTTTAGTACGAACTCTTGATAGATCGATCGGAAAGAATAACTTGGTGTTATTTTAGTACGAACTCTTGGATAGATCGATCGGAAAGAATAGCTACAAACAATTTCTTCTTATGTTCTCCGCTAGATAACAACTTTGGAGTGATTCTTCATCGCACGTTGAGGGATAGTTATATGATCCAATTAGATTAGCCTTGTTGAGAGATTGCACTAGCGAAAGTACGGACCCTAGGCCTCATTTTCAAGCATTGCAATATCGTTTGTGCTCCGTTTTATCAATTTTTACCTTGCTGTTTTTTATTTTTCCTATTACAAAAATCAATATCTACTATCATTACTACACTTTTATTACCATCTCTTCACCGAACTAGTGCACCTATACAAATTACCATTGTATTTGGTGTGTTGGGGACACAAGAGACTCTTTGCTATTTGGTTGCAGGGTTGTTTGAGAGAGACCATCTTCATCCTACACCTCCCACGGATTGATAAACCTTAGGTCATCCACTTGAGGGAAAATTGCTACTGTCCTACAAAACTTTGTGCTTGGAGGCCCAACACGTGTCTACAAGAATAAAGTTGCGTGGTAGACATCAAGCTCTTTTCTGGCGCCGTTGCCGGGGAGGTTAGGTAAACGACACTCACACCCCGTCAACGAAGCTCTTTTCTGGCGCCGTTGCTGGGGAGGTGAGTGCTTGAAGGTATATCTTTAGATCTTGCAATTGAATCTTTTAGTTTCTTGTTTTATCACTAGTTTGGTTTATAAAAAGAAAACTACAAAAAAATGGAATTGAGGTTGCATCATATTGTTCATCTTTATAATGTCTTTCGTGAAAATGATGGAAAGGAAAATTATGCTCAATTAATAGAGGAAGAATTCTATAAAATATTTGACAATGAATATTTCAATGATGAGCATGATTGCAATGTTGTTGGTATGAACTCTTTGAATATCCATGATGCTAATGATATGCAAAGCCATAAGCTTGCGGATGCTATGTTTGATGAAGATGATATTTTTAGTCCCCCAAGTTTTGATGAGAAAATTTATTATGATGAAAGCATGCCTCCTATCTATGATAATTATGGTGATGATATGTATGCTATAAAGAATAATTATAACCATGAAACTTGTCATCATGATTTTAATTTCCAATCACATGATAGTTATTTTGTTGAGTTTGCTCCCACCACTATTCATGAGAATACATTTGCTTATGTGGAGAGTAAGAAAATTTCTATGCTTGTGGATCATGAAAAGAATGATTTATGTGATAGTTATATTGTTGAATTGATTCATGATGCTACTGAAAATTATTATGAGAGGGGAACATATGCTTTTACATATTGCAATAATATCATGTTTCCTCTCTATGTGTTGAAAGTATTGAAGTTGCACTTGTTTTGCCTTCCTATGCTAGTTGATTCTTGCTCTCATAAATTATTTGCTCAAAAAATCCCTATGCATAGGAAGTGGGTTAGACTTAAGTGTGCTAGCCATATGTTTCATGATGCTCTCTTTATGTTTCAATTCTTATCTTTTATGTGAGCATCATTGAAATCATCATGCCTGGCTAAAAAGGCATTAAAGAAAAGCGCTTGTTGGGAGACAACCCAACATTTACCCCTACTGTTTTTGTGTGTTCACATTATTAGGCTACTGTAGTGATCTTGTTTAATAGCTTTTGTTTCAATAAAGTGCCAAGTAAAGCCTTTGGGATAGTGTGGATGATAGTTGACTTGATTCTATGCAAAAACAGAAACTTTTGCGTCCAGTGCAGAAATTCCTGTCTTTTACTGGAACGTGGAAAAATTCTGAATTTTTTACAGTTGATCGGTATACAAATTTTCCACATTTTCCAAAATTTCATAATTTCTGGAGTTACATAATTATGATCTTAATTCAGATGTTTACATACTGTTTTGTTTTTGACCGATTCTGTTTTCAATGCATAATTTGCTTGTTTTCTAGTTTCTATGGCTTATATTGCTTAATATAAATTGTGGAAATTGTAGAGTACAGTAGGCATTGTGTGAGAACAATTATGAATCTTGTCTTTGACAGTACCAAAGTGAATGATTTGTCTTTATCATACTAACCCATCTCACGAAGTTCCGTTAAGTTTTGTGTGATTGAAGTTTTCAAGTTTTGGGTGAGATATCGATATGAGGAGAATAAGGAGTGACAATACCCTAAGCTTGGGGATGCCCAAGGCACCCCAAGGTAATATTCAAGGAATATCCAAGCAACTAAGCTTGGGGATGCCCCGGAAGGCATCCCCTCTTTCGTCTTCAACATTATCGGTAACCTCACTTGGAACTATGTTTTTATTTGTCACATGATATGTATTTTGCTTGGAGCGTCATTTTATTTTGTTGAGATTTGCTTTATGTTATTTAGAATAATGTTTTGCATCTTTTATTTCAATAAAAGTGGCAATGGTAGCCTTTACCATGCTTATTTTGCAAGTCTACATGTTGCTGTTTCAAAACAGAAAGTTTATCGCTGTTGCAAAAATTCTCCAGAAAAGTAAAAATGTGATAATATGTTGATTTTTTTTTTCAAAATAAGATCTGATAAATTTTATACAGTGTGGTAAATTTTCAGAATTTTTGGAGTTAGGGAAGTATGAGTACAATTGCACTCTTTATAGACTTTCCTGTCTAGACAGATTGCTGTTATGTTCGCATTGTTTGCATATGTTTGCTTGTTTAATGATTCTATTTGAGGATAGGAATATTAAATATGCAGAGGCATTTAGTATGCAATGTTGAATAATAATTTTAGTGATTTGCTACAGTAGAGAATGGTAAGGTTTTTGCATTGATTTATACTAACTTATCTCACGAGTTCTTGTTGAGTTTTGTGTGGATGAAGTTTTTAAGATTTAGGGAAACCGTGATATAAAAGGAATTAAGGAGACACAAAAGCTCAAGATTGGGGATGCCCAAGGCATCCCAAGTTAATAATCCAAGAAGTCTCAAGCATCTAAGCTTGGGGATGCCCCGGTAGGCATCCCGCCTTTCTTCATGAACAACTATCGGTTAGTATCGGTTGAGCCTAAGTTTTTGCTTCTTCACATGAGTTGTGCTATTCTTAGAATGTCATTTTGTTTTGTTTTGCTTGCTGTTTTAATAAAATACTTAGATCTGAAATTTTTTAAGTAAAGAGAGTCCTCAAATAGCTACCCATTTACTTAACTACTCACATGATCTTCGCTTATATCTTCTTGGAGTAGTTTGTCATTTGCTCTAGTGCTTCACTTATATCTTTTTGAGCACGGTGTGCTTTATTATTTTTGAAGAAATTCTCTCATGCTTCACTTATATTATTTTGAGAGACGAAAATTGTTATGCTCATGTTCTTCACTTAAATTTGTTTGAGCTTGTCAAAAGTAATTGCAATATATGAAACTAGTCCCAAAGTGATAGATATTCAAGAGGGATATAATAAAAACTTTCATGAAGATCATTGGACAAAATAAACTTGATTCCTTGCAATAGTTTTGCGATATGGAGATAATAATATGTAAGTCATGTTGGTGAGTAATTATGATTTAGTAAGAATATTGGTGTTAAGGTTTGTGATTCCCTATGCAAGCACGAAAGTCAATAGTTATGCAATGAAATTACATCCTACTTGTGGTGCATTATTCGGTGTTAGTTATGCTCAATGCTCATTTATGTGAATTTTCGTTTCTTGGTTGGTTGCTTCTCAATCTATTTGCTAGCCTCCATTTGTACTAAGTGGGAATACTACTTGTGCATCCAAATTCTTAAACCCAAAGTTGTGCCAAATGAGTCCACCATACCTACCTATATGCGTTATTTCCATGCCGTTCTAAGCAAATTTGTATGTGCCATCTCTAATTTTCAAAATAAATTTCCTTTTTGTGTGCTCGTACTGCTCATGAAGCGGCAGGGGGTGGCCAATATTTTCCATGCTAGATGTGTTATTCTCAAGATGAGTGTTTATTCACTTGTCATTGCACGAGAGTACGGCAGTCAAATAATAAATTCCTTGGAAAGTGTTGGTATGGAGGGCACCCATGGATACGGCTAGCCATGGAAAGTGAAAGAAATGGTGGAAAAAGGAATAAACTTTATTTTCTGTTTGGGAACCGCCTATGATATATCTAGCATGGAAAGTGTTGGGAATTACTCGGTCGTTTTCGTTGACGGGAAAAGTATGCCTCTCAAAATTTTTATCTCTCAATTTAAGCTTTGAGCTCTGGCACCTCTACAAATCCCTACTTCCCTCTGCGAAGGGCCTATCTATTTACTTTATGCAATTTTTATTTGAGTCTCCGTCTTCTCTTATAAAGCACCAACTAAGGGGCACTATGATCATACTTGAGCATTGGATGTAGCATTGAGTGTGTTTTGCGAATGGATCAATGATTGAGCATGATGGGCTAGGGATAACTTTCTTTAGTGTTGATATTTTGAAAGACATGGTTGCTTGTTGATATGCTTGAGTATTGATGTCTTCATGTCAAATTATAGACTATTGCTTTGAATCATTCAAGTCCAAATGTCCATGCTACAAAAGAAAGAGTATATGATGAATATGATAGGTAGCTTTCCACAACAAAAATTCCGTTTTCAATTGCTACTTTATTATGATAAGTTTTATAAGAAAGAGTTGTTGTTATGATGCTAGAAAAAGTGATTGAAATTATCATTGATCAAACTTATGCACTTTGCTAGCATTCACACTTCATAAATTATTTCTTTTATCATTTACCTACTCGAGGATGAGTAGGAATTAAGTTTGGGGATGCTGATACGTCTCCAACGTATCTATAATTTATGAAGTATTCATGCTGTTATATTATCATTCTTGGATGTTTTACAATCATTTTATAGCAACTTTATATCATTTTTTGGGACTAACCTATTGACATAGTGCCTAGTGCCAGTTGCTGTTTTTTGCTTGTTTTTTACATCACAGAAAATCAATACCAAACAGAGTGAAACTTTTTGGAGATTTTTTCTGGACTAGAAGACACCCGGTGGGCCAAAGAAGTACCAGAGGGGAGCTCTGAGGAGAGCACAACCCACCAGGGCGCGCCTGGGGGCCTAGGCGCGCCCAGGTGGGTTGTGCCCACCTCGGTGGCCTTCCGCACCGCCTCTTCGCCCTATAAATTCCCAAATATTCCAAAAACCCTCAGGGTAACCCCAGATCAGAAGTTCCACCACCACAGGCCTCTATAGCCATGAAAAACCAATCTAGACCCCGTTCCGGCACCCTGTCGGAGGGGGAAATCATCACCGGTGGCCATCTTCATCATCCCGGCGGCCACCATGATGAGGAGGGAGTAGTCCATCCTCGGGGCTGAGGGTTTGTACCAGTAGCTATGTGTTTAATCTCTCTCTCTCTCTCTCTCGTGTTCTTGAGATGTCAGGATCTTGATGTATCGTGGGCTTTGTTAATATAGTTGGATCATATGGTGTTTTCCCCTCTCTATCTTGTTGTGAACTGAGTTTTCCCTTTGAGATTTCATTTTATCGGATTGAATACTTTTATGGATTTGAGAGCACTTGATGTATGTCTTGCTATGAATACCTGTGGTGACAATGGGGTATCATATTGATTCACTTGATATGTGTTTTGGCACTCAACTCGCGGATTCCCGAGGTGACATTAGGGTAATCTATGCATAGGGGTTGATGCATGTTCTCGTCTTTGTTTCTCCGGTAGAAATCTTGGGGCACTCTTTGAGGTTCTTTGTGTGGGATTGAGTATTATGAATCTGAATTTGTTTTGGTGTTATTTTAGTGCGAACTCTTGATAGATCGATAGGAAAGAATAACTTGTGTTATTTTAGTACGAACTCTTGATAGATCGATCGGAAAGAATAACTTGGTGTTATTTTAGTACGAACTCTGGGATAGATCGATCGGAAAGAATAGCTACAAACAATTTCTTCTTATGTTCTCCGCTAGATAAGAACTTTGGAGTGATTCTTCATCGCACGTTGAGGGATGGTTATATGATCCAATTGGATTAGCATTGTTGAGAGATTGCACTAGCGAAAGTATGGACCCTAGGTCTCATTTTCAATCATTGCAATATCGTTTGTGCTCTGTTTTATCAATTGCTACCTTGCTGTTTTTTATTGTTCCTATTACAAAAATCAATATCTACTATCATTACTACACTTTTATTACCATCTCTTCACCGAACTAGTGCACCTATACAAATTACCATTGTATTTGGTGTGTTGGGGACACAAGAGACTCTTTGCTATTTGGTTGCAGGGTTGTTTGAGAGAAACCATATTCATCCTACACCTCCCATGGATTGGTAAACCTTAGGTCATCCACTTGAGGGAAAATTGCTACTGTCCTACAAAACTCTGCGCTTGGAGGCCCAACATGTGTCTACAAGAATAAAGTTGCGTAGTAGACATCAGAACCTACCCTTTGAAATTATGTGTGATGGTAGTGATTATGCTGTTGGTGCTGTTCTAGGACAAAGAGTCGATAAGAAATTAAATGTTATCCATTATGCTAGTAAGACTCTAGACAGTGCTCAAAGAAATTATGCTACTACCGAGAAAGAATTTCTAGCAGTTGTGTTTGCTTGTGATAAATTCAGATCTTACATTGTTGATTCTAAAGTAATTGTTCACACGGACCATGCTGCTATTGAATACCTTATGGAAAAGAAAGATGCTAAACCTAGACTCATTAGGTGGGTTCTTTTGCTACAAGAATTTGATCTACATATCACTGATACGAAGGGAGCTGAGAATCCCGTAGCAGACAACTTGTCTACGTTAGAAAATATTCTTGATGACCCACTACCTATTGATGATAGTTTTCCTGATGAACAACTAGCCATCATAAATGCTTCTCGTAATACTCCTTGGTATGCAGACTATGCTAATTATATTGTTGCTAAATTTATACCACCTAGCTTCACATACCAACAAAAGAAAATGTTCTTCTTTGATTTAAGACACTACTTTTGGGATGACCCACACCTATATAAAGAAGGAGTAGATGGTATTATTAGACGTTGTATACCTGATCATGAACAGGAACAAATCCTACGGAAGTGTCACTCCAAGGCTTACGGAGGACACCATGCGGGAGACAGAACGGCACACAAGGTATTACAATCCGATTTTTATTGGCCTACTCTTTTCAAAGATGCACGTAAGTTTGTTCTATCTTGTGATGAATGTCAAAGAATTGGTAACATTAGTAGACGTCAGGAAATGCCTATGAATTATTCACTTGTTATTGAACCATTTGATATTTGGGGATTTGATTATATGGGGCCTTTTCCTTCCTCTAATGGATATACTCATATTTTAGTTGATGTTGATTACGTTACTAAGTGGGTAGAAGCTATTCCAACTAGTTGTGCTGATCACAACACTTCTATTAAAATGCTTAAAGTTATTTTCCTGAGGTTTGGAGTCCCTAGATATTTAATGACAGACGGTGGTTCACATTTCATTCATGGTGCTTTCCGTAAATTGCTTGCTAAATATGATGTTAAACATATACTTGCTTCTCCTTATCATCCTCAATCTAGCGGTCAAGTAGAATTAAGCAATTGGGAAATAAAATTGATCTTGCAAAAGACTATTAGCAGATCCAGAAAAAAATTGGTCTAAGAAACTTGATGATGCACTATGGGCTTATAGAACTGCTTATAAAAATCATATGGGTATGTCTCCATATAAAATGGTTTATGGGAAATCATGTCATTTACCTCTTGAATTAGAATATAAAGCTTATTGGGCAGTTAAAGAACTCAACTATGATTTTAAACTTGCCGGTGAAAAGGGGTTATTTGACATTAGCTCACTTGATGAATGGAGAACCCAAGCCTATGCAAATGCTAAGTTGTTCAAAGAAAAGGTTAAAAGATGGCACGACAAAAGAATACAAAAGCAGGAATTCAACGTAGGTGACCAAGTATAGCTATACAATTCTCGTTTAAGATTTTTTGCAGGAAAACTTTTATCTAAATGGGAAGGGCCTTACATTATCGAAGAAGTTTATCATTCCAGTGCTATCAAGATCAACAACGCCGAAGGCACTAACCCGAAGGTGGTGAATGGGCAAAGAATCAAACATTATATCTCAGGCACGCCTATAAATGTTGAGACTAACATTATTCATTCCATAACACCGGAAGAGTACATAAAGGAAACCTTCCAGAATGCTCCAGAACCCTGAAAAGGAATAGATATGTGATACAGTAAGTAAACCGACTCCAAAAGTTCCATAAAAGCAATTTTACTTTGTTTTGGAATATTTAAAAAATTAGGAAAATAATAAGTAGTCTGGAAAGCACATGAGCAGGCGAGCCCTACCCCCCTGGGCGCGCCTCTCGAGCTTGTGGTGCCCTCGTGTGCCATTTGGACTCCGTTTTCTTCCAGAATAATTGTTTTGCATGGTAAAAATTCATTATATAATCTCCGGAAGGTTTTGACCACCGTATCATGACAATATCCTCTGTTCTTGTTTGGAGCTGTTTTTCTGACAGATCTAGATTGCCATGACATCTCCAAGTTCACCCAAGGACAAGTTCTATGAGAAGGTCATCAACCCCTACCTTCCGGAGGTGATGAAACACCCTCAAACCATTGAGATGCGCGAGGGGGTGCTTCACATCCGGGATGTTCAAGGACCAAAGAAGATCGGAAGCGTGGAGACCAGGCTTGAAGCAGTGGAGCAGGAGATCTTCAGGTGCCAAGGGATGGTGGAACACGGACTCAACACTAACAACTCCATGATCACGAAATTCACCTGTGATCACAAGCTAGACAACAACAATATTGGAGAGGCCATCTTCAAGCTTCACGAGCGGATCGAGCACCTTCAAGCGCAGATCTATGACTTACAAAACCAAAACTGTGAGTATGAATATAGATTTAAGAGGATGAGTTTAGCTGCAGATTTGAGGATTCCAGAGACACGTTCATCCTTCTATGATGGGGAGCCTATGCCTTGGAAGACGGAGGACAAGCTTCCCACGTCATCAACTACTTCATCACCACCACCTCCGAAGAAGGAGACCTGAGTACACGGGTATGGGCACTGCCCTTGGCTTGTGCCAAGCTTGGGGGAGGTGCCACGATATCTTATCACCATCACATCTTTATCTTTATCATTTACCTTAGTTCGATCCTTTTGGTTGAATCGTTATCTAGTATAATAAAAGTTTTAGTATGATCTAGTCTTTAAGTTTTTGTTTCGTGATCTATCTATGTAATTGAGTATGAGAGTTATATAATAAAGATTAGTTTTGAGTTGAGGTTTTGCTTTCTTGCTTTGATCTTAGAGATGAAAAGAAATAAAGGAAATAAAAAGATTATATAATGATCTTATGGAGAGTGATGACTTCAGAAATTTGTTGAAGGTTGACAAACATAGTATTGGTCATTGTTGCAATTAATGAGAAGTAATAAGGGAAGAGAGGTTTCACATATAAATATACTATCTTGGACATCTTTTTATGATTGTGAGCACTCATTAAAATATTATATGCTAATAAGTTGATGTTGGACAAGGAAGACAACGTAACAGGTTATGTCTCCTTATATCCGAATAGAAGTTATAATGTCCTGAATCCTCCAACATGTTGAGCTTGCTTTCTATCCCTTGCTAGCCAAAAATTCCGCACCAAGTAGAGATACTACTTGTGCATAAAAAAACCATCAACCCAGTTTCATGATGAGAGTCCACTATATCTACCTCTGGATTGAGTAAGATCCTTCAAGTAAGTTGTCATCGATGCAAGCAATAAAAATTGCTCTTTAAATATGTATGATCTTTTAGTGTGAGGAAAATAAACTGTATACGAACTTGTGATGGGGAAGAAATAAAAGCGATGGACTGCATAATAAAGTTTTCTGTCACAAGCGGCAATATAAAGTGATGTTCCTTTGCATTAAGATTTTGTGCATCCAACCAAAAAGCGCATGCCAACCTCTGCTTCCCTCAGCGAAGGGCCTGTCTTTTATTTTAATACCTACCTTTATGCAAGAGTCATGGTGATCTTCACCCTTCCTTTTATTTTTCTCTTATCGGCAAGCACTATGTGTTGGAGAAAGATCCAGACATACATATCCACTCGGATGTAGGTGATCATAAGTTATTATTGTTGACATTACCCTTGAGGTAAATAGTTGGGAGGCGAAACTATAAGCCCCTATCTTTCTATGTGTCTGATTGAAGCTTTGATCTCATAAGTATCGCATGCGTGTTAGCAATTATGAAAGACTAAATGATAGTTGAGTATGTGAACTAGCTAAATAAAGCTCTTACATTGACTCTTTCTGATATTATGACGAATTGCAATTGCATCAATGACTGAGATCATAGTTTGTTAGTTTTCAATGAAGTTTGTGGTTCATACACTACTGCAGGATGCTGCTAACACGACACTACAATCAGAGACCCTTCGACGAAACTGTGTGTGATGCATTAATCGCAAATGGTGATGTAAAAAAACCGTCAAAAAGATGTAAAATGTTTGCGATGGCGGATACATCAAACATGGTTCATATTACATTTGCGTGTGCGATGAGTGACATATGGTTAATCCATAAGAACTATTTGCGATGAGGCAAAACAACAGAAACGGGCTGCTATATAAAGGTTTGTGGGATATACGGCATACAGTTCGCTCGGATGAACTGTTTGCTATTAGGGAATGCAATAGAAACGGTTAGCCAGATCAAGGTGTGTGCGATATACGACATACTTTTCACTCAGACGAACTGTTTTCGATTAGGGAACACAACAGAAACGGTTCAACTTAACAAGATGTGTGTGATATGCGGCATACAGTTCACATAGATGAACTGTTTGTGATGAGCCAAAAGAACACAAATGATCCGTGTAAGCAAGATGTGTGTGATACATGACAAACAGCCCACTCGGAAGAACTGTTTGCGATGAGAATATATAACACAGACGGTTACTGGAGTTAATTCGTGTGCGATTCTGTGTGTAGAAAAACTTTGAAAACTACAAACTAGTTGCTTGTGATGGCTAGGAGTATCGCACACGATGCGTGTACGAGTACGCGTGTGCGATGATACATAAGTAACACATACGTTTCCTTATGGTAACACGTGTGCGATAACACGTGACACTGCATACGGTTGTCGGGTTGTGTGCTCCACTTAGTCTTCCCGTGCTCCAGCGAAGGCCTCCCGCACTCCACATGGGTGAATTGTAAAGTCCCCAGTCCCCTAGCCAGCTGCTAGCTATAAATAACCACAACAATGGCCAGCGGCAGCGACTCGCTACTGATCTAGTTGATAGCTAGTTACCCACACATACCGGCATACCCCCAACGGCTGACGACGGGATGGAGTCGCGCGACGGTGGAATCGAGGCTGAAGGCGCGATGGTCGGCTTGGTGGTCGACGGCCATGCCGCCGCCTCTCCCGACGATGGCCAGAGGAAGCAGGAAACACGGTACGAGTAAGCCGCCAGATTAGCCAGGGTCATCCTAAAAGCGGACAAGGATCGCCAGCGGGCGATACTGCTGGCGCAGCGCAGAGTGCGGCGGATGGTGCGGGCGGCGGAGGAGGAACCTCGAGCACCCGTCTCAGGATGAGTTCACCCACCTCGAGGGTCCTGGAGTGGACGCTACGACAGTGATACCGCCGCAGCGCCTGCTGGTACCTCGTGGCACGGAGCGCGGCTCGGCGGCGGCCCTCCTCCCTGAGCACAAGGTCCATCCCCCGCGAGGCATCCTGGCGCGCCTCGTCAAACGCCAAGACCCGTGGGGAGCGATGTTTGACCTCATGAGGGAGGACCGCCTCAGCCCCATAGACGAGGAAGAACGGGGTCTCGCCAGTGGGCTTAGTTGCGGTGGTGCAGATGGACCACAGCACGGACTGAAGCTCATCGAGCCAACCCCTGCCGCAGGCCTCAAGTTTCTTCTTGAAGCTCCTCGCCTTGAGGCCCCCCAGGACCTCTGCGTTAGCGTGTTCGGCTTGGCCGTTACTCCATGGGTGTGCCACCGAAGCATAGCATATCTGCGTTCCAAGGTTAGCACAATATGTTTTGAAGAGGTTGCTCGTGAACTGAGAGCCATTGTCAGTGATGATATGGTTGGGGACCCCAAAGTGGCTCATGAGGCCCTTGATGAACTTGACAGCCGAGCCAGCTGGGATGGCGCGCACGGGCTCCACCTCCGCCCACTTGGTGAACTTGCCGATGGCGACATAGAGGTAGCGATAGCCCTCGGCCACTCGGGGAAATGAGCCCAGGATATCCAGCCCCCAGACCGCGAATGGCCACGAGAGCGGGATGGTCTGGAGGCCCTGTGCGGGCTGGTGGATCTGCTTGGCATGGAATTGATAGGCCTCAAGGATCTCACCAACTCGGTGGCGTCGTTGAGCGCCGTGGGCTAGTAGAACCCGCTGCGGAACGCCTTGCCCACGAGGGTGCGTGACGACGAGTGATGCCCACAATCCCCGCCATGGATGTCAGCCAGCAGCTCGCATCCCTGCTCCTTGGAGATGCACCGCAGCGAGACGTCGTTTGGGCGCCTTCGGTAGAGCTCACCATCCTGCAAGCAGTAGGTGGTGGCCTGACGGGCCACGCATTCTACGTCTTCCTCCTTCTCCGACAAGGTGCCTTGGAGCAGGTATGCCTTGAACTCTTCGGTCCAGCACCCCTCCTGCGGTTCGAGCGCCAGGAGCAGGCGGGCTCTAGAGGTCGGACCACAGGCTGGAGCGCCTGAGGAGGGGGCCATGGGCAGTTCCTCCCGAAGTAGCACCGGGCCTGCAATGGAGGGGGCCGCCGATGGCTTGAAGAGCCGTTCCTCGAAGACGCCAGGCTTCTGGGGGTCGCGTCGGGACGCCCTCTTGGCGATGTCGTCTGCCTCCTTGTTCGTGCCACGCGGGACGTGCTACAACTCCAAACCCAAGAATCGTTTTTCAATTTTGTGTACCTCTTCCAGGTATGCCTCCATGTGCTCATCCCTGTGCTTGTACTCCTTGTTGGAGAAGTTGTCAAGGAGCTGAGAGTCACCCTTGATGGTGAGGCGCTTGACCCCTAGGGCCACCGCGGCCCTGAGGCCGGCGATCAGACCCTCGTATTCCGTGATATTGTTGGAGACCTTCTCGCCATGCTTGAAGCAGAGCTACACGGCGTAGTAGAGCTTGTCCTGGGTAGGCGAGATGAGTACGGCTCCAGCCCCCGCGCCCCGGCGTGCAAACGCGCCGTCGAAGTACATTACCCAGCCATCGGGCGCCTCATCTCCGGGTGTGAAGGAGCGGTCTTCACCCACCCCGCGATCTGGGGCGTCAGTCCATTCCGCTACAAAGTTAGCGAGGGTCGCGCCCTTGATGACCCTGGTGGTGCTGAACTCCAGCTGGAATGCCTGCAACTCGATGTTCCACTCAGCAATCCTCCCCGCGGCATTGGGGCTCTGGAGCACCTTCTCCAGGGGGTACGCAGAGACAACTTTAATGGGGTGGCCTTGGAAGTAGTGGCGTAGCTTCCTGGAGGCGACGAGGAGCGCGAGTAGGAGCTTCTGCGCCATGGGGTAGCGTGCGCGCACGTCACGCAGCACCGTGCTGACGAAGTACACGGGGTGCTCGACGAAGGGAGAGGCGTCGACGACGTCCAGCCCCTCTTGAGACGAGGGGGCCTCAGGAGCCTCACAGTCTGGTGGGGTAGTCAAGGCCTCAGGAGCGCCATCCTGAGGTGGTAACGGCATGGTAGTGCGCGAGGCGCTACGCCTCGCATCTGCACATGAGCGCCCTTCCTGGACCGCCATGAGTGTTGCGCTTGCCGAGTGAGGCGTGGCGGCTAAGTAAAGCACCAGGGGCTCGAGGGGACGAGGCGCCACCATCACCGGTGGGCTGGTGAGATACCTCTTGAGGTCTTGGAAGGTCGCCTTAGCCTCCGGAGTCCATTTGAACAGGCCCTTCTTCTTCATAAGCTTGAAAAATGGGAGGGCGCGCTCGCCGAGCCTGGAAATGAAGCGTCCCAACGAAGTCACGCAGCCCGTGAGCTTCTGCATTTCCTTGAGGGTCTGCTGTGGGCTCATCCTTTCTATTGCCTTGATCTTCTCTGGGTTAGCCTCGATCCTTCTGTGCGACACCAGGAAACCCAGCAGCTTGCCGGACGGGACGCCGAACACGCATTTCTCCGGATTGAGCCGCAGGTTTACCTTGCGCAGGTTGGCGAACATTTCCTCCAGATCTTCGACCAGAGTTCTTGCTTCTCGCGATTTGACCACTATGTCGTCGATGTACACCTCAGCGTTCCTCCCGAGCTGCCGGCCCAGGGCGATGTGCATCAATCGCTGGAAGGTTGCGCCGGCGTTGCGTAGCCCAAAAGGCATGCAGGTGTAGCAGTACACCCCGCACGGGGAAAGGAAGGTTGTCTTCTCGATGTCCTGCACCGCCATCTTGATCTGGTGGTAGCCCGACAAGGCGTCTAGGAAGCACATCAAGTCGCATTCGGCGGTGGAGTCAACGATCTGGTCGATACGTGGAAGTGGGAAAGGGTCCTGAGGGCAAGCTTTGTTGAGGCTCGTGAAGTCGACGCACATGCGCTCCTTTCCGCCCTTCTTGGGGACAATGCCGGGTTGGCTATCCAATCCGGGTGCCGTACTTCCTGAATGAAACCGGCCTCTTGCAGCTTGTGGACCTCCTGGACGATGAACGACTGCTTCTCCGGGGTTTGCTGCCGCGCCTTCTGCTTCACCGGGCGCACACAGGGGCACACCATTAAATGGTGCTCGATCACCTCTCACGGGATGCCGACCAGGTCCGTCGCCTCCCATGCAAACAGATCCCTGTTCACACGGAGGAAAACGACCAGCGCCTCCTCCTGGTCCGGGGGGAGGCCGGCGCCTATGGTGAAGGTGGGGGCCGGCGCACCGATTGCGCAGTTCCTCCCAGGAGGCCACCGAAGACTCCGGTAGATTAAGCATCTAGGAGCGTGGCACACCCATGAGTGCCATGGGGAGCCATTTCGCCATGGCCTTGTCGTCACCGTTCGCCGCCTCGATGCTCAGCTCGTACAGGCGAAGGAACTCCATGAGGTTCCCCATGCCGTCGTACCGCGGAGGCAGCGTCGACCTGAACTTCGGCGGCCACGAACCTGCCGTAGGGCGGGGGAAAAGGCCCGGTGGCCCACGACGCCTCCGAGTGCGCCCTGTGGCTCGGCGGGTGGGGCGGCGCCTGCCATGGGAACCACACAACGCGGGCGGAGCGCGGCCGATGGAGAGGCAGAGCTTCGACACGCCCCTACCTGGCGCGCCAAATGTCGGATTCAGGGCTCCGCAGACCCAAGAAAGGTTCGAACTCTGGGGCGTGTGCGAAGAACTCAACCTATCCGGCCAACCAACCCGTCGCCCCACGGCCAAGCTTGATGAACAAGGAAGAAGATGGACACAGTAGTTTACCCAGGTTCGGGCCACCTTGCGGTTTAAGACCCTACTCCTGCTTTGTAATGGATTTGCCTCACGGGGGGATGAGGATGAACAAGTACAAGGGATGAACAGCCTCGTGAGGGAATTAGTCGAGGGGTTCGGATCCCCCTCTATGATGGTGGCTAACCTATATTTATAGTGGCCTTGGTCCTCTTCCCCAAAGCGTAGGCGGGAAGGGATTCCACAACGATCAATTTGAAAGGGGACAAGTAGTACATCTTATCCTGACGAAAGGTGGTCTTCGCCTGCAAAGCTTCTGCGCGTGACGCTGCGGTGGGCTCGGTGATGACATCCGTCCTGCCGAGCTGGTGGTCTTGGTCTCGTTGCATAGGAATGGAAACCTTTGCATGAGTCCTCGGGAACCCACGTCTGCGCTTGCCTCCTTAGCACCAAAGAGGAAACTATCTTCTCTGCGCCCGCTAGCGCTCGCCTGGCCTTGGTCGTCACGGCATGTGTCACCGCAACCTCATGAGGTGGGGCACCTGCATAGGAATCTCCGCTCCTCAGGAGGCAGCCTAGGGAGGCCGCTCCCTCAGGAGGTCTTGGCGTCGTCCGCCTCACGAGGCTTGGCCCCTCGCGAGGGTCTTGTCTTGATAGTAGATGGGCCGTACCAGGCCGTCGATGGTGCCACGCCATGGGCCGCAGACAGGCAAGTCTGGGTACCCTGGTTCCCAGAACGCCGACAATTAGGCCTGGCCTGGAGGTGCACCGCAAGCAGTAGAACAAACTGATGAGACCTCAGTTGTGTCAACGATAGATGCTCTAACCCTAGCTGCATAGCAAGAAAGCCTGCAAGGCTGTACTCTGAGGTCTTCTTTGCGTCATTGACATCAAGTCGGAGCTGGGCTGAAGCAAGCCTTTCCGCTTTAAGTTGAGACTAAAGAAGTCAAATTGATTGAGGCAGCAACTACATAGAGGTTGTCTCACAGCTGCTGGTGAGTAGCTTCAACTCACTGTCTTCATCAAGACATGACCTTGGGGTCATCTCGCTCTCTTTAAGATGGTTTGGCTCACTATCTTCCCTAAAGTTCTGCCTGGCGTAAGAGATATGACTCTAAAAGAAAAACAAGGAGACACGTAACAGGTTTCACAATTATATAAGCAAATAAATCGATCTGTTCTGCATAAGGAACATGTTTTTACAACTACAATTTAAAACTGGTAGTTGTTGCAAACATCCAATCAGATGTAAACACCAAAGTAAACAGCAGTGGAGGAAATGATGCCTATCCAAATCTATACTAGAACAAAGTTTGAAGGCTTGAGAAGGATGAACTTACATTACATGTTAACACGGGCTGGACAAAGCCCTTCTCCATGTCGATGGAAGAATAATTCAAGAAATTCCCCAAAGAAACTTCTTTATAAGTGTTGCCTTTATTCTACATTTTGTAAAGAGTAAATATAGATCAAATAATATTGGAAGAAATAGAGGATAATGAAGCTCAGGTGCAGAGTGATGATACATAATCAAATAGCTATTAATTAAGTATAGCATTACAAGGCAAAAGGTACTGACAAGAGGAATGTAGACATGAACATGTCCAGTGGCATTGGCTTTATTCAACATTTTGGTAAGAGTAAATGTAGATCTGATAATTTGGAGAAAGTGGAGGGCAGGGCAGATAAGATGCAGAGTAATGCTAGACAATTAACTATCTCGCAATGCAAGTACAGTAATACTACCACCGTCCGTTATTACTTGTCACTCAAATGGATGTATCTAGCACTATTAAGTTCTAAATACATCCAATTGAGCAACAATTAATTCGATACGGAGGGAGTACATGACAACAGGTACTTACATGAGCAATCCAAAACTTCATAACCATTGTGTTAATTCTACATTTATCGAAGAGTAAATATAGATCTTATAATTTCGAGCAATAAGGAAGCGAACATTTACAGTGATGCTACATAATCAAACAACAATGAGTGTAAGTATGCTGACAAAGGGCAAGAGGTACTGACAAGAGCAATGCAGTGCCCAGTATTGTTGTGAGATCCTATGATCCTGTGAGATAGGAGATTCATCTGAAATTAGTTTTCATACAAGAGAGAAGGTAAGGCACATGCAGAAATGTAGGAGTTCAAATTTTGAATTGATATCATAGACAGTACCTCACGCTGGGCTGTCTGCAGTTCTAATAGGGGTTTGGCCAGTGGAGTAGGGGTAAAGTGTGGTACAGTTGGGCCTGTGTTTTCTGTGGCTGCTGATCTATCTAATTTAACAGGTATCACTGCCTTTTCCAAATACCTAGTTTGTACTCCTTGAGGATCTGCACTCACCCTCTTCCTTTTGGACATCTATTACGAAAGAACAACATTTGACTGGAAAAACATAGTATGATGACACATGGCATAGGTACAGAAAATGGATAGGTATGTCATATACTCATATATGATGCTTAAACTAAGCAGATGGTGGTGTAACAAAGTAGAAGTAATGCAAGAGGTCATATGCAAAATATGTGCGACCAATACAACCTTGCCAAGTTAGAGCAAGCACCTTGATGGGTGAATAAGATAGGACATCCTCCACCATGCCAAGTTTGTTAGCCAGTGGATTGTTCCGCAATATTCCTCTCGTGCACCCATTCTCATATTCATTTTGATCATGTGTCAATACCTGACATGCATGAAAACATAAAAATAAGTGAGATTATCTTTGTAATGCAGAAGTGATTCTAATCCAATACTGCCTCCCCGTAAACCCCTTTGTGCTATCTCTGCAATTCTTCTGAGAGATGCCATGCATGCTGTAATTTGGTGTGTGCATTAATATAATGTGGCCTACTACTCAAAATATGAGAGCTCCAGAAGTGATGATACTTCACAGATGACAGCTTCAACATATAGTAAAGAAGAACAACTCGACCTGACCTGACAGATTCAAAATATACTAAGGGAGAACAACTCGACCTGACCAGTCGACCGCAAATGTCTCTGCTACTCTTCCCAAAAAGGAACATCTTATTAAAGAAGAAGAGAAGAGGATCATGTTAAAGAAGAGCACAAGAGCAAGCAGATTGAAGATATTACAAGTCTTTCTATATAATGTCTGTTGCCCACCCATGATGACCAGAGTGCACAGAGAAATACTATTCCTTCCGGTCTCCCCATATGTGGCTCACATGCATTTCGAAACTAAAGTAGGAACATTTAGCTGACCAATTAAACATGTCTCAGTTTTACAAATATCAACATAATATCATATTCAAATTTGTACAACTAAGCTTGTTTAGCTTTATGGGTGGAGCAGTGCTATTATGACATGAATCATGTAGGCTGATCATGGTCATCATAAAATGGGGAAATGTAAGCATGATGAGTATAGTGTTGACCGTGGCAGTGGCATGGCAGATCTGAAGCTGCAAACCGCACAAAGGGTACTTAGCAACCGATGTTTGCTTTGAAATAACAACTAAGATTTGGTATGGACAAGAAAGTACAGTCAACAAGTGACAAAGAAATGTAATTCCTGCTGCCCCTCTATTTGTCGCAACATGCATTTGGAAACTCAAGTGGGACCTTTAGCTAACCAATTAAATGTGTCTGTTAACTAATATCAGTATCATATCACAATCATATTTGAACAACTAAGCTTTGGAATTATGAGTGTTGTGTTGTTTAGCTTGAAGGGTGGAGTACTTCTAGTATGATAGAAAGCACCTACGCAGATCATAGTAGTGTAGATAAAAGGGGAAAACCCTAAGCATCACGAGTAAAATCAGGAAAGTGGAACTAGCTGGAACATACGGGCTTGTATTGCCGGTACGGCTAGAAATGCTTCAGAAAGGCTTCGGCCCCAAAAGGGGCAGCTCTATTCAACTGAAGGCACAATACTGTTACTATTAGTCTAGACTCCCAAAGACGACATAGCTCCCAGCATTTCCCGGATATTATGGTAGACCATCTAGAATAGTTGAAAGCATCCATCTGAAGCGACCCAACAGACTTGTCGACTGCAAATGTCCCTGCTCCACATCCCGACAAGGAACATACTATACTACTCCCTCCGTTCCTAAATATAATTCTCTTAGAGATTTGAATGCGGAGTACATACGGAGCAAAATGAGTGAATGTACACTCTAAAATATGTCTATATACATCCGTATGTAGTTCTTATTGGAATATCTAAAAAGACTTATGTTTTACCGAAAAAGGATTTCGCCCTGCTTTATAAATAAAGCAACGGTGAACAACACCCGGTCCAAACGCATGCCACCTCAACACACGCACGCACCCAAGGCAGTTTAGGAACGGAGGAAGTAATATACTTATTAAGAAGAACAGAAGAGGAACATGATAACAAAGAGCAAGCAGATTTTAGATAATACAATGTGTGTTGCCCACCCATGATGAACCAGAGCGCATAGAGAAATACTATTCCTTCCGGTCTCTCCATATGTGGCTCACATGCATTTGGAAACTAAATTAGGAACATTTAGCTGACCAATTAAACCTGTCTCAGTTTTACTAATATCAGCATCATATCAGATTCGAATTTGTACAATTAAGCTTGTTTAGCTTGATGGGTGGAGCAGTGCTATTACGACACGAACCACATAGGCTGATCATGGTCATCATAAAATGGGGAAACCGTAAGCATGATTAGTATAGTATTGACCGTGGCAGTGGCATGGCAGATCTGAAGCTGCAAACCCCGCAAAGGGTACTTAGCAACCGATGTTTGCTTTGAAATAACAACTAAGATTTGGTATGGACAAGAAAGTACAGTCAACAAGTGACAAAGAAATGCAATTCTTGTTGTCTCTCTATATGTCGCGACCTGCATTTGGAAACTCAAGTGGGACCTTTAGCTAACCAATTAAATGTGTCTGTTAACTAATATCAGTATCATATCACAATCATATTTGAACAACTAAGCTTTGGAATTATGAGTGATGTGTTGTTTAGCTTAAAGGGTGGAGTACTGCTAATACGATAGAAAGCACCTACGCAGATCATAGTAGGGTAGATAAAAGGGGAAAACTTGAAGCATCAAGAGTAAAATCAGGAAAGTGGAACTAGCTGAACCATATGGGCTTGTATTGCCGATACGGCAAGAAAGGGTTCGGAAAGGCTTCGGCCCAAAAGGGGCAGCTCTATTCAACTGAAGGCACAATACTGTTACTATCAGTCTAGACTATCTAAGATGACATAGCTCCCAGCATTTCCCGGATATTGTGGCAGACCATCTAGAATCGTTGAAAGCATCCATCTGAAGCGACCCAATAGACCTGTCGACTGCAAATGTCCTTGCTCCACTTCCCGACAAGGAACATACTATACTACTCCCTCCGTTCTTAAATACAAATCTTTGAGAGATTCGAATGCGGACTACATACGGAGCAAAATGAGTGAATGTACACTCTAAAATATGTCTATATACATCCGTATGTAGTTCTTATTGGAATATCTAAAAAGACTTATGTTTTACCAAAAAAGGCTTTCGCCCCGCTTTATCAATAAAGCAATGATGAACAACACCCGGTACAAACACATGCCACCACAACACACGCACGCACCCAAGGCAGTTTAGGAACGGAGGAAGTAATATACTTATTAAGAAGAATAGAAGAGGAACATGATAACAAAGAGCAAGCAAATTTTAGATAATACAATGTGTGTTGCCCACCCATGATGAACCAGAGCGCACAGAGAAATGCAAATCCCTGCTGTCTCTCTATATGTGGCGCACATGCTTTTTGAAACGAATATAGGAACATTAGCTTACCAATTAAACATTCTCTGTTTTAGTAATATGAGCATCATATAAGATTCGTATTTCAACAACTAAGCTTTGGAATTATGAGTGGCATGTTGTTTCACTTGATGGGTTGAGGTCTTGAGGAGCAGTGCTAGCACGACACGAAGCACCTATGATGATGGTAGTGAATATAAAGGGGGAAAACCATAAGCTTTACGAGTATAGTGATCATGCCATGGCGGATCTGAAGGTGCAAACCAGACAAAGGCTACTTTGCAACCAATGTTTGCTTTCAACTAGCCACTACGATTTGGTATGGACAAGAAAAGTACAGTAAACAAGTTACGATCTATTTTCCAGGTGAGATCAATAACTTAAGCAGATATGAAAGAGTACTACCTCTCTTGCTACGCCGTGTAGGCCCCTGCTGATACATTGAGGGTGCTACGGGTGCGAAGGCTGTCGGCGGAGCGGAAGAAGACTTGAGACGGCAGACTGCCGGGTCGGGGGATAAGTCATGTTGCCGTGGATGAGGTCGTCGTAGGAGCGGCAACGTCAAGGTGGACGACAGCGCAGATGAAGCGAGAGGATGCGATGAAAGGATCCTGGTCCGGCGCTGTGGATGAGAGACGTCCATCTCTTGCAATGGACAGCGGGGTAGGGGTAGCGGCTTCGGCAAGGTGGAGGATGGGGTGGCGGACGGAGGAGGCTGGCCGGAGTGGGGAGGTTGTTGTGGCGCCGACGGTGTATGAATGGGGAAATGGAGGGGGAGGGGATCTCAACTTTTAGATGTGCTTGTCTGAAATGTGGGAAAGTTATGAACTTAGCCCTCGTTTAAAATTTTGGACATCTCGTCGGTTGGGGATAGGACGGTAATCTCGCATCTCCCCAATATTTGCTGATAGAGATTTTGGGCGAGGAGAGGGTGTTTTGCCGCCCACGATTGGCGCCCATGGTGTATGAACGGGGCTGACAGGTAGGGCGGTTGTGTCACGTCTGAGGGAAGTTACACACCTGCCCCTATTTAAAATATTTGCCTACATCGATTTCGGACAAGGAGAGTTTGTTTTGCCGCCCACGTGTATGAATGAGAAAATGGAGGGAGAGAGAGGTCTTTCGGGCGAGTTTGAATCAAATGTGTGTTTGCCGCCCATGTTTGGCGTCCACCGTGTCTGAATGGGGAGACAAGCGGTCGTGTCACGTCTGATTGAAGTTACTAGTCTACCCCTATCGACAGCAGTGGAAATCGGGCCGATTAGGATGTGAAGTGTCAAGGGTAGACAGTAATTTCCATCTCGCAAACATTGGCTTCGGGAAGCCGACAAATGATAGTGGGTGTTTTGCTGCTTCGTTCAAAATTTGGGAGAATTAGCATTCACGTTTACCCTAGGCCCTAGCAACTAAATTCAAATCCAATTTGTATTCGATTACGAATATCCATACATCATTCTACATTTTGTTATTTATTTCTTCGAAACCACGACAAAGATTTATTCCACCTTTATATATGAATATGATTTAGAAATTCCGTGATCTTCGAATTTAGTAGGTTGGATACACTTTGAGTCAAACAGTTATTTCATCCAATACAATATGCTCACACGAAAAACAGTTCACCTTATGTCAACCATACAAGTACTGAGGATTACCTCGCCTAAAAAATTCAAATCATTACAACACATAGATAACAAAGGGGGTCTTACAACATAATCCATTCAGAGACATGACACAACATGCAAGTATACTAATCTAATGACAATTTCAACTAGTATCTAAAGAAGAACTAGGATTACCCTGGGCTTCAGTTAGCAGAAGCAGCAGGACCTCCTCCATCTTCAAATGCAACATTCTTACTTCCTCCAATTCTTGGGTTGCTTGCATAATGCGTGCAGCTAATTGCATAATTTCCAGCCTCAAGATCAAGATTACCTCATTCATGGCAGCCACACCATCTCTTTCTACCTCTAGTAGAGCCTCAAGAACTATAATATATGTGATCAGACTGCTCTCCAGCGGTGTTGCCTCTGAACTGCTACCATCTGGTAACATGGATGGTGCACTGCTTCCACAAATAGATTCTGGGGTTGTACATTGTGTCCTAGTGTGAACGACATCTTGAAAGGTTTCCGCTGGACATAAGTAAGAGATAGTTATCACATGATCCAGGCAGTAAGCTTACATGGTCAACGACATATGAATTATTGCCGAGCATGGCAAGCTATATTTAAATGGTTCGAAGCAACATCAGCCGAAAACAAATTAAAATGGTAAGATGAAAGGTAGTGTACCACCGCTATATTTAAGTTGCCCAGGCATCTAAGCAGTTGAAATAATCTGAGAAAGCACTTAAACAGTGTGGCCTCATATAAACTACAAAGACAGTCTTGTGATGAAGTTCATAGGAAAAGTTAAGGAGTCAAATGAATTAGGCATGCATTTCTTTACGATAGTACAGCAGGCACTGGTGACATATTGGCCAACTCAGGTATAGCCTAACAAGTAACAAACAAGCATTTGAATCAAGCAATACAGCAAAGCAGACAACTGAACTATTTGTAATTCTGTAGGATTATAGGTTGAGGGCATAAGCCAAGAAAGCAGCGCACACGCATTACATTTCACATGTACTAAAACACACTAGCTTACCATATGTTGCTGTGAAGCCTCACTGCTGTTGCAATGTTCTTTGAAGATATCGTCAGCATCCCGTGGTTGCAAATCTAGTTGTTGTAGTTTATTCTTTCCCCTCTATTTAGGTAAAAATAATTTTAATCACATGCGTTGGTTCGAATTGATCATCAATGTTTAATCTAAACTAATGAAAGAAGTGTGTGTGCTTACACGACAATATATGTGCTTCACTCTATTTTTATGCTTGTTCGAGGTGCCAGCCCCAAAAGAACAAATATTTTGCTTGATGGGGTTGGCAGCTCCATAATGAATAGAAGCATCAAATTAGTCATGCAACTTGGGAAGATCAAGAACGCACAAAAAAGTAATGAATAGAGGCTCGGAGCAGTGATGTAATAGCTAGCATCAGAAAATGTAGGGTAAAACGAACAAAAAGCAGCGGAACCACAAGCTAGTTTGCTGATGTGTAATTAAGCATAGAGAAAATAGTCCCTGTTTGGATCCATGGGCTAGAGCTAGTTTTGGCTCAAATAGCCCTAAAGTATCCAAACATGAGGGCTAGTTTGAGCTAGTTGCATCTAACCCACCCAAAAAAACTATCCCACCCAAGAGGTGCTAATTGGAGCTAGTTCTCCTGGTGCATTTATTGTCAATCTAACCCTGTCATCCAAACACCTCTTTGGCTAGAGTTAGTTAAGGGTTAGTCATGAGTTAGAAACTAACTTTAACCTCTAGCTAAGTTAGAATATCCAAACAGGGCCATAGAAGCAGTCTGATGTAACCAACAGGTGGCATCAGAACAACACCATTATCATAAATATAGCATGCAAGAAGTGAATTAGTAGGCAGTGATATCTAGGAAGTACATAATACTTAGGACAAAACAAAAGCATTGTAACTATATGTGCACTGGTTTGTAATTTAGCACATGTAACCTGTTCACTGCCACACGTATGGCCCTACAGGTGCAAGCAGAATAACGCGTCTCATGAAAAATTGAATGATGCCGTGAAGAAATTCGAAGGTCCGGTGCTTATGCTAAGAAAGTGAATGTAGGCACCGGCCGTTGGATAATAGTACCTGATTCTCGGCGACGTATGGGTATCGTTGTCATACTTGAAAGCTAAGGATCGTCGATGGTGCTTGTGTTGTGGTTGAGTTTGGGCCGGCTGTCGCCATTGCTGAAGCGGCTCCGGTGCTTCGGTTGCGGCACCTGTCGACATACAAGAAAGCTCATCTGTGGTAAGTGAACAGTTCCACGATAAAGAAGAGAAAAACCGAAGGAGTACAAATCGAAATAACCTGATGAGGCTGCGGTGTCAGTAAAGCAGGGCCGGTGGAGTTGAATATGGCGTCCGTGGAGCGGGTCCGGTGTAGTGGACGAAGGCGTTGGCGAAGCACATCTGGCGTGGTGTACAATGCTTTCGGTGAGGCGGATCTGTTGCGGCGGACGAGGGCTTGTATGAAGGGCCAGTGATGTGGCGGATGAGGGAGTCGGTGAAGGGCCTACACTGTGGTGGATGAGGGCGCCGGTGAAGCAGATCTGGTGCGGTGGACCATGATGGCGGTCAAGGAGATCTGGAGCGGTGGACAAGCCAGTCGCTGAAGCGGCTCCGGTGAAGTGGTGAGTTGGCAGTTGGGGGTTCCAAGGTGCGGAAGGTAGATCCGGCGGGGTGTGAGGTCCACCGCTGTGGTGGAGGACTAGATTCGGCGGCTTGGCGTGGTTGGGGGGAGGAGCGGGGAGGGGAAGGGGAGGGGCTCTGGGGAATAATGTTAGGGGCAAAGAGGGGAAACAATGGAGTTACCAAAGCAGCCCTTTTCCGTTCATGTCTCAGGGGTAAAACAGGAATATCGCAGGACTAAACTTTCGGGCGCGAGATATTTCGATGTGAGCGGTGTTGGATTCAGGGTTCCACAGACCCAAGAAAGGTTCGAACTCTGGGGTGCGTGCGAAGAACTCAATCTCCCCAGTCTGCCAACTCATCGATCTCACGGCCTAGCTCGATGAACTGGAAAGGAAAGGGACATAACAGTTTACCCAGGTTCGGGCCACCTTGCGGTGTAAAACCCTACTCCTGCTTTGTGGTAGATTGGCCTCGAGGTGGGCTGAGGATGAACTAGTACAGAGGGGGAACAACCTCAGGAGGTGTGTTCTTGTGTTGGTGTGAGCTGGTGGGGGTGATCTGATTGATCCGTCCCCTTCTATGGTGGTGGCCTAGCTATATTTATAGTGGCCTTGGTCCTCTTCCCCCAAAACGAAGGCGGGAAGGGATCCCACAATGGCCAAGTTTGAAGGGAGACAAGTAGTACATCTTATCCTGACGAAAGGTGGTCTTCGCCTGCAAAGCTTCTAGTTGTGACATCGTGGTGGGCTCAGCGATGACCTCCGTCCTGCCGTCCTGGTCTTGTAGCACGGGAATGGAAACCTTTGGCTGATTCCTCGGGACTTTGCGTCTGCACCTACTTCCTTAGCACCAAAGAGAAAACCTGATGTACTGCGCCCGCTGGCGCCCGCCTGGCCTTGGTCGTCACAGCTTGCGTCATCTGAACCTCATGATGTGGGGCTTGCATAGAAATCTCTGCTCCTCAGGAGCCGGCCTAATGAGGCCGCTTCCTCTGGAGGTCTTGATGTCGTCCGCCTCACGAGGCTTGGCCCCTCGCGAGGGTCTTGTGTTGTTGATGCTGAAGATGGGCCGTACCAGGCCGCAGATGGAGCCATGCTGTAGGCTGCAGGCAGGAAAGTCTGGGTACCCTGGTTCCCAGAACACCGACAACAGCCCCCGGGCCCAAGGCACGCTCGGACTTGGCTTTGAGGCGAAGCCAAAGGGCAAGGGCGAAGCGCCGCGGGCCTAACCGCCTGCGGACCCGGTCGACGCGTGGCGCTTGATGGGACGTGGGCGTCTCCACTTCCCCACGCTACCTCGGCAACCGTTCGGCTTGACAACAGCCTGCTACATGCAAAAAGATCATTATTACCGGAGATCATGGAGGCCGGTGGTTGGCCTCCCTCTGGCTATAAATGAGGGGAGGGGCAGAGCCCCCTGCTCATCTCCGTCTTCCCGTTGCTTGCTCCTTCTTCTTCCTTCTTGTCCCACCATCTCGTCGAAGCATCATGGCGCCGGTGAGGAGGTTTTCCGCGGCGGAGAAGGGGAAGGCCCCTCGGGAGGAACCCGGGCCACTCCCGCCGAAGAAGAGGCTTAGCCGCTCCCGCGACGCCGGCGAAGGGGCCCAGGTGACGCGACCTTGGCACGAGCGGCCTCCACCGGGCTTCCCGATCCCTATGCACGCTCGCGCGCGGAGCCGTGTGCCCAGGGGCAACGCCTAGCGCCGCGAGGGTCAGGGTCATGGAGGAGGGCAGGCGGCGGCTGCACGACCGTCCGGCTTGCAAACTCATGCCGAAGGTACGTCACGAGAGTTCGTGGTGTGGGCGGCAATGCCGCCGTGCGCGTGGATCCGGCTCCCGCGGTTCTTCGTAGAGGAGATACCGCCGAGGGGGGCCCGTTGAGCTGTGGCTGCAACACGCCGGGTGCTGCAGCCAAGCTACTGAAGCGGAGGTCGAGGTCGTCTGCCCTGGTAAAGTCTTCATGACTCGGGGATGGGGCGAGATCGTCGGCGCTTGCTGCCCGGGGGGAGCTCTCGCCATCCACTTTGAATACGACAGAGCTTCGACGCTCCTCTTCAAGGGTTTGGCAAGGATGGTCGGCGCCTGGAATGCTGCTTCGAAAGAGGTGATCCGCGCGGCGCGGCCATGGGCGTTGAACTTGCCCTTGGCCTTGCCAGCAGCTCCTCCGGTGCTAGCAGCGACTCTCCGGAATCCAGCGACTCTCCTGAGTCCAGCGACGATGACAGCTACGAGCCGCCGAGCTCTCGCCGCACCCAGAGCACGGCAGTGGTGTCGACTCGGCGCCATCGGTGACATCCTAAGGCCGGGGTTCTCCAAGGTCCCTTTCTTTTGTTTTTCCTGCACAAAACCGTGACGAGCCCCGTGGGGGTATGTAAGAACTGTAATGCTTTTGCCTTAATGTTATTGTTCCTAGTTCGGTGTTGCGATTGTGTGTCCCGATTTGGCATGGTGCTCCCTTTCGTTCTCGCTGTAGCTTAGCGCTCTACGCTGACAGGACCCAGTCCCCAGGTGGGCTCCAGCCGTCGCTGGTATGCCAGGTCGCGATGCTGTGGTCAAGGCCAGGAGGTGGGCGGCCCGAGGTCCGGTAAGAGCCCCTGAGGCACGATGCTCAGGAGGTCCCCTTTAGCGTGCAAGCAGCCCCCTGAAGGCCGATAGGGAAAACGGCCTTGCCCGAGTGAGATCACGAGTATCAAAATACTGGGTCGTGAGATTTACGCCGACATGTATGGGGTGACTTATCTTGGCAAGCCTGCGGCGATTCCTTCACGCGACGCCTGACTGCGTCCTGGTGGTGGCGGTTCTAGGCAGGGCTCACGCCGATCCCCTTTTTCTTGCTCATCTAAATGCTCTACGTCCTCGGGTCCCGGCCCTCGAGCGAGGCTCAGCTGCCGCTGGTATGCCAGGTCGCGATGCCGTGGTCAAGGCCAGGGGTGAGGGCTCGAGAGCAGTAGGAGTCCCTGAGGCGCGATGCTTAGGGACCCCCCCTTTAACGTGCAAGCGAATTGCGTGAAAAGGGAGTGGCTGGCGGGCCGCTCGTAGTCTGACTCTGGAGGTTCCTGCGAGTTAGTCGAAGAAAGAGAACATAGCACATAGACGCGCCTGCTGTCCTATCATTGATCTTTCTGCAAGAAGACGAAGGCACTGAGGATCCGGTGAGGTGACGTGCACGGGGCGGGCCGCGAGCCAGAGCTCGATCCCTCAGGTTTATCAGCGCTGCAGGGACGGACCCGAGCACAGGCTCCGTGCCAGCAGCCCCCGTTGTGGGGTGAGCAAAAGGCAGGTTAGCAACGCCCGGAGGCCACGAGGGGCGACTCCATAAATAACGAGATAGCAGAGGTAACGTCGATAACCATAATAGCACAGGTGAGCATACTGGTCCGGAGTACATGAAATAAAATGGTGCGACCGTGGGCCTGGCCCTGGCAGCTTGAGGATAATGCAGCCCGAGGGGCGCCCCCAATTGAACAAACCAAAAGTGTCACCTAGCACCATTGCTGAAGAAGTGTTGGAGTAGCTGAAGACACGCGCTGCAGAAGTCGTTCCTCACGAGCCGTCCAGGTCCTGAGCCTCGCGAGGCCCCGGGGGCCCGGGGGGCTCACGAGGATCCAGCACCTCCTCCGATAGGATCGCCTGGTGCCTGGCCTCGTGAGCCGCCAGGATGCTCTGCATGTAGCGCTAGTGCGTGGCAGCCCTGTTCAGCAGACCGAAAGGCATGCGAACATAGCTGTGAGGGGGGCCCTCGCACCAGCCCACGTGGGACGGCCAGTAGAGCTCCTGAGACGCGGCTCTGTTGAGCCCTGGGATGTTGACGCAGACGCGTAGCCCGCTGCCCTCATCAGGGGAGGGAGCTGCACCGGGTGGTGTGGGGCGACGCTCGCCTCACATGGCCCTCGCCTCCTGAAGATCCTCGATCGCCTTGGTGATGAACTCCCGAGCGCCTGGCGCCTCGCGCCCTGCACTCTTCTCGCGGAAGCGCGCGTTGAAGCACGCCTCCACATGGTGCCCGAACGCCTCCCTCATGACACTGGCCAGGTCTGAGGCCCTCCAGAGGAGAGCCCCCGAGCCCAACCTGAGGGGGGCGTCGGGCGCGCCTTCCTATGCAAGAGGGGAGGGCGCCCCATCAGTGGGCGCAGGGCCTGAAGCACGATCATCAGACGCCCCGTCCTCCTGAGATCCTCGGTGGAGCAGCTGCTTCTTCTTCTTGGGGATGACCTCGGGAGGGTTGATGGCGCCCTCGTCATCTAGGTTCTCGACCGCTGCAGCCTGGTAGGCGCGCTCGAGGGAGCACACCGCGTCCTTCTCACCGCAGGCGACCGTGATGATGCCTCCACTCCCTGGCATCTTGAGGACATTGTAGCCGTGGTGAGTCGCGGCCATGAACTTGGCCAGGGCTGGATACCCAAGGACGGCATTGTACGGGAGGCGAATATGGGCGACGTCGAAGTCGATGAGCTCAGTGCGTTAGTTGTCGCGCTTGCCGAAGGTGACAGGGAGGTGGATCTGCCCTATCGGGGTGGTGGAGCCGTCGGTCACTCCTGAGAAGGGCTTGGTAGGTTGAAGCTGGTCGTACGGCACCTGGAGCCTGTCGAATGTCTCGACGGAGAGGACATTGAGTTCCGCACCACCATCGATGAGTGTCTTGGTGACGAGGACATTGCTGATGGTAGGCAAGCAGAGCATCGGGAGCACGCCGGCAGTGGTCGCGCACTTGAGCTGTTCCGTAGAGTCGAAGGTGATGGCGTACTTGGACCACCTGAGCGGACGCGTCGCCTCGAGCTTGGGGAGGGCCGCATTCACCTCACGAGCAAACTGCTTGAAGATGCGATGAGAGGCGGGGGCCTGAGCGCCACCCAAGATGCAAGCAACGGCACGAGGCTCTTGGAAGCCCCCGGCCCCATCATCTTGGTGGTGGTCGTCATTCCTCCTTGGCGGCGGCGGTAGCGGAGGGAGGCCAGCGTTGCCCTGAGGGCAGTCCTCATGAGGCTGATCCCTCCAGGGGCCCTCGCGAGGCTGGCCCTGCCAGTGATCCTCACGAGGCTGGTCACGCCAGTCCTGGCGGGGGTCGCGGTTGTCCCAGCGCCCCCCACCTCGGCCTCCTCCACGGTCGTAGCCGCGGTCGTTGCGCTCAGGGCGGTGGCCAAGGCACCCGTCCCGGATGGCCCTGAGCTCTTGGCAATCGTTGGTGTTGTGGTTGTGCATGTTGTGGAAGATGCAGAACGGGCGGCTGCCCTTGGAGGACTCCAGGTAGTCGCAGCCGCGCTTCATCTCAGGTTCGGCCGCGAGCACAGCTGGTCCCTTGCGCTTCACGTCCTTGGCCTTGGCCTTCTTATCTTCTGGATCAGCCTCCGGGAGCTCAAGGAGGGAGAGGCAACCTTCCTCAGCCCTCGCGCACCTGGTTGCCATGTTGAACAACTCCAGAGCCGAGCACAGGTCCTCGTGTATGGCGAGCTCTTCCTTCATCTTGACATCCCGGACACCATCAGTGAACGCAGAAATGATGGCCTCGTCCGACACCTTGGGGATCTTGAGGCGAACGTTGGTGAAGCGCTGGATGTATTTGTGCAAGGTCTCCCCTGGCTGCTGCTTGATGCGCCACAGGTCTCCCACAGCCGGGGCGTGGTGGCGAGTGCCCTGGAAGTTGGCGAGGAAGCGCTCTCGCATTTCATCCCAGGAGGAGATTGATCCGGCGGGGAGGTTCAGGAGCCATGAGCACGCGCCATCCTTGAGGGCCATGGGGAACCAGTTCGCCATAACCTTCTCATCACCGTTGGCCGCCACGATGCTCAGCTCGTAGAGCTGGTGGAACTCGGCAGGGTCGGGGGTGATGTCGTAGCGTGGAGGCAGGTCTGGCTTGAACTTCCCTGGCCAGACGACGCGACGCAGCTCCGGGGTGAACGCACGGCAGCCCGCCGCGCTCACGGGAGCCCACCGTAGAGGGGGAGCTTGGACTTGGCGCTCACGCACCGCCGCCTCAGGCAGCACGCGGTCTTGACGTGGTGGCGCTGGAAGCGCACGCGCCTCTCCTTGGGGCTGCTGCACCACTTGACAGCTTTCTTCGTCGCGCGCCGGCGCCCTGCGCGGCGGGTCGCGCTGAGGAGGCTCACACCTCGGCTCGAGGGCGACTTCTTGCCTGGGAGGTGGAGGAGGCGCACCGTGGGCCACGTCACCCGCAAGAGGTGGCAGGGGAGGCAGCGAGCGAGATGGTGCAGGGGTCTCTCCAGCAGCGCTGACGAGCTCGGTGATGCGGTCCAGCCAGTCCTCGTAGAGGTCGTCGGTCGGGCGATAGCGTAGAAGCTCGCGCGCCATGAGCAACGCAGCCTGTGCGTTTGCCGGCCCGCGACGAGCATGGGAGGATGAAGCAGCCGTCGGAGTTAGCGATGGAGTGGCGGTGCGTCCGTCGCGCCGCATAGAGGGATGCAACGACGAAACCTGCTACTCGTGGGCCGCGGGGCCGGTGCCAGCATTTGCCACAGGCGATGGGGGGCGGCGGGGAGCGCCGTCACCCGCAGGTGCTGTCTGGGCAACATGGGCGGTGAGAGCAGCCCGGCGCTCAGCGCGAACTCGATGAGCGTCAGCCATGGGAACGGTGGAACGGCAGCGAATCGACCGGCGGAAGAGAGGCTCCGACGCACCCCTACCTGGCGCGCCAAATGTCGGATTCAGGGCTCCGCAGACCCAAGAAAGGTTCGAACTCTGGGGTGCGTGCGAAGAACTCAATCTCCCCAGTCTACCTACTCGTCGATCTCATGGCCTAGCTCGATGAACTGGAAAGGAAAGGGACACAACAGTTTACCCAGGTTCGGGCCACCTTGCGGTGTAAAACCCTACTCCTGCTTTGTGGTGGATTGGCCTCGAGGTGGGCTGAGGATGAACTAGTACAGAGGGGGAACAACCTCAGGAGGTGTGTTCTTGTGTTGGTGTGAGCTGGTGGGAGTGATCTGATTGATCCGTCCCCTTCTATGGTGGTGGCCTAGCTATATTTATAGTGGCCTTGGTCCTCTTCCCCCAAAACAAAGGCGGGAAGGGATCCCACAACGGCCAAGTTTGAAGTGAGACAAGTAGTACATCTTATCCTGACGAAAGGTGGTCTTCGTCTGCAAAGATTTTGGTTGTGATATCGTGGTGGGCTCGGTGATGACCTCCGTCCTGCCGTCCTGGTCTTGTAGAACGGGAATGGAAACCTTTGGCTGATTCCTCGGGACCCTACGTCTGCACCTGCTTCCTTAGCACCAAAGAGGAAACCTGCTGTACTGCGCCCGCTGGCGCAGGCCTGGCCTTGGTCGTCACAGCTTGCGTCATCTGAACCTCATGAGGTGGGGCTTGCATAGAAATCTCCGCTCCTCAGGAGCCGGCCTAAGGAGGCCGCTTCCTCTGGAGGTCTTGACATCGTCCACCTCACGAGGCTTGGCCCCTCGCGAGGGTCTTGTGTTGTTGATGCTGAAGATGGGCCATACCAGGCCGCAGATGGAGCCACGCTGTGGGCCGCAAGCAGGCAAGTCTGGGTACCCTAGTTCCCAGAACGCCGGCAAGCGGGAAGTTTGAAAGCTTTTGGCGGCTGAAATTAAGTGTTGTGCTCTTGTACGGCCGACTATGATATCATGGCCGAGAATTTATTTGTTTTGCATGCAAAAAAAAAGTGCAAGCTTCGAAAATCAATGTCTCCAACTCAAAACTTAGACTGTCCATTCAATTCAAATTTGGATCATTGAGCTAGTGGAAGCAAATACCATCATATGGTCCAATTCAAATGAAATTCCAAATGTGTTTATCCTAAATATGATAACAAAAACAAAAATGTGTATGTGTATGAATAAAGTGGATGATTATAAGGTTTGAACATGTGCGTATGTGTATATCTCTAGGTTTGATATATGAATTTGAAATCACAAAATCCCGTCTTAAAAAATGTACCTCCATTTAAATGAATTACAAAAGCTAATAATGGAGTCAAATTCCAAAATTCCAATCTTAGGTTTGTAATTCTGGTACTTCAAAGTATATCACGCATGTTCAAAAGTATCGTTATCTCATAGTCCAAACTGTGAAACAAATTGATCAACCATGAGTGCACACACTATTGACCATATATATCTCAATTACGCTTAAGTCTCTCAAACATAGACACCTCACTCTTTATCTGAAGCCACCCTCCCCCCCACAAGTCGTTCTCTCCCCCGGACACGAACACAGGAGCACATTAACCCCCCTCTCTCTTCTAAGTCCGGACCCCAATATAGGTCTCTATCACTTTGTCTCTCGGGCATGCACACATCTCTTCCCCCACTCTCTAGGTCTCCCGGCATCTCTCTTTCCCAAGCACACGCACTATATAGCAGTGTATCTTTCCCATACACACAAAACGTCGCCCCCCAAACGTCTATCTCCCTAGTTATGTGGTTCTCGCACACTCACCTCACTCACCACCCCCACTACAAACAAGCACCCTTTGTCTCCTTGTGCACCACTCTCCTCTTTCTATCTCTCCCACATGCGGACCCGACCCAGCTCCTTCCCTATATACATATATGTCGTGACTCTTTCCATAGCTCCCTAGCGTATCATTGTTCTCAATCTCGCACGTTGTTCTCTACACCATCTATTCTAGATCTCTCATGAAGTCTCTATCACACACACGATGACTCGCTTCCCTTGCGTCTCCGTACATAGGCCACTTTCGAACAACATCAACCTTGTCTCCCTATCTATACGCCACTTCCGCACACAAACGACCCCTCTCTCTCCCCCTCTCTTCCTCTCTCTCTCTCTCTCTCTCTCTCTCTCTCTCGCTCGCTCTCTCTCTCTCGCTCTCACACCCCTCTCCCACACACACTCGATGTCTCTTCCAAATAGTCTGCTCCCCGCCCGCACCCATGCTATCCCACTACTACACATGCCTTTCTCTCTCTTGGACACACATGTCACACCATTCCCCCTTCCCTACTAGGTTTACATCATTAGTGGTCTCTCTTCTCCACATACACACACTCCCTCTCACACACACGTGCACGCACAAACACACACAGACACGCACAAACACCCATCTATCTGGATCCTTGTTTTAAGACACACACCCTTGCATATTCTCTCCAGCTCTAGTTATATATATATATATATATCCCCCTCTCTCTCTAGCTCACATGCACACCAAAATTCTCCGTCTCTCTAACTCACACATCTCTCCCCTTGTCCGCATGTGTATCTCACACACTCACTCTCTGATTATTTCTATGTGTCTCCACATGTCGTGGTATCACACGGCCACCTATGGGGCCATCGGCCCCTCATGGTTCGGCAAGGGGGAAGAGCGCATTGCACAAAGAGCGGGAAAGCATAGAGCAGCACGGCAACGATGACATAGGCAGTTTTACCCAGGTTCAGGCCGCCGTGAGGCGTAAAACCCTACTCCTGCTTTGGTGGATTGATGAAAGGACCATGGTGGAGATGCATAGCTCTAGCCCGGCAGGGTCGCCTCGGGGCGAGAGCAGCTACGCGCGTACGAGCGTACAAGGGTCCGAAATCCTCTCTAAGGTAGCCACGGCCCTCCTTTTATAGGTCCAGGGGTCACCACAATGGCAAAACAGTCATTTATCCAACGATTAGATAGCCACAGTGCTATCATACCTAAATGTGCAGACAGGTCAGGGCGCATTAAATGCACCGCTTAGTGTCACATCGTAGTGTAGCCCAACAAGCCTTCCCGTGCCATTCAGCCACCTTTTCGCCTGTCCGCACGACACGTCGCCTGGACGGGTTTCATTGGGGGCATTCTTCCTCAGAAATGGACTGCCACGTACCAAATAACAGCCACTTAGTCACTTGGGGGCTCGACACCGCATCAATGGGTGACTTGCGTTGCTGTGAGGTGGAGCGGTGGAGCTTTGGCGGGGTAATCCGCCCTTGGCGTCCTCGCCAAGCCTGTCGGGGGAGTCTTGAGGCTTGTCTTTGGAGTAACCTCGACCCCGCCAGGCTGACCTGCCCGGCAAGGGAGGTTTTTCCTTAGTGATATCTTGCTTGTTTGGTTGCTCTTGGTCTTCTTGATCCGCCCTTTGATTTCTCAAAGAGCTATCTCTTCTGCTTGCCCTTGTCTTGAATGTCGTAACCTTGCTCTTGAGCCTGTGTACAGTCTGGGCAACACACCTGGGGGTTTGGTGCACCGACAGGAGCCCCCGGGCCTGGCCTGAACACGCTGCCAAGCATCGTCGGGGTAGGCCCTGTCTAGTACACAGGCGAGCGGGTTGCGGTAGCTCATCCTTTGAGATCTTCTTTGCTTCTTCATTAACATGTGCTTGAGTCAGTTTCCGGTTTTCCTGTGCATCGCGCAAGACGTTACAGGGGGAATCCAAGCAACGATTCATGGTCTACCCACGTCCTATGTTCACGGGGCGATAACTGTCATTCCACTATCTTTCCCACTTCTGTTGTTTTCACCATGTGTGCAGCATGCATTGTGCTGGGTTGGTGGTGGACGCGGAGAGCGCGTAAACATGTGCCATGGCAGAAACTCAGACACCATGGATTGGCGCACGGGGTCGGCCTTGATTCCACAAGCTGTTGGTGGCACGGGAGGGAGCCGAATTGGCGGAGCGGGGCGGTCACTCCCCCTGAGTAGGGAGCCAGCCCGCGGCCTCGTTTTCCTTATAAAAGGGGATGCGGGCAGGGGTGCAGGCTCATATCCATTCCCTTGTTCTTTCTTCTGGTGTCATTTCTTCATCATGGTGAGGGGAAGAGGACGCAGCGGCACCCCAGTAGTGGCGACAAGGGCTTCTGCTCGATAGTGCCTCCCTCCTCCCGCCGAAGATGTAGAGGCGGAGCCCGCTGCGAGAGGAGGTAGGAGGGGTGAGGTCGCGGCCATCGTGGTGCTCGGAGTCGAGGAGGGCGAGGGGGCGCTCGGGCCGCCCCTCCACCGGCCGCTCAACCCCCAATGGAGGGCCACGTCAGAGACCAGCCGCTGGAATTCATCACCAGGCTGTATAGGCCCCCGCACGGCCGCCTCCGCCTCCCTACTCTGTTTGCGAGGGTGATGGAGCTTGAACAGCCGCGCGCATTGAAGCTGCACATGAGAGGTTGCTGCAACGGCAGCATGCGGGTGGATGTGGACTTCCCCGCTCCTCATGTTATGCCCTTCCGACGCGGCTGGAAGACCTTTGCTCGCGCCCACAGCTTGTTGGAGGGGCACGTCCTCCATTTTAAACTAATGGAGGCCGATCTGCTCTCCGTAAAGGTCTTCAGGTGCTTGGGTGCTCGCTTAGGGTGCTGCGCGGAGAGCTCGACAGACGACGAAAGCTCCTCCTCGAGCGATAGTGATGAGGAGGACAGTGACGGTGATGACAACGGCGGTGATGAGGAGGACGACGGCTCCGACTCCGGCTGAACACCAGCCGCACCATCACCGTCAGGCGGCGGCACCATCATCTGCACCTGCATCTCCTTCCCGGCAAGGCAATTTGCCGGGGAGTTGGATGCAGAGGTAGGGGTGGTGCCCTTGGCTCCTCCAGCAGCCTTCCAGTTGGACCCCGGCAGGCTTCCTCTCGGGCTGCAGCTTCGTTCGCCCTGCCGCGTCCTGCTGGCCCTGGTGGCGGTGGCCAGGGGGACCCTTCCGCCACTCTCTTCACCATCACCTTCGCCCACACCCTCTCGATCTTGTCAGGATCCTCGCCACGGGGCCTGACGGGGTCAGGCTGGGCTTCTGCCCAGGCACTCCTTTCGCCTCCTTCACCTCCCACCGTAGTGCCTAGGAGGAGAGGGACAAGAACGGGATTACGCGGCAATTATCTTTTTTCAGTCTAAAACATGCAGGCGCTTGCCAAACTTTAGTTTAAATTATGTAATCTTCTTTATCCATGTTAGTGTTCTGTAAGATCTGTACTTGCTTATCAGCATATTAATGAAAAAGACAAGCCTTGTCGGGTACTTGTGTATGTATCATGTCCATGCAGAGGTGAGGTGCCTCTATACATTTAAGTAAACAAGTTTCCTCGGGCAGGCTATCCTGCCGGTACCTTTAGTTTACTGCCGCGGGGCATGACCTGCCGGGCATAGAGCTATAAAAAAGGGACTAGCCCCTCGTCGAACCCTCTTCATCAAAGGCCACTGTGACCACCTTGCCTGGAGCAACGTTCGGGACAAAGGATGGGAGCACCTATGTTTCGAAGGTGACGAGGTTTTCATCTACACAAGTTTTCTCTTTACAGAATAGGTATGGATAAGAAGGAACTTATCTGTCTGGCTTGCCGGGGACCGCTATGTAGGCTTGTCTCCATTTCTTCTCTTTGGGGCCAAGTCCACGGCAAGAACCCTGCAACTTAGTGCAGATGAAAACAGTGCTACATGCAACCTCATCTACATGATCATGCTATGCTCATGATATGCTTATGCATGCATACAATCTTGTCGGGGGGCCCCCAGCGCTTCGTTTATTCATCTGTTGCTCAGGGTCTGTGCCTGGCTTTGTACAAAGGGTTACATGCAACATCGACAAGGCTTGTACAAAAGGGTGGCTACCGGGCAAGGTCCGACAGCCGCGCCTTACGGGTAGAACTTACGAAGATGCTCAATGTTCCATGAGTTTTACAACTGAATGCCATCTCCGGTCTCCAGACGGACTACGCTGGGTCTGGTGACTCGTACTACCCGGTAAGGGCCTTCCCACTTCGGCGTCAACTTGTTTGCACCCTTGGCGGACTGAACACGCCTAAGGAAAAGGTGGCCTTCCTCAAGGCTCCGGGCATGAACCCCGCGGCTATGATAGCGACGCAGGGCTTGCTGGTAGCGTGCAGCATGCGTAGAAGCCCGGAGACGGTTCTCCTCAAGTAGCACATCGTCGTCACACCGGTGCTGTTCCTGCGCTACTTCATCGTAGGCAAGCACTCGAGGTGATCCATATATGAGTTCCGTGGGGATCACTGCTTCTGCCCCATAGACTAGGGAGAAGGGAGTCTGCCCGGTAGCTCGATTTGGTGTCATACGAAGGGACCGAAGAACCACCGGCAGCTTGTCGATCCATCGCCTGCCGCACTTTTGCAGCCTATCAAATGTTCTTGTCCTTAGTCCTCACATGACTTCAGCGTTTGCCCTCTCAGCTTGTCTGTTGCTTCTGGGATGGGCAACAGAGGCAAATGAGATTTTGCTTCTGAGGGCATGAACATATTGCATGAAGGCGCGGCTTGTGAATTGGGTGCCATTGTCAGTGATGATTCTAGCGGGTACTCCGAAACGGCACACCAATCCTTTCAAGAACTTGACAGCTAACTGTGCGGTCACCTTCCTCACGGGCTCCACCTCTGGCCACTTTGTGAACTTGTCGATAGCGACGAACAAGAATTCAAAGCCCCCGGTAGCATAGGGGAAGGGGCCCAAGATGTCGAGCCCTCAGACCGAGAAGGGCCATGACAAAGGGATCATCTGGAGAGCTTGAGCAGGCTTATGGATATTCTTGGAGTGGAACTGGCAGGCTTCACATTTGGTGACTAGCTCAATTGCATCTTGGAGGGCCGTGGGCCAGTAAAAACCTTGCCGGAAGGCTTTTCCAACTAGGGCCCTCGATCCAATGTGGGAGCCGCATATACCCTTGTGTATTTCTGCCAACAGTTCCTTTCCTTCTTCCCGACAAATGCACTTCAATTTCACTCCGTTGGGCCTTCTTCTGTATAGCATGTCGTCAACGAACTGATACATACTGGCCCTCCGGGCTACTCTTTCAGCTTCTTCTTGCTCTTAGGGAAGTTCTCCTGTTTGGAGGAAATAGACTATGTGCCATGCCCACGTTGGAGCCAGAGGCTCGGCAACAAGGACTAGCGGCACCTCCTAGTTCACGGGAGTGCATGCCTCGACCACAGGAATAGGTGGTTCAGTGGGAGGGTGCTGCTCACCAGGCGAAATGGAGCTGTTCCCGCCAACCTCTCTGTCGGGGGCTTCAAAGGGCTCTGCCAGGAGAGGCCTGCCGGAGTCCAGTTTCCTCCTCTTCCTGGCCATTGTTGCCGGGGATACGGAGGGTTGAGTCAGATGGAGAACAAAAGTCCCTGGTTCCATAGGGAGTTTTTGCGCAGCGCACTTTGACAAATGATCAGCAATACTGTTTTCCGCATGCGGTACGTGCTCTGTTTGCAATCCATCAAAGCGCTCCTCCAACTTTCTCACTTCCTCAGCGTATGCCTCCATCAATGGGCTTTGATAATCCTGGTTCACTTGCCTCACCAAAAGTTGCAAATCTCCATGAATGATCAACTTCTTTATTTCTAGTTCTGTTGCGATCCTGAGCCCGGCAAGGAGTCCTTCATATTCTGCAGTATTGTTGGTAGCCTTCTCCCGGGGGAAATGCATTTGAACCACATACTTGAGGTGCTCCCCAGAGGGAGCAACAAGAAGCACGCCAGCTCCTACACCTTGTAGGGAGAAGGCACCATCAAAGTACATCATCCATTCTTGGGGCACTTCCTGCCGGGGATAACTGTCTCCAACACGTCTTCGTCAGGGGTAGGCGTCCATTCTGCAATAAACTCCGCCAGTGCTCTGCTCTGAATGGTTGACGTGCTCTCGAACTTCAAACCAAAGCTGGATAACTCCAAAGCCCATTCCACTATCCTGCCAGTGGCCTCAGGGTTCCTCAGTATGCGTTGCAAGGGGAAGCGGGTGACAACCGTGATGTCGTGGGCTTAGAAGTAGTGGCGCAGTTTCCTTGAGGCCATGATGGGGCCAAAAATCAACTTTTGCACACCAGAGTACCTCGACCTAGCCCCCTGCAGCAGGGAGCTGACGAAGTACACTGGCCGCTGCACCACTTTCTTCCTTGCCGCGATCTTGGAGCTGTCTCCATTACCCCGCTCCTCCTTGTTCTGATCTGCCTCTAACCTTGCCGGGGTGAGTTCACTTCCTTCTCTAGAGGGGACAACAGTTGCAGCTCCTTCTTCATCTACTTCCCGCTGCACCACCAGCGCTGCGCTAACAACTTGATTGGTTGCCGCTAAGTATAGCAGCAACGGTTGTTGTGGTTTTGGAGCGACTAAGGTGGGGACGGAGGAAAGATAGGTCTTTAGATCCTGTAGCGCAACGTCTGCCTCCGGGGTCCACTCCATGGGCCCAGCCTTCTTCAAGATTTGGAAGAACGGCAGGGCGCGTTCGGCGGACTTGGAAATGAACCTGCTTAGCGTGGCAACACATCCAGTCAAACGCCTCACGTCTTTAACTGTCTTGGGTGCTTGAATCTGTTCAATTGCCTTGATCTTGTTGGGGTTGGCCTCTATCCCCTGGTGGGACACAAAGAAGCCAAGCAGCTTGCCAGAAGGAACGCCAAACACACACTTCTCAGGGTTCAGCTTCAAGTTGATCTTGCGTAGATTTGCAAAGGTCTCTTCCAAGTCCTGAATGAGAGTTGATTTGTCCTTGGTTTTGACCACTATATCGTCCATGTAGGCTTCAATATTCTTGTGCAGCTGAGACTCAAAGCCAATCTATACTGCCCTTGCGAAGGTGGATCCAGCGCTTTTTAACCCAAAGGGCATACGTACAAAATAGTACGTGCCACAGGGGGTTATAAACGCGGTCTTCTCTTCATCTTCCTTGGACATTAAAATCTGGTGGTACCCGGAGTAGGCATCCAAGAAGGAAAGCAAGTCACATCCAGAGGTGGAATCCATGATCTGATTGATGCGCGGCAAGGGGAATGGGTCCTTTGGGATGCTTTATTCAGATCTGTGAAATCTATGCAAAGACTCCATTTCCCATTCGCCTTGCGCACCACCACTGGATTCACCAACCAAGTTGGATGCAACACTCCTCTAACCAAACCAGCAGCTTCGAGTTTCTTGATCTCCTCGGCAATAAACTACTACTGCTCCAAAGCTTGCTTTCAGACCTTCTGTTTGACGGGTCGGGCATGTGGGCAAACAGCAAGGTGGTGCTCAATTACCTCCCTGGTAACACCGGGGATGTCAGATGGTTGCCAAGCAAACACATCGACATTCGCCCGCAGGAAGGCAACGAGCACACTTTCCTATTTGCCATCAAGGGTGGAGCTGATAGTAAATGTACAATCAGCGCCAACCAACCCTGCCGGGACCTTCTTCACAGCAGGCGCAGCAACCTTTGATCTCTTGCTATTGGAACTCTCCGGCAAATCATCAACAGGCGCAACGCAATCCGAAGAGGCGCGCTTCCCGGATTCTTTGCTGGCGTCCTTGCTAGCTTTCTTCCCTTTCTTGCTTTCCTTGGCAGGAGCGGTTGCTTCCGCAGCCTCTGCAGTGACTGCTTCCCGGTACATCTTATTGACGCATATGATTGCGTCCTTCTTGTCTGATGGAATGGAAATGACGCCCATCGGCCCTAGCATCTTCAAAGTGTTGTAGGCATAGTGGGATGCTGCCATGAATTTTGCCAGGGCAGGGCGGCCAAGGATTCCATTGTATGGTAGGGGAGGTCGACCACATCAAACACGATCTTCTCAGTCCGGTAGTTCAGCTCCCCCCGAACGTTATCGGTAGTGTGATCTTCCCCTTAGGACGACTCTTGCCGGGGTTGATGCCTTGGAAAGTACGGGTAACCTTGAGCTCTTCATCTGCTATCTGGAGCTTGCTGATGACCTTGGGAGATATCAGATTCAACCCGGCCCCACCGTCAACCAACATCTTTGTGGCTTTGAGGTTGCGAATCATTGGTGAAACCAACAATGGCAAACACCCTACCGCAGTGGTGCGGTCAGGGTGATCCTCTTCATCAAAGATGATGGGCGTGCAGGACCACTTGAGCGGTTTCCGAGAATCTGCTGCTGGCTCCATGGCATTGACCTCACGTGCCCACTGTTTGAGCTGGCGGTGAGAGGAGTGCAAGGACGCACCTCCGTCAATGCAAAGGGCGTCAGTGGCCTTCTAGAACTCCTGCTCGCTGGTTTCCTCTTCATCTCCTTCATCACTCCCATCATCACATTCCTTCTTCTCACGGCCTCTGGCCGGTTTCCCTTGATACCGAGGGGCCTTGCCGGGGCAACCTTCTTTGCCACCTCGGCCCTTCCCGCCAGCACCATCTTGGTCTCTCTCTTTGTCACGCTTCTCGTACTCAACTTTCTGCTTCTTGACGAGTTGCTCAACTTGATGACACTCTTGAAGATCGTGTCCCTTGGTCCGATGGATCTTGTAGTATGGCCCGTCAGCCTTCCCAACCTTCTCGGCAGCCGTAGCTTCCCGGCAGTCAGCGCACACGGCAACTTCCTTGCCGGGAGCCTCGGTCTTGGCCTTCTTGCTGGTACTAGGAGTACTCGCTCCTTCAACAGCCATCACTTCTTTATCCTTGCGCTTCTTGTTGCGTTTCTTGTTCTTCTTCTTCTTATTGGTGGTGTCATTGTCATCCTCTGAGTCAACATCGACACCATCTTCTTCACCGGGTAGTCGCCTCCCCTCCTCTGTTCGGGCACACTTGTCCGCCAGAGTGTATAGCTCATTCACAATCTTGGGCAATCGAACGTTCATTTTGGAACGTATCCTGTGGTTGCGCACGTTGGACTGGAACGCAGCTATCACAGGTGCTGGATGGATGTCTGGAATGTTCCTGTGCACCCGGCTGAACCTTTGCATATACTTCCACAAACTCTCTCCTTCCTTCTGTGGGAGGAGCTGCAAGTCGCTGGGCCGCCCTGGTTCTTGATGGCCGCCCGTGAAGGCGCCAATAAACTCATGGCACAGATCAGCCCAGGTTGAGATGGAGTTCTCTGGCAAGTGCATCAGCCACGACCTCATGTTTGGCTCGAGTGCCAAAGGGAAGCAGTTGCCGAACACCCTCTCGTCCCTTCCTCCGGTAGCTTGAACAGCGATGGTGTAGATGCTCAAGAACTCTGCCGGGTTCAATCTTCCATCGTACTTTTCTGGTATCCCTGGCTTGAACGTATGGGCAGATGGCCAACGGACTTGCCGCAGCTCACGAATGAAGGCGGGGCACCCAACCTCGAAAGGCAGGTACCCACCCCCACCGGGCATGGGTTCGTCGACGTCGGGGCCATTGCGCCTATCAGACTGGCGGCGGGTGTCGCGGCGTCGCTCAATGGTGACGCGCGCGTCTTCCCTCCGCCTGTCTTCCAGGACCCGTCGCTGGTCTCGACGTGCCTGAGGATCAGACAAAGCCATTGATACGTCGTCGGGTTCTTGGTCGCGTGGCCCTAGCTGCGGCCCCTGCGCTGGCTGTCATGGAGGGGACTGCACCGTCGGAACGGCTCCCTCGGTGCGGCCAGCGGCTTGGGCCGTTGCCGGCGTTGGTGGAGGCCGTGCCGGGCCTGCCCGCTGTGATCCTCCTGCCTCAGCGAAACCAATCAAGCTTTGGATAGTGGCCCTCCACTCATCCATTTGATTGGCCGCTGGCGGAAATCTCAACAAGAGCTGAGCCCGCACCATGGCCTCTGAAGTAGTGCTTGGCATGGACGACGATGTGGATCGCAACGTTGCCCGACTTCTGATGGTGCCTGTAGTGGTGGCGCCATGTTCTCGTCGCCGCGAGCCAATCGCCAGGGCGACGTGACAACGAGGCGGATGCGCTTGGGGGTTGACGACCCCATTTGGCACATCGTCTCGGCTAGCTTGCCCTGGGGGTGGCGCGGGCCTTGTAGCCGCACCCGTGGCGGGGGCAGCTAGGTGATTACGATCGGCATCGGGGCAAGCGTCACCGCTGCGGCTGTGTCCCTTAGCGAGGTGGGGAGGCGGAGATGGAGCGTTCCCCCCACCTGCACCTTTCGGAGCATGGTCGCCGGGTTGTTGTTGGTGTCGCCCTCCTCTGGTGCCTCCTGCTCCTGCTTCGACCGCAGGGGGGATGGTGATGGCGCCGCCTGCGCCAGTCACGTTCCCCACGGTGTCGGCGTTCCCATGTTCCCCCGCAGCCCCCACGGCATTAGTGGCCGCATGCGAGGGGGCCTTCGAGGTGGACGGGTGAGCTGAAGCACCAGATTTCTTCTTGGGCGCCATGGACGATGAAGCCGTTGATGAAGAAAACGATGATGAAGATGGCGCGCTGCTTACACTCTTGGGTTCATGCAAGCGCTTCCCTCTACCTGGCGCACCAAAGATGTCGTGGTATCACACGGCCACCTATGGGGCCATCGGCCCCTCGTGGTTCGGCAAGGGGGAAGAGTGCATTGCACAAAGAGCGGAAAGCATAGAGCAGCACGGCAACGATGACACGGGCAGTTTTACCCAAGTTCGGGCCGCCGCGAGGTGTAAAACCCTACTCCTGCTTTGGTGGATTGATGAAAGGACCATGGTGGAGACGCATCGCTCTAGCCCGGCAGGGCCGCCTCGGGGCGAGAGTAGCTACGTGCGTATGAGGGTACAAGGGTCCGAAATCCTCTCTAAGGTAGCCACGGCCCTCCTTTTATAGGTCCAGGGGTCACCACAATGGCAAAACAGTCATTTATCCAATGATTAGATAGCCACAATGCTATCATACCAAACTCTGCAAACAGGTCAGGGCGCATTAAATGCACCTCTTAGTGTCACATCGTAGTGTAGCCCGGCAAGCCTTGCCGTGCCATTCAGCCACCTTTTTGCTTGTCTGCGCGACACGTTGCCTGGACGGGTGTCATTGGGGGCGTTCTTCCTCAGAAATGGCCTACCACGTACCAAATAACAGCCACTTAGTCACTTGGGGGCTCGACACCGCACCAATGGGTGACTTGCATTGTTGTGAGGTGGAGCGGTGGAGCTTTGGCTGGGTAATCTGCCCTTGGTGTCCCCGGTAAGCCTGCTGGAGGAGTCTTGAGGCTTGTCTTTGGAGTAACCTCGACCCCACCAGGCTCGCCTGCCCGACAAGGGAGGTTTTTCCTTAGTGATATCTTGCTTGTTTGGTTGGTCTTGGTCTTCTTGATCTGCCCTTTGATTTCTCAAAGAGCTATCTCTTCTGCTTGGCCTTGTCTGATGTAACCTTGCTCTTGAGCCTGTGTATAGTCCGGGCAACACACCTGGGGGTTTGTTGCACCGACACCACGTTACAGAACACAAAGCCCCATGCACATGTCTCTCTCTATCCTCCACACACAGAGACACAAAGAATCTCTTATCATTGCCTCAGTCTCTACATATCACACACACACGTGCTATCTCTCTCTCGCACACACGCTCAACCAAGGTTTTCTCATGAATAACATACCATCTCTTCATCAACAGTCATGGCAGTACAACGAACACGAGACATGGAAAAGAATAAATCTACATGTCCGTAGACCACCTAGTATGACTACTAGGACTAGAGCGAGCCGAAAGCGCACCGCCGTCACCCCCTCCTTATCGGCGACGGGAAAACCTTTGTTTTACATAGTCAGGAAGTCATCGTGCTAAGGCCCCACATGCTCAGGCATTGAATAGAACGTAGATCCAAGTTTATGGAAATAAGTATCGATAATACATTTGTATCTCCATACTTATATCTCTTCTTATAAAAAAACCGAGTTGGTGATGATGGTATGCCTGCCATCTTGCAATATAGACCGTCTGATCTATATCTGACGGATAGAAAGCAAACTAAAAGATACCCACACCTCTCTCCACATTTGCAGACAAGGCCTTCCCTCGTTCATCCTTATCTCCCACAACCTCATTGTTGAGCAATTACAACAGGAAGCCTCTGGAACAATCTGGCATGGTGGTCAATGCCGGTGTCGTCCATCCCCATGCCTACGCTCAGTCCGACCACTAATCACCACCACGCCCCACTCCTCCTCACCTTATCTCTCCTCTTTCTCGAGATATCATTAGTTTTTACACATGGGATTACTTCCGCATGGGTCAATCACAACTGGTGTTTTATAAAAAAATACATCTTGATGTTCCGTGCAATGCACGAGCATCTTTCTAGTACTCCTACAGAAGACTTAGTTGGTGATGACGGTGTGTCTGCCATCCGTCATTTCTGACCATTAGATCTACATCTAACGACTGTGAGGTAAGTTTGTTGCCTTTTCTCAACAACATCCCACTTCTCTACCCAATTTGCAGAAAATCCCTTAATTAGTATCTTAAAACCAACCACATCTCTCCCTCACCTCACCAAAACAGCCCAAGGAATATATTCTGATTGAAAAATAATATATTTTTAGTGATATATGTATATCAAAATTAGAGTGTTTTCTATCAAGCTTGTGAATAAGTATTATTCTAATTATGATCCATTGCAACACACGTGCACATTGCTAGTATTTACAACCATGCAAAAAAAAAAATTTGCCAGTATTTCCATAGTTTCGAGTTTTCCATCAAGATATTAGTCACTCATGGTCGATATTTAGTTTGAATTAGGTACACATAGGCACTATGTATCTAGCCGTGCTTATTGGCTTCCAAAGCTTAACTTTCACTCCTACTTACAGTATGTAGAGTATTTAACAAAAAACCACCACTTTCAACCAGCCCTAGGAAGAAACTATTGTACAAAAATAGCAAAAACATACCCAAAATTTCTTAATCTACGGCAAAAAACTACTAACTAGTGTCGATTAGGCTCGTTTAAACTCGTTTATGACAGGGTTGGCCCACATGTCCATGCTGACGAGGCACCTTAAACCAACACCATTTGTTTAACCATTGACACGAGGGACCCATATCTGACCTTCTATCCTCTTCTTCCTCCTCCAATCATTATTTTTCCTGAACATTACTTCAAACAGTTCTTATGCGTGTTCGTCGGTGGCGTCGGTGATGAGCGAGCCGGCCGCCGCTCCACCGGACGGGCCGGACACCGCGCTGGCCTCCGCACGGGTTGGCTGGCTGGCCCGAGCGTGGCTCACGCACGAGCAAGGCGCCGCGCTGGCCTTCGCTCGAGCCAGATGGCTGGCCTTAGCGCAGCGCGCGCGAGCAAGCGACCACACTTATACGTCTCCAACGTATCTATAATTTATGAAGTATTCATGCTGTTATATTATCATTCTTGGATGTTTTACAATCATTTTATAGCAACTTTATATCATTTTTTGGGACTAACCTATTGACCCAGTGCCCAGTGCGAGTTGCTGTTTTTTTGCTTGTTTTTTTACATTGTAGGAAATCAATATCAAACGGAGTCCAAACACCACGAAACTTTTTGTGGATTTTTTATGGACCAGAAGACATCCAATGGGCCAGAGCAGCACTTGGGGGGTGCCCCGAGGGGGGCACAACCCACCAGGGCGCGCCTGGGGGCCCAGGCGCGCCCAGGTGGGTTGTGCCCACCTCGGTGGCAACCCGTACCCCTTCTTCACCCTATAAATTGCCAAATATTCCAAAACCCTCGGGGGTAACCCTAGATCAGAAGTTCCGCTGCCGCAAGGGTCTGTAGCCACGCAAAACCAATCTAGACCCCGTTCCGGCACCCTGCCGGAGGGGAAAATCATCACCGGTGGCCATCTTCATCATCCCGGCGGCCACCACGATGAGGAGGGAGCAGTCCACCCTCGGGGCTGAGGGTTTGTACCAGTAGCTATGCGTTTAATCTCTCTCTCTCGTGTTCTTGAGATGTCACGATCTTGATGTATCGCGGGCTTTGTTAATATAGTCGGATCATATGGTGTTTTCCCCTCTCTATCTTATTGTGATGAATTGAGTTTTCCCTTTGAGATTTCGTTTTATCGGATTGAATACTTTTATGGATTTGAGAGCACTTGATCTATGTCTTGGCACTCAACTCGCGGATTACCGAGGTGACATTGGGGAAATCTATGCATAGGGGTTGATGCACGTTCTTGTCTTTGTTTCTCCGGTAGAAATCTTGGGGCACTCTTTGAGGTTCTTTGTGTTGGATTGAGTATGATGAATCTGAAATTGTTTGATGCATATCGTATAATTAACTCACGGGTACTCGCGGTGACATTGGGGTATCTAGGTGACATTAGAGTTGGTTGATGTGTATCATATGGTGTTATTTTAGTACGAACTCTTGATAGATTGATCGGAAAGGATAACTTGATGTTATGTTAGTACGAACTCTTGATAGATCGATCCGAAAGAATAACTTGGAGGTGGTTTCGTACCCTACAAACAATTTATTCTTATGTTCTCCGCTAGATAAGAAATTTGGAGTGATTCATCATCGCACTTTGAGGGATGGTTATATGATCCAATTATATTAGCATTGTTGAGAGATTGCACTAGCGAAAGTACGGACACTAGGCCTTGTTTGCAAGCATTGCAATACCGCTTGTGCTCACTTTTGTCACTTGCTACCTTGCTGTTTTTATTTATTCAGATTATAAAAATATATTTCTACCATCCATATTACACTTTTATCACCATCTCTTCGCCGAACTAGTGCACCTATACAATTTGCCATTGTATTGGGTGTGTTGGGGACACAAGAGATTTCTTGTCTTTGGTTGCAGGGTTGTTTGAGAGAGACCATCTTCATCCTACGCCTCCCACGGATTGATAAACCTTAGGTCATCCACTTGAGGGAAAATTGCTACTTTCCTACAAAACTCTGCGCTTGGAGGCCCAACACGAGTCTACAAGAATAAAGTTGCATAGTAGACATCAAGCTCTTTTCTGGCGCCGTTGCCGGGGAGGCTAGGTAAGCGGCACTCACATCCCGTCAACGAAGCTCTTTTCTAGCGCCGTTGCCGGGGAGGTGAGTGCTTGAAGGTATATCTTTAGATCTTGCAATTGAATCTTTTAGTTTCTTGTTTTATCACTAGTTTGGTTTATAAAAAGAAACTACAAAAAAAATGGAATTGAGGTTGCATCATATTATTCATCTTTATAATGTCTTTTGTGAGAATGATGGAAACGAAAATTGTGCTCAATTGATAGAGGAAGAATTCTATAAAATGTTTGACAAAAAATCTTTGAATGATGAGAATGATTGCAATGTTGCTAGTATGAATTCTTTGAATATCCATGATGCTAATGATATGCAAAGCTACAAGCTTGGGGATGCCATGTTTGATGAAGATGATATTTTTAGTCCCCCAAGTTTTGATGTGCAAATTTGTTATAATGGTAGCATGCCTCCTATTTATGATGATTATATTGATGAAAGTGGGTTTGGAAGAGTGTCAACTCTAGGTACTAATGATCCCACTATTTTGGAGGGTGTTGAATCTTATTGTGATAATTATGAAAGTGGATTTGGAGAGGTCATGACTTTATTTAGTGATGAATACACTATTTTGGAAGAGGTTTCAATTGATTATGAGAACAAAGTTGCTATCTATGATGATTATGATGATGACATGTATGCTCTAAAGAATAATGATAACCATGAAACTTGTCATCGTGATTTTGATTTTCAATTGGATTATGCCTTACATGATAGTTATTTTGTTGAGTTTGCTCCCAATACTATCCATGAGAATAAATTTGCTTATGTGGGGAGTAATAAAATTTCCATGCTTGTAGATCATGAAAAGAATGCTTTATGTGAAATTTATATTGTTGAATTCATTCATGATGCTACTGAAAATTATTATGAGGGAGGAACTTATGCTGGTAGGAGTTGCAATAATATCAAGTTTCCTCTCTATGTGTTGAAAATCTTGAAGTTTTGCTTGTTTTGCCTTCCTATGCTAGTTGATTCTTGTTCCCATAAGTTGTTTGCTCACAATATCCCTATGCATAGGAAGTGGGTTAGACTTAAATATGCTAGTCATATGCTTCATGATGCTCTCTTTGTTTTTCAATTCTTATCTTTTATGTGAGCATCATTGAAATCATTATGCCTAGCTAAAAGGCATTAAAGAAAAGCGCTTGTTGGGAGACAACCCAACACTTTTACCTACTGTTTTTGTGTTTTCACATGGTTAGGCTACTGTAGTAATCATGTTTTATAGCTTTTGTTTCAATAAAGTGCCAAGTAAAGCCTTTGGGATAGTGTGGATGATAGTTGACTTGATTCTGTGCAAAAAAAGAAATTTTTGCGTCCAGTGCAGAAATTCCTGTCTTTTACTGGAACGTGGAAAAATTCTGATTTTTTTAAATTTTATGGGTATACAAATTACCTACGTTTTCCTAATTTTTCAGAATTTTTGGAGTAGCATAAGTATGGTTGGAGTACAGATTATTACAGACTGTTCTGTTTTTGACAGATTCTGTTTTCAATGCATAGTTTGCTTGTTTCCTAGTTTCTATGGCTTATATTGCTCAATATAAATTGTGGAAATGATATGCTACAGTATTTATTGTGTGGAAACAATTATGAATCTTGTATTTTACAGTACCAAAGTGAAATGGTTTGCTCTTTATCATACTAACCTATCTCACGAAGTTCCATTAAGTCTTGTGTGATTGAAGTTTTCAAGTTTTGGGTTAGATGTCGATATGAGGAGAATAAGGAGTGACAAGACCCTAAGCTTGGGGATTCCCAAGGCACCCCCAAGGTAATATTCAAGTAAGATCCAAGCAACTAATCTTGGGGATGCCCCGGAAGGCATCCCCTCTTTCGTCTTCAACATTAGCGGTAACCTCACTTGGAGCTATGTTTTCATTCGTCACATGATATGTGTTTTGCTTGGAGCATCATTTTATTTTATTAATATTTGCTTGCTGTTATCTATAATAATGTTTTGCATCTTTTACTTCGATAAAAATGTCAAGTATAGCCTTTTCCATGCTTATTTTGCAAGTATATGAGTTGCTGTTTCAAAACAGAAAGTTTATTGATGTTGCAAAAATTCTCGAGAAAATTCAGAATGTGATAAAATGTTGAAACTTTTTGAATAATAAGATCTGATAAATTTTCTACAGTTTGGTAAATTTTCATAATTTTTGGAGTTAAAGAAGTATTGATACTCTTGCATTCTTTACAGACTATACTGTTTGGGCAGATTGCTGTTATGTTTGCATTGTTTGCATATGTTTGCTTGTTTAATGATTCTATTTGAGGATATGAGTATTAAATATGCAGAGGCATTTAGTATGCAATGTTGACTAATAATTTTTGTGATTTGCTACAGTAGAGAATGATAAGGTTTTTGCATGGGTTTATACTAACTTATCTCACGAGTTCTTGTTGAGTTTTGTGTGTATGAAGTTTTTAAGATTTAGGGAAACCGTGATATAAAAGGAATTAAGGAGACGCAAAATCTCAAGCTTGGGGATTCCCAAGGCATCCCAAGATAATATTGCAAGAAGTCTCAAGCATCTAAGCTTGGGGATGCCCCGGTAGGCATCCTACCTTTCTTCATCAACATTTATCGGTTAGTATCGGTTGAGCCTAAGTTTTTGCTTCTTCACATGAGTTGTGCTATTCTTGGAATGTCATTTTGTTTTGTTTTGCTTGCTGTTTTAATAAAATACTTAGATCTGAAAGTTTTTAAATAGGAGAGAGTCCACAATTAGCTACCTATTTACTTAACTACTCGCTTGATCTTCACTTATATCTTTTTGGAGTAGCTTGTCATTTACTCTTGTGCTTCATTTATATCCTATGAGTAAATTGTTGAATGAATTGAATATTATGAAGTTGAAATTATATTTTCATATCATGCCTAGTGGTAGCTTCACATTGGGTTTAGAAAGCGAAATCTTTTGAGGCTTGACAATCACAATATTGGTCATACAAGCAATTCATGAATGATTAGTAGAAGGAAGAGAACTTTCACATGCAAATACACTATCTTGGAAATCTTTAGTGATTGTGAGCCCCCATCAAATATTATATGCCAAAATTTTTGACGTTGGACAAGGAAGACAACGTAATGATTTATGTTTGTTCATATTCACATAGAAGTTATATTGTCATAGATCCTTCAACATGTGGTGCTTGCCCCCCATCTTTGCTAGCTAAAAATTCCGCACTAAGTAGAGATACTACTTGTGCATCCAAAAACCCTTAAACCCAAATCTTATTTTCAAGATTCCACCATACCTACCTATGGATTGAGTAAGATCCTTCAAGTAAGTTGTCATCGGTGCAATAAGGCAATAAAAATTGCTTCTAAAAGTGTAAGATCATTTAGTGTAAGAGAAAATTGAGCGTTGTACAAACTTGTGATGGTAAAGAAATAATAGCGACGGACTGCATAATAAAGGTTGCCATCACAAGGGGCAATATAACGTGATGTTCTTTTGCACTAAGGGGTTGAGCATACAAACAAATAAGCGCATGGCAACCTCTGCTTCCCTCTGCGAAGGGCCTATCTTTTACTTTTATGTATTTACTTTTATGCAAGAGTCAAAGTTTTTCTCTCTATTCCTTTTTATTTTTCTCCTTTGGCAAGCATCATGTGGTGAGGAAAGATCTAGGCACATATGTCTAGTTGGATATGGGTGGCATGAGTTATTATTGTTGACATCACCCTTGCGAGGTGAATACGTTGGGAGGCGAAATTATAAGCCCCTACCTTTCTATGTGTCCGGTTGAAACGTTTTGCTCATGTGTATGCGGTGAGTGTTAGCAATCATAGAAGACTATATGATGGTTGAGTATGTGGAGCTCTTACTTAGACTCTGTTGAATAAGTTGAATTGCAATTGTTTGGTGACTGAGAACATAGGTTGTTGAGTTTCAAGAGAATTCATTGTTTGAACCTTAACATGTGAATTGGTTGCTACTTTAATATGAGAAGTTTTATAAGAAAGAATTGTTGTTATGATGCTAGGAAAAGTGATTGAAATTGTCATTGATCAAACTTGTGCACTTTGCTAGCATTCACACTTCATAAATTATTTCTTTTATCATTTACCTACTCGAGGACGAATAGGAATTAAGCTTGGGGATGCTGATACGTCTCCAACGTATCTATAATTTATGAAGTATTCATGCTGTTATATTATCATTCTTGGATGTTTTACAATCATTTCATAGCAACTTTATATCATTTTTTGGGACTAACCTATTGACCCAGTGCCCAGTGCCAGTTGCTGTTTTTTGCTTGTTTTTTTACATCACAGGAAATCAATATCAAACGGAGTACAAACACCGCAAAACTTTTTCTGGATTTTTTATGGACCAGAAGACATCCAATGGGCCAGAGCAGCACCTGGGGGGTGCCCCGAGGGGGGCACAACCCACCAGGGCGCGCCGCCGTGCCAACCAGGGGGGCACGAGTCTACAAGAATAAAGTTGCGTTGTAGACATCACGCACCGCCGTGCCAACCTAGCTAGCAAACCTTGCAGACAAGCAGCTGGATGCATCCAGCAGGGTGTGTGCTAGCTTGGCTGGCTAGCCGCCGCGAGCGCCGCATGGAGCTGGCATCCGGGCTGCCGCAAGATGGGCTCCGCGCCGCCGGCGCTTTTGACATCGCCTTCCGCCGGTGGCGGTAGCTGCATCCCATGGCCGAGGATGACTAGGTGGACGGGCCGGAGGTAGGAGGTCACTCGGGGATTTTTGTCCAGACTGACATGTAGGTCCCAGAAGTCATAACGCCTAACTTGCGAGTCAAATAGATGGCGTTAACTTAAGGGGCGACATGGGTTGAAACATGCCTATAACGGCACTTGGTAGTTTATTGCGACGGATTAAGAAAATTTCGGTATGTTTTTGCTAATTTTTGTAGAGTAGTGGTTTCTTGGTAGGGCTGGTTGGAAAGTGGTAGTTTCTTGGTAGTGGTTTCTTGTAAGGAACAATGTACTAGCGACAAAAGGTGATTCTAGGTTGCGTTGTACTACTAGTGGTCGCGGGAGTGTATAGCTTGTTTTGTGGGTTCGATCCCGGCCGAACGCACGGCGGCCTTTTTTTAAATATTAACCTCGCTGCGAGCCAATATTGTACACTGGTAGTTTGACTTTTGAAGTCGAACGGACGTGTCGCACCACAATGTGGTTGCACTGGATAGCCCAACCACGTGAACGGGTTTTCCCTCCCATCATCTCATGGCTCGCATACTAGAGTAGTACTAGTACTACTACGTAAAGTAGTAGCACTCCTGTATATCAATTCACACCGTGCAATGTTTCTCGCCTGCGTGCTCGCCCTAGCCACACCTCGCTTGCTGCTTCCTCATCAGCTACCATATTTAAACTAGCGCCTCCCAATTAAGCCCGAGGAGCTGGAAAGCCTGGCGCGGCATTGGGAACTGTGCAATATGGCTCTGTACGTAAAGTGCTACTACTACTCTGTAGCTTGGGGCATTGCAGGCATGGACTTCGCTCCATTATTGGCTCTAAACTCCATAAAAAAATTCCTCTTGACGTGATTTTTTTTTGTTTTGAAACGGAGACAAAATCTTTGCCTCATCTCATTCATAAAGAAGGAAGGACCAACAAACAAAGTTCGACGAGATCCATTACACCACCACAAATGGAAGCGAAAAGCCTAGTCTCGCTGTATCAAAGAACTCAAATGTTCTGCCCCTGCAGTAACCGTCGCTGATAAACAGGCTGCTAGTGTGTGTGTGTGAGAGGAACGGCTGAGTAGGCCAGCTACGCGCTTGAATAGAGCACGGAGAGTATGCACTACGCAGGTGTACTTTCCCTGCGTTGATAGTACAGCGATGGTTCTAGAGAACAGTAGTACCCTCCACTTGCAACTGTAGCTCCTTGGCCTTGAGATTCAGGAGTTCAAAACTGGTGCACTATAGAAGTACAGTACATCGCACTGCTAGTTGAGAAAGTACTACTGCTACAGTACTACGTAAGTAAATAGTAGCCGCACCATCGCACTACCACTATGTGTGCCTGCCTAACTTCCTTAATGAAGGGACGAGGCCCTGCGCTTACGCTCTTATCTCCTCCTCGCTAGTTCCCCTCCCCACGAAGAGACCAAGGTAGTTCGTCGCTGCTGCCTTGGATTCGCCAGGCGGTTCTCCTCCTCGTCGGGGCTGGGAGACCTTGGACAACGATCCTCTGGGAGAAATCGCACGCTGCTCCGACATCCTCACCGCCGCAAGACTCGGTGCTTCCTGCACCAACTATTTTAATACGGTGCATAAACAGGCTTGGGAAAAGGCCATGCTTGTTGGTCTTCCATGCATTCTCGAGCAGAAGGTTATTCTGTGGGACAATCCATCGAACAGTCCACCGCTACCTGGCCGTGGTTGCACGTTGACTCCGCTAGAGTTGCCGACATTGAGAGGTAGTCGGATTTTGTCCGATGTGCAGGTCAGTCATGGAGTTTGATCATGTAGTGTATATTCTAAATATAGTACTTACTTATTCCATCCCGTAATTTCTCCACTGCCCACCGTCTTATATATAGCTCTGGGTTGGTGCCAACGGAGATTGGCTTGCATACCTCTGGCCGGATACCACCATCATTTTGCACAACATCCACAGCAGTGCGGCTGTTCCCGTAGACCCCTTCTCCACCATGGGGATCGGCCTTCCGGACTAGCTGGGCTTGAATACATATGATGATGCCTACATGAGATTGAAGAAGATAGCAATTGCGGACCCGCCGACAAAGCGACACAGCTACGATGATTACTATCTCATCGCGGTGTTTGACATAAGGATTGCCATCAATGCAAAAGGTTGTAACAGCAGAGGCTAGCACATGTTGGCCCTGGTAGATTTGTACCCCTACACGTTCGAAGACGCCGTGTGCCATGTAGGCCACATCTTCGCGGTGACAAGCCAGGGGACTTGTTTCATCTGGTTGCCATCCTATGGTACGGGAGATTACAAACGGAATGCAAAAACCATCATTTGCATCCCTAACAGTACTCCATTATTTCTGCAGGGACCAGTCATCCCCCGATCAAAATAAGATCGCCGATCCTGGATGTGCATTTGCATCCGCGATTCGATCTAACCTGGAACCTTGTAGCTGACTTTGGCATATTGGGATCAACTATCTTAGCAGTCGTTACCCATGGTACCACTGATGTGCAACATGGTCACACGATCGGACCGTCACCATCTACCCAGGTATTCTATTTTCTCATTGCTGTGTGTTGAAGTAGTAGTACTTGTTAGTTCTTTTCTTTTCTTGACTGGGACATGTTTACTGTACTAGTACTACAATTTAGTATTAGATTTTTTAACCCTCTCGCCTTCTCTTTCATTGTAGTACTAGTATAATAAGATGATGTAAGCAGGCTGTAAGGATTTAAATATTGTATTATTGCTGTGGTGGAAGAGAGAGAAGAGGAGAGAGAAGGGAAGCGAGCTGTACACTTACAGCCGACTGTAGCACGAGCTCCAAGAAGCTTTGTGAGAGTGAAAGGTGGGCCATATGTTGACAAAGTAGTACTTTCTTATAGCCAACTATTATACGTGTTAGCTATTATATTGGCTATAAATGACGTGGCAACATGTTATAGCCAACAGCTGGCTATATTATTAACGATGCTCTTTTTACCTTGGAGGACGCGTATAGCTAGCTAGGCCGTTGAAGACTTGAAGCCACTAGCTCCCACCATTTTTGTTTTTCCATGTCTTACTATCTCATCCATGTAGCCAGGAGTGGCTATATATAATAAGCCGGTTATTTTACTTCCTCTATACTGGAGTAGTACTACTTCCTGCACAATATTACTGACTGGCATATTTGAGCACAACATTATCATGCATGGACCTTGACCATGTATATCACCATGTGTCCAGATCTGAGATGCCACGTGTACCAGATGAATAGCGCTAAGTTCGACCCCCGTGATGCTATGTGGGTGCTGAGGAACACTCTTGGAGAGTACTCGCTTTTCATTGGGGACAGCTACCCCATTGTGAAGCAGATGCCACCTTCGGTGCACGACACCGAAGGCCTGTCGTTCATGAAGCATGGTTGTGTCTTCAGTGCGCACCGCCGGATGAACGACATGCTGGGACACGCTATCCCTGATTTATGCCGCTTCAGCTTGGATGAGTCTCCATCATGTGGAACCGGACTAGAAAGCTGCGACAATGATTCCCGTTGCCCATCGCTATGGATCGTGCCATCTATGAAGAACACCTGGGACTGGAACATGGAGGAGGACATGGAGCCCATCTATAACGTGTAAGTGGAGTATGGTAAATTGTGAATGGTAGCACTGTAAATATATGTAGAGTAGTCGTGCACAAATTTATCACATGAAGTGGAGATGAACTTGTGTGGCATGCTAGCATTTGTCCTTTAGAATTTATTACTAGTAAATGTGTTATGTGTACGTGCAACTTGTGTGGCTATTGCACGGGCTCCAACATGCTCTGTGAGAAAAAAAAAGTGGCACAACTTTGGCTATAGGTGATGTGGCGGCATCATATAGTAGTGATCGTTCGCTATAGTTGTAGTACTAGGACGACAACTCCTATAAACCTTGCACTTGGCCCTTCACCTTTTCGGGAGGTTCAACAGTTCGTACTCCTGTGAATGTTGCACTTGGCTCTTCGCCTCTTCGGAAGGTCCAACAATGTCAGTACAATATGCTTCTGGCAATCTAACACTGAATGAACTGCTGCACGTCCACTGCGAGGGCAAGGGAGAGGGCGTTGTAGTCAAAACCCTCTCCTCGTCCTGCGAGCTACCGCGCGCGTGGGCAAGGGAGAGGGCGTAGGCGTACGTAGTAAGCAAGCTTCTCCTCGTCCTATGAGCCATCGCATGTGGGCGAGGGAGAGGGCGTAGTAAGCAAGCTTCTCCTCGTTCTGCGAGTTGACGGGACACATCAAAGTAGTACTAGTCCATACTGCGTCCTTTCCGGTTAATATGGCTTAATTTGAAACAAGAAAAATACATTGGCGGTCAACGTATGTAACAATACGCTCATTACGGTCACTATATAGTTTTGCGGTGATTATACAGTCACTAGCTCACCGTAGAGCACCATATTGCACCCTGTTGACCGGCCACATAGTCGACGTGGCACTTTGTTGACTGGTTAAATTGGCACCTGGTTTCTGGATCCCACCTGTCAGTTGGCAGAGCAAAGAAATCAGTTTAAACAAAACATTACGGAGGCGCGACAGGAGTCCAACCCTTGTGCTCGAACCACCCTGGCTATGTATGTGAGTGCATGCACATGTACTCCCTCGGTCCGTGAAAAATTGTACATCTAGCATTACAAAATTGTCCAACAAAGAGTGTACATCTACACTTCCAATGCACTTAGCCTTTAATCTAATCGGTATTGATTGACTAATGCACCAACTTATGCTCTAGCTATAGGCTGCATGTCCATCCTTAGTTACGGCGTGCAACAACCTTCATTTAATCTTCTTCTCTCAATGGTTGCATGCACACACAAGTCTGCTACTTTTGGGCATTAATTATGTCATGGAGTTCCGGTTCCTCTTGGTCAATGTTAAATCTCTATATGTACAGTCTTTCACGGACGGAGGGAGTAGGTTGAGCACTTGAGCGTGAGCGTGTGTGTTGTGTCGTGTGCTGTGTGCCGCATTGATGCGTGAGTGTTGCGTGCGTGCATGTGTACGTGTGAGTGTTGCATGCATGCATGCATGAGGCTTCTACTCCCTCCCATTAACAGTTTCATATTTTAAGCTTCATTAAAAGGTTGCATGCAAGAATTAAGAGAAAACTCACCAATGCGTGTAAAAGTTCCGGTCTTTTGTTCTTCACGCATGCATTCCAATTAATACGTTCGTAAACACAATTTTCTTGAGGAAAACGAGCCCATTATTGAGTACTTTTGGAAAAAATTCTTCGGGCACTCATCATTTACTACTACCTTGGTTGATGATTTTTTTATTGACCTATATATAAGTCCTGGTTTATTGGTCCCCTTCGTGTTTAGTGTAAAATTTTGACTGTAAATTTAACTAACAAAGTGTCAATGCATGTCATAAAAAACTATGTTCAAATACGAATCTAGTGATATGATTTTTGGTGACATGCATTAACATTTTATTAGTTAAATAGATGGTCAAAGTTTGACACAAAATACTAGTAGTACTCCTACATTATTGGGGCCGGGTGCCTTGGCCAATGTTTCTTGTTGTTGGACAGGATGAGAGTAGAGGCATAGGGATACTGTAGATAGGAAGTCTTGGCGATCCATTATTCCCCATCTCAGTCAGAGAGAACTATTCAACTAGTCTTCACAGAGAAGTGACAATACACACTGCAGCAGATGCGACACTTAATTAATAAGCTGAGCCAGCGTGTTGGTGTTACTAAATCATCCTTACGCTGTACTGCCATCATGTTTGCAGTGGAGCACGCTTCCGCAAATACGCCTACGCACCTCTCTCTTCCATTAACTGACATATGGGCCCTCTTGAGGTAGACCCACATGTCATCAGCTTAACTATTTACACTCCGAAGGACGGTATATCCTGGTAGTAGTACTAGTAGAATTGAGATTTAATGCACTTTCTTGCCCGTCTTTCCCTCTTCTTCCTCCTCTCTTCCCCATCGTCGTCCGCACACCATTTCCCCCCGCTCATGGCTCACCCGCCAACGCCATCTTCCTCGGTAGCTCGCGCGTACCATCCCCCCCCCCGCTCACTGCTCGGTGACACACGCCATCTTCTTCGCTCGCCCGCCCGAATCCACTTCCCCGCTCGCTCCCAGGCACCGAAAACCCCAATCACTCAGCGCCCTAAAAAACCCTTTGCCAGAACCGACTGACACGCAGAGCCGCAATTGGAATTCCCTCCCTGATGTTCTCTTGGAGCAGATCTGTAATCGTATGGACCTGCTCAGCACCGTGCGTCTGGCCGCATGCTCGGTTTCTATGTACCATGTACTCATCTGCAACCGGCCGGCCCTTTTCAAGACAACCTGCTTGCTGATGCCCGATCCTCGTAGGTGGCCCAGGCACCGACTTGACGATCCTGAAACATCTCCGTCGTATCTATAATTTTTCATTGTTTCATGCCAATATTATACAACTTTCACATATTTTTGGCAACATTTTATATGATTTATTGGACTAACCTATTGATCTAGTGCCCAGTGCCAGTTCCTTTTTTGCATGTTTTTTGTTTCATAGAAAATCCATATCAAACGAAGTCCAAACACGGTAAAAATTTACGGTGAATTATTTAGGAATATATGTGATTTTTGGGACTTGGAATCAACGCAAACGAGGGCCCACAGCCCCCACAAGACACCAGGGCGCGCCCTGGTGGTTTGTGCCCTCCTCGGATGTCGGTTGGAGCTCTACTTCTGGCGCAAGAAAGATAATTTATGAAAAAAAATCGTGTAAAAATTTCAGCGCAATCGGAGTTACGGATCTCCGGGAATTTAAGAAATGGTGAAGAGCCAGATCTGGCGAACGCGAAACAGAAGAGAACAGAGAGGGAAATCCAATCTCGGAGGGGCTCCTGCCCCTCTGCCACCATGGAGGTCATGGCCCAGAGGGGGAACTCTCCTCCCATCTAGGGGGGAGGCCAAGGAAGAAGAAGAAGGAGGGGGTTCTCTCCCCCTCTCTCCCGATGGCGCCGGAGTGCCGCCGGGGCAAGGATCGTGACGGCGATGTACATCAACAATCTTGCTACCGTCAACACCAATTTTCTCCCCCTCTATGCAGCGGTGTAGCACCCCTTCTCCCCGCTGTAATCTCTACTTAAACATGGTTCTCAACTCCATATATTATTTCCCAATGATCTATGGTTATCCTATGATGTTTGAGTAGATCCGTTTTGTCCTATGGGTTAATCGTGATATTGGTTGGTATGATTGTATATTTTATTTATGGTGATGTCCTACAGTGCCCTCCATCTCGCGCAAACGAGAGGGATCCCCGCTGTAGGGTGTTGCAATATGTTCAAGATTCGCTTATGGTGGGTTGCGAGAGTGACAGAAGCTTAAACCCGAGTAAGTGGGTTGTTGCGTATGGGATAAAGAGGACTTGATACTTAATGCGATGGTTGGGTTTCATGACCTTAATGATCTTTAGTAGTTGCGGATGCTTGCTAGGGGTCCAATCATAAGTGCATATGATCCGAGTAGAGAAAGTATGTTAGCTCATGCCTCTCCCTCATATAAAATTACAAGAATGATTACCGGTACTTGTTATCGATTACCTAGGGACAAATGGCTTTCTTGTTGACAAAAGCTATCCACTTTTATTACAATGCAATTTATTCGTAGTTTTATTCTCGCAAAGTACTCATAGTTTTATTCTTGCAAAATAGTTTCATACTTATTTTAGGTAAAGCAAACGTTAAGTGTGCGTAGAGTTGTATCGGTGGTCGATAGAACTTGAGGGAATATTTGTTCTACCTTTAGCTCCTCGTTGGGTTCGACACTCTTATTTATCGAAGAAGGCTACAAATGATCCCCTATACTTGTGGGTTATCAAGACCTATTTCTGGCGCCGTTGCCGGGGAGCAATAGCGTGGGGTGAATATTCTCGGGTGTGCTTGTTTGCTTTATCACTAAGTAGTTTTTATTTCCTGTTCTAAGTTGTTCTCTATCTGTAGTTATGGATATGGAACATGAAACAACAACAAAATTAGTTGTACTTGCTACTCATGGAGATGGGGAACCTCCTAAAACCCTCGATTATCGTTATGTGAAAAATATTATGCACTACTTTGATAATCCTGAGAAAACCCCATTCAACCTGATAATGGGAGTAACGTTGGATCAACGTGAATACTTTAGGGATTATCGCTTGACACAAAAAGGGAAACTCTTATGGGATCAAATTCATATGTTGCATTGGTATGCTCGGGAACTATGCTTGAGATATGATTTTACTTGTTGCTCTAGGATGAATGCTCCACACCTTCCCTTTTCATGCAAATTTAATGATAATGAAACCTTAGCTTCTTATGCTAATGGTATATATGATTACTATGATGTGGAATGAATAGAAGAATTTGTTGCTTTTAAGGGTGCTTATGAAATTGAATCTCTGTTTGAAAAGTTTGAAGATTTTGATGATTCAGTTTATAGAACTGAAAATTTTGTTATCCTTAAATATTGTTATGAGAATTATAAATACAATTCCAATATTGATGCATTTATTGAGAAAGTCTCCGCTGTCCAAGAAGAGACTAATATTTTGCAGGAGTCTATGGAAGAAGAAATTGATGAAACTGTGAGCTCATTGGATGAAAAACATGATGAGGAGAGCAAAAACCAAAAGGAGGAAGAGTGGATTAGCTACCCGTGCCCACCTTCTAATGAGAGTAACCCTCCAACTCATACATTGTTTAATGTCCTTTGTTCTTACCGAAGGATGAATGCTATGATAATTGCTATGATCCCGTTGATTCTTTTGAAATATCCCTTTTTGATGAACTTGATGCTTGCTATGCTTGTGGCCAAGATGCCAATATGAATTATGTTTATGGAGATGAACTTGCTATAGTTCCTTATGTTAAGAATGAAATTGTTGCTATTGCACCCAAACATGATAGTCCTATTATCTTTTTGAATTCTCCAAACTACACTATATCGGAGAAGTTTGCTCTTATTAAGGATTATATTGATGGGTTGCGTTTTGCTACTACACATGATGATTTTGATGAATATAATATGCATGTGCTTGCTGATCCTACTTGCAATTATTATGAGAGAGGAACTACATCTCCACCTCTTTATGTTTCCAACACAATAAAATTTCAGGAAATTGCTTATGCTATGTATTGGCCTTCACTTGATGTGCATGAATTGTTCTTGTATGACATGCCAATGCATAGGAAGAGAGTTAGACTTCGTCATTGCATGATATATGTTGCTTTGTGCTCACTACTAAATGCCAAATCATTGTTAATTAAAATTGGCTTTGATATACCTTGGGATCCTGGTGGATTCATTACTTGAGCACTTTATGCCTAGCTTAATGGCTTTAAAGAAAGCGCTGCCAGGGAGACAACCCAGAAGTTTTAGAGAGTCATTTATTTCTGTTGAGTGCTTTTATAAAGTTTAAAAACAAAAAAATATAGAGGGGAACTTAAAACTTCACAAAAAGAAAAGTGAAAGTGAGAGGGACGAGCATTGTGAAAGTGAGAGCTAGCCTTGAACTTTGTTCATGCCCATGATAACTTTGTGAATCTTAATTAAAGAAACTTTTCAACAAAAATAATTATCCCCTTGTAAAAATCCATTGTATTATAAAAATAATGTGCCAAGATTTGCCTTTAGGATGATTAGATTGCTTGTTGGTATGTGCGGTGCAAAAACAGAAACTTTGGCTGTAGTGCACGATTTTACATTTTTTACTGGAATGTCGAAAGTTTCTGAAATTTTTTGCACAGTATTTCTATACAAATTGTTTATTTTTTCCTAATGTTTCATAATTTTTGGAGTACGTTAAGTATGGTAGGTGTTCAGATTGCTACAGACTCTCCTGTTTAAGACAGATTCTGTTTTTGATGCATTGTTTTGCTTGTTTTCATGAAACTATCGATTTTTATCAGTGGTATAAGCCATGGAAAAGTTATAATACAGTAGATACAATGCAAAAATAAAATATGAATTGGTTTTCAACAGTACTTAGAGTAGTGATTTGCATTATTATACTAATGAATCTTACCGAGGTTTCTGTTGAGTTTTGTGTGGATGAAGTTATCAAAGATCGAGGAGGTCCCGATATGAGAAGAAGGAGGAGAGGCAAGAGCTCAAGCTTGGGGATGCCCAAGGCAACCCAAGTAAATATTTTAGGAGACTCAAGCGTCTAAGCTTGGGGATACCCCGGAAGGCATCCCATCTTTCTTCAACAAGTATCGGTATGTTTTCATCTTCGTTTCGTTCATGTGATATGTGTGAATCTTGGAGCGTCTTTTGTGTTTATTTTTCATTTTTATTTTATGCACCATGCTGGTATGAGGTAGTCCATGGTTGATTTATAGAATTCTCATTGCACTTCACTTATATCTTTTGAGTGTGGCTTTATAGAATGCTTCATGTGCTTCACTTATATCATTTGAAGTTTGGATTGCCTGTTTCTCTTCCCAAAGAAAACCGTTATTTGTAGAATGCTCTTTTGCTTCACTAATACTTATTAGAGCATGGTATTTTGTATAAATAATTAAACTCTCTTGCTTCACTTATACCTATTTAGACAGTCAACAGGAATTGGTCAATTGCATGGTTAGTCATAAAATCCTACATAAAACTTATGGATCACTAAATATGATATGTTTGATTCCTTGCAATAGTTTTGCGATATAGAGGTGGTAATATGTGGGAGGTACTAGTAAACGGTTGTGGTTAGTAAGAATATTGGTGTTAAGGTCTGTGATTCCCGAAGCATGCACGTATAGTCTCTCCTTATGCTATGAAGTTGGAGCATGATTTATTATTGATTGTCTTCCTTATGAGTGGCGGTCGGGGACGAGCGATGGTCTTTTCCTACCAATCTATCCCCCTAGGGGCATGCGTAGTAGTACTTTGCTTCGAGGGCTAATAAACTTTTACAATAAGTATATGAGTTCTTTATGACTAATGTGAGTCCATGGATTATACGCACTCTTACCTTTCCGCAATTTGCTAGCCTCTACGGTACCGTGCATTGCCCTTTCTCACCTCGAGAGTCGGTGCAAACTTCGCCGGTGCATCCAAACCCCGTGATATGATACGCTCTATCACACATAAGCCTTATTATATCTTCCTCAAAACAGCCACCATACTGTAACACCCCATGTCATTAGCCACAGTAATCACTTTTGATAATGACAAGTCGGCATGTTTAACAGTGCATAATCATCATTAGCATCATATTGCATTTCAACTCCTAACTCAAATTCAAATTTAAATGAAAGTGGAAAATAAAAGTTGTTCAGCATAGAAACTAAAATGTTCAATAAATAACATATATTACAGAGACCATTCTAAAATTGTAACCAACATTTAATAAATTAATTAGGTGACCCATGCCTCTTTTAACAGTGGCTGGAAATAATATTTAATAGCCGTTTAATTAATCTAGATCAAATATGAAATGATGTTTTGCCCAAACTAGTTTTTGATGTTAGGGTATAGTGCACTGATATTTAAGGACTAGCTCACACTTTTACAAAATCCATTTGGGGCCCAAATAATTAACAAAACAGAAAAGAAAGAAAGAGAAAAAGAGAAAAGGAAAAAGGCCTAAAGAAGCTACTGTGCACTTGGCCTGCTCGCTACAGCCGCGGCCCAGCCCACCCCGCGCCTCCTCCCACCTCTCATTGCTCACCGCCGCCCAGCTGTCGAACACGCACGCGTGCGCACCCCAGGCCCTCCCTCTCCCTCGCTCGACAGCGTGCGCTGTGCCCTCTCGCCGTGGATAAGAGACCACCCCGACCCCTCTGGCGAACCCTAGCCGCCCCGTTCGCCCTCCTCCTCGTTCCCCTCACCTCTCCCGACGCCGCCATGGCTGCGCCTCCCTAGATCGCGCGTCCACCGTGCCCCGTTCGCCTCCCCGACGTGTCCTGCGTGCTCGCCGTCGTCCTCTCCTTCGACTGCACCAACGAACCGAAGCCGAACACCCCTACATCGACCCCGCGCCATCGTCTTCCTCCTCGGATCCCCGCCGCCGTTCGCCATCGACTCCGGCTCCGTCGCGCTTCCCCGAGCCCTATGCCCAGACCCCACGTTCCCCCGGTGAGCCCCTGCGCCAGATGCGCCCTCTTCTGCCTCCTCAAACCGTCTGTAGCGCCCGCTCCGCGTTCGGGCGAACCCACCGCCGCAGACCTCGTCGTCGGCGACCGTCCGGCGACCATTTGGTCATGCGCTGCTGCCCATTCGCTTCGCTGCCTCACATAGGCCTCGCCTACCCCTTGCTTCGCCCGTAGAACACATCGTGGCGCCGTTCCCCTAGCTCGCCCGAGAAGCCTCGCCGCCGACGAGCTCCTGCCGCTCGACTTCGGCCTCCCCAGCACCCCGCACCGCCACCGTTCGACGCGCGGCGTCGAGCCGCATCGAACACACCTTTCCCCAGCCCCGGAGACGCCCTGTGGGCGAATCCCGAACCTCGCCAGCTCGCTCCGCCACGCTCGGTCTCGCCGGAGCGCTCTCTGGCGGCCGGTCCGACGTGGCACCGGTGGGTCCCACCCCCGTGCCACTGACTGTGGGGCCCCGCGGGCCCCTTTGACCCCGTTGACCGGGGTCAACGCTGACATGGCCGCCCTGTCTCACTGACATGTGGGCCCATAACCCACAGGTCTCAGGATCGAAACCTGGCTCTGATACCAACTTGTGGCGCCCCCGACTCAATCATACACTAATCATACACGCAAATGTGTACGATCAAGCACAGGGACTCACGGGAAGATATCACAACACAACTCTAACACAATTTAAACGGAGATCCACAAATATTACAGACCAGGGATCCGAAGATCCGAATACATAAGTCAGTCATACAAATATTATCTGAGTACAAACATAGTTAGACAAGTTTTGCCTTAAGAAGGCTAGCACAAACAGCGACACTAGATCGAAAGGTGTTGGCCTCCTGCCTGGGAGCCTCCGATCCTACTCCTGGTCGGCTGGCTCGATCCAGTAGTAAGTGCCCTCTGGACCCTCCTAGTAGTAAGCTCCGGTGGTGGCATCTGGCTCCTGGACTCCATCGTCTGATGTATCATCAAGGTGGGGTATGGGGAAAAGAGAAAGTAAAGCAACCATGAGTACTCATCCGAAGTACTCAGCAAGCAAGGATCTATACTACATATGCAACATTATCAATGGAGAAAGGCTGTATAAGTGGACTGGGCTGCAGAAATGCCAGAATAGAGAGATGGCCTAGTCCTATCGAAGACTAGCATCTTTAAACATCTTCACAAGGCCATCATCTTGCAGCAGTAGAAGAGAGTAGAATAGCATTTTATTTAGCAAACATGTTGAAGTACAGCTTCAAGATCCTTCCTCGACTCCCAAGCGAGAAAGCGATCCCGAAGCTTCAATTAAGTAACAAGTATCCAGTTCAAGTAGTAGATCGGGATACACAAACTGAGCATCCTTTACTGTAGGACCGGCTATCGATAGATGATTCATCCCTGCAGGGGTGCACTACTGTTACCCAACACGCTCGATCAACTCTGGCCGGAGACACTCGCTGGGTAATGCCCGTCCTCGGAAGATCAACACGAAGCAGTGCTCTACCTAGGCTCGACAGAGAGGTCAGCACGCCGGACTAACCTATGCACCCAGAGGTCTTGGGCCATCGCCCTGGGCACCCTGTGCGTTGCGAGACTAGCCAGGGTGCAGGCGCGACACTGAACTCGTCAGTGAAGTATCCAGCCCAATCCCGACAATCAGCCCGCATGGTGAATCGTGACGTCAGACGAGCTTTCGGGAGAAACGTACATCGCAGAGGGTCCCATAACCATTATCCCGCGTGGTGGTAGTGCGTATAGGGCACGTCGACCCACTCAGATCACACACCCAAATCCAATAGGCTCAATTAGTATCACGTGGAGACAATCAAAGTCTCTGATGCTCCGCCACAATATCACACTCGTGTGCCCTTCCGGCACACCCGACATCATAGATCCCCAGCGGGTACCCACCAGGGTGGACCCGCCTGTAACAAAGGTTAAGTAATCGTGTGGTCATAACATCAAGGGGGAAACCCGAGGAATCACCCTCGGCGGATTCCACTCGACGAAAACATCAGGGTGAACATATGAGGCATCACCCTCGAGGTTCACACTGAGGGTTGCACGACAAAGTCGTATCGGAAGTGGAGAAGGAGGAATCACCCTCGATGACCATGACCGAACAGCTACACTGCAGAGTATCCATCGGGAGTGCGTTACGAGGTATCACCCTCGGCACTCGATAGTAACTATGCAGAGTCGTACAACTAAGGGGGTGTGAAGTGAGGTGTCGGTCTCTGGTCGACGATCACGTTGATCGAGTCATCGATGATCAAGCAGGGGCAACAAGGATAAGGTGGTGGGGTCACTGATGGTTCACTACCAACCTATACTAAACAGTTTATCATAGGCAGGTAAGGTAACAATGAACAGGTTACAACAACAGGCTATGCATCAGAATAGGAGCATACATTAACAGTAGCAAAATCTAATGCAAGCAGGAGAATAGAATGGGCGATATCTGGATGCTCAAGGGGGGGCTTGCCTGGTTGCTCTGGCAAGAGAGAGGGGTCGTCACTCTAACAAGCCATTGGATGCTGATGACTGGCTCCGCGACATCACTCACGAGATGGAGTCTGCTAATGTCACCCCTGCCAACTTCGTCAACTTCGCGGCCTTTTTCTTAAAGGGACCCGCAGCTCAATGGTGGGACACACACAAGCGTACTCTGCCTGTTGGAACAGTCATCACCTGGTATGAGTTCCAGGCTGCTTTCCGTACACGTTACATCCCTCAGGCAATTATGGAACGCATGAAGACCCAGTTCCGTAACCTCACTCAGGGCAACAAGACTGTCGAAGCTTATTAGCGGGAATTTCTAGACCTCTCCCGCTATGCTGAAGAAGACATTGCCACAGATGCACGCAGACATGAGAAGTTCCATAATGGACTACACCCCGACCTCAAGCTTGCACTTGCTGCTCAAGACTTCAACGACTTTTCAACTCTAATGAACAAGGCTATTCTTGTTGAGACCGCTCAGATGGAATACAAGGACTCGCAAAAGCGCTATCGTGATGCTGGCTCATCTTCGGGCTCAGCATCGAAGCGTCGAGTTTGGATTCCCAACAATGCGATCCGTCCCAATACCTCTGCGCAAAAGAACAACTATGCTTCACCACGTCTGCCTCGTCCACCACCGAGGCAGCCAAAAGCTCAAGCTATTCAAAACAATGCTCCTCTTTGTCCTGAAGATGGTCTGTGCTTCAAGTGCCGCAAAGCAGGTCACCAGGCTAAAGACTACCGTCAGACTCAGAACCAGTTAGCTTTTCCTCGTGCTGGCCCTGGCAATGGCCGTGGCAACAATCAGACCCGCAACTATAATACTGGGTCTGCTGCACATGGTCGTGGACACGCTTACAACATTGACATCGAAGAAGTCCAGGATCAACCTACTACTATGATGGGTACCCTTCTTGTTAACTCAGTACCTGCTTCTGTTTTATTTGATTCAGGAGCATCACATTCATTCTTCTCTGGAAAATTTGCATTTATGCATGGCATTCGATATGAGAAAATGCATACTCCATTAGTCATTAAAACTCCCGGAGGTCACTGTCATGCTGACGTGATAGCACCTAACATTACCGTCGAAATTAAAGGGTTGGAATTCCTTGCATCGCCCATCGTCTTGAAGTCTTCCACCATAGACCTCATTCTTGGAATGGATTGGTTGAAAGCTCACATTGCTTCGATCAATTGTGCCACTAAAGTCGTCCAACTTCTTCACCCCTCCGATGAGATAGTGAACTATACCGCCCGCATTACACGGGACGCTGAAGCTCAGATATATGTTCTGAATGCTTTGAACGCCTCACCTCTGGAAGGAATCGAGAACGTTCCTGTCGTTCGAGATTTTCCAGACGTCTTTCCAGAAGAACTTCTAGGAATACCCCCGGCTAGAGCTGTCGAGTTTGTCATTGACTTGAAGCCTGGCACTGTCCCTATTGCCAAGCGACCTTATAAGATGCCTCCGCATCACCTACTCGAGCTTAAGGAAGAAATCGACAAGTCGCTTAAGAGTGGTTTCATCTGCCCCAGTTCCTCTGCTTGGGGAGCACCTTCACTCTTCGTTAAGAAGAAGGATGGAACTAACCGTTTGGTTAAGGATTATCGGCCCATTAACCAAGCCACAATCCAGAATAAATACCCACTGCCCCGGATCAATGATCTTTATGATCAACTTGCTGGATCATCGATGTTCTCTAAACTCGACTTGAGGTTGGGTTATCACCAGATCCGTGTCCGTGAAGAGGATATTCCCAAGACTGCATTCGTCACTCGTTATGGCTCCTATGAATACACCGTCATGTCATTTGGCCTAACGAATGCTCCAGCAACTTTCTCCCGTCTGATGAATTATATATTCATGGATTACCTCGACAAATTCGTCATGGTGTATCTATATGATATTCTGGTCTATTCTAAGAATAAGGAAGATCATGCTGAACACCTCCATTTGGTACTAGAAAGGCTCCGAGAACACCAGTTGTATGCCAAGTATGCCAAATGTGAATTTTGGCTTTCTGAAGTAACTTACCTTGGTCATGTGATTTCCAAGGATGGAATTGATGTTAACCCCGAACGAGTTCAGGCTATTCTTGACTGGACTCCCTCGAAGAATGTCAAGCAAGTCAGAATTTTTCTCGGACTTGCAAGTTATTGCCGTCGATTCGTTGAGAACTTTTCCAAGATTGCAAAACCATTGACAAATCTGCTTCACAAAGGAGTTAAATTTGAGTGGACAGAAAAATGTCAAGAAAGCTTTCAGACACTAAAAGATAAATTGACATCTGCCCCAGTATTAGCACCTCTGAATTCCCAAAAGGATTTCGTGATATACTGTGATGCCTCCCGTCAAGGATTAGGCTGTGTCCTAATGCAAGAACGCAAAGTGATTGCTTATGCCTCTCAACAATTGCGTCCTCATGAAGAAAATTACCCAGTGCACGATCTCGAACTTTCTGCGATTATTTATGCCCTGAAGCTATGGCGACATTACCTTCTCGGTAATCGTTGCGAGATATATACGGATCATCAAAGTTTGAAGTATTTATATACTCAACCAGATCTGAACCTTCGTCAACAAAGATGGCTCAAAACAATAGCCGATTATGATATGAATATCTTATACACCCCTGGCAAGGCTAATGTAATGGCCGATGCTTTGAGCTGTAAGGCTTATTGCAACAATCTTACGGTTCAGGAAACACAACCTCTTCTCCATGAAGAGCTTCCCAAATTGAACCTCCATATTGTTCCACAGGGTTATCTCAATACCCTGGTTGTCAAACCAGATTTAGAACACAGCATCAAGACTATGCAACGGTATGACTCTGAAGTTGAAAGGATCTAGCGTTACCTCGAAAAAGGAAAGCCATCGGAATTCCATCTTAATGATGATGGGATCCTATTTTTCCAACACCGTCTCTTCGTACCCAAGTTCAAGGATGAGAGAGAACATGTTATGAAGGAAGCTCATGACACTCCTCTGTCAATTCATCCAGGTAGCACAAAGATGTACCGTGACATTTGTTAGAGATACTGGTGGCCTAATATGAAATGAGATATTGCTCGTTATGTTTCTGAGTGTGACGTTTGCCGTCGCATTAAAGCAGAACATCAAAGGTCCGCTGGAACTCTGCAACCCCTTGCAATTCCTGAATGGAAATGGGACAAGGTCCAAATGGATTTCATTACTGGTTTTCCCAGATCTCAGAAGGGTCATGATGCTATTTTTGTCGTCATTGACCGATTCTCCAAGGTTGCTCACTTTCTGCCAGTTAAGGAGACAATCACTGCTAGCCAATTAGCAGACTTGTATGTTTCCCGAATTGTGTCACTCCATGGTGTTCCGTTGGAGATCAGTTCTGATCGTGGCAGCCTCTTCACCTCCAGATTCTGGAATAGTTTCCAAGAAGCTATGGGAACACATCTGTTTTTCAGCACCGCTTTTCACCCTCAGTCACAGGGTCAAGTTGAACGAGTTAATCAAGTGCTCGAAGATATGCTTCGAGCTTGCGTCATCTCCTTCGGTAAGAAATGGGAGGAATCTCTCCCGTATGCCGAATTCTCTTACAACAATAGCTATCAGGCTAGTTTGAAGATGGCACCGTTTGAAGTTCTATACGGTCGTAAGTGTCAAACCCCTCTGAATTGGTCAGAAACTGGGAACGCTCACTCGTCGGACCGGACATTATTCAGCAAGCTGAAGAACAAGTCCGCATTGTCCGTGAACATTTGAAATCTGCTCAATCTCGTCAGAAGAGCAACTATGACCGAAAGCACCAGGAAATGGTCTATCAACCTGGCGAGCAAGCTTACCTCCGCGTCACTCCGTTGAAAGGCACTCATCGGTTCGGAATCAAAGGCAAGTTGGCCCCTCGCTACATTGGCTCGTTCCGTATTCTTGCCCGTCGAGGAGAAGTGGCATATCAGTTGCAATTGCCGCCAAATCTTTCACAAGTACATGATGTCTTTCATGTATCCCAACTCCGTCGCTGCTTCAAGGATCCTATTCGAGCTGTGGATCACGAAGTGCTTGAATTACGGGAAGATCTGTCTTATCTAGAATATCCCATCCGTATTCTTGATCAAGCTGAGCATCGAACTCGTCAGAAGTCAATCAAGTTCCTCAAGGTTCAGTGGTCGAATCATTCTGAAGATGAAGCCACTTGGGAACGCGAGGATCGTCTTCGTGAAGAATACCCCACTTTCTTTCAGTCTTCCTCTTAATTCTCGGGACGAGAATTCTTGATAGATGAGGAGAATTGTAACACCCCATGTCATTAGCCACAATAATCACTTTTGATAATGACAAGTCAGCATGTTTAACAGTGCATAATCATCATTAGCATCATATTGCATTTCAACTCCTAACTCAAATTCAAATTTAAATGAAAGTGGAAAATAAAAGTTGTTCAGCATAGAAACTAAAATGTTCAATAAATAACATATATTACAGAGACCATTCTAAAATTGTAACCAACATTTAATAAATTAATTAGGTGACCCATACCTCTTTTAACAGTGGCTGGAAATAATATTTAATAGCCATTTAATTAATCTAGATCAAATATGAAATGATGTTTTGCCCAAACTAGTTTTTGATGTTAGGGTATAGTGCACTGATATTTAAGGACTAGCTCACACTTTTACAAAATCCATTTGGGGCCCAAATAATTAACAAAACAGAAAAGAAAGAAAGAGAAAAAGAGAAAAGGAAAAAGGCCTAAAGAAGCTACTGTGCACTTGGCCTGCTCGCTACAGCCGCGGCCCAGCCCACCCCGCGCCTCCTCCCACCTCTCACTGCTCACCGCCGCCCCGCTGTCGAACGCGCACGCGCGCGCACCCCAGGCCCCCCTCTCCCTCGCTCGACAGCGCGCGCCGCGCCCTCTCGCCGTGGATAAGAGACCGCCTCGACCCCTCTGGCGAACCCTAGCCACCCCGTTCGCCCTCCTCCTCGTTCCCCTCACCTCTCCCGACGCCACCATGGCTGCGCCTCCCTAGATCGCGCGTACACCGTGCCCCGTTCGCCTCCCCGACGTGTCCTGCGTGCTCGCCGTCGTCCTCTCCTTCGACTGCGCCAACGAACCGAAGCCGAACACCCCTACATCGACCCCGCGCCATCGTCTTCCTCCTCGGATCCCCGCCGCCGTTCGCCATCGACTCCGGCTCCGTCGCGCTTCCCCGAGCCCTCTGCCCAGACCCCACGTTCCCCCGGTGAGCCCCTGCGCCGGATGCGCCCTCCCCTGCCTCCTCAAACCGTCTGTAGCGCCCGCTCCGCGTTCGGGCGAACCCACCGCCGCGGACCTCGTCGCCGGCGACCGTCCGGCGACCATTTGGTCATGCGCTGCTGCCCATTCGCTTCGCCGCCTCGCATAGGCCTCGCCTACCCCTTGCTTCGCCCGTAGAACACGCCGTGGCGCCATTCCCCTAGCTTGCCCAAGAACCCTCGCCGCCGACGAGCTCCTGCCGCTCGACTCCGGCCTCCCTAGCACCCCGCACCGCCACCGTTCGACGTGCGGCGTCGAGCCGCGTCGAACGCACCTTTCCCCAGCCCCGGAGACGCCCTGTGGGCGAATCCCGAACCTCGCCGGCTCGCTCCGCCGTGCTCGGGCTCGTCGGAGCGCTCTCCGGCGGCCGGTCCGACGTGGCACCGGTGGGTCCCACCCCCGTGCCACTACCTGTGGGGCCCCGCGGGCCCCTTTGACCCCGTTGACTGGGGTCAACGCTGACGTGGCCACCCTGTCTCACTGACATGTGGGGCCCGGCCATTTAAACGAATTTAAATAAATAGAAAATCTGTTAATTAGATAATTAATTAGTTTAAACGCTAATCAGACACTGACTGCTGGCCCCACCTGTTAATTAACCCAATTAGTTAATTTAACCCCTCTGTTAATGTCTCAGTGTATGACATGTGGGCCCCACTTGTCAGGTTTGACTCTGGTCAGCCAGAGTTGACCTGCTGACGTCACCCTGACCTCATGCTGACATCATCATTCACTATTCTGGATAATTCGAATTTAAATTAATAATTAAATTCAGAAAATGTTTAAAACTTTAGAAAATCATATTAAATAAACCGTAACTCCGATGAAAATAATTTATATATAAAACTTGCTCAGAATTCCGATACGAACCCGAATACGCCCTCCGTATTCCTGTCAGATGCCCCTAACTATATAAACATTGAACTTTTAGACCAAATTTGATAAATGAATAGTGCCCATTGTTGATTAAATAAATCTGAATAAATTCCTAAATTAACTAAATCATTTAGTTAGGCAGTAGAACACCCCGCCGAGACCGACGCCGTTGCAGCTGGGTACGACTACGCTACAGACGAACAGGCCGTTGACGACCCCTCGCTCTTGCCAGAGTAACCAGGCAAGCCCCCCCCCTTGAGCATCCAGATATCGCCCATTCTATTCTCCTGCTTGCATTAGATTTTGCTACTGTTAATGTATGCTCCTATTCTGATGCATAGCCTGCTGCTGTAACCTGTTCATTGTTACCTTACCTGCCTATGATAAACTGTTTAGTATAGGTTGGTAGTGAACCATCAGTGACCCCACCACCTTATCCTTGTTGCCCCTGCTTGATCATCGACGACTCAATCAACGTGATTGTCGACCAGAGACCGACACCTCACTACACACCCCCTTAGTTGTACGACTCTGCATAGTTACTATCGAGTGCCGAGGGTGATACCTCGTAACGCACTCCCGATGGATACTCTGTAGTGTAGCTGTTCGGTCGTGGTCATCGAGGGTGATTCCTCCTTCTCCACTTCCGATACGACTCTGTCGTGCAACCCTCAGTGTGAACCTCGAGGGTGATGCCTCATACGTTCACCCTGATGTTTTCGTCGACTGGAATCCGCCGAGGGTGATTCCTCGGGTTTCCCCCTTGATGTTATGACCACACGATTACTTGACCTTTGTTACAGGCGGGTCCACCCTGGTGGGTACCCGCTGGGGATCTATGATGTCGGGTGTGCCGGAAGGGCACACGAGTGTGATATTGTGGCGGAGCATTAGAGACTCTGATTGTCTCCGCGTGATACTAATTGAGCCTATTGGATTTGGGTGTGTGATCTGAGTGGGTCAACGTGCCCTATACGCACTACCACCATGCGGGATAATGGTTATGGGACCCTCTGCGATGTACGTTTCTCCCGAAAGCTCGTCTGACGTCATGATTCACCGTGCGGGCTGATTGTCGGGATTGGGCTGGATACTTCTCTGACGAGTTCAGTGTCGCGCCTGCACCCTGGCCAGTCTCGCAACGCGCAGGGTGCCCAGGGCGATGGCCCAAGACCTCTGGGTGCATAGGTTAGTCCGGCGTGCTGACCTCTCTGCCGAGTCTAGGTAGAGCGCTGCTTCGTGTTGATCTTCCGAGGACGGGCATTACCCAGCAAGTGTGTCCGGCCAGAGTTGATCGAGCGTGTTGGGTAACAGTAGTGCACCCCTGCAGGGATGAATCATCTATCGATAGCCGGTCCTACGGTAAAGGACGCTCAGTTTGTGTATCCCGATCTACTACTTGAACTGGATACTTGTTACTTAATTGAAGCTTCAGGATCGCTTTCTCGCTTGGGAGTCGAGGAAGGATCTTTAAGCTGTACTTCAACATGTTTGCTAAATAAAATGCTATTCTACTCTCTTCTACTGCTGCAAGATGATGGCCTTATGAAGATGTTTGAAGATGCTAGTCTTCGATAGGACTAGGCCATCTCTCTATTCTGGCATTTCTGCAGCCCAGTCCACTTATACAGCCTTTCTCCATTGATAATGTTGCATATGTAGTATAGATCCTTGCTTGCTGAGTACTTCGGATGAGTACTCACGGTTGCTTTACTTTCTCTTTTCCCCATACCCCACCTTGATGATACATCATACGATGGAGTCCAGGAGCTAGATGCCACCACCGGAGCTTATTACCAGGAGGGTCTAGAGGGCACTTACTACTGGATCGAGCCAGCCGACCAGGAGTAGGATCGGAGGCTCCCAGGCAGGAGGCCAACGCCTTTCCATCTAGTGTCGCTGTTTGTGCTAGCCTTCTTAAGGCAAAACTTGTCTAACTATGTCTGTACTCAGATAATATTTGTATGACTGACTTATGTATTCGGATCTTTGGATCCCTGATCTGTAATATTGTGGATCTCCATTTAAATTGTGTTAGAGTTGTGTTGTGATATCTTCCCGTGAGTCCCTGTGCTTGATCGTACACGTTTGCGTGTATGATTAGTGTACGATTGAGTCGGGGGCGCCACACATACCTACCTATTATGGCCTTTCCATAGCCATTCCGAGATATATTGCCATGCAACTTCCACCGCTTCCGTTTTGATGACTTGAGCATTCATTGTCACATTGCTTTGCATGATCGTAAGATAGCTAGCATGATATTTCCATGGCTTGTCTGTTTTTTGATATCGTTGTTATGCTAGATCATTGCACATCCTGGTACACTGCCAGAGGCATTCACATAGAGTCATACTTTGTTATAGGTATCGAGTTGTAATTTGTATTTCTTTTGGGTCATAAGTAAATAGAAGTGTGATGATCATCATTATTCATTTTTAGAGCACTACCCAAGTGAGGAAAGGATGATGGTGACTATGATTCCCCCACAAGTCGGGATGAGACTCCGGACAATGAGAGAGAGAGAAAAAGGAAAAGAAAAAGAAAAAGAAAAAAAAACAAAGAGAGAAGGGGCATGCTAGTTCCACACTTATGCTTCAAAGTAGCACCATGTTTTTCATATAGAGAGTCTCCTATGTTGTCACTTTCATATACTAGTGGGACTTTTTCATTATAGGATTAGATGCACACCCACTTAGTTTTCATATTGAGCTTTCATACACTTATAGCTCTTAGTGCATTCGTTGCATGGCAATCCCTACTCCTCATGTTGATATCAATTGATGGGCATCTCCATAGCCTGTTGGTTAGCCGCGTCGATGTGAGACTTTCTTACTTTTTTGTCTTCTCAATATTTACCCCTATCATCATACTCTATTCCACCTATAGTGCTATATCCATGGCTTGCGCTCATGTATTGTGTGAGGGTTGAAAAAGCTGAAGCACGTTGAAAAGTATGAACCAATTGCTCGGATTGTCATCGGGGTTGTGCATGATAAATACTTTGTGTTAAGAAGACAGAGCATGACAAGACTATATGATTTTGTAGGGATAGCTTTCCTTAGCATTGATATTTTGAAAGACACGATTGTTTGTTGGGATGCCTGAGTCTTAATGTCGTTATGTCAAATTATAGACTATTGCTTTGAATCACTTATGTCTTAATATTCATGCCATGATTAGACATATGATCAAGTTTATGCTAGGTAGCATTCCACATAAAAAATTATCTTTTTTATCATTTACCTACTCGAGGACGAGCAGGAATTAAGCTTGGGGATGCTGATACGTCTCCGTCGTATCTATAATTTTTTATTGTTTCATGCCAATATTATACAACTTTCACATATTTTTGGCAACATTTTATATGATTTATTGGACTAACCTATTGATCTAGTGCCCAATGCCAGTTCCTATTTTTTGCATCTTTTTTGTTTCGCAGAAAATCCATATCAAACAAAGTCCAAAGGCGATAAAAATTTACAGAGAATTATCTTGGAATATATGTGATTCTTGGGACTTGGAATCAACGCAAATGGGGGCCCACAGCCCCCACAAGACACCAGGGCGCGCCCCAGGGGCCAGGCGCGCCCTGGTGGGTTGTGCCCTCCTTGGATGTCGGTTGGAGCTCTACTTCTGGCGCAAGAAAGATAATTTATGGAAAAAAAATCATGTAAAAATTTCAGCGCAATCGGAGTTACGGATTTCCAGGAATTTAAGAAACGGTGAAGGGCCAGATCTGGGGAACGCAAAATAGAAGAGAACAGAGTGGGAGATCCAATTTCGGAGGGGCTCCTGCCCCTTTGTCACCATGGAGGCCATGGACCAGAGGGGGAACTCTCCTCCCATCTAGGGGGAGGCCAAGGAAGAATAAGGAGGAGGGGGCTCTCTCCCCCTCTCTCCCGGTGGCGCCGGAGTGCCGCCGGGGCAAGGATCGTGACGGCGATCTACATCAACAATCTTGCTACCGTCAACACCAATTTTCTCCCCCTCTATGCAGCGGTGTAGCACCCCTTCCCCGCGCTGTAATCTCCACTTAAACATGGTGCTCAACTCCATATATTATTTCCCAATGATCTATGGTTATCCTATGATGTTTGAGTAGATCCGTTTTGTCCTATGGGTTAATCCTGATATTGGTTGGTATGATTGTATATTTTATTTATGGTGCTGTCCTACGGTGCCCTCTGTCTTGCGCAAACGTGAGGGATCCCCACTGTAGGGTGTTGCAATATGTTCATGATTCGCTTATGGTGGGTTGCGAGAGTGACAGAAGCTTAAACCCGAGTAAGTGGGTTGTTGCGTATGGGATAAAGAGGACTTGATGCTTAATGTGATGGTTGGGTTTCACGACCTTAATGATCTATAGTAGTTACGGATGCTTGCTAGGGGTCCAATCATAAGTGCATATGATCCGAGTAGAGAAAGTATGTTAGCTCATGCCTCTCCCTCATATAAAATTACAAGAATGATTACCGGTACTTGTTATCGATTGCCTAGGGACAAATGACTTTCTTGTTTACAAAAGCTATCCACTTTTATTACCTTGCAATTTATTCATAGTTTTATTCTCGCAAAGTAATCATAGTTTTATTCTTGCAAAATAGTTTCATACTTGTTTTAGGTAAAGCAAACGTTAAGTGTGCGTAGAGTTGTATCGGTGGTCGATAGAACTTGAGGGAATATTTGTTCTACCTTTAGCTCCTCGTTGGGTTCGACACTCTTATTTATCAAAGAAGGCTACAAACAATCCCCTATACTTGTGGGTTATCAGATCCTACTAAGGTTGCCGTCGTGCCCCTCGACATGCTACCACTACCCGCCCACCTGTCCTTCATGCGCGGCCACTACTGGGCGGGCATGAAGGCTAACTAGATTGTCCTCATCCACCAATCCGATAGTCCGTGGTGTCTCGTGGATATCTACACCCAGCGAGAGATCACCCTTCCATCGTTGGATACCGCCGGCATTGAGCCTCGCGGCCCGCCGAACACTCCTGCCTACTACGCACGAGACGCGTCGAGCTTTTGGTACGACCTTCGTTTGCTGAAGGTTGTAATCTGTGAAGTTCCCACACCATCAGAAGACTACATGGATTACAAGCTCATTGCCTTGTTCGACATGGGACTAGTCTATCTGGAATCCGGTCGCCATACATGGTTATGGCTCATCATCAATCCTGTTGACCCTCCATTTCTATCTGATGCTATAGTGCATGATGGCATCGTTTACGCGGTCGACGCACAGATTGGTTGCATATACTGGTGGAATCTATTGTCGTGTAATTGTTCGATCTCATCTCATCTTTACCTTATGAATATGACTGCCTGTTGATTGTTAGAAATTTAGAATAGATAGTATGCCTATAACCACATCATTGCTATATCTTCCTCTCATTTCCTAGATTTTTATGACCACACATGTTATTGTTAGAGTTGATATGAGAACAATTGGCATCTAATGACTGTTAGAATAGATATTATGAGTATAACCTCATGATTGCTATATGTTACTCTCATTTCCATGATTTTTATAACCATGCATATTATTGTTAGAGCTAATATGAGAATAGTAGTAACTGCTATGGTAGAATATGAGTAGGCCCTGGCATAGCTGTTTTCCTCTCATTTTTACATGATGTTTGAACCATGACATATTGCTAGAATATGAAAGCCATTGGCTTAATTTTTTTAACTTGGGGTATGATTATGACCACGGCATTGCAATTCTCTGGCTATGATCTGTGTCACTGTTATAATAATCTTAATTCCACATATACTCTGAACATGATTGTATATTTTTGTCCTTTTGGTCTCCAATTTGATTTGTTGCATCAGACGCAAATGCGCTGGCCTTCATAATTCTAGGACCTGGAAATATACAAGTCAATGGGTGGTGGTTTATCGCTCGTTCAACTGACGGTGGTCATTTGATGCTCATTCGCACGTACCAAATTGACCAAACCATCTCATCAAACCACATGCAGTACAATGCCTGGGGCGTTCGTGACTGTGATGGCTATGGCTGCTTCGTGTTCGAGAAAGATCCCAGCTCCGTTGGGCTAGGCGTATTTAACTGGAGGCGGGTTTATAGCCTCGGCAACCACTCCATGTTCCTCGGGCTCAATTATCCGGTCATCCAACCAATCATCGATCATATCACCGGCGATGATTACCGTGTTATGCAACTTCCATTTGCCAGGGGGAACTGTGTTTACACATCGTACCATGGGTTTCATGAATCACCATATCCAGAGATTCGTCAACACAGCTTGTTGCTAGATGATCTTCAGTGTGTGAAAGGCATCAAGCTTCCAAGCGATGAATGGCTTTTGCAAACCCGACATGCGGCGATGTGGTTCATGCCAACAGCAAATATGCACAACTTGATTCGTAGTGATATCTAGACTGAGCCATGTATCCAGCTGCTGTAGCATGACCCTCTTTTGTTGGATATTATGTATTGTAGTTAGTTTGAAGGATAGATACCTTTCTGGGATCAAGTGCATCCTAACTCACCTGCGTAGCATGTACTGATAATGATGATGGAGATGCTGTGCAGAAGCCATATATATCAATTAGGCTTCAAGTGCGTACTTGTTGGTAAAAGTGTTGTCCAATGGGAATTATAATTTGTATTACTAATGTAGCCTACAAAGTCTGTCGCACAGCCTTGTAACTTCGTACTCCATTTCTAAATTTGTACTAGTGCTAGTAGTCCTCTATATCGCATATTGCGCTACTCGTACTACTACCTCCCTCCTGGTTTATTGGTCCCCTTTGTAATTTGTGTCAAATTTTGACCATAAATTTAACTAACTAAATGTTAATGCTTGTCACAAAAAATTATATCGTTGGATTCGTATTTCAACATAGTTCCCAATGGTATAATTTTTGGTGACATGCATTGATATTTTGTTAGTTAAACCTATGGTTAAAATGTGACACAAAATACGACTAGTAAGTAGTACTGTAGTACTAGTATACGTTGGTCAAATTATTCATCATGTCCCCACATTGAATTGACGTGACAACACGCTGTGCGTGAGGTGACACAAGAGTCCCGGCGGCGTGTTCGGTTCACCAAAGTGAGCCTCACCCCTCTCGTAGTACAACAACACTCTCCCATTCTCTACAAAATCACTCTCCCATTCTCTCCTGGTCTCCCCGCCTCCCAGCCGCCGCCTTGTTCTGATCCATTTGGTACGATGAGCGATGAGCTACTGGAGCTGCTATACTTCATTGCAAGTAGTCAAAAGGAAGACGCTGAAAATATTGATCTCAACAAGGATGCTCTTCAAGCTAGCCGGATGAAGGAAGGAACCAGCGAGGCCGCTCCTGTGAGTATTTGTCCCGTCGCCCTGTATGATGATTTTGATCTTTATGGGGGTTTTCAAGTCTTTAGAGTCTGCATGTAGTAATGAAGCCGAGACCCCAGTTTGTTCGGGTATTGTGGACTTCAGATTTGGAGTACCACTTATCTGTCAAAATCTTTCATCATTTACTTAAACAGTTGATTGATCATACATTGAGTACCATTTAACTGGAATTAACTGATGCAAGTCCAAGAAGGATTGGCTGGTGCTGTCGGCTGGCGTCAAGTTCGATCCCACGGGTCAAGAGCTGATCGAGCACCTTGAGGCCAAAGTGAGTGCTGACAGCGCGAGATCTCACCCTCTCATCGATTTGTTCATACCAACCATCGACAGCGAGCACGGCATATGCTACACCCATCCTGAGAAACTTCCAGGTGAGACACCAATCGGCCATCTACTTGCACAAACATATTCCTTTGTTTATACCTCTATTTTTCTTTTTAGACGTAGACCTAGTGAAGCAATTACAATTTGACAGTTAATAAAAAGTGAAGCAAGTTACTGCAACATGCCAAAGATCTTATGAAAATGCCAACTACGTACCCTAAAACTTGTATTCGCCAATACTGCAGGTATCACACTGAGTGGCCTAAGCAAGCATTTATTCCAGCACAACTCCAGGGTGTTCAAAAGGGGCACATGGACACGTTGCAAGATACAGTCAGAGTGCGGCATGCACGCGATGTGGCACAAGACCGGCAATACCTTGCCGGTGATGGTCAACGGCCGGCAGACGGGCAGCAAAAAGGTTCTGGTGCTGCACACCAACAAGAACTTCGACCAGCAGAGGACCAACTGGGTGATGCACTAGTACCACCTCGGGGACCTGGAGCAAGAGAAGGAGCGGGAGCTGGTCGTCTGCAAGATTTTCTACCAGACCAACATTAGGGCCAGGACTAAAAAGATTATAAGTTAGTTTGGTATTGGTATACTTGTACTACCTGGTCGTCTGCAAGTTGGTATTGTTGTTAAGGATCTTTCGGTATGAACTTGCATTCGCTTCCAACCATCATGTCGAGGGTCGACGTGGATATAAAGCTGAATCATTTGTTTCGAAACGAATTTCCAGGCACCTGATTTTTATTTGATGGGTAGCATAAGCACGTGCCGTTCGAATTCCCAGTTGTCCAAAAATTTTACATCTTCGAAGTACGCACGGGATCCATCTGGTTTCACAGGCTGATAGTTGGACGTGGCACGTCGGAACTGGGTTGTGGCATGCCAAGCCCAGCTGCAAATTGTTAAAAGAGAGGAGCGATGGATTTGGGCCTTCCAGAACAGTTAAGTGTCGCGACCTCAACCGCGTGAAGCGCCTCCCATGGACTAAAAAAGGCCTAGTTGGTTATTATTTGTTGAAATATGTAAAATATTCCATAATAAAAAGAAACATGTAAAATGCAATGAATTTAGTCCGGTTTCACTGAAAACCATCCGATTTGCATGAAATTCGTCCGTGGAACCACAAGACGGCTGTCCATACAGAGCCTAACCATACAAAACTAGCAGGTCCATGGCCGTACGCAAGCAAGTACATGCACTTATTATCACGATGAAAAAATAATGCTGAGGTCTGAGACACCCATGAAATTTTCAACATAGTCAATAAACGAGAGAATTCTGCAAGTACAGACTGATAACTGGGATCCAGAAGGTATATTGTTTTTTCAGGTCGAGCAAGTTTCAACTGGGTTGTAGACTGCCTAGGCTTGGTTTGTTTTTAACAGTCCCAGCCCATGATGACAATGGGGCACAAAGATCCAGCAGGTATCAACTGGCCTCTGGCCCATCAACCTTAGTTATATATTCTCTTAGAACATCCGCATGCAGTTTTTTTACTGAAGAAAACACACAGCCCAGTTCTATTTTCCTCTTGAAACGCCATGTACTACTTCCGTTTTCTAATCTCTACCTATAGTTTTACTAGTTCATATACATGTATTATTATATTGAAAATACGTAAAGTTCCCTTTTCATCTTTACATCCTTATTTTTTGTTGTTGTTTTCCCTCCCAGCGCTGATTTTTTTACCACTGGTTTTCCCTAAAACCAACTCAATTGTCCCACATCTTATTAGCTTACAAAAATAAAACAATATTTTTTTGGAAAATCAATAAGTTCTTAAAAATAAATGTTTATCATTTCTGGATTAAAACATTTCCGACTCCATCGAAATATGCAAAATTAGGTTGAACTTTTTGATCGTGGTCCTGGGCAGAAAATGGGCTGTAATAAATTCCTTCAGAATTAGCAAATGGGCTGCAAATTATTAAAAAAAAATAGCAAATGGGCTCTATGTTGTCTGCCACAGATTTAGAGGCTGACTTGTGGGCCTACTGAGTTTATGCGTACACAAGGTTTCTCAAAAAAAGAAACTTAGTCAACAATCGACTCTACCAGTGTCAAACTGTTAGATGTCAATCCAACGGCAATCGTGCTTCTTCAGTCTCTGATCTTCCTGCTCCAGCCGCCCAAACCAGCACCAGCGTAACCGCCTGCTCCCGCCTCCCGTGGCCGGCTGTGCTGCCGGGCAGGCCTCACGGCCCCACCCTACTCGCATCCCTGGCATGGCCATCCCTCTACTCATCCACACCTCCTGTTATTCTCCGGCAACGGCAGCCTCACACTACAGCCGAACCAGTAAACCCTCATACCCACTTCACGTGGGAAACAACTGCTGAGTCTTCCTCAGCTCCGGGTCATTCCCTTACTTGGCCTCGCCGTCGTCCATCGCCTTGGTGCTCTCGGTACGGCGTGGTTAATGAACGATATCCATCGGAAGAGGACTGCGCGTGGAGAGGCTGATAGCTGGGTCCACGGCCGCACGCAAGGAAGTGCCTCCTTTTTTTGCGAGTAGGAAGTGCCTCCTTATTACGTGCAAAATAATGATTCCTCCACCTGATAGCGGGGACCCACCAGAAGGGCCTCTGTATTTCGTGAAAAAGGCATTCCCCCCGCTGACAGCTCGGACCCACCAGCTATATCTTCACACGCAAGGAAGTGCCTCCTTATTACGCACAAAGAAAATGAATACCCCCACTGCTAGGTGGGACCCACCATATTTGGAGGCTGACTTGTGGGCCTACTAAGTTGACGTGGATGCAGGGCTTTGTCAACTTAGTCAATATAAACGATTCTAGCTGCGGTGACCGTACGATGTCCATCCAACGGCCGTCGTGCTTCTTCAACCTTTGGTCTTTTTGCTCCAGCCGCCCAAACCAGCGCCGGCCGTGCCGCCTGCTCTTGCCTCCCGTGGCCGGCTGTGCTACCGCGCAGGCCTCACCGCCCCCTCCTACTCCAACCGCTGGCCAGGCCATCCCTCTACTCACCCACAACCCCTGTTATTCTGCGGCGACGACAGCCTCACACCGCAGCCGAACCATTCAACCCTCGTACTCCCCTCCGTGTGGGCATCCACTGCAGCGTCTTCCATGGCTCCACGCCGTCCCCTTCCTAGGCCTTACCGTCGTCCACCGCCTTGGTGCTCTCGGCGCGGCATGGTCAACGTGGTCAAGGAACGACTTCCATCGGAAGAGGACTGTACGTGGAGAGGCTGACAGCTGGGTCCACAGCCGCAGCAAGGAAGTGCCTCCTTATTACGTGTAAAAATAATTATTCCTCCACCTGACAGCGGGGACCAACCGGAAGGGCCTCTATATTTTGTGAAAAAACATTTCCCTCTGACAGCTGGGACCCACTAGCTACATCTTCGCACGCAAGGAAGTGCGTCCATATTATGGGCAAAAAAATGATTCTCCCCCTGACAGCTGGGACCCACAAGCTATATCTTCACACGCAAGGAAGTGCCTCCTTATCCTCCCTGATAGCTGGGACCCACCCGGTCGAACCATACATAGGGTTGTCTGTCTGGTCGCGAACATGTACGTACATACTGGTCGATCGGTCTCTCTGCAATGATGAACCGTGGCCGAGCAAGCAGCATCACGTGTAGTAGTAGAGCCCCCGACGTAGCAGTTCTGGCAGTCCAGTCAAAACCGTGTACACATACGTACAACCAGATGCCAAAAAATACGGCCACGTACGTACATATGGGCGGGGTCTCGAACGCCTACTCGAGGATACGTACGGCCAGGGCTCATGTACATGGAGAGGCAACGGACGGCAGCAACGGCATCATGTTCATCGGTAGCCAACCGGCTGGGTCGGAACGGTGAAACTGCGTCGTGTTCATCGGGAGGCAACAGAATGCGTCGTGTTCATCGAGAGCCAACCGGCTTGGACGGAACAGCCGAGATGGGGTCTGGCGTACCATAGTACAGAGGAAATGACCTTCTGTTCGACCGGCTACGGTCGAAATGGGGTGCTGTTAATTTAGAGGGGTGTGGCGTACCGCAAAACGGAGGAAACAGACTTGTGTTGGAGCGCCTACGGTCGAAACGGGGTCCTGTTCATCGGGAGGGGTGTGGCGTACCGCAAAACGGGACTCCACGGGCTACTGTTCATCCACCGTCTAGTGCCTCGCTCCAGCCTCCACGGGCTACTGTTCATCCACCGTCGACTTCCTCCAGCCTCCACCTGCTACTGTTCATCCACCGTCGACTTCCTCCAGCCTCCACCTGCTACCGTTCATCTACCGTCGACTTCCTCCTCCCTCCACAAGCTACTGTTCATCCACGGGGTCCTGTTCATCCAGCCTCCACTGGCTACTGTTCAACCAGCCCTCCACGGGGTCCTGTTCATCCAGCCTCCACTGGCTACTGTTCAACCAACCCTCCACGGGGTCCTGTTCATTCAGCCTCCACCGGCTACAATTCAATCAGCCCTCCACGGGATCCTATTCATCCACCCCAACCGGCTCGGGTGTGTGGCAGCCTCCTCTCGATCGGGGTCCTGTTCATCCAGCGGCAATGGCCTCTACTACCACGGGGTCCTGTTCATTAATCCCCACCGGGAATTGTTCATCCAACCCCCAACAATGGTCACTGTTCATCAAGAGGCAGCAGGTTCGATCGGCTTCAGTTAGCAGTAGTAGCGAAGGAATCGCTCGGGTTCAGTTAACAGCCAAGGGATCAATCGTTCGGGTTCAGTAATGTAGCTAGTGCAATTGCTCGGGTTCAGTAAGCGAACGCCGCTTGCTCGGGTTCAGTTAGAGCCCAACGCCTCACACACACGCGCGTACGTGTACGAGAGAAATGCACAAACCTCCATGCATCGCTCGGCCCCGACCACCCACCGTAACCGGGAATTCCCCGAAATTTTCCTCGCCCTCGCTTCTACCATGATTTTTTCTGTCATGGACGGCCCAAAGAATGTCATGCAGGTGCGTCCCCGGCCCGCCCAGGACGAAAAGCCCATTTTCTGTCATGATTTTTTGTCATAGAAGTAGGAGCCCACCACATCTATGATGATACGTGGTTTTGTCACAATTATCGTCATAGAAGTGTCATAAGCATGATAGAAAAAAAATTCGTTCAGGCCAAAATGTCACGGATGTGTCCTTTTTTTGTAGTGTGGAGCTGACGCGTAATCTATTACTATCTTCCATTACCATTTTTACGAGGAATTTTCAACATGCGGTTACGAAGGCACGCGGAATAGGGATGGTTATGGCTAATTAGCATAGTAGTCTGATTGGGTCAGGCGGCCGGAGCGTACGCTAGCTAATAATGCGCTCAGGCTTACTTTAGCAAGCCTATATATATATACTACTAATTCACAAGAATATAACCAACCGCGTGCGCACAAAAGAGCTACACTGAGCACCTGATGCTGACCCAGCATGCCCAGCAGCCATCGTCCATCAGCGTGTCGATCATGGGCTCAGTGGGAGCGGAGGCCGCCAAGTCGATGACCTACACACCTTGATCGATCGAGGCTGGGGTAGACTCGACATCGGGAATCGCCGGTACTGTGTGGCGCCCCCCGAGCTCGATCGTACACTAATCATGCACGCAAACGTGTACGATCAAGATCAGGGACTCACGGGAAGATATCACAACACAACTCTAAAACATAAATAAGTCATACAAGCATCATAATACAAGCCAGGGGCCACGAGGGCTCGAATACAAATGCTCGATCATAGACGAGTCAGCGGAAGCAACAATATCTGAGTACAGACATAGGTTAAACAAGGTGCCATAAGATGGCTAGCACAAACAGGGATACAACAGATCGAACAGGCGCAGGGCCTCCTGCCTGGGATCCTCCTAACTACTCCTGGTCGTCGGCGTCCTGGACGTAGTAGTAGTCTCCGCCCTGGTGGTAGTAGTCGTCGAAGGTGGCGTCTGGCTCCTGGGCTCCAACATCTGGTTGCGACAACCAGCAAGAAGGGAAAGGGGGAAAGGAGGGGGAAAGCAACCGTGAGTACTCATCCAAAGTACTCGCAAGCAAGGATCTATACTACATATGCATGGTATATGTGTAAAGAGGCAATATCGGTGGACTGAACTACAGAATGCCAGAATAAGAGGGGGATAGCTAGTCCTGTCGAAGACTACGCTTCTGGCAGCCTCCATCTTGAAGCAATAGAAGAGATTAGTTGGAAGTTAACCAAACAACAACGTATAGCATAATCCTACCCGTCGATCCTCTCGTCGCCACCATGCGAGAGAGCGACCACCGGGTTATATCTGTCACTTGTAAGGGTGTGTTTTATTAAGTATCCATTTCTAGTTGTCATGAGGTCGGAATACAACTCCGGGTCGTCCTTTTACCGAGGGACACGGCTGTTCGAATAGATAAACTTCCCTGCAGGGGTGCACCACATATTCCCCAACACGCTCGATCCCCTTTGGCCGGACACACTTTCCTGGGTCATGCCCGGCCTCGGAAGATCCACACGTCGCAGCCCCACCTAGGCTCAACAGAGAGGTCAGCACGCCGGACTAATCCTAGGCACTCTGGGGTCTGGGCCCATCGCCCAGTGCGCTCCTGCACGTTGCGTACGCGGCCGCGAGCAGACCTAGCAACCCACACGATCACGGCGGTTACGTTAGCGCGGTCCAACACGGCACGCGCCGCTCAGTCGCTGACGTCAAGAAGGCTTCAGCTGATACCACGACGCCGGGATACCCATAACTACTCCCGCGTAGTTGGTTAGTGCGTATAGGCCAGTGGCCAGACTCAGATCAAATATCCAATCTCGTTAAGCGTGTTATTATGAAGTAAACGCGAACGCCGACCAGGGCCTGGCCCACCTGTCTCCTAGGTGGTCTCAACCTGCCCTGTCGCTCCGCCACAAAGATCCACTCAAAGGGCCGTTGGGACAAAGGTCCTTTCAGCCCCCAATCCGTGAATCACTCGCGGGTACTCTTCGAGCCGACCCGACTTTAGTCACCATTTGTATAGTATGTATATATGTATAGTATAACCCGTGATCACCTCCCGAGTGATCACGGCCCGATAGTATAGCAAGGCAGACTGACAAGAATGCAGGGCCAATGATGACAAACTAGCATCCTACACTAGGCATTTAGGATTGCAGGTAAGGTATCAACAACAGTAGCAACAATGACAGGCTATGCAGTAGAATAGGATTAACCGAAAGCAGTAACAGGCTACACTACTCTAATGCAAGCAGTATAGAGAAGAATAGGCGATATCTGGTGATCAAGGGGGGGGCTTGCCTGGTTGCTCTGGCAAGTAGGGGTCGTCAACAACGTAGTCGGTCGGGGCACCAGCAGCTGCGTCGGTCTCGTAGTCTACCGAAGAGAAGAGGGGGAAGAAACAGTAAACACACGGCAATAATGCAACAGGGATGCATGACATGTCTAAACGCAGGGCCAGGGTGATATACAGCCTAACTAAGCGATTTAGTTAATTTAGGAATTTATTCGGATTTATTTAATTAGGGTTGGACACTATTCATTTATCGAAATCGGTCTAATTGTTCAACGTTCTTATAGCTGCGGGCATCTGACGGGAATACGGAGGATGTATTCGGGTTCGTATCGTCGTTCTGAGCAAGTTTCATGTATAAAGTATTTTCATCGGAGTTACGGTTTATTTAATATGATTTTCTAAAGTTTTTTATTAATTTCTGAAATTTAATTAATTAATTAATTCAACATTATCCGAAACAGTGATTGATGACGTCAGCATGACATCATGCTGACGTCAGCAGTTAATTAAGTTAATTACTAATTACTGTTTAATTAACACTAATTAGTTAATTAGATTAACCTAATCAGGATTAATTAACTAATTAATTAACTAATTAATTAATTATTTTAATTATTTTAATTATTTATTTTTATTATTTTTATTACATTTTCTTTTAATTCGTTTTTAGGGGCTGGGCCCCATCTGTCATAGGGCCGGGGCGGACATGTCCGGGCCGTGTCTGTTCGGGCACCGGACACGTCCGGGCCAGCGCGCGCACGTGCACCAGAGGCGAGGCCAAGGCCGGAGCGCGGCGCGGCGAGGCCAGCCGGGCGGGCGCGAGGGGAGGCACATCGAGCGTGGGCGAGCGGCAGCCGGGCGCGGTGCGGCGTCGGGACCGGAGGCGCGCGGGCGGCGGTGGCGCGCGCGGCGGGCGAGCGGGGCCGGAGCGGGCGCGGCCGAAGCGCGCGGTCGCGCGTGGGCGAGCGGGCGGCGGGGCGCGGCCGGAGCACGCGCGGGCCGGGCGGCGGCCGGAGGCGGGGAGGCGAAGGAAGAGAGGGGAGGAGGTGGCCCTCACAGCGGGGCGCAGGGACGGGCAGCGGGGGTGCTCGGGGAGGGTGGCCGAGGAGGCGGCGCCGGCGGCGGGTCCGGGCGCGGCGGGCGGCGTCGGGCGGCGGGGGAGGCCGGGGCAGCGCGGATCGGGCCTCGCCCGATCTGGATCGGGGGGGGGGGAAGTGAGCGAGGGGGGGTGGGGAGCGGCTAGGGTTCGGCCGGGGGCCTTATAGCCAGGGGGGGCGCAGGTGGGCCGGCCGGCTGGGCTTCGGCCCAGTTGGGCCGGGGGGTGTTGCTCTTTTTTTTTCCTTTTCTGTTTCTTTTTCCTTTTCTTTATTCTCTTTTCTCCACTGTTAAATTGTAGGCGCCGGTCAAATGGTTTTTGTAAAAAGTGTGACCTATTACATAAATACCAGTGCATTATTCCTTAACACCTAAAATTAGTTTGGACAAAACATAATTCCATATTTATTTCAGATTTAATAAATGGTTATTAAATATTATCTTTATCCACTGTTTGAGGTTGTTCGAGTCACTTATCCAATTCCAATGATGTTGGTTTCAATTTTAGAATAGCCTCTGGAATATTTGCTACTTATCTGACATTTTAGTTTCTATGTTGGACAACTTTTATATTCCACTTTCATTTAAATTTGAATTTGACTTAGGAGTTGAAGTGCAATATGATGCTAATGATGATTATGCACTATTAATCATGATGACATGGCCTCATCAAAAGGGTGATCACTGTAGCTTAATACAGGGGGTGTTACAAATCTCCTCCACTACAAGAAATCTCGTCCCGAGATTTAGGAGGTAGAAAGAAACAAAGTGGGGTATTCATCACGAAGACGATCCGCGCGTTCCCAAGTGGCTTCATCCTCAGAATGGTTTGACCACTGAACCTTGAGGAACTTGATAACCTTCTGGCGTGTGCGACGCTCGGCTTGATCGAGAATGCGGACCGGATGCTCTTTATAAGAGAGGTCTTGTTGCAGTTCAAGCAATTCGTGATCTACTCCGCGGATAGGGGCTTTGAAGCAGCGGCGGAGTTGTGATACGTGGAACACATCGTGAACCTGAGAAAGGTTCGGTGGAAGTTCCAACTGATATGCCACTCTACCACGCCTTTCAAGAACAGTGAAAGGACCAATATAGCGAGGAGCTAGCTTGCCCTTGATCCCGAACCGGTGTGTACCTTTCATCGGTGTGACTCGAAGATAAGCCTTTTCGCCAGGTTGATAGACCATATCTTTGTGTTTGCGGTCATACTGACTCTTTTGACGTGACTGAGCAGTCTTCAAATGCTCGCGGACAACGCGAACTTGATCTTCGGCAAGTTGGATAATATCCGGACCGAAGAGTGGACGTTCCCCAGTTTCTGACCAATTCAGAGGGGTTCGGCACTTTCGTCCGTACAATACTTTGAAGGGGGCCATCTTCAGACTGGCTTGATAGCTGTTATTGTAAGAGAATTCGGCATATGGGAGAGATTCTTCCCATTTCCTTCCGAAGGATATGACACAAGCTCGAAGCATGTCTTCGAGAACTTGGTTGACTCGTTCAACTTGTCCTTGAGACTGAGGGTGAAAAGCGGTGCTGAAGGACAGATGAGTTCCCATAGCTTCTTGGAAACTAGCCCAGAATCTTGAAGTGAATAAGCTGCCACGGTCTGAACTGATAACCAGTGGAATACCGTGAAGTGAAACAATTCTGGACATGTAGAGAGTTGCGAGCTGACTAGCAGTGATCGTCTCTTTGACGGCTAGAAAATGTGCAACTTTGGAAAGTCGGTCAATGACGACAAGAATAGCATCATTACCTTTCTGCGATTTGGGAAATCCAGTGATAAAGTCCATTTCAACATGGTCCCATTTCCATTCAGGAACAGCAATTGGTTGCAGAGTTCCGGCGGGCCTTTGATGTTCTGCTTTGACGCGACGGCAAACATCACATTCAGCAACATAGCGAGCAATGTCTTGCTTCATGTTTGACCACCAGAATCTTTGACGGATGTCTTGGTACATCTTGGTACTGCCGGGATGAATAGACAACGGAGTGTCGTGAGCTTCTTGCATGACCTCCTGAGTCATACCCAGGTTACCTTTAGAGGGGACCACTAGACGACTTTTAAAGAACAATGTGCCAGTATCATCAATAGTGAAGAACGAAGGCCTTCCTTCAGCGAGATAGCGCTTAATCTTGTGGGCTTGAGAGTCATAGCCCTGCAGCGTCTTGATGCTGTCCACGAGATCTGGCTTAGCAACCAGGGTATTAAGAGAACCCTGGGAAACAACGTGGAGGTTCATTTTGTAGGAACCTTCAGGAGGGGGAGCGAGTGCTCCAGGAGGAACAATGTGGAGATTCAGCTTTCTGAATTCTTCAATAAGCGAAGGTTGAACTTCGTGAAACTGGAGGTGACTGCAATAAGACTTGCGGCTCAAGGCATCGGCCATTACATTAGCCTTGCCAGGGGTATAAGAAATACCCAAGTTAAAATCCGCTACGGTCTCCATCCATCTCTGTTGACGGAGGTTCAGGTCTGGCTGAGTGAACAGATACTTCAGACTTTGATGATCGGTGTAGATCTCGCAACGATTACCGAGAAGGTAATGTCGCCACTGTTTTAGTGCATGGATGACGGCAGCAAGCTCGAGGTCATGTACTGGGTAATTCTCTTCGTGCGGACGCAATTGACGCGAAGCATAAGCGATTACTCTGCGGTCTTGCATTAGGACACCGCCTAATCCTTGACGGGATGCATCACAATAGATGACAAAATCCCTCTGGGAATCAGGAGGGGCAAGCACTGGGGCAGAAGTCAGCTTGTCTTTGAGCGTCTGGAAACTTTCCTGACACTTTTTCGTCCAATCGAACTTGACGCCTTTATGAAGCAGGTTAGTCAGGGGCTTGGCGATCTTGGAGAAGTTCTCGACAAATCGACGGCAATAGCTGGCGAGTCCGAGAAAACTTCGAACTTGCTTGACGTTCTTTGGAGGAGCCCAATCAAGAATAGCCTGAACTCGCTCGGGGTTGACGGCAATACCATCCTTGGAGATGACATGCCCAAGGTATGTTACTTCGGGAAGCCAGAATTCACACTTGGAAAACTTAGCATATAGTTGATGCTCTCGAAGTTTTTCCAGAACAAGTCGAAGATGTTCAGCATGTTCCTCTTTGTTCTTGGAGTATACTAGGATATCATCCAGGTAAACCACGACGAACTTGTCAAGGTATTCCATGAATATATAATTCATCAGGCGGGAGAATGTGGCGGGAGCATTGGTTAAGCCGAATGACATGACAGTGTACTCGTATGAGCCATATCGAGTAATGAAGGCGGTCTTTGGGATATCCTCTTCACGAACACGGATCTGGTGGTAACCCAACCTTAAGTCGAGTTTAGAGAACACTGATGAACCCGCCAGTTGATCATACAGATCGTTTATCCGAGGAAGGGGATATTTGTTCTGGATGGTTGCTTGGTTGATAGGACGGTAATCTTGGACCAATCGGTTTGATCCATCCTTCTTCCTGACAAAGAGAGAAGGTGCTCCCCAAGCAGAGGAACTTGGGCGAATGAAACCCTTACGAAGTGAAGCGTTGATTTCCTCCTTAAGTTCAAGGAGTTCATGCGGCGGCATCTTGTAGGGTCGCTTGGCGATAGGAGTGGTGCCTGGTTTCAAGTCGATGACAAATTCGACAGCTCGAGCAGGGGGTATCCCTGGGAGTTCTTCTGGGAAAACACCTTGGAATTCGCGAACAACTGGAATGTTCTCGATGCCTTCAAGTGGTGATGCGTTTAACGCATTCAAGGCATAAAGCCTCGCCTCGGCATTTTGGATGATTTGAGCCTGGTAGCTTATTATTTCATCAGAAGGGTGTAGAAGATGGACGATCTTCGTGGCGCAAACTATAGAAGCAGTATGCGCTTTCAACCAATCCATTCCGAGAATGAGGTCGATACTACAAGACTTTAGTATGAAAGGGGAGGCATGAAACTCCAGCCCTTCAATTGCAACGGTGACGTCGTTGCTACCCATGGAGGTTTGACATTGACCCGCGGGGGTGTGTATTACTATTGCAGTGTTCATGACCTCACATTTAATGTCGTGTTTGTATGCAAATTCTTCGGACATGAATGAATGCGATGCTCCCGAATCAAATAAAACAGAAGCTGGTACTGAATTAACAAGGAGAGTACCCATCACGGTGGCAGGCTGGTCCTGAGCTTCATTGAAATCGGTGTGGTTGGCCTGAATACGCCCATAAGACTTGGCATTGTTGTTGCGAGGCTGATTGTTCCTACGGCCAGTTGCAGGAAGTGCCAGTTGGTTCTGGTTCTGAATGCAGTTCCTGGAAAAATGACCTGGCTGCCCACACTTGTAGCACAGACTATCATTGGGATTGGGAGCAGGAGCTCGGGGTGGTGGAGCTGGAAGTCCTGGCTGCCTAGGTGGTGGAGGCAGACGTGGTGCAGTATAGGACTGTCTTGGAGCAGGTGCAGCTGGACGGTACACGCTGTTTGGAATCTAGATCCGACGCTTCTGTGCAGGCTGGCTCGAAGATGAACCGGTGCCACGGTTGCGCCTAAGAGATCCCTGGTGCGCCTGCAGACCAGTCTCGACCTGGATAGCCTTGTTCACCAAGATGGAGAAATTATCAAATTCATGCACAAGGAGCGCTAGCTTGATGTCAGCTTGAAGTCCTTCGCGAAACCTTTCCTGACGGCGAGCATCAGTGGGAATGTCTTCTTCAGCATAGCGGGATAATTCCAGAAACTCCCGCTGATAAGCTTCCACTGTCTTGTTGCCCTGGGTGAGGTTGCGGAACTCTTGCTTCTTCCGGTCCATGATTCCCTGAGGAATGAAACGGGCACGGAAGGCAGCTTGGAAATCCGGCCAAGTGATGACTGTGCCAGCTGGTTGAGTGCGCCTGTGGCTGTCCCACCATTGAGCAGCGGGGCCCTTGAGAAAGAAGGAGGCGAAGGTGACATAGTTTGCAGGGGCAACGCCACCAGATTCCAACTCATAGGTGATGTCGCGAAGCCAGTCATCTGCATCCAGGGGCTGAGTTGAGCCGCGGTAGACGGTTGGGTTGAGGCGCATAAAGTCCTGCAGGGTCCCTGGGCCTGGATACTGGTTCATATTGGGACGAGGAAACTGATCCATGATCCCTTGCATGAACTGACGTTGCAGTTCAAATTGCTGCATCATTCCAGCCATATAGTTCGGCGGTGGTGGATCGTTGGCACCACGGCCACGACCACGACCAGCGGGTCTAACCATCCTGCTAAATTACAACAGGGGGTAGTTTAGTAAAAGCAATTGCGAGTGCTTAGTGACAAGCATGATGTAACTCGACAATAGTTTAAGCAGTGCATCAAATACATAAAAGTAGTCAATTAAGACATACATATCCTTACACAAAGTCAGGTACATGCGGACAGCATAACGGCGCAATTTCATAAACTGGACATGCTAGGCGGCGCGCAGGCACGCGGTAAGGAAGTACACAACGAGACATAGCAAAGGCTACATCAACGTCGGGAAAAACTGGTGGGGCGAGGAGTCTGCAAGTGACAACACAGGGTGCCCTCGATAAAAGGATCCTGTAAGCAGAACCTGGCCCACAATCTCGAAGCAAGGGGGGAAATTTTCAGAACTCCGGTGGATGTGATCACGAGACCCTAAGTGTCGGCGTTAGTAAAATTCATTTAACCCGAGTAGAAGAGAGATCAGAGCCCCAGAGTATAGACGAGGAATAAAAGATCCTAATACCACCCAGTTGGCAATGTGGGCCCGTAAGCCACACAGCCAAGTTAGTAAAACGGTTTTCTTTGTCTAGACTCAACTTCGGCCAAGGAATTGGAAAGGGGGATTCCTACAGGCAGTCGGCTCTGATACCAACTTGTGGCGCCCCCCGAGCTCGATCGTACACTAATCATGCACGCAAACGTGTACGATCAAGATCAGGGACTCACGGGAAGATATCACAACACAACTCTAAAACATAAATAAGTCATACAAGCATCATAATACAAGCCAGGGGCCACGAGGGCTCGAATACAAATGCTCGATCATAGACGAGTCAGCGGAAGCAACAATATCTGAGTACAGACATAAGTTAAACAAGGTGCCATAAGATGGCTAGCACAAACAGGGATACAACCGATCGAACAGGCGCAGGGCCTCCTGCCTGGGATCCTCCTAACTACTCCTGGTCGTCGGCGTCCTGGACGTAGTAGTAGGCTCCGCCCTGGTGGTAGTAGTCGTCGTAGGTGGCGTCTGGCTCCTGGGCTCCAGCATCTGGTTGCGACAACCAGCAAGAAGGGAAAGGGGGAAAGGAGGGGGAAAGCAACCGTGAGTACTCATCCAAAGTACTCGCAAGCAAGGATCTATACTACATATGCATGGTATATGTGTAAAGAGGCAATATCGGTGGACTGAACTGCAGAATGCCAGAATAAGAGGGGGATAGCTAGTCCTGTCGAAGACTACGCTTCTGGCAGCCTCCATCTTGAAGCAATAGAAGAGATTAGTTGGAAGTTAACCAAGCAACAACGCATAGCATAATCCTACCCGTCGATCCTCTCGTCGCCACCATGCGAGAGAGCGACCACCGGGTTATATCTGTCACTTGTAAGGGTGTGTTTTATTAAGTATCCATTTCTAGTTGTCATGAGGTCGGAATACAACTCCGGGTCGTCCTTTTACCGAGGGACACGGCTGTTCGAATAGATAAACTTCCCTGCAGGGGTGCACCACATATTCCCCAACACGCTCGATCCCCTTTGGCCGGACACACTTTCCTGGGTCATGCCCGGCCTCGGAAGATCCACACGTCGCAGCCCCACCTAGGCTCAACAGAGAGGTCAGCACGCCGGACTAATCCTAGGCACTCTGGGGTCTGGGCCCATCGCCCAGTGCGCTCCTGCACGTTGCGTACGCGGCCGCGAGCAGACCTAGCAACCCACACGATCACGGCGGTTACGTTATCGCGGTCCAACACGGCGCGCGCCGCTCAGTCGCTGACGTCAAGAAGGCTTCAGCTGATACCACGACGTCGGGATACCCATAACTACTCCCGCGTAGTTGGTTAGTGCGTATAGGCCAGTGGCCAGACTCAGATCAAATATCCAATCTCGTTAAACGTGTTATTATGAGATCACCGCGGACGACGACCAGGGCCAGGCCCACCTCTCTCCTAGGTGGTCACAACCTGCCCTGCCGCTCCACAACAAAGAGTCACTTAGGGGGCCGTCGAGGAGGCCAATCCTTTCAGCCCCCATTCGTGAATCACCTGCGGGTGCTCCACGAGCCGACCCGACTTTAGTATCCATCTGATGTCACATGTAATAAGTAGTATTCATATCCGCAATCGCCACCCGTGGCGAGCACGGCCCAATAATGTAGCATAGCAGACAGACGAGAATGTAGGGCCATTGATGACAAACTAGCATCCTACACTAGGCATTTAGGATTGCAGGTAAGGTATCAACAACAGTAGCAACAATGACAGGCTATGCAGCAGAATAGGATTAACCGAAAGCAGTAACAGGCTACACTACTCTAATGCAAGCAGTATAGAGAAGAATAGGCGATATCTGGTGATCAAGGGGGGGGCTTGCCTGGTTGCTCTGGCAAGTAGGGGTCGTCAACAACGTAGTCGGTCGGGGCACCAGCAGCTGCGTCGGTCTCGTAGTCTACCGAAGAGAAGAGGGGGAAGAAACAGTAAACACACGGCAATAATGCAACAGGGATGCATGACATGTCTAAACGCAGGGCCAGGGTGATATACAGCCTAACTAAGCGATTTAGTTAATTTAGGAATTTATTCGGATTTATTTAATTAGGGTTGGACACTATTCATTTATCGAAATAGGTCTAATTGTTCAACGTTCTTATAGCTGCGGGCATCTGACGGGAATACGGAGGATGTATTCGGGTTCGTATCGTCGTTCTGAGCAAGTTTCATGTATAAAGTATTTTCATCGGAGTTACGGTTTATTTAATATGATTTTCTAAAGTTTTTATTAATTTCTGAAATTTAATTAATTAATTAATTCAACATTATCCGAAACAGTGATTGATGACGTCAGCATGACATAATGCTGACGTCAGCAGTTAATTAAGTTAATTACTAATTACTGTTTAATTAACACTAATTAGTTAATTAGATTAACCTAATCAGGATTAATTAACTAATTAATTAATTAATTATTTTAATTATTTTAATTATTTATTTTTATTATTTTTATTACATTTTCTTTTAATTCGTTTTTAGGGGCTGGGCCCCATCTGTCATAAGGCCGGGGCGGACATGTCCGGGCCGTGTCTGTTCGGGCACCGGACACGTCCGGGCCAGCGCGCGCGCGTGCACCAGAGGCGAGGCCAAGGCCGGAGCGCGGCGCGGCGAGGCCAGCCGGGCGGGCGCGAGGGGAGGCACAGCGAGCGCGGGCGAGCGGCAGCCGGGCGCGGTGCGGCGTCGGGACCGGAGGCGCGCGGGCGGCGGTGGCGCGCGCGGCGGGCGAGCGGGGCCGGAGCGGGCGCGGCCGAAGCGCGCGGTCGCGCGTGGGCGAGCGGGCGGCGGGGCGCGGCCGGAGCACGCGCGGGCCGGGCGGCGGCCGGAGGCGGGGAGGCGAAGGAAGAGAGGGGAGGAGGTGGCCCTCACAGCGGGGCGCAGGGACGGGCAGCGTGCTCGGGGAGGGTGGCCGGAGGAGGCGGCGCCGGCGGCGGGGTCCGGGCGGCCGGGGGAGGCGCGGGGCAAGACGGGATCGGGCTGCGCCCGATCTGGATGGGGGGGGGGGGGAAGTGAGCGAGGGGGGTGGGGAGCGGCTAGGGTTCGGCGGGGGGGGCCTTATAGCCAGGGGGGGCGCAGGTGGGCCGGCCGGCTGGGCTTCGGCCCAGTTGGGCCGGGGGGGTGTTGCTCTTTTTTTTCCTTTTCTGTTTTTTTTCCTTTTCTTTATTCTCTTTTCTCCACTGTTAAATGTTTAGGCCCCAAATGGTTTTTGTAAAAGTGTGACCTATTACATAATACCAGTGCATTATTCCTTAAACCTAAAATTAGTTTGGACAAAACATAATTCCATATTTATTTCAGATTTAATAAATGGTTATTAAATATTATCTTTATCCACTGTTTGAGGTTGTTCGAGTCACTTATCCAATCCAATGATGTTGGTTTCAATTTAGAATAGCCTCTGGAATATTTGCTACTTATCTGACATTTTAGTTATTGTGGACAACTTTTATATTCCACTTTCATTTAAATTTGAATTTGACTTAGGAGTTGAATGCAATATGATGCTAATGATGATTATGCACTATTAATCATGATGACATGGCCTCATCAAAAGGGTGATCACTGTAGCTTAATACAGGGGGTGTTACAAATCTCCTCCACTACAAGAAATCTCGTCCCGAGATTTAGGAGGTAGAAAGAAACAAAGTGGGGTATTCATCCGAAGACGATCCGCGCGTTCCCAAGTGGCTTCATCCTCAGAATGGTTTGACCACTGAACCTTGAGGAACTTGATAACCTTCTGGCGTGTGCGACGCTCGGCTTGATCGAGAATGCGGACCGGATGCTCTTTATAAGAGAGGTCTTGTTGCAGTTCAAGCAATTCGTGATCTACTCCGCGGATAGGGGCTTTGAAGCAGCGGCGGAGTTGTGATACGTGGAACACATCGTGAACCTGAGAAAGGTTCGGTGGAAGTTCCAACTGATATGCCACTCTACCACGCCTTTCAAGAACAGTGAAAGGACCAATATAGCGAGGAGCTAGCTTGCCCTTGATCCCGAACCGGTGTGTACCTTTCATCGGTGTGACTCGAAGATAAGCCTTTTCGCCAGGTTGATAGACCATATCTTGTGTTTGCGGTCATACTGACTCTTTTGACGTGACTGAGCAGTCTTCAAATGCTCGCGGACAACGCGAACTTGATCTTCGGCAAGTTGGATAATATCCGGACCGAAGAGTGGACGTTCCCCAGTTTCTGACCAATTCAGAGGGGTTCGGCACTTTCGTCCGTACATACTTCGAAGGGGGCCATCTTCAGACTGGCTTGATAGCTGTTATTGTAGAAGAATTCGGCATATGGGAGAGATTCTTCCCATTTCCTTCCGAAGGATATGACACAAGCTCGAAGCATGTCTTCGAGAACTTGGTTGACTCGTTCAACTTGTCCTTGAGACTGAGGGTGAAAAGCGGTGCTGAAGGACAGATGAGTTCCCATAGCTTCTTGGAAACTTGCCCAGAATCTTGAAGTGAATAAGCTGCCACGGTCTGAACTGATAACCAGTGGAATACCGTGAAGTGAAACAATTCTGGACATGTAGAGAGTTGCGAGCTGACTAGCAGTGATCGTCTCTTTGACGGCTAGAAAATGTGCAACTTTGGAAAGTCGGTCAATGACGACAAGAATAGCATCATTACCTTTCTGTGATTTGGGAAATCCAGTGATAAAGTCCATTTCAACATGGTCCCATTTCCATTCAGGAACAGCAATTGGTTGCAGAGTTCCGGCGGGCCTTTGATGTTCTGCTTTGACGCGACGGCAAACATCACATTCAGCAACATAGCGAGCAATGTCTTGCTTCATGTTTGACCACCAGAATCTTTGACGGATGTCTTGGTACATCTTGGTACTGCCGGGATGAATAGACAACGGAGTGTCGTGAGCTTCTTGCATGACCTCCTGAGTCATACCCAGGTTACCTTTAGAGGGGACACTAGACGACTTTTAAAGAACAAGGTGCCAGTATCATCAATAGTGAAGAACGAAGGCCTTCCTAGCGAGATAGCGCTTAATCTTGTGGGCTTGAGAGTCATAACCCTGCAGCGTCTTGATGCTGTCCACGAGATCTGGTTTAGCAACCAGGGTATTAAGAGAACCCTGGGAAACAACGTGGAGGTTCATTTTGTAGGAACCTTCAGGAGGGGGAGCGAGTGCTCAGGAGGAACAATGTGGAGATTCAGCTTTCTGAATTCTTCAATAAGCGAAGGTTGAACTTCGTGAAACTGGAGGTGACTGCAATAAGACTTGCGGCTCAAGGCATCGGCCATTACATTAGCCTTGCCAGGGGTATAAGAAATACCCAGTTAAAATCCGCTACGGTCTCCATCCATCTCTGTTGACGGAGGTTCAGGTCTGGCTGAGTGAACAGATACTTTAGACTTTGATGATCGGTGTAGATCTCGCAACGATTACCGAGAAGGTAATGTCGCCACTGTTTTAGTGCATGGATGACGGCAGCAAGCTCGAGGTCATGTACTGGGTAATTCTCTTCGTGCGGACGCAATTGACGCGAAGCATAAGCAATTACTCTGCGGTCTTGCATTAGGACACCGCCTAATCCTTGACGGGATGCATCACAATAGATGACAAAATCCCTCTGGGAATCAGGAGGGGCAAGCACTGGGGCAGAAGTCAGCTTGTCTTTGAGCGTCTGGAAACTTTCCTGACACTTTTTCGTCCAATCGAACTTGACGCCTTTATGAAGCAGGTTAGTCAGGGCTTGGCGATCTTGGAGAAGTTCTCGACAAATCGACGGCAATAGCGGCGAGTCCGAGAAAACTTCGAACTGTTGACGTTCTTTGGAGGAGCCCAATCAAGAATAGCCTGAACTCGCTGGGGTTGACGGCAATACCATCCTTGGAGATGACATGCCCGAGGTATGTTACTTCTGGGAAGCCAGAATTCACACTTGGAAAACTTAGCATATAGTTGATGCTCTCGAAGTTTTTCCAGAACAAGTCGAAGATGTTCAGCATGTTCCTCTTTGTTCTTGGAGTATACTAGGATATCATCCAGGTAAACCACGACGAACTTGTCAAGGTATTCCATGATATATAATTCATCAGGCGGGAGAATGTGGCGGGAGCATTGGTTAAGCCGAATGACATGACAGTGTACTCGTATGAGCCATATCGAGTAACGAAGGCGGTCTTTGGGATATCCTCTTCACGAACACGGATCTGGTGGTAACCCAACCTTAAGTCGAGTTTAGAGAACACTGATGAACCCGCCAGTTGATCATACAGATTGTTTATCCGAGGAAGGGGATATTTGTTCTGGATAGTGTTGGTTAATAGGACGGTAATCTTGGACCAATCGGTTTGATCCATCCTTCTTCCTGACAAAGAGAGAAGGTGTCCCCAAGCAGAGGAACTTGGGCGAATGAAACCCTTACGAAGTGAAGCGTCGATTTCCTCCTTAAGTTCAAGAGGTTCATGCGGCGGCATCTTGTAGGGTCGCTTGGCGATAGGAGTGGTGCCTGGTTTCAAGTCGATGACAAATTCGACAGCTCGAGCAGGGGGTATCCCTGGGAGTTCTTCTGGGAAAACACCTTGGAATTCGTGAACAACTGGAATGTTCTCGATGCCTTCAAGTGGTGATGCGTTTAACGCATTCAAGGCATAAAGCCTCGCCTCGGATTTTGGATGATTTGAGCCTGGTAGCTTATTATTTCATCAGAAGGTGTGATGTAGAAGATGGACGATCTTCGTGGCGCAAACTATAGAAGCAGTATGCGCTTTCAACCAATCCATTCCGAGAATGAGGTCGATACTACAAGACTTTAGTATGAAGGGGGAGGCGTGAAACTCCAGCCCTTCATTTCAACGGTGACGTCGTTGCTACCCAGGAGGTTTGACATTGACCCGCGGGGGTGTGGTATTACTATTGCAGTGTTCATGACCTCAATTTAATGTGTGTTGTATGCAAATTCTTCGGACATGAATGAATGCGATGCTCCCGAATCAAATAAAACAGAAGCTGGTACTGAATTAACAAGGAGAGTACCCATCACGGTGGCAGGCTGGTCCTGAGCTTCATTGAAATCGGTGTGGTTGGCCTGAATACGCCCATAAGACTTGGCATTGTTGTTGCGAGGCTGATTGTTCCTACGGCAGTTGCAGGAAGTGCCAGTTGGTTCTGGTTCTGAATGCAGTTCCTGGAAAAATGACCTGGCTGCCACACTTGTAGCACAGACTATCATTGGGATTGGGAGAGGAGCTCGGGTGGTGTGGAGCTGGAAGTCCTGGCTGCCTAGGTGGTGGAGGCAGACGTGGTGCAGTATAGGACTGTCTTGGAGCAGGTGCAGCTGGACGGTAGTACACGCTGTTTGGAATCTAGATCCGACGCTTCTGTGCAGGCTGGCTCGAAGATGAACCGGTGCCACGGTTGCGCCTAAGAGATCCCTGGTGCGCCTGCAGACCAGTCTCGACCTGGATAGCCTTGTTCACCAAGATGGAGAAATTATCAAATTCATGCACAAGGAGCGCTAGCTTGATGTCAGCTTGAAGTCCTTCGCGAAACCTTTCCTGACGGCGAGCATCAGTGGGAATGTCTTCTAGCATAGCGGGATAATTCCAGAAACTCCCGCTGATAAGCTTCCACTGTCTTGTTGCCCGGGTGAGGTTGCGGAACTCTTGCTTCTTCCGGTCCATGATTCCCTGAGGAATGAAACGGGCACGGAAGGCAGCTTGGAAATCCGGCCAAGTGATGACTGTGCCAGCTGGTTGAGTGCGCCTGTGGCTGTCCCACCATTGAGCAGCGGGGCCCTTGGAAAGAAGGAGGCGAAGGTGACATAGTTTGCAGGGGCAACGCCACCAGATTCCAACTCATAGGTGATGTCGCGAAGCCAGTCATCTGCATCCAGGGGCTGAGTTGAGCCGCGGTAGACGGTTGGGTTGAGGCGCATAAAGTCCTGCAGGGTCCCTGGGCCTGGATACTGGTTCATATTGGGACGAGGAAACTGATCCATGATCCCTTGCATGAACTGACGTTGCAGTTCAAATGCTGCATCATTCCAGCCATATAGTTCGGCGGTGGTGGATCGTTGGCACCACGGCCACGACCACGACCAGCGGGTCAACCATCCTGCTAAATTACAACAGGGGGTAGTTTAGTAAAAGCAATTGCGAGTGCTTAGTGACAAGCATTATGTAACTCGACAATAGTTTAAGCAGTGCATCAAATACATAAAAGTAGTCAATTAAGACATACATATCCTTACACAAAGTCAGGTACTGCGGACAGCATACGGCGCAATTTCATAAACTGGACATGCTAGGCGGCGCAGGCACGCGGTAAGGAAGTACACAACGAGACATAGCAAAGGCTACATCAACGTCGGAAAAACTGGTGGGGCGAGGAGTCTGCAAGTGACAACACAGGGTGCCCTCGATAAAAGGATCCTGTAAGCAGAACCTGGCCACAATCTCGAAGCAGGGGGGAAATTTTCAGAACTCCGGTGGATGTGATCACGAGACCCTAAGTGTCGGCGTTAGTAAAATTCATTTAACCCGAGTAGAAGAGAGATCAGAGCCCCAGAGTATAGACGAGGAATAAAAGATCCTAATACCACCCAGTTGGCAATGTGGGCCCGTAAGCCACACAGCCAAGTTAGTAAAACGGTTTTCTTTGTCTAGACTCAACTTCGGCCAAGGAATTGGAAAGGGGGATTCCTACAGGCAGTCGGCTCTGATACCAACTTGTGGCGCCCCCGAGCTCGATCGTACACTAATATGCACGCAAACGTGTACGATCAAGATCAGGGACTCACGGGAAGATATCACAACACAACTCTAAAACATAAATAAGTCATACAAGCATCATAATACAAGCCAGGGGCCACGAGGGCTCGAATACAAATGCTCGATCATAGACGAGTCAGCGGAAGCAACAATATCTGAGTACAGACATAGGTAAACAAGGTGCCATAAGATGGCTAGCACAAACAGGGATACAACAGATCGAACAGGCGCAGGGCCCCTGCCTGGGATCCTCCTAACTACTCCTGGTCGTCGGCGTCCTGGACGTAGTAGTAGTCTCCGCCCTGGTGGTAGTAGTCGTCGAAGGTGGCGTCTGGCTCCTGGGCTCCAACATCGGTTGCGACAACCAGCAAGAAGGGAAAGGGGGAAAGGAGGGGGAAAGCAACCGTGAGTACTCATCCAAAGTACTCGCAAGCAAGGATCTATACTACATATGCATGGTATATGTGTAAAGAGGCAATATCGGTGGACTGAACTGCAGAATGCCAGAAATAGAGGGGGATAGCTAGTCCTGTCGAGACTACGCTTCTGGCGCCTCCATCTTGAAGCAATAGAAGAGATTAGTTGGAAGTTAACCAAGCAACAACGCATAGCATAATCCTACCCGTCGATCCTCTCGTCGCCCACATGCGAGAGAGCGCCACCGGGTTATATCTGTCACTTGTAAGGGTGTGTTTATTAAGTATCCATTTCTAGTTGTCATGAGGTCGGAATACAACTCCGGGTCGTCCTTTACAGAGGGACACGGCTATTCGAATAGATAAACTTCCTGCAGGGGTGCACCACATATTCCCCAACACGCCGATCCCCTTGGCCGGACACACTTCCTGGGTCATGCCCGGCCTCGGAAGATCCAACGTCGCAGCCCCACCTAGGCTCAACAGAGAGGTCAGCACGCCGGACTAATCCTAGGCACTCTGGGGTCTGGGCCCATCGCCCAGTGCGCTCCTGACGTTGCGTACGCGGCCGTGAGCAGACCTAGCAACCCACACGATCACGGCGGTTACGTATCGCGGTCCAACACGGCGCGCGCCGCTCAGTCGCTGACGTCAAGAAGGCTTCAGCTGATACCACGACGCCGGGATACCCATAACATATCCCGCGTAGTTGGTTAGTGCGTATAGGCCAGTGGCCAGACTCAGATCAAATATCCAATCTCGTTAACGTGTATTATGAGATCACCGCGGACGACGACCAGGGCCAGGCCCACCTCTCTCCTAGGTGGTCACAACCTGCCCTGCCGCTCCACCAAAGAGTCACTTAGGGCGTCGAGAGGCCAATCCTTTCAGCCCCGTTCGTGAATCACCTGCGGGTGCTCCACGAGCCGACCCGACTTTAGTATCCATCTGATGTCAACATGTAATAAGTAGTTTCATATCCGCAATCGCCACCCGTGGCGAGCACGGCCCAATAGTAGCATAGCAGACAGACGAGAATGTAGGGCCATGATGACAAACTAGCATCCTACACTAGGCATTAGGATTGCAGGTAGGTATCAACAACAGTAGCAACAATGACAGGCTATGCAGCAGAATAGGATAACCGAAAGCAGTAACAGGCTACACTACTCTAATGCAAGCAGTATAGAGAAGAATAGGCGATATCTGGTGATCAAGGGGGGGGCTTGCCTGGTTGCTCTGGCAAGTAGGGGTCGTCACAAACGTAGTCGGTCGGGGCACCAGCAGCTGGTCGGTCTCGTAGTCTACCGAAGAGAAGAGGGGGAAGAAACAGTAAACACACGGCATAATGCAACAGGGATGCATGACATGTCTAAACGCAGGGCCAGGGTGATATACAGCCTAACTAAGCGATTTAGTTAATTTAGGAATTTATTCGGATTTATTTAATTAGGGTTGGACACTATTCATTATTCGAAATAGGTCTAATTGTTCAACGTTCTTATAGCTGCGGGCATCTGACGGGAATACGGAGGATGTATTCGGGTTCGTATCGTCGTTCTGAGCAAGTTTCATGTATAAGTATTTTCATCGGAGTTAGGTTTATTAATATGATTTTCTAAAGTTTTTAATTTCTGAAATTTAATAATTAATTAATTCAACATTATCCGAAACAGTGATTGATGACGTCAGCAGACATAATGCTGACGTCAGCAGTTAATTAAGTTAATTACTAATTACTGTTTAATAACACTAATTAGTTAATTAGATTAACCTAATCAGGATTAATTAACTAATTAATTAATTAATTATTTAATTATTTTATTTAATTATTTATTTTTTATATTTTATTACATTTTCTTTTAATTCGTTTTAGGGGCTGGGCCCCATCTGTAAAAGGCCGGGGCGGACATGTCCGGGCCGTGTCTGTTCGGGCACCGGACACGTCCGGGCCAGAGCGCGCGGGTGCACCAGAGGGAGGCCAAGGCCGAGCGGGCGCGGCGAGGCCAGCGGGCGGGGCGAGGGAGGAAAGAGAGACGAGAGGGCACAGAAGGAACAGAAGGGAGAAGGCGTGAACTGGATCAGAGGAAAGAGGAGAGAGGGAGGACCCGCGGTAGCGAAGGTGGGAGCTCCAAGAGAGCCAGGTGATCTGCGAGAGAGGCGAGAAGAGGGAGAGTCGTCCACAAGAGGTGAGGAAACTCAGAAGAGAAACGCGCAGGCAAGGTAGAGGCGGAGCAGATAGAGGGCAGAGAGGGGAGAGCTACTGAAGGAGAAAGGATGAGGCGCAAGAGGAGAGGAGGCAAGGATGGCAGGGGACGGAGAAGGAAGAGAGCGGGAGGGGCAGGTGGAAAGTAAAAGAGGTGTGAGCACAGGGGGCTTGAAGGAGGTAGAGTGATAGGGCGAGGGGGAAGGAGGAGGGAGGGAAGCGCGAGAGGGGCTACGGGACGGAGAGGGAGGAGGTGGGGAGAGAGGGAGGAGAGGGGCCGGCAGAGCGGGATAGGGCATGCGCCCGACTGGACGAGGGGGGAGTGTCGAGGAGTGAGAGGGGGGGGTGGGGAGCGGCTAGGGTCGGCCGGGGCGGCCCTATAGCCAGGGGGGCGCCAGGTGGGCCGGCCGGGCTGGGCTTCGGCCCAGTTGGGCCGGGGGGGGGGTGTTGCTCTTTTTTTTTCCTTTTCTGTTTCTTTTTCCTTTTCTTTATTCTCTTTTCTCCACTGTTAAATGTTTAGGCCCCAAATGGTTTTTGTAAAAAGTGTGACCTATTACATAAATACCAGTGCATTATTCCTTAACACCTAAAATTAGTTTGGACAAAACATAATTCCATATTTATTTCAGATTTAATAAATGGTTATTAAATATTATCTTTATCCACTGTTTGAGGTTGTTCGAGTCACTTATCCAATTCCAATGATGTTGGTTTCAATTTTAGAATAGCCTCTGGAATATTTGCTACTTATCTGACATTTTAGTTTCTATGTTGGACAACTTTTATATTCCACTTTCATTTAAATTTGAATTTGACTTAGGAGTTGAAGTGCAATATGATGCTAATGATGATTATGCACTATTAATCATGATGACATGGCCTCATCAAAAGGGTGATCACTGTAGCTTAATACAGGGGGTGTTACATACTGCCTCGGACGTAGTGATACGTCTCCAATGTATCTATAATTTTTTATTGTTCCATGCTATTATATTATCTGTTTTGGATGTTTTATATGCATTAATATGCTATTTTATATTATTTTTGGGACTAACCTATTAACCTAGAGCCTAGTGCCAGTTTCTATTTTTTCCTTGTTTTTTAGCTCGCAGAAAAGGAATACCAAACGGAGTCCAAATGGAATAAAACTTCACGAGGATTTTTCTTGGACCAGAAGACACCCAGGGGACTTGGAGTCCAAGTCAGAAGAGCCATGAGGCGGCGACAAGGGTGGAGGGTGCGCCCTAGGGGGGCGCCCCCTACCTTGTGGGCCCCTCGGGACTCTCCTGACCTAGCTCTTCCTCCTATAGATTCACATATATTCCAGAACCACCAGAGGCATCCACGAAAATACTTTTCCACCGCCACAACCTTCTGTTCCCGTGAGATCCCATCTTGGGGCCTTTTCCGACATTCCGCCGGAGGGGGAATCGATCACGGAGGGCTTCTACATCAACTCCATTGCCCTTCCGATGATGCGTGAGTAGTTTACCTCAGACCTACGGGTCCATAGCTAGTAGCTAGTTGGCTTCTTCTCTCTCTTTGATTCTCAATACAACGTTCTCCTTGATGTTCTTGGAGATCTATCCGATGTAATCTTCTTTTGCGGTGTGTTTGTCGAGATCCGATGAATTGTGGATTTATGATCAGCTTATCTATGAATATTATTTGAATCTTCTCTGAATTCTTTTATGCATGATTTAATATCTTTGTATTTCTCTTCGAATTATCGGTTTGGTTTGGCCAACTAGATTGGTTTTTCTTGCAATGGGAGAGGTGTTTAGCTTTGGGTTCAATCTTGTGTGATTTCACTGAGTGACAAAGTAGGGGTAGGAAGACACGTATTGCATTGTTGCCATCGAGGATAAAAAGATGGGGTTTTCATCATATTGCTTGAGTTAATTCCTCTACATCATGTCATCTTACTTTAGGCGTTACTCCGTTCTTCATGAACTTAATACTCTAGATGCATGCTGGATAGCGGTCGATGTGTGGAGTAATAGTAGTAGATGCAGGCAGGAGTCGGTCTACTTGACACGGACGTGATGCCTATATGCATAATCGTTGCCTTGGATATCATCATAACTTTGCGCTTTTCTATCAATTGCACGACAGTAATTTGTTCACCCACCATATTATTTGCCTTCATGAGAGAAGCCTCTAGTGAAACCTATGGCCCCTGGGTCTATTTTCCATCATAATACTTTCAGATATACTATTTTCCATCATATTACTTTTCGATCTACTATTTTGCAATCTTTTATTTTCAGATCTATATACCCAAAAAAAACAAAAATATTTTATCTTTTGTTTATCTATCTCTATCAGATCTCACTTGTGCAATTGACCGTGAAGGGATTGACAACCCCTTTATCGCGTTGGGTGCAAGTGTTTGATTATTTGTGTAGGTGTTGGTGATTTGTGCGTTCTTCTCCTACTGGATCATCCTTTCCTCTTCAATGGAAAAACCAATGCAAGCTCAAGAAGTAGCACGCATCGCTCACCAGGGCTACCGCGACCGCCGGGTCTGCCCGGTGACGTCCGGCGAGATGACGTTGGCTCTCGCCGGGGCTGCCGTGACGGGCCCCAGGCATGCCCCGGCGACATCCGGCGCTGCGCCCTCCTCCATCTAGGACATAAGCCTACGCCTCGTGCGGCTACCGCCACTTCCGCAGCTGTCCTTGCATCGTCTCTCCAGGGAGGGGCTTCACAAGCTCTCGCCTATGTGGGAGGGCCTGTTCAGGATCGCCCATGTCTCCAGGCCTGGCGCCGCGCACCTAGAGACACAGGACGGGGTCCCTATCCAGAATGCCTAGAACATCCAGCACCTCCGGAAGTTCTATTCATGACCAGCAAGCGCCACGCGCCTCTCAAGTCTCCGCCCGTGACACTCTCATGTAATAATGAGTGGGGCTGTACATGCCTCGGAGTCTCCTGAGTGCCGCCCCTGGGCCTCACGGGGGCTCCCACCCATGTCCTAGTGGAAGCCCCATGCTCCGCGCTGGCGGGAAGACCAGAAGACTAGTGAAGGTGCCGGACGCGGTTGTTCTTTTTGCTTGCTTTCTGTAGCTGATTTGCCACTTCTTGGAATGAAATTTGAAGTTTTCGCGTCCTTATTTGAAAGGGTTGGGAATTTTTTTCTCCTCGCAGCGTTCGCTCTTTCAGGTCTCGTTTTAGGGAGAGTGATAGTTGCCCATCGCTCTTCCTCGCGCGTCTCGCGCGTGGGGGCTGGGCACGGTGTGTGCGCTTGGGCCCACCCGCGAGCACACCTAGCCAAAGCCTTGGCGTCCTAGCCTTTGGCGTCTTAATCCTCGCGCGACGCCCTCAAACGAGCCAACGGGCACGCACGCCTCCTGAGTCCGTGCCTTTGAGCATCGCGACATAGCGTACCAGCGGCCCACGCTCGGGGGCTCGCACAGGGCACGTCACCTCCAGAGGTCCCCTAACCCTGCGGCCACAAAGCGCCTCCTGAGGCCGGAGAACCTTCGGGTCCATGAGAAGGAAACCCCCGACAAAATCTCTCTGGAATGAGAGGCACGCAGAGGACCCAAGCTCCGGAGGAACATGCCCTCGCGGCGCAGGAGTCCGCCACAAGCACACCAAGCTAAGTTACCCTAATCGCGGTCAACAAGAGCTTGTCGGTTGGTAGCAATGCGAATGATAAGATACGAAATAAAAGCATTAACATAAACGGTGCAAGCGCCGTGGTCCATTACATGCCCTAGCAGGGCCTTCTATGTTTCTTGATGCAGGAAAAAGAAAAAAAGAAGAAGCTAAAGTGGCCTCGCGACCACTGCGGTTCCTGAGGCCTGGCTCCAGCGACGCCCGCGCTCAGTCGGAGTCCTCCTCCTGCTTCATCGGAGCATGATGGTGGGGCGGCTCGTTTACCTCCTCGGTCCGGGCCCGGCGGCGTGGTGGCTCATCGTAGTCATCGTCGCTCGTGCTCTTCCCAGAGGCAGAGCCGCCGCTGCTGGAGGCATAGTGACCATCGCCAAGGGCAAGTTCGTCGTCGCCGTCGCTGTCGCTCTTCGTGCTTCGGGCAACACCCCAGGCGCCTACCATCCTCCCCGAAGATCCTGACGTCGAGGGTCGCAGCGCCGTCGTGCCTGAAGTGGAGGGTACACCAACACTGCAGGCGTGACCTCGACCTCCACCCATGAGGCCTTGCTGCAGCAACCGTCGGCCTGCAGCCAGAGGCCGCCAGGCCCTCCGGCCGGCAGCGCACCCGCGAAGAAGCGCGGGAGCTAGAACCAGGTGCCTGCCAGCCTCTCCGCCCACACCATGAACTCCGAGGACGCATCGGCCGAATGGGAGCGTGGGCGCGGTGGCCGGATGGCTGCCACGTGCCTCCCTCCTTGGCTGCGGCCACCGTGTCCACGGCAGCCTCTGGTGCGAGAGGGAGCACTCCCATGGCTATCGGAGATGATGCCATCCTTCGAGGGGGTGCGCCCACGCCCTCGGGGGGCTACCGTCGGCGTTGTAGCGTACTTGCGGGGACGGCCGCGGCCCCTCTTGGCCGGCGGCGAGCTTGGTCCCTCCTTGGGGGCCGTTCCCTTCTCGGCGGCAGAGAACCTCCTCACCGGCGCCATGGATGCTTCGGCAAGATGGCGCGATGACGACGAAGAAGAAGGAGTGGGCGGCAAGAAGATGAAGATGGGCTGGGGGCTCCGCCCCCTCCCCCATTTATAACGGGGGGAAGGCTAACCGGCGGCCTCTCAAGTTCCAGGCAATGATGGCCTATCTGCATGCACCAGGCAGTTGTCAAGTCGGGCAGTTGCCAGGGCGGCATGGGGAAGTGGAGACACCCATGTTCCATCAGGTGCCATGCGTCAGCCTGGTCTGCAGGCGATTAGGGCCCGCGGCGCTTCACCCTTGCCCTTTGGCTTCGCCTTGAAGCCAAGTCCGAGGGCGCCTTGGGCTCGGGGGCTACTATTGGTGTTCTGGGAACCAGGGTTCCCAGACTTGCCTCCCTACGGCCCATGGTGTGGCACCATCGACGGCCTGGTACGGCCCATCTACAAAGACTATCAAGACAAGACCCTCGCGAGGGGCCAAGCCTCGCGAGGCGGACGACGCCAAGACGTCCTAAGGGAGCGGCCTCCCCAGGCTGCCTCCTAAGGAGCAGAGATTCCTATGCAGGTGCCCCACCTCATGAGGTTGCGGTGACGGAAGCCGTGACGACCAAGGCCAAGCGGGCGCTAGCGGGCGCAGAGAAGACAATTTCCTCTTTGGTGCTAAGGAGGCAAGCGCATGCGTGGGTTCCCGAGGACTCAGGCAAAGGTTTCCATTCCTGTGCAACGAGACCAAGACCACCAGATTGGCAGGACGGATGTCATTGCCGAGCCCACCGCAGCGTCACGCCCAGAAGCTTTGCAGGCGAAGACCACCTTTCGTCAGGATAAGATGTACTACTTGTCCCCTTTCAAATTGGCCGTTGTGGAATCCCTTCCCGCCTACGCTTTGGGGAAGAGGACCAAGGTCACTATAAATATAGGTTAGCCACCATCATAGAGGGGATCCGAACCCCTCGACTCATTCCCTCATGAGAGCAGACCTCGCGAGGCTGTTCATCCCTTGTACTTGTTCATCCTCAGCCCCCCGTGAGGCAAATCCACCACAAAGCAGGAGTAGGGTCTTACACCGCAAGGTGGCCCGAACCTGGGTAAACTGCTGGGTCCATCTTCTTCCTTGTTCATCGAGCTTGGCCGTGGGGCGACAGGTTGGTTGGCCTGATAGGTTGAGTTCTTCGCACACGCTCCAGAGTTCGAACCTTTCTTGGGTCTGCGGAGCCCTGAATCCGACACTAATGCCTTCTGAAGTGCTCTCAGTTTTGTATATTCTTTTGTCGGCGCATTTATATGTGCTGGTGGCGACCTTTCATGCCCAGTGTATGTAATCCGCAGTCTCATTGCGCTTTATTATCACCGATGGTGAACTTTGATGCCTAGTGGATGTAATATGTCGTATTTTCTTTATTGTATAGTCTAGGTTTATTCTTAGTAACTATGCTATAATTTAGGCCGGAAGCTTCAACGGATCTCAATGTTGTCGGTCTTTAGGCCGGCCCGTAACTCACTATGCTATATATGGGCCAAAACATGGGCCTATAATCATCTTGGGCCATTAGCAGGTCTAAACGTATAGTAGTTTTCTGCCTTTAACAGGTCGAGTAAAGTTCTGGCCAGCTGGGCCAGAGAATACCATGGGCTTTTAACAGGCTAAAAACTAGATTGGGCTAGCTTTGAGCCAAAAAATTCACGGGCCAACACAGGCCGAAACTGTCTTAGGCCCATGTTTGGCCCAAATAGAAAACGAGCCGTTAATAGGCCAAAATATATCTCGGGCCCTGTTTGGCCCAATAAAATTATGGGCTTTAAGCAGGCCGGTATCAACGCGGGCCGTAGGCCCAACTATGTCACGGGCCATTAACAGATGGGCTGTAAGCAGGCCGGATTCAACGCGGGCATTAATTAGGCCCAACTATTACACGGGCCATTAACATGCCGATAGGCACGTTGGGCTAAAATTTATCCATGAAGACTACGAGCCGTTAAGAGGCCTAAAGTCAATTCGAACAAGAAATAGCCCAGTTTCAGCATGGGCCGTTAAATGGCCTAAAGTGAAACCGGGCCGACAATAGCCATATGCACCACGGGCCGCTAACAGGCCAAAACTATTATCAGGCCGAACTGGTAAACGGGCATTTAACAGGCTGAAATACAAACCTGGCTTAGAATGGGCCCAAAAGAACAGTGGCCTGTTAACGGGCCTGATCTGATATGGCCTGTAATTTAGCCCAAAACACGACAGGCTGTGAATGGACCAGATCTGATATGGGCCTTAATTTTACGCAAAACATGGCAGGCTGTTAACGGGCCGGCCCACTAGTGTCTAAAAAAATATGGTGGGCCTTTAGCTGGGCCGGCCTTTTTACCTTAAATGGGCCAGTGTTGGGCTGTGCCACATGTCGACATATCATAGGCGTCTTCCGTCCATTGTAGGGATGACATCAGTCCCAACGACGAACTGACACGTGGATCATCCAGCGAATGAGAATTTTACACGTGGAAAATCCCCATTGGTCGGGGCTGTTAACGGGTTATCGGATCCAAACCGAAACTCGATAGCTTAACGGCGACCCATTACGGTGTATGCCACGTGTTGGTTACCCTTGACGTAAACACCTCTATGACTCGCCATTTATCGTCATGGAAGTGGACACTTACGTGATGATAATTTTGGTATTGTCATGGAACACTTCTACAACAGCACAGGTATGACTATCTTGATTTTGTCATAAAATCATCATGGATGTACATGCATGACAGAAAACGTGACCTATTGTGACAAACACATATCATCACGGAAGTGGTTTTTTTTTTGTATTGCCACCGGACAGTAAATCTAGCTACTGGAAAATCCCTCGTAAAATTCTAATGAAATGTAGTAATGGATTACCATCTCCACTGCCAGGCGATTAATCTAGCTATCCACAACTAGGAAAAATTTACACAGTAATACGGTCATGAAATGTAGTAATGGACTTGCAGGGAAACATAGTAATGATTACTAGATTGCCATAAATATTACGGTATAACCAAATGTTCCCATTACTTGGTGGAATGTCCACTGCATTAACAATTACTGTAAAGTACACATAGTCTTACTATAATTAGAACCGCAAGCACTATACTAGTAGATGGTAATTCCATTACTAATATAAGATAAACCAATTACTGGAGGAACCACTAATGTATGCTTACTTTTTTCAATCATTGACTATAAGCCACGTGATTTTTAACATTATTACATGTTCATTTTATTTTATGATTTTTAACAACCATGTCCTCTGGTGTTTTCACATGTACTAATTTATTACTAGATTTTTTAATGTTTTTACTAGGTTTACCAGCAACAGATTGAACCATCACTAATTTTTTGGTTCGTAAAACATTTTCTTTCATTACCATCTACTCCATCCTTTTTACTACCAACAATTAAGCAAAACACATGTAGTAATTCGTTACTACATATTAGTATGTTTTTACTTGGTTTAGGAGTCAACGGATCGAACACACGTAATTCACTGATTGGTAATGTATTCCGTCTATTACCATCTATACTATCTTTTTTACTACCATTAGTTAGTGAGTTTAGAAGTGGGGCGTGCCGGGACGTGGGTAGGATGGTAACCAAATTAAAGCCATTACTATTTTATTCAAGCGGATTTACCTTCAGTTAATTAGCGGAGGAGAAACCTATTCCCACGGAACGGCCTGCCCGTCTAATTTGGACCAGCGCGTTTATATATATATATATATATATATATATATATATATATATATATATATATATATAGGACAGCACTATTCTAATCACGATCGGCCTTATAAGGGCCCGATTGGATCCTCCCAAGCCGGGTGAAAAAAAAACACCCGACCTCCCACCACCTCACGACCCAACCGGCGCCCCCTGCCCCCAACGTGATCTTGACCGCCCCACACCCCTGAATCCCCCGCCGCTGACCCCCTCCTCGGATCCCCACGCCGCCGCGTGCCTTCCGGGAGAACCCCGCCGCCGCGCCCCCTCCCCGGAGACCCCGCCGCCGCGCCCCTTCCCCGCGCGCCTCCGGGGTCCCGCCGCCGCATTCCCGCCATGGCCGTGCGTGGCTCAGCACCATAACTGCCACCGCCGGAGATCCAGCAGAGGTCCACCAGCACCCACGACCTCCACCTCCCAACCCCCGCCTACCCGCCGCCCCACCCTGCGCGTCGCCCTCTGCACTCCGCCACCACATTCCCTGCGCCGCCACCGGCGGGCAGAGCTTGGACGGGATCACGCGCCTTCTTTCGAACGCCACCACCACACAGCCTCCTCCCATTGGGGCCCAATCGCCGCAACACTCACCGCCACCTCGGGCGGTTCAACTGTCGCGCCCCCGCTTCGGGCACCACTTGCGAGACGACCACCGCCCCTCCCTCCTCCTGCTGCAGGTGACCTTCCTCCTCCTACTACAGGTGACCTTTCCCCCTCCAGCTACAGGTGACCTTCCTCCATCCCGCTGCTTCCTCCTGCCATCTTGGAAGATTGACGTGCGTCACATTGTGCTTGTTCGAAATTGCAGCGGTGGATCACAGAGGGAGTTTTGAGGGTAGTGAAGTTCAGAGTGAATGGGATTTAAGGTTCAGAAAATTTATTTTTATTACAATCAGGAAGGGTTTTCCCCTGTTTTTCATTTCTTAGCTCCTTTGGAAATTTATTAGATAATTTCTGAGACACATTCTTTTATCTGAATCTTATGATCTCTTCTGTTACTAAACAATATGGCGTGTTGTGTTGTTGAAGTTCTAATTCTTTTAATACTGTAAAACTTCCTCTGTTATGTGTATGGACATTGTGTAAGTATTATGTTTCTCTCTTTTGGTGCACACAAGTTGTATGATGTTATGTGCCTTCAACTATTGATGCATTCTTGGACTTCTAAGAACAGCAATACCATTTTCTGATAGAAAAAAAGAAGTTAAAAGTTTAAAGAACTATGGTTTGAAGTTCAAAAATATGGGACACCTGAAGTTCAAATATTAAATGCAAAGGCAAAAAAGTAAAAAAGATCTAGTTATCAAAATAAAATAAAACCCATGAACTACTACTTAAAAAGAATGCAAAAGTGCAAAAATAAAAAATTTGAGTTGCAATTCTACTATGCGTGATGTTTTTTTACAAAATTGAATTTAAAATTGAGCGGTTCGATGTTTATTACAAAAAAATAGGATTTTTTCGTTGCAAATGAATAATACCAAGAAGTCCAAATTGAAAAAACCAAGAAGTTCAATTTTAAAAAATAGAATAGTTTAATTTCAGAAAACAGAGCAGTTTGATATTTTTACAAAAACTCAAATGTTTCCCGTTACTAATGAATAAACCAAGAAGTTCAGTTTGAAATAACGAAGAAGTTCGATATTTACTAAAAAAATTACAAATTTTCCCATTTCTAGAAATACACAAAGAGGTTCAAAAATTGAAAAAAAGGAGCGGTTTGATGTCTATAAAAATTCAATTTTTTTAGTTGCTAAAGGGTAGCGTCATTTTTGGCATTTTAAGATTTTTTTGGAGCAATTTGATTTTAAAAAGAAAATCAAGAATTTCAAATTAAGAAATGGAGTATTTCAATGTATACACAAAACTCAAATTTTCCTGTTTCTATGCAAAATTAAAGTAGGAAGTTCAATTAAAAAAAAGTTGTACAATGTTTACATAAAAACATTTTTTTTATTTTCTAAGAATAAAACTAAGATGTTCAAATTAAAAAAGCAGAGAAGTTCAGAGATTATAAAACCCTTGGATTTACATGCTCAATTTTGATGGGTGTTTTTAGGAATTAGGGCAAAAAAAGCTGAGAGCAGTTCAAAAGTGATGACAACCAGAAGTTCACATACTACATGGTGTGTGTTTCATATGAGAAAAAAATGAATAAAAAGGCAAAGTCCAAATTTTTTGTTGTTAGAAGTTGAAGTCCTCGGCCGGAGAAAGTTCAAAAATTCTTGTGAGAGAGGTTCGCTGTGTATTTACATGTTCAAAACACACACAAAAAAATCATTTTTATGGTTTAAAATAATTCTATTAATCCATTACAAATTTGAAATAAAATGCTCTATGTGAAAAAAGTTTCTCCTATTCAACAACTTTCCAAGGGTATATCGTATGCTCTGTTTCAAAATAAACGGTTAAAAAATCCGTGTATGTTGTTCAAAACAAAATTTTAACCGTATTAGATAAAGTTGCATCTTTTTAACAGGTTTCTAAAAAGGTATATCATTTGTGTAACTCCAATGAATGGGTGAGAAATTACGAACAAAAATACGTGACAGAAGTTCAAATGAAAACAGCGGGAAGTTCAACTACTACACGGAATGCGTTTCAGATGAGAATAAAATAGTTAGAGCGGTTCGATGTCTATAAAAAACTCAGATTTTTACGTTACTAAAGCGAAACAGAGAGAAGTTCAAATTGATAACAGCCGGAAGTTCACGTACTGCATGGTGTGTGTTTCATATGAGAAAAAAAGAATAAAAAGGCAAAGACTAAAAATTTGTTGCGAGAAGTTCACGTACTGCATGGTGTGTGTTTCATATGAGAAAAAAAGAATAAAAAGGCAAAGTCTAAAAAATTTGTTGCGAAAAGTTCAAGTGCTTGGCCCGGTGAAGTTCAAAAATACTTGTGAGAGAGGTTTGCCGTGTATTTACATGTGCAAAAACGCACAAAAAATGTTGTTTTTGTGAATTAAAATAAATCTCTCAATCCATTACAAATTTGAAACAAAAATGATATACATTAAAAAGTTTCTCCTATTCAACAACTTTCCAAGATGTATAAATATTCTTATTCTGAAAAACGATTGAAAAAATGATGCATGTTGTTCGAAACAAAAGCTTAACTGTATTAGAAAAAGTTATGTCTTTTCAGTAGGGTTGTAAAGGTATATTATTTGTGCAACTCCGATGAACAGGTGGGGAATTACGAATAGAAAAACAAGACAGAAGTTCAAGGTGAAAACAACGAGCAGTTCAATTACTACACGGTATGCGTTTCGGAAGAGAATAAAAGAATACAAAACTAAAAGCCTAAAAGGTTTGTTGCAAGAAGTTCACGTGCTCCACCCTGCACGGTTCAAAAATTATATTATGAGACTCCGCCCTTCAATTACATGTTAAAAAAGAGAGGTAAAAACAACATCGTGTTTGCTATTTTTAAAACTGCTCTCAAACGGTAACGAATTTGTAACACCTGTCTACATGAAAAAGTTGCTCCTATTCATAAGCTTTCCAACGGTATATTATATGCTTCATTCTGATGTACGGTTTAAAAGTTTCATGTATACCAATTAAAACATGTTTTTATGTATTCAAAAATTTCTTTTGAATCATCACGAGTATGAAAATATGATGAACACGGGAGAGTTTGTTGTTTTCAACAGCTTTCCGTCAGTATATCATTTGCTCAATTTCGGTAAGTGGTTGGGGAGTTACAGGAAAAAACAGCATGTGAAAAATAGAGTGAAGTTCAAACAGACATGCCCCAGAAGTTCAACTACTTCATGCAGTACATTTAACATTCGCGATGAAGGCAGAAATCATGATCTCGCCATTTTCTAAATTACTTGAAAACGGCTGGGAATTAGAGAAAACTTTACATATGAAAAAGTTTCGGATTTTCGCTAGCTATCCAACGGCATATTATTTGCCCCATTTCGACAAGGTTTGCAAAAATTATGACCAAAAAACATTTTTAACCATTTTCAAAATTAACGTAAAACCGCAAAGAATTGGGAGAAACAATATATACCAAAAAGATTCGCATTTCTTCAAGCTTTCCAACGACATATCATTTGCTGCATTCGGACGTAGGGTTAATAAATTAACTCGAAAATACGAACATGATGGAACTTGGACGACTTTCTAAATTACTCTTAAACCATTCAAAATTAGAAAAAACTTTGTACATGAAAAAGAAGCGAATTTTCATAAGCTTTCCGATGCCATATCATTTGCTTCCATTGGATTAGCCATTTAGAAATGACATAAAAAAATGAACTCGGCTGTTTGGTTTGCGAAATTCTACGATTTTCCAAATTACTCTTTAACCATTGGGAATTAGAGAAAACTTTGTACATGTGGAAGGAGCGGATTTGCAGCAGCTTTCGAACACCATATTATTTGCCTCATTCTGATAAACGGTTTAGAAATGCGATCAAAAATATGATTCACGTTTTTTGTGTGAAGAAAAAAAACGGTTTTCAAAACTGCTCTTAAACCACTTAGATTTTGCCAAAATTTTAACTTGGGCAATGTTCATGGAAGTTCAACTTAGCACTGCTAGAAGTTCAACTACTACCGCTGGGGCAGGTCAGGTAGTTATCAGAATATTATTCTAATCCCATGCTCAATTGATTTCTTCATGCATGTCAAATATGTCAATTGTATGGGCTAGCCTGTCTGTATACTACCTGAATTTGCAATATGGACAATTAATATGCAAATGCCTTCTGGACATCGGTGCTGATCGCCACGTCGAAAACATGGACATCCTCTACTCTACCGGGCACACGCTTAAATTGAATGAACTATGTACGATACTAATACTTTCCATGAATATTTAAGAACTTGGCTAACAGCATTTGAGTAACATATATATAGTTGTGACACTATTCGACAAAAGGCGGATCTTGGTAACACGGTTTTGACAACCATATGGTCCATATCTACATACTTAACATAGTAACAACTAGCACATTTTAAGAGGCTGAGGGCCAACAACCACAACTATCCGCTGGAAGCAGCTTGATCACGGCGACTCGACATCTTGTCAATGAAAAGGAAGAACCCTACTGTGCCTTGGTAGAGCATGAGTAGAACAGTGTCTCCAATTTTCCAATGTGGATGCATTGCCACGACAAGCGAGAACTTGTTAATTTGAATGGTTCCATTTCTGTGGGAAATGTAGTACCTTGCAATCACTTTGGCGTTATTAGCAGGCATAAGTGTAATTCGACCACGCCGGGAAATCGATTCAGGAACAGCTGCACTAGGCAATTTCTGTTGAAATGTAGAATAAAAACCAATTGTAACATATCGTTGAAGATATATATAGTTTATGAACATCAACATAAAAATAAGACTTTGTACCAGCATTTTGTGCACACAATTGGTCTTGTTCAATGTGTGCACCATAGGTAGAATTAATCCCATCCAAAATCCAGCGTTCATACGCTATGCTATCTCTGTCATATTATCAACAAATTTTATGACATGCTTCAAGTCTTTCCAGTGAAATTTGGTACGCTGAGTAACATACAGATCATGAACTATGCATCCAACATATCCTGCTTAAAAGGTGGAAATGTATTATTTATTCATAACATGGCAGAAGAATATATATAGTGAGCATTAATTGGTAAATAGAATTTGTTACTACCTAGGTACGGAGTTAGAAAATGAAATCACAATTGGTTGCTTAAATAGTGATCAGTTAGTCAGAACAAATACCCCGATTTTGCTAAGTAATATGCCAGCATGGAGAAAGTTGAAAGAACACTAACCTCAATCAGACTTTGATCGGCTGATGACATTGGGGAAGTAAACATTCATGTTAATTAGACCAGGCTGTGGTGCACGCACTAGAATTTTATTGCCAGCTTTCAGTTCATAAAACTTAGAAAATTTTCTCCAAAGGTCCGCATCAAAATAGGAGTGACCATCTTTATCAAGTTTTACGCTAACTATCATTGTAAATCCATGCTGCGTTGTCAATATGACATCCATGGAGTCATCAACAAAGTAAAGCCCAAGATTTCCTTCTACTCGTGTTCTTGCAAAGCAAGGGATGTACTGCTTGAAATGAAAAATTAAGATCGTAAATTAGATATATTGAAATAACAGAGCAAGATGCAAATATGGGAGTAACTGAGAGAACAGAACAGTATATAGCTGAAAGCATAGTATAAAAATAGATAATGTAACAAAGATTTGATGCAAATATGAGAGTAACTGAATGAACAATACATCATTAATTTTCCTAATATAGGGAAAAAATCGGCTTCGACGTCTAGGCTGCATGTGGCACCGTACCTTTTATCCAAATGTAGCAATAGACGGTATATGTTCACAAATTAAGGCCATGCCGACCATGGTAGGGTGAGATTGAACATACCGAGCGCTCCCTGAAGTCACCCAGAATGGTGAGATAGAACTTCGTTTCCGACTGGCCGCGACCACACTTGCCCGATTTGCGCTCGCACTATGGACACATGAATGAAAACCCTCGAATCAGCTAGAAGAAAAATGAATCCACGACGATTTTCGCCGGTTGATTAACAGCGATGGACGGACTGCGATAAGAGATGAGTGAATATTTCACTAAATTGATTACCTTCTCCATGAGAAAAATCCCCGGCCCAATCCCGCAGAAAACCCTAATCGACCAGAGTCTAGAAAGTCGGTGCAAGTCAGTGCAGATAGGCGGCGGCAAGCGGTAGGGGCGAAACCCCGTGTCATTTGGAGCGCGACCTCCGCCCGCCGATGACAGCCGTCGAGCTTAGGGTGGGCACCGCGATAGAAGTTGATGAGGTGCAGACTTGCGGATGAGTCTGCGGCCAGTGGGTGGGGATGAAGTGGACAGGGGGGCGAGGGTTTTCTTTTTCCTTTTGCATGTGTAGGTGAGCACACATGGTTTGCAGAGGTGACCACTACAGGAATCAACTTCTTTGCCGTCTGCCATGGCAGACGGCAAAGGACCAGAAAGCTGACGGCAAACCTCTTTGCCATCAGCCGCTGATGGCAAACCTGTCTGTCACAGTAAACTACGGTAAACAGCTTATTTGCCGTCTGCTTTCTCACAGTGGACGGCAAATACCCTTTGCCGTCGGTGGCAGACGGCAAAGAATGTGGACGGCAAAGAACAGATGTTAGCCACGTTAGGTGGCTAACGGGAGGCTTTGCCGTCCACCAGCTGACGGTAAACATGCCCTCCCCTTTGCCGTCTACCTTGTGACGTCAGTAGACGCATCACTCCACCTAACTCTTTGTCGTCTGCCACAGACAGCAAACCTCTCCAGTCTTTGCCGTCTGTCACAGACAGCAAAGTGACCAAATGGGTCAGCTCCCAGGTTGCACAAGTTGCTGCCACGTGGCCTCTTTGCCGTCTATGGTAGACGGCGAAGACCCCTTTGCCGTTGGTGGCAGACGGCAAAGTGCCTATATTGTTACTGTTTTTTCTGTTTTCTGTTATATCCCTGCATTTTCAAAAGACATATATGATATATATAGTTTCAACCTCAAACATAGCCCATGTATCCAACATCTAGCAGTCCATCAATGCAACAGAACACATAGGGTATTAAAAGATCCAATACATACATAGTTTCACGGAGTTCATCCATATATACATACATAGTTTCACATTGTTCATCAATACAAATGAAAACAAAAACTAAACACTAGCAGTCCATCAATGCTGCTTCCATGAAGTGAATGAAACCTGCAAAAATGGGAGTAAGAAAGTTAGAAGAAGAAGAATACTAGAAGAAGAAGAAGACTAGAAGACAGATAGAGAGAAGAAGAAAAGAAGAAGAACTAGAAGAAGAAGAGAAGAAGAAGAAGAAGAAGACTAGAAGAAGAAGAAGAAGAAGAAATAAGAAAGAAGAAGAAGAAGGAGTGGAAGAGGGAGAAAAGAAAGAAGAGAAAAAAGGAAGAATAAGAAGATATTTTCTTCTACTTCTTCTCATCTTTCTTCTTCTTCTATCTTTTTATCCTTTTCCTTCTCATTCTTTTCTTCTTTTCTTCTTTCTTTTTCTTCTCTTTCTTCTTCTATTCTTTCTTTTCTCCTCTTACTTGTTTTTCTTCTTCTTATTCCTTATTGTGTCATTTTAGAGCCAACTTAGGGTAATTTGCCATTTTTAGCTAACTAAGCTTATTATGTTAATTTGGAGGAAAACAAGGTAAGTATAGGTCATTTTTGTGCTAACCTAGGTGATGATGCCATTTTTGAGCCAACTTAGGTAAGTATAGCTCATTTTTTATCTAACTTAGGTAATTATGCCATTTTGGAGGAAAATAAGCTAAGTATATGACATTTATGAGAGAACCAAGGTTATTATGCCATTTTTGAAATGAATAAGCTAATTATGTCACAAATGAATTAAATAAGCTAATTATGTCATTTTGGAGGATAATTAGCTATGTACATCTTTTTTGGGGGAAATAAGCTAAGTATGTGGCATAATAGGGCTAACAAGCATGTACGAAGCTAAGTATGCATTTGTTAAGCAAAACACTAGAGAAAACTTACCGTCATCACAACAAATGCGATCAAGATCACAACTAAGGTAACAATTGATCCAACGGCATAATGATACCAAGCCTCATTATCAATGGCATATTACTAATCTTCAAGCGCATTGCATCCATCTTGATCTTGTGATCATCGACGACATCGACAACATACAACTCCAACTTCATCTTCTCTTCTTTAATTCTTTTCATTTTTTCTTTCAAATACTCATTTTCTTTTTCAACTAAATTTAACTTCTCGACAAGAGGGTCGGTTGCAATTTCCGGTTCACATACCTCCTAGATAAAAATATCTCTATGTCAACTTGATGGGCATAATTGTCATAAATGCAAAATGCAACGAATAATTATAAAAGAGAATATATCACATCCGAAACATAAACCGGACGAGGGCCGACGGGGACGGATATCAAGACCATGGCACTATGTATAACAAACAATCATACAAGTAAGAAAATTATACAAGTAACTATATAAATCATACAATCATACAAGTAACTATATAAATCAAGTACAACATAAAAAATTTGAATACCTAACATGAACTAACAATATATATATATATATATGCATATAATACAAATTGAATACCTGACATGAACTAACAATAATCTTGATCGTCAATATATGCTCCGAGATCAATAAATGCATCATCATCATCACTATCCTGAATGACGTGCTCATCGGGTTCAGCGGCATCATCATGTGGAAGGCCACCTTTATGTAATCGGTCAAGCATTGACAGGTCATCCACAGCAGTAACCACTTCTTGTTCCGGCTCTTCTTGTTCCGGCTCAGGGGTGAAGTCGGTTTCACTGTCGCTGTCTACTTCAATGTTCTGGGGTGAAGTAGAGCGTTTCTTGAAGCGTTTTTTAGAAAGACGTGTTTCTTGGAAGAATTCACCGTCATATGTGTCTGGGTTAATGTGAGGTTCGTAATCCTCTTCATTGGGGGGAGGTGGTCTAACACGTGGCGGCACTTCATAAACGACATCCCAACCATTCAGATTTAGATCAGTTTGGCAGGCCCATGGTAGATAGAAAACTTGGGTCGCCTGTTGAGCCGTAATATAGACATCGGGAACATCTAAATGGGTGCTTTGCTTGATTTCGACTAGCCCTATATGTTCATGAGTCCTTCTAGTCTCCTTCGGCTGGAACCAATAACATTTGAAGACTACGACGTTTGGTGGGTTTTCACCATAGAATAGAAGTTCATAAATTGCTTCAACTCTCCCATAATACTCGGTACCTCCTTCGCCAATAGCAGAGTGATGACCCACAAGTATAGGGGATCTATCGTTGTCCTTTCGATAAGTAAGAGTGTCGAACCCAACAAGGAGCATAAGGAAATGACAAGCGGTTTTCAGTAAGGTATTCTCTGCAAGCACTGAAATTATCGGTAACAGATAGTTTTGTGATAAGATAATTCGTAATGGGTAACAAGTAACAAGTGTAACAAAGGTGCATCAAGGTGGCCCAATCCTTTTTGTAGCAAAGGACAAGCCTGGACGAACTCTTATATAAAGCAAAGCCCTCCCGAGGACACATGGGAATTACTGTCAAGTTAGTTTTCATCATGCTCATATGATTCGCGTTCGTTACTTTGATAATTTAATATGTGGGTGGACTGGTGCTTGGGTGCTGTCCTTACTTGGACAAGCCTCCCACTTATGATTAACCACTCTCGCAAGCATCCGCAACTATGAAAGAAGAATTAAGATAAATCTAACCATAGCATGAAACATATGGATCCAAATCAGCCCCTTACGAAGCAACGCATAAACTAGGGTTTAAGCTTCTGTCACTCTAGCAACCCATCATCTACTTATTACTTCCCAATGCCTTCCCCTAGGCCCAAACAATGGTGAAGTGTCATGCAGTCGATGTTCACATAACACCACTAGAGGAAAGACAACATACATCTCATCAAAATATCGAATGAATACCAAATTCACATGATTACTTATAACAAGACTTCTCCCATGTCCTCAGGAACAAACATAACTACTCACAAAGCATATTCATTGTCGGAGGGATTGACCATGGGTAGCCTCATCCACACCCCTTAGCGTTTCAAGACATCGGGGCTAGCAAAGCCCCTCGCACCTTCCAGACGCGTGGCCGGCTCCTAGAAGACGGCGCTCTCCTAGAAGACGGCCCGTCCTCCCCTCGGAGTCTGCACTCAACCACTACGACAAGACAGAGCGTGGCTACAGGGCCACCTGCTCCCCCCAAATCCCGGAGGAGTGTGGCTACAGTGCGAGCTGACCGAGCGGATACCCCCTGCCAGGCGCAGGACTGTAGACATGCGACTCACAGCGTGGCCCTCGTCAGCTAGGGTCACGCTACAGCAAAAGGCGATCAGTACGGCCCACAGGCGGCGGGCCCTATACGTGAGCCACCAGAAGATGGCACTCCCCTAGAAGACGGCATTGAGGGGCGGACCGGCCTCCAGCAGGTGGCCCTTCCCTCTCCCATCACGACGAGACCGAGTATGGCTACAGTATGCGCGGACTAGGCGGCCGTTTACCCGCACGGCGCGAGACTGTAGCCATGCGGCTCCTGACGAGGCTTTCGTCATCAAGTATGAGACTACAGCGAAGAGCAGCCCGCAGGCGGCGGGCCCTACCTGTCGTCCGGATTCTCGACAGCTGGCGGGGCCCACCAGGCGGCGGGCCCCAGTAGCCGGCGGAGAACCCGGTGACCATAGACAATGATGTCCGGGTCCTACACCCGGTCGTATTACCATTGTACCCCTAGGGGGCAGGCCTATATAAACCCCCCAGGCTCACCCATGCAAAGGGTTCGGCCTTAGTCCCACACACACCACCATAGCCAGGAGGAGCAAGGTAGCAGCTCTGCCCTTCTTCCTCCTCTAGCAACCCAGCTCAAGGAGCAAGCTTGTAACTACCATTTGATCATAGTCATCATGCGGAGACCCCGCAGAGCAGGATTAGGGGTGTTATCTCCACGGAGAGCCCTGAACCTGTGTACGTCTCGTGTGCGATCGAGTTCGTGCTCACTCTCGCTTCCAGGGCCCGACGACGTCCTCCTGTCCCCATCCATGATAAGCCACCCCTGGCATTTGTCGCGAGAATACCCCAACAGTTGGTGCCCACCGTGGGGCGAAGCGCAGCGTCGGCCGAAGACACGTTCTGGACGGGAACCCTCTTCCTCTCCGGCGAGCACGTCGCGTCTGGCCTGATCAGCCAGCCCGATGCGCTCGTTGGCGCATGCACCAGCACACCGCCTGATGCGAGGGCTGTCTTCCCCGCGAGCTGCCTCAGCGACCTCTGCGGCAAGCTCAGCCTCTTCGACGAGCCCCCTCCGATGCGCAAGCCACCGACTCCCTCACCGAGCTCTTCGAGAAGCTCGCCCTCTCCGATGCGGCCTCCATCGATGCCTTCCCCGGTGACGTGGTGGTCATCGACGATCCGCTCCCTCCTGTCGCCAGCGACGCCGACGCCGGCATCATCGCGGAGGTGATGGTCACTGGCCACAGCGGTGACTTCGCTGGGGCTGCCCAGGACCCGTTGTGAGTAGCAATCCAGGGCCTGGCCACTCCCATTGCTGCCAATGCCGATGGAGCAACTCTGGAGGAGTTCCGTGTCAGGCTCCTCGACAGCGCCAACAAGATGGCGGCCATGAAGCACCGCGCTGAAGCCAGCCAGCGCGAGATCAACCGTATAGCTGGCGGCACGCCGGCTGCGGCTGAGCCCAGCCGGGTTGGCGCCGTTCGGCAACGTGGCACGGCTATCACCAGCATGCTGGGTGTCGGATGCCCGATCTATGACACCCCCGTGCAGAACCTGCGCGCGGCCCAGGCGGCGGCAGAAGAGCTAGAGCACCTGGAGGGCGACGAGCGGCGCAGCCAGATGGAGCGCCTCCAGGAGCACATCAACGCTGCGAACACACAGCAAGACGCATGCAACCACGCGGTGGAAGCTGGCAAGCAGGTTGAGAACCAGCCACCCCGCCATGAGCACGGAGCGACCTCCCGGTCCCCGAGCAGTGGTGGCCGCGGTCAGCTGAACAAGGAGCCGGCTGCCAGCCGCAGCCGGCACACTCGCTTGACGGTTGTCCATAGCCGGCAAGATCCCCCAAGAGAGGATGGCCAGTGCCAGTAGGACGAATGTCCGCCTCCTCCCCGTAGGGAGAGGCGGGCCTCTCCGGCGCCGGTTGATCACCCGACTCTGGTGGTCGGCTAGGCCCCCGCGAAGGAGTCGGCGAGAATGATGCACGCCACCGGATCGAGCGGTCGGCTCGGTCCCTGGCAGTTGAAGAGGAGGATACAGTCGGCCCGGCCTACTTCAGTCCCCGCATCCGCGACGAGCCCTTCCCCAAAGGGTTCTCGCTCCCTCGAGATACTCCCAAGTACACCGGCTCCATGAAGCCAAAGGACTGGCTGACCGACTACACCACGGCTGTTAGCATAGCAAACAGCAACAAGTGTGCCATGAAGTACGTTCTGCTCATGCTCCAGGGCATGGCCCGGACATGGCTGAATAGCCTCAAGCCCTACAGCGTCAACAACTAGTTGGACTTCGCCGATGTCTTCATCCGCAACTTCACCAGCACCTACAAGTGGCCCCCCAAGCCACGCCAGCTCTCCATGTGCGTTCAGGGTCCGACCGAGTCCACCCGCGACTACCTGAAACGCTGGGCCGAGCTGCGCAACTCCTACGAAGGGGTGCACGAGGTGCAAGCCATCGAGTACTTCACCGCCGGGTGTAGAGAGGGCACCCTGCTCAAGCACAAGCTCCTGTGCGACGAGCCGGCTACATTGGATGAGCTCCTGGTCGTGGCGGACAATTACGCCACCGCCGACTCCTCCATGAAGTCAGAAATCCGGGTTGACGCGTCCGGAAAGATGCTCCCTCCGGCTTCCCAAGCGCCGGCTAGCGGCTCCAACCAGCACCAGCAGCCGAATGACAACAAGCGCAAGGCCCAGCAGCCGACTTCTAGCAACCAGCAGGTGGTAACCGTCGAGGACCAGCAGCTGACGACCCACAAGTATAGGGGATCAATTGTAGCTCTTTTCAATAAGTAAGAGTGTCGAACCCAATGAGGAGCAGAAGGAAATGATAAGTGGTCTTCAGCAAGGTAATGTCTGCAAGTGCTGAAATTGTAAGTAACAGAGTAGTTTGATAGCAAGATAATTTGTAACAAGCAAGTAACGATAGTAGTAACAAAAGTGCAGCAAGGTAGCCCAATCCTTTTGAGGCAAAGGACAGGCCAAAACGGTCTCTTATAATAAGCAAAGCGTTCTTGAGGGTACACGGGAATTTCATCTAGTCACTTTCACCATGTTGGTTTGATTTGTGTTCGCTACTTTGATAATTTGATATGTGGGTGGACCGGTGCTTAGGTGTTGTTCTTACTTGAACAAGCCTCCTACTTATGATTAACCCTCTCGCAAGCATCCGCAACTACGAGAAAAGTATTAAGAATAAATTCTAACCATAGCATTAAACTTTTGGATCCAATCGGTCCCTTACGAAATAGCGCATAAACTGGGGTTTAAGCTTCTGTCACTCTCGCAACCCATCATCTACTTACTACTCCACAATGCATTCCCTTAGGCCCAAATATGGTGAAGTGTCATGTAGTCGACGTTCACATGACACCACTAAGGGAATCACAACATACATACTATAAAATATCAAACACATATCAAGTTCACATGATTACTTGCAACATGATTTCTCCCATGACCTCAAGAACAAAAGTAATTACTCAAAAATGATAATCATGCTCAAGATCAGAGGGGTATTAAATAGCATATTGGATCTGAACATATAATCTTCCACCAAATAAACCATATAGTAATCAACTACAAGATGTAATCAACACTACTAGTCACCCACAAGCACCAATCTATAGTTCCGGTAACAAGATTGAACACAAGAGATGAACTAGGGTTTGAGATGAGATGGTGCTATTGAAGATGTTGATGGAGATTGCCCTCCCCAAGATGGGAGAGTTGTTGGTGATGATGATGATGATGATTTCCCCCTCCGGGAGGGAAGTTCTCCCGGCGGAATCGCTCCGCCGGAGGGCAAACGTGCTCCTGCCCATGTTCCGCCTCGAGACGGCGGCGCTCCATCCCGAAAGTCCTCTCCTTATTTTTTTCTAGGTCAAAATGACTTATATACCAGAAGATGGGCACCGGAGGTGGGCCTGGGCGAGCACAACCCACCAGGGCGCGCCTGGGCTCCCTGGCGCGCCCAGGTGGGTTGTGCCCACCTCGTGAGCCCCCTCTAGTACTTATTTGCTCCAATATTCTTCAAATATTCCATAAAAAATCTTCGTAAAGTTTCAGCTTGTTTGGAGTTGTGTAGAATAGGTGGCCTGACGTAGCTTTTCCAGGTCCAGATTTCCAGCTGCCGGAATTCTCCCTCTTTGTGTGTACCTTGCATATTATGAGAGAAAAGGCATTAGAATTACTCCAAAAAGCCTTATTATGCATAAAAACATCATAAACAACAGTAGAAAAACATGATGCAAAATGGATGTATCAACTCCCCCAAGCTTGGACCTCGCTTGTCCTCAAGTGAAAACCGAAATCGAAAAACATGTCCACATGCTTAGAGAGAGAGGTGTCGATAAAAACAAAAAACGGACATAGAAGCATCATGTAGATTATTATAACAACAACAAATTTAAACATAAGAATTTTATCATAGAACTTTTATCATAAACTTCTCATGAATAAGTGGCAGTTCATCACACAATTGAAGTATAAAGCATAAACTCTAATAGAAACCAACAAACTATGTTCTCAGTCAACTTTGCAACTACAATTCATCATCTTTTCAGGAAGGGTCACGTATCGGAGCCTTTAGGCAATTCCACATACTCAACCATCATATAGTCTTCTATAATTGCTAACACTCACCGCATACACATGAGCAAAACGTTTCAGCCAGACACATAGAAAGATAGGGGCTTATAGTTTTGCCTCCCAACGTATTCACCTCAAGGGCGATGCCAACAATAATAACTTATGCCACCCATATTCAACTGGACATATGTGCCTAGATCTTTCCTCACCACATGATGCTTGCCAAAGGATAAAAATAAAAGGAAAAGAGAGAAGAACTTTGACTCTTTGCATAAAAGTAAAAGATAGGCCCTTCACAGAGGGAAGCAGAGGTTGCCATGCGCTTATTTGTTTGTATGCTCAACCCCTTAGTGCAAAAGAACATCATGTTGTATTGCCCCTTGTGATGGCAACCTTTATTATGCGGTCTGTCGCTTTTATTCTTCACCATCACAAGTTTGTACAATGCTCAATTTTCCTTTACACTAAATGATCTCACAATTTTAGAAGCAATTTTTATTGCCTTATTGCACCGATGACAACTTACTTGAGGGATCTTGCTCAATCCCTAGGTAGGTATGGTGGACACTTGAAAACAAGATTTGGGTTTAAGGGTTTTTGGATGCACAAGTAGTATCTCTACTTAGTGCGGAATTTTTGGCTAGCAAAGATAGGGGGCAAGCACCACATGTTGAAGGATCTATGAAAAATATAACTTCTATGTGAATATGAACAAGCATAAATCATTACGTTGTCTTCCTTGTCCAACGTCAACAATTTTGGCATATAATAATTTGATGGGGGCTCAATCACAAAAGATTTCTAGGATAGTATATTTATATGTGAATCTTCTCTTCCCTTATTAATTCTTTCATGAGTCGCATCATTGACCAATGCTATGTTTGTCAATCTCTAATAAAATTTTCTACTCATACTTTTCCTTATGTGGTGCCATCACCTACCATAAGATTAGCATATGATCTTTTTCTTTTATTTCCTTTCCCCTCTTTTTTTTATTGCAACATGAAAGTAAGAAAGCAAAAACTCAAACTAAACTTTATTATATAACTTGCACACGATTACAAGGATAGACCACTAAGCAAGCTCTCGAAAAGAAAGGATCGAACTAAACTTTTATTTATCTAAAGCAAAAGATCGAACTAAAATAAGTAAAGGCAAAAAGATAGTGGGGATGATACGATACCGGGGCACCTCCCCCAAGCTTGGCGAAAGCCAAGGGGAGTGCCCATACCCGAAACTCAATTTTCCTTTGGTGATGAAGAAGAAGGTGGTGGTGATGAAGTAGATGCGATCTTGTCCTCGGTTTTCCATGGCAGAGGTCCACCATCGTAAGAGGAAGAATGAGTTTCATGGGTCCTGCAACTGGCAGCCAAACTCATACCTTTAAACCTCACCTCATATTTGAAGACTTGGTTTTGAAGATCATAGATCTGGCTTTGGAGGAAGTTGATTTGCTCGTTGAGGGTGAAGACGATGTCCTTCATGGGCTTGCCATCCACCTTGAGATCACGAGTAAGCTCCGTAATCATGAGGTGATTGGCATTGAGTCCACGCTCCACCATCCCCTTGCACCGGAAGACTTCCTGCTCCATAGCTTCAAGCCTGGCCTCCATGGTTTCCGTCCCCTTGGGTACTTGCACATCGCGGATGTGCAGCACCCCCTCATGCATCTGGGTGGCCTGAGGGTGCTGCACCACCTCTCACAAATATGGGTTGATGACATTCTTGAAGAACTTGTCCTTGGAGGAGCTTGAAGCGGCCATGGTAGATGAGATCTGACAGAAAACAGCAAGGAAAAGAAAACAGAAGATTTCTCCGCGATACGGTGGTCAATAGTTTTGGGGAGTATATAAAGATTTTTTATCTTGGGAAACAAGCAAACGGAAGAAAAACGGAGTCCGGAAGGGTGTCCCAGGTGGGCACAACCCACCTGGGCGCGCCTGGCAAGCCAGGCGCGCCCTGGTGTCTTGTGCCCACCAGGGTACGCTTCCTGGAAGTTTCTTATTTTCCTAATTTTCTAAATATTCCAAAACTGACAAAAAATATTTTTGCGGATTTTTCGGAGTCCGTTTACTTACCGTATCACATACCTCCTTATTTTCACGATTCTGGAGTGTTCCGGAAGTACTCTTTTATGTGTTCTTCCGGTGTCAAAGTTTGGATAATATTACTTTCAACATTAATGGGCGAACCTGAGATATAATATTTTATTCGTTGCCCATTAACAACCTTCGGGTTAGTACCTTCGGCATTATTTATTTTGATAGCTCCAGATCGATAAACCTCCTCAATAACATAGGGTCCTTCCCATTTGGAGAGGAGTTTTCCTGCAAAGAATCTGAAACGAGAGTTGTACAAAAGAACATATTCTCCAACTTTGAACTCACACTTTTGGATTCTTTTATCATGCCATCTTTTAACTTTTTCTTTAAATAATTAGGTATTTTCATAAGCTTGGGTTCTCCATTCATCTAGTGAGCTAATATCAAATAACCTCTTTTCACCGGCAAGTTTGAAATCATAGTTGAGTTCTTTGACTGCCCAATATGCTTTATGTTCTAACTCAAGAGGCAAATGACAAGCTTTTCCATAGACCATTTTATAAGGAGACATACCCATAGGATTTTTATATGCTGTTCTATAAGCCCAAAGTGCATTATCTAATTTCTTAGACCAATTCTTCCGGGACCTATTCACAGTCTTTTGCAAAATTATTTTTATTTCTCTATTACTATGATCAACTTGATCACTAGACTGAGGATGAAAGGGTGATGCAATTCTATGGTTAACATCATACTTGGCAAGCATTTTACGGAAAGCACCATGAATAAAGTGTGAACCACCATCAGTCATTAAATATCAAGGGACTCCAAACCTTGGGAAAATAACTTCCTTAAGCATTTTAATAGAGGTGTTGTGATCAGCACTACTGGTTGGAATAGCTTCTACCCATTTAGTAACACATCAACAGCAACCAAAATATGTGTATACCCATTAGAGGAAGGAAAAGGTCCCATGTAATCAAATCCCCAAACATCAAATGGTTCAACAACAAGTGAATAATTCATAGGCATTTCTTGACGCTTACCAATATTACCTATTCTTTGACATTCATCACATGATAAGACAAACTTACGGGCATCCTTGAAGAGAGTAGGCCAATAAAATCCAGATTGCAATACCTTGTGAGCAGTTCTGTCTCTAGCATAATGCCCTCCATAAGCTTCAGAGTGACATTTCCGTAGGATTTGTCCCTGTTCATGCTCAGGTACACAAGGTCTAATAATACCATCTACTCCTTCTTTATAAAGACGTGGGTCATCCCAAAAGTAATGTCTTAAGTCATAGAAGAAATTTTTCTTTTGTTGGTATGTAAAGCTAGGTGGTAAATATTTAGCAACAATGTAATTAGCATAGTCAGCATACCAAGGAGTGTTATTAGAAACATTTATTGCAGCTAACTGCTCATCAGGAAAACTATCATCAATAGGTAGTGGGTCATCAAGCACATTTTCAAGCCTAGACAAATTATCAGCTACGGGGTTCTCAGCTCCTTTTCTATCAGTGATATGTAAATCAAATTCTTGTAGCAAGAGAACCCATCGAATAAGTCTAGGTTTAGCATCTTTCTTTTCCATAAGATATTTAATAGCAGCATGATCGGTGTGAACAATTACTTTTGAATCAACAATATAAGATCTAAATTTATCACAAGCAAACACCACTGCTAGAAATTCCTTTTCAGTAGTAGCATAATTCCGTTGTGCACTGTCTAGAGTTTTACTAGCATAATGAATAACATTCAGTTTCTTATCAACTCTTTGTCCTAGAATAGCACCAACAGCATAATCACTAGCATCACACATAATTTCAAAAGGCAAGTTCCAATCAGGTGGTTGAACAATAGATGCAGAAATTAAGGCTTTCTTGAGTGTTTTGAAGGCTTCTAAACAATCATCATAAAAAACAAAAGGAGTATCCTTTTGCAAAAGATTTGTAAGAGGCCTAGAAATTTTAGAGAAGTCTTTGATAAATCTCCTATAGAAACCAGCATGACCTAGGAAACTACGAATACCTTTGATATCTTTAGGACATGGCATTTTCTCAATTGCATCAACCTTAGCTTTGTCCACTTCAATACCTCTTTCAGAAATTTTATGGCCTAAAACAATACCTTCATTAACCATAAAGTGGCACTTCTCCCAATTCAAGACAAGATTTGTTTGCTCACATCTCTGCAAAACTCAATCAAGATTGTTTAAACAATCATCAAAAGACTTCCCATAAACAGAGAAGTCATCCATGAAAACCTCAACAATCTTTTCAGAAAAGTCAGAGAATATAGCAGTCATACACCTTTGAAAGGTAGCAGGTGCATTGCATAAACCAAAAGGCATACTTCTATAAGCATAAGTTCCAAAGGGACAAGTGAAAGTGGCCTTTTCTTGATCAGGTTGAGAAATAGGTATTTGTGAAAAACCAGAATATCCATCAAGGAAGCAAAAGTGTGTGTGCTTAGGTAATCTTTCTAGCATTTGATCAATAAAAGGCAGAGGGTAATGATCTTTTCTAGTTGCTTTATTTAATTTTCTGAAATCAATTACCATTCTATAGCCTGTAACAATTCTTTGTGGAATAATTTCATTCTTATCATTAGGAACAACAGTAATACCTCCTTTCTTAGGAACACAATGAACAGGACTTACCCATCTACTATCAGCTATAGGATAGATTATACCTGCTTCCAGAAGTTTTAAGATTTTTGTTCTTACCACTTCCTTCATTTTTGGATTTAACCGACGTTGGTGATCAACAACGGGTTTAGCATCAGGTTCCATATTAATCTTGTGCTGACATAGAGTGGGACTAATGCCCTTTAAATTATCAAGAGTATACCCAATAGCAGCTTGGTGCTTCCTTAGAACTTTCAATAATCTTTCTTCTTCATGTTCTGAAAGGTTAGCACTAATAATAACAGGATATATCTTCTTTTCATCAAGATAAGCATATTTCAAAGTGTCTGCCAATTGTTTTAATTCAAACACAGGATCACCTTTAGGTGGAGGAGGACCTCCTAGAGTTTCAATAGGTAAATTGTGTTTAAGCAGAGGACGTTGTTCAAAGAAAATCTTATCTATTTCATTTCTCTCATGCATATGTAAATCATTTTCATGGTCTAGCAAATATTGTTCTAAAGGATCAGTAGGAGGCACAACAATAGAAGCAAGACCAATTATTTCATCCTTACTAGGCAATTCTTTTTCATGAAGCTTTCTACTAAACCTGGAAAAAGTAAACTCATGAGACTCATCACCAAAGCTAACACCGACAGTTTGTTTTTCACAATCTGTTTTAGCATTAACGGTGTTCAAGAAAGGTCTACCAAAGATAATGGGACAAAAGTCATCTTGTGGGGAACCAAGAACAAGGAAATCAGTAGGGTATTTTATTTTCCCACACAAGACTTCAACATCTCTAACAATCCCAATTGGTGATATAGTGTCTTTATTAGCAAGTTTAATAGTAACATCTATGTCTTCTATTTCTGCGGGTGCTATGTCATTCATAATTTCTTGATATAAGGAATAAGGAATAGCACTCACACTAGCACCTATGTCACATAGACCATGATAACAGTGATCTCCTATTTTAACTGAGACAACATGCATGCCAACAACAGGTCTATGATTATCCTTTTTATCAGGTTTGGCAATTCTAGCAGCTTCTTCACAGAAGTAAATAACATGCTCATCTACGTTTTCTTCCAGGAGATCCTTAATCATAGCAACACTAGGTTCTACTTTAATTTGTTCATCAGGTTTAGGTGTTCTAATATAACTTTTGTTAACCATAGTTGAAACTTTAGCATGTTCCTTTATCTTAACAGGGAAAGGTGGTTTCTTAATATAAGCAATAGGAACAACTGGATCAACATTATAAATTATGGTTTCCTCTTTAATTGGTACTGGTTCTTTAACTTCTTCTTTAATAGGTGGGTGATATTTGAACCACTTCTCCTTAGGGAGATCAACATGAGTAGCAAATGATTCACAAAAGGAGGCTACTATCTCAGAGTCAAGTCCATATTTAGTGCTAAACTTTTGAAAAGCATCGGTATTCATAAAAGATTTAACACAATCATACTTAAGCTTAATACCTGACTCTTTACCTTCATCGAGTTCCCAATCTTCAGAGTTGCATTTAATTCTTTCCAAAAGATCCCACCGGAATTCAATAGTCTTCTTCATAAAAGAACCAGTACAAGAAGTATCAAGCATGGATTGATCATCACGAGAAAGCCGAGCATAAAAGTTCTGGATACTAATTTCTCTTGAGAGCTCATGGTTGGGGCATGAATATAACATTGACTTAAGCCTCCCCCAAGCTAGAGCCATACTTTCTCCTTCACGAGGCCAAAAAGTATATATATAATTCCGATCACGATGAACTAGATGCATAGGATAATTTTTTTGGTGGAACTCCAATTTCAATCGATTCCAATTCCAAGATCCAATATCATCGCATAGCCTATACCATGCCAATGCTTTTCCCTTCAAAGGTAAAGGGAAAACCTTTTTCATAACTTCATCTCCGGGTAAACCTGCAAGCTTAAACAATCCACAAATTTGTTTCACATATATCAAGTGCATATCGGGATGTTCGGTTCCATCTCCTGCATAAGGATTAGCTAGCAGTTGTTCTATCATACCCGAAGGAATTTCATATTCAATATTTTCAGTAGGTGCAGTAGGTTGAGGGGTAGCTAATTGTGGATTCGGTCGAGGTGAAGATACCCCGAACAAACCCCTCAAAGGATTGTTTTCCATAGTAACAAGTGACAATAAATTTCAGCACACTATATAAATGTTTCCTTACCAAAGGCGCTTCACTCCCCGGCAAAGGCGCCAGAAAATAGCCTTGATGACCCACAACTATAGGGGATCAATTGTAGCTCTTTTCGATAAGTAAGAGTGTCGAACCCAACGAGGAGCAGAAGGAAATGACAAGTGGTTTTCAGCAAGGTAATGTCTGCAAGTGCTGAAATTGTAAGTAACAGAGTAGTTTGATAGCAAGATAATTTGTAACGAGCAAGTAACGATAGTAGTAACAAAAGTGCAGCAAGGTAGCCCAATCCTTTTGAGGCAATGGACAGACCAAAACGGTCTCTTATAATAAGCAAAGCGTTCTTGAGGGTACACGGGAATTTCATCTAGTCACTTTCACAATGTTGGTTCGATTTGTGTTCGCTACTTCGATAATTTGATATGTGGGTGGACCGGTGCTTAGGTGCTGTTCTTACTTGAACAAGCCTCCTACTTATGATTAACCCTCTCGCAAGCATCCGCAACTATGAGAAAAGTATTAAGAATAAATTCTAACCATAGCATTAAACTTTTGGATCCAATCGGTCCCTTACGAAGTAGCGCATAAACTGGGGTTTAAGCTTCTGTCACTCTCGCAACCCATCATCTACTTACTACTCCACAATGCATTCCCTTAGGCCCAAATATGGTGAAGTGTCATGTAGTCGACGTTCACATGACACCACTAAGGGAATCACAACGTACATACTATCAAAATATCGAACACATATCAAGTTCACATGATTACTTGCAACATGATTTCTCCCGTGACCTCAAGAACAAAAGTAACTACTCACAAATGATAATCATGCTCAAGACCAGAGGGGTATTAAATAGCATATTGGATCTGAACATATAATCTTCCACCAAATAAACTATATAGTAATCAACTACAAGATGTAATCAACACTACTAGTCACCCACAAGCACCAATCTATAGTTCCGGTAACAAGATTGAACACAAGAGATGAACTAGGGTTTGAGATGAGATGGTGTTGTTGAAGATGTTGATGGAGATTGCCCTCCCCAAGATGGGAGAGTTGTTGGTGATGATGATGACGATGATTTCCCCCTCCGGGAGGGAAGTTCCCCCGGCGGAATCGCTCCTGCCCAAATTCCGCCTCGAGATGGCGGCGCTCCGTCCCGAAAGTCCTCTCCTTATTTTTTCTAGGTCAAAATGACTTATATACCAGAAGATGGGCACCAGAGGTGGGCCTGGGCGAGCACAACCCACCAGGGTGCGCCTGGGCTCCCTGGCGCGCCCAGGTGGGTTGTGCCCACCTGGTGGGCCCCCTCTGGTACTTATTTGATCCAATATTCTTCAAATATTCCATAAAAAATCTCCGTAAAGTTTCAGCTTGTTTGGAGTTGTGTAGAATAGGTGGCCTGACGTAGCTTTTCCAGGTCCAGATTTCCAGCTGCTGGAATTCTCCCTCTTTGTGTGTACCTTGCATATTATGAGAGAAAAGGCATTAGAATTACTCTAAAAAGCCTTATTATGCATAAAAACATCATAAACAACAGTAGGAAAACATGATGCAAAATGGACGTATCAGCAGCCGGCATGTCAGCCCAGCCCCAAGCGTCAGCGGGGTGGCAAAGAAGCTTGGCTGCCGGCCTTCTCCTTTGAGCAGACCCTCGAGGCCCCATGGAAGTTCCACAGCGGCGCGAAGCCGTCTAACCACACCACCCGGCAGTGCAACTGGATCGCCAGAATCGCCAAGGGTGAGGGCCTGCCGCCTCCTCCTGCCGGCGCAGCAGCTCCGCCTCCTCAGTAGCCGGCGGCCCACCCAGTTGGCATGCTCCAAGACGAGTTCCCCGATGCCAACGCCACCTACGTCGGTTTCACCAGCCAAGCCGATGACAAGCACAGTCGGCGGCAGCAGCACCGCGAGGTCAACGCTGTCGCTTCGAAGGTCCCCCAATTTATGCACTGGTCCGAGAGACCAATCTCCTGGAGTCGTGATGACCACCCGGCCGTGATGCCCTCACCGGGTGCTTATGCAATGGTGCTGGACTCCACCTTCTCAACGGAAAGGCGGGCTTGCCGCTTTTCTCGGATCCTAATAGACGGCGGCAGCAACATCAACATCCTGTACCACGACACCATGGAGAAGCTGGGCATCAAGGAAAAGCAGCTCCTGCCCAGCCGAACCGTGTTTCATGGCATAGTCCCTGGGCTTTCCTGCTCTCCAATCGGCAAGATCAAGATTAACGTCCTGTTCGGTGACAAGACCCACTTCCACCACGAGCCAATCTGGTTCGAGGTGGTTGATCTGGACAGCCCCTACCATGCGCTCTTGGGCCGGCCTGCATTGGCCAAATTCATGACCGTGCCGCACTACGCCTACCTGAAGATGAAGATGCCGGGTCCCAAGGGCATCATCACCATTGCCGGCGACTACCAGAAGTCGCTCACTTGTGTCGCTGCCAGCAGCCAGCTGGCCGAGTCCCTCGTCCTCACTGAAGAGAAGCGCCTCCTTGACCGGGTGGTGGCCATGGCCAGCGAGCAGCCGGACATGCCATCCGACCCCAAGGACGCGGAGACCCAGGCCTCGTTCCAGCCGGCCAAGGAAACCAAGAAGATCATCTTGGACCCGGCGCACCTGGAGAAGTTCGCTGTCATAGGGTCCGCCCTTAATAGCAAATAGGAAAGTGAGCTCGTCGACTTCCTCCATGAGAATCGGGACATCTTTGCATGGTCTCCAAAGGACATGCCGGGTGTTCCGAGGGAGTACGCCAAGCACAAACTGCATGTGAGATCGGACGCAAAGCTGGTCAAGCAGCCCCTCGGCCGCCTATCAGATGAGAAGAGAAGGATCGTTGGTGATGAAATCGCCTGGCTTCTGGCAGCCGGCTTCATCATGGAAGTATTCTACCCGGACTGGCTTGCCAACCCAGTCCTCGTTTTGAAAAAAAAAACAACAAGTGGCGCATGTGTATCGACTACACTAGCCTCAACAAAGCCTGCCCCAAGGATCCATTTGCCTTGCCCCGGATAGATCAAGTGATCGACTCCACGGCCGGCTGCGAGCTGCTGTCCTTCCTGGACGCCTACTTCGGCTACCACCAGATCAAGCTGGACCCGGCCGACCGCCTGAAGACCTCCTTCATCACACCATTCGACGCCTTCTGCTACATCACCATGACGTTCGGCTTGAGGAATGCCGGCGCCACCTTTCAGCGCTGTATGCAAAAGTGCCTCCTGAAGCAACTCAGTAGAAACGCCCACATCTATGTGGACAATATTGTGGTGAAGACGGAGAAGCGTGGCACCCTTTTGGAGGATCTCAAGGAGACCTTCGCCAATCTACGCCGCTTTCAGATCAAGCTCAACCCGGAGAAATGTGTCTTCGGAGTACCAGCCAGCCAGCTCCTTGGTTTCCTTGTTTCTGAGTGGGGGATCGAGTGCAACCCCGTGAAGATCAAGGCCATCGAGCGGATGAAGAAGCAGACCCGGCTGCGGGACGTCCAGAAGTTCACTGGGTGCTTAGCATCTCTCAGCCGGTTCATCAGTCGGCTGGGCGAGAAGGCCCTCCCACTGTACCAGCTGATGAAGAAGACCACCTGCTTCGAGTGGACTGACCAGGCGGACAAGGCCTTCCTCCAGCTCAAGCGGATGCTGTCCACACCGCCTGTTCTGGCCGCTCCGGTTGCCAAAGAGCCCATGTTTCTCTACATCGCCACTACCAGTCGGGTTGTCAGCACCGTGATCGTGGTCGAGTGCCCAGAAGACGGCAAAGCCCAGCCGGTCCAGAGGCTGGTCTATTACCTGAGCGAGGTGTTGTCCGCCTCCAAGGAGAACAACCCCCACTACCAGAAGATGTGCTACGGCGTGTACTTTGCCGCCAAGAAGCTGAAGCAGTATTTCCAGGAGCACACCGTCACGGTTGTCTGCACCTCCCCCCTTGCCGAGATCATGGGCAACAGAGATGCCTCAGGCCGGGTGGCCAAGTGGACCATTGAGCTGGCTCCCCACACCATCCTCTACCAGCCCCGCACCGCCATCAAGTCCCAAGCGCTGGCCGACTTCCTCGTCGACTGGGCCGAGACCCAGTACCTGCCGCCAGCGCCAGATTCCACTCATTGGTGGATGCACTTTGATGGCTCGAAGATGTGCACCGGTCTGGGAGCCGGCATCGTCCTCACCTCTCCCAAAGGCGACAAGCTCAAGTACGCGCTGTAGATTCACTTTTCCGCCTCCAACAACGTGGCTGAGTACGAGGCACTCGTCCACGGGCTCCGGCTAGCCAAGGAAATCGGCATCCGCCGGATTCTATGCTATGGCGACTCGGACTTGGTGGTCCAGCAGTCTTCCGGTGACTGGGATGCCAAGGATGCCAACATGGCAAGCTACCGCTTCCTTGTCCAGCAAATCAGCGGCCACTTCGACGGATGCGAGTTCCTTCACGTGCCACGGGCCGACAACGAGCAAGCCGACGCCCTGGCACAGATCGGCTCCACTCGGCAAGCCATACCAACTGGCGTCTCCCTCGAGTGCTTGCGCAAGCCGTCTATCAAGCCTTCGCCGGAATCAGAATCCATCTTCGTGCCGGCTGACCCCGGAGCAGTCGGATCCGGCTCGGGGACTTCAGCAGTCGGCCCGGGGACCTCCGCAGGCGGCCCGGGGGCTGCAGCACCCGCACCCGGCCCGGGGACTTCAGAACCCGACCCGGGGACTGTTGCAGTCGGCCCGGGGACTTCAACGACGCAGCAAGCAGTGGCCGGCTCCGACCCGCCGCCTCCCAACCCGGCCACCCTGGTACCAGTTGCCGTCATGACAGTGGTAGAAGCCCCGTCCTGGGCGCAGCCCATCCTCAACTTTCTGGTGAGCCGAGAGCTACCAGCCGACGAGATCTTGGCCCGGCAGGTGCAACGCCGGGCGGCCACATACACTATTGTCAACAGAGAGCTCGTTAGGCACAGCGTGACTGGCGTTTTCCAGCACTGCGTTGAGCCGGAGAAGGGCATAGAGATCCTCAGAGATATTCATCAAGGCGAATGTGGCCACCATGCCGCCTCCAGATCCCTCATTGCCAAAGCTTTCCGCCATGGTTTCTTCTGGCCAACTGCTTTGGACGACGCCAAGGAGTTGGTCCGCAAGTTCAAGGGGTGCCAGCGCTTCAGCTCCAAGCAGCACCTGCCGGCCTCTGCACTCAAGACCATTCCCCTTACCTGGCCATTTGCCGTATGGGGATTGGACATGGTGGGCCCGTTCAAGACAGCACGCGGCGGCATGACCCATCTGCTGGTTGCCATGGACAAGTTCACGAAGTGGATCGAGGCGAAGCCAATCAAGAAGCTGAATGGCCCGACTGCTGTCACATTCATCGCAGATATCACCATCCGATATGGCATCCCGCACAACATCATCACCGACAATGGCACAAACTTCACCAAAGGCGCCTTGGCCCGTTTCTGCGCGGCACAGGGCATCCGACTGGACTTAGCGTCCGTTGCCCATCCGTAGTCAAACGGCCAGGTGGAGCGAGCAAACGGCCTCATCCTGTCCGGCATCAAGCCCCGGCTGGTCAAGCCGCTGGAGCGCTCGGCCGACTGCTGGATCGAGGAGCTGTTGGCCATCCTTTGGAGTCTTCGGACTATGCCGAATAAAGCAACCGGCTTCACACCCTTCTTCCTCGTGTACGGGGCCGAGGCTGTCATCCGAACTGACATTGAGTTCGACTCGCCTCGTGTCACCAAGTATATGGAGGCGGAAGCCAAGGAGGCGCGAGAAGACGGCATCGATCTGCTGGAAGAGGCCCGACTGCTGGCACTCAGTCGGTCCGCCATCTACCAGCAAAGCCTGCACCGCTAACACAGCAAGAAGGTCAAGCCGCGTGCTTTCCGCGAGGGCGACCTTGTGCTCCGGCTGATCCAGCGAACAGCCGGCCAGCACAAGCTCTCGGCTCCTTGGGAAGGGCCTTTCATCATCAGCAAGGCCCTGGGCAATGACTCCTACTACCTCATCGACGCACAAAAGCCCAGGGCACGCAAGAGGGACAATGCCGGCCAAGAGACGGAGCATCCGTGGAACGCGAATCTTCTCCGCCCATTTTACAGTTGATGCAGTGTATGTATCACGCTACCTTTTGTACTAGCAAAGACAACAGGTCCCACAGGCGCACTCGGGGGCTACCTTTTTATCTATTTGATAAGCTTCACCAATGAATGTGTTCTTTCATTCTTTTGCCCTGCACGGGTCCGGTCATCCGGCCCGGGGGCTTGCCACCTTGACCTAAGTTGGCACCACCCGCAGTCGGCCAAGTAGTGTGCCGACGCAAAAGCCCTCTCTTCGCCTCAGCTACAGCTCGCAGCGTGACTGTCCGGCTGGAAAGAGCTAAAGGCCGGAAACGATGTCCACACAAAAAATGACTAAGGTAGAACGCCAATACAGGCCAAGCCGGCTCCTCGCCTTACCCATCCGGGTGCCCAGCAGCCGGCCGGCAGGTTTCTCGCCCGACCAGCTACACTCTAGGCGACCGAATTAACTTGCCTATTCTAAATGGCCAAGTCCCTGACCCGGCCACAGACCGCAGCGTGGCTGTCTGGCTGGCAGGGCAGCAGCCAGAGAAAGATGGCAAAAGAAAAAGCCAAATAGAGCAAAGGCAAAACCGAGCTAGAATCCGGCAAAAGACACAAGCATGTGGGAAACAAAATTATTTACATTGCAAAGGCCCAAGGCCAGCATTCATAAGAGTTTAATACACCCCAGTGGGTGGAACTACGCATGATTAACTTGTTCTTCAAAGTACAAGACAGAGAATTCAAAAGATAAAGACCGCCTAGGCCGAAGGGGCCATGGACTGCTCGGACGGGTTGGCGGTGGCTGAGGCACCGGCTGATGGGGCTTCCGGCTGACGAATCTTGGCCTGGTCGATGTCGGTGGCCAGGTCGGGCTGAGTCCAGCTGGTCGCTCCACCATCTGGTGTGACGTCATCACCTTCCTCACCCTCGCTCTCCCCTGTGCCTTCGTTGCTGGAGGCAATCTCCTCAACCGAGTCCTCCCCCTTGTTCGGGTTCAGCCTGAACCAAGAGGGCGGCACCTCAGTGCCGTCTTCCGCCCGCTCCGGGACGAAGACGCTGACATCGGCATAGTCGGCAAAGGGCGGCCGAGCGCTTGACAATCTCCTCGCACGCCGCCTCCAACTCTGGCCCCGCCTCCTGGCGGAACGTGGCCAGCTGGTCCAAGTTTATGCCAGGGTACCATGTCTTGACGAACTCCAGCGTCACCCTGGCGTCTGCCCGCGCTGCGGCACCCTTCCAGGCCTCAAGCCGCTCGGCTGCCACCTCCAACCAGTCGGCGGTCCGACTGGGAGTCCAAGGCACCTGCGCACCCAGCCAGAGCCCCTCCAGGACCTGCGACCCGGTGCGTTGAAGTCGGTGGAGCAGGCGGCGCGCTGGATCAGGGCGCATCCGGACGGCAAAGAGTTGATCGCCCAGATTCCGGGGCTGGTTCAGCGGAATATTCGCACCCAACCTCCTCCGCTGATCGCGCCGCTCCTTGATTGCCTGGCAGAGGGCAACGGAGTGACCGGGAAGATACTCTGTTAAAAAAAGAAGACTAAAGATTTAGAAGTCGGCCTCCTGCGGCGGCCGGCGACTAAGCCACGAAGGAAGAAAGGATCTACCTTCGAGCAATTCCTCGACCACCTCGTAGCCGTCCGACAGCAGCTTCTCCTTTTCGGCCCAGTCCGAGCGCTCAACCTCGAACTCGGCCTTGAGGAGCGCCTCTCTGTCCTTCAGCGTGCTGACTTGGTCCGCATGCTGGGCCACCTGGTCCGCCAGCTCCTTCTCGAGCCGGTTGCGCTCCGCGATCGCTTGGCTGCGTTCCAGCTCCTTGGCCTGGAGTTGGCTCTCGAGCTCGCACACACGTGTCCTCAGATGGGCAGCATCCTCTGCAAAAACAAGAAAGAATTGTCAGCATCGACAAAAAGAAGTCACCGGGAAGATCCGGCCCGACTGCTCAGCAGTCGGCCCGAATCTCGGGGGCTACACCCAGTGGGTGCGCTTGCGCGCCCCCACTAGAAGACGGCCTACGTACCGCGGCTCTTGTTCAACTCAGAAGTCCGGTTGGCGAACAGCTGGTTCTGGGAGTTATAGACGGCCGCGCGTAGATTGTGATAGTCCTGCAAGAAGAGCAACACTTCAACATTCAGAAACACACCTTGAAGTTCCAACCCACCTGCTCAGCAGCCGGCTTGGAACTCGGGGGGGCTACACCCAGTGGGTGCACTGGCGCGCCCCCACTGAAGACCGGAAAAGCAAAAAAGATAACTCAAGTGCATACCCGAACGGTTGTCTGCATCGCCACCATCTCATTCCTCGCCTGCAGGAGGGTGGCGCTGTGGGCTTTGAACGTGTCGAGGACGTCCTGAACCGCAATGTTCAGGGTGGCCGGGCCGGCTCCCAGCGTCCAACCAGGCGGAGCGGAGCTCGTGGCCTCGGTGTCGGCCACCTATGAGCTCACGGCCTCGGCACCTGCCGGCCTCGGCGCAGAAGTCACCCGTGCTGGGCGCATGTGCGCGGAAGCGCGAGTCACCATGGCCTGGTTTGCCACCAGCTCGGTGCTGGATGGAGGCACCTCCGGTCCCTCGGGCTGACCACCACCCCGCTCCCCAGCATCCGGCGTGCGCGGTGCCACTTCCACCTCCGGGACGATGGGGTCGGTCCCCTCCCACTCCGGGGCCGCCTGACCAGCTCCGGCTGCTCCAGTCGGTGCCCGGTCCTCCACCACCGGCGGCTCCGGCAGCTGCAAGTCGGTTGCCCCCGAAACCGCGCTATGGGCCGGGTCCTCCGCAGTCTTGGCGTTGGCCTCTATCTGCGCCTTGGTCGCCGCATCCGCCTGCGCCTTGGCCACTGCATCGGCCTCCGCCCGAGCCGCGGCCTTCGCCCGAGCCGCGGCCTCCCACTCCTCCTGCGCCTCCCGCATGTTCCTCTCCGTCGCCTCCCGGAGGGCGCCGGCTGGGTCCACGCGGCGGGTCTCCTCAGAGCAGCCCGCTGGTCCGATTACCGAGGCGGATGGAGCCCGCGATATGGAAAGGGGAGCCCTGCACCGCAAGGCAGGCGAAGATAAGAAGTTTGCAAGGAAAAAGCAAGCGCAAATCAGAAACTCGCAAGAGAGAAACAACTAAGACAAAAGCAGTCAAAACACTCACCCAAACACCATGGGGCGGTCCTTCGGGGACCTCCGGACGGCGGCCGTCTTCGCGGCCTCTTGCCGCTTGGTCGCAGCGGTCGTCGACTTGGTCTTCTTGGACGGCCGGCTGCCGAACATCCAAGCGTCGGCGCAGCGCTTAGACCCGCTGGGTGCTCCAGTCGGCGCCCCGCCAGTGGAGGAGCCGGCACCTGTCCTGTCGGCGCCTTCAGGGTGGCGTTGCCCGTCGCCGTCCTCATCGTCATCCGGCCAGTCCCGGACGTCGCCCCCTGCGCCGCCTCCTGCGGCTCCGCCTGCTCCGGCGCTGCCTCCCCTGGTGGCGTCGTCCTCCTCCAACGCGGCCGCCCCCAGCTCGGGGTCGCCCACGTCGCTCGCCTCCCGGTCCGCCATCCACTGGTGGCCAGGAGCCGGCGCGCCGCCTCCTCCTTGGCCGACGAAGCGCTGCGCCATGTTCAGATGGTCAGGGCGGGTAAAGAGCACATCATAAACGAAGAAAGGAGACCAGATACTAACCGCAGGCGATGGGTTGGCGCGGCTGTACGGCGGCTTGCCGAAGCTCCAGTCAGTCTCGCTCAACTAGCTGTTGGAGAAGTGGTTCACGTGCCGGACCACCTCAACAGTCGGCACCTCCTTCGTCGACATCCGGCAAGGGTCCCGGCGGCCGCTCATGTCGTAGATTGGATGCGGCCGGAGTTGGAGGGGCGAAACCCAGCAGTAGAGGAAGGCGGCCAGCAGGTCCGCCGGCTGGAGGACCTCCGAGTCTGTCATCTCTTGAAGACGGTCGAGGTCGTTGGTGATGGCGGTCGGCTGCGGCCTACCGTGTTGCTGGCCCCAGTTGCTCCGTGGCTCAGGTGGCGGGCCGGCTACGTAAGCCGGCAGGTTGATGTAGTCGTACGTCGGGTGAAGATTGCGGACGTAGAAGTATGACTTCTGCCACAACTTCGCCGACTCGTGCAGAACGACGGGGGGAAACCGGGTCCCGGAGCTGGTGCGCCTCATGGCGACGCAAGCGCCGCACTGGGCCGGCTCGCCCTTGGCTGCGGTGCCGAGCTTGAGGTAGAAGAACTTGCCCCACAAATCGAGTGTGGGCAAGACGCCGAGGTAGCCTTCGCAAAAGGTGACGAAGGCTGAGAAGAGCACCATGGTGTTGGGCGTGAGGTGGTGAGGCTGCAGATGGTAGTAGTCGAGGAACTCGCGGGAAGAAGTTGCTCGCCAGCAAGCCGAAGCCGCGGAGGAAGTGGCTGCGGAAGACGACGTACTCGCCGGCTTGCGGCGCCGGTGAGATCTCCCGCTCGTTCGGAAGGCGCACCCCCATGTGCGCCTCTCTGGGCATCCGCCGCGTCAGGCGGAGGAACTCGACGTGCTCGTCGTGGACGTTCGAGCCATCCCACTTGCCTCGTGCCATGATTCGTGGCGACTTGGCGGCGGCGCGGCGAGGTCGGGTGGCGGCGAGTCTGCGGCGGCACGGCGAGGCTAAGCAATGGCGAGCTGCGGTGGCGCTTCAGAGATGGGCAGCGCAGCGATAGCACAGCAGTAGCAGGAGCAGGAGCAGAGGAGAGGTAGGAGAAGAAGAAGAGCGGAGGGGGGCACGTGCGTTCGGCCGCACCCCCTCCCACCTACTTATACGGCGGCGGTGGCGGAGCCGAGGCGACGCGTCGTGGGGGCGTGGAGATTAGCTGCGACCACGCCTCGCACGTCCCCGTGTATTCCGCGCCATAATGGCACGCGATCAAAGCGCCTGGGAAGGGTAACCACCCCCCTCGGCCACGGTGGATCCGCGCGCGCGCCGAGGCCCTGTAGTGGTGGGCCCAGGCCTGCGGCGACGTCCCGTCGTGCGCATGGGCTGGCAGGCCGGCCTGGCCTGCTGGCGCCACATGGCAAGCGAGCAACGGGCGGCAGGCACGCTGCCCGGCGCCCGCCACGATGATATCAGTTCATCAGGCGGCCGGCCCGGCCTCGGCCGGCTCCTGTCAGACGGCTTCTACCATTCGGACGAAGCAAGGGCATAGGATCTCTCAGAGGAGGAAGCTGCTGAGGCACTCCGGCTTGAGCCGCGGTGCCTCACCAGCTTCGGGGACTACTGTCGGAAGGATTAACCACGGGTAGCCTCATCCACACCCCTTAGCGTTTCGAGACATCGGGGCTAGCAAAGCCCCTCGCACCTTCTAGATGAGGGGCCGGCTCCTTGGGCCGGCTGGGCCCAAGCGGCCGGCTCCTAGAAGATGGTGCTCTCCTAGAAGACGGCCCGTCCTCCCCTCGGAGTCTGCACTCAACCACTACGACAAGACAGAGCGTGGCTACAGGGCCACCTGCTCCCCCCAAATCCCGGAGGAGGGTGGCTACAGTGCGATCTGACCAAGCGGACACCCCCTACCAGGCACAGGACTGTAGCCATGAGACTCACGGCGTGGCCCTCATCAGCCAGGGTCACGCTACAGAAAAAGGCGATCAGTATGGCCCACAGGCGGTGGGCCCTACCTGTACATGAGCCACCAGAAGATGGCGCTCCCCTAGAAGACGGCGTTGAGGGGGAAGCCGGCCTCCAGCAGGCGGCCCTTCCCTCTCCCATCATGACGAGACCGAGTATGGCTACAGTATGCGCGGACCAGGCGGCCGTTTACCCGCACGGCGCGGGACTGTAGCCATGCGGCTCCTGACGAGGCTTTCATCATCAAGTACGAGACTACAGCGAAGAGCAGCCCGCAGGCAGCGGGCCCTACCTGTCGTCCGGATTCTCGACAGCTGGCGAGGCCCACCAGGCGGCGGGCCCCAGCAGCTGGCGGAGAACCCGGTGACCATAGACACTGACGTCCGGGTCCTACACCCGGCCGTATTACCGTTGTACCCCTGGGGGGTAGGCCTATATAAACCCCCAGGCTCACCCATGCAAAGGGTTCGGCCTCAGTCCCCCACACACCACCATAGCCAGGAGGAGCAAGGTAGCAGCTCTGCCCTTCTTCCTCCTCTAGCAACCCGGCTCAAGGAGCAAGCTTGTAACTACCATTTGATGATAGTCATCATGCGGAGACCCCGCAGAGCAGGATTATGGATGTTATCTCCACGAAGAGCCCCGAACCTGGGTACGTCTCGTGTGCGATCGAGCTCGTGCTCACTCCTGCTTCCAGGGCCCGATGACGTCCTCCTGTCCCCATCCATGATAAGCCACCCCCTGGCATCTATCGCGAGAATACCCCGACATTCATATTCATAATCAGAGGAGTATTAATTATCATTAAGGATCTGAACATATGATCTTCCACCAAAAGGAACCAACTAGCATTAACTACAAGAAGTAATCAACACTACTAGCAACCCACAGGTACCAATCTGAGGTTTTGAGACAAAGATCGGATACAAGAGATGAACTAGGGTTTGGAGAGGAGGTGGTGCTGGTGAAGATGTTGATGGAGATTGACCCCCTCTTGATGAGAGGATCGTTGTTGATGACGATGGCTTCGATTTCCCCCTCCCGGAGGGAAGTTTCCCCGGCAGAACAGCTCCGCCGGAGCCATAGATTGGTTCTGCCCAAGTTCCACCTCGAGACGGCGGTGCTTCGTCCCGAAAGCTCTCGTATGATTTTTTCCAGGTCAAAAGACATCACATAGTAGAAGAGGGGCACCGAAGGCCTACCAGGGGGCCCACAAGCCAGGGGGCACGCCCAGGGGGTAGGGCGCGCCCGCCACCCTTGTGGCCACCTGGTGAGTCCCCTCTGGTATTTTCTTCGCCCAATATTTTTTATATATTCCAAAATAATTCTTCGTAAATTTTCAGGACTTTTGGAGTTGTGCAGAATAGGTCTCTCAGATTTACACCCTTTCCGGTCCAGAATTCTAGCTGTCGGCATTCTCCCTCTTCATGCAAACCTTGTAAAATAAGAGGGAAAAGGCATAAGTATTGTACCATGATGTGTAATAACAGCCCATAATGCAATAAATATCAATATAAAAACATGATGCAAAATGGACGTATCAACTCCCCCAAGCTTAGACCTCGCTTGTCCTCAAGCGAAAGCCGAGATCGATAATCATGCCCACATGTTTAGAGATAGAGGTGTCGATAAAATAAAATACGGACATGAAGGCATCATGATCATCTTTAGAACAGCAACATATATTGTCATATAATTTCTTATGTTAAAGTAACAATTCGTTCACAAGGTAAAGTATGAAACAAGAACTTTATTGAAAACTAACAAACTATGATCTCAGTCATTGAAGCAATTGCAATTTATCATAACATTGGAAAGAGTCAATGTAAGAGCTTTTGTATAGCAAGTCCACATACTCAACCATCTCTTAGTCTTTCATAATTGCTAACACTCACGCAATACTTATGAGTTCAAAACCTCAGTCGGACACAGAGAAAGATAGGGGCTTATGGTTTTGCCTCCCAACCTTTTGCCTCAAGGGTAATGTCAATAATAATAGCTTATGAATATCTACATCCGAGTGGATATATATATTTGGATCTCCCCCCAACATAAAGTGCTTGCCAAAAAGAAAAAGTGTAAAAAGGAATAGGTGGTGATCACCATGACTCTTGTATTAAAATAGAGGGTAAATAAAAGATAGGCCCTTCGCAGAGGGAAGCAAAGGTTGTCATGCGCTTTTATGGTTGGATGCACAAAATCTTAGCGTGAAAGAACATCACTTTATATTGCCGCTTGTGATACAGAACTTTATTATGCAGTCTGTCACTTTTATTTCTTCTATATCACAAGTTTGTATAAAGCTTATTTTCCTCACACTAATTGATCATACATATTTAAAGAGCAATTTTTATTGCTTGCACCAATGACAACTTACTTGAAGGATCTTACTCAATCCATAGGTAGGTATGGTGGACTCTCATGGCAAAACTGGGTTAAGGGATGTTTGGATGCACAAGTAGCATCTCTACTTGGTGCGAAAGATTTGGCTAGCAAGGGGTGAGAAGCAAGCTCAACATGTTGGAGGATCCATAATAATATAACTTCTATTCGGATATAAAGAAACATAACCTATTACGTTGTCTTCCTTGTCCAACATCAACTCTTTAGCATATAATATTTTAATGAGTGCTCACAATCACAAAAGATGTCCAAGATAGTATATTTATATGTGAGACCTCTCTTTCTTTATTGCTTCCTATTAATTGCAACAACGACCAAAACTTTGTTTGTCAACTAACAACAAGTTTCATGCGACATACTTCTTATAAGTGAAGTCATCACTTCCCATAAGATCTTTATATAATCTTTTATTTCTTTTATTCTTTATTTCTTTTTCTCATGATCATAGCGAGAAAGCAAAGCCTTCAACTCAAAACTAATCCTTATTATATAACTCTTGAACTCGATTACATAGAGGGAACATAGAGCAAAACTCAAAGCTAGATCATACTAAAAACTTATTCTACTAAACCAAGATATAACTAAAAGGATCGAACTAAGAAAAATGATAAAGGTAAAGGTGTGATGGTGATACGATACTGGGGCACCTCCCCCAAGCTTGGCAGTTGCCAAGGGGAGTGCCCATACCCATGTGTTTATGTCTCCTTCTTCGGGGGTGGTGATGATGGAGTTGTTGATGATGTTGGAGGTTTGCCCTTCTTCCTCAGCTTATGCTTGAGGATGGAATTTTCCTCCTTCAGGTCATTGATCTCCTGCTCTAGTATTAATATATTTTTGCATAATTCTTGCTTGTCCTCCTGCAAAACACGGAAAGGGATAAACTCGATCTTAGGTTTCTTTGCTTTAGTGGGGAGACTTGACTTTTTGAACTCCACGTGCATGTCCCCAGGTTGGGGTAGTGGGACTTCCTCTTCATCGGAACTTGTCTCTTCCTTTCCCTTCAGATCGTAGTCTTCTTCTTCCTCCGTGGTCCAACCATAATGCTCCAAGACCTTGGGGCCTGCAATATAGTCAGCTACATAGCTCTCTCCCTCCAAATCTTGGGACGGCATGCCTTCAGATCTGTTAGAAAATTAACTCGAAACAAGAATAGAGGATTTTGTTGTGGTACCGTGGTCAAAACCTTTGTGAGATTATATAATGAATTTTACCGACCAAAAGAAGGGTTCCACAAGAAAACGGAGTCTAGAGGGCACACGAGGTGGCCACAAGGCAGGGAGGTGCGCCTAGGGAGGTAGGGCGCGCCCCCAGGCCTTGTCGCCTCCTCGTGCACTTTTTGGACTACTTTTAATTTTCCTAATTTTTAAAATATTTTAAAACGGAGTAAAATTGCTTCTGGAAAAGTTTTGGAGTCGGTTTACTTACCGTATCACATACATATTCCTTTTCGGAGTCTGAAACATTCTGGTAGGGCTCCTTTATGTACTCCTCCGGGGTTATGGTATTAATAATATTGGTCTCAACATTTATGGGAGTACCTGAGATATAATGTTTGATTCTTTGCCCATTTACCACCTTCGGGTTATTGCCTTTGGCGTTGTTGATCTTGATGGCACCGGAACGATACACTTCCTGGATAATATAAGGACCTTCCAATTTAGAGAGAAGCTTTCCTGCAAAAAATCTTAAACGAGAGTTGTATAGCAAGACGAGGTCACCTACATTAAAGTCACGCTTTTGTATCCTTTTGTCATGCCATCTTTTAACTTTTTCTTTAAACAACTTGGCGATAGGCCTGGGTTCTCCATTCAACAAGTTAGCTAATGTCAAATAACCTCTTTTCACCGGCAAGTTTGAAATCGTAGTTGAACTCTTTAATTGCCCAATACGCCTTATGTTCTAGTTCTAGAGGTAAGTGACATGCTTTTCCATAAACCATTTTATATGGAGACATACCCATAGGGTTTTTATAAACAGTTCTATAAGCCCATAATGCATCATCAAGTTTCTTAGACCAATTCTTTCTAGATCTATTAACAGTCTTTTGCAAGATCAATTTAATTTCTCTATTGCTCAATTCTACTTGGCCACTAGACTGAGTATGATAAGGAGATGCAACTCTATGGTTGACATCATATTTAGCAAGCAATTTACGAAAAGCACCATGAATAAAGTGTGAACCACCACCCGTCATCAAATATCTAGGGACTCCAAACCTCGAGAAAATAACTTCTTTAAGCATTTTAATGGAGGTGTTATGATCAGCACTACTAGTTGGAATAGCTTCTACCCACTTAGTAACATAATCAACAGCAACCAAAATATGTGTATACCCATTGGAGGAAGGAAAAGGTCCCATATAATCAAAACCCCAAACATCAAATGGTTCAATAACAAGTGAATAATTCATAGGCATTTCCTGACGTCTACTAATATTACCAATTCTTTGACATTCATCACAAGACAAGACAAACTTATGAGCATCTTTGAAAAGAGTAGGCCAATAAAAACCAGATTGTAATACCTTGTGTGTAGTTCTATCTCCAGCATGGTGTCCTCCGTAGGCCTCGGAGTGACACTTGCGTAGGATCTGTTCCTGTTCATGCTCAGGTACACAGCGTCTAATAACACCATCTACTCCTTCTTTACAAAGATGTGGGTCATCCCAGAAGTAATGTCTTAAATCATAGAAAAACTTTTTCTTTTGTTGGTATGTGAAGCTAGGTGGTATAAATTTAGCAACAATATAATTAGCACAATCAGCATACCATGGAGCATTACGTGAAGCATTTATGAAAGCTAATTGTTCATCAGGAAAGCTATCATCAATAGGTAGTGGGTCATCAAGAACATTCTCTAACCTAGACAAGTTATCTGCTACGGGGTTCTCGGCACCCTTTCTATCAATAATATGCAAATCAAATTCTTGCAGCAAGAGAACCCATCTAATAAGTCTAGGTTTAGCATCTTTCTTTTCCATAAGGTATTTGATAGCAGCATGATCAGTGTGAACAGTAACTTTGGAATCAACAATATAAGATCTGAACTTATCACAAGCAAACACAACTGCTAAAAATTCTTTTTCAGTAGTAGCATAATTTCTTTGAGCACTGTCTAGAGTTTTACTAGCATAATGGATAACATTTAATTTCTTATCAACTCTTTGTCCTAGAACAGCACAAACAGCATAATCACTAGCATCACACATAATTTCAAAGGGTAGGTTCCAATCAGGTGGTTGAACAATAGGTGCAGAAATCAAGGCTTTCTTGAGTATTTCAAATGCTTCTACGCAATCATCATGAAAAACAAATGGAACATCTTTTTGCAAGAGATTAGTAAGAGGCCTAGAAATTTTAGAGAAGTCTTTGATAAATCTCCTATAGAAACCAGCATGACCAAGGAAACTTCTTATACCTTTGATATCTTTAGGACACGACATTTTTTCAATAGCATCTACTTTAGCTTTATCAACTTTGATACCTTTTTCGGAGATTTTATGCCCCAAGACCATACCTTCATTAACCATAAAGTGGCACTTCTCCCAGTTCAAGGCAAGATTAGTTTATTCACATCTCTGCAAAACTTGATCAAGGTTGCTTAAGCAATCATCAAAAGAAGTTCCATAAACAGAGAAATCATCCATGAAAACCTCAACAATCTTTTCACAAAATTTAGAGAATATAGCAGTCATACATCTTTGAAAGGTGGCAGGTGCATTGCATAAACCAAAAGGCATACGTCTATAAGCAAAGGTACCAAAAGGGCAAGTAAAAGTGGTCTTTTCTTGATCCTCTTTTGGCACAGGTATTTGAGAGAAACCAGAATAACCATCTACAAAGCAAAAGTGTGTATATTTTGATAGTCTTTCTAGCATTTGATCAATAAAAGGTAGAGGATAATGATCTTTCCTAGTAGCTTTATTTAATTTTCTAAAATCAATTACCATCCTATAACCTATAACAATTCTTTGTGGAGTCAATTCATTCTTATCATTAGGAACAATAGTAATACCTCCCTTCTTAGGGACACAATGAACAGGACTTACCCATCTACTATCAGCAATAGTATAAATTATACCTGCCTCCAGAAGCTTTAATATTTCATTTCTTACCACTTCCTTCATCTTAAGATTCAACCGTCCTTGGTGATCAACAACAGGTTTAGCATCAGGCTCCATATTAATTTTGTGCTGACATAGAGTGGGACTAATGCCCTTAAGATCATCAAGAGTATATCCAATAGCGGCACGGTGCTTCCTCAGAGTTTTCAATAATTTCTTTTCTTCATGCTCTGAAAGGTTAGCACTAATAATAACAGGATATATCTTCTTTTCATCAAGATAAGCATATTTCAGAGTATCAGGTAATTGTTTAAGCTCAAACACGGCATCACCCTTGGGTGGAGGAGGATCCCCAAGAATCTCAACTAGCAAGTTGTGTTTCAAAACAGGCATTTGGTTAAAGAATATTTCATCTAATTCCTTCCTTTCATTCATGAACATATCATTTTCATGGTCTAGCAAATATTGTTCTAAAGGATAGGTAGGAGGCACAACAATAGAAGCAAGACCAATAATTTCATCTTTACTAGGTAATTCTTTGTCATGGGGTTGTCTACGAAATTTGGAGAAATTAAACTCATGAGACACATCCCCAAAACTTACAGTAACAGTTTCTTTCTCACAATCTATCTTAGCATTAATAGTGTTCAAGAAATGTCTACCAAATATAATGGGACAAAAATCATCTTGTGGGGAACCAAGAACAAGAAAATCAGTGGGGTATTTTATTTTCCCACACAAGACTTCAGCATCTCTAACAATCCCAATTGGTGATATAGTATCTCTATTAGCAAGTTTAATAGTAATATCAATTTCTTCTATCTTAGTAGGTGCAATATCATTCATAATTTCTTGATATAAGGTAAAGGGAATTGCACTCAAACTAGCACCCAAATCACATAAGCCATGATAATAGTGATCTCCTATTTTAACAGAGACAACAGGCATGCCGACAACAAGGCTATATTTATCTTTATCATCAGGTCTAGCAATTCTAGCAGCTTCATCACAGAAGTAAATAACATGCCCATCAATATTATCGACCAAAAGATCTTTAACCATAGCAATACTAGGTTCAACTTTAATTTGTTCAGGGGGTGTAGGTGTCCTAGTATAACTCTTTTGAACCACAGCTGAAGCTTTAGCATGTTCCTTTATTCTAACAGGGAAAGGTGGTTTCTCGATGTAAGCAGTAGGAACAACAGGATCAACATTATAAGTAATAGTTTCTTCTTCAGCTTTAATTGGTTCCACTACTTTCACTTCAATGGGAGGATGATATTTAAACCACTTCTCCTTAGGGAGATCAACATGAGTAGCAAACGATTCACAGAAAGAAGCTACTATCTCAGAGTCAAGTCCATAATTAGTGCTAAATTCACGAAAAGCATCGATATCCATAAAAGATTTAACACAATCAAACTTAAGGTTTATACCTGACTCCTTACCTTCGTCGAGTTCCCAATCTTCAGAGTTGCGTTTAATTCTTTCCAATAAATCCCATTTGAATTCAATAGTCTTCTTCATAAAAGAACGAGTACAAGAAGTATCGAGCATGGATTGATCATTACGAGAAAGCCGAGCATAAAAATCCTGAATAATAATTTCTCTTGAGAGCTCATGATTGGGGCATGAATATAACATTGACTTCAGCCTCCCCCAAGCTTGAGAGATACTTTCTCCTTCACGAGGCCAAAAATTATAAATATAATTCCGATCATGATGAACTAGATGCATAGGATAAAACTTCTGATGAAATTCCAATTTCAATCGGTTGTAGTTCCAAGTCCCAATATCATCGCATAGTCTATACCATGTCAATGCATTCTCCTTCAAAGATAAAGGGAAGATCATCTTCTTGACTTCATCCTCGGGCAAACATGCAAGCTTAAATAATCCACAAACTTCATCCACATAGATTAGATGGATATCAGGATGTAATGTTCCATCCCCTGCTTAAGGATTAGCTAGCAGTTTCTCTATCATACCCGAAGGAATTTCATAATAAACATTTTCAGTAGGTTCAGTAGGTTCAGTAGGTTGAGGGGCAACTCTTTGCTCTTCTGGTTGGGGTGAAGATACCCCGAACAAACCCCTCAAAGGATTATTTTCCATAGCAACAAGTGACAGTAAATTTCAGCACACTATATAAATTTTTCCTACCAAATTTCACGTACCAAAGGTGCTTCACTCCCCGGCAACGGCGCCAGAAAAGAGTCTTGATGACCCACAAGTATAGGGGATCTATCATAGTCCTTTTGATAAGTAAGAGTGTCGAACCCAATGAGGAGTAGAAGGAAATGACAAGCGGTTTTCAGTAAGGTATTCTCTGCAAGCACTGAAATTATCGGTAACAGATAGTTTTGTGATAAGATAATTCGTAACTGGTAACAAGTAACAAGTGTAAAAAAGGTGCAGAAAGGTGGCCCAATCTTTTTCGTAGCAAAGGACAAGCCTGGATGAACTCTTATATAAAGCAAAGTGCTCCCGAGGACACATGGGAATTACTGTCAAGTTAGTTTTCATCATGCTCATACGATTCGCGTTCGTTACTTTGATAATTTGGTATGTGGATGGACCGGTGCTTGGGTATTGTCCTTACTTGGACAAGCCTCCCACTTATGATTAACCACTCTCGCAAGCATCCGCAACTACGAAAGAAGAACTAAGATAAATCTAACCATAGCATGAAACATATGGATCCAAATCAGCCCCTTACGAAGCAACGCATAAACTAGGGTTTAAGATTCTGTCACTCTAGCAATCCATCATCTACTTATTACTTCCCAATGCGTTCCCCTAGGCCCAAACAATGGTGAAGTGTCATGTAGTTGACATTCACATAACACCACTAGAGGAAAGACAACATACATCTCATCAAAATATCGAATGAATACCAAATTCACATGATTACTTATAACAAGACTTCTCCCATGTCCTTAGGAACAAATGTAACTACTCACAAAGCATATTCATGTTCATAATCAGAGGAGTATTAATTATCATTAAGGATTTGAACATATGATCTTCCACCAAATAAACCAACTAGTATCAACTACAAGGAGTAATCAACACTACTAGCAACCCACAGGTACAAATCTGAGGTTTTGAGACAAAGATCGGATACAAGAGATGAACTAGGGTTTGGAGAGGAGGTGGTGCTGGTGAAGATGTTGATGGAGATTGACCCCCTCTCGATGAGAGGATCGTTGGTGATGACGATGGCTTCGATTTCCCCCTCCCGAAGGGAAGTTTCCCCGGCAGAACAGCTCCGCCGGAGCCCTAGATTGGTTCTGCCCAAGTTTCGCCTCGAGATGGTGGCGTTTCGTCCCGAAAGCTCTCTTATGATTTTTTCCAGTTCAAAAGACATCATATAGCAGAAGAGGGGCATCGGAGGCCTGCCAGGGGGCCCACAAGCTAGGGGGCGCGCCCAGGGCGATAGGGCATGCCCCCCACCCTTGTGGCCACCTGGTGGGTCCCCTCAGGTATTTTCTTTGCCCAATATTTTTTTATATATTCCAAAGTAATTCTCCGTAAATTTTCAGGACTTTTGGAGTTGTGCAGAATAGGTCTCTCAGATTTACACCCTTTCCGGTCCAGAATTCCAGCTGCCGGCTTTCTCCCTCTTCATGTAAACCTTGTAAAATGAGAGAGAAAAGGCATAAGTATTGTACCATGATGTGTAATAACAGACCATAATGCAATAAGTATCAATATAAAAACATGATGCAAAATGGACGTATCACGGAGACACAACAATTTGTAGACTTTCGGTCGGCCATAGATAGCTCTTTGCCGAAGGTACAAAAGCAATACCCGTTGATGTCGTATTTGTCAAATGAACGGACCTTATAGTCAAAACCATTAGCTACTTGTCTCAATTCGGCGTCCATAGACTCTGAATTAGCCTACAAGTTTAATACAAAAGGATTGTTGCATTAGCTGCAAATTAGACGAAGAAATGAGAATGGTCTAATGGAAATTACCGTTTGTTTGAACCAAGAGATGAAACCGATAAAGCCGCCTCCATGCTTTGCCAGAAGCTCATACTCTTTGATGTATTCCTTTTCGATCTCCGCTCCATCCGATAATTTGGCAATGTATCGACTGTATCAAATATCTGGGAATAAGAGCAGTTCAAAGGAATTAGAAGTTGCGAAACAATGTACCACGAGAACTTACTCGATGTACGGCTGCACTTCTGTTAGGTTGTTGAAGATATACAGCGAAATGGTCCGCCATTCTTTGACATCCAACGATATTGGTTTCGAAGCACCGGCTGGTGCGAGATTCCCTTTGAATAGGATGAGGTTGGATCCACCTTTTTAGGGCCACCAACATTGTACCGAGGCTTCAGATTATGCAGATGATGATTTTTGGCTTCGTAGTGTGCTGTCACGAAGTTTGTCGCCTCCTCAGTAATGAATGCCTCGGCCATCGATGCTTTCTACATTTATTTTTACATTTTGCTCGAAGTGTCTTCTGCATCCTCTTAGTTGCGTAGCACCAACGATTTTGCACGGCCCCCCCAATCTTGCCTCGGTCGGGAGATGCAAAATCAAGTGTTGCGTTGGATTAAAGAAGCCCGGCGGAAAGATCCTCTCTAACTTGCAGATCAACTCCGGCGCCAACTCTTCCATTTCTTCTAGCATGCCAGGGATAAAGCCACGCAACATCACCGGCATTACCCGCTCAATCCATATGTGCCAATCATGACTCTTGAGACCAAATATTTTCAATTTTTCAAGACTCGCCCCCTCTTTAGATTCACTGCATACCCATCGGGGAACATCAACTGCATTTTCACCCACAAGATAATTTCTCTCATAGATGGCCTCCCAAGATTGAACCATGCCTTTGGCTTCGTCCAGTTCTACTTTCCTTTCGGTTCTTGCATGTTTTGTAACGGACTATCACATAGCGCCTCTTGATCGACTCTAGCCTTAGTATTATCCTTTGACTTCCCCTCTATGCTGAACAATGTACCAAAAAGGGCCTCGATGATATTCTTTTCAGTGTGCATCACATCGATGTTGTGTGGGCAAAGGAGGTCTTTGAAGTAAGGCAGATCCCACAAGCATGTCTTGTGAGTCCAGGCGTGTTCCAAATTATACCCCTTGAAATACCCTGGACGCTCTGGATCTGGCTCGAGAGCGTTTAACTGATCCAGGGTCTCTTGGCCTGACAACGTAGGTGGTGCAGAGTTTTTGACAACTCTACCTTTGATGAAGTTCTTCTTGTCTTTCCTGAACTTATGGCAAGGATCCAGGAACTGTCTATGCAAGTCGAAGCAAGAAAACTTGCGACCCGCCTGCAGCCAATGAAACTCAAGAGCTGCCTTGCATGTGGGGCATGGGAACCTTCCATTCACACACCAGCCAACGAATAGCGCATACGCCGGCAAGTCATGCATCGAGTACATGTACCAAACATGCATTATGAAGTTCTTTTTGCTAGCGGCATCGTATGTCTTGAACCCATAATCCCAAGCTTCTTGCAATTCATCCTTGAGCGGCTGCATGTACACATTCATATTCTTCCCTGGATAGTTGGGCCCTGGAATTATCAAAGTCAGGAAAATGTTCTTGTCGGCGTACGACACCTATGGGATCGCGGGGATCCCTTTTTCGGTTCGGCGAGGGGAGAGGTATGCACAAAGAGCAGAACCAACGATCGACACAAGGGGATTTTTACCTAGGTTCGGGCCACTAATCAGCGTAAAACCCTACTCCTGCCTTGATTTATTATCAGTGTTTTCGTCCCAGTTCTTGGAGCGCTTGTGACGAACAGTGTGTTCGTGCAGCAGCTGCGCATGCAGAATGGGCCGAGAGTGTTTTCTCCAGTGTCCGTCCCCTGTAGCAGTTGCCTTTGGCCTCCTTTTATATGCTCAAAGGGGTCACCACAGTGGAAAAATGTACATACATTGAGGTGTAAAGTAGCTACAGGGTTATCATACCTAACCACTGACGGTTTAGGACAAATGCATTTAATGCACCGTGAGGTGTCTGTTTAGGTGTCCTTATTTTCTTGGGGATGGAAAAAAGGGCCATCCCATCAGCACCGCTTAAGCTCTCCTCCACTGGTGCCTTGCCACGCATCCAGAGAAGGGCCCAGAATGCCAGGTTGGTTGCTGTGCTGAAGCGGGGGCACAGTGATAGAATCTTGCCGGGCGCAAATCTTGCCGGGCTCAAATCTTGCCGGGCTTTGCAAGTCACCCCGGCAAGATCTTGCCGGGGGCCTAGTCTTCGGTCTTTAGCTCTTCTCATCTCTTGATCCTCTGATTCTTGATTTGAGTGTCCCTTTGACAACCTTGAACTAATCTCCAACTGTTTCCCCGACAAGCCTTGCCACAGGCTTGGCTACAACTGCCCATGCACAAGTATGGGGTACTAAAGGCCCCATATTTAGTACACTGACAGGAGCCCCGGGCCTAGGCCACACACGAGTGCGAGGCGTTGTTGGGCTAGGCCCAAACAGTGCACGGGCACGCGTGGCTGGGGTTAATCTGTTTGCAATTATTCTGTTTACTGCGCCCTTCCATTGCGCGCGTTGAATGCGCGACGTGGGAAGCGTGCGCTGAAAGGCTTCTGCTGCAGCGCTCTTGTAGAGGCGTATTTACATTGGGTAGTAAAAGAGGCGGCCTCGCTCCTTCCCCATAAAGAGGAAACTGCAGAAACGCTGCCCATTTACCCCCTTCTTCTTTCCAATCTGGAATCCGCCATTGCCTTCCTTCTCTCGAGCCCAAAGTAAAGCTTCTCCTCATCCGCTCACCGCCTCCGCACCCGCTCCATCTTCGGCTTCCGCCCACACAGCCGCCATGCCACCCAAGGCCAGCAAAGGCAAGGGCAAGGAGATGAAAGCCGATGTCCCGGAGAGCAAGCTGGTGAAGATGCGGAAGAAGTACGTCGTCTTTGCCCCGACGCTCGACGCGAAAGCTTTGAAGAACCGGTACCAGTGCATGTGGGCGAGGGAGACGAAGGCTCACCCCGTGACTCGCGTGGTTCTAGGTTCTTGTTCCAAAAGCAGACCAGACAGATATCCCTTCTTCGTCGCTTATTTCTATTGCGGGCTCTGTCCTCCATTCTCTGACTTCTTCAATGACATTATGTACACATACAGCTTCCATCTTCTTGATTTCACGCCGAATGCCATACTTTGTATGTCCATCTTTGCCCATCTTTGCGAAAATTTTGCCGGAGTAGTTCCCAACACTGCCCTCTTCCGCCATTACTTTATTCCTCGCATCCAAAAAGGGGAGGCCCTTTCTGGTTCTATCGCCTGGATTCCAAGGGCTTGGAATAAGGAAATATACCCAGATGGGGTTTACCGCGAGAAGTGGGATGAATGGCGGTCCGAGTGGTGCTGGATCAAGGAGAAAGATCCCCATCCGTTCTGTTTGCCCTGACGGCAGAAGGCGGTCTGCGGCAATGACTGGAGTGATTTCGCCGCGGAAGACGAGAGGCTCACGATCGCCACCACCAGAATCCTTCGTCTAAAAGCTGCCAGGCTCACAATGGAGATGATCGGCTTCGATTTCCTTCGCCGCCGCATCGCCCCCCTACAGAGCAAGGGGAGACCATCTTGGGAGTACTGGAACGCTGCAGATATCATGAGACTGCGCCCCGGGCTGAACAACAACTTGACTGCTATGCAGCTTGGCGCTCTCCGCCACAGGCTATTTCAGCGCGATGACAAACATCGGTTGCTGGCAAGAATTGTCCCTTTGTGCAACAACTCCGCCCTGGGGTCGATCATCGCCACAATGCCAATGTTCAACGCCCATGGTCTTGACGCGACTTGGGCCGAGCCATCCGAGGAGGAAGCACAAAAGTTCTTCGACAACTTGTCGGAGAGGGCCATTCGGGAAGAGACGAACCTCATTCGCGCCACCACTGATGAAGAGGTGGCATATATTGCCACTAGGGCGAAAGAGGCGAATCTTGCCGTGGAGGCTGGCAGCGTCGGCTTCACAAAATGGGAAACCAGTGACGCAGAGGTTGTGATGGAAGAGAATCCTGCCGGGGAGGAGAAGGCTGCTAGGGAACAGAGCAGCGCAGTCGCCGAGAGCTCATCCAACGAAGACGCAGCTGAAGAAGGGCCGCAAGAGGAGCCCCCAGCCCCGAAGAAGACAAAGCGTGTTCTTCGAAAGGCCGCTTCTGGCATCCCGGCAGGCCAACCCTCTTCGAGCAGCGAGGCTCCCGGCAAGAAGGCGGCTGGCAAGACTGCACCGCGGCAAGGAGTTCGACAGCAACCCGCGCGGCGTGCGAGACACACACCTGCGGCAACTACTTGGGCGGCAGGGGCGTCTCACACAACCGCACCGGAGGCTGAGGCGGCAGAGCCACGCCAACCCCCTGCACTTGCTACAGCCAAACGACCTAGGACCCCTTCTCCGCCTTCCCATACGGACATTGCAACGGAGGTCAATTTTGACATCTCCGGCTTCAGCCCAGAACGAGAAGAGGAAGAGTAAGTATCCTATTTATGCTTTTATCTCCCAAATTTCGGATTAATCTCATAGCCTTGTTTTGTCTTGTCTTCGCAGCGATGCAGAAACCTTGGCAGAAAGGATGGCGAAGAGGGCGAAGACTTCCATGGGTGACGAGCCTCCGGCAGGTTCCACAAGTGCGCCAGAAACTATCGTCATTAGCCCGGAGCTTAGCCCTCGACGCGGCCCCCAGCACAGGCCTCAGCGTGAGTCCATTACTCATTTTCCGCTGGCAGGCACTGAGGTTTCTATTCTTGCCGCTGATATCTTTGGGCTTGCAGGAGAAGAACGGCAACAAGGAGAGTTATTGGAAGACGCTCCCGTCATGCCACCCCCATCGACCACGCCGCCCACAAGCGCATCCTCGACAAGAGATCCTACCGATGAGCCTATCTTGATTGAGGAGGAGCCGGCAAGCATGGGCACCGGCAACCTTTCCCCGCCAACCAAGGTTGCCGGGAAGGGCGAGGCCACCTCTCAACAGCTCGACGCAGGTAATTGATTGCCTCAGAGCGCTTGCTATCCTTTCCTTTATCTCTCTTTCTTTTGTCTTCTTGAACTTCAATCTTGATCTTATTTCATTTCCCTCTTTTGTCCTTTAGAATTCCCTGTGATGGAACACATGGACGTCGACGCTGTCATCGAGGAGACCGCCAGGGATGTCGCCACCGAAGCCGACAAGATCGCTGTTAGCGAGGCCTCCAAGGATGCCACCGTCGAGGCCGGCGGTACCTCTGCCGACGAGGCTGCCAAGGCTGCACAGGAGGAACCCGCCAAGGAATCTGCTGAAAGGGCCGGCGAGGAGGCTAGTGACCGTACTGACAGCATTCCTACCGCAGGAGCGCCAGGCGCTACGCCGGCCACGGAGCCCCCAGCTGCCGGTGAGGCGGTTGCTGAGGATCAACCGTCAACATCCGAGGTCCCTTCATCAAGCAAATATCTCAAAGTTGGCGAGAACCTGTTCGTCAACTTGCCGGGGATGGCAAGCATTGGGGCACCGACCGAAGGGGAAACTTTTGATGAAGAAATCATCACTGCCGCCGGGCTTGAGATCGTCAACGAACCAAGGGCTAGCAGCAGCAAATCTGAGGAAGATCAGCTCCTTCAGGCCATGGGCGATAATTTCCGCAAGCTCCAAGCGCTCCACCGTGCTCAAAAGGAGAAGGTAGACTCCAGAGCTATAGTTGTTGAAGCAACTGAGGCAGATTTTCAAAAGCGCGTTGAGCAAATGCAAATCTGGTATGCCGAGGCCTTTCAAGAGTTGACTGCCAACCGGGAACAAGTGAGCCAAAGCTAGACGGAGCTCCTCTTGAAACAATCTGACATAGAGAAGGCGCAAGAGGACGCTGCACAAAGAATTGCCGCTGAAGATGCTCTCCTGACGGAGCGTCGCATTGCACTTGATACACACGAAGAATATCTTGCTGCACGTGAGCAGGCGCTCGCCGCTAAGCTTCACAGCAAAGATGAAGAAATCGAAAAGCTGGTCGCGCTGCGGACCCAGGAGCTAGAGCAGAAGCACAAGGAGGCGCTCGAAGCTCTAACTGTAGATCACACCGGCAAGCTCAAGGAGGCCGTCGATGCTGCCGAAGCTGCAGAGGCCACCAAGAACGAGCTGAGCGACAAAGTGAAGAAGCTAGAGGTGGATCTTGAAGAACACAGCAAGGAGCTCTTGATGCTCAAAGGCGACAGGGAGAAAACTCTCCACAGCCTGGCAGAGATGCAAGTTGCCATATCCGACAAGACCAAACAGCTCTCTTCAGCCAATGATATCATTGCCGATCTAAGGCTGAAGCTGACCACGGTGGAAAAGTCTCTTGAGGACGGCAGGGTCCGCGAGAAGGCTCTGAGCAAAGATCTTCAAGATGAGAGGAACTTGCTTAAAGCACTGCCGCCGCCCAAATCGACTATGAGAAGGGGGTGAAAATCTGGACTGAATGCCTTGTCGACACTGCGGAGAAGCTCACAGCACAGCTGCCAACCATGGGCCTGCCAAACTTCAAGTATTCTTCCGAAGAAAGGGTATCTCCAAGCGCCAGGTTGACCATGTTCTTTGAAAGGATCATCGATGCTCTGAAGCTACTCCAGTCCAACCGAGCGACCCAACTAGCCGACGAATCCCACAAGCTTTGCCGGGCCGTCCTCCGCAAGGTGCTCATCAAGGTGGTGCACAAGAACCCTGGTGTCGACCTCACCAACATGCTCGATTGTTTGCCGAAGGATGCAGATCTCAAGGCACTTGAGGAGCTTGTCGCGCCCATCCTTGAAAAAGTAGATTCAATCAAGAGGGTCGAAGGCCAGCGTAGGGACTAGCTGCCTCATTTTCCCTTGTCGCCAGCATTCCATGCGAAAGACAATTAAGTCTTGAGTTAGAACTGCGGCAACTTATTGATGTAATATAACTTGCTTATGTTTGGGTACATGCATGCTTATTTCCCTTGTCTAATTCCTTTATGTATGGAGTACACCCTACGCTTACTAAAAACTTACCGGCGCGCAACCTGCCACGAGCGATGGGTGCGGGACTTCAGCAGCCTGCTGGAGGTGCAACGGCCGGCAAGACACCTTGGCATTCTCAGTGCTGCCACTTAAATTTTTGAGCGGTCTTGAAACAAAATAAGGGCACAACCGATTACGACAAGGGTTCCTTCGCGTGTAGGTTTTCCATACAAAGACTGAAATTGTCTCAGGAAAATAACTTCATAATAAAAGAAACTTGCTCAAAGTTTTGTAACTTAGCTTTCTGTCACCGTACTTCCTCTGGTAAGATGTCAATTCTGAACGTCGCCCACTGGTATCCATATCTTCCTCCCCCCACCCAGCAAATGCGCGCGCGAGGAACCCTTCTATCCTTTGAGAAAAAGAAAGAAGAGAAATTAAAAATATGGAACCTTGGCGGTTCGCTAATGCTTACCGGGAACAAGTGTCATACAATATCTCAGACAAGCATGTATATATATATAAACATGGAAATCGATAAGAAAATGTACAACACTTAATCTTATTCATCTGCGCATAGGGTCTGTGCCTGGCTTTGTACAAAGGATTACATGCCTTGCCGGCAAGACTTGTGCAAAAGGTGGTTGCCGGGGGCCCCCGGCAACCGCGCCTCACGGGTAAAACTTGCGAAGATGTTCGATATTCCAGGAGTTGCTCACTGGAACACCATCCTCAGTCTCCAGGCGGACAGCGCCGGGCCTGGTGACTCGTACTACATGATAAGGGCCTTCCCACTTTGGCGTCAACTTGTTTGAATTCTTGACGGACTGAATCCGTCGAAGAACAAGGTCGCCTTCCTCAAGGCTTCGGGCATGAACTTTGCGGCTATGGTAGCGACGCAAAGCTTGCTGGTAGCGAGCAGCTCGCACAGCAGCCTGAAGACGATCCTCCTCAAGGAGCACAGCGTCATCTTGCCACAGCTGCTCTTGCTCAAGCTCATCATAAGCGAGCACTCGAGGTGACCCGTATATGAGTTCCGTGGGGAGAACTGCTTCCGCTCCGTAGACTAGAGCGAAGGGTGTCTGGCCAGTGGCTCGATTTGGTGTCGTTCTGATTGACCAAAGAACCACCGGTAACTCATCAATCCAGCGCCTTCCGCACTTTTCAGCTTGTCAAAAGTTCTGGTTCTGAGACCGCGGAGCACTTCAGCATTAGCCCTCTCCGCTTGGCCGTTGCTTCTCAGATGAGCAACAGAGGCAAAACAAATTTTGCCGCCAAGGTCTTGGACGTACTGCATGAAGGTGCGACTTGTGAATTGCGTACCGTTATCGGTGATGATCCTATTGGGCACACCGAAACGACAAACTATTCCCTTAAAGAACTTGACGGCTGATTGTGCTGTCACCTTTCTCACCGCTTCCACTTCTGGCCACTTTGTGAACTTGTCGATCGCAACGTACAAGTACTCAAAGCCCCCGGCAGCACGAGGAAAGGGGCCCAGTATGTCAAGCCCCCAGACCGATAATGGCCAGGAGAGAGGGATTGTCTGAAGAGCCTGAGCTGGCTGATGCAATTTCTTCGAATGAAACTGGCACGCTTCACACTTGGTTACTAGTGCAGTTGCATCCTGGAGAGCAGTGGGCCAAAAGAAACCTTGCCGGAATGCTTTTCCGACAAGTGCTCTTGATCCTATGTGAGAGCCACATATGCCTCCATGTATCTCTGCCAACAGCTCTAGTCCATCCTCCCGAGGAATACACTTCAATTTCACTCCGTTCGGTCTCTTTCTGTACAGGACATCATCGATGAACTGGTACATAGTAGACTGACGGGCTACTTTTTCCGCTTCTTCCTGCTCCTCGGGGAGTTCTCCTGTCTGAAGGAAATGGATAATGTGCTGTGCCCATGCTGGAGCCTGCGGCTCGACAGCTAGGACTAAAGGCATCTCTTCCGCCAGGGGAGCATTTGTCTCAACGGCGAAAGCCTGAGGCTCCGCCGGAGCCTGTCGTTCCCCGGCAGGCTTGCCGCTGATCCCGGCAAGTTCCTTGCCAGTGGCTCCAGGGAGCTCTGCTAGAAAGTACTGTCCAGAATTCAACTTTCTTCTCTTTTCTTGCCTCATTGACGGTGCCACAGATGGTTGAGTTAAATGGAGCATAAAAGTTCCTGGTTCCACAGGCAACTTGAGGGCAGTGCGCTTTGACAGGTCATCAGCAATACTGTTTTCGGCATGAGGAATGTGCTTCATTTGCAGACCATCAAAGCGCTCTTCCATTTTTCTCACTTCATCCACATAAGCTTGCATCAATGGACTCTAGTAATTTTTGTTAACTTGCCTGACAACAAGCTGCGAATCGCCTCTGATGATGAGCTTCTTGATACCAAGGTCTGCCGCGATCCTGAGACCGGCAAGCAGCCCCTCGTACTCCACAGTGTTGTTTGTCGAACTCTCCCGGGGAAAATGCATTTGGATTACATACTTGAGGTGCTCTTCGGTGGGTGCGACAAGCAGCACGCCAGCACCGGCGCCTTGCAGCGAGAAAGCCCCGTCAAAGTACATAACCCATTCTTGATCAGTTTCCTTGCCGGGGAGAGTTGTTTCTTGAATCTCTTTGTCTGGCATTGGGGTTCATTCCGCAATGAATTCCGCCAAGGCTGCTCTGAATTGTTGAAGTACTTTCAAACTTGAGACCAAAGCTTGACAATTCCAACACCCATTCCACGATCCTGCCGGTTGCCTCTGGATTTCGCAAAATCCGCTGCAACGGAAAGCGAGTGACGACAGTAATTTCATGTGCTTGAAAATAATGGCGCAGCTTCCTCGAGGCCATAAGAAGGCTGAAGAGCAACTTTTGCACACCAGAGTATCTTGACCTAGCTCCTTGCAAAAGGGAGCTAACAAAATAAACTGGGCGCTGCACCATCTTTTTCTTTTTCACTGGTTCTTCTGATTGCGCAGATCCTGTCTTGTCGGCACCAGTCCTTGCCGGGGATGATCCCGGCGTGTCACTTGGCGGCCCTGCCACTGGCGTTGCCTCCTCATCAGCTTCTCTCTGCGCCACTAATGCAGCACTAACCACTTGATTTGTCGCTGCCAGATACAGCAACAACGGCTCTTGTGGCCTAGGCGCGACTAGCGTCCGCGGAGAAGAGAGGTACCTCTTCAAATCTTGCAGCGCAGCCTCCGCTTCCGGAGTCTATTTCATTGGACCTACCTTCTTCAAAATTTTGAAAAAGGGCAGGGCACGCTCAGCAGATTTGGAGATAAACTTGCTTAAGGTAGCAACGCAGCCGGCAAGGCGACGTACACCCGTGACGCGTCTTGGTGCCTCAATCTGCTCAATAGCTTTGATCTTGTCAGGGTTCGCCTCGATCCCTCGCTGGGACACAAAGAACCCGAGAAGCTTGCCGGAAGGAACGCCAAACACGCACTTCTCAGGATGGAGCTTTAAATTGATCTTGCGCAGATTTGTAAATGTTTCTTCTAGATCTTGTATGAGCGTCGCTTTGTCCTTGGTTTTGACCACTATGTCATCCATGTATGCTTCCATGTTTCTATGCAGCTGAGGCTCAAAACCAATTTGGACCGCTCTCACAAATGTAGAACCAGCACTTTTCAACCCGAAAGGCATTCGTATAAAACAATACGTACCACATGGGGTGATAAATGCGGTCTTTTCTTCATCTTCTTTTGCCATGAAGATCTGGTGATACCCTGGGTAGGCATCAAGGAACGACAGTAGATCATAGCTAGCAGTGGAGTCCACAATCTGGTTGATGCGCGGCAAGGGGAAAGGATCTTTTGGACAGGCTTTATTGATATCTGTATAATCAATACACAGCCTCCATTTTCCGTTCGCCTTGTGCACTACAACTGGATTGGCTAACCACGTTGGGTGAAGCACCCCTCTGACCAAACTTGCCGCTTCTAACTTCCTGATTTCTTTGGCAATAAATTATTGCCGCTCTAAGACTTGCTTTCTCACCCTCTGCTTGACGGGCCGTGCGTGAGGACAGACAGCAAGGTGGTGCTCAATTACCTCTCTAGGAACACCGGGGATGTCAGATGGTCGCCATGCAAACACATCAACATTCGCCCGCAGGAAGGCAATGAGCGCGCTTTCCTATTTGTCATCAAGGATGCAACTTATGGTGAAAGTTCCTCCCGTTCCGTCCTCTTTGACGGGCACCTTCTTGGTCTCCGGTGGAGCAGCCTTGGATTCCTTGTTCTTGCCGGTGGAACTTCCTGGTACATCCGGAACAGGAGCGCAGCACTCCGAAGAGGTGCGCTTGCCGGAGTTTGCGCCAAGGTTCCTGCCGGTCTTCTTCTTCCCCCTGGGAGTTCCAACGGCAGGAGCAGATGCCTTGACGGCAGGTGATGTGACTGCTTCCCGGTAGAGTTGGTCAGCGCAGATGAGCGCATCCTTTTTGTCAGAGTGGACAGTGATGACGCTCAATGGCCCGGGCATTTTCAGCACATTATATGCATAGTGTGATGCCGCCATGAACTTGGCCAACGCTGGGCGGCCAAGGATCCCATTGTATGACATGGGGATCTTGGCGACATCGAACACCACCTTCTCCGTCCTGTAGTTGAGCTCGCTACCAAATGTTACTGGTAGCATTATCTTGCCTTTTGGCTGGGTCCTTCCCGGATTGATCCCTTGAAACGTGCCCGTTTCCTCGAGATCTTCATCAAGAATTTGCAGCTTCTTGAGCACGTCTGGTGAGAGTAGGTTCAGCCCGGCCCCACCGTCAACTAGCATTTTTGTCACCTTGAGGTTGCGGATTGTCGGTGAGACCAACAACGGCAAGGACCCGACCGCAGTTGTGCGATCAGGGTGATCCTCGGCGTAAAAAATGATAGGCATGTTGGACCACTTAAGAGGTTTACGTGCATCAAATGATGGCTCCGTTGCATTAACCTCACGCACCCACTGTTTAAGTCGACGGTGGGAAGAATGCAACGAGGCGCCTCCGTCAATACACATGGCCTTCGTAGCTTTCTGAAATTCATGCTCACTGGACTCATCATCTTCTTCATCATCATCATCACCCTCTTCCTTGTCACGGCCTCGAGCGGGCCTCTCCTTCTGTTGTTTGGCCTTGCCGCGGTGACCCCCTTCGGCCACCACGCTTCTTGCCGGACCCCTCAGCACTATCTTGGGCCTTCTCCTTGTCTCGCCTCTTGTACTCAGCTCTCTGTTTCTCGACAAGCTGTTCGACTTGCCGGCAATTTTGGAGATCATGGCCCTTAGTGCGATGGATCTTGCAATACTGTTTGCCGGAGCCTTCCGGCTTGTCGGCAGCCGCCAAGACCTGACAGGAGGTGCACCCGGCAACTTCCTTGCCGGGGTCGCCAACTTTGGCCTTCTTGGCGGTGCCAAGGTCGCCGGATCCCTCGACAGCAAGCACGGCCTTGCCTTTACGCTTCTTGTTTCGCCGCCGGCCCTTCTTTGTTGGGGCGGCAGCATCTTCGCCTTCAGAGTTGCCTCCTGCGCCAACATCCTCGCCGGGAAGTCTCCTTCCCTCTTCAGCCCGAGCACATTTATTAGCCAGAGCATAAAGCTCGGCGATATCCCTGATCTTGTTCATTGCCATTTCTTGCCGCATCTTGTGGTTACGCACGTTCTGACGGAATGCGCCGATAACGGCGGCAGGATGAACATCCAGGATGCTATATTGCACATGGCTGAACCTTTGGATATACTTGCGCAGAGGCTCGCCCTCCTTCTGGGGATGAGATGTAAATCACTTTCCTGGCCAGGAGTTTGATGGCCTCCAACAAAGGCGCCAACAAACTGGTGGCACAGATCTGACCAAGAAGAAATGGAATTCTCCGGCAGATGCATCAACCACGACCTGACGTTGGGTTTGAGCACCAACGGGAAGTAGTTGGCAAGTATCTTGTCGTCTTGGCCCCCGACAGCCTGCACCGCAATGGTGTAGATGCTCAGGAACTCCGACGGGTGGGTCTTGTCGTCATATTTCTCCGGGACCTCTGGCTTGAAGGTTCGGGAATTGGGCCACTGGACTCGCCGCAGCTCACGGGTAAACGCTGAACAACCTACCTTGTAAGGCAAGTCTCCTGCGTACCCTGGCGCAGGCTTGTCGACAGCAGGTCCTGCGCGTTTATCAGATTGATGGCGCGCCTCCCATCGCCGCTCGATGGTAGTTCGAGCGTCCTCTTTGCTTCGTTCCCGAAGAACTTGACACTGATCGCGGCGCATCCGTGGATCGGACGATGTCGTGGAATCATCATCACGATCATCGGTCCGCCGGGTCATCGATCACCGCTGCTGTCATGGAGGGGAGTGCACCGTGGTCGCACCACCTCCAGTTTTCTCTCCATCGGCCCGCGCCGGGTCGATGGACCACCGCCGTGAAGGCCCTGCCTGCTGCGGCCCATCCTTGTTGACGAAGCCGATGAGGCTCTGGATGGTAGATCACCACTCCTCCATCTTCTCCAGAGCAGGAGGGAAATCGAGGAGCAGCTGCGCATGTGCCAAAGCTTCCGCTGGTGTAGGCGGCGGCGACAGGTGCGAGGTACGTGAGGTGCTCTGACTCCTAACAATGTTAGAAGGAGCACCTTCATGATCGCGCGACCGCGCGCCACTTCCACCAGCAGTTTGGCGTGCATGCTGGGCCTGCGCACCTTGGGATCGATGCGCAGAAGTCCTTTCATGGGGGCGTCCCGAACCACCAGCGCCATGGCGTTGCTCGTCGCATGCAACCTGTAAAGGCTGCGACGCTTGCGCCGGCGCAAGAGTCCTAGGAGGTGTCCTCCGATCTCTGGAGTTAACCGCACCGCCCGTAGGCAGCACAACCCCATCTCTGGATCCAGTGGCGTGCGGATTGCCATCGCTGCTACGAACGATGCCGCTCGCCTAGCTTGGATCACCAGAACGCCGTGGAGGCTCTAAACCTCTACCTTCTGCATCTACGCCGTCGCCCGTACGTGAGGGCACGGGTAAAACGGACGTAGATGGTAGCACCGTTGCGACACTTTTCTTCTTGGGTGGCATGGTGATGAGGATGATGAAGAAACTGAGGCGCCGATCACTGGATCAGGTTTGCGCGACCTTCTTCCCCTACCTGGCGCGCCAAAGATGTCGGCGTATGACACCTATGGGATCACGGGGATCCCTTTTTCGGTTCGGCGAGGGGAGAGATATGCACAAAGAGCAGAACCAACGATCGACGCAATGAGATTTTTACCCAGGTTTGGGCCGCTAATCAGTGTAAAACTCTACTCCTGCCTTGATTTATTATCAGTGTTTTCGTCCCAGTTCTTGGAGCGCTTGCGACGAACAGTGTGTTCGTGCAGGAGCTACGCATGCAGAATGGGCCGCGAGTGTTTTCTCCAGTGTCCGTCCACTGTAGCAGTTGCCTTGGGCCTCCTTTTATATGCTCAAAGGGGTCACCACAGTGGAAAAATGTACATACATTGAGGTGTAAAGTAGCTACAGGGTTATCATACCTAACCACTGACAGTTTAGGACAAATGCATTTAATGCACCGTGAGGTGTCCGTTTAGGTGTCCTTATTTTCTTGGGGATGGAAAAAGGGGCCATCCCATCAGCACCGCTTAAGTTCTCCTCCACTGGTGCCTTGCCACGCATCCAGAGAAGGGCCCAGAATGCCAGGTTGGTTGCTGTGCTGAAGCGGGGGCACAGTGATAGAATCTTGCCAGGCGCAAATCTTGCCGGGCTCAAATCTTGCCGGGCTTTGCAAGTCACCCCGGCAAGATCTTGCCGGGGGCCTAGTCTTTGGTCTTCAGCTCTTCTCATCTCTTGATCCTCTGATTCTTGATTTGCGTGTCCCTTTGACAACCTTGAACTAATCTCCAACTGTTTCCCCGACAAGCCTTGCCGCAGGCTTGGCTACAACTGCCCGTGCACAAGTATGGGGTACTAAAGGCCCCATATTTAGTACACCGACAGTTCTTTCTTCGCATAATCTGTCCGGGGGGGAGATTGAGTGGAATGACAAATACGGGCCAACAACTGTATTGGGTTGCCATCAGACCAAATACATTGAACCCATCCGTGCTGATGGTGACACGAGGATGCCTTGGATCTGCCATTTTTTGCTCATGTAATGCATCGAAGCGCTTCCACGCAGAACCATCCGATGTGTGTACCATCATCAGATTCCCATCTGCATCTAGTTCGGTTCTTTTGCCCATTTTGTGCCATGTCATCTGTCTTGCCGTCTCTTCGACCATGAAAAGACGTTGAAGTCTTGGTACGATTGGCAAATACCGAAGAACATTAACGGGGATTTTGGTCTGCGTCTTCTCACCCATACCGTTGTCTACCACAACATACCTGGAAGACATGCAAATGGGACAATAGTTCAAGTCCGCATACTCAAGCCTAAGTAAGGCACATCCTTTCTCACAGGCAGGTATCTTCTCATAGGGCATCTTAAGTGCACGAAGGATTTTGTCCGACTGGTACAGGTTTGCAGGCATTACATGGCCTTTGGGTAGAAAGCGTCCAAATACTATCATCATCGCGTCGTAGCATTCTCTGCCCAAGTTGAATTGAGCCTTCAAAGCCATTAGTTGTGAGATGGCATCCAGCTGACAAAGCTCAGTGTGCTCGTGGAGAGGACATTTTGAAGACTCCAACATTTCATTGAAGGCCTTTGCAGATTCCTCCGTCTCATTGTCCGAATCCTGAGCATCATCAAAGTCTTGCACCATGTCTTCCATCCCGGTACCATGCTCGTCGGTGCGACGATGAACCACCTCAGCTCTGGCACGTTGGGAAGACGCACCATGAAATGTCCACACCATATATATAACCGGGCGTAAAACCACTCTTCTGCAGGTGTTTGCCCATTTCTTCCTCTGTCCTCTTGTGCTAATTGTTGCACCGGACACAGGGGCACCAGGTTTTCTTTTGGCCATTTGCAAATGCGGCTCTCACAAACCCCTTGGTTTTTGTTAACCATTCATTGGTCATGTCTTTCTGACTAGTGTGACCGGTGTACATCCACGCACGATCACTCATCTTGCCTAGCAACTGGACACACAAGAAACACATATATAATTCAGCATGTATATATTCATCAGTTAATCTAGTTTGTCAATTTTATTACGTCCATGCAACCTACACTCTAATAGGTAAAGATAGGTCCTAATCCCACCTGAGTATGTGTAGATTGGGTTCATTTTCCCATGCTCTGCTCCAGATCCGACGCAAAATTTTCGGCAGCACCTCCCCGCTGTTCTCCTGATACACGTCTCTGCAATAAACAGAGAGGATGTGTACCCGGAGAACAACAGGGAGGCACTGATGAAATTTATGCGTCTGGGTCGGGGCGGCCAGGGCCACGGGGCCGCGGGGTGCCGGGGCGGCGGCGGCGGGCGGGCCGGTGCAGCGTGGCGTCGAGGGGCGGGGGCCGGGGCGGCGGGGGCCCCATGACGTGTTGTGTTACCACAGACCTACGGGTCCATAGATAATAGCTAGAGGCTTCTTCTCTCTCTTGATCTTCAATATAATGGTCTCCTTGATGTTCTTGGAGATCTATTCAATGTAAACCTTTTTTGCGGTGTGTTTGTTGGGATCTGATGAATTGTGGGTTTATGATCAGATTATCTATGAATATTATTTGAGTCTTCTGAACTTTGTGAGCATGATTGTTATAGCATTGTATTTCTATCCGATCAATCTGTTTGGTTTGGCCAACTAGATTGATTTATCTTGCAATGGGAGATGTGCTGTGATGGGTTCGATCTTGCATTTAATCCAGTGACAGACAGAAAGGGACATGACATGTACTTGTATCATTGCAATTAAGGATAAAAAGAGGGGTTTATTCATGTTAATTGGGTTACTTTGTCTACATCATGTCACTTGCTTAAGGCGTTACTCGTCTATGAACTTAATACTCTAGATGCATGCTGGATAGGGTCGATTGTGTGAGAACAGTAGTAGATGCAGGCAGGAGTCAGTCTAATTGTCTCAAACGTTGCCTATTACATGATCTTGCCTTGGATATCGTCATAACTATGCGCTTTTCTACAATTTCCCAACAGTAAAAAAATTACCCACCGTATCCTATGTTCAAGAGAGAAGCCTCTAGTGAAAACTATGGCCGGGTCTATTTAATCATATATCAAAATCCAAAAATACTTTGCTGCACTTTATTTCTTTACTTTTATTTTGTGTTTTTGTTTATCTACTATCGCTATGAGATTGATCCTTACAATTAACCGCCAAGGGATTGACAACCCCTTGTTTGTGGGGTGCAAGTAGTTGTATTTTGTGTGTTGTGCTATCACGAGGCCATGTGTGGGTCTCCTACTGGATTGACAACCTTGGTTCTTAACCAAGGGAAATACTTGTCTCTACTGTACTGCTTCATCCTCTCCTCTTCGAGGAAATCCCAATGCAGCTACAAGTAGCGAGAGAATTTCTGGCGCGTTGCTGGCGAGACATCACCAACACCTATCAAGTACCATCGCATAAAGTTTTATCCCCTTGCATTTGCTTTCATTTTCCATTTGCCTCTTTTTTCATCTCCCCCACTTCTAAAACATTTCACAAAAAGACAAAAATATTTTTTGTTTGCATTTTGCTTGTTTGCTTGCTTGAAGTTGCTACCATGTCGAGTTTGTTATTGAGAAGAAGGATGGTAACATCCCTAGAGTTGAAATTCCCCAGATTTTGTATTCTAAATTTTTTTTGGGGACATGGGAACATTATAGGTAAAATTGTGTCCAATACTTCTTTAATTGCACGGGGACATTGGCTTGTAATGATATTCCTATTCTAAAAAGAACCAAGAGTACGCGAAGCTATTTCAACGCTTGTCTTAAACTTGAAAGAAAATTTAAGCGTACTCACCTCACTTTGCAAAGGTTGTTCTATGAGTTACCTGTTATCAACAACCCTAGGGCTTAAGAAGATAGATACTCTCATCCTTATGAATGAATTTGATTATATAGTATGTGAGGCTAGAGAGATCTTTGATTTTTATAATATGAGCCATGAAACATCCGGTCATAGATGAAATTTTGTATGAGAAGAAGATTACTATTGAGGCATTTGTTTCATGATAATCTAACTTTGATGAAAATACTAAAAAATAAGTTCCGCTATACATATTATCCAACAAAATTTCAATGGTATTAATCAACAATATTCTTGGATAGTAAAGGGAAACCAACAAGTTTGAGGAAGGTGTGTTCAATAACGCTAAAATCATGGTTAATGACGTGTGTTCCCCATTTTTGAAAAGCCTGTGTGAACCGTGCCCAATGATGAAAAACTAAGGTGACAACACTGAAACTAGCATTACGCCTAGCTAGGGGCGTAAAACAATAAGCTTGTGGGGGCAAACAATAGCTATCTTTATTTCTTGTTTCTTTCTGTTTTGTGTTGGCACACAATTATGCTACTCTATGGTTGTGTTTTTGTGTTTAAATTAGTGTTTGTGCCAAGTAAAGCCTTTGTGATGATTTGGATGATAGTTGCTTTGATTCGTGGAGAGAACATAAACTTTTGTGCCCAGTAGCAAAATTGTTTAGATTCACGGGAACGTGGTAAATTTCTTAATCTTTTCCACATGATTTTTATACAAATTGCCCATGTTTTTCCTAATTTTTCAGAATTTGGAGTTACAGAAGTATGTCATTGTTTGATCATTATAGACTGTTCTGTTTTGACAGATTCTATTTTGGTTGCATTGTTTGCTTGTTTTGTGATCTATGGATTGTATCGGGGGGTTTAATCCATGCTGAAGTTAGAATACAGTAGGTATTATGCAATAATAAAATAGAATAGGTTTACAACAGCACCTAAAGTTTATGATTTGTGTACACTAATGGATCTACGAGTTTATTTGTTGAGTTTTGTGTGCTGAAGTTTTCAAGTTTTGAGTGAGATCGAGTGGATGAAGGAATAAGTACTGGCAAGAGCCTAAGCTTGGGGATGCCCGAGGCACCCCAGGTAATATTCAAGGAGACCCAAACGTCTGAGCTTGGGGATGCCCCAGATGGCATCCCCTCTTTCTTCTACCAACCATCGGTAAATTACTGGAGCTATATTTTTATTCATCGCATGAATAGAGTTTTGCTTGGAGCGTTGTGTATTATATGGGTCTTTGCTTGTTTGCTTTTAGTTTGCCACATTCATCTTTGCTGGACACACCTTTTGAGAGGGACACACATTATTCATGATTGTTTAGAATACTCTATGTGCTTCACTTATATCTTTTGAGCTAGGCAGTTGCTTAGTACTCACTTTATCTTTTAGAGCACGGTGGGGGTTATATTTTAAAGAAATAGTTGCACTCTCATGATTCACTTTTATCATTTTGAGAGTTTATAAATAGTAATGGCAATTAGCACATGTTATGAATTTGGTCCTAATATGATAGCTATACGAGAGGGATATAAAAAACTTTCATATAGTCACTGAATATGAAAGTTTGATTCCTTGCAATAGTTTTGCAATATAAAGATGGTAATATGTGGGAGGTACTAGTGAATGATTGTGGTTTAGTAAGAATATTGGTGTTAAGGTTTGTGATTCCCGAGGCATGCATGTTATGTCTCTAGTTATGCTAAGAAGTTGGAGCATGATTTATTATTGAGTGTTGATGACACACAAGTATAGGGGATCTATCATAAGTCCTTTCGATAAGTAAGAGTGTCGACCCAACGGAGCAGAAGGAAAGACAAGCGGTTTTCACTAGGTATTCTCTGCAAGCACTGAAATTATCGGTAACAAATAGTGGTGGCAAGGTAATTCATAATGAGTAACAAGTAAAAATGTAACAAAGGTGCAGCGAGGTGTCCCAATCCTTTTTATAGCAAAGGACAAGCCTGGACGAACTCTTATATAAAGCAAGCGGGCCCGAGGACACATGGGAATTATCGTCAGTTAGTTTTTATCATGCTCATATGATTCACGTTCGCTACTTTGATAATTTGGTATGTGGGTGGACCTGTGCTTGGGTGTTGTCCTTACTTGGACAAGCCTCCCACTTATGATTACCCCTCTCGCAAGCATCTGCAACTATGAAAGAAGAATTAAGATAAATCTAACCATAGCATGAAAACATGTGGATCCAAATCAGCCCCTTACGAAGCAACACCTAAACTAGGGTTTAAGTTTCTGTCACTCTCAGCAACCTGTCTCTACTTGCTACTTCCCAATGCCTTCCCCTAGGCCCAAATCATGGTGAAGTGTCTGTAATTGACGTTCACATAACACCACTAGAGGAAAGACAACATACATCTCATAAAAATATCGAACGAATACCAAATTCACATGCTTACTTATAATAAGATTCTCCCATGTCCCCAGGAACAAAGTAACTACTCACAAGCATGTTCATGTTCATGATCAGAGGGGTAATAAATATCATTAAGGATCTGAACATATGATCTTCCACCAAATAAACCAACTAGCATCAACTACGAGGAGTAATCAACACTACTAGCAACCCACAGGTACCAATCTGAGGTTTTGAGGCAAAGATTGAATACAAGAGATGAACCAGGGTTTGAGAGGAGATGGTGCTGCTGAAGATGTGATGAAGATTGGTCCTCCCACGATGAGAGGATCGTTGTGATGACGATGGCTTCGATTTCCCCCTCCAAGAGGGAAGTTTCTCCGGCATAATTGCCCCGCCGGAGCCCTAGATTGCTTCTGCCCAGGTTTTCGCCTCGAGATAGCGGCGCTTCGTCTCGAAAGCCTTCTCATTATTTTTTCTAGGTCAAAACCCTTCATATAGTAGAAGATGGGCACCAGAGGCTGGCCAGGGGCCCACAAGCTCAGGGGCGCGCCCTGGGGGTTGGGCGCGGCCCCCCAGGCTTGTGGCCACCGGTGGGTCCCCTTCCGGCTCTTTCTTCGCCCAATATTTTTTATATATTCCAAAACAATTCTCCGTAAGTTTCAGGACATTGGAGCTGTGCAGAATAGGTATCTCAGATTTTCTCCTTTCCGGTCCAGAATTCCAGCTGCCGGCTTCTCCCTCTTCATGTAAATCTTGTAAAGTAAGATAGAAAAGGCATAAGAATTGTATCATAAAGTGTAATAACATCCCATAATGCAATAAATATCAACATAAAAACATGATGCAAATGGACGTATCAACTCCCCAAGCTTAGACCTCACTTGTCATCAAGCGAAAGCCGAAATCGATAATCATGACCACATGTTTAGAGATAAAGGTGTCGAAAATAAAATATGGACATGAGGGCATCATGATCATCTTTAGAACAACAACATATTGTCATAAACTTCTCAAACTAAAGTGATAATTCGTTTCACAATGTAGAGTATCACTGGTATCGTAACGTGCTATACAAACTGGTTTTTAACCCCTTTCCGTGACAGAGTTTTAAACCGTCACCTAGTGAGTGTGGTGATAGGGGGGTCCTTCCCACACGACCCAGACACCGTTGGGGATAGGCGAGCGGCTACTGACGATCGCCATAGAATAAACGTATGATAAGTCGCACTAGTCCCACACATTACGTCTCGACGTTACGTTTCTGATCCGAGAGACATCCAAAATGATTATGCCGCTATAGTCATGTGAAAAAGGTGGATATCACAAACATTTAATCTACCGATGTGTTTGCGATAGGTAGGTTATCGCACATAGTTCAAAAATGTAAAATGTGTGCGGTGCCTCTACTATCGCCAACATGTCCATTTTCATAACTGTGTGCGATAGGTATTCCAATCGCACACGCACACATGTTTGAAACGTTTGCCGTATTACCATGAATCGCACACGCATATGAGACGAAACTGTGTGTGCATCCGTGGGCATCGCAAACGTTTCACGTCAAAGAACCATCTGTTCTCTATTTTTCATCGCACACGCTGCTTTCTTTCTAAGCGTGTGTACATTATTTTATTCGCTCCTGTTTAATTTTATTTTTCCCTATAATTTATTATTCGAATTGGAAATTTTGAAATATGAAACAGGAATTAAAAATAAAAAGAAAAAACCGGCCTATAGTACAAAAACCAATAAACACATACAAAAAAAATAACAAAAATCCAAAAGACACAGAAAATAGAGAACAAACAACAAGAAAACAGTAACAAAACGCAGAACCCATCCGCAATTTAACGAAAATCAAAACTAACCCTTGGACACCGGACACCAGAACACCGAAAAGAAAACCACCAAAACTAACACGTAGAAATTAGAAAGAAAATCCCAAATATCAGACCACCTCAATCCACTCACCCCGATCAATAACTCATCCCCTACAAAAGAAGCAGCACATACATCCGATACAAAAACAAACAACACCACAAATTACAAGTACCCAAAAAACACATACGAAAAATCTAGAACGACGCCCCCCCACCCCACCCCCGGCAATCCACCGAAAAAGCACACCATCCTCACCAGTAAACACACAACCAAACAACCCGGACAACAGCCTCTCTAAAACATAACCCCAAGTACACCCCTAAATCACCTACCCAGAACATTTAACCTAACCTGCACCAAAAATAAAATTCACCCCAGAAACAATGACCAGTAACGATAATACCCACGGACTATAAAAACAACTAAAACCAACAAACAACCAGACCAACCACCCCACGGAACCCAGAAATATCCCACATCCTACATGGTACCACCGAACGAAACCTTCCAACCCTCCTCAGACAACACAAAAATGACCCTGGAACTCAATAAACAATAGAAGCCCTCAAATTATTGCAAAGCATCCCAGAAAGGCAACCAGACCCCCAGTCCTCAACCCAAGACACTAATAATAAACCAATCAAGAACAGCTAACACCTCAACGATGAACATATAACATGAAACAGCAGCTGAAAAACCCTACAAAACGACAAGCATAAACAAATATGATACAACCATTCAATAAAACTGCTACCAACCCACACAAAACAAAACAATCAAACCCCCGTCGATACCCAAAAACAAGAAACAAAAGGCAAATAAAGCTGACAAAAAAATCCACCTCGAAACTAACGCAACCTTCCATAACACGGTGCGCGTGGAGTAGTGATTGACGTGGGTATGTTTCAATCACAGAAAAAAACTCATGGACAAAAACTAGGAAGGAAATTTGGATTCCCCTTCAATCTTGGTGATTCTCCCCCGAAACCATGAAACTCCTCGGTGATGGTTCGATTATGAGGGGCGTGCATGACGACATAAAGCCATACCTCTCAATTTTTTACCAGGGAACGGTGAGGCCATACCATGGACCACTGCCAGGAGTCATGTTTTCAAGCATGTTTTTCATTTTTCATAGTGAAAAACCAAATAAACGAACGTTTGTGGTTGACTATTGCCACACTTTCCTTAAAATCTCTGCCCATTCTGTAAAAGGCATGAGAATTTACTAAATGCACGAGCATGGTTTCCAGACCATCTTGGTGCACCTTTCATGCACGATGTTTGAATTTGAATATGTGCATTAATGCCTGAGAAAATGACATAATCCCCTAAATATGGTAAATGAACCCGAAAAAAGTGCCAAATTTGAACACGGGTGATTTGCAGGTGTATGTTCATTGTAGAAAAAAAAAACTCATGGACAAACTAGGAGGGAATGTGGATTCCCCTTCAATCTCGGTGATTTCCCCCTCGAAAACCATGAAATTCCTCGGTGATGGTTCGATTATGAAGGGCATTGCATGACGACATAAGCCAAACCTTCTCATTTTTACTAGGGCACGGTGAGGCCATACCATGGCCACCATGCCAGAGTGTCGATGTTTTCAAAAGCATGTATTTCATTTTCTATAGTTGAAAAAACCAATAAATGAGCATTTGTGGTTGACCATTGCCACACATTCCTTCAAACCTGCCCATTCCTTGTAAAAGGCATGAGAATTTACTAAATAGCATGAACATGGTTTTAGACCGTTCTTGTGCAACTTTTCATGCACACGATTGTTTGAATTTGAATTAGTGCATTATGCCTGGAAAAGGCACATAATCACCTAACATATGGTAAATGAGCCCGAAAAAATGCCAAAATTTGAACACGTGCATTCGAGGGGGGGATGTCGATCGTAGAAAAGAATGAATGACAACTAGGAAGGAAATTTGGATTCCCCTCAATCTCGGTGATTACTATCACACACGATTCATCTCCGTCCACTAATGGAATCAGGGAATTTTCCATCAGCTAGTTATTTGCCATCTGCTAGCTTGACAAAGAAGGTCTTTTGTGCTGTCTGCTTACAAAAAAGAGATGGCAAAAACGGCTGATGACAAAGATATTATTTGCCATCAGCAGTCTTTGCCGTCTGCTAGCTGACGCACAAGAGGTGGGGAGGGGTCCAGTGGGAGGCCAGCGCACGGAGACCAGCCATCCCCCTCTTGCCGTCTAGTAGTGACGGCAAAGATTCTTGTGTCTGCTAGAAGACGGCCAAAGAAAAAGGCTACACATGGCCCTAATGCCACCCCCAAATAGCATATATTCTCTATACCCCAATAAAGAAAAAGAAGAAAAAGAGTAAAAGAGGAAGAAGTAGAAGAATAGAAAAAAAAAAAAAGAAGAAGAAGAACATGATTTGAAAAAGCGAACCAAGAAACATACAAAAAAAAGAAGAAACAAGAAAAAAAATCCTTATAATACACCCCAACCCCCGCCGAATGACATTGCTGACCAGCCCCACAACACACCCAACGCCCCGACC